>JANBPO010006859.1:4337676-5665760 GCA_024336825.1 Amorphophallus titanum | reverse complement strand
CCCTAGTGCTGGTCCAGTTTCGAAGGCACCTTATAGGATGTCCCCTGTCGAACTCAAGGAGTTAAAGGAACAGTTAATGGAGCTTTTAAAGAAAGGATTTATCCAACCAAGCACTTTCCCGTCGGGAGCGCCCGTACTATTTATAAAGAAGAAAGATGGATCTATGAGACTCTACATCGACTACAGGAAGTTAAACCACTTTACTATCAAGAACAAGTACCCACTACTAAGGATCGATGAATTATTTGATCAGATATCTAGATCTAAGTACTTCTCAAAGATTGATCTCAGATCAAGATATCACCAACTAAGGATCAAAGATAATGACATTCATAAGACCACATTTCAGAGTAGGTATGGGCACTACAAATTTATTGTTATGCCTTTTGAGATCACGATGGCACATGATGACGATCCATCCGGGCTTCGAAAAATGTGGAGGGAGTAAATGATGTCCCCATCAGACACCCCTCACATGAACCTTCGGGGCGGGCCCGGAAGCTCGTCTTCTCCTGTTCTTCCTAGGTGCAGCCTGCCACCCGCCTTGGTCTTGAACTAGCGCGGTGACGAAGGCCTCATACGTGGTGCGGGTGCTGGCCTCCGCTCACTCTTCGGGTAATTCTTAATATAGAGATATCATGTTGACGTCGGAAGTCATGTTGGGCATCTCATGCAGCTACGGGGGATCCACTTTGTGCTCCCCCATATCTAGCTCCCCCTTCTTGATTAAGGACTCAATCACGTCCTTAAAAACATAACAGTATTCGACGGTATGCCCCAACATCTGATGGTAATGGTAGAAGCGAGGGTCATCCTTCTTCTTTAAGTCACTGGGCCTCTTTGGTTCTGGCAACGTGATTTGTTATAGCTAGTTGCCCATTCAAACAAGAGCCGGGACTTGTCTCGAGAAAAGGAATATAACTTGTTTCTCATTTTCTCCCGTAGCGAGTGGCCTTCCCATCGTTCCGTGGATCTTGGCGGTTGAGGGTTTGCGGCGCCTTTGGCCTTCTCCCTCTGCTTCTCGAAAGCTTGAAAGTCCAATATGTGGACTTCTAGTGGGATTGGCTTCTTCCCAGCCTGTCTCGCTGTGGACGCACTAAAATTCACTCGGATATTTTCCATTTCATTCGTTAGTGTGTTTCATTTGTTTATTTAGTGCGAGGGCATGCCAGTCACGAAGTGACGATTTATTCGGGCTTCATGGAAGCCCATTGTGTGCTCGGTTTGACTTCGTCAGGTGATTGTGTGGTTCGGGTCGGGACCCAATCCCGTCGTGCCATAAAGGTCATGACACCATTTACATCTCCCATACGAGGGAACACCCTTGATTAATTGCCAAAACTAGGGGCCCTGCTGCCAAAAGAATTAATGCTAATTGTAAAAGAAAGAGGCAGGAATGAATCACACAAGGGCCTGTGCTGAGACACGGGCAATCAGACATATCGGTCAGTCATAAACCATTTCATTTTTGGACGGGAGTCCGTGGCGAGAATGCGGCGAAAACTGAGATAAATCCATTCAGATGCCTGTCGAGTGCACGACAATTTTAATGATGATCCGGAAAGAGATGGATAGAGCCATGGGTTAAGTTCTATAATGACACCCTACCTTGTCATTAAACCTGTTAGTTATTATGTTTAGATTCCCTTGTAGGATCATGGCCGCTGAAAGAGCACAATGGTGCGAGATGCAGCGTATCGTGCAAGGACTTACGCAGGCGCTACAGTAAGTGGTGCAAGGTGATGCTCACCGTAGAGCTGGTGACCTTCATAGGGATTTCCGCAACATGAATCCACCAAGGTTCACTGGTTCGACTGACCCTGAGGATGCCGAGAACTGGCTAAAAAAAATTGAAAGAATTTTTCGTGTAATACAATGCACGGATGAAGAAAAGGTTTTACTGGCCACATTCCAACTGGAGCGGGACACTCGATGTTGGTGGGAGTCTGTAGAAGTAACATTGCCCGATGACCACGTCGCATGGGTGGAATTTGTTGAACATTTCAACGACAAATATTTTTTCGACCGCATTCAAGAAAAGAAGGCCACAAAATTTGTCGCATTAAAATAATGAGCCTTGAAAGTGGCCGAGTATGAGGCCCAATTCTCAAGATTGTCCCGGTATGCATCCCACTTGGTGTGTACAGAAAAGATGAAGGCAAGAAGGTTCCTTAATGGGCTTTGGCCTCAATACATCACATAACTTGCGCCGATGGACATCCAAGTCTATTCAGAAGTCGTTCGGCATGCCAAGTTGCTAGAAGATGCCACTGAATTCTCTGAAAGGATTAGAGGTAGGGACAAGAAGGAACATGTCACAAGCTAGGGAAATTTCAAAGCATCATTCAACAAGAAGCAGTCTTACAATGGAGGGGAGTTCTCCAAAGGAAAGAGATTCCAGAAGAATGACAAGCCCTTCTCCACCATCACTATGCCTTCTAAGGAAGTGTGTAAACACTGTGACAAGGCCAGCCACAAGACTGAGGAATGCTGGAGGAAGCTCGGAGCCTGTCTTTGATGTGGGAGCCGAGAACATCGAATTCCCGATTGCCCATTGATGAAGGAGCAAGCCACTAAGGATGAGAAGCGTCCGGCGAAGAAACAAGGCTGTTTGCAAGCTCTCCATGAGACGGAACCAGCTGAAGGTGGAATTGTGGAAGGTACACTAACCGTTTGCTCTAAGAATGCAAAAGTTTTATTTGATTCCAGAGCAACTCATTCATTTACTTCCAAGAAATTTGAATGACCTCTGGTCAGGGGCCTCCTATCGCCGCGGTGTCCCCGGGTAGTATATTTGTCTTTGTTCTGAGCCTCTTAACTTCTATGTTCTTTGTTCTTTGCAATATAGCAGTGGTTGATGGTTGCTTTTTTTTTAATAGGTCTAGAGACCAGTGCCCCCTTGGAAGAGAAAAGGTCAAATGACATGTTGGCCTTTTCTATTGACTTTTCGGGGCATGGCATTATGTGGCCGGACTCTCCGTAACTCCCCCTTTTATGGGGATAGAATTGATGCTATCAAGTCTTATGGGTGGTGCACGAGCTCTACATCAATTGGAGCCTCTTCCCACCATTGAGGCTATGCAGAATGCCCTTCAGATGAGTACCCGAGCTTTTCATGCCATGGGTTTGCCCAAAGAACCTTGGATGGCAGCTGTGGAAAAGACTTGGGGAGAAGTCCATGAAGCTTGTGAATGGAAAGCTTGCTGCATATGGATTAAACAGTTGAAGTGCGACATCACCGCCTTGCCAAAAAAGACTGAAGCACTGCAAGAAAAGGTTGAGGCTATTCGAGATGAAAGGGGCATAGTGGAGGAACAGATGGCAGTAGAGAGAGAGAGAGCAAACATTGCAATGTCAACAGGCCACCAAAGCATTACTAAACAGTGCTCTGGCGTAATTAGCAAGCACAGATTCTCCCGTAAAAAAAGCTCAGCAGTTACAGGGTGAGGAGGCAGCCCTCACTTCTCAAGGTTCAGAGTTTCAATGTGAGATCACCCATAAGCAGTCAGAGATTGGAGACTTGATGAAGAAAAAACCTCGCCATCAGTGAGGTTGGATTTGCCTTTGCCTTCTTATTCTTTCTCTTACATTTTCATTCAGCACTTTGTTCTTGCGGTTAGCCCGAGGGCTTTTCTTGGGTCACACTTTTATAGATGAATGACATTCATTGAAAACAAAAACTCTTGTGTTACTCAAGTGTTGTATTGTGCATAAATATATGTTCTTCGAGCCATCCCTTTGTTTGCTCTCTCTTTTCTTCTCTTCTCTCTCTCTCTCTCTCTCTCTCTCTTTTTCACCTTACTAGCCCTGGCGCCCTTTCGGATTTTCGCCAACAGTAGCCCCCTTTAGCTTTTTCTAGTGTGCTCTTTCGAGTTTTCAAGCTAAGGGGTTACCCAAATTTGCCTGAGGTCCCCTTTAGGTGTGAATGCTCAAAAATGACATGATGCATGTTGGGCTAAAATAAAGAAATCATCAAAACGAATGCAAAGAAAATATAAAATAGAAAGTACTCAAGGATAATATTACTAAACTGAGCCAAGACGGGGGTCAAGAGTCTTCTTGCAACCACAGCGTGCCAGATAGAGTCCATCATCCCCCGCCTGGCTCAAACGAGTGGCCTATCCAACGATTAACTGTATACTCCTAGATCATCACGTTTTTTTTAAAGGGGAACATCAGATCCCAGAATACACAAGCAACCAGTCGATCCTTGAGAGGCTATAATAAAGTAGATAACATATAGTAATGCAACAAAGAGCAGGGATAGAGAGCCATACCTGATTACCTGCCAAGTAAAATAGTATTTTTTTTGGATTTACTAATTTTCAATTTTTTATAAATTTTTCAAATAAGACAACACTAAGAGATAAGCAGAACTAAACATAACATAACAAAAATGAAGCAACATATCATCACAAAGAGCCAACAAACAATAACATGACAAAAATGAATGAAACGTGACATAACATCACAACACAAGCCACAGGCATGTGTAGGGCTGAAAGACATGGTGGGACATGACAACACGAGGGACAAAGTCACATGGTGGGATGAGAGACACGGCGGGACAAGACACACATCATGCGGGATAAAGCCACATGGTGGGACGACACACGGTGGGGCAGAGATATGTGGAACCATAACCATGGGGACAAGGATATGCAGGACGACCACATGGGACAAGACAACATGGGACATGACAAATATGCTCTCCAATCAAGCCCAAGATCAGACGAAGTAGAACCACCAGGTTCACAATCATAAGGCAAAACCCTCTCATGAAGATGTAATGTGAGATGAGCAAGGGCTGAGCAAAACTGAGGAGGATATGAGCTTTAGAACAGATCGAGAGAAAAGATCGAAGAAGAGAGAACAGATTAAAAAGATGTGTGAATAGGAGACAAAGCAAAAGATAGGGATCAATGAAGCTTGAATCTGCGACCTGCACACTAAGCAAACAGATCATACTAGTCCTCAAAACAAAAATAGATAAAAAGGAACAAAAGATAAATATTTTTAGATTTTTGAACAATTTTTTGATTTTTTGGAGTTTGAACAATATTCTTTTTTTAGATTTTTGACAATATTTAATTCTCCAATTACTCCCCCACTCAAACCAAGGAGGGATCCCCCTTCCCTCTCCCTTCCTTCCCCAAACTCGCAGCTCCACCTCCACCCCCTGCAAACTCCATCCCCCAGCCCCATTCTCCACCTCTCATAGCTTGTTTGGACCCCCATTGACCCCCCCTAACAGCCAGGGGGCGTCCCAACTAGTTTCCACCCCATTCCCCCTCCTCAACTCCCCACTATCCCCCCTTCCACCGCCACATCCTGTTCAGTTCCCAGGCAGCAGCTAAGGTCCATTTTGCAGAGGCTTCCCCGAGGTCATCCGACATCCCCTGGAGGTGTACCATACACCTACGGAAAGATCTCCAAGTCAGCTTCGACGCCGAAGTAATCCCGCCATCATCCTAGCTTGTGGCCGTCTGGGAGGTCTGCTCTCGCCGGAGTGCGCAACTGGCCTCCGTGGGGAGACCTGAGTACCAGTGCAGACACTGCTATGGCCACATCCCTATTCTCCTTGGTGCGCCGCTTGACCGGGGCATTCTTCGGCCAGTTCCCCTACCAACCCAGTCAACGGAACTGCATTTGGAGTCTGGGACCATTTGTTCTGAATTTCCTCGTCAGGGTGCGCAGGTTAGTCCATAGAAACACAGTTCTGATACCCTCCTACTCCGATCCTCCTATCTCTCTACTCCGACCACTCCTGGAGCTCTTCCTGGTCGTAGATCGAAGGAGACTCAGATACGGACGTTGCGGATTTGGTCCCTCCCCAATCCGACTCCGGGAGCACTCGTACTAGCGCCGCCTTCTTGCTGCTGCATCCTGGGGATAGAACGAGTCTGGACAGAGCTGCCCTGCTCCGGAGTCTACTACGACCAGAGGCGACGTCAAGCTGTTCCCCAAAAATTCGGAGGACTTCCATATCCAGATAGGGACGTTTTGGCACTAGTCTTACCTTCATCCGAGTTCCCCTCAGATGGTGGCGCCACCAACAGCGATCAGTGGTCAGCTTGTTCCTGAAGCGGGCAGATTCGACCAAGTCACCCCATCGGCAACTTCGTGGCTTTCTTCTCCCGCCCTGCCTAGCCGGCTTAACGCCCCTCCCTGTGTGGAGGTATTATTGTGTTCTAATCATTAATTCCCAACCCCTAGTCCAACCCCCCTGTGCGGGGCGTAGTGATTGTATTGTTAATAGGGGAAGCGGCGGAGGTAGGGGGACGGATCCTTAACCATTGTAGTTCCATTCCCGTGGTTTTGGTAGGACGTGATGAGCTGAGCGGGCTTATTTGAGCATTTGGGAGAAAATCCATGATTTTGGGGTATGAGCCCAATCTACTGTTTTGATCACATTTTGGAGATTTAAATGGGTCCTCTCGGTGCTAGAGAGGTAGGGGAATAGTTTCCCCTTGTTTTCCCCTTCACACGAGTGTGAACGGGGTGTGGAATGGGGTTTTTGGGTGATTCGCCGGTTTTACGCTCGGGACGACCTAGCGGTCCTTCCAGTGACTGCTAGGGTGTCAGGCGGTCTTGTAGGGAACCGCCAGGGTCCCCGTATGTCGGTTCGAGCCTCGCGGTCGCGCGATAGACCGCTAGGGTCCTTAGCGGTCCAGGGGTAGACCACTAGACTCTGCCATACGGTCCGAGGAGTGACCGCTAGGGGTTTGCGAGTTCCTGGAGCTTAACGGTCCAGGGGTAGACTGCTAGGCTGGCCTTAGCGGTCCAGAGGTAGATCGCTAAGCTCCCTAACAGTCCAAGATAAGACCGCTAGGCGATTCTTCATGCTTGCCGTATCCGTTTTGCATTGTGTAGGTCTCCGATCGGTCCGGTTATGACCCAGTGACCGACCTATGACCATGTGAGTGTCCTAGACACCGTGGGTTTTATGTTTGTGTTTTAGGGGTGTCTAGAGGTACCGTATTATCTCGGTTAGCGTGCTCGTGAGTCTTGGGGTCCAAGTGACCCCGTATGTGTTCCGAGTTTCGAGGGGGCCATGTGTATGGCCTTGGACTGTGAGTCCAATTGACCAGCCTGGGGCTGGGGATTTTTCTGTGTGTCACCGTGGTTTCAGACCTAAGGATTAGGCCAGATTGACGGCGCTGTGCCGTCACGTGCGACGGTCTTGACTCGAGTCGTGTGACTCAAGGACCGTTGAATTTAATAGGTCTAGTGAGTTGTCCAGAGTCTAGTGGCCGCGAGCCACTTGTTCCTTCATGTTACTTGAGATGGGTGCGTGCGTGGTTTTCTGTGTCCACGTTCTGTGGGCCCCCACTAGTCGCAGCCTTCTTACGGCACGCCCGTGCTGACCCACCCGGGAGTGGTGGAGCGGCGTACTCGAGAGAGACAGTTGTTAGGCTAGTTACCGTAGGGCCCCCACGTACAGTCGAGTCCAGGCTTATGGGGAATAACTAGCTAGAGGACAGGCCTAGGGCGTATAGTCTGAGTGTGCACACGAGGCTGAGGGTGTCAGACCTGCGCTGATGAGCGCGATCTCAGCTAGTCCTTGTTTTGTGTTCCTGGTTACTAGTATGGTGTCTCAGTCTCTGCCTGGGACGTTGTAGATGGACACCTGAGACTATGGACTAAATCGTCAGTGTACGCATCTGGCCTTGCTTCTAGTGGACGGTACTCCCGTCACGTGACGTGACTTGTCATGTCCCGGGTTTTCGTTTCCCATCTACGAGACGGGGTTTCAGGTGTTATTTTCGAGAGCGTTTCTGTAGCCGAGGTCTAGGATTTTCGGTGAGTGTCACTGAGGGCTTTTTCCTAGACGGCATGGAGTTCACGACAGTGAAGTCATGATTGTGTTTTCAGACTGTGTAGTTTTGGCTTGGGCCCTGCTGTGAGGGTAGGTTTTCGCGACTGAGGCGTAGTGACATTTTCCTAGTAGCATGACTAGGGCGGTTCGTGTCTGGTAGTGCCCCGACCATGGGATCGGGATGTCGGGTGCGTGACTTGGTTGTCTCCCGATGGGAGACCGGGTCGTATTTTCTGGTACAATAGGAGTAGCTGTAGAGCCGAGATTTTATCGGTCGTCATAGTTACCGATCTTGCTGTTGTTATTGTTTTAACTGTAGTTACTACTTTTCGTACTGCCGTCATTCTCGGTTGGGGTTCTACGGGATCCCTACTGAGCCAGTGATAGGGGACTCACCCTGGTTTTCAGGTGCGGAAGCTCTTCCTCGAGATTCGAGGGCGTTGCGTGGAGGTTCCTAGTTGCCAGCTTGCCGGGCCGAGCGTTCACTTGGTATGTGGTACGTTTTACTACTTTAGACTATACTTTCTGTTGGACTGGACTCTGTTGTAGTTAGATTATTTATATCTGTTGTCCTACTTTATTTCTTATTTCTATGTACACCACACCTATCCTTTTAGCCCTTTCGAGCCCTTTCGAGCCCTCCCGCTCGTGAGCGGCGGTTCGAGATTCGAATGGTATCGGGTCTTCCCAGTATCCGGATCTCGGGTCGCTACACCTCCCTTCTCATGAACGTCCGGTACGGGCATATCAGGTCCCTCTCTAGATGCCAGCTCGGCGCAGGGGTGCCCTCTTCCTCCATGGGGAGTGGGTAATTGATAAGCTCCAGGTGGTCACTCCCAATGCGGCAGAGGTCCCTCAAGGTCTTCGGGTATTCATCCTTCACCACTGGAGGGAGTTTGACTTGCAGTGCTAGCTTCGTCTCTCGGGCTTCCCAGTGAGCGGCCAGATATGCTGCCACCTCCTTATCCTTTCTATTTTTAAGCCGAAGGAGGTGATCTGGGTCGATGTCAAGGACCGGCACTGGCTGCTTGCTCAAGAATTTTCTTTCCGCTCCATCCCAGCAATCGATCTTGCACGACCGATAGAAGGCCATCCGAGCGTTCCACCATTTTATGTACTCGGCGGTCACCTGAGGAATACGGCCCGGAGCTGGCACTCTGACGGTTGCAGTGTCCGCCCGATGGAAGAAGTCCCACCAGGCCCTGGCACTCTCAGTAGTCGAGCCTCCTCGAAGGCTTAGCATGGGTAAGCTAAACTGTGCACTATGAACGAGGATATGCTGATCATATCCAAAGTTCTGGCCAAAGCAAAAGGGGTAATACGGCTCCAGCCATGCAGTGTCCCCCTTCCTAAATACCAGCACGCTCGGGCAGATTGACAATGCCCAGTCACGGGGCTCTAGTTCCAACAACGGACGGATGACGTTCTGCTGGTTGATCGGATGGATATAATTTTTCACCTGGTCATCTTTGCACTCCCTTTTGTTGTTCACCAGGGGACTTGAGTGGGCAGCCAATGTCCAGAAGTGAATAGTACCCACTGCGTCCTGGGGAACCATTGTCAACCGACCCCGGATGTTGTACAGCTGCAGGGACGTCGCTCTCGACTCCACACTTGCAAATTCCAGCATCCGCAGCACCAACCCCCAGCCCTAGAGGGTGCGTGGAGCGTACTCTGGGAATAGTGAATAGACCAACACGTTGAAGAAGTGCAATGGGCAGACATACCGAGCTTGTCTCAAGAATTAGTGAACACTGACGTCCCCGAGCACCTTATAGATCAAACAGAGGGCCGCTGGGCACAGAGATAATTTAATTCCCCAGGCCATCTGGCAGGCCGGGTAGATCGCGTCGAGAATAAAAATTACAATCTCATATAAATTGTAACTAAACAAATACTAGAGAAAATAAGGAGAGGAAATAGCTGTGAAGAAACGCAGTTGTCTACGCCCTTGGACCTTGAAGAGCCACCCAACCTTAGAGAAGATGCCGCTATGAGAGAGAGAGAGAGCTAAAGAGAGAGAAATTTAAAAAGAGAATAATAGAGAAAAAATAGAGGGAGATAGATAGATAGATAGATAGATGTGAGATTTAATAAAAAAGAAAAGTGTGTGTTATGTGTGAGAAGGTAGAAAGAGAAAGAGAGAGACCATGATAGGGAGGGATGCGAGAGACAGAGGGAGACGAACGAGAGGGAGAACGAGAAGGGGATGAAGAAGAGAGATGGAGAAGAAGGGGGAAGGAGATGACGGAGGGTGAAAAGAAGAGATGAGGGAGAGGGAGTGAGATGGAGAAGAGAAGGGGGAGTGAGAGGAGTTGCGGCTGTCGGTGGCAGATGGGAAATGTAAAGCAAAGAGAGAGAGCAACACCAATGGAGGCAAGGCCGCAATACTGGTGGAAGGAGACGAAGATGTGAGGTGCGATTGCTACGGTGGTCACAGGCAGCAAAGGTGGAGGCGAGACGGACGTGGACAATGCCCACGGTGGGGAGGAGCATGGATTTCGGGTGGGGAAAGAAGAGGAGGAGAAGCCACGGCTATGGTGGTCGCGTGCCGACAGATGCAGAAAATGGTCTCGAATGACAGAGCAGGGGGGCAAATAGTGAAGGACAGGTGTGGTGGCGAGAAGTAGAGGGAGAGAGTCATCGGCAGAGAGGAGTATGGTGGAGGAGAACACGGCGTCAGACTGTGTGTGCAGGGCAGAGAGAGGAGAGGAGGAGAAGAGGAGAAGGGAGATACGGGGCTCCGCAGTGGCTTCGGATGGGAGAGGCAGAGAGAGAGATGTTATGTCAAATGGTATGATCTGATACCAATTGATAGAACTAAATGGACGTTTTGATGCCTACAGACAAGACCTTATAGAAGATCTAGAGGGGGGTAAGTAGATCGATCACCCAATAAAACTAACTACAGCAAACTCAAGTGTGGAATTAAAACAAGCTACTGCAGGACGGTAGGAAAACACTCAAACCCGATCACAGAGTGCCAACTCCAATAGATCTGAACTTGAACGATCCTAAACAATCATCTACCAGAAGCCTGTGGTCTAATAGGGCGTTTGTAATTTATTAGGAGATTTATATCTCATCATTCTCAGTGATGCAAACCCTTCTATGACCTACTGAAAGGAGAGGCTGAGTTTGATTGGAACGATAAGTGTCAAAAGGCCTTCGATGACCTGAAGAGCTATCTCCTAAATCCTCCAATTCTAGCACCCTCGGTCCCGGGTCAGCCTCTGCTGCTCTATGTTTTCGCCACGGAAGAATCTGTCAGAGCAGTATTGGCCCAATGCGACGATGCCAAGAGGGAACGCACAGTCTACTATTTGTCCAAATTGTTCAATGAAGCTGAGCAAAGGTATACTGCCATGGAAAGGACTTGTGCGGCTGTCGTCTAGGTTGCCCAAAAGCTAAAATATTATTTCCTCGCACATGAAGTAAAGCTCTTAGCGCGAATGGACCCAATTAAATACTTGTTGTAAAAGCCCACATTAACTGATTGTTTGGTGAGATGGCAAAGTTTTCTCAACCAAATTGATATCACCTACATCAGTCATAAGGCGGTCAAGGGGCACGCCATCGTCGAGCACCTTGCCCATCAGCCACTCCCTATGTTCTCCCCTATTGACGAGAGTTTCCTGGACGAAGAGTTAGGAGCCATCATAGATGGCGAACCTTTGTGGATTCTCTACTTCAACGGTGCATTTAATTCCAAGGGTTGTGGAGCTGGAGCTGTTCTCCAATCCCTAGAAGGTATTATGATTCCCTGTGCTTGTCAGTTAACCTTCCTTGCCATAAATAACATGGTGGAATATGAGGCACTTCCTTATGGGCTTAAAAATGGTATTGGCACCCGGAGTTAAGGAACTCCGGATCATCGGAGATTCCCAACTTATACTCTGGCAATCCCTCAGCAAGTATCAAACTCGGGACCCGAAACTAAAACCCTATCAAGACCTAGTCAGCAGGGTAGTCCAGTGGTTTAGGAAACTCACCCTTGTGCATACCCCTAGGGCTCAGAACATTGTAGCCGATGCCTTGGCATCTTTGCCATCTTCTCTCCTAATCCCTGGCGAAAAGCTGTCAGCCACTATCATCGTGCAGAGCATGCACATTCCTTCACATTCAGATCCGTGGTTCCAACAGTTCTCTGAGTCTTCTCTTCAAGTCCATGTCATCTCTCATGAGCCTGAAATCGACCTCGAGGATGCTAGAATCCATGGGGGATGTTTCCCTGACGGTTGGCAAGTCTGGGGTGGGAGGGATTATGATCCTCTAGAATCCATATGAAGTGTAGAAGGTGATGTTGGATAGACAGTTTAACAGGTGGGCCGTCTCCCTACACTTAAGAAGTCTAAGGGATGGCTTCTCTTGGGACTTCATTGGGGTGTATGGATCACAAAGTAGGGAGGAGAATCGACTCTTGTGGGATGACTTGATTCGCCATCATCTTTCCTCTGGGCGGCCTTGGTGTGTTGGTGGGGACTTAACACCGTGGTTGCTCCGTGGGAGAGGACAGTTGATGGTATGTATACAGAGGATATAGAGGACTTCACTGACTTCATTGAGGAGGTTGCACTAGTGGACATTGGCATGGCTCATAGATAGTATACTCTGTCCAACCTACGAGCTATTGCTTCATTCTCTAGGTTGGGCAGATTTCCGATTTTTGTTGATTGAGAGAATCACTTTCCTCATGTGCAGGTGCTACCTTTGACTAAATCTGCTTCGGATCGTAAACCTATCATTCTAAAGACCAACCATCTATATGATAGAAGGTACAACTTCAGACTTGAGAAGTTTTGATTCAGGGAGGCTGATTTTAGGGGGACTGTCACGAGAGCATGGAATGAATAGGGTGTGGGAAGCTCTGCTATGGCTACTTTGGTTAGAAAACACTACTTAGGTACTCAGGACTTTGTGGGCTGATAAAACACTCTCAAGAAGGGCAGTGAAGGACAAAATTCTATGCTAGATTGAAGGCCTTGACTATTTGGAGGCAATAGGTCTTATGGATGTAGATGACAGGAGACGTAGGGACTCCCCGAGAGACCAGTTTGATGAGATCCTCTTTAGGGAGGAAATCTATTGGAGACAGAGATCGAGGAGAAGATGGATCAAAGAAGGGGACATGAACACCGCTTATTTCTAGCTAAGGATGACAGTACCGATTTCGGTGTCAGTTTCGGTCAGAACCGAAATCGAAACGTATCGATTTCGGTTACGGTTTCAGTTTCGGCCGAAACTAGTTCAAAACATTCAAAAAAAGCAAAAATTATAATGAACAGGTCCGGTTTCGGTCGAAACCGTTCGATTTCGGACCGAAACGGGTGGGTTTCGGACCGAAACGGTTGAGTTTCGGGCGAAACCGGTATCGGTTTCGCTCACATCGGAGAGTCCCCTTCTAGAGAAGCTAGAATGCCATATTTGAGATCAAGAGGAGAAAGAGAGTGAGAGTAGCCAAGGAAGAATCGGTTCAGATTCGATCAGAGAAAGGCTTGTGGATCAAATCCAAAGCCACATTGCTCATTTGAGCTACAGTTTCTTGTTTTCTATCTTTATTTTCTTCATTCGTAGCTTTGTTTCTGTGTGTTTTCAATACCCTGTTCTAAGGTTTGGGTCAAGTTGTGGGTCAGCGTGTGTTCAAGGATCTGTTCCTTGGGTTTCAAGCTGTGCGTCAGTAGTGTCCTGTGTTCTCGTGTATGTGTGGAAGCTGTGAATTAGCGGTGAGGATGTTGTCCTTGTGAGGACTGAGTCCTTGTGTCAAGCTATTAGTTAGTAGTGTAGCCTCACCGGGTTTGGTGAGGGGTGGAAATAGGTTGTGGGTTTACAACCGAACCACCTTAAAAATACTGAGCAGTGGTATGTCCCTGTGCATTTGTTCCTTTTCTCCTATCCCCATTCATAGGTTCGTACTGTTACACACACATTGAGTTGATCGCTGCACACACGCGCTCAAGTGCTTGTTAGTTGTCCTATGTAGGGACAGTTTTTCAGTTCCAGCATTCTTAGCATTATGATCACACACACCCATTGGGTGTTCGATCCAGGCACAGTGTGAGCCATCTTTTTATTGAGCACTGTCTTTGTGCTTTGTGAGCATTATTGCAGTCTGGTTCAGCATTTCCTGTTAGGGAACATTAGTGTTCCATTATTTCGCCTTTCATTAAATCATTAGATTGAATTTAAATTGGGTATAGTTTTTTTAAAAGGATTTATTCACCCCCCTCTAGATTCGACTGCATCACCTAAGAATTTGTATCAGTGCGTGCTCTGTCTTATCTAGATCCAACGATCTACAGAGGAGATCCTACTGCTTTGTAGTCAAAAATCCTGTCACCCAAGTGTTTTCATTAAACTCTCTACTGATGTTCGATGGTTCAGATTTGAGTTCATAGATGGGCAGAATGTGAAAAGTTATTGTCTCTCACGATCCTTCATTATGGAGACTTAAAGAGGGGTTATCTCGTGCGGTGCCTGAGCTGAGGATGATGACCACGGATGCTAGAACTGCAAAGAGGGAAATGAGTCAGAGGTGCCCAGGGATGAATCCCCAGGGTAAACCGTTCCAAACCTGTCCCTTCATATTCTAAACGGTCCAAGGTGGGCCGTCCTGTGTGAAACGGTTTGCAATCAACCGTTCCAAACGTGTCCCTTAATATTCTAAATGGTCCAAAGTGGGCCGTCCTATGTTACACAGTTTGTAATCAACCGTTCCAATCCTGTCCTTTCATGTTCTAAACGGTCCCTTGTGGGCCGTCCTGTTGTTTGAACGGTTCTATGTGAACCGTGTCGTTAAGTCAGTTTGCAGGTTTTAATCGGCCACCCCTGGGCCGTGTTTAATGGGACAATTCTATGAGAACCGCTTTGTTCTTTGGACGGTCCCTATGGAACCATTTTGTGTCGCCCTCACCGACGGCGTATCCCACCGCCGTGGGTGGCCCAATGGCCACCATTTTGGCCCCCAAGGACTATGATCCCCTCCCCAACCTCCTAAACGAGCATGCATGGTTTGAAAATGAGGATTTGGGGCTAGTTTTTGGCCACCTACCTCCGGGTCCTGGGCGGCCTTTGCCGTCGCCTCCGTGGCCGGTGCCGCCTCCTCCACGACCTCGGAGCCTCCGGCTGACCCTCCATTGGCCGCGGGCGTCGCGAGCCCCTCCTCCATGGGCCTCGTCTCCGCCGGTGTCGCCTCCTCTATGGCGAGCTCCGTCGTCGGCCGCGGTGGTGACGTTTCTTCCCCGGCCATCGAGCGTACGCCTCTCCATTGCGCGTGGCGCTTCACGGGCATGAAAGTCGCGCGAGAATGGCTTGAAAGGTGGGGAAACTTTGGGCTTTGGCTCTCCTTGGTGGTGTGTGGTGCTCGGTTGGCTCCCCCTCCTCCGTCGGTTGTGGTGGGGAGGAGGAAGATGAGCAGTTTTTTATTTTGAAACGCACAGGTATAGGACGGTCTATCGATAGACCGTCCTATCAATAAAGCGGTCCATATATGACCATTTTAATCCCAACGGTTGCTTAATGTGAACGGTCAACATAGAATCGTGTAATGGTTTGAAACGGTCATTCTATAACCGTCTAATGATGAGTCTTCTCTACACGCTTTATGCTGCAGTTATTATGATTGAAATGTTCTTTTTCCATATGTGTTGCTAACAAATTATCTTGCAGCATAAACATCACTCACCTCGTCATCCCTATCAGGTAAGTCAGGTAAGTATCCCGATCCCTATAGTCCCTTAAAATAAAAACTCAAAAAGAAAGAAAACTTCGATCGGAAAGAAATGACTATAATGTAGCTTCAGATTCGAAGCAACTTGACGATGAAATTAGCTGGATGGCTTCTCTCCTTCTCTCTTGCAGAATTCTCTCTTTTTCTTTCTTTTAGAAGGAACTCTCAGATGGGGCTTTCTCTCTGCGATTTCCAGCAGCATCTTCTGAATGAGGAGAACCCCTATTTATAGAACAGGGTATCGTACTCCTCCTTCTTGCGATCCAGATCAGTAGCAGAAATTTGATTTGTCCACGTGGGTTGAAGAATATTTTGATAAGAATCAGAATTATTAGAGAATTGCCACGTGCAAAGTGATTTTGTGCCATTTCTTAGCTGATACGGCCATCATGCAATCTTCCTTCGAGTAGTCACGTGACTGGATCAAAATTCTTCTTTGTAGCTGAATTTTTCAAAATAGCCCTCCGTTTATCATTTTGAATCTTCAACATATCAGCCGATACTTTAACCAATCCAATTAATATCAGATGATAATCCTTGCTTACAGAAAAACAATGTGAATTAAGTCTCAAGGTAGATAGGTCAATGTTGGTCTCTGATGTGTCGGAGCATTAGATCTTGGCACAGACTTAAGTCATGGGTTGAGGCTTTGATGCATCGATGCATTGTGCTGATGTGTAGACCTAACCTTGTATGATTGACTTGTAGCATCGACCTTATTTCTGAAATCACTTAGGTGCATCGACCTTACTTCTATGAAGACTTGAGGTGCATCGACCTTTCTTCTGTGATAACTGAGGTAGCATCGACCTTATTTCTGAAATCACTAAGGTGCATCGACCTTACTTCTGTGAAAACTTGAGGTGCACCGACCTTTCTTCTGTGATAACTGAGGTAGCACCGACCTTAGACACTACAAAAATTCATGTGCATCGACCTGTCTCTTCACATTTTGAACAATAGTGTTGACGCATCGTGCACTGAATCTGCTGACTGTGTTGATGCATCATTTCAGTCCTTGCCTCTTCTTTTCATCTAGCCCATGTTCTTCAACATTCTCCTTGAAATGTTCTGTCATAGATTTTCTACAAGAATAAAGATTTGTATTAGTCCAGAAAATACATAGTATATTGACATCATCAACACTTAGAATTCAACATTCTTCTCCTTTTTGATGATGATAATGATTGGCTCTTATCAAATGGGGAAACTGGTTGGCATTCCGTTGATTAATGGAAGAGATGCACTTTCTAAGTGCCACCCATGACCTCTCTCCACCTCGTGGAATGTGGTGACGGGGTTGACTTGCTGGTTCTGGTGCTCCGGCAGTGGGTTCTGGACAATCCCCATCTCCGGTTGTGCTTCTTGTATCTATTGTTGCTGCTGGACTTGCTGTGTTGGCTGCTTCTGACCTTGCTGTGGAGCTTGCTGATGCAGTGGCCTCCTTGCCTTCATGGCAATGACAAACTTCCTCATCTCATCCCAGTCAATGCCTCCCTGATCGTTCAAATGGTAAATGTAATCATTGAAATGGAAATAATGGTCTATGTTATGCCCTGGCTGTCGGTGGAAGACACAGTACCGAGAGGTATCCACATTTGGTGACAACGTCGTCCTTTCTTTTAACAGAATGAGCAAGTTAGCGGCCATAAGGGTGTTGAAAATGTCGGGCAGGCTTTCAGGCAATGGAGGGTATTGGGCTCTTTTAGGGCCTACCAGTCTTCTAGGTTGTTGAGGGTCGTAATTGGCCAGTGGAGGCACATTGTGGTATTGCTGGGGAGCTGGAGGGTTAGGCTGCATCATTTGGTTTTGTGGAATAAGCTGAGGCCAGAAGGGCTGTTGGTGTGGTGCTTGATTAGCAAAAGAGGGTTGTTGGAATTGCTGTGGCGACCTCTGGTTTACGGTGTTACGGGGTTGCATGGGGTGGCCGGCCACACTAACTTGTTCGTTCACAACTACCCCCTCAGTAATGGCACCACTGTTACACATCAAGTTGCCCTTCCTAGGCGCTCTTCGTTTCTGGTTGAACATGGAAAGAATGGGCGAATCTCTCATCTGAGTTTGTATATATCTCGCCGTCTCATATAGTTCCTCTATAGTGTTTAACTTGTTCATCGCCCGAATGTGACAGAACTGAGGAGTTGCATTGGACACTATCATTTTCACTTGTTCCATCTCCAAGAGCATATCCCTTAGCTTCTCAGCCATTGACCTCCATCTATCAGCAAATTGAACGAAATCTTCTTCCGACTTCATCTTCTCAGCAACTAAATCAGTGACAGACAAGGATGGACCAACACGGTCTCTATATTTCTACAGAAATTTTCTCCTTACAACATCAAAATCATTGGCCTCGGTTGGGACCGAACTGGCTGGCAAGGGTGGATTTCATTCAGCAGTGAACCTCCTGGATTTGTCAATATAGATGAGACTTGATGAACTTATGCATGGGTAAGTGAGAGGTTTGCTGCTTCTTTCACCGTCATTCTCTACAAGGCTTATGTCTTGAATTTCTTCAATAGATTTGATCAATGACCTAGTGATATTAGACTGAGGGCTGATAATTCAGATCAGTAGAAGAGCTAGAAGCCACTCTAGCGTTTCCAATGTCATGGTACATTATCTGTCGTTGCTGATCTTCTTCATCACAATCGATAACTATCATTTTCTTGCTTGCTACCCCATCTTTGCCTCTCTGACGAGAATCACCACTGGTTAGTGACGGCCGCCATGTATGCAGATAATTCATGGATTGTGTACATTACAAATGTAGTTTTCATATTCCTCTATGACACTTCCATATTTTTTTTAGCCAGGCCCTCCAAATTCTTTTGATATGTATGTGCACTTTGTAGATCCCACTCTTTCATACCATTTTGGGCCAAGGGGAGACAATTCATAGAATGGACTCGGGCACATATACAGGGGAGGATGACAACATTGTTGATCTACCACTTGGGTTGGCAAAATTGAGGTAGCATGTGCAGCAGCAAGCGATCAGCCGCTCAAAACCATCATGTCTGTCCATTCACCTCAAAAGATGAACATACTCCTTTTCTTTTTAGGCTGTCAAATTCACATAGCCGCATCATCATAGGAAGGAGAATTTAGTAAAAAGACCTTTAGCTAAATATCCAGTCGATTAATGAGCCTAAACTATGGCTTTCCAGGGAGTGACTTTGAAACACTATACACCTTCATAGAAGTTTTCTGTGGAAAACAAGCCCCGCTGTCTTCATATGTATGAGACGCCACATCCTTGATCAAAAACTGACCCATCCACTGAACTTTATCCTCATTTGGAGCAGTCGGCAATGCTGATGGTGGGCCACCTCATTGGAAATCAGATCCTGCACATTGAATGTGACTTCAAGTATTGGCCACTCATATGTAGGAATGGGCCTTGAAGATTGCACATTGAATCTGATCTGGGGGAGCTGAGGTTCAAGAAACCACCATACAGATTCTGTTAACCAGTTCTCTCCTTCTAGTCTTCACCTCTGATTTTTATCTGATGCATTTCTTTTATTCCTTTCTGGGCATGTCTTGGGTTCCCTTTTACAGAGTATTAATGATAAATTCTGGATTTTGATGTTGTTATTTGCTGAGTTGTTCCACTTCTTGTTCCGTGAAACAGTGTTGGATGCAGTGACTAGCGACCAGTTACCATTAGTCTACTCAATTCTTCCCTACGACGTATTAGTACAGGGGGCAATGAGCCGGGTTCACCTGATTTTTGGGCATTGAAATGGGGAACTAGATTCGGGTTTTGAATGAAGGGAGTTGAGGGCTAGGTACTTGGGAGAGTAGGGGAAGAGACCAAACGCTGGGGGCCAGTTCCTCGAAGAGGAGGGCCCGTATTGTATGGGGTTAGCGTAGGTTCGTTAAGATGTGGCGACCTACAAGGCCAAGGTCAGAAATTGGTTCTGGAATGCATCAGTTATGGGTCGACGCCTGCATGCTGGTTGTCTTTATGTCGTTAGAACTGGTGACTAGTACTGCGATTGGGTGGCTAGCCTATAAAGGCATTGAAGCCATGATACTAGAACTAGGACTAAGTGGCTAGCCTGTAAAGGTGTTGAAGCCATGATGTTGGGACTGGGACTAGATGGCTGGCCTGTAATTGCGTTGAAGCCACGACGCTGGGACTGGGACTAGATGGCTGGCCTGTAAAGGCGTTGAAGCCACGATGTTGGGACTAGGACTGGATGGTTGGCTTGTAAAGATGTTGAAGCCACGATACTGGGACTGGGACTGGGACTGGGTGGCTGGCCTGTAGAGGCGTTAAGACCATGATACTGGGACTGGGACTGGGTGGCTGGCCGGTAAAGGCGTTGAAGCCACGATGCTGGAATTGGGACTGGGTTGCTAGCCTGTAAAGGCGTTAAAGCCACGATACTGGGACTGGGACTGGGTGGCTGGCCTGTAAAGGCATTGAAGCCACGGTGCTGGAACTGGGACTGGGTGGCTGGCCGGTAGAGCCGTTGAAGCCACAGTGCTGGGAATGGGACTGGGTGGCTGGCCTGTGAAGGTGTTGAACCCACGGTGCTGGAACTGGGACTGGTACTGGGATTGGGGTGGCCCGGCTCTTGAGAGTGTAGGGGTTACCATCATCGTGGAGTGATGTTAAGGTCGTCGTTGATGGGATGTCACGGTCGACGACCCTCATCGATGAGGAGCAGAGTGGGAGAGGATTTTTTTTTGTTTTTCTCCAATGGACTATCCCTTTGGGTCTTATTAATTGGCCCAATAGGGGTTGCAAACTCAATAAAAGAAAAATACATCCTGCTAAGGAGAAATAAATATTCAAACCACGGCTGAATCCGTCTCGAGGGGCCGACGTCGAAGCTGGGGCATGTCGGGTCGATGATGTCCCCATCAGAAACCCATCTTGAGTGCTGATGGTGCTGCGACCCAGGACTGGATGCCAGACTTGGGCATTCATGAAACTAGAACCTGAGGCTGAAAGCCTGTCTCGGGTGCTGATAGAGTTGGGACCTAGGGCTGGATGCCCATCTTGGGTGTTGATGAAACTAGAACCTGGGGCTGGAAGCCCATCTTGGGTGCAGATAAAACTGGGACCTGGGGCTAGATGCCCATCTTGGGTGTTGATGAAACTAGGACCTGTGGCTGGACGCCTGTCTCGGGTGTTGATGGAATTGGGACCTAGGGCTGGAAGCCCGTCCGTCTTGGGTGTTGATGGAGCTAGGACCCGAGGCTGGATGCCCATCTTGGGTGTTGATGGAACTGGGACCCAAGGCTGGAAGCCCGTTTTAGGTGTTGATGGAGTTGCGACCCAGGGCTAGATGCTTGTCTGGTGTTGTGACAATGCTGGGACCTGGGCTGAAAGCCCATCTTGGGTGTTAATGAAGGTGGGACCCAGGACTGGAAACCTATCTTGGGTGCTTGTGAAGTTGGAACTCGGGGCTGAATGCCCATCTTGGGTGTTGATGAAGCTGGGACCCGAGACTGGAAATTTGTCTTGAGTATTGATGTAGCCACATCTTGGGGCTTGATGCTCGTGTTAGGAGTTGATGTGACTGAAACCCAAGGTGTGATGCCCCCATAGGCCATTGTTGATGTTGCATCGAGTATCTGAGGCTGGAAGCTCGTGTTGGAAGCTAGCATGGCAGAGACCCGGGGTTTAGTACCCATATTGGATGTTGAACTGTCGAAGACCCGGAGCTTGTTGTCCATGTTGGGAATCAGCATGGCTGGGGACCCAATGCTTGATGCTTGAATGGGTCGGTGGCGACGTTGTATTGGAAACCGGAGGCCGGAGGCCCGTGTTGGGTGCTGGTGGAGCTGGGGACCCAGGGATCAATGGCCACTCGAGTCGTTGTTGTTGTAAGAGCAAGGGACCAGCTTCCTACATGGGAATCAGATTGGGCTGCTCGTCGGCCACGACAATGGTGCCCAAGGATTAGGGCAAGCCGAAGGCTTGGTAGAGTTGTCGAACACAATTGGCGTCACTAGATGTCCATGCCCGACATGGAAAGCAATGACATTTGGGCCATAGGTCATTGTCGCCACCAGTTTGTTGTTGCTGTTGCTGGTGGAGGCTGGTTGCTCAATGATGACCAGTCACGGATTGCAGCTTGGACGGGGGCCCTCCTCTTCCTCTCCAATAAGAAAAGGTGAGGACATCGCAGTGTATACTTGGTAGGTATGACTCTTCTTCTGCAGAAAGAAGAAAGGTAGGAAATGTACCACTGGGCGTGCCAATTTGTTTAGCTTGCAGAAATTTCTAATTTTTTGTGGTGTAATGCACACTCGCCCTTTATGGAAGGGCGAGATGGGTTGACTTGACATGAAGGGATTCTGGGGAGTTGACAGGGAAATGTGAAAGATGAAGTATGATTTGGTCAGGGGTAGCCAGATGGAATGCGAGCGTGCCAGTGGATTTCTCGACGATCACCTGCGGAACCAAGTTTTTTGCTAGGGAAGTGTCTCCAGAGCACAGCACGTGGGCACGAGATGTTGTGCGACACTTGGAGAGAAGAAGGCTTCACTAGTACAAGCGGAGACAATTGTTGGGGCTCATATACTGGACATTTTCCCCACCGATCGCAAGCAATTGGTGTTTATTTTACATCAGGTAGAGCCCAAAAATCTTTGTTTCTCCTGTCGTAGGAGAGAGTCAGGGACCCTGGGAGCGGCGACGTTAAGAGGGTTTGGTCCATGCAACAGTGACTGAGCAACAGTAACGCAATAGGGATGACTGGAGGTAGGGAGACCGATCTCAGTGTAGGCGCTAGAGTGGGTACAGAGTTCTGGTTTATGAGAATGATGCTTTAGCTCGAAAGGAGGAGTAGAGAACATTGGCTCGACAATAGGCAGGAAGGTTTTGGCTCGGGCGTGGAGCAGTTGACACTGGCTCGGCAAGGAGCAGGCAGGTCCTGGCTCAGGTATAGGGTCCATCCAACTAAAGGAGTGAGGATTAGGCTGGGAGATAGATGATGGTCTATTGGATGGCGTTGAGACTAGCAACTGGCGAAATGGGAATCAATTCGCCAAATGGATTACATAACTATAACATGAAAGGCATTATATGGGGATGTAAAAGCCTGATTACAAGTGTATGCAAGCCACGGGACAATTCCATCATTTATGATGGCCCTCGAGTCATTGCATTGCTATGCGGGTATTTCCACCTTTGTACATGATGTTCGTCAAAGGACTCGTGACTCGATAGGGTGCCTTACGAGAGGGCTTGCAAGTCCCTTTATGTTCACTTCTCAAGTGTTGTTGCCTATTGTCGCATGACTTACTCAAGTAAAGGGTTAAGGGGTACAGCTCATGCGAAATAGTCAGGCGCAGCTTGGAGTAAGCAGATCGGCGCGATTGCGATGGGAGAAGCTGGATGCCATTGAGATTGGAACAGTTGGGTGCTGTGGGCATCGCTTTGATTGGAGCAGTTGGGCACTGTTGAGACTGTAGTGGTTGGGTGACGTGGCACCATAGTGACTAGAGTAATTGGGTGCCATTGAAACTGGGCCGACTGAGCACTATTAAGACTTGAGTGGTCGGGCGTGGTTAAAATTGGAGTAGCAGGATGGCGCGAGCACCATCATGACTGGAGTGGCTAGGTGCCCTTGTGATTAAAATAGTCAGGTGCCGTGACCACTGTTGTGACTGAGGCAGTCAGGATTACAGGCACTGTTGTGACTGGAGTGACCAGGTGCCGTTAGCATGGTTATGATTGGAGTAGTTAAGTGCCATAAGCACCATTGTGGTTGGTGCGACTAGGCATCATTAAAACTAGGATAGTTGGGTGCCTTGGAAACCATTGCTAGAGCGACCTGGTACCACGATCACTATCGCAACTGGAATGATTAAGCGTCGTTAGGGCTGGAGTCACTGGGCGCTGTCTGGACTGGGCAGTCGGGTTCCATGGGCACCGTTGTGACTCGAGTAGCCAGGTAGTTGGGTGCTGTTGGCATCATTGTGACTGGTGTTGTAGAGTGTCTATTAAGGCTAGAGTAGCCGGGCACCATTTGGACTGGGCAGTCGGGTGTAGTGGGCACCATTGTGACTAAAGGAGCTGGGCAGTTGTAGACACGTCAAAATTGACACTATGTTGAGTAAATCTCATATCACCACGTGATGCCCCAAAGACCCGAGCCCTTTGCAGCACCTTGGCCAAAACAGCGGGGTGCTCATCTTTCGTCCTTGATTTCACCAAGATGTTATCCACGTAAGCTCCCATATAGACATGCATCATATCGTGAAAGATTACCAGCATTGCCCATTGGTAAGTGGCACCTGCGTTCTTCAAACCGAATGGCATGACCATGTAGTAGTAAGTGCCCTAGTGCATTGTGAATGAGATTTTCTCTTGGTCTTCCGGGGCTAGATGGATTTGGTTATACCCCGAATAACCATCCATGAATGAGAGGGCTTCGTACCCGACTGTGTTGTCCATCAATACGTCGATATGAGGAAGCGAAAAATCATCTTTAGGATATGTCTTATTCAAATCTTGGAAATCGATGCATACTCGCACCTTTCCATCCTTTTTCATCACAGAGACTATGTTTGCCACCCATTAAGGATATAGAACAACTCTAATGAATCTGGCCTTATGCAGCTTATCGACTTCTTCTTTTATCCTTAAGGCCATATGGGGGTGGAACCTTCTCAACTTTTGCTTCACGGGTCTTGCCTCTGGTTTGAGTATAAGTCTATGTTCCACTAAGGCAGGGTCAAGACTTGGCATGTCCTAGTAGGACCAGGCGAAGGAATCGATATACTCCCTCAAAATCTTAACCAACTCCTCTTCAACCTGAGGAGAGAGATTAGCAGAGATGATAATGAGCCTGGGATCCTCTTCCATTCCAAGATTAATTTCTTTCGCGGATTCATCCACTGCTGATGACGGCTCATCAAACCTCTTCAAACCTTATGCGTATAAGTCAGCAGTGTCATCCACGTCGCTATCCTCAAAGTCTACCGGGTCCTTCTCATCCACGATCTCATAGACACCTAGTCCGTCATCGCTCCACACCCCATCCAACTCCTCATCATCCTCTAGGAAGATGGTTGTTGCTATGAACTCCAGGCATTTAAGGAGGGCATGACAGCATTGGGCAAGATCCTGGAGGAACCTATGGGGGACAGATTTGGAATGACGCGTCATTGGGCGTGCCGCAAGCGTGGAAGGGCTAGAGACACTAGAACAGGATCCTACTTCGACAGACTCTACTACCCTAGGAGACTTAGCAAACTTTAAATCTAACCTAGGAAATAAGAAATCTAATGGAAGGGAAGCAGGGGCCTCGTGCCCCTGGGAGGATTCACGCCCCTTGACGAGCTTCTCAAAGGCGAGAGATATGCGGGCCTGGTAGACCTGTATGTTCTGTTGGGCCTTGAGTCGCTTCCCTTCTTAGTCGGAGAGCTCCTCCAGTCTTCGCTCGGCGTTTGTTTGGTCATCTCTGTCCAAGCCATGCTGAATTGTGACCCGCAATGAGGGTACTTCTAATTCAATGGGGACGACTGCTTCAGAGCCGTACACCAAAGAGAAGGGCGATCAGCCCGTTAGGGTTTTATAGATGGTACGGTACACCCAGAGTGCCTCGTACATCTTATCTTCCCAGTCCCTTTTGTTGGAACTGACTATCTTCACAAGAAGGGTGCACAATGTTTTATTGAAAGCTTCTGCTTGCCCATTCACCTGCGGATTGTATGGAGTGGATGTTCTCTAGTCAATCTTGTATTTTTTGGCCAATCTGTAGACCTTTTGATTCCAGAAATGGCTTCCATTGTCTGAGACGATCCAGTTGGGAATGCCAAACCAGAATATTACATTTCTCTGGATAAATCGGGCCACAATTTCTCTTGTCACCTCTTTTAAGGCTACAGTCTCCGCCCAACGGGAGAAGTAGTCTATTATTGCCAGGATATATTTGGATCCTGAAGAGGACGGGGGCAGTGGACCCACAACGTCTATTCCCCATTAGGCAAACGGCCAACTGGGTGCCATTGGATGTAGCTGTGTTGGAGGCCATCTAGGGACCATTCCATGTTCTTGGCATTTTTGACACGACTTGGCTTACTTGCAGCAGTCGTCGAACATTATCGGCCAATAATTACCAAGCTTTTGATTTTATTTTTCATTTTCGGGCTGGCTTGGTGTGCTTCAGCCGACCCGGCATGAATCTCTTTCATCACCTTCCAGACTTCTTCTATTGAGAGGCATCGAAGGAGTATCTTCTTCTTGGCATCTGCCATAATTCGGAATAGAATTTCATTTCTAAGTTCATAGAAATCTTTTATTCGGATCAGCCAGATCTTCTCTTCCCTTTGCTTGGGCAGCTGCTGGTGTTTGAACCATTGTATGAGGGGCTCACGCCAGTCGGATGAGCTGACCATTTCTGCGGTTGCTACCTCAGGCTCTTCTTCACCTGGATCTTCCTCTATCATGTTGGGAACCTGCCATCAGTTGATCACCCGTATGTTGAGTGATTCGTCGCACATGTAGGGTAATACATGTAATTTGTGGGGTGCATGAATGATGTTGACAGGCCAAATGCATATGGCACACAAGGATTTGATTTGGTTTTCATGGAGGATGACCCTTGGTACATGGCAGAATTCTTGACTCACGCATAGTGAGGGTCTCCATCCGAATGTAATCCAGATTTCCTCCACACACCATTTGATATACCCAAGAGGTCCTGGCATACAGGCAATCAGGGGTGAAGGATGCATGAAGGCTTATCTTGAATTCATGAATCAATGCACTTGCATGCACTAGGATATGTATTGGGATGCAATTGCCGTGCAGAAGGGTAAAATGCAGGTGAGTCTTGAATTCTATCTGAGCTTTTATGTAGCCTTAAATAGTCAAGGGCAAAAATGTAGGTCGCATGGGAATGCTTTGTGTAGAAGCTTTCTTTGTTTGATCTGGGCATCTGACCCTGTGCTCGCCACTTTTATCTTGTTCATCTTTTATTTTCAGCAATTTTCTAGACTTGTGTTAGTCATGATGTTCCTTTTGGCTGTTGCACATCAGTGCACACTAAATTTCTATTCTTGCTCAGTGATCTGCTCATAGAGACATTGAGTTTAGTCAATCCATCATTCCATTTTTGTTATTAGTCTTCAAGTTGCCTGGCAAAAATCTGCTAGCATCTCCCCTAGACCAGGAGTCTTTGAGGGATTTAATTGGGTACACATCCATGAAGAAAACTCTGAGATGGCCCCAAAATCAGAAAGGTGCGCATGGAAGCGGCAACACCTAAGGATGTGCACAGAAGCGACAACATCCTATAATCCGAATCGGGCACGGACACCCCGAGGACTAGCCTACGAGGGGCTCCAATGACCCGAGGACCATCTGTAATGCCCCAGATTTTCTTTCAGATATTTTTCGAATCGTTTTCAGGGGTCCCGAGAGTGTTATGTAGTTTACGTGTGTTTTTACCCTGACGAGCCTTCAGAATCCTGTGCAGGGTGAACCACGGCGTTCTCCGACTCCAGGATATTATCAATGCATTTTGCTCTTCTCGAGGATCGAGGAGGTAATTTTTTCATATTTTTCTAATTTTATGAAATTTTGAGCCAAAAATTAGATTTCTAAAATATTAATATATTTTCTTTTTCTTTTTAACCCCCCCTCACCCTCTCTCTTTTTCTCCCTCACGTGTCACTCTATGCCTGACATGCCTACGTAATAAATAAATAAATCAAATAAACTTAACAATGCCAAATCCTAAATAAATAAATAAAATAAATCCATTTCCCCACAAGTTTGGCACACCCGGTGGGATGCAACCTCCCTTCATCTTTTTGCCAAAATAGAAGGCCTTCGGGCCTTCATCCAAATACTAACTGTTTGATCATCTTGTCAATCTTCTAGTAGGTCGAAGCAATGGCGTACGGACTATCCGAACTGATTTTTGGCTCCCAGGTGGTGGCTGATCATGTCGTGTACAGCTATCTCACCGTACCTACTACCTTCAACAACTTTCCCCCAGTTGTTGGCTTCTCCAACCTCCTGGGGGTTATGTTCGTGAGTCTCCTGAATGCAGAAGGCCCGGAACCTGCAAAGGTGGTTGATAACAAAGCTACTACTCGCTGAAGTGAGGGTCAGGTTGAGAACCCTATTGAAAAGCTCGATGATCGTGAGCTGTCACGTTCACCACATTACTTGCCCAACTGGGTCACCCAAGAAGAAGCCTGCTGGGGGCAAAAAGAAGAACTCCAAAGGAGGAAGAGTCCCTGTTGTTTCCCGAAGCTGATTGTCGACATCTGGGAAGTTCGTAATGATCAGAGGTGTTCGGATCTACTTCAATGGCCACAACGCCAAAGTTTTGCCAAACCAGATCATCCCAACAGTGCCCACCCATAACACCTTCCAAGTGTTGGGTAACTATAGGGTGAATTCTGATGAGAACAAGCGAGGGAGGATAGCCCTAAAATTGCCAAGGATCAAACAAGTCTGGGTGCCAAAGAGGACCCGGGGTCCCGTGCCAACCTCACAAAGCTTCAATAATCCTGCTAATGTTCCCAAGCAAGGGGGCAAGAAGACTGTGCATGCGGAAGCCATGGTTGCAACTCCACCACCCACCATCAAGATCTGTGCAAGGCCGTCTGCCCAAATCCAAGTGTTGCCTCCTGCCATCTCTTCAAAGTGCAACCATGAAGACTATTTTTGTAGCCTCAGAAACCCCCTCCCTGGGCCAACGGAGACTGCTTCGTGTCATCAGGGCCGAAGAGGAAGAAAAAGACAAAATGTCACCCATGGATGCAGATGAAGAGGAGAAGCAAGCTGGGGCAAAAAGCTTTGAAAAGCCTCCACAAAATGAAGAAATGAAAAGATAACCTAAAAACCCCCCCACCCACTAATCTCTCTCTCACTCTCTCATAATCTCTCTCTCTCTCTCTCCCGATTTCACTCTCTCACTCTCTCTCTCTCCCAACGTCTCTCTATTTCTCTCTCCTTCTCGATTTTGACAATTTCAAGGCCAGACTGAGACGTGGGGGATGCCGTTGGAACCAGTGCGATGAGGGGAATGCGTTGACGGCCTCCATCACGTGATTCGAGGGACGGTTGGACTAGATGGGGGGAGAGGAGCGTGGCCTCCACCTTGCCTGCATGCGGCCGGAATGGCTGTCTCGGAGTGAACGAGGTAGGGGGATGGAACCGCCTCTACGCTAGGATTGTTTTGACGCCACATGCACGCCCGTCCACGGCCGTTTAGCCTAGTAAATGTCTGATGTTGGTTTTTCCCTAAAATGTGATAATTAGTGTTTTTAATTGTCCATGGGCATTGTATTTATGTTTTCTAGCTTCTATTGAGTGGAATGAGTGTAGTGCATGGCAGGTTAGAGGTTTTTGTAGTGAACCCCGTCGATTTCGGTCGACCGGGGGGTGGTTCGATTTCAAACCGAACCCATTCACTGCCCAGCTCACATGGCGGTGACTCCAGTGACCGTTATGTGTTTAATGCACCACCTATGGTGCGTCATACCAATTTGGCGGAACACACCTGGTCTGTAATGCTCATGCATACTTTAGATAGGTCGTTAGTATAACGCCCCCATCCATGACTGTTATAGTTATGGGAAAACTATGGATTTTCCACGTTTGGGCGGCCTTAATGGACCTCACTTGGTCCGTTATACTTTCTGGGTATTTAAGTTTAACAAAAATCATTCGGGTAGCCATAGCAGACTAGTGGTGACGCGTTATGTCATATAACGCACCATCACTGATCCGTCATGATCGCTGCGTCCGGAATTAGAGCAGATGAGAATGACGGACCACAAGAGGCATGCTATATTAACTTAACGCACCACACCTGATCCGTTATGCTATATGACAGGGCAGAGTTGATCCGTTATGTTCTGTAACGGGGTAGCACTGATCCGTTATAATCTCTGCTATGTTAAGAGTAATGAATTGTTGTTCTAATGCATTCTTCACCATGTTTAAGTTATTTTATGAATAAAAATGCATCTTTATGTCCCAGTAGGATTGCCGTCTCTTTCCTCCGTCGCGGTCGATGCCGGCGGCGGCTACGTCCGCACCTCGGTGAGCCGGACGAAGGCGCTCACGGAAAAAGGCCGGCGCGACCTGCTGACGTTCGCCACCGGATTCAATCTTTCCTACGGCACCGTGAAGGTGACCGCGCTGCGCGTCTTCAAGGCGGACGGCACCGTCGTCACGCTCGATCCGGAGAAGCAGTGCGCCGTGCAGCAGGACCCGTCGAGCATGTCGGCGAACATCTACGACCCGAACGACCGCCGGCTCGTCGCGTCGATTCCGGGCGTCGCTATCGGCGACACCGTCGAGATCGCCACGGAGGAACGGACGCGCGCGATCATGCCCGGCTGTTTCGCCGACATCGTGCCGCTCGAAGGCGAATCGCCGGTGCTGCGCACGCGCTACGTCGTCACGACGCCGGCGTCGCTGCCGCTCGCGCGTGTCACGCTCAAGGACGGCGACGACAGGGGTATCCGGTTTTCAAAGACGGAGAAGGACGGTGCGGTCGAATACTCGTGGGAGGTCGGCGAGACGCCGCAGATCATTCCCGAGCCGCACATGCCAGCGCCGTACCTCTGCGTGCGCCGGCTGCTCGTGAGCACCGTGCCGGACTGGAACGCCATCTCGAAGTGGTACTGGAAGATTTCCGAACCGCATTACGCGGTGACGCCGGAAATCCAAAAACAGGCCGACGAACTGCTGAAGGGCGTCACGGACCGCGAGGAACGCATCCGCGCGATCTACCGCTTCGTCTCGCAGGAAATCCGGTACATGGGCGTGATCGACGAACACGAGGCGCCGGGCTTCGAGCCGCACGACGTGTCGCTCACCTTCGGCAAGCGTTACGGCGTCTGCCGCGACAAGGCCGCGCTGCTCGCCGTCATGCTCCGCGCCGCCGGATTCAAATCGTATCCGGTGCTCATCAACGCCGGCGACCGCGTCGATCCGGACGCGTTCGGCCTGTATTTCAACCACGCCATCACCGCGATCCGCGACGACGACGGCTCGTACCGGCTGCTCGATTCGACGAACGAAAGCACGAAGGACATCTTCCCGGCCTATCTCGCGAACTGCAGCTACCTCGTCGCGAACCCGGACGGCGACACGCTGCACGTCGCTCCGGTGCCGGACGCTTCGGCGAACATGGTTTCCGGCGAAACGAAACTCGTCGTCGCGAACGACGGGAGAGAGATAGTATGCTGCCCTTTCTCTTCCTTCGTCGTCCACATATGCATGCATAGTCCATGCATATTCCTCATTTCACTGCATCTGAAGTCCGTGCACGTTTCTTCCGAACCAAAGTCAATGCATGCAAAGTCCGTGCACATTCCTCGTTTCACTGCATCTGAAGTCCGTGCATGTCAGAAGTCCATACACACTAAGTCTGTGCACATTTTCTGTTAGAAGGAAAACACAGTTTGTGCACTTTCTTTGCAATTCCTTGCACATTTTGTTTTCTCACTCAAGTCCGTGCTAGCTACATGTCTATGAGCGAAGACCTTGCATGTTTCATTCTGAAATACGAAGTCCATGCACATTTCGTAATTCCCACTGAAAGTCCGTGCACATTCCTTGTTGCATTTAACATGAAGTCTATGCACATTCCTTGCTCCATTGCAAATCAAGTCTGTGCACATTTCTTCTTAACCGAAGTTCATGGACATCTTATTCAAACAAATTCTGTGCATGTTGTTGTCTCGAATGATAAAGTCCATGCACCTTTCGATTTCATAGTCTATGCAACTTCTGTTGTTGCACGTAGACAAGGTCCTTGCTAGTTGCAATTTGAGAATGAAGCCTGTGCAACTTTTATAGTCCACGCACTTAGCATCTTAGAGTCTGTGCAATTTTCTGATAGATAGAAAATCAAGTTTGTGCATGTTTTATCCTTCATACATACATTCACATATACAAGTCCGTGCTTATTTCTTCCAGGGACTAAAATAGAAGGGACTTCCTGAGTACCAAGATGAGGGCACGTGATCCAAGGACGTTCCTAATTCACAGATGCTGCCACGTGGACTCTTATTCGTCTTGATTCTAACAAGTGACATGATTCTCCTGAAGCTTCCAGGTGGGAGTGTTCCCTCCACACGCCTAGGGGATGAGCGTGCATCCTCAGACTGAAGGAGTATATAAAGGAACCTTTTGCAATTTAATAAAATATATCTCTCCACAATAAGAAAAGAAGAATCACTAGAGAGCAAAGAGAAGAAGAGAGTTTGAGAGTGAAAGAGCAGCATAGAAAAGAAGAAGAAGAAGAAGAAAGAAAATGAGAATAGTAGCAGAGCAGAGGTGATGATAGCAGACAGAGAGAAGAGAAGGTGAGAGCAGTAGAAGAGAGAAAGAGAGATAGAGAGCTTGAAGGCCGAAGTCTCCTCGAGAGTCTCACTACCGACCTTCAAGTCCTACAACGGCCCAGGCGACTCGACTGACCATTATGATAGTTTCGACACTCTGATTACCTTACACGGAGCACCTGATACTATTAAGCGCTGAGCGTTCGTGACCACCTTGGTCCAGGAAGCTCAAGCTAGGTTCCAAGCACTCACCCCTGGCAGCATCCACAACTTCAGATAGTTCAGGAGACTGTTCAAGGAAAGCTTCACCGACAGCGGCCCTCCAAGGTTGATTGTGGGACTGTTGGTGCTAAAGTAGGCACAAGGGAAAAAGTTGCGAGCTTACATCAACTGATTTAAGTCAAAAGCCCTGTGCATCCCCCGCCTGGACGTCACCTCGGCCATCACCGCAGTGACCAGAGGCACCCGAGATGAGAACCTCTGGTGAGAGCTGGTGCTCCACCCTCCCTCGCCGATTTGGTGACCTTGGCTCTATGCCACGCAGAGTGAGAAGAAGTCCTCAACACTTGCCGAGACCCATCAATCTTGAGACGAGAGAGAGAGACAAGGAACGACCGTTTGAGGAAGCCTCGGGCCAAGGAAAAAGAAGAAACAGATATGGGGACCATAAGGAACCTCCCTGGATGTTCGAGCGGTACACTCCTCTGTCCACTCCTATCTAGGAGATCTACCAAGAAATCAAGGACTTGGGACTTCTTCGCCGACCCGAGCCAATGAAGGCTGACCCTCAACGCCGTAGCTGCCGCAAGCACTGCTAGTTTCACAATGACCGTAACCACTACACTGGGGATTTTCAGCACCTCAAGGATGAGATCGAGAGTCTCATATGCCAAGGGCACCTTTCCCAGTATGTGGCCGAGCAGTAGGAAGATCAGAGGGTCCCCCCCAGAAGAAATTGACAACTGCCCCCTTAGGGTCCACATCAACGTCATTTCGGGGGGATCCACTTCAGGAGGGGACAATAGTCGAGGATGGAAGCGTCACACTGAACTAGGCTCTTGGGCTTCTGAGCCCCCTAAATCTCCACAGGTGAATGACCAGCATGCCTTGGTATGGTCTGACCAAGACTTGGAAGGGGTAGCCACCCCGCATGACAATGCTCTTGTGATCTCAACTGCTATAAACTATTTGTTGTCCCTCTGGTTTTGATGATGACAATCAAAGGATAAATGCATGAAAAAAATCCATTCCTACAACTCCAAACGCACATTTGTTCAGGTTGAGCTTCATGTTGTACTTCTAGAGCATCGTGAATGTGTCCACCAAGTCCTCCAAGTGCTCGACTGCATGAAGGCTCTTAACGAGCATATCATCGATGTAAACCTTCATGTTGTGGCTAATCTGACGATTGAACATGTGATTGACGAGACGCTGGTACGTCGCTCCAACATTCTTCAACTCGAAGGGCATGGGGTGTAATAGTAGAGCCCATGGTGGGTGACGAAGGCAATCTTGTCCTAGATGCCTTTGTGCATGTTGATCTGATGATATCTGGAGTATGCATCCTAGAAGCTCAGCATCTCATGCCTGGCCATGGCGTCAACCAACTAATTGATTCGCAGGATCGGGAAGCTATCCTTTGGGGTGGCCTTGTTGAGATCTATATAATCTACTCACATATGCCACTTCCCATTGCTTTTAGGGACCAAGACTTCATTGACGACCTAGTCTGGGTACTGGTAGGAGTCCCACATGTAGGTTCTTGCTCACTTGCTCCTTTATGATTGCCTATCGCTCGGGATTACAATGCCTCCTATGTTGTTGAACCAGACGATCTAGCTTTAGCTGGTGAGTGATTGATCTTCGATAGGATTCTAGGGAGCTCACCCTCAGACTAGGCAAATACATCCTGATTTTCTTCCAAGAAACACCTATAGTCTTCCTTCTCCAACTCAGACAGCATGGCACCGATGCGAACGGTCCTGCTTGGATCCTCCTCTACTTGGATGATGTAAAGGTCTTCGGTCGGTGTGCTCCCACTAGGCCCGGGATCTTTCGTCCTCACCTTCTTCTCTGGGAGAGCATCCTCGGTCCGCCTCTCCTTAGTGGAAATCAAGTAACACCTTCGAGACTTTTCTTGATCACCCCGAACCTCCTGCTCTCTGTGGGGAGTGGGGGATTTCAACTTCTGATGGTGTAGACACGCCAAAATTGACATCATCTTGAGTGTATCTCTTATTGCTTATAACACCCCAATTTGACCCTCAAATCGACCTTATTTGAGTGGTTTTCTTCAATTTTCTTAGATTTTTGGCTTTTCTAGTCCTTCTCATATTTTCCCCTATTTTTTAGATTTTCTGAGGATTTTTCTCCATTTTTTCAGAGTTTAAAAGAATTAGGGGCATGTGCACTATTTCTTGGAGGCCCATGAAACCAAGCAACCTCCAAGGAACTGACAATACCCACTTGTGCTCTTTCGGTCTATTTTGTAACCCATGTAATCAGCATCAGAGTAAGCAACTAATTCGAGACATGAAGTACGCGGAAACCACAAACCCAATTCACAAGTACCAGCAATATATCTAAAAATACGCTTCACAGTCGACATGTGAGACTCTTTAGGGTTTGATTGAAACCTTGCACACAAACATACTGCATATTGAATGTCGGGCCTGCTGGCAGTCAAATATAACAAGGATCCTATCATACTCCTGAAAAGGGTTTGGTTGACTGATTTACCTTGGTCATCTTGATCAAGTTTTAGTGATGTGGACATGGGAGTTGGTTGTGATTTGGTTGTTGTCAAATTAAATTTCTTGAGTAGGTCCATAACGTATTTCTTCTGATTTATAAACAAACCATCAACTGTCTGAGTCACTTGCAATCCCAAGAAAAATGTTAGCTCTCCCATAAGACTCATTTCAAATTCACTTTGCATTAATTTAGCAAAGTCTTCACTTAGAGTATCCTTAGTGGAGCCAAAGATGATGTCATCTACATACACTTGAACAATTAGAATTTTCTTACCATTCAGTTGTGTAAAAAGTGTTTGATCAACGTTACCTCATTCGAATCCACATTGAGTAAGGAAATCACTCAACCATTCATACCATGCTTGGGGTGCTTGTTTCAGACTATAGAGAGCTTTGTCCAGCTTGTGCACGTGATCTAGATGCTCCGTATCTTCAAACCCTAGTGGTTGCTCCACATATACGTCCTCTTGGATATAGCGATTCAAAAATGCACTCTTAACATCCATTTGAAACAGTTTTATATTATTGCTACATGCAAATGCCAATAAAATCCTCACTGCCTCGAGTCTTGCTACAGGAGCAAAAGACTCATCAAAATCAATTCCAAGTTCCTGGCTATAGCCTTTGGCTACTAGCCTGGCCTTGTTCCTAGTTACCACTCCTTGATCATTTATTTTGTTTCGAAAAATCTATTTTGTTCCGATCACTGAGTGGTTTCTAAGGCATGGCACGAGAAACCACACTTTGTTCCTTTGGAACTAGTGTAGTTCTTCTTGCATAGCCATGATCCATGACTCATCTTTCAAGGCCTCTTCTATGGAATGAGGTTCAGATTGCGAAAGAAGGGCTATGTAGTCCAGATTTTCAACTTTCCTAAAGGAGGCTCGTGTTCTTATTCCTTCTTCTACATTGCCCATGACATTCTCCAGTGGATGGTTCTTTGTAAACGTCCATTACCTTGGTAGCTGCTGTTGACTTTGATTCTCCTAATTTCCATCCACTTCTTATTGTTCTTCAGCTTCTTGTTTCTCAATTTTGTCTTCCATTTTCCCAGTATCATCATCATTCAACTCTTCATCCTGCAAAACAGATTTTTCATTATTCCTTTGGATGATGATTCGTCAACAATGACATGCGAACTTTCCTCAACTACAAGAGTTCTCAAGTTGTACACCCGATAAGCTCTTGAGCCAAGGGAGTATCTAAGAAATATCTCTTTGTCACTCTTGGGGTCAAATTTTGCCAGATCCAACTTACCATTGTTATGAATGTAGCAAATGGAGCTAAATGATTTGAGATAGGAAATGTTTGGTTTCTTACCTCGATACAGCTCATAGGGTGTTTTCTTTAATACTGGCCTTACCATTGCTCGATTGATTATGTAGCAAGCAGTGTTCAGTGCTTCAGCCCAAAAATATCTCGGCAAGTTGTTTTCATTCAGCATAGTTCTGGCCATTTCAATCAACGTCCTATTCTTCCTCTCGACAACTCCATTTTGTTCAGGTGTTCTTGGTGCGGAGAAGTTGTGCATGTAGCCTTGAGCCCTGCAAAAATTACTGAACTCATGATTATCAAATTCCTTACCATGATCGCTCTGCACGGCTTTGATGCAACACCCCTTTTCATTTTGAACCACCCTGCAAAATGCTTCAAACTCCATCAGGGCATCATTTTTATGAGAAAGGAAGTAAACCCAACAAAATCTTAAGTAATCATCCACAATTACAAAACCATACAATTTACCACCCAAGCTATGTGTTCTGCTTGGTCCAAAGAGTTCAATGTGGATTAGCTCTAGGGGCCTCGATGTGGTCACATCATTTTTGCACTTGAATGATGTCCTTGTTTGTTTGCCTCTGCTGCACGCCCCACAAACTCCTTCATCAACTGCCTTCAGCTTAGGCAAACCAACCACTAAGTCATTCCTAGATAGTTTTAGTAAAACATTAAATCTAGCATGCCCAAGTCGGCGATGCCAAAGCCTAGTGTCATCACTGTTCCTTGCAACCAAACACAAATTTTCATGAGATGTATCATTCAAATGTATCATATATACATTATTATGCCTAATGCCAATGAACTTTATCTCATGAGTGATTTTATTTACAACAGTGCAGTGATTAGAATCAAAAGTTACATTGCATCTTTTATCACGAAGTTGACTTATACTCAAAAGATTGTGATGCAAACCTTTCATAAACAAGACATTCTCAAGGGCGAGATTTTGATTCTTACCTATCTTACCTTTTTCGACGATTTTGCCTTTGTCCTTACCACCAAATGCCACTGTCCCACCATCCTTTTCATGTAGGTCTGCAAACAATCCTAGTTTACCATCATGTGCCGAGAGCAATCGCTGTCCAAGTACCATCTATTCTCTTGCACTCTCAAGTTGACCTGCAATCACAACAAGCGTACTTATGCAGATTTTGGTACCCAAGTAAGCTTGGGTCCACGATGGTTAGAAACATGAAGCATGTATTGTTTATTTCTGGTTCTAGCAAAATTTTCATTATCAATATCCAGAATTCTACAATCATACATGTCATAGCCCATCCTTCCACAATAGAAGCAAGTAATGGCTCTATCTCTCTTTCTCCTCCTACCCACATTCAACAATGAATTATGCACATGTGTCTTTGGAGTGGAGGGAGATGAACTTTTGTGGGCCCAATGAGTTGTTTGTGTTTTTAATTTTTCAAGGATGGCAAGAGCATCCTTCAACTCTTTTATTTCATCCATTTGTGATTAGATTTGATTTTTAGCCTTTGCTTTGGCTTGATTGTATGCAATGCTTTCAAGCTTTCCTTGTTCCACATTATTTTTTAAATCTTCATGCATTTTAAGTAGTGTGGATTGTTCTTCTCTCATGCATGAAATTTCTTCTTCAAATAGTTCAATTTTGGATGCAAGAATTTCATTCTTATGATTCAAGTTTTTATTTTCTGATTTTAAGGCTTGGCATTTTTCACAGGACTTTTCAGTATGCACAAGATGATCAATTTTCTTTTTCAAATTTTTATTTTCAAATTTAAATCTTTTACATTTTTCATACAAAGATTCACTATGTAAGGTGCGTTATATGACCGTAACGTGCTAGGCCTGATGCGTTATGGACCAAAGGGTGACAAATGAAATAGATGTTTGCCAAGCAACATCCAGCGGTTAAGAATGAGGAACTAGGCCCAACCAAGGAAGGCAATGACCCATGAAAGAGACCTCTAACTGACCAAGAAGACTCAATAAGGGCGAACAACCTGGAGCATCATTAAAATGAGTGAGGAGATGACCCAACTTGTTGGTCATAAAACGGGTGTCAACAGCCGGTGCCAGAGAATCTCATGGCACAGCGCCAGATGAATGAGCGGATCGTTGAGACCAAGCTCGCCCAGTTAGGAGAAGGGGTCGCGACTGTAGATCTCTGCAGTGTCCCCCATCCACTACACCACCAGCTCAAGAAGCTTCCCCCGGAGTACGCCAAATCGCCGAAGCTAAAAAAAATTGACAGACATGGGTCTCCACACGAGCATCTGTCCTACTACATTACGGCCATGGGTGAACTCGCATTGGACGAGTCTTATCTCCTTCGCTACTTCGCCACCTCACTTACGGGAACAGCCTTCCAATGGTATTCCCGGCTCAAGCCCAATTCCGTCATTGACTGGGTGGATCTCTAGATGAAGTTCCTCGACCATTTTCAAACGGTCGAGCGAAAAGTCTCCTTAGCCAAGCTTTGCTCCCTCCGATAGAAGAAGGGTGAGAGCGCCCTTGACTTCATCAAGAAATGGCGAGACCTCAGCATGAGGTGCGTCAATCCACCAGTCCAGGAGGATGCTACCACTATCTGTCGCCGAGGCTTGACGACCGAGGTTAGCAAAAAGCTTCTCGGCACCAACATCAAGGGCTTCAACCAGCTCAACTCGATGGTCACCGAGATCGAAATGTTCTTCGCCGACAACCCAAGCTATGCTGCAGCGAAGGGTAAGCAGATGCGGGAATGCTAGTCTAGTAAGGAGGTGAACATCATCGCATTCGCCCCCACCACTAAAGGCAAAAAGGGAGCCGGAACGAGCGATTCTGACAAAAGGCCAGCTGATAAGTCGGCTGCTCTCTCCTTCTCAGAGCATATGAAGACGCCCTTCTCCTTCAAGAAGGAACATACGAAGATGCTCTTCAACCTCTACATGGCTCGGAGGATCGTCGAATTGCCTGAAGTTCGCAAGCTGGACGAAGACAAGAAAACTGATGATCCCAACTACTACCTATACCACCACATGCTGGGTCATTCCTTGGAAGATTGCTACGTCTTCAAGACCCAGACACAGAAGCTGATCTGAGATGGCCTGATTCAAATGAAAAGCGGTCTCGTCGATCCTCCATAGCCACATACGTGGTCCAGACCAGCCAAAGCAACACGTGTGGTTCACCACCCAACGAATGTGATCAACATGATGGGGGCATTCTCTCTTTCCGATAATGAATCGGAAGAGCCCAACACCAGTCAGAGAGAGCGCTCGATCTGGTATCCAGGGTGGCGGTCGTGGCATGATCGCAGACCCCTCTCCTTCCCCAGATAAAGAACTCGGTGACTCTTCGACATCCTCATCGAGCGGATGCAAATCTTGCCCCACGATCCGCTGGCATACTACACTCCGTGGGACTTTAATCACCCCCAGTACTATCCCTTTCATGCCTGAATCTGCCACGCGATCGAGTCTTGTGAGGAAGTTTAATACCTCATCGAGGAACAGATCCGGTGGGAGCAGATCGACGCCGAAGGAAATTCCATGGCACTCGTTCTACTGTGAAAAGCTGTCAAAGAAACTCTAAGCACTGCCAAAAATGCACAAGATCAGCCTGATACTTTTCAGAAAAATGGACACATGCTACCTTACTAGCATACTCCAGAATGGCTCAAGTTCCGGACTGATAATCAGGAAGCCCTCGAGCAACTGCGGAGACGCAGGGAGCAAGATGCCAACCAAGAGACAGGGCCGAGTACCTTCTCAGCCAATGCCATTCATTCTCATGAAATTCTCCTCCTTCCCCTTGCTGGTTCTCGTGCCTAAGAGCTCTCCTTGGGAGTGGCCTCCCCAGCCATGGCTGGCCCGGGGGGGGGGGCATCTCCTCCCTTGCTGGCCCATGCCTCTGGTCCCTTGGTTGCTGCTCATGCGGTGACTGCTCCTGCCCGAACTCCATCCTCTGCAGATGGCGTCTTCTCTTGCTCCCAGCCAGCAGCTGCCTTGCTGGTTGCAGGCCCATCTACAGCTCTTCCACTTGCTGTGTGTGGCCCCCTTTGTCTTCCCCCACCTGCTGTGTCAAAATCAGATCCATGTGCCTCTTCTTGCGCTGCCATTCATGCTACTTGCAAATCTGATTTGCCTTGCTCGGATCCCTCACATTCTACAGCAAGTGGAGCTGCTGTTCGTGGCCCTTCTAGCCTCCCACAACCAGCCTCCGTGCCATCTGCTACTCCACCTTCAGTTGGTGTGCAAGGAGATGCTGTAGGTGGTCCCGTGGTGTCTCCTTCCTCCACCCAACCTGCTATGGACGTTTGTGTGCATGGGTCGATCCAAGCAGCTGCTATAGGTGGACCCTTGCTATCTCCTTCCTCTACCACACCTGCTGGTTTTTCTTGTGAGGACGGCCAGACCCTTGCAGCTGGTGGATCCCGCCTTTGTCCTCCTCCAACTAGATCTGCAGAAGCCTTTCTATGCGCAGGGACTGCAGCTACCCGTGGAGCCCTTGTTGCTGGTTCTCTGTCCTGAGTCAGCCCCGATGCAGATCTAACGCATCTACTCTCCCTTCCTTCTAAGGTGTCTGCAGATCTGGTTCCTCCAGATCCATTACAACGTGCTGTGGCTCCAGATCTGATTGCTTGCAGATCTGCCTTTGGTGTTCTGCCCCATGCTGCTGCCAATGCCACACTACAAGCTCCTGCTAGCAGATCTGCCCCCCGTGGAACCTTGCTCCAACCTGCTATAGGAAGAGATGCCAATACTGCTTCTCAGGCTGTGGGCCCTCCACCTCCTGCCCGTGGTGTGCCTGCAAGCGCTCCTGCTTGTGCAGCTAGTGGAGCTCGTGCTGCCAAGAACTTGCTGCATGCTGGTCGACCTGCTCCACCATCTAGTTCTCAGGCAGCGTCTCCTTGGGCTGCAGCGTGTAGCTATGGTCTCCTTCCCTCGTCTTCAGCTGCAAGGGATGAGAGTGGAAGCCATCCACATGCTGCACCCCCTTCCTTTGCTCAGGTGCTGTTAAATGCTATCCCTCCTCCGGCTCTATCTATTGCTGTCCACAGCCCCGCTTCCACCGATGCGGGTGAGCCCACAACATTCTTCTCCATGGATGAAATCAAACTGTCATGCCAGCCCTTGGAACATGCCATCATGGCCAAGACACCCCTGGGTAGGCCGCCTTTCCAAGAGATCAGACTTCACCTCGCCCAACGGTTTCAATTGAAGCAAGATTTCGTTCTTAGTGCTTTGGATGGGTGCCACTTGTTACTACATTTTCAGAAACAAGACGACTACGTGCTAGTATTGCTTAAGGAGTATTTGTATGTGAAAGGCAAACCTTTCTGGTTTTCACAATGGACTATGGCATTCTCACTGAATGAAGATTCACCCATCGTCCCCGTGTGGCTGGAGATGGCAGGACTGCCGGCTAATTTCTATAATGAAGCCATGATACGTTCTATCGCAAGTAACATTGGGCCGGTCCTATAAGTCGACAGAAACACACTTTGCTTAACGCGTACTTCTGCTGTATGTGTTTGTGTCCAGCTTGACGTATCCAAGAAGCTCCCTCACCGTGTTTACATTGGATACGGCACTGGTGGTGCGTGGTAGGAGGTTCATTATCCTGCCCCACTGATGTTTTGTTCTTCCTGCAAACGCCTCGGTCATCTACCGTCTAAATGTAAGAAGAAGCCCGGTGACTATGTTGTCTCTACTAGCAATCCTACTACCTTTGCCAGTGCTGCACATCCTGCTGGTCCTCAAGTTGCTACCCAGGCCGGCCAATCAATTGTGGCTGCACCGGCTGGTCCTAAGCGTGCTTGGCGCCCTGCTAATCCTTTGTTGAACACTTCTGCTCCCTCCAATGCTCCTCTGGCAGCAGCTCGAGCCCCAGTTGACTTGCCTCGTTCAATTGATGAAGCCTCGGTCCCTGCTGACCTGTAGGTTGCTCCTGCTATGTGTGCTGATCAGTAGCCCCTTCCAAGTGCTATCAATCATGTTGGTGGTGGCCTACTTGTTGCTGTACCACCAGAAAATAACCTTGCTGCAGGTCCCTCCACGGTTAAGCTGCCTCATGCTTATATGGAAGCTCTAATTGGTTCGGATGTGCCAATTCCTCCAGCTCAAGTTTATGTGTAGCAGCCGCAAGCTATTGTTAATGACCAAGTTGCTTCTCATTTGACGGATTGTGGTGGGTCAGACATGCCCCTTGATGCTACTATGTCTAGCCATAAGCCCTCAGGTCTGCCTTCTATCTTCGGTGACCCTGCTGTCCTCCCCACCTCGGTGGCTGCCCCCCTCAATTTCAATAACAAAACTGCCTCTGCTCCTCTCCGCAGCCAACTTGAATCTGATGTGAATGCTCCTGCCTCAGTTGTTACTGTTACTACCACACCTTTTGCTACAGCTACAATGGCACCACTCGGTGCACATGGTGGATCCTTGGAGGTTGCTCGTAGTGTGGACTTGCTGCCTCCTGTGGGTAGAGATGATGCTCATGGCCACAACATTGTTCCCTTACCTACAACTTCATCTCTTGTGCAGCAGCCACTTGCAATTGGTGAAGCTATGGCTGATGATAGTCTGAATGTTGATGTATTTTCCACCGCTAATGACAGCTAGCCCAATCCAACCGGTAATCTGGCCCTTAGTCGACCTGGGTCAGATCTAAATATCGCTTCCCCACCTACTACTGCTGCTAACAATGAGGACAGCTATGATGTTGAGGCTCTTGGTGATAATTTGTTGGCTTTGGATCAAGGTCTGCCCGCTGCTGGTAGCAACTCTAATGATATTGCTGCACAAGTTCATCCGGAGGTTACTGAAGTCGAGGTGCATGCGGCTGCAACTGGGGACCTGTAGCCATGTTTACCCGTGCCCAATGACTCGACTGAAGCTGGAGATTGCCATGGCTTGGCCGTGCAAACTTCATCTTCAGCTACCAGCTCCGAGTTTATTCCGGTGATCTGCCAAGTCCTAACCGTGCCAGGGTTCGAACCAACAGAATGGATGGCTGATTTCACAGATGTGCATACGAATTTTGTTGGCAGCGATCAACAACCGTCTTCCTGGGCTGATGGATGCCGGCCTCGATGCACCCTTTGCAGGATTGCCTCTGCCAACCTCCCTCATAATTCTATCAAATGAAGGCTCTCATATGGAACATCCGTGGCATTCGCAATGCCCAATCCATTAGCCAGTTGAAGCTCCTTGTCTGGAAGCATAATCTCTCTTTTGTTGCTATTATTGAACTGAAGGCATCTACTACTTTACTTGAGTCCTACAGGAAGAAGCTCCGCATGGCCTCATGTCTCCCAAATTCTACAACCAAAGCTTGGATTTAGATCTTTTGGCGATCCCTTTTAGATTTCCATGGTGGGGTCTTCAGACTAGCACATTATACTGTCCGTTAGTACAGCTATCCCAAATTCTTCATCACTATTGTCCATGCTAGCTGCTCTTTAGCTAAACGCCGTTCATTATGGGACAGCATTGTTGACTTTGCTACCGGCTGTGATGAACCATGGCTGATTGGGGGTGACTTCACTAGCATACTTGATTCTTCAGAGAAGCGCGGAGGCAAGCGAGCATTCTCGCTGTCCATGATGGACTTCCAAGCTTGTGCTTCCACTTTAGGATTGCAAGATGCTGGGTTCGTTGGGAGTAGCTACACGTGGTTCAATGGTCAGCGTGCTAATGGTATTTGGGCCAGACTTGACAGGGTTTTTATCAATGGCGACTAGTTGGTTTCCTACCCGGCGATCTCAGTGCAGCACCTATCTCGAGCTTGTAGTGACCACTCCCCTTTGCTTGTCACAGCCTACTCGGAGACTCCACGGGGACCTTCTAGATTCTGTTTTTAGCATATGTGGACTGCACATGAGGTATTCAGCAGGGACTCTAGCTCTGCTTGGGCTGCTGCACCTATCTCCTCTTTCCCACTGCTCACATTAGCTCTTAAGTTGAAGCACATGAAGGTCTTCTATAGAGAATGGAACAAGGTGACATTCCTTAATATTTCAGCCAATGTGTTGGCAGCAGAGGCATCATTTTCTGATGCTCAGGAGGCCCTTGACCAGCAACCCTCTGACTCCAACCTCTCAGCCTTCACATTGGCCAAAGATGCTCTTGATCGTGTGCTCATTCAGGAAGAGATGTTTTGGAGGCAAAAATCGAGGATTAAATGGCTGAAGGAAGGTGATCGGAACACAAAATTCTTCCATGCTTTTGCAAAATCTCAACAGCGCCGTGGGTCCATATCTGAAATACATCTTGAAGATGGCTCTATTGTGACGGGGCAGCAAGCCATTGCTAATGTATTTATATCCCACTTCTCATCGGCCTTCTCCTCCACTCATCATTGCATTCATCCGGAGGTGCTGACTTCTATCCCCATGGTGCTGCAAGACGATCACAACAACATGCTTTGTGCCATGCCATGTTGGGCTGAAATCAAGTAAGTCATGTTTAACATGTCACCAGATAGCGCCCTGGGGCCGGATGGGTTCACGGGCCACTTCTTTCACTCTTGCTGGAATTTTATTGAAGGTGATATTTGTGCGGCTGTGCAAGCCTTCTTTTGTGGTCACCAACTACTGAGAGGCTTCACCTCCTCTCTTATGGCCTTGGTTCCGAAGGTTGATACTCCTAAATCCTATGTGGATTATCGCCCTGTCAGCTTATGCAACTTCTTCTACAAAATAATTGCTCGGGTTATTAGTGACCGACTGGCTACTCTTCTCCCTCTCTTAATTTCTGAAGAACATGGTGCCTTTGTGAAAGGCCGCTTCATTATTGAGAACGTCTCGCTGGCCCGTGAGATGGTGCAACACTTGGGTAAGCAATGCAGGGGTAATAATGTTGTTTTCATGTTTGACATGGCCAAGGCTTACGACTGCTTGGAGTGGGGCTTTTTATTTGCCATCCTACGTCGGTTTGGGTTCTTGCTCACCTTCATTTCACTGCTAGAGCCACTTCTTTCCAATTACTGGTCCTCAATCCTTCTCAATGGCAGCATCCATGGTTATTTTAAGTCAACAAGAGGACTACGTCAAGGGGATCCACTTGGCCGGCCTTATTTATTCTTGTGGAGGAGGCTCTTAGCCGGGGGCTGTCCGCCCTTTTCTATCGCAGCAGAGGGGGCACTGGCTGGTCTAACTGGACAAATTATGCAGTTTAAGAGACTAGACCACATGCTACTGATGCGAGGGGCTATGCAAGAGAATGGAAGTTGGACTAGGACTCAGCATGTGAGAGTAAGCCAAGAACTTGCTCTGATACCAAATCTGATGCAAGATGAGCCTGGGTAGGAAACTGAGACCTAAAGCCAGCAAATTCGTGAGCATAAATGCCTAGACAACAAGACGATCACACACGCGAAAAGTGAACTCCTCAAGAGTATGGAGTAGTGGCTAGGTGAGCAGTGGCTCGTGGGGCGTCAGACATGGTCTGAATTGTAAGGAGGGCGGTGGAAGCCACCCGGGGAGAATGGGATGGGCATCGGATTCTACCGGGCAGACCGGTACCGAGGGGCCCGAATCAACTGTATGTTCTTCTTACCGACAGCAAGTTCACTCATTTAGGTGGATCATTTGGGAACGAGCACTCATCTGTCTAGCGTGACATTGGAACTAATACTAGGAAAGCAGGAAAGGAGTGGCAACCGAACGTACCTAGCCGTCCGAAGGATTGGCTCTGGTCGGAGATGTGGGCACACCGGGGAGCATGCACACCCGGTAAGCACCCTGCGTCGATGGTGCTTGCAGACGAACTTGCTAGTACAACCACAAAATAACCACTCCATGCAGGGAGGGGGAAGCTAGGGGAAGGGGATGACCAGTACAAGACTACCCTCACGCTGGAGGGGGGGCACGGGGTAGGGAAGAGGGGTCCGCTACCCTGCACACAGCCCTATCGGACTAAACCGAGATGGATCTCCGAGTACACCATGCACAGGACTCTGAACGAGGTGCCGCTTGTGCCAAATGGTTGCTGTGGAAGTGCAGTAGCTCTCCCTGAAGTTTGGCATCGATCCGAGGTCTCTGGAAGGTGGGGTGGGCCAGAGAAGTAGCACTGCACAGTTCTGCCTTACAGGATGGGTTGGCGCAGTCGTGGGGCCAGTAGTGGAACTCTCGCTGTAGACCTCCAAAAAGAGCGGGACCAGCATGGTTGGATAGAGGACAGGGAGTTCTACTTACCCTCAAATTTTTAGGTCCATTGGAGCATGGAGCAAGTTACAGTCACTTCTGTGGTGAGCCTCTATTTTCTGGGTGAGTAGACAGGCAGGGGTAGGATGCTCGGAGTGGTACGTCCAGCACAGTTCCATAGCTCTGCATCATGGGGAGCATTTGAATGGATGTTTGAGTGGTTTTTAAGGGTTTTAAAAGTATGGATGCCCAGATGTTAAAGGAAATTAGATTCTCTTTTGTTCATTGATCATCTTTTAGTTTGATTGTGCGAGCTTCTTACTCGAGCACAGATGAATGAATTATTTGCTCACAATCTGGTAATGAGATCTTCTGGGCCATACACATGGGGTGTAGCACTGTAAATGAGCAGATTTCAAGAAATACCCACAGAAACGTAAACCTCAAACAATGAGAAGCTTTGGAGAAAATCGGGTAGCATCTCCCCAAGACAGGGGGATGCTCAATTCAACAAGTGGGGTTACACACGGGGAGACCGGTGTAAAGCCATGAAAAATTGAGAAGCTCGGAGAGACTATCTCAGAACCTGGGATCACCACTTAAAGAACCCTGAGGACTAGCCTACTAAGGGTTCATGGCAATCTAGGGAAATCAAATATCACAAAGGGTCAGTATGTAGCCAGCTGAGTGGCGTTTGTTTCTCACTTTGTGCAATGGGTTTCCAAGGGAACATATTATGATTCGATAGACCCCCTGGAACCCATAGTGAGCAGAGGATGATGGAATGAGAATCACCAACGGAGCTATTCCCCTCCCCGATATCTAGTTCATAGACTCAATTAAAGAAATTAAGAATATGGATCAGAAATCCTTCTTCTACCTTGTGCCAAGGTCTAGCGATCAGAATCATTGAAATAGATGGACCCTCCCACCCCTCTGAGAGCCAGGATGGGTTGTCCCAGCCCATGGAAGTGAGCTCGTGCAAATTAGAGGGTAGTTGAGGAATTCAGTAGATAAAGAAGCCCTTCGAAGCACTAGGTCGAACACCCAATGTGGGGTATATTGCCGCCCTCTAAATCAAATGACGTCGTGACTGAAACACATGTGGGAGTCGACCGATGCCCCTACAACTCATTAGAGTGGGAATGAAAGGACATCCGACGTTTCCCATTATCAAACCATTCATCGATTCTTCATTCACCACAGTGGATGCACGTACCGTGTTCGATCAAAGGCACAATCATGGAACAACGAGAAGACCTCGGGGAGGGGGTTTGCTATCACCCTACCGGGCATTGCCGTAGGCCATTGCAGTCAAACTATAATGATTTCTTCTCCTTGAGCGATCCCCTAAAGCAGAACCTAAGACAGACAAACATGTAACGGCCTAAGAGAGGCGCGTTACACGACTCTGACGCACAGGGGAAGGACCATTAAAGCAAACCGACTTAACAAGTCAAACCCTAGTCAAACGTTGTGATGGCCTATAGAAGGCACACTACAGTACCCTGACAGTCTAAGGCAAGGCCAACAGAGTGACTGACTTACACAGACATCAACGAACGACAAGGCTGTGACGCACCAAAAAGGGGGCGCCAGGGGACTGTGACACTCCAATAGTGAGTTGTCACACTCCACAGCCACAAACTGACCCACACGCTCAAAGGCATATGACAGTCTATCGTAGGACCGTCAGAGACTGTGACGATCTCTGGTATGACCGCCACACCGGTCTGACGAACAAAATAGTGGAAAACCCAATCGGCCTATTCCACACCCCATTCACGCCGAAGCACAGGGGAAACAAAGCCACACGATGAAAAACAACATTTGGAAGCTAAAAAGTCCACATGCACACATTAAATCATGAGATCGGGGCGATTCTGGCAAATCGACCCAAAACGAGTCACCAAGGTTCCCGGACTCCTACTGGCCCTGAGTGACGACCGATTCATATGAAACTGGCGGGTATGGGATCCTAACATCCCGACGGTCATTTTGATAGTAATTATACTACAAATCGTCACCATTTTCTAGCGAACCCTATAAACCCTAAAAATGACAGTTTTGCCTAAACTAGCTCGATCTAACCCGTTCGAGCACCAAACCATGCACAGAATAGGAAAACGTGCAGGAGGAAGTGGCGATCCGTCTCCCTACCTCCACCGAAGAAATCAAGCGCCGAGGTGACTAAACCGTGTCGAAAATCACGACGCGAGCTCAACCGCTGGCTCTGAGTCCACCGTTCTGGATCGCGCCAAAACTGATCCGATCCTCGCTCCATCGCGCGTCTCAGCAGCTTCTCGGCGTCGTCAGCTCACCCACGAACCCCTCCGTCCATAGTTGGAGGTGAGGAGGCGAGAGAACGGGAGAGAGGGAGAGTGAGAGCACGAGTGAGAGGAGAGAGAAGGGGGTGGGTTTATAAAAAAAAGAAATTATAAATTTTTCTAATTTTCAAAAATCCACAAATTACGTCAAAAATATATAAATTCAGAAAAATACGTAAAAATAGTCGAAACGATCCTATACAAAGGGCCACAGAATGCCCCCGTGGAACAACCTAACCCTAGCAAACCAAAAAGAGACGAGTTAGAAGATTTCACGTTACAAAGGAGCTCAGCCCATTCCCTCACTTTGACACAAACAAAGGAGACAACCGACTCCACATCTCTCGACTCCCTCAAAGATCTTGTTGTTGTGTTCCCCCCATGGTGACTATAAGGTGACATGAAGAATGAGTCACCAAACGGTTCTGTCGTCTCTTAGGGGCCAACTTCTACCCAATGCTCCATCAGGTGGTGCTCCTGGCTGTGCCATCCGACGCCTCTACGAGTCCTCCTCACAAGCTCACACCATACCCCCTGTGAGTAGGAGCAGCCTATAAATAGGTGGTTTAGAGTCTCGACGTCCATTTCGCACAAGCAGTAAGTTGATTGGATACTTGGGAGGAGTCGGCTCAATCTATCCCGAGTAGGTAGTCGTCCCATGAGAGCTTCACCTTCAACGGACTTTTAGGTCTCCAGACTGGTGAGAAGAGCCTATGACAAGCACCTCCATATGCGATAATAGTGTAGGTAGAGTTGACCGAGAAAGTACCCTCCTTTCCCCACCTCCATGACCACTTATCCTCTCTGTCTGACAGAAGGTGGAATGGAAGGAGCAAGGTGAGAAGCTCTTGGAGCTGCATCATCTCCGAGGTCCCTCCTGAAGGTTGATGCCCAGGTACGTTCAGAAAGATTGGAGTCCAAGGTTTGGGATACCAACCCCAAGGGGGCATCTAAAATCACAAAGAGGCTGGGGAAGGAGGCCTCCAAACTGAAGTCTTCACACCATCTGTCCTTCCAGAAAAGGCTCTAGTCACATTTTCCTAGATGGACACAAGCACTAGAGCAGATGAAATCCCTGCAAGTCAAGATATCTCGCCAGAGCGGGGAGGTCTTGTACTATAGATCAGGACCCAAGTCCCAAACTCTCCTCCTACCATAGTATCTCTGCCTGATCACTTGCACCCATAGCCCATCCTTCCCCACCCTCAGCCTCCACAACCACTTACACAAGAGGGCCAGATTGAAATCCCTTACATCTTTGATCCCCAAGCCTCCCACTTCCTTGAAAGTAGCCACCCTCCCCCATGTAATGTCATTCCACCGCCTTCATCTCACTACCATGCCATGACTAAAGAATCTCCTCTGTATTGATTAGATATAATCCTCTCGGCATAAAAAATACAGAAGGAGGTGGCGATTACCCAAGGTGCTCAAAGCAAAATCTTGCTGAAAGTTGAACCGTTGGGCAAGATGAGCACAAGTAGCAGGGAACGGAGGCCGGCCATGAGGAGTGTAGGCAACAATGGCATACTCCAGAGGCTTGCATGATGCGTCAACTTCAGCCAGGGAGAAGAAGGCCGCAGGGTCTCCCTTGTCGGTCTAAGCAGGAGGATGAATAGCAATAGGGAGAACCGGGGGGGCCAAAGCACCTTTAACAATCTGAACAAAAGAAGGGGTGCCACGATTCTACACAGAGGGAATGGGAGTGGAGGAGAAACCTCCTAAGGTAGGGTCCGACGAGGAATCCACACTAACAGGAGTGCCAATAGGAGAGACAGCAGCAGCAGTGCCATGATAAGGAATAGCCGGGGTGGGATCCACCATGGAGGGACACAACGCAGCGACCACACCAACAGGGGCAGCAGCGCAGGTAACAACATGTGGGGGGGCCACCGTGGCTGTAGCAACAGAAGAGGACACAGCCACCGCACCACAGCCATGGTCCACCGCAGGGGAGGCATCCACAGAAGGAGGGACCGGTGGGGCTGAAGGAAGACCATCGGCACAAGGAGGAAGAGGAACCACGCCTACAGCACCAACAGGGAGAGGAGGGATGGAGGGGGGAGGGCGCCGCCCTCCCCTCACGTTGGACATCGTTGATTATGACTTCACCCTCTCGTCATTCAGGTTACCTGATTCCCGCAGGGAGGATGATCACGCGTTGACCTCTAAGGAGGGAGCTTGTTGTGATCCGCATACTCCATTCTCGGTCGGCTAAGAGCGAAGAGTCCTGTGATTCGTTGCACTAAAATCCTAAATGGTAAAGACAAAGAATGAGGAAAAATGCTGATTAAAACTAGTGAAGCATAGTAAATGCTCAGAAAATAAGAATACAATAAGAATTGGTGGCAGCATTTACCTGGAGGGAGTGTTGGGAAGGGAAGATAGTCGAGACTTTCGACCACCCACCTCCCCTTTTGTTTTTAGATTGAAAATTCTAGATTTAGGATGCTAAAGGGGGTTCTATCGTGCAAAACAAATGGCAAACTACACTAACAGAAGAGCTAAATCTGCAGCAAATAGAAAATAGGCGAAATGAAAGGGGCATGTATGCAAGTACATTTTGGCGGCAACTGACTACTTCTCCCACTGGGCGGAAGCTGTTGCTCTGAAGGAAGTGACCGGGGAGATCGTGGTCAGATTTGTCCATCGCAGCCTCATATTTCAGTTTGGGGCCCCCAACCGAATTATCTCAGACAACAGCAACCACTTTCGTAATCAGAAGGTCTACCGACTGGCAAAAAAATACAAGATCGACTGGAGGATGTTGACTACTTACAACCCATAGGCCAATGGTTTGGCTGAAGCTTTTAATAAAACTCTCTATACTCTCCTAGCCAAAATTGTTAATTTTAACAAAAGAGACTGAGAAGAGAAGATGTACGAGGCGTTGTGGGCGTATCGAACTGTATACAAAACTCCAACTGGTTGTTCACCCTTTTCTTTGGTATATGGCTCAGAAGCAATTGTCCCCGTCGAGTTGGAAATACCCTCCCTAAGGGTCGCAATCCAACACGAGCTAGTCCATGAAGGGAAAATAAATGTCGAGCGAAGGGTCAAAGAGCTCTCCAACTTAGAAGGGAAGCGGCACCAACCCCAGTAGAATATCCAGGTTTATCGGGCCCGGATAGCACGCGCTTTTGACAAGCTCGTCAAGGAGCGCAAATTCAAGAAGGGTGACCTTGTCATGGTCAAAAGAAGAGAAGTCATGGCTGCCAACCCCAAGGGCAAGTTGAATGAGAATTGGCTCGGACCCTATGTAGTCCAAAAAGTCTACGAGGGCAGGGCGTATGTAATCGTCAACTATTAGGGGAAAGTTCAATTCCCACCCCTTAATGGTAGGCATTTGAGATTGTACCACACCCTGATTCCTCCATTCCGTGAATAATACAATTCTCCGCCCCACCGCACCAAGAGAGGAAGAAGGAGAATGAAGGAGAGAAGAAGAAAGAAGAGGATAAGAAAAGGAGGAGCCTAGGGCTCTGTCGCCCTTTGAGCAAAAGAGAGAATGAGGAAGAGAGGAAGAGAAGAAGAGGAGAGGGAGAGAGGAAGAGAAGAGAAGGAGAAGGGAGAGGGGAGCACGGTGGCCTCCTCACCCCGGTGATGGCGGCGGCAACGGATGGCGGCGATGCTCGCTGGCGAATGAGAGAGAAAAGGAAAGGGAGGGTGAGAGTTTTGAAATTGGGAAAGGGGGGGTTCAAACGTGCCACCCCCGCCCATATTTATCCGGCTCTATGTCGTGCTCCTCCTTGTGTAACTTGCTGTAAAGCTTGTGTTAATCCTTGTATGGTGTATTACATTTCTCTCTATTGAGCTCTCTCGGCGGCCATCTTAGCCTATAAAATCAGTTTTTAAATTAATGATTACTCATATCTTGACATTAATCTAGCGTAGATGGACATATTTTATTGATTAGCCCATAGCTCTACCCAAATCTCACGGGATTCCTATAAGGTGACCAACAAGGATACTCAAACTATAACTTGGACTTAATGACCTAGGGATTTAGAAAGTCTAGGCTCTGATACCACCTTCTGTCACGCCCCGAACCGATAGTAGCGGAACGTGTTTGTTTACTCGGAACATGGCAGTTAAATAGTCGAGTCAATCAGAGCATAATGTAAGACAAGCTATAATTGGACAAAAATAAAATTTTCATTTCAATTATAAGTTTATTATAAGTTGGACCCAAATAAAAGACTCAATAAAATAAAAATCACAATGGACTCATGACTAGACTTAAGGTAACTATGAGACAACAAGACTAGACAGTTCATCTAGATGTCAGAGTTCTCTTCACTCTTATCCTTGCCCATATTGTTCGGTCTCATCATCACTAAGGTCGTTACCTAAAAATTATTGAAAAATACGAGGTGAGCGAATGCTCAGTACATCTTAATATCTCAAGCTCCAAGCTAGCTTTAAGTGATTATCAATTTAACATGCACATGCAAATCATGTAAGATATCATAATCAAGAACTATAACGGCACGAGATAAATTCGAGATCTATAAAGGAGAGTAGACAAGACAATAGATGCTTTCAAGAGATATAAAGATAATATAGCTAGATGAGAGAATATATCAAGGACATTCATAATGAGATAACAAGCACTTTCATAAGGTAATTTCAAGAGCGTTCATGAGGAGATAATAACAATCATTTCACTAAGGCATTCACTTTCACTAGAGCTTTTCACATAACTATCACTTTATAAGATTAGCCAATGTATATAAGAGTTCAAACACTTGAATAATGAGTATGGAAGCCACTTGTGGAAATGTCGTAGACTAATTTTGCTATCCTTGGTGCAATGCCACACTTGAAATCATGATACCGGCACATGTTTGGACTTTACCTTGTCTATGGGATCAGATCCGGACCCCGTATTTTATACTCTAGGGACAAGGAGGAAACTGACAACACGACACACCCTACCGACAGAAAAGATAACTGAATGAAACAGAAACTGATACCTTGAAAGTAGAAGGCTGACTTTTCGCGTGGCATGAAGTAGACTCACTTGAGACGGTAGTCATACGCAGTGCCATAAAGTTCCAGCCGATCCATGCCAAGAATCGGGTCATAGTCGGCCAACTACAATGCATAAAGTCTCGCTGGCAGTTTCTGACCACTGACCATAACCGGAGAATTTTTCAAGCACAGAGGAGTGGACATGTAATTGCCAGATAGAAACTCCACGAGCATCTCACAAGAAACTTCATTCATCGACTTTTCGATACGCGTAACAAAATCTTCGGAGATAAAAGAATGGGTTGCACCTAAATCGAAAAGAACACGTGCTGAGCGATCATAAATCAAAATTGTACCTTTGATCAGATTAGATGCCAACGCCTCTGCACGAGTGATGTGAGTAACTCTGGCTCTCGATGGACAGCTAGCTGCAGACCACTGCTGAGTAAGAACAGGAACTGGTAGTTGAAACGGTTGAGGTTGAGGCGACGGAGGAAGATGGAACTGCTACTGCTACGACTAATAAGTCTGCGAGACTTGCACCGTCTGCGGCCTCAATAGATAATTTCAGGAAACATGCCCCGACTGATCGCAACTATAACAGACAATCGGCAGAGAGCAAGGCACACCCGGATGACTGCCACCACACCTGGAACACAACCTTGATTGAAAAGTAACAAAATCTTGACGCGGTCGAACAAAAGAAATAGACTGCTAACTCAGATCAAAAAATGCCGACTGATTGAACCTCTTCTTCTTTTTCTTAAATCGGAAACCGCTGCCCTGAGATTGTTGGAAGGAAGCACCATCGGTAGGAGAGAAAGCGGGAGAAGCTCCCGAAAAAGACGACTGGTGGGGCGGCAAATGCTGCACGGCCGACGGAACCATCCCAATCTGAAGAAGCCCTCGAGTCCTCGCCAACTCTAACTCTAGCGCGATGGCGGCTTGATATGCAAAATCCAACTCAGTTACACGGGTAGCGAATAGCGGCAAGCTCAACTCCACTTTTAGTCCACGCAGAAACAGCTGAGTCCTCACAGTCTTATCAACAAAGATGTGGGGTGCATACCGGCCCAACTCAAAAAACTTATCTCGATATTGCAATGGCCCCTCTCCCCATCACATTCCAAGCATACCTACCTAATGGGAACCCCACAGAGATTGACTTCATTGACATGATAAGTGGTAATTGGGTATCCCCTGATATCGTATTCGAATGAAGGAAGATACAGCGGGATGCGCAAGCGGAGGCGCCACGCCTATAGACCGCCGGTGCAAGCATCACCACCAATTGTTTGCCCCACCCGGGGACAAGAAGACACCACCCAGGCCATGCGGGGATATCTCCGTGGCCTTGGAAACACCTTGTTGGGAACTCAGCGGCTCTTAGAAGCCATGAATGATGCCGAAAGAAATCATGAGCAACAAGTTAACCCGGAAGACATCGAGGATGCGGAGTCACGATGCTATGGGCCGCCCCTCCGTAAAGAAGTCCCACCAAGAATCTTGGTGTTTGACAGGTTAACTTTCCCTGGATAGTCAACTAGGAAAGTGACCCGAAGAAACAAGAAGATGCAGGTTTATACTTGCAATATGGCCGGAGTGGCAGGCCAGCATGGGGCCCTCCCCGAAGACCAAGAAGAAGTGGCCATGCTTGCTGAGAGGCCGTGTCTCGTCACCAGAAGAGGAAGAGCTGCCACTGAGGCAATACAAGCCCTCACTGGTGAAACAAGTTCAGATGCGGTCGCCATGGCAGTGAACGTGGTTTCCACTGGGGATGAAGGAGAAAGGGTAGCACCTTCTCTAGATACTCTGACAGAAGGGGGAGGACAAGCTCCTAGCCCATCCACCCCCGACCCGGCGATACTGATGCTGCTTCAAGCCTATCGACAGGAGATCGAAGCTCTGAAGTGGTAGGTGGGCAAACTGACCATGCATGCTTCTGCCTCGAAGCAGGTCGAACCGCCTCCAGAAACATCCTGGCAAGGCGCCAGAGAATTTGAGGGTTCACCCCAGATGACTGCTTCTTAGCCGATCCCCAACTATGCTGGGGGCACGGCCCCAATGACTCCTCCTGCTCCTCAACACCACGGCACCACCACTATACCCCAGGCAATGGTGTTGGCAATGCCGCAGATGTAGCCGGCTCATTTGTACTCGGAAGCGGTGAATCTGACAATGACAAACAAGCTCATGATCGAGCAGATAGTCGAGATGAAGCTAGTCGATCGGGGCAGTGAAGAATATGCCTCGTATGATGTGTACAAGGTAGCCTACCCTATCCATCATGCGGTGAAGAGATTGCCTCCTAGCATCAGTAAGCCATCAAAGTTTGACAAATTTAATGGCCAGGGCTCGCCAAAGGAACACATAGCCTATTACATCAACGTGATGGGCGATCTGGCGACTGACGAATCATACCTGTTGAAGTTCTTCAGGTCCTCACTCACAGGGCTCGCCTTCGAATGGTACTCAAACTTGTCAGCGGGATCTGTTAACGACTGGCCGGATTTGTAAAGGAAATTTTGGGAGCAGTTCCATGTAACAGAAAGGGAGGTCACAGTGGCCGAGCTCTATGCAACCAGGCATAAGAATGATGAAAAAGCCCTGGAATTCAACAAGAGATGGTGGAACCTCAGCATGAGGTGTAAGCACCCACCACACCAAGATGTTGCGGTCCAGATCTGCAAGCAGAATTTGAAGCACGAAGTGCTCAAAAAGATGATCGGGGTGGAGATCAAGTCATTTGATCAGTTAAATAATGTTGTGGCGAAAATTGAGTCCTACCTCTCCAAGTACTCTTCCGTACCGGCCACCTCAGTCCAAAAGGGAAAATCAGTTGATAAGCGGCCCGAGCCCAAAGAAGTCAACGCTGTCGACTTCAAGGATTTCGAGAAGCAGAAAGACAAGGATAAAAGAGTCGCCAGGGCTCCTCTGGTCAAGTAGGCCGAACAACAAGAGGCCACCTCCTTGCGGTCCATAATGAAGAAACTTTACTCCTTCCCAAAGGAGAAGACCCGGGTCATCTTCGAATGGGCTACCAAATACAATAAAATCACTCTCCCGGAGCCGAAGAGACCCGGTGACATCAAGAGGAAAGATGATCCTCGATTTTTCCCATACCATCAGATGCTCGGGCACACCCTTGAAGATTGCTATGTCTTCAAAGACATTATTGAGGGCATGATCAAGAAGGGAGAGCTCCAGATGGGCGAACACAAAGTGGACCCGCCTCGCCCGCATGAGATGCCTGTAATAGGGGTAGCCATAAATATGATATCCTTATACCAACAACTACCCGAAGAGGTGTCAGATGCCTGTACAAAGTGCACCTATGAGGCATTTGTCCTGGCTCCTACAGCGGAGCAAGAAAATTGGCAAATGGTGGCAAAGAAGACAAGAAGAAAGTCAGTATCCCACCCTACCTCGGGAGTCCAGATTCATGGCGTCACACCTCAGCTACCACCGCCAGTTGTAACCCTGGTCTAGTACGAAACCACCCCCCAGCTAGTCCTCCGAAGGCTGACTGACAATAAGAAGAAGCCGCTCCTGTTGCGGATGCAAACACGAGTCAGCCTGGCAGTCAGACGGCTGCAGGCGATCATCGACGGGTTAGAAGAATATGAACAACCCAAGATCCTGTCGGTGCAGCTTAAGAAGTATGTCCCTTGGGAACACTTTGAATCCCTAAAATTTGCTGAAGAAGCCAAAGCCGAAACATAAGAACCCGCCATATGGGATGAACTTCCCTAAGAATAGCCTCTAGCTGTAAAGGAAGAGAAGAAGAAAAAGAAGCAGAAGTAGAAGAATAAAAGAAAATGTAGCATTTTTTCCTACAATACCTTGCCGGCCTTGTTCAACATGGCCCAGAATTCTGAAGAGGAGGAAGAAGAAGAAATATGCTTCGTGCCCGCCGAAGCAAACCAAGCCGAGGCCTCTACTTCCCAGCATGTCACCAAGTCTGGGAGGAGGTAGGGACGTCTGCCCCTGGCCAATCACAATATTATATTCAGGGGTGAGCGGCCATACCAAATCTCTGAACCTGATGTGAAGGGCATAAGGATCCCGCCTCCATCTGGCCTCTACCTTGAAGATGCGACAGGCTAAGTGGTTCCCTCATTCGCCGAATTCCTGCTTGCGCGGGAATACAGGCGGTCGGCTCAGCAGGCCGAACCAAAGGCCAATGACACCTCCACCTCGGCCCCAAAGGCGCCACCCCCAGTAGACAAAGATGATGAGGGCACTGCCCCTGTGGCGCTGCCCATGCAGATAAAGGAACTAGGCGACCAGGCGTGTCGGGATAGGGCAACCCCCGAAAAGGAAGGCAAACCACCTTCCTTGCCAACTCCTTCAGCACCAGAGCATGGCAAGTACAGCAAAGCCGAAGAAGCAAAGTTCACTAATGTCCAGGTTGGCACCTGCATATTGAAACAACTGAAAAGGATCTCGGCAAGATCCAGTGTCTGGGAGATACTCTCTATAGCAACCCTAAATTTTTGAAATAAATTTAAGGCCCCGCTAGCATACGGCTCACACCATTCTCAAGCCCCAACAACCAGCATCTTCTATCTGTGAAAGACCATCCACCGGTCACTAGATACACGTCAATGGGAAACCTCCATCGGCCCAACCGGCACGATCCAAATCGCGACAGGCCATTCGCTGACTCTTCCACAGACCATTACCACAACTCGATCCAGATCTCTCTCGGACACCGCATCCGATCTCGAACCTCATTCCAACTCTCACTGCAGAGCCACAGGACACAACCTCTTACGATCCATAGCACACTTCTCCAAAATCGATAAGTGCCACCTACTACCCCAGCAAGCTGGTCGACGACGCCACGACCAATGCACATGGGTCCCTAGACAATACACATCTTACCATGGTCGATCACTCGGCCAACCATACCAGCCGCTCACAGCAACCAACCAGAACCCATAATCTACCAGAGATCACTTCTCCAATGCTCGATCTCATCCAAGGGCACAGCTTCCAACACAAGAATAGGGTACTCGTGCGGCGATCTCGCCAACATATTTCCCCAACTCTCAACCCTGTCAGTGCCATAAATCACAATGTCTCCAGTAACGGCACGGCAACAACACGTCTCACGTAATCCGAGATAATCTCACACCGAGGAACCAATCCTCCGATGCTCAACACATCGAAAATCACAACACCAGCTACAAATTCTCACAAACACCGCCCAACCAGCACTCACCCTTCTGGAATAATGCCAACACCCTTACACATTAGGGAATGGGCAATGCTTCTCACTGGCAACCACCTTACCAACACACAGGACGTGTCTCGCACAGATTTCATGGCACACGAAGGCCAACTAACCCGGACGCATGATGCGAGACGACGAACCTTAACCCGATGCGATCTCCTCTAACCAAGGGAAAACTCAATACTCTTCTGACCAACGGAAGGGTCCCCGTGCTCGACCTGACCTCAAACCTTGCACATGCTGGGAATAACACCTTCCAACGTCGAAAAAACCATCACTTCTATCAGGTCGGCACTTCCGACACACTCACCAAGTATCTTGTCAGACTACGATCACAGCATCTCTTAATGCACCACCGCTGCAATTCCTCGAACGCATCACCGCAGTAACACACCTGTCGGCAACCTCTGCCCAACGCAGTACAACCGAGGCCACCATCAATGAGGTCCTTCCTCTGGGCATCTCCCCCCTCCTCTGTTGGTGATCCCTCTCTGCACTCTTTCTCTCTCTCTCTCTCTCCCTCTCTCTTTCTAACTCCGCCTGCATCCTACCACTCTACACACCCCCCCTCCGAACAGACTCCTCTCACTTGCTCCTTCTTCTCCCTGCACCAAGTCAGACCTTACCTCCCTCCACCAGCGTCTGCAACCCCACTTACTTCTCTCCCCCTTCATCGTTGTCTCCCTCCTCTCCTCCTCTCTTCAAATCCCCCAACGGTCTGGTGCCCCTATTTTGAACAGGGGCATCGGACGGCTTTCTCCCCTCCCTCTCCGCGGCTAATCTCTCTCACTCTCTTACACTCCTCTCATGCCTCACTCCCTCTCTTTCTCTTCTCCCCTCCCCGCCTGCTCTTCTCACTTCATGTCTACACACACACACATACATCCTTCTACACGCACACACACCGCCAGTGGGCCACCTTCCCTTCTCCTCTCTCCCGCTAGCGTCGGTGGCTCTCTCCTATTCTCCCTTCCCGACTCCAGTTTCCCTTTCCTGCACACAGCGGTGAGCCATCCTTTCTTCTGCACTGTCTGCATACACCATCCGCCACTGGCCTCCTGCCACCGACCGTGGCTGCTTCATCTCTCCTCTAACACCTGCATACATTGTAGGTCCCCCCTCTCTCTCTCTCACCCACTCGCTTGTCCACTCTCTTCTCTGTCCCTACACATCGAGCTTCTTCTCCCCTGTTGTTCACTCCCCCTCACCGTCCCTCTTCTCTCCCACACTCTCTCTCCTCTCCCTGCTCCTTCTCTCTCTAACTGCACCTCCAACCACCGCAGTAGCTTCTCACCTGCACCACACGGCCCCCCTTCTTTTCTCGTCTCTCTCTCTCTTCTTATCTCTCTACTCCTCCCTCTCTCTCATCCGTGTCTCTCCTCACCCCCACTCCCGTCGCCTCCCCATGCACACACCCCGTCTCCTTCTCACCCTCTGCCAGCATCACTGCACACCCTCACTTCCCCTCACCGTCCGCCTCTCCACAACACCTAGCACACGTCAGCACCCCCCTATGGGGTCGACCGCATCTCTCCCTTCTCACGTGAACACTACACACTCACCCGCTCACTCCCGCCACCGACCGCAGCTGCGTCACCTCTCATCTCACACCTGCACACACGTCACTAGGGGAAGAAGAAGACGGGGAAAACACGTAAAGGAGGAACTCACTCCAACGATAGACATCACAACCTGAAAATAGGTAAAGAGAGAACAAGAACAAAAGGGGGGCTTATTCATGGCAAACGAGAGGCAAACTACATCAAAATGCAAGAAAGGGAAGGAGAACAGCAAGGGAAAGAAGAAAGAGATGAATGGGGGTCGAGCAGAGGTGATAACCCCCCCTACTCCCCCTCTTCCCCTGCTACATTTTTCTCTCCCTCTCTCTTATTCTCTTCTTTTGGTGGCTGTCGAAGGGAAGTGATCCCTTCACTTCTCTTCTTCTTCTCTCCTCCTGGTGCGCGGTGGTGGCCTCTCCTTCTTCGCCCCCTTGTCTGTGTGTTTTTTTTGTCTCTCCTCCTCTCCCCTCTTCTTCACCGTGGAGAGGGCCCTTTTTAACCCCCAACGGTAGGGGGGCTTCGAGCGCGGAGCGACAGAGGTGGGAACGTGGTTTATTGATGGGGATTTGACTTCAGTTGTCCTTTGTTGACAGGAAGTAGGCAGCGTGCCCTCCTCCCCAGTTGACACCTCAGCCACCCCACTGCATGCCAAAAAATCTGTAGGGGAATGGCGTAAGATCCTCCCTGTCGGACATATCGTGGGGAGAGAGTGCCGTTGAAGAAGTAGGCCGTGCCGTTGGAAGGCTTTTAGGGTGTGCCGTTGAAGACAGATGACCAGGGCGCACCGCTGAAGGGGCATGCCGTTGGGGGCCTTGGGGTGTGCCGTTGAAGACTTGGCAGAGCGTGCCATTGAAGGGCCCACTAAAGGCGTGCCACTGGAGACACCATTAGTGTGCCGCTAAAGGGACACGGGGGCGTGCCACTAAAGGGCAGCATGAGCGTGCCACTAAAGGGTCATGGGGCCGTGCCGCTGAAGGTCAGCATGAGTGTGTCACTGAAGGTGCACTGGTGGTGTGCCGGTGGAGGGCAGCATGAGTGTGCCGCTGAAGGTGCGTTGGTGGCATGCCGGTGGAGGCCTCAGGGGCGCGCCGTTGAAGACCACGCTGGGCATACCGTTAGAGGCCCGCATGGGCGTACCGTTGCAGTGGATTTGGGCCAGTTTTGAGCCTGATTGACGATCCACCCAGTTCTCTTCGGGGCGCACGAGTTGTGGGTCCCCCAAGGGGTTGGTTTCTCTTCACACCAGCATCGATTCGGTGTATGAGCTCCCAAGTCCCGTCGAAGAGACAGTGAAAAGGGAGACCAATAGTCTGACTTGAGAAGAATCTGGGTTACCCCAAAGGAAGCTCAAGCCATCCGGAAGGCACATCTTAGCAACCCCTTTCGGTCACTAGGATGCCGCGTCAAGCAAGACGTGACTGATTCTGCAGCCGCATCGTCTGACGGCACCCAGCCATTTGGTGCCTCTCGTTCAGACAGGCGAAGGTAGAGACGGGCTCGTTTCGGGCCCCACTGACATCCAGTCTCGAGTTCTCCTCAAGCAGATGCTGTGACAGAGACTCCTCTGCAACGCACCTCGGTCTTTGATAGGCTGGGGACACCCGTCTGCCCTAAGAGGCACTCCCAGAAAAAATGGACGGTCCAGCTCCTCAGCGACGCAGTCAAGGTGTTCGCATGCTATACCACAGGGCACCAGCCTGAGGTTCAGACTGACGATCTGAACCAGCCTATATCTCAACTCAGGAGGCCGTGTCACCCGACTCAACCGCCGACTCCGGCCTGCCACGTCGACACTTCTGCCAGACCTCAGGCATCGACGTGAGCGGAGGAAGTTCCCGTTGAGGATCGTGCCGCTCCTGTTAACATAGAGCCGATCAACAATGATCCTCCGGCCAATGAAGTCCAAGAGGTGCCTCTTGAGACTCCTATGAAAGAGAACCAGCACTTGAAGGCCCTCCTACAAGACCTGTTGAAAGAGCGTGACCTCCACCCTCAATCGCCTATCGGGCCTTTGACGGAGACGTCGGCCCTGCCAACTAGGCAAAATGGCGCTAATACCTCAGCTGCAGCCATCCGAACCCCTACAGTAATCAGGTTCGGCACGCCCTTGGCCGAAGCTCAACCACGGCCATCCAACACGCCGGTGCCAGAAAACCTCATGGCACAGCGCCAGATGATCGAGCGAATCGTTGAGACCAAGCTCACCCAGTTTGGAGAAGGAATTACGACTGTGGACCTCTACAGTGTCCCCTACCCACTGCATCACTAGCTCAAGAAGCTTCCTCCGGAGTATGCCAAGTCACCGAAGCTGCAGAAATTCAATGGTCAGGGACCTCCGCACAAACACTTGGCCTACTACATTACGGCCATGGGCGAGCTCGCGTTGGATAAGTCTTACCGCCTCCTCTATTTCACAGATTTCCTAGGGTTTATCACCTTCCATTTTCGAAACCAGGTGGTGGTCTCTTCTAGGCCGCCTTCATCAAGTGGCGGTCTCGTGATGGACCGCTACTTGTCTGGGTGCCAAAATTTGAATTGGCACAAACGCTTCCCTAATTATCTCTTCATTATCTACTTAAAATAGGAAAATTGCCCTACTACGTTTCTAGGGTTGGGCTTGGGCCAAAAGGCTTAGATTTTTAGATTTAAGGCCCATTTTAAGTGGGCATATTCACATATTATTAAGTAGGCTCATAATAATTCATTAATTAAGCCCATTAGGCATTAAAACCTATTAAATACCTCAATTAACCCTTTTTAATTCCAAATAATTCTAGATAATTAGTAGGGTTGCTAAGCCCGTGTCGAGTGCAGGCCTGGCTGAGACTCAGGATGGGAAGCTCGAGCGAGGTGCTAAGGTAGCAGTCAAAGTCTGGGGCACGAGGCCCATGCTGGGAGTCAGTCGAAGCTGGACCCAGGAGTTGAGGCTTGTCTGGGCAAAAGATGATCTGGGACCCCTACGGGGGCTGGCATTGGAGGCCCCGAGGCTAGTGCTCGAATGGGTCACCGATGTTGAAGAAGCGTGCGGTGAGTTCGCTGCATAAACAAGAACAGGAGTTGGGATTAGTTGTGGAATAGCCACAGGGATTACGCCCAGGAAATAGGGCGACCATATGACTGGGGAGAAGTCGTCGAAAGCGATTGGTGTCACCAAGTAGCCTACCCTCGCGTGGGTGGCGATGATGATGGGGCCATATGTCACGGCTGCCATAGCGGCTAGACTGCTAGTTGCTGGAGAGTGTGACGATCGAAGATGATCGTCGGGCACAATCTGGCTACTAGAACACAAGCTGAAAGCTACAAGGGAATGTGTCCCTTGTAACGACCCAGAGCTCTGTATACCGATAACCCGATAATATCAGATTACCGCTACCAAGAATTGGGGACGCCACCCAAGAGGCTGATGAGGCCCCTGAAGGGTTAGTGGAGTTTATCAAGGAGTTGTAAAACGAATTGGAATTACAATGCGTAAATTAATTTAAATGATAATTAATAATTAAGTGTGAAAGTAAATTAAACTAATAGCGTGATAAAATATATACAATAGTCCAGAAATTACAAATGTACAAGTCCCACAACTGGAAGAAAAGTATCTCAACTTCCCAGTTAGAGTGTTTATCACACATTTGATAAAAGGCAAAGAGTTTTGTTATAATTGGTAAACACCCCATTCACCCCCCTCTTGGGTGCCATTGATCGCGGGACCCAACATTGGGGGTCGATTCCAGTGTTGCCGGTCGATGGCCTCGTGTCACCAACACTTACAGGCTAAGTTTTCTCGGTATATCACCTTGGAGCGGAATCATCTTCAGCTCCCCAGAAGAAGCATTGTCGTGGTCGTAAAGGCAAGTGACCTGCAGTCGCCACCAGTAACTCCGGCAAGACCATTCTTGTTGAGAATCTGCGGATTCGCCTGGACGGGGGTGAACCCATCATACCCCCAGAGCGGATCTTTTTTATTGACCCTACTACCAACCGCTTCAGCCTTCTGCATCAAACACAAGAAGACAAAGCGGAACTCAGAAGGGCAGACGCTCCCGCAGTGGCCTAGAGACACCAGCATCGGTTCGGTGTCCAAGCTCCCAAGTCCTGTCGAAAAGACAATGACAAGGGAGACCAACAGTCTAACTTAAGGAGAATCTGGGCTACCCTAGAGGAAGCTTAAGCCATCCAAAAGGCGCGTCTTAGTAATCCCTTGTGGGCACTAGGACGTCGCGCCAAGCAAGACGCGACTGATTCTACAGCCGCATCATCTGACGACGCCCAGCCATTCGGTGCCTCTCGTTTAGACAGGCAAAGGCAGGGGCGGGCTCGTTCCGGGCCCCACCGGCATCTAGCCTTGAGTTCTCCTCAGGTAGATGCCGCGACGGAGACTCCTCTGCAACGCACCTCGATCTTTGATAGGCTGGGGACACCCGTCTGCCCCAAGAGGCACTCCCAGAAAAAATGGACGGTCCAGTTCCTCAATGACGCGGTCAAGGTGTTCACGTGTTATGCCACCGGGCACCAGCCTGAGGTTCAGACTGATGATCTGAACCAGCCTATATGTCAACTCAGGAGGCTACGTCGCCCGACCCAGCAGCCAGCTCCTACTGGCCACGTCGGCACTTCTGTCGGGCCTCAGGAATTGACGTGAGCAGAGGAAGTTCCCGTCGAGGATCGTGCCACCCCCGTCAATATGGAACTGGTCAACAATGACCCTCCAGCCAGTGAAGTCCAAGAGGTGACTCTTGAGACTCTTATGAAAGAGAACCAGCACTTGAAGGCAGCAAACATGCACTGGCCAGTTACAGTGTGTGCACCGACCGTGTTTTGAACAAGGCAAAGCTTGCACGGACTTTGCATGCCTAGGGCAGATATGTGCACCGACCTTATCATGCGAATGACAAAACTTGCACTGACTTCTACATGCGAAAGACATAACCTGCACCGACCTTTGTCTGTGTAGACCGAATGTGCACCGACCTTGGTGCACTAGCATTGACCTTATTCTTAGCATATGCACTGACCTATATGTGCTCAGTGCAAAACCTGCACTAACCTTAGATGCACAAGGCAAAAACTGCACTGACTAATGCGTGCATGAGACAACTTGCACCGACCTTGTTATAAGTGAACAGTAATGTGCACAGACCTGAATAGTGTATGCACAGACCTTGACTAAGCTGCCTAGCATGATGTGCATGGACCTCGTATGTAGTTAAGTAAAGTGTGCAACAACTTTGTGCTGTGCTGGCTTAAAGGTGCTCGGGCCTTGGCTGACCAATAGAAGGCATATGCACAGACCTTGCTTTGCACTAGCTGGAAACATACTTTGACCTTAGTGTGTGCATATGACTTAACAACATAAGAGAAATGTGTGCATACAACCTGTTCGATGAAATATATATGCATGCAACCTGTTATGCAGTGGTCTGAAATGTGCATAGACCTCAAATGCAATAGACAGAGATGTGCATGAACCTCATATCCAGTCAACATGGATAAGCATTGACCTCATTTGACATAGAGCTGAACCTCCACAGACTTAATGCAATGATCCATAAATGAAACTGGTACTTATTCTGACCTAAAATGTGATGTTGCCAAAATCAGCGATTGGTCAAACCACTGTTGCCCATGGTCAAACCATAGTTGCCAATCATTAAAACAAGACATGAATGACACTAAATTAGAGGAGACACAACAACATCTAGGCTGATTTGGGCCTCTAGACTCCTCGAATGATAGTCCCATCGGTTAAGACTTATCTTGATGACAATATCGTCATGCCACGCTTAGGCTCCCAGTTGCTTCCGACCACAGGGATACACCCAAAAAGTGTTCGAGGTAAATGATTTGCCCAACCTGAGGTCTATTTTCTCCCAACATTACATGGTATTTGATGGAACACCTTGGAACCCCAATAGTCAACCGCGCGACGCTGACCTGGCATCAGATGTCCTTGAAGAATACTATTATAGTGGGCGTTATGAAGTGGACACCATCTCCACTTTCTACCCAATTGAAGACAACTCACCGAGGGCAACTTTCGATGAGTACCCAGCACAAGCTGAATATGTTGAGCTGGCTCAACCAAGAGATTCGAAGACAGAAGTCATGACTCCTTGCTGATGCTGGGTGCAAGTCTACCCTGAAGAAGCGGCCCTTCAAGCCAGATTTGACACTGCTAGCAGCAGTGAGGTCGAAGATACTGAAGAAGTTGGGTTGTCTCCCTCCAGCAGCTCTCTCCCGATGATGATGTCAGCGTCTCTCGCACCGATCAAGGAAGCTTCTGCCGAAGCTGATCTGCTAAAAGAAAAGAGGCTACCTCCATCGAGGATATGCTGGTACAAGAGGGCGAGATCTTCTCACCTTCTACTGTAAAGTTGAAATGCTGCTCCAGCTCAACAACAAACAACCACCAGTCCCTTATGACTACAAACCCATTGGCGAGAGATGAAGCTGCTAACTCACCCCTTGAAACTACAACGGCGGTGGATTCACTGACAAAGCAATTCGCATAGGCACTACTGGCCGGGATGGGAATCCCTGATAAAGTCCAAATGAAACTAAATGAAGAGATCAAGGTTCTCGACCTTGAAAATGATATTCTAGACTTTGTCGACCTTCAACCGACACCCCCAGAAATAGAAGATGGAGGTCAAGCTACAGTCGATGAGCTGATACAAGTTAACCTGGGAAATGGAGACGACCTTAGGCCGACCTTCCTCAGTGCCCAATTATCTACTGAAGAACAGAAGCTGTATATCTAGCTGCTACAAGAATATCGGGATTGCTTCGTCTGGACCTACAAGAAAATGTTGGGACTCTACCCCGCAGTCTCACAACATGAGCTGGCCATAAGCCCCGAAGCCAAACCAGTGAAGCAGCCTCCATGGCACATGAGGCCAGAGCTCATCACTCAAATATGCAAAGAAGTTGACAAGATCATCAATGTGGGTTTTGTCGAAGAAAATCAATACACCACGTGGCTGACTAACATTGTTCCCATGAAGAAGAAGAATGGGCAGATTCGGATATGTATTCACTTCCGAGATCTGAATAAAGCCTGCCTCAAAGATGACTTTTCGGTACCAATAACGGAGGTCATGATTGATGCCACAACCAGCCATGAGGCTGGATGCTAATCAATTCTTTACTTTTCCTATCCGTCCTCTTCACATACCATCCGGACAGTACGCAGATGGCAACTTATCGCAACCTCCTCTGGCAGGTGGAAAAGTTGGCACATTTTGAGGCAGTGCCATCGGTCCTGACCATAACTCCCTTGCCTCCGCCCGCAAAGAGGTCTCGGGCAAGATCGCCCATGAAGAAGTCCCTGGATGAGGCAAAGGCTGCAGGGCGGCAGGAGGCTAAGCGTCGGAAGACGGCGACTGCCAAGGCTACAGAGACCGTTCCCCCGCCACCTCCAATCCCGTCCTTCGAGGAATTCGAGGCCGGTCGGATTGAACCGAGCCAACCCACGGGTGAGACTCCTCTATCAAAAGCGTCTTCCAGGTGGAGTCTATTTCTATGTCAAAACTGGTTGCTTACACCTGGGTGCTTTTGCCCCCCCCCCTTTTTTATCAGCTAGGGAGGAACCGATGCCCTCGCCAACCCTCAACGTGGGTGAGGCCTGGGTCGGGTCGGAGCCACCGTCCACTCCAACTCCCTCGTCCAAAGCCACCAAAAGACATCAAAAGGGGTCACCCATAGAGAAGGCGTTGGCCACCGCCAAAATAGCCGGGCAGAAGGAGGTTGAGCGGAGGAGGGTGGAGGCTGTTCAGACCGCTTCAGCTTCCCCTCCTCCTTTCATCCCCTCTTTCACACAATTTACCGTGGCTCGGACTGAACCAAGCCGTCCTGTAGGTAAGGTTCTTGGGATACTGATATTCTTAAGGATTTAGTCACCTCCCAAGGTGAGGTCTCTATGCATGCACAACACACGCATTTCTTCCTTTCAGCCGGTGCAGAGGAGACGCGTTCGGGATTACGCGTGAAGTCTGTGATAGTCTCCGCCAAGGTAGTTAGCCGACTGGAATTGGAGCAGAGGAAGGCGGAGGATGAGAAGTTCGCGGTCGCATTTGCGGTCGCTCAGGCCGAGCCAAGCCAGCCCACAAGTTAGATTCTCCAGCCAGCGGTGCCACTTAACACCTTTTCGCCTTGTGGGATGAGGCCTTTATGTGGGTTTCTTCTTTCAGTATCTGCGGAGGAGCCAGCACCTGCTCCTACTCTAGATGTGGGCGACACTGTAGCACCTGGGGTTGCACCTTCCGTCGAGAAGACAATCCCCGGGCCACCTTTGACTGTGGGGACCGAGCAGGGTAATTATTTTCACTGGCATGGCTAACATTTTCATTCGTTGGGAGCCCAAAGACTTTCATCTAACCCAGATGCTTCTTCATTTGGCAGTTTCCATCGCACCCCTCCCCGAGTGGGTGCAGGCTCGCAAGGTCCCCCAGTTGACAAAGGCGTACTCGAGGAAGAGGCTGAAATCCCAGAAGTCACCATCGCCGAGTCCACACGGAGAGGAGGCTGTTGACTCCGAGACGAAAGCTCCCTCACCGGCAAGGGAGGAGTCTGCCCCGATCAAGTCTTCATCGGGCGAGAAGGTAGAGTATGACTACTCTTCCGACGAAGTGGTTTCGGGCGAGGATTTCGTAAGTGTAAGCTTGTTCATACAGGCCCCCCCTTTGTGGCCAGCCTCTGATCTTATCTTCTGTTATTTGGTTAACTTGCAGGAGTAAATCCAGCCGAAGGCTGTGGAGGTGCCTGCCCCGGACACATTAGTGGAACGACTCGGGGGAGTCGACGCCGGCTTGGACAAGCTGGCGACCTTGTCTGAGATCCCACGGCAGGAAGTAGCCGCGGGGACCGTAATATCAGCGGATGAGGCCCTAGAGGAGGGGGAGATATCACCATAAAGTAGCATAGTTCCGGTGACTGAGGTAAATATGGGCCTCCGGGACTTCTCTTGCGTCTCTTTAGGATTTGGGTAGCTCACCTCGATTGGTGAAAGACTGACCCCATTTTCTGTGTTTTAGGAGGAGGCAAGGCTTCCGGAGGCACGCACCGCTAGAGCTCGCAGGGCTGTTCCGAAGCGGAGGGAACCAGTCACCCCCGCGGGGGTAGGTGGGCTGCAACCGCTCTCGGGGCCCGACATGGAGCGCCTGGTGTCCTTCCTACAATCGAGGGGTAGGCTGAAGCTCATGGTTCCTCTTTCGCCCCCCCGACTGCTCATGACGCCTGAGGAGGACCAGCTTCTGGGGAAGATACTGACAAGCATCATGATCTCCCGGGAGGAGGGAGCACAAGCGGAAAGGGCGGGTCCGGACTCTGCCGGGGAAGTGCAGGGGGAGAAGCGCTTGTCAGTCGCGGCAGAGGCGGAGCAGCCCCTCGCGATGACGGAGTCGGGTGATTCGGTCATAGTTCTATCGACTCCTCTAGCGATGGCTGGCCGGGAGATGTCCGTCGAGGTCGGACACTTGAGCGACCTAGCCTCCACTCTCCCATCCTCCTCGAGTGCGGTGGACGTGGATCTATGGGTAGCTGTGGATAGCTTGGTCGAGTTCGACCCTCTGGCCGTGCCGTCCATTGGCCACGCCACCTCAGATGCGCCGGTTCGACAGATGCTGCTGGCGTTGCGGTCGATGATCTTCGTTGATCCGTCCCTCACATATCGGGGGGTGCACACCGTGGTGGCACAGCTGACCGGGGCACTGCAGATGCTGGGCTGCCCTCTAGAAGAATGATCGTGGCGAATCTTGCTGTTGCTGAAATATGTCAACCGCTGCGAATTGCTTGAGGCCCAGGCTCTTGGCGAGTTTGCCACCATCAGTGCTCAGGAAGATGAGTACCTGCAGGCCCTGGAGGTGCGGAAAGGCAACAAAGAGTGGCATGAAAAGAACTTAGATGAAAGCCACCATCGTGTCGGTGCCCTTACAAGCAGATTAGAAAAGCTGAGGGGCTACTTGCTGCAGCCGAGGCCGAGCTGGTTGAAGCCGAGGCGACTGTGGTCAGAGAGACCGAGGAGTTTGCCGTTGCTAGAGTCGAGACGGCGTCTGTGACGTCCGAGCTCGCGCTCCTCGAAGAATAGAGGAACTGACTGCGCGACATGGCAGAATTCCCTTGTGTCGGGATTCTTCCTCTTGAGGAAATCTTCCGGAGAATAGAATGAGCGTCTTCCCCCTATTTGTTGACATGTAACGCAGGGGTATGCCCCAAATTATATGTAGCCCTCCCTTTTTGAAATAGAATACCATTTACGCACATACTTTTGCATGTTGGCCCACGAATCTTTTCTTCTTTCTTCTTCTCTTCCTTCTTTTCTTTTGCTCCTTAGCGAAATGCGAGCTTGTGCCAGCGGTTTGGTCTAGGGGGACTTCGGTTGAGTTTGCGAGGGCGCATAGGAGAGTGCTCGCCTCCCCACGGGAGATATGAGGGGATCACTCCACCATGCAAGCCCCGCGGCCTCACCGAGTGGTTCCATGAGGAAGATGGACCCGAATAGGTTGACCCAGCCTCGGGGAGATGAAAAGAAGATGTGGGTTGAAAAACCCACGCAGGAATGTGAGTAAAGAAGGGGACCTGGGAAGATCATCAGACAACCGTCTGGCCCAAGAGGAAGTCAATAACAGAGGCTGAAATGAGTGCATAGAGAAAATGACGGATAATGATCCGTCAGTGGCAACGTTCTCTTGGCAAGGATATATTAGAGTTTTGGCAATAATCGTGACATCTCCTGGCATATCGGAGATCAAAGGCAGCCTTTCTAGGTGTGGAGGCAAGAACATTCTTTGCAATTGAGTGGAAATCTCCTGTATGTCAAACCATTTGTACCACTCGCAATTCGGGTCATCAACCTTCCCTCTTTTAAGAGCCCTTAAGCAACCTTCAGCTAAATAGGCAATCTGTGACCCCCCATGTATTTCTTGTGAGTAGTCCCCCATTTGCACAATAGGTCCCTTTCTGAAATGAGAATACAATGACCATGCAAGGGGTTTCCCATTTGCTTTCACTGGCCTCTCGAAGCCTAGATCGACTCTAAGGATTACCCTTATCTTCTTCACTGGTCTCAGTCTCCCCTGTGATTGTGACCCTAGGCCTTTGCCCGGTTGGTAGCCCATGTTAATCATAATCTCCCATCCTTTAGAACGAGAAGGGAGACATGGCATTGGTGCGGGATGTGGCTTCTCTTGTGTTGATGGGGTGTGGCACGGGTCACAAACATCCAGCAATGAAAGAATAGGCCTGTGGGTCGGCCAAATAGAGGGCAAGGAAGTGGCAATGACATCTACCATAGGAAGGATGGGCATGCTAAACACCTTTACAATTCACCTTTTGTACGGGAACTTCAAGCATTAGTGATTGGTGGAAGGGACAACATTCATTGCCTCAATATAGGGATGACCCAGTATGCCCTTGAAAATCAAGTCCATATCAAGGATGTGAAATTTCATAGGAACCACAATAGGACCCACTTCTACATCAAGAGTGATCATCCCCTTCGGTGGCCTTTTGATGTTATCATATGATGTGACCATGATCATCGAAGGCCTTATCTGTTCCGTGTCAGCCCCACATAATTGGAGGGTGCTCATGAAAATTACATTGATCGACGCACCTATATCCATAAAACATGGATCCATAAATACTCCATTGATTTTTACCGCAATACACAAGACATATTTTCGAGCCTCCTTGGGGGCAAGCTCATGAAATATGAATAGATAATGCTTTTAAAAGGATAAAGATAAAAGAGTGCAATAAAGTATAAAGAATAATAGTGAGTTTGCCTGGGTAAAACCTTACTCTTGTAAAAACAATTATGATGACCGGCTATTATTAAATTGATGAATAGTGTAAAGCCCCTTTAAATCTTAAGTTCTCGACGTATACACGTCGGAACCACACAATCTATCTACCAAAATGAAGAGCCCGAAAAACTCTACCTAACATGATGTTCAAAAAAATTTTGCTTGAGAGGAGGCCTATCATAGGATCGAAAAAAGAGATACCATCCCCACGACCTCGGTCACTATCCCAGTAACATCCCCGTAAAAGTTCATGGCTAAAAGACACTCTGACGCTCACAAACAAATCATCAAGGCAAAAACTATAACTATCGTGCTACAGTACCAATTGTAGATTCACCGTGTAACTTTAATAAACCATCTAATTAGGTAATTAAAGTGTTAACTAGTCAATATGACTTCATAAGGGCATGAAAAAATTAAAGAAAAATAGCGGATTCAGTCACACACACTATATGATAAGTTTTTTTAGATACTTGTTACATAGATAAAAATTTCTTAACATGTTGTATTTAATAATTAACTATGAGAGAAATGTTTGAAACCGACTGAAACGCCCTGCAAGAGTGAACGTGCTTATGCTCGTGCAAGAAAGTTTATTACTTGCTGTGTTTTTGTCTAAGAAGGAGAGAAGACCTGCCTTTTTGACGTGAAAACGACAAACAGGGATGTGGAGGAGGAGAGGATAAAGAACAAGGTCCCCTTTTTGCAGGAGGAAGAAGGTAGCAGAAGAAGAAGACACTGTAGGAAGTGGATGGATGAAGAACCACCGAGCCCTTCACGATTCACAGTAGCAGGACGACAACCTTGAACGCATCAGCATCTACAGGCTGCTACATTCGATTAGGAGGAGTTTTATTGATGTGGCACAGCCCTATGATATTATTGGATGCAATGACAACCCTAGGACCTAGACCAGCAAGCATATAAAGAAGATCATGACTCACGCATACGGCTTGCTCTCACGGCGCACACGATCCCCCGAAGGCGACCGAGCGATGATAGCGAGGGTCCAAGGTGGAACCCAATCGTTCAAAGGGTCTTGGCTGGCTTAGGCTGACCCCTAAGGGTCTGGGATTCCGAAAGAGAGAAAGAGAGGGGGTGGGGTTATTTATAGGAATTATTTTAGGATTTAAAAATATAAAAATTATAAAAAAAGAGAAAAATACTCCCCATGATCCTCGAAAAATGCACAACGTGCCTGTAACATTTTGGAGCCCGACAACATGTTGGTTCACCTACATAGTGTTCCAAAGGTTGGAGAGATGGAAAACCCAAATAAGCCATAAAATATGTTCCGAGACTCACAAATGCACTCCGAAACCCATGGATTCAGATCTGAAGAATCTGGGATGTTACATTGATGAAAGCTTGTTCCCACAAGCTTGTCGGCTTTTACCTGTGGTTGATCTAATACTTAGTGAAGCCAAGCTTCACTCAAGTGTCCTTTAAGTGCTTTTACTGAAACCGCTGTGCACTTTGATTAGGTTACCATTTCAGTCTGGTTCAGCATATGCTATTGGGAACATTAGTGTTCTAATTTTCATTAAGTGACCGAACTCATTTGATTGAGTTTTAAATCGGGTACTGTTTGTGAAAGGATCTATTCACCCCCCCTCTAGATCCTATTGGCGCACCCAACAAGTGGTGTCAGAGCAGGTTCTCTACCAAACAGATCCAACGATCTGCAAAGAAGATCCTAGTGCACCTGCAATCATGAACTCCTTCTTTGAATAAATCTTTATGATCTCCTCGCTAGTTTTTGATGGTTCTAACTTCACTCTTTGGCTAGGGAAGATGTATGTCTTTGTTAACTCATTTGATTCTAGATTATGGAGTCTTATATATGACAGTCCTCATGAGCTGCCATCAGATAAATCTGAATGGTCTACTGAGCATAGGACCAAAAGCATTGACAATCATGTGGTCTTGAACTTGTTAAAGGCTGTAATTGATTCCAAGCTATTTCCTTTTGTGTCTACCTACAGCATAGCTAAGCAAATCTTAGATGGCTTGGTCAGCATCCGTGAAGAGGGAGAAGAAAGGCATGACTACCTAATGGCCGATAGCCAGGTGTGGACGCACTTATGGGGACTCTTCGTTCTTTTCATTTGTTTATTCATCTTTTCGTTCGTTTATTCGGTTTATTGGTGCGAGGGCGTGCCAGTCACTGAGGTGATGATTTATGCGGGCTTGAAGAAGCCCGGGGTGCGCTCGTTCTGACTAATCAGACGATTGTGTAGTTCGTGTCGGGACTCCCTGTGTGCACACACCAGCCCCTGCGTTGGGCTAGGTCTCTAGCTAGTTTTCTCCGCCCATAGGACGCTACGGTAACCGCAGGAGCCGACGGAACTAGCTTACAAACCATATACCCAGAAAGTGCCCCGCTCCCTCGAGCTGCCACGTCCGCACACGACAAAAAGGCAATGACCAGCGAAGGCCCACAAACCACGGAGACTCACAGAACAGTGCTGAAGTATAGATAGTTACTCATGCACTGTCACCAGTACTTCAAACGCCAGAGGCAGCAGAGCCACTGTCGACAGACTCGGGACAAGGCAGCTAAACCTACAACCTACCAACCGGTCTAATCCTAGGCCAGAGAAACGACGCTGCATAGAAAATGACACACAGACACACCCAAAGACATAGACGCACACAGACACTCTCAAACGCACGCAAATACACACAGACGCACAGACACACCTCTAAACACAACCTAAGACAGACAAACACACAAAACAGGACGATGGCCATCACGGCCACAAGACTATAACGCACCACCTGAGGGGCGTTACCTGCTCTGACGCACCAGGACAGGGGCGTCAGGGCAACCAGACTCATAACAAGGGCTCAGACGATATAACGCACCAGAACAGGCACGCTATATCAGCATAACGCACCAAGATAGGGGCGTTATGGCCAACAGACCAAAACTCGAATCACAAACGAACAGCATATAACGGATCATACTGAGTCCGTTATAGCTCCCTGGCGCATGGGGTTAGGCACGTTATACCAACTGCCATGCCCAGTCAAACGTCAATCAAACGCACCATAACGGACCTGCACATGGGCGTTATCTGATCATAATGCACAAGGGGGAGTCCGTTAAGATGAACCGACTGACACGATCTTCGAGGAAGATCACGATCTTTGAGGAGCTGATAGCAGCAGACCTCGAAAATCACCCGAGCATAACACACCTCCCTTGACGCGTTATACTCATGTAATGAACCAGATCTGGTCCGTCACACCAACAAGGCCTCGAAATGCCCAAAATGACCTACGGATGTAACGGTCTATCGTGGGGGCGTCACAGCCAGGTGACAGCCTCTGGAATGACCGTTACACCGAACCGACGAGTAAAACTGTGGAATGGCCAAATCGGCCCGTTCCACGCCCCATTCACGCCAAAGTGTAGGGAAAACAACCATTACATTCCACCAGCCACATACACGCCTCCACTACGGCGTCCACTTGAGCGTGACAATGAAGAGTCAGCAATTGAAGAATCCAATACGGTGGAAGATAAAGCTCTGCCAGTACCCCTTTCGAGTTTCCTCTATTTTTCACTTCCTCCATTACCATCAGAGGAGCCTTCTGCTCAGGACGAAGCCACCGTCTTCAATGCAACCCCCACCTTTGAGACTCATTGGTGTTACGATGATGGGTCGATACTCCAATCACCTACGCCGGCGCATCATGAGTCTCCTTCTACCCCTAACACCACTCGCTCCATTTGGCATTTCCTCTGTACCAAACCTTCCACTTTTACACCTCCACCAGCTATGCCATCAACCTCTGTTGAGGTGCTAGACTTGGATTCAGAGGGGGGGTGAGTGAATCCCCTCCTAAAGATTATAGTGTAATAAAAAGCTTCTGACCACACTCAATGAAGACTAACAAAATCTATGAACTCCGTCACTCAGAAAGACTGAAGATGCTGAAGATAGATAGCCCAAGGAAGCACACATACTCAAATCATAAATTCACTCAATGAACTGGAAACACTAAGCACACATATATCTCTCAAGCACTAAGTCAAACACTTAACAGTAATTCCAAATATGAACTTAAACCACACACAGAGATGTATCTAATATAGAATGCACATGCAACCTGAGAATGGGGTAGAAGATATGGAAGTGCACAACACAATGAAACCACTGCACAATAGATTTTAAGGTGGTTCGGTCCTCCAGACCTACGTCCACCCCACACTCAAACTAGAGTGTGGATTCCACTGCCTTACAGCTTGAAAATCGCTGGGCCTCACAGCTTGCCTACAAACACTGCCTAACAGCTTGAGCCAGAGGAACACTCTCCTCTCTTCCTCCAACCCGAAGGGAAAACACTAATGACACCCAGTCACTAGCAACCAGAGACCGAAGTCTCTCTTCCTCCAAACTAGAGGGAAACCACAAGCAACACTCAGTCACTTGCAAATCGGAGACACAATCTCCCTTCTCCTGAGTTCACAGGAGGAACCCCGACCTCAAACCAGAGGATCAGAAAATGCTAATGGAGAATGGAAAGAACAAACTAAAAATAAAAAAAATAGAAGACAAATGTAGCTCCGAAGAGCAATTTCAAAATGAGTTTTCAGAGGTCATCCAGGAGATTAAAATATAGACCATAAACTGCCAAAAACACATCTTTTAAGGTCTGGAGGAGGTTCCTAGGACTGACCAGTGTCCTTGTCATCATGAGGCTACCAGATCAATATTGCCTTTTGAATAAAAGATCTGTACAAATCTTTTGGAGGCGACTTGGTCAGCCACCAAATCTGAAAATGACCTTCTTTGCTCTTCAACGGTGGAACCAGTCAGGCTCAGTGGTCCAAGAAAATTAAGATATGGTGTACCAATGAAGAAGAGGTCAGTGTTCAAACAAGCATTTTATATTCCAGCCAATCAGACCGCAAGATTCTAGAGGGAAAATGTCTCCACCAGGTCTTCTATAAATTGAAAGCTCCTACATGAAGAGGAGTTGTTGCTACCTCAAGAAAAAGAACAAGAGAGCCCCGTGCCTTAGCAGAAGATTAGAGAGGAAGAGAAAGAAAAGAGAGTATAGAAAAGTGTGCGCAGCCCGGTTCTAGTCCAACCTAGACCAGTGCTGTGAAGAGAGCACGAGAAAAGAAGGAAGGAGAGAACACCAAAGAGAAATCAGCCCTGCAAAAATCTCGAGCCTAGAGAGCAACCCTCGACCTGATTTCAGATCTGCAGTCTGAGCTTCATGAAATTATTTTGAAGCTATTTACATTTTCATTATTTTAGTTTGTGTTTTTGTTTTTGAGTTTTTATACTTCTACCCTTTTGTGTGTGGGGTGTCATCCCCGTCGTAAAGCTGTGAATCAGTAGTAGCAAGCTGTGAAGCTCAGCCATTGCAAGCTGTGAGGCTCAGCAATAGCAAGCTGTAAGGCTCAGCCGCAGCAGGCTATGAGGCTCAGCAATAGCAAGTTGTGAGGCTCAGTTGTAGCAAGCTGTGAGGCTTAGCTATTGTAAGGGATTTGTTCCCTCGAAGCTGTGGATCAACACTCAAGCTATTTGTCAGTAGGAAGCCTCACTGGTTTGGTGAGGTGTGGATGTAAGTCTATGAGTTTACAGACTAAACCATCTTAAAAACGCCTTGTGTAGTGGGTTGTGCTTTGTGTGATTGACCCTTATCTTCTATCCCCATTCACAGGTTAGGGTGCTAGCTTCTACATGCTCATTTCAGCTATTTTCTAACGCACACACTAGCATCATTTTCACACACCTTACTAGAGTCTTGTTGAGTAACTGTCTATACTCCAGCCTGCCTGAAGTTAGCCAAGATGTATCAATTTCTGGAGCTGACCCAGGGCGAGATGTCAGTGCTACAATATCGAGATAAATTTATTGAGTTGGGCTGGTATGCACCCCACATCTTTGCCAATGAGACTGTGAGGACTCAACAGTTTCTGTGCTGACTGAAAGCAAAATTGAGCTTGCCGCTATTCGCTACCCGTGTGACTGAGTTGGACTATGCATATCAAGCCGTCGTGGCGCTAGAATTGGAGTTGGAGAGGACTCAAGGACTTCTTCAAACTGGGAGGGTTCCGTCAGTCGTGCAGCATCAGTCGCCCCACCAGTCGTCTATTTCAGGAGCTTCTCCCGCTTCATCTGCTACCGAGGGTGCTTCCTTCTCACAATCTCAAGGCAGAGGTTTCCGATTTAAGAAGAAGAAGAGGAGGTTCAATCAGCTGGCATTTTTTGATCCGAGTCAGTAGTCTGGTCCTTCTGTTCGACCGCGACTGGATTTTGTTACTTTTCAGCCGAGGTTATATTCCAGGTGTGGTGGCAGTCATTCGGGTGTACCATGCTCCTTGTCGGTTGTGTGTTATCGTTGCGACAGCCGGGGCACATTTTCAAAAACTATCCGTTGAGGCCGCAGATGGTGCAGTTCACGCAGACTTCTCAGTTACAGCAGCCGCAGTTCTATCTTCCTCTGCCGCCTCAACCTCAACCGTTTCAATTGCCAGTTCCTACACCTTCTCAGCAGTCATCTGCAGCTACCCGTCCACCGAGAGCCAGAGTTACACACATCACTCGTGCAGAGGCGTTGGCATCTAATCTGATCGAAGGTACGGTTTCGATTTATGATCGCTCAGCGCGTGTTCTTATCGATTCAGGTGCGACCCATTCTTTTATCTTCGAAGATTTTATTGCGCGTATTGAAAGGCCGGTGAATGAAGTTTCCTATGAGATGCTCGTGGAGTTGCCGTCTGGCGATTACATGTCTACTCCTCTGTGTCTGGAAAATTCTCCGGTTATGTTCAGTGGTCGAAAACTGCCAGCGAGGCTATATGCATTACAGTTGGCCGACTATGACGTGATTCTTGATATGGATTGGCTGGAACGTTATGGTGCCGTGGTTGACTGCCGTCTCAAGCGAGTCTACTTCATGCCACGTGGAAAGTCAGCCTTCTATTTTCAAGTACCAAGCATACCATGCATACCAAGCACAAGGATAATCATGCATAACAATCTTAAGGAACAAATGTGGTGACTCATGCAGTTGCTATCATCAAAACAGCACATCATCAAAGCCCAAGGGGGACAACAATCTCCCCAGCACATCATCAAAGCTCAAGGGGCACAACACCAGACTGTCAAACAACCGGATATCAGCAAAAAAGGGAGCATTAATGAACAGTGACCTTAACTATTCATTTTTGGCCCTTTTAAGAGTTAATTTTTGTTAATTTCTCCACCGTTACGATTCTACGACCCAGAACGAGTTCGTTTCACCGCTCACACCACTCTCAACCTCTGAGCTTCACTCTGCGTTGTATTGCCCTAGCTGGAACCCCCAGGTTAGCCCTTTTGCGGCCACTCAACCCGACTAGGTGCACTTGAGTTATGAATAAAATGAATACAAACAGGGCCTATCGTGATCCCGGTTTATGTCTATGGGCTTGCCCCACTATGGCTATGATTTGACCTGACTTTGGGACAAATAACCCTTTGGGTCGGACCTACCCTTGCTAGGTTTCATCCTCTTTCTTAATATTAAATTAGGCCAGATCATAGGCAAACATATGTCCAGGGGATTCCTTGTGGAGTTGCTACATCGTCAGCATAAATCAATCCTAGATCGATGTCCGAATAAGTTTTCTATGATGCTTTTAGTCCCAGACTCGATGTCCCAGGGCTACACCGATTCACCTTTGAAGTTGCATGTGTATGCGACGGCGTCAACGATGAATCGAAAGATTTATGCATATCTGATCGAAAATTCCCTCAGATGATTTGAACCTTCTGGTAGGCTAGTCCCTGGGGGTGCTACATTTGATATGGACCTGGGTGCTATCATTTCATGTGCACCTGGATGATTAAGAGACGATCTCATACTTCTGTAGACGAGCACCCACTACATCCCCCAACATACTCTGGGACAAGGGGGGTGCTGTCAAAATTCTGATTCCTCATCACTTGAGTAGCAATGCAAATAAACGGAATATAAATGATGCCTATTGCAGGTCGAATCTGGACCCCTGGGATTGTCCTGCCATGACCAGAATTTGACATTGTCCTAGGGCCGATAACCTTCCAGAGCTCTATCCTGCTTTCCCACCACTAAACATTATATTATGCCATCTCTCAGACAAACAGGGTGGAAAGGTTTTATGTCTGCACACCCTGTCTACTATCCATCCCTAGTCCAGCAATTTTACAAGAACTTATATTTTGATGAGAAACGGAAGCGTCTGGTTACCAAAGTTAAAGGGGTGAAGTTCAAACTGTCCACTAGGCTTCTTTCAAAAGCCCTACATTTGGCTCGGGATGGCTGTGTAGAATCCGATCTCTACATAGATTTGGATGCAATCTATACCATTCTAATCGGGGAACCTTGTATCCCAGGGGATGAAACTCAACATCAAATGAAGAGTTTTAACACAAACAACTTTCCTCCCTTTCAGAGGCTACTGCACCACATGTGTACCACCATTCTTACCTCTCAACGGGGTGGCCAAAGTAGAATGGCAAAAACCCAGCGGTTCATATTCTATTGCATGTTCAGTGAGGCACACATATGTCTCCCAGAGATTATTCTTCAGGTTATGGGTACCTGCACCAGGTTAAGAAGGAATTTCCCATTTGTAACTCACCTTACTGCTATATTTCTACGGGCAGGAGTCTCCTTAGAGAATGAGAAGAAAAAGGAGATCCCCTGACACAATGTGCATTGCATGCGCTTCATTGAGAAGTTTGTGCATTTTTAAAGGGTTGGTGATAGAATATTTCAGAATCTACCTGGACATCTACCTCCACCATCACCACAGCAACGGGATCAGCCTGCTCAGTATGAAGAGCCTGTAGTACAGTTCGAGCAGCATGAGCATCACGATTACTAGGAGGAACCTCTGGCAGCTGAAGAAGAACAAATACAACAAGACGCTCAATTGGAAGAGGACCACCCAGCTGAAAATGACAGATTTGAGCAGCACAATGTGGACTATGACTTGGACCAGCAGTAGCAAGCACCGGAAGACACTCCACCTCGCATGATGATAGGTTTTGGAATTCCACGTCTGCTATCTCCAGATGATGAGCCAAGAGTGTTTGGCAAAAGGGATGCCCCTCCAGAATTTCATGCCGAGGCATCCACATCTAGAGGACCAACCTATGGTGTACCTGAAGATCTCAGGGGTATCAACCCAACTCTTGTTAGATTTTTACAAAGTCAGTTTGCATACATGAATGCCTCTTTTCATCATATGAACCTATCTATTGAAAGGCTAGAAACGAGGCTCATTCATAATGAGCAAATTCAAAATAGTAGATGGGAAAAGTTTGTTAGAGACAAATACCGGTCTGATGGGCACACACATGCCTTCATGAACTCATTGTTACATGTCTGTGACAAAGCTGGCAAAGTCATGAAGGAATTGAAAGAAATTCACATAGAAACCCAAGCAAAGACTACACACATGCTGACACATGCCTATGATATCCGTGAAGAGCAAAATTCCCTATCTAGAATATATGCAACCCTCATTGACAACAGCAGAAGAACTGAACAACGAGTGGCTGGTGCCACTGATAGGACACTGCAAACTATCACTGCCAACACATAAAGAATTCTAGATACGGCCACTCGCATTCACCAAGGTGTCGGAGACATGCGGATTGAACAAATAAATGACTCCATCCATCTCAAAGGCAAAGTTCAAGAACTTGTCACCTTGAATATTGCCACTGAAAAGACAATTCAGGCAGCCACAAAGAAAGTAGTTCAAACTTCCACTACAGTTGTAGACAAAATGGAAGTGTTTACAACAAATTAGATATCGTGGGTGACAAAATAATTGAGATGATTAGATGACACAAAGTTCAGTTCCCTGATAACATTGAAGAAACCAGAGATGCCTTCTACCCCCACACCACTGATAGTTTGCAGTTGTGGGTGCCTAGCAGATGGCACAAACTGAACATATCTGTGACATACTCCATCAGTGGCTCCTCGACATCAATGACAACATCAAAGAACTTTGAAGGTTTGTGCAGTAGTGGGATGCCCTGATGACTGAACGAGTGGATACACTAGCCGCCGCTGTCCCCCAACTGCAACAACACACTCAAGGCAGTAGTTCCAGCTCCATGCCTCCTCCATCACGACCCCCTCCTTGCTGATGATAAAGGGGGAGATGACTCAGCAGAGCAATGCATCACAAAGAAAAATAGTCATGTAGTTAGATCCATGTGCATGTAGCCAGTTTCATGGTTAGCTCATTTCATAGTCAGTTGGCATGTATGAAACATCTTGTTGTGGTGTGAATGAAATGACTGATGAACCCTTACTTTTGTATGAATCTTTTGTATGAATGATATGGAAAGTTTGAGATTGCAACTGACTGTTGTTGTGAATGAGATTTTTTTTGTGAATGCCCTTGAATGATTGGATGGATGCTTGCATTTAATGAATCATGGTTGTCATCATCAAAAAGGGGGAGAATGTTGAGTCTCCTGGTTTTGATGATTACCAACCATGATTTATTATCAGATCTTTGTGGATTAACTAACATACTTTTACTTAACCTCTGGTTTGATCAAGTGCAGGATAAGAACATGGAAGTGTCAACCTGGTGAATGGGAAGTGTCGACACGCCATGAAATCTGCATCATTCAGCTCTCCGACTTGAGCTCTGGTAGATGAAGACACACAGGAAAGTGTCGACACCTCAGTAAACGTGTCAACACATCTAGAAGAAATCCAGAAGGGTATCTCTCGCAAGCTGGTGCGCTGTCCTGACAGGTCGAGCCCAAGACTTGACACTTCGGTGCTAGCTATACGCGAGCGGTCGGTGTCTCTAAGGCCGATGTTTGTTTGCTCTCATGTGATACAAGGTCGGTGCATGTTACTATTGCGGTGCAAGGAAGGTCGATGCTAGTCAAGGCCACTTACAACTAAGGTCGATGCCAGTTTAGCCATCCAGAGAACTAAGGTCGATGCTACCTCAGTCAGAGAACAACTGAGGTCGATGCTAACTAAGGTCGACGCTAACTGAGGTCGATGCTAGTTTTGTTTTCAAGCGTCTAAGGTCGATGCTAGTTTTGGCCACTTACAACTAAGGTCGATGCTAGATCGACAAGGTTGATGCTAGTTCTTACATAAGTTCGATGCTAGCTCGATGAGGTTGATGCTAGATGGGATGTGTTGACACCCTGTCAGTAAAGTGTCGACACATTCATGTTCGACCAGAATGGATCTATAATCGGAAGCATCCACTTTCCAAGATCTGCAGCAGAACTTGGAGGATCCACTATCACTTAAAATGACCGTCAGAAGGACTCTCTTGTCAGGGGAATAAATGTCTGGCAGAGACATCTTTTGATTTGTTGAAACCATTGTAGGAACGGTCTCCTACCTACCCACATACCAACTGGCCGACAGAATAAGGTCAACCTTGACAAGAAGGCAAATCAAATTATGTCGATGGGACATTCTGGGTTTGCTTTCAGCAGTGGACAACATTGGAGATGGGTGAGTCACTGATATACAAGGACAAGTGCTCTACACAGCCGTTCTCGAAGAGAACAAGCTACCAAATGAAAAGACATGCTTTGAACAATTCTTCTCCAACTACCCACCCCCAGCCTAGGGGCATAAAAAGGGAGAGCAAAATCCCCAACTATCCACTTTGGCACGGGGATGCGATAGAAGAAAAAGAAGAGAAGAATGGAATTATTTGGGGCACACTAAAGTCCCACCGGGAGATGTACAACCTGCTGCAAAGGCTAATTGCTCGACAAGGTGGGCTACTACAGATGCTACGCTCCTCGCTTAGAGGACCCATTTGTTGTATCTCATTCAATGGGAGAATGGGATTTCTCCTTCTCTGGAAAGCTACTCCAAACAATTTAGCACCATGGAGCCGGGGTAGGCCTTGTAGTCTCTTCTACAAATGAAATCCTTATAAGCGGTGAATGGCACACAGCTAGAGAAGCTTAAAGCCACTGACACCATTTTTGGAGCTGAAGAGACCCGGCAACCACAACTGTTGAGGCAGTAAGGTCAAGAGACCAACATATGGCATAAGTCCTGGGAGCCTACCCTCACCAAGCTACAATATTCCGGGTGTCCCCACAGAAGATAGTAACACACAGGGTAGCTGATGACTTTGTACGTGGCCGCTGCCATTTTTCCCCCAGGGCAATGCCAACTCGAAGCGGTCAACCTCTCTACTATTAAAGGATCCATGTTGATCCAGTCTAAACACTCGAGTTGACGCATTAGCTGAGCTGCAAATCTTGTGTCAATAGCCCCATCGAGACTGAGAAGCCTTCATTGGTCACTGGGACTCCTGTCTCAAGAATGGATCCATGCCCCATCAGGGTACCCCTTCCGTCCATAGCCTGGATCCTCTAGCCAGGTCATCAAATAAACACTCGTCGACTTTGCCAACTTCTCATCCTGTGGGATGCTCCCCATCAATCCCACCGAGATTGACCCTCTACCCTCAGCTTGCAACCCACGTTCATAACCAATTTATTCTTGCCATCCCTTGACATTCTACTGCAACAACCACGTAAACACATTAAGAGATACCAAACTTGTCCCACTGGGCTCGGGGGGCCCCCCCCCCCCCCCCCCCCCAGCCCACCCACCCCCCCCCCCCCCCCCCGCGGGGGCGGCCCCCCCCCCGGGGGGGGCCCGGGCCACCCCCCGGCCCCCCCCCCCCCCCCCCCAGTGCCGTTCGGGTTAAAGAATGTCGAGGCAACATATCAAAGGCTGGTCAACCACATCTTCAAAGGACAACACGGTCGGAATGTCGAGGCCTGCATTGATGACATGCTCGTCAAAGTGCCAAAGGCTGAAGACCATTTTTATGACCTAGTCGAGACCTTCGGTACCCTCCTTAAGTACAACATGAAGCTCAATCCAGCCAAGTGCACCTTCGAAGTTAGATCTAGGAAATTATTAGGTTTCCTAGTAACTCAGTGCAGGATCGAGGCCAACCCCAACAAGGTTTAGGCCATCTTGAACATGTGGCCACCCACCTACATCAAGGACGTCCAGTGCCTTACCGGGTGCATCACTGCGCTCAATCGTTTCCTATCCCGGGCGGCCGAACAATGCCCACCCTTCTTCAAATTATTGAGGGGACCCAAAATGGCATCCACCACATTCGTCTGGGATGATGAATGCCAGAAGGCCTTTGAAGATCTCAAGAAATTCCTGACCGCGCCCCCGGTACTATCAAAGTCAGTCCCGGGCGAAGCATTACACCTGTATCTCTTAGTGACAACCTCTACTGTAAGCTCGGTCCTAGTCTGAAATGACGTGGGAGTCGAAAGGACGGTCTACTACACCAGCAAGGTGATCAACGAGGCTAAAAGAAGGTACCTTGCAATCGAGAAACTCATGCTAGCATTGGCAGCCTCAGCTAAGCGCCTCTGACCGTATTTCCAAGGACACTCTATCATCGTGCTGAACGGCGAACCCCTGAAGAAGATCCTCTCTCACCCCGAACCCTCAAGGTGCCTCGTCAAGTGGGTCATCATGCTCAGATCCTACGATATCTCTTATCACCCCCGTGCCGCCATCAAGGGACAGGCCCTCGCAGACTTCATCGCGGAGAGCACCACCCCGATCGAGGAAGCACCCCTATCTGCACACGAACCCATCTAGGACTTGTTCATCGATGGGTCATCCAACCTGGCTGGAAGCGGTGCTGGTGTCCTCCTCAAGTCACCCGAAGGAGCAGAGCTATAGTACGCCTTGAAGTTCAACTTCTAGGCATCTAATAATGCCTCTGAGTATGTTGCCCTTATTTCGGGGGCCAGGATGGCACGATGACTAGGGGTCGAGCGAGTCAGGATCCACACTGACTCCCATCTGGACGCCAGCCAGATCAACAGTGATTAAATTTTAATCAAGCCGAATTGAGAGAATTAGGACTACAATCGAGCTTAATTTAATCAAACCTTAGATCGCTAAATTTGAACCCAAATCTTGACCATTTGACCTCAAATTGGATCCAATCAATGGCCTTGATGGCTAGATCTTTTCCCCTCTCGTTGTGCAGGAAAACCCTAACCCTAGGAGTGTAATTCAGAGTAAGAAGGCGACACGACCTGGTCAAGCGTGAGTGTCACACATGTTCGACGTCATGGACTCTTCCTAGCCTTATCTCTTCCCCTAGATTGAAATACCTCCTTTAAAACTCACCCTAGCCCAACCTAGAACCCCCATTTGCTATGGAGGCTGGCGAGGAGCTCGTTCGAGGGAGGATTCGACGAGGAGGCGGAGCGCGAGTTCGTGTGATCCCATGTGTCATTGTCCCTTCTTCCTTTAATTAGGTAGGTAATCGTGTTCTAAACTCGAAGTAAAAGATACCATGAGAAGTGTCTTTGAGTCCTCTTTCCATCAGTAGTAAAAGCCCCACTTATTATTTAGTATAGTGCGTGCATTGTCCATTTTAGCTGGAGCATGTTAATTAGGGCACTGATCTTGTTACCCCCTCTTTATATCGATTGAATGCTAGGATTAGCAGGTTTAAATATTAAATTGATCATGCTACATTATGTACCTTTTTGTTCTCTCTCTAGTAGTATAATTTTGCCCAATTTTTATGCACTATACCACTCGTATTCCTTGTCACAACCGAGGGTTGTCGGTGTTTGCCGGAAACCAGAATGACGAATGGGTTGCGGTCCTGACAGGAACCGCCCAAGACCCTGGCGGCCCTACGATAGACCGCAAGGCCTAGGGTTGTGGCCATCCAATGATTGTTTTCCTTGTTTAGTGCGTTTGAAACCCATTGCACCTTGGCGGTCCCGCAATAGACTGTAAGGTCCAGGGTTGCAGCCAGTTACTGACCGCTTGAGATTCTAGCGGCCGCTCGACTGACTACCTAATTCACGTGGGGATTTGAAAACTCGTGCCTTACGCGGCCTTATGATAGACCGCCTAACGCTGGATGGCGGCTCTGGCTAGACTATTTTTGATGCATTGGTTGGTTGACATAAATTTTTGTTCCATCTTATTTAGACAACATGAATAGGGTAGAAACCCACTAAATAAAATGGAACCAATGGAGCGCAAAAATGTAATTTTCTATTTTTTGATATTTTTCTTAATTTCTAGATTTTCTATAAATATCAACCTATTTTTCTTTTTCTTTTCATTCTTCTTCTTCCTCCTTCTTCTTCCTCTCCCCACGTGACTGTGCCTCTCCACCTCTCTCTCGTTCGATCGCACGGCGAGCTCCCTCCGGCTGCAGACGACGTGGGGTGACGGCATGGCGACGACGGCGATGGCGAGGCAGTCATGGCGGCGTAAAGATCGTGGGATTTTGTGGAAGGAGTGAGGGTTTCCAAGGCGTTTCTAGCTATTTCGGCGTCGATTCGGCGGAGCATTCACTCCATTGAGGTAGGGTGACGTTCCCTAGCTCCCCGCGTTTCATTTTCGTGGTTTGTAGCCCATCGTGAGGCCGAGAGGGGTGTTTTAGAGCGGGTTAGGGCAAAATCATGCTTTGGGGAGTGATCACCCGATCTAGCGATTCATCGCGTTTTTGGCCGATTCGAGGCCGTAGAATCATGCCTAGGGCCATTGGGGAGCTTCTCCCTTGATTTCCCCCTCTCCTGTAGAGGTACGGGGGCGTGGTTGACAATTTTGGGTTCTATTCGCAGTTTCACTGTCGGGACGACATAACGGTCATTCTAGAAATCGTTATGGGCATAACGCGCCCATTTAGATGCGTTATGCTTCGTATGTTTCGTGTCTGGACTTTGAGGTCATAATGGTCCCTCGACTGACCGCCATGTCAGGAATAACACCCCAGTGCTGATGCGTTATGATTTCTGACCGTTGGGTTTTGACCGTTGGTTGTGACCGTTGGGGGCCTGGTCACATAACGTGCCTGGGGAGGCCCGTCATGTACCATAGCGTCCCAGGGAAGGTGCGTTATGCTTAACGCCCTTGTCTCCCACTTAACGCACCAGAGCTGGTCCGTTAAGGCCCATAACGCCCCTTGAGGAGTGCGTTATGGTTTACTTTTGTAGCAACCCAGGATCCGAGCACCGGAAAGGAACCGGCACGACTCAAACCTTGGCCCTCCTCCCACGAGCCCGAAGACTCAGAAGGGATAAAAGGATAGGTGTGGTGTACATAGAAATATGAAATCAAGTAGGACAACAGATATAATATAACAAAATTAAACAATCTAACTACAACAGAGTCCAGTCCAACAGAAAGTACAGTCTAAAGTAGTAAAAGTAACAAATGGAGGGGTTATTTCCTCTTCCATGTCAATCCCGACAAATTCTTCCTGCAATATCCCCTCAGATGATGGCGGTAGTAGCTTCAGGGGGATAAATAACGGAAGACCCTTTGTCGATGCAGGAGGCGCTACCTCACCCGCCTCGGCTGATTCATGTGCCTCTTGCTCTCCCTCAGAAGCGCTAAAGTAAAGCTCTTGATCAGTGAAGGTATTGGAGCTGCTAGAAGAAATTTCCGCACTGGGTACAGGCAGATCCACCGCTCCCATTGTCTGCCGAGCCGCCGAGCGGGTAACCATCCGTCGTGTGGGGATAGCGCCTCTCTTCAACATAATCTTATGCCCCTCTTGTGGCCAGGAGATGTCCACAGCTGGTGTTTCAATCTCAGTTCTAGCCCCTTCGGCCGCTACAATACACGCCCATATGAAAAAAAAAACAGAAAGGTTATTAAAAGGTAAAGGAAGGTTGATGAAGCAAGCTCACCTTCAACTTCGTTGGCTGGTGTGGGTGAAGGCAGTCGAACATCTTCTGGAGCAATAGTAGAGGGCTCCCCCTCTACACCCTCTGCTTCGCTCTTGGCCTCTTCAGAAGTCACAACAGCAATGGCTTCTTCTTGAGCCACTGAATAAAAATATGCCAAGTCAAGAATGAAGATATCACAAAAGTGAGAAGCCCACAATTCATTGAAAAGGCAATGTTACCTTCAGCTGTTTGCTGGGCAGCTTCCTGCTGGACAGCAAATTCCTCAAATGAGGGAACAGGAGGTAAAGGGACCTCAGCAACATCGGCTGTAGAGGGGGACTGTGTCGTCAAAGTCTTCCGGGCCTTCTTTGCCCACCCCATGGCGACCTTCACCGTGGAAGCCGCTTTCTTCTTGCCAGGAGGCAATGGGGTGGTGGTTGGCGTCGGCTCTGGGATATCAAAATATGCCGATTTCTCAGCCTGGGAGATGATCTTCCTATAGAGCCCCTGCTGCTTTATGTCTGGTCTATCTGTTGAAGAAAATGCATATTAATATGAAGAAGATCAAGTAATGAAATAAGCATCATGTCAACCGGAGAAAGGCATACCTATCGGGCCATTGTAGAAAGATGAAAGGGGCCAATACTGATAGGCCACCTTCTTGCTACGGGACGTAACCTCCCAAACAAGCCAGCAGACGTCACCAATCTAGCTCACAGTCCTCAAAACTAAGGTTCCATCACGATTCAGACTAAGTGCTCAGTTAAAAATTTGGCAGCACCTCCCAATACCCATAGGGTTACAGGGGGAAAGTGGAGACATTCCCACAAAGACTGGGGTAAGCTCCTTAAAGTCGGGAATCCAAACAGTGATCGACGGACCCAGATGGATGGAAACCTCGAGGACTAGCCTACGAGGGGCACCATAGCTCCATGGGCCAAAACATTATTCAAAGGGACGGCCAGATTGGGGGGAAACCTCGAGGGCTAGACTACAAGAGGTCCCTTACCCACAGCCACCACTACTCCCAGAGGAATGTGGATTTAATGTTGGGCCAGAAGGCCCGTTCTTATTCGCCTTTGGTGGCTTATAGTGCTCCATGCCACAGGTAGATGGGATCCTATAGCCTTGTGGCAATTCAGAAGGAAAGCGACACGAACGATCAATGGGGATGTTCCCCCTCCCCGGTCAGTGAATCTTAACGGTCAAGACGGAACACAATATTTGCATTAAACCCTCAATTTTTACCCATATGATTGGAATGGGTAACAGGCCATATTGGGCAGACATTCCCCCATCCTTCTTGGGGTAAGAAATCACGGTAACTTATTATTCATCCACTACACTATTGGAGGTTGGTTAGACGTGGAGGAAAGCTAATCGGTTGGCATTTGGGAGTCAGCCACGAGCCAATGAACCACTGAGAATGCAAGAAACAAATACTGGAGCAACTGGCAGGTGACATATGGGAAATTGGCCATACCTAGAGGCCTCGCACCCAAACTTTAGGAGTGACCCTATTCTCTCTAGTCCATAACTGTGAATGGAGAGTTAGTGGGGAACTCAATCCCAAAGGGGTGAAGGGAGGTACACAACTAAATGTGTCCTCAATGATGTAACCCATGACGAGTATATGGAGCATTTGACATAGCTACCACATTGAAAGAGAGAGAGCCCCAGGGAGGGCGGTAACGTTAATGTAGCCCTTGGTTATCCCAGGGTGTGCTTAGCATCGACGGGAGGAATCGAATGTTAATAAATGATATGGAAGTAAATATAATAGAACAAGAAGAGGGATTCAGATATAGCTTGGGAAATAATCTAACAAAGAAATATATATTGCATTCGGCCTAGCATTGTCACACAGAACCGTTCCATTACATCCCGTAACCCACGGGTCGAGGATCATTGGTTGGAAGATTCTGGCCAATCGAGAGAATTATTTTCCTCGATATGATTTCATCTTGGCCATGTGTGCCTTGATGTTGTTTATTGTCGTGCCGTTGTTGAAGGCATTATAGTGTTGGCATTAGCATTATTGAGAGTTGGGGAATATGTCGGCATAATGCTGGTTGAGTACTCTCCGCTCCTCTATAATCTTTTTCTTGGGTGTTGTGCTCTCGGGACGTGATCATGGTCCTTGACACACGTTCCCCAAGATTGTTGTTATTATTGTTGTGGGTCCCTATTGGTAAGCTACTCGATGCATGGCTAATACATTGTAGTCGTGTGTTCAGCTATTATTGGACATTGATGTGACCTAGCTTGCAATTGTGTTCTGTGATTCTATGTTGAGTACGGAGCCGGGATTCTGCAAGTGCTGTTGCTGTTGATGTTGTCATTGTCTGTTGGCGGTTGTGTTCAGCTTGGGAAGAATTCCTTGTGAATCTGATTTGGCACTGAGTAGATCGAGGTCTTGTCAATTAGTTTTACTGTACTCTTCTATTATGCTAGAGTTAGCATGTGACTCGAATCAGATGTAATGTCAGAGTGAGGACTGACGTAATTGTGGTTGTGGTCCAGTGCTGTCGTTGGCGTTCTGTGTGTTGCATCCTCTATGGTTTTGATGATGTCATACACTATAAGTTACTTACAGTATTTGTCTTGGTTTTGCATTGGTTCCTTGATTTTCATAAGTTCATGCATATGTTAGTCACTCTTGAAGCTTTGCTCTAAAGATAAGTCCATGCAGGTTCTCAAAATGAGTCCGTGCATCTTTTTCCTGGTTGAAAGACCAGAGTCTGAGCATAAGCATTTGAAGTCCTTGCATTGAAAAGTCCGTATGCATTTGAAGTCCTTGCATCGAAAAGTCTGTATGCATTTGAAGTCCATGCATTGAAAAGTCTGTGCATCTTTTTATCTATGCAAAGTCTGAGCACGTCTCCATACCCGTGCATGTTTTCAGTCTTCCAAACATTCTAGTCAATGCATGTAGAAGTTCGTGCAGGTTTTTGGCTTGACCACTAAGTGCGTGCATTTTTGTTTTTGGTCTAAGGTTAAGTCCATGCATGTTTTTTGGACTTAGTAGATAAACTGAGTCCGTGCATATTTTTTAATAAAGCGTTGCCTACGTACTTGCAGAGGGTTCCACAACTGGTGGAAATATGCCACTCGTGCAAGGTTCTGAGCTCTCGGGATATGCTACTTTTTGCACATGTCCCTGATGTGTTTTGGCATATCATCCATCTCTTGGACTGACTCTGGTGCAGTGTCGTCGGGAGTATTCCAATAGAAATCATCCTCAGGAGGGCCTGGTGGGACTAAATCACCTTCGTAAAAGATGATCAGCTTGTCTCCCTTGCCCTTGTTGCTCCTTCTTTTCTACTAATAGGAGACTATGAAGGTCTTCAACTACTCCACCTCATGCTCTTTCCATTGAAATGAGAGTTGAACACATTTGGGAGATAAGGAGATGCTCTGGTCAATGACCCGATTGATGAGGTTGGCTTCAAAGTCAATGTTTCACCTTTCTGGCTGAGTCGGCTTGGAGGCGGCCTTGAGGCTTAGCCTGTACAATCTTTCCAAGTCTTGGTTGACTGTGAATAGCTGCCCTTCCTCAGTTTCATAGTCCACTTTTTACTTTCCTTTGTCTTTTATAAGCTCAGGGATTGCTAGAATAGGCTCCCCAAAATATAGGGAAGCATCGGCCAAGTGGGACTCATTAAGGTGGAATGGAGCCTGATCTGCGAAGATAGTATGTTGCTCCCCTCCCTTGGCATATTTACTGCATTGGTGTAGAGTTGACGGGATGACCCAATTTTCATGAAGCCAAGGCCTCCCAAGTAGCACCTTATATGATGTGTTGGTGTTGAAAATATAAAATGTCACTTGGGTAATAAAGTCGCCCAATGCTAGCTTGACTTCAACCCGACCAAGCGCCTCCTCGGAATCCTAGTTGAATCCCGAGATCTTCACTTTAGTCTCCTTTTGCAAGTAAGGTGCCAAGTATAGAGACTTAAAAGTCTTCAAAGGCATGATGTTAATGGCCACTCTGGCGTCGACCAGAATTCGATTCACATCATGCCCGTTGATCATTCCTCGCATATATAAGGGGTGATTGTGACACAGAGAGGATAACAACATGTCTTTGTCTGTGAAGGAGATGTTGGCTGCAAAGGCCTCATATTCCTATGCTTGCAATTTTGCAACATGGGCTTCATAGGCCTCCGGGTCTTGAAGTATCTTGACAAGGGCCTCCCTTAGATCTTGATGGGAGTCGACTCTGGACATTACTATTTAATCTTGCCTCGATCCGACGCTGGATCTGGGCACAACAATTCCTTTCGCCGGGTCGCGCAAACCTATTCCGTGAATAGGTCAGCAGAGGCAGCAGCAAGTTAATTCTTGCAAAATTACTTCGGCGTCTATTCAGCCACCGCCAACTTCAGGGATCGAAGAGGGGTCTTTCACCGGTGTCCCAGCCAACTGCTGCGGCTAGAAGGTGACCGGAAGTCACCGTCCCAGCAGTCGAGTTTGCTTTCTATCCAGCGGGTTGAACTGTGTTGCTGAACCGAGTTGGAACAGTATCGAGTCAGACCAGCAGCCCGCCTCCGATCCGAGAGCCCTTCCAGCTTGCAACCCGTCAACCCGAAATCGCTACTCTCGGGTCCCACTGTATCCCTTTACCTCCCTGCGTGGAGTGGGCAGTAAAACTCTTACTGTAATTATTGTTAACTGTTTGTACCGGGAGTACGAGACTTGGCCGGGATCGCCTTCACCACACCCAATAGTGTGGAGGTACGTTTTCACTCCCTCACTCAGTATTTTACTTATTTCATATATTTATATATGCTACTGCTTGCATGTGATAGGTTAATCTAGCTCGTTATATAATTTTAATCACCGCTGCGAGAGAGAGCAAAACCCATCCCGTGCCCCGATTTGGGCACGAAAGAGAGTTGACCACCCTAGCTCATTACTAGTTTCTCAACCGCGCACGTCCACACATTTCCCTCGCTTAGGGACATTCGTGAGCTCGTCTAGAGTCCTAGGTTCACATCCAATTTGTGTCGAGTCCACTGTCTGTCCTGCATCAAATTGGTATCAGAGCGGGGTTAAGTCTAGGGTAGTCTTTGCTTAAAAAAAGTTTTGAGTCTAGTCGTCTTGTCCAAGGCTTGCATTTCATCCCAATACACGGTACATATCAAAAGGCGTTACTGGAACGATAGGTTACACCTATTGGGAAGGTAGCCCACTTGCATGAGAGGATCTTCGGATCCCATCTTCGCCAAGTACCGAATATTAGTTTGAGTGCATTGGTCCATCCTGGTAGGTCTAGTGAGTCACCCCCTTAGCTCCCTTTAGGTTCCCTTGCATGCCCACTCGTAGAGGTACCCAGTACTCACCACCACCACCTATGGCCAATCCCCGAGTCCCTAGTCCCGATGAGTCATCGGTGGTCGACATGTTTCGAGCTCTTATGGAAAAAATGGATGGGTTGAGCACACGAATAGATGAGTTGAGTACACGAGTGTATAAAATGGAAGGGTTGAGTACGCAGGTGGATGGCCTAGGCACACGTTTGGAAGAGAGGATGAAGGCCTTAGAGGATAGGGCCGAAGAGTCGAACCAATTTTTTCATGGTCTGGTAGGGAGAGTCACCATCCTAGAGAGACCCCCGGTTGAGGCACACTCTGTGCTGACAAATGGTCAACAGGATCCGGTTCAGCAACCTGTTGTTCCAAGGGCTCAAGGGGTAGATGATAGGAGGCGTCGAGTCCCCGAGGTGGATGACTACGAGTCCGATAATGAGAATAGGGGATATGGTCGTAACCGTCATATTCAACGACGGAATCGTGATTTAGATGAGGACGAGCAGACCCTCAGGACCGTTCGTGTGGACCCTCCCACTTTTGACGAGTCCTTGGACCTAAAGGTCTATCTAGATTGGGAATCTGGGATGGATCGGTACTTTGATTGGTTCGATATGACGGACCATTGAAGAGTCCGATTCGCTACCATGAAGCTGATAGGATAAGCCCAGACTTATTGGAAGAACGTAGAGAGCTTGTTGTTTCAGCCTATGGAGTCCAAGGTTGATACATAGGGTGAGATGAAGGTCAAGCTTCGATAAAAAGTACCTTCCTGCCACATACCGTCAGTGACTCATTGATAGGTGGCAGAGTCTCAGTCAGGGAGATTTGCCCATCTCTGAGTACATCACTGAATTTGATGAGTATTTCTTGTGATGTGGAGTCACGGATGAGAGCTCCATGCCTATTTCCCGCTTCCGACGTGGTTTGCAGCCGCACTATTAGTATGAGCTTTTTCACCGTGATACCAAGACCTTGGAGGAGGCATATTAGGTTGCTCTAGAATTGGAGTAGTTTGAGACTGAGTTTGAGCCTTCCCAACGATTGGGACCCTTTCCTTATCGTGGGGTTGAGCCTCGTACCTCGTCGGGCCCATATCAGAGGGCTCCCATGGCTCGACCCCCCGGAGCCCGCCCGTCAGGAGCCACCCACTCCAATGCCACACCCTCCCCCACCGAGGGACGTTCCCCCTCAACCCCAACCACTGGCACCCATTGTCCGCCCCCCGGCACCCATTGCCCGACCTCTGGGACCCATACCTCCTCCCATGTTGCCTACACCACCTGCCCGTCGGGAGGATAAGGGTAAGGGACCAATTATCGGGGAGCCTAGTGGGTCACGGCAGCAGTGTTATCGCAGCTAGGTGTTTGGCCACTTTGCAGGATAGTGCCCCACACGTACATCTCTAGTCATTAGGGACCAAAGGGTTGGAGAAGCCTCACCATCAGGGCTAGTGCCAGTCAGCTATGAGGCCGAGCAGGATTTCTGACGAATTCTATGGTGATGACCTAGAGGAACCTATTCACACCCAGGATGCAGTCCCCAGTTGATGTTTACGTTCACCTAGGGGTAATGTATGAGTCTAGGGTCATGCGTGAGTCTTTGTTTCGTACAGTCTGTGAGAGTCTGCATATGTCGAGTCTAGTCAGTCTAAAGTCAGCTCGCGATGTCAGTTCCTTTCGGGTGTGAGGCAAGTCGGATCCCATGCGTACGTTGTAGACTTGCCTAAATGAATAGGGGATCAACTCTACCATTCTATGTCTCAGATCCAGTCACATACAGGGAACCAGCAGTGATTCTCAGTGAGTCATTGAGCCGTCTCCATCCTTTGAGAGTGACCCCACCCTGGAGTGTCCACCACTAGCCTCATTTCCCATAGCAGCATGAGCATATGGAATATATACGGGATGAGCAGGTGATGACTACTTGGAGTGGAGCGTACTCCGCGCTTCCTGGTGTGTCGGATCCGCAGCAGCCGCACCCCCTTACTCGACGGGGTCGAGTTTCTCTCACCCGGGGAGAATTGATGGGGACATCAGAGCAAGACCACTAACATTTTTTTTAGTTTGTATTTATATCCTTTTATTTACATTTATATCCTTGGGTAATTAGGTTTGTAATTATAAGACATTATAAGCCAATTTTTTAGTCCTTAGGAATCTTTGGGTTTCTTTGCAAAAAGCCACGTAGGCCCTGTAGGATCCCCACCCTCTCTCCCATTGGTCCACCTAGGTTCTAGGGCCCGCAGGGGTTGGTCTTTGGTCCATGGGAGAAGGTTGACCAAGAAGAAAGATGCCATTTCTCCTCTTGCCCACTTGGAGAGGGCGCCCCGTCGAGGAAGCTCGGCGACGATCCCTGCTAATACAATGACTACACTCCACGCAGGGAGGGGATCACGGGGATGGGAAGCCGTTACATGCACTACCCTCGCGCAGGAGGGGGGGAATCGAGGGGAGGGGAAACCAAGCTGTCGACCGTACGCCTAGCTCAGACGTCCGATCGAGGTGATGCCAATGCCAGGTCGAATCCTGAGGGATGCCGAAGGATGCCTGAAGGTCTGACGTCGAGCCGATGTCACTGGAAGGAGGCGGTGGTCACAGCTGTAGGCCTGTGCAGTTCTGCCGTGCAGGACTGGATGGCGCAGTCGTGGTGCGTCAGCCGGCACGGTCGCTGTGGAACTCCAAAAGTGATGGGACCAACTCGTGGACGTAGCAGACAGGAAGCTCTATGAACCCTCAAAAGCTGGCAGCTGTCTGATCACCTCTCCAGTCATGGTCGCCAAAATGGATTTCATTGGGTTCCTGGGTGAACAGCAGGACAGGTCAACAATGGCTGGTGTGGAATCTTCAGTGCTGATGTCAGAAAAAGATGAAACCACTAGTGTTGGTTTCGTGTCGTCGAAAGCCACAACTTTGCAGAAGACTTCTCGACCTGAAACTAAGTGGAAGGGGGAGTGTCAGGGCTGACTTGGCAGCAGACTGTCCTGGGCGAACAGAGGGCTCTGGGTCTGGCACGACTGAGGGAGAATGGACGCCCCGGGCAGAGGTGTTGTCAAAAGAAGGCGGGACCACCTCTGGTTCATCGGTGCTTCGAAGAATAAGAACTCTCGTGAAGGGAGCTCTGGCCGATTCATGCAGGGCAGTCGGTGTCGGTGTTTCCAAGTGGCACACACAAATATACACAGTCCAGGCGCAGTTACACGGAAACACCTGTAGCGGTTGATGCCGTTGACGAACGGAGGCAGGACCACTTCTGGAGCGTGGCTGACTCGAAGGTGGATGACTATTCTGAAGACGCCTTGAGCCGAATCCTGCTGTAGATGCCGCTAGTAGCTCTGCCAACTGAGTCTCTACCACAGGCTTGTAGCAGAGAGCAGCAGAACAGCACTTCTTAATCCACGGGAAGATGTGGCGATGACGGGGCGGCTCCAGGACTACTGTGGACGCACCGAGCAGGGGGTGGCGAACGTGGGTTGCAGAGGGAGAGGGAGCAGGGGCGTGGGGTGCTACCAAAACAAACACTAGTCAGAGTGACACTCATCAGTGTAAGTCCTACTGCCTCCGACCACGTGTGCACACACCGACTCCTGCCTAGAGCCAAGCCTCTAGCTAATTTTCCCCTCCCTTAGGACTCAATGGTATAAGCAGGGGCCCATGGTAACTAGCTTACGAACCGTCAACGGGAAACTGCCTCCACCTTCCCCAGGTGGGCCGACACTCCAGGTCGCGAGGCTACGACTAGTGGCTCCATCACAAGGAAAGAGAAGGTTACTCTATCGAAGTCTAAAATAATCTCACAACTTTATAAAATAACTTAAACATGGCAAATATGCACTACTGAATGCATTAGGAACTGAATGCACCCTTTTTAGAATGCCAGAGGATATAACGGACCACGCTGGGACCATTACCTGACATAACGGATTAGGGCAAGGGCATTATATGGCACATAACGCACCTCCCTCCCTCCGTTAAACTCACCCGAACACTTAGGTGAACACGAGCACTGAGACATGCGGACCATAACGCACCACCACTGGGGCGTTATGTTTAGTATAACGCACCTCCCACAGCCCGTTACACTAACTGAACAATGCAATGCAACCAGAAACACAGGGCATGACGCGCCAAGCATGGGGCATTATGCTGAGTATAATGCACCTCCCATGGCCCGTTATACCCACCCGATCTTTAATTAGAAATCACAGAAGCATAACGCACCAAGGCTAGTGCGTTATGAGGATATAGCGCACAGGTCCAAGCCCGTTAAAGTCACCCGAATGCCAAGAATCAATAGAAACTTCACAGTTTTAATGCATAATATAACGCACGAGATCTGGGGCGTTATATGACTATAACGGATCTACCCTACACCGCTATGCTAACCGCCTTACATGGTCAATGGTCAAATGACCGGTCAATGGTCAAATGACGGACCTGGAGGAGTCCGTCAAAGGGCATATAACACACCACTTTAGATGAGTTAAAGGACTATAATGCACTAGTCCTGGCATGTTATGTCGACTGGGTTACGGGTTGGATGAGTTCGATACCGAACTCCCTCCCAGTCGACCGAAATCGACAGGGGCAAAAACAAACTAACCTGTTCAAGCATGCATCCATACATCCATTTACATCAACAAAAACGTAAAGACGATGCCCATGGACGTAATTTCATAATTTAATGTTGAATATATACGATTATCAAATTTTTAATCAACTAAGATAGAACTTACATATAAAAAATATAACAAATGTATAGCAGTAGTTCTCTATAAATATACTTAGTTACGTAATTAAGCTTCGCCAACCGCCTCATCTCGTCGCCTACGTAATAAGACAGTGGGTCACTGCCTTAGTTGTTTTGGACATACCGACCACTATGACCATAAACTAGATCAGAATCATTATCAACAAATCTGAACAAATAAATTAATCCCATTTTTGTCATTGGGTTGCACAATCAATTCGAGTTACTACACGTAGGTGATACACCAGACCCCAAGAAAACATCGTAATTAACTTCACAAGAGCATCATAATTAGGACCATAATAAAGGAAATCGTAGCTAGTCATGTCTTTTACATACATTATGCACAATTTGGAAGGTTTACTACCAACATAGAATGAGATTAGCTAGTTGTATATCATAACTGAGGAGAAAATAAATTGTCATACTCATTACGACCCATTATCATTTGGCTCAGAGTCTAAGAACGTCGCCAATCAAGCCCCACTCAAGATCAGTCAGCCCACAAACACAGACTCTGCATCCGTGCACACTCCCGTTCCTATTGAGGCCCTCAATCGAGCGACCATTATCGCCGTAATCACGGAAGTTACCCTAATAGGCGTCGGGTCTCCACCCACATTGTCGGAGCCCTCACCATCACACGCACATCGTCGAGACATCCTCCATAACACTGCCCTCCCGACTCTCAGAGAATGAGCGAGAAGATAACTGACAATCTCACGATCGAACAGCCTATTACTTCACTAGTCATGACTCCGCTAAGTCAGGAAACGGACGCACTCAAGATAAACTTTATATACGAGACCCTGAATAGACAACCAGAGATATGCAATTGAGCCTACAGACAATCCCCCTCTCTAGAACTCTCATCTCTTACTTTCTGAGTGTTCCTGTCTATGATCTCCATTTCCTTTCCCTTCGTACGAACACCTTATTGACTTAAATATCAAAAATTTGCCCTTCGAGATCTCACCTAAGACGTCTTCTGACGTACTCTTCACTTGTTGCAAGTTTCTTCCAGACAACTAATCTCTTTCTCATAAAAAAATCATAAAAATATGATACGAGACCACTATACCATATTTCAACCTCTACAATAACTTTATTTTCTGGTCCTGGCAAGGCGGTGTCTTCAGAGTTCCGGGCTGTAGCGGCCCCTTCTCTTAATGTTGAAGGTAATCCCACATCAACGGCCCTGAATCTCCCAAAACTGATAAGGACGACTCTCGGTACCCGAGGCCTCTTCTACTCATTTTCTTGCGCCTTGGGATAGGCTTAGTCCACCCCTGCAACTGAGCGCCGAGACCCATGCCTGGTTGGTAGCCTAGCTTCAATATCATGTTCCAGCCTTTGGAATCTCTTATTTTGGACTTGACTTTGACATTAACTGGTGTAGTGGCGGGCTTGCATGGCGCAGGAAAAATCCAAGTCCATCACAGATAAGACTGGCTTGTTACTCGGCCAGAGTGTTGGTAGTGTTTTGGCAGAAATAGCTTCAACAGATTGAATTGTGGATATACTCTTGACTTTAATCACCCACCACTGAAATAGAAATTTGAGGCATTGGTGAGCGGTTGACGACACAGCACGGAGGTTGTCAATCCACGGACGACCTAGAATAACTTTGAACATCGGGTCAATGTCTAGGACATAAAACCCTACGGGCATCGTCAATGGCCCAAGCTCGGCCTGAACAGTTACCACCCCATGACATGCCCTTCTTGAGTTATCATAAGCCACAATAGTGGTTGGGGTAGGTCTTAGTATATCTTCAGAAATATTGCATGCACGCAGAGTGCTCAGGGGACAAACATTTATTGAAGCTTCTGTGTCCACGAGAGCTGCATTGACAGCCACTTTATTTAAGGTGATTGAAATGCAGAGTGGCATCTGGCGTACCTCGGGCGGCCCCAATTCTGACTCTGAAAAGGAGATGGCTGGCCTCTTTGTAATTGTGGCCAAAGCCGACAGTAAACTATCTACTGCTATGTCCTCGCTGGCCATGACCTTCTGAAGAAAAGTCTTTAAAGCATCTTGGTGCAACGGGGATCGCTTAATCAACTCCAAAACTGACATCTTAGCCGACATTCGATCCAAGTGCTGTAACAAATCATACCGCGTGCCAGGTAATGGGTCTGCCTCTTCTGGTTCAACTGTTGATGATGGAACTTGAGGGTTGGGTGCAGGTGCACCAGTAGTGGGACAACTTCTCTGGAATAGACGCCCACTCCGTCCTGAAAAGAAAGGGATAACCCTCATCTCATTGGCTCAGTAGAGATCCCAGGGTAGAAACTCGGGTTAAGATCATAATATAATTCTAGGAAATTCCTACTAGGTGATTCTAAATTAATTTATTCCACGTGTAGGGTATTTCAATGGCGGCAGAACATGCGCAATGGAGAGACATGCAGTGAACAGTACAAGGATTAGCTCGGGCCTTGCAGAAAGTGGCTCAGGGCAGAGCGGCGCATCAAGGAGTAGGAGATCTTCATCGAAACTTCCGTGGGATGAATCCCCCACGATTCAGTGGTTCTACAGATCCAGATGAAGCCGAGCATTGGCTAAAGGAAATAGATCAGATCTTTGAAGTTATGCAATGCAGTGACCAAGAGTGCGTTCTTTTGACGACCTTCCAGTTAGAGCGAGACGCAAGAACATGGTGGGAGGCCATGAAAGCTACTCTGGGAGATCAGCAAGTAACATGGAAGGAGTTCGAGGAGCTCTTCAATGACAAGTACTTTTATGACCGGGTAAAAGAGAAGAAGGCAGCGGAGTTCACTGCTTTGAAACAAAGGAACCTATATGTTGCTGAATATGAAGCTCAGTTTTCTAGGTTATCTCACTATGCGACTCATTTAATGTCTACTGAAAAGATGAAGGCCAAGCGATTTCTTAATGGGTTGAAGCTAGATTACATTAACCAGTTGGCATCGATGGAGATCCAGACTTATGCCAAAATGGTGAGAAAAGCGCAAGTTCTTGAGGATACCTTAGAGATGACGGAGAGGATTTGTGGGAGGAACTCCAAAAAAGAACAGACCACTAGTTCCGGGAATTTCAAACCCAACAATGGTAAGAAGAGGCCCAACAATGGGTCTAGTTCAGGTAAAGATAAGGCGCCAAAGAATGATGATAACAAGTCTAGCTTGATTGTACCATTCAAGGGTCTTTGTAAGTACTGTGACCGTCCAGGTCACAAGATGGAGGAGTGTTGGCGCAAATTAGGCATTTGCTTACGCTGCAGAAGTCGGAACCATCGTATTCCAGAATGTCCCCTCTTGTCAGACCAAGCTACACCAAACAAGCCGCAAGGAGGTCGAAAGCAGTAGGGCAAGCTTCAATCCCTACAGGAAGAGGAGGCAGAAACCATCGAGGAGGGTGGACTTGTTGAAGGTACACTCGTTGTTTGTGATAAGCCAGCTTTTGTTCTTTTTGACACCGGAGCAACGCACTCTTTCACCATATCTTCTATACGAGACCACTGTCCCATCTACCATGATGGATGAAGGTGACCATCAACACCTTCAAGAATTCCACACATGGGACCTTGTCATGAGGGAACCCATCTCGAGGGGTCACACATTCTTTGACCCTTTTGACCCCTTCCCTAGTGAGCCTCGTGGCCCACCACTTTCCTTCTACCTTGTCCAGAAGGTTGACTATCACACCTTTTCCCCACGGGTCAGTCATTCCTCTCGCAACAAAGAGCCAGTTCATTGGGATAATGAAGAAAGAGAATTTGGCTCTCCTGGCCCACCCAAACCTCCCAAATCGAAAGGGTCTTCAATGCATGGCTGGTTCATACCAGGAAGCCTAGGAGTCCCCCATGTCGCCAACCTCCGGTTACATCAAATGCATGCAAGTCACACATTTGGATGTCCTAGTCCACCATTGCATGGGTCTGCATAGCATTAGGTCTGACTAGGATATAGAGTGTGCTTTTTTTCCCTTTATTTGTACAGTTTGTCAGAGTCTGCATGCATCAAGTTGAGTCAGTCTAATGCAAACTCACAGTGTCATTCCCTTTCCAGTATTGAGGCGAGTCGGATCTAATGCGCATGTTGTGGACTTGCCTGAGGATTATAGGATCATCTCCTCCTTTAGTGTATCGGATCTTGTCACCTATAGGGACCCAGTGGTGATTCCTAGTGAGTCATTGAGTCGTCTCTTTCCTTTATGAGTGACCCCACCCCTGAGTGCCCACTAGCCTCATTCCCACAATAGCGTAAGCATATAAAACATATACGGGATGAGCAGGTGGCAATTCCTAGGAGTGGAGCATACCCACGCTACCTGGTACGATGGAGAGTACGGCCGCAGAGATACAGTTCCGCAGGAGCGAGTAGCCGCACCCTTTACTCGATGAGGTCGAGTTCTTCCCACCCAGGGAGAATTGATGGGACATCGGAGCAAGACATCTAACTTTTATTTACATTTGCATCCTTTAGTTTGCATTTATACCCTTGGGTTAATTGGGTTGCAATTGTTTGGCATTATAAGCCAAAGGGTTAGTCATTAGAAATTAGCGGGTTTCCTTGTAAAAAATCCAAGTAGGTCCAGCGGGGCCCCCACCCTCTCTCCCATTGGGCCACCTAGACTCTCTAGGACCCATGGGGTGGTCAATGGTCCAAGGAGAACTAGACCATGCTAGATGCGTCCGAGGTGAGGAGACGAGCCATGAGTGTGGGCAAGGGAGGTGATGTCCCCATCAAGAACAAAGCTCGTCTTCCACAGAACAGGTGGACTATAGTGGCGGCTCTAGTGACGAGGAGTTTCCTCCAGTGGAAACTGAAACTGAGGATGTTGGGGCATCTTCTGCATATGAAAGTGATTACACCACCTTCAGCCCACCCCGGCTGACATGGAGCAACTTTGGGCAGCCCAGTCCCTCTATAGGGGAGGGGACTGGGATGATGGAAGCAATAATATTTGGTGCTGGAGATTTGAGCTTAGTGTCAGTTGAGGTAAGAGAACCCCTTTGTTTGGCTCCTTTTAGCCTTGTGCTTCTTCTCATTGGCCACTATGTTAACCTCTAAGATGTGTCATGTTTATCTCCCCTTTTTGAAGGTTCCTACTATTCAGGCCGAAGTGGCCTTGCCAGCCATGGCTGTGAAGATACCTCTTCTACCCCTGGGTGTAGACCCACTGGTATTTTCGCCTGTCCTGAGGCCCATAACTTTGCGGTACCCTAAAAACTATATGACAGCAGTGGGCATGGAAGTGTTGGGTGTGATTGTCGGATCTGACCAGCCGATCATGGCTCCGGAGTAGCAGCGACTCATTACTGGCGAAGAATCATTCCAGTGTGTCGAGGGCATTCCCAAAATGGAAGCAGGAGAAATTGTGGAAGAAGTCACTGGGGTCTCCATGGTTTTAGCCCTTGCTACAGAATCGGCACTAGCGGAAAGGGGACGAGCCGGCGATGGTGCCCAATCACTTCCCAGTGTTGAAGCTGAAGCTGCGACACCCTTTCCAGAGGCCGGGGGAGAGGTTGCTGCTACCGAGATTCCCTCTACTGCACTAATTATTGGGACCGGCTCCAGCGCGGGTGCTTTGCAAGACATGTCGTCATCGTCCTCAGAGCCGAAGGACGATATCTGGGCCATAGTTGACAACTGTGTCGAATTTCAACTCCCCAATACGCCACCACTTGGTTTGTAGTCCTCAAGCGACCTAGTGTGGCAATATCTGGAGACACTGTGGTAGATTGTGACAACCCGTCAAGACCTGACCTATGTGCAGTTGAGGGGTCTCGTGGAACACCTCTCTCGTACGTTATTGGCCTTCGACTGTCCGACCGAGGATTGGATGATTTCTTCTTCTGAAGGAGGGCTGGGGTATCCTAGAAGTCGTAGCATAAAAATGGGACATGGTTCGCACTGCAGCTAGAATTTGACCATTGGGTCCAACAAACGGGATTAAAGGCACCAGATTCTGGATTGACTGGATGAGACATAGATCGGAGTGGGGCTGCGAACATTGGCTCAGTAAGGAGTAGGCAGGTACTGGCCCTAGAGACAGATAACACTGGGGGCTAGAAGGCAGAGACACTAAAGTGTGCTAAGAGAGGTGAAGAATCAGATTTCCAAATACACTTCACTATAATGAGCCATAATAGGCATTGCAGAGAGGTGCTAAAAGGCTTTAATACATTGGAGCAAGTCTCAGGACATTTCCATCTCGAAGATCAGCTCCCGAGTCATTGCATAATAATGTGGATTTTCTATTATTTTACAGAGGGTCCTTTGAGGGACTACAAGTGCTACGGAGAGGTGGTGACCGGACTGGATATTGGGACACCGACACTGACTGGCAGGCATGTAGGTTGAGTGTCAGTGTGTCCGGGAGTTAAGACCAGGTCTTGGTGATACTTTCGGGCTAAGGTCAAGCTAACTCAGGGCAACAGGTGAGACAGTCGGTTATCGCCTCAGAGCGAGCAGTCAAAGACCAGCCCTAAAATGCTGGAGGTCCTAGCATGAGGGTGTCGATGCCGTTACCATGATGCACCCTACATAAGCGAACTCGATGAATGGTTGTTTTTGTTGTTACTATGGTGCCCCATACACAAAGAAGAATGTTCGCATGTATTGGCTAGATGCCATATGAGGGGTATTGATGTGACATACCCTTGGCATATATTTAGCCGAACACAAACAAATATGCCATGTTCTGCTCCTTGATGCTCCAAGTGCTTTAGAATGCTAGATCGGGGAGTTAGATGGTTGATCAATGCTTGATGCTTTTCGATGCTTGACCCTTGGCCTTTTAGGGGAATTTAAAGGCAAAAGGGGTGGCTGGTTAGAAGGTTTAGGATGGCAGATTTCCGGCTCGCCCGTCTCGTTATCGCGGTCGCCAGGCGCGTAGAAGATGACGCGCGCCTTCCAGAAATAACAGTCGTCATCAGCCTGCCATGCGTCCATCTCGAACGTCGCGGCTTCATCGCGGAACTCCGCGCCAGCCTCGCCATCCTGGGCGGTCACGCAATCCGAAATGCATGAATGTTGACATTATCAAATGCAGGTCAAACTCATCAATGAGTCATAGTCAGACATCATCAAAATAATGGAATTAAGCATGTTACATACATGCCCAACACAGGGCAGCAAAGGACTCGTGAATAGATCGACCATCTTCCTTGAGAGAAAAAATTTCTTCGTACAAAGAATAAATACGCGAAACATTCTTGTCATCTGAGTACATCTCTTTCAAAGCATCCCACATTTCTTTGGCAGTGCTGAGAAAAATCACATTGGAACTAACTTGAGGCTCCATGCTATTGATAAGAAGTGTCATGACAAAATAATCATCAGATTACCATGCTGCGAACTTCACTTCATCTGCCTTGTCGACTAGAGGAGAATCCATGTGAGACAGCTTCCATTCAGATCCACAAAGAAATCAAAAGGCATGCGATCAGAGGAGATAATTGGAATCATTTAACTTGGCAGCCATTCCAAGAGTGGAGGTCATCATTCGTGCATCAGAAGATGAGGATGAGGAAGCCATCGCAGCAGCCAGGAGGGGAGGAGAGTGACCAAAATAAGATCAACGCATAGAGAAAGGACCGCTAGACATCGGAGAAGAAGGACCCCTCTCTATGCACTGATCATGGTGGAGAAGGGTAACACCGACAGTGGAAGGAGGTCCACTGTGATGTGTGGCGGGGCTTACCCTTCCGTGGGAACCTCACTCCTATACGTAGGCACCGTACGCCCCTGTGCAGCAGACGCCCTGTTTTGTGCGAGAGAGGGGTGGATGCCCTGTTCACCCTCGTGCTATGTGGGAGAGGGGAGAACGCCCTGTCAGCATAGGCCGGCCAGGGCGAGCACGGGCAGTGGCGGCAGAGGAGTGGCGGCTAGCGAGGTTGGGGCTCACGCCACGGTAGGGCTTGGTGGGGGTAGCACTCGCTGCGGATGGTGGTGGGTGGATGATAAGTGTCTATTTTCTATGATAATTCATCACATGTACATCATTTTATGTGCATATAATTTCGTAATTATGCATGTTCTATCGTTAATCTCAATTTCGCATATAAATTAGACTTTCACGCAAACTAATTAAATTGACGATTTCATTTAATAAAATGGAGTTGAGGGTCATAAACATTAATTCTCCATCACATAATTATGAGCAATTGAGATTCATGTGCATACTATGGTAATTTTCTCTCCATCTCCCGTCCTCTCACTCTCTATTCTCCCCCCTAGCTTTCCCCTCATCTATGCGCACCACGAACCAGGCGAAACGCCCAGGCATGGCCAGTGAAGGAGATCACCCGCCGCCACCGGCGGCCTCCGTGGTCGGGGGAGTGCTACCGGTGATTCCTGAGGAGGAGGAGGCATCGGCTATTGTCGAGGAAGAAGCGGCCTCGCCACCCACGACTGAGGAGGAAGCTGGAGCGCCAGTTGACACCAGGGAGGCACCACCGGGGGCATCCACAGCGATGGCGGCCAAACTGCCACGGTCATCGGAGGTAGGTGCCCTAAAACCCTCCCCTATTTCACTTTTAATCCATGCATGTAGATTAGAAGGGTAGAAGAGTGGTGTACGACCCCTTTAGGGCTGGTTGGGAGGCCCCATGGGCCCTCACTGCTAGCGGGGATGGTTTTAACACCGTCGGGCAAGGCGGTCGCAAAACGGTTCAACAGGAACTGCTCAACAAAACCACACGGTTCATATAGAACCGTTCAATCATAGCACAGCCCATGGGCAGCCATTCAAAATGATTTGAAACGACGAGGTGTTGGGGAAGAGCATAGTTTGGGGAAGACCGTGTAAATCCAAGATGGTCCATATAGGTCCGTTCAGAAGATGAAGCGTCAAGAACAGAACGGTCTCCATCAGACCGTGGGCACCTACACAGTTGAAGAAAGGACCGCGCAACCTCGAACGATCAAGAGCTTGAGAGGGGAGTAACACAGTTATGTAGTGACTGTGGGCTCGTTGAATGGCCACGAACCATCCATTAATAGGGTGGAAATAAGAAAGTAGGAGGGTCCTCAGTGGGCCGTCCATCCTATAGAGCGGTCCCTGGATGGCCGTGGTCTTCTGAGAGGAGTTATTGGAAAACAATTGGAGGGCAACCGTTGAAGGCAACAAACGGCCCATAAGTGACCGTTTAGCTTATTGAATTATTCAATTAATGAAATGCATGAAAAATGAATAACCAATGCAATTAACCTAAAATGTATGCAGGGAAAGTGCTGGACTCGGATCTCCTGGCTGCAGGTCTGGGCAGTGTACCTTGCACTGCCCGACTTCCAGCGGGAGAGACTAGCGGCATTGGGATTCGCCGAGTTCCTGAGTCAGTCAGCTTGATACGTCACTACTCTATGCTCTCCAAAAAAAGAAGAGAAGAGAGAAAAAGGATAAAAAAGGGAGAAGGAAACAAAAAAAGAACTATTGTAGTGAGTGACGGAAGATGTCATTAAATTTCAAAATCCCTAGGGAGGGATGACGGATTAGCACCTGCAAACGAGACTCCTCGGCCTGCAACTACGTCAGTTTCTCCTCAAGAGAGGCGGCCTGCCCTTCTGCCCACTCTGCCCACTCTATATTCTTGACCTGCTACTGTTCGGTTGATTCCAAGTCTGCCTCAGCTCGGGAAAGTTCGGCATGCAATTCAGCTATCCGAGTCTTCAAGCAAGTTCGACGCTGAATAGTTGTGTTGGCAGCATCCCGCATCTGTTGGGCGATTTCCCTCAGGGATGCAAGAGTGGTTCGACACTCCGCCCGTTCAAACTTATGGCCGTCAGTTGATTCGCCACACCATGGCCGATGAACTCCCGCCTGTTCACGTACTTCAGAAGCAGGATCACTCGCTGCGTCCAATCTTCAGTGTGGCAGCCAAAGGCCAATAACGTGCGAGAGAGGTGTTCCATGAGACCCCTCAATTGTACATAGGTCAGATCTTGACGGGTTGTCCTAGTCTGTCGCAGTGTCTCAAGGTACTGCCACACTAGGTCGCTTGATGACTATAGACCAAGTGATGGCGTATCGGGGAGATGAAACTCTGACGACATCTCGACTACGCCAAATAAACACTTTGTGCTGTTCAAACAAAGCATACGTCCAGTCCAAGTACATCCACTGGTCCTACATCACTCGTCCCTCGCTTGCGACACCCGTGGTTGGGGGACATTTATTGGCACCCGAAATATGATCAATGGCAGTCGTGCCAAAACAGTGAACGAAATGCGTCCCGCCGAAGTGCAAGAGCCCAAGAAGATCAATACACAAGGGTCCCCTGGGACTGCCGAAGCTTTAGGTAACCTAACGAGAGTGTCAGGGACTCCACCTCAGGATGGTGGGAACAAATCCACAAAAAACTAGTAGTAACATATGGCCTGCCTAATGAATCAGTATTGACTCAGTCGTGCCGAACAAGCTCCGTCTATCGTCCGATTAGGGAGAGAATGTACGTGGTAGTTCACCACCTGATAAGAAGCCTTCTTGAGGTGAAGAAATGTCCCTGACTTCACAGAACAAGGTGCCGATGGTCGCGTCAGCCAAAAACCCGAATGTCTAAACTAAAGGCACAGGCAACATTAGAATTGGCCGTTTTGTGGCCTGAAGATCCTCCTGATACTTCTCATGTCAGTCCCACCGGGACACAATGAGATGAAAGATCAAGTCGGCTCTCAGAGTCAGTCCTAGTTTCACGAGTCAAAGCCTTTCTCGAATAAGCACGATAAGGGAATCAACCCAGCGCGCCCCTAAACTAGCGTGCCCCTAATCTAGCACGCTCTGAAGCTCCTAATCCAACGCGCATGAGGCAACCCTCACTAAACCGGCATGCCCATATGCACGCTAGGTGAGGCCATGCTAGTTAAGGATATAAGAAGGGGGCTTTCAATCAGAGAGAAAAAGAATAGAAAAGAGAAAGAAGCACAGCAAGGCAAAGGGAAGTAAAAAAGTGAGCAAGAGGAATCAGAGAGGAGAAGCTTGGGGAGAAAGAAAAGCTGAGAAACGCTTCCCTGGGTAGTGGTCTGCCATTCACCAATAGGGAAGAAAGGTTCAGAATGAGGGGAGGGGGAGAGAATTTCGATACTTTGTTCTAGTCGTGAAGAACATAGGTGGGTGTGCGAAGATTGTTTCGCCCCTCTTCTTCCCCCCTTTCTGTCAACCCCCTCGGTGGTCTATAATGAAATGGGCGATGATACGAGCCCGCACTCCCTTTCCATGTTCTTTCTTAATCAATCCTGCTCCTTTTCTTTTTTTATCGTCTGATGTAAAGGTGTAATGGAATGGTCTCATGCGGCAATGTCAGACTGAATGCAATAATTTATTATCTCATGAGTTGTGTTTGAGCCCCCCTTTTATTTCTACTGTGTTCGTTCATATATATATAGTTGATCGTCGATTGGTTTCCTCCTCTAATCTCAAACGTGCCCTGGATCGACCAAGGGATAAATTAACGTTATCCCCCTCCCCGGGGTTCTCTCTCTCAGTGCGGTAGCTGCACCAGATGCATAGTATACTCCTTGTGAGTCTTATTGTCAGAGACACATTTATATGTATATCTCCGTTCACCCCCCTTCGGGATTGACTCCCTTATCACCTCTCCGTCCACAATCATGAACCGGAGAGAACAGGGTCACCCCTACAATCTGAGTCTGGGGCCTCTGGGTATGGCCAATTTTCCATATATCACCCGCTAGTCATTCGAACATTTGTTTCTTATATTCTCTGTGGTTCCCTGGCTCACAGATGACTCCCAAATGCTGGCTAATCAGCTCACTTCCATGTCTCGCCTATCGTTGGTAGTGTAGTGGATGAATGATATATTAGTGTGATGCATTTATCCCGAGAAAGATGGGGGGGAAGGTCTACCCAATGAGGCCTATTACCCGTCCCAATTATGTAGGTAAAAGCTAAAGGTTTAATGGGAATACTGTGTTCCGCCTCGACCGTTAGCAGTCACTGACCGTGGAGGGGGAGACATCCCCATCGAACGCTCATGTTGCTTTCCTTCTTAGTTGCCACAAGGCTATAGGATCCCGTCTACCTATGGCGTGGAGTACTATAAGCCACCTAAGGTGAACAAGAATGGGTATGTTGTCCCAACATTAAATCCACGTTTCTCTAGGAATGGTGGTGGCTGTGGATAGGGTACCTCTGGTAGGCTGGCCCTCGAGGTTCTCCTCCTATTCTGGCCGTCCCTTCGGACAATGTTTTTGGCCCATGGTGCTGTGGTGCCCCTCGTAGGCTAGTCCTCGGGGTTTCCATCCATCTGGGTCAGCCGGTCACCGTTTGGATTCCCGGCTTTAAGGAGCTTACCCCAGTTTCTATGGGAATGTCTCCACTTTCCCACCGTAACCCTCTGGGTATGGGGAGGTACTGCCAAATTTTTTGACTAAGCACTTAGTCTGAATCATGATAGAATCTCAGTTCTGAGGACTGTGACCTTGTTACGGACTGTGCTTGAGTAGGAACCTTGCACAAGTCTTGGTTTGTTGTGTTTGTAGGACAATCGGAACTTGAATTTATTCAATGATAACCATAATTAACATCAAAAGATTGAGCAAAATCACAGTGCAGTCCAACGATTAAAGAGAAATCAAATCCTGCCCCCAATCTGACGTGGTCCTAATCCGGTGCACCCTAATCCGGCGCCCCCCCCTCGCGTCGCTTTCGCCCCACACTCATAAACCATTCTAAGCCCATGAACTTCAAACCGGCGCGCCCCCTTTCCCGTCGTTTAACCTTCCACAATGCAAAGACCTAGAACCCCCACATGCAGCGATCACGCTAAAATTCTGCCACGTCCCGCGATGACCCTGTATCACCCGAAAACATAGGGGTGAGTATCATTTTATAGGTTCAGTAGGGATCCCACGGACCCCCACCTCGCACGAAAAATAAGGCGAAACAGACACGAGTAGCACGAAAGTAACGCTACCTAACGGGAGTACGGTGAAACCAACAAGCATTAATAAATAAATGGAAAAACTGTCTAAACTAACCGTACCGCGCAACTGAACCTCGGTCCGACAAAACACAAGTGCGTACATGCCAGCAGACAGGAACACCACCCACTAGAAGAACAACCAGATGCGTCCACTAACGTCTTACACCGTGTCACAAGTGTCTAGCTACGACGTCCTAGGCGGAGATAGAGACACACAGTACCCAGTACCACAAACAAGGACTAGCTGGGGTCACGCTCGTCAGCGCTGTCCGACGCCCCCAACCCCGTGTGCACACTCAGATCATACGCCCTAGGTCTGTCCTCTAGCTGGTTATTCCCCCGAAGCCCAGACTCGGCTGCACGTGGGGGCCCTATGGTAACCAGCCTAACAACCGTCTCTCTCGGGTCAGCCGCTCCATCACTCCGGGGTGGGTCAGCACACGCGTGCCCTAAGAAGACTATGACTAGTGGACGTGTTACCGGAGGTAAGAACTGACTCACGAAAATTACGGATCGAAGAGAAACGGGACAGCGGCCCACTCGGGACTACCCACAGCCTAGCGGTCTATCGCTAGACTGCGAGGCACCTAGCGGTCTATCTCTGGATCGCGAGGCCCAACCTAGCGGTCGAACACACGTCCGCGAGGGAACGAGCCACGGTAATGCCTAGCGGGCTATCTCTAGACCGCGAAGCAAGCCAAATGGTCCATGTTTGGACCGCGAGGCAATGGCAAACAGTCATACCCTTGGCCGCTTACCAGCACGTGACTCCCAACGGTCAGAAAACACGCGCCCCGAGGGCGCAATGGTCAAAGATAGGGCAAACGGTCGAGGGACGACCGCCAGCCCGGGGTTAGCGGTCTATCGGGCGGCCGCCAACCAATGCCTAGCGGTCCACTATTAGACCGCATGGCCTGCCGACAACACAGTACCATCAAGCGGTCTTACTGGAGGCTGTCTGGAGAGCCTTGCGGTCACTGGAAGGACTGCTAAGCTCACCTGAGAGCGAAGGGGTCAGTCTGGTCCGCATAACCCCCCCCCCCCAAGGGGGGTTTATGTGGACTGGAATGGGGGTTTTTTCCCTGGAGAGAGAAATTAGTTTTTATTTTTATTTTTATATTTTTATTTTTGCTATGTGTGGTCACTTTGGCACTGGTCTGCAGGCAGGCGGGTCGCAACCTACGCGCGCTGGCGGGAATGGGCACCACAATCAGCTTCGATGTCGGATCGGAGCAGGTGAGCCCTCATTGCAAAGAGGACTCAACGTAGTATGATGACACTGAAGATCAGGCCCTAATTCGAAGCAAGGAGATGAAGAGAACTCTCGTAATCAGGGTGACCATCCTCAGATCGGGCCTATCTGGGTGAGGCTCGCAGCCTGGGGAGAATGGGCGCCGCGATCAGCTCCGATGTTAGATCGGGGTGGGTGTGCCCTCATCGGGAAGAGGACTGGCAGAGGTATCGTGTCACCAAGAATTAGGTCTAACATCAACTCACGACAATTTGGAGACAATTCACAATTGGGAGGTCATCCTTGGATCGAGCAAGTCTGGGCGGACTGCACAGTCTGGCGAGAAATTCCGCCACCGCCTGATCTGACGTCCGATCGGAATAAGTGATGGCTTGTTGCAAAGGAGACATGAAGGAATAAGTCTCCACCAAAAATCATTACCAGATACATAGTACGCTGGTGAGGGTGAATTTCGCACTCTAAGGGACATCCTGCAGGTCAGTCCGGAAGTAGACCTGCACGGGTGGGCGAGAATGGCCGTTCCACCCTCGTCTGGAGGCGCATGACTGCGAGCTGGGACTCTAGGCAACGGGGACGTGGAGAGGTAGTCCCCGTGGGCAGGGTATTTAGGGGTAGTCCCTGAATCTTTATAGAGGGCCGTTAGGTACTACAAGTTGTCCCAAATCTCAAAACTGACCCGGTTGTCGGGAAACTGGCTGGCATAGTGCCCTTTGCTCGGGGATGATCCCCCCTTGTTGTGTTGTGCCATTCAACTTGATGAAATGTCTTGATTTTCGAACTCAACTCGACTTGTAGAGTGCCTTTCGCATTATGCCATTTTGCTCTGTTTAGGGAGTATTTCTCTATGCTTAATCCTCAATTAATTTGAGAAAAAAAGTAGGTGGCAACAAACATATATATCTAACACAAAGTCTTGAATTGTCCAATTCGGACAGTACATGGAGAGTTCTGAACCTGCGGAGCTGAAGAATAACAAAGTTGCGGCCCACCGAAGGGAGGACCAAATTAAGAAGACTCTGCTGAAAAGTCCGGTGATCATGGACTACCATGTCTACCATACTATTTGCCCGAATGCGGCACATAAGAAGAAGCCCACTAGGGGCAACAAGAAGAGGTCCAGAGGAAGAGTCTCCGCTACTCCCCAAAGCCGACTCTCGGCATCTGGGAAGTCCTTGTTGATCGGGGGCATCCGAGTCTACTTCAATGGCTGCGGCACTGAAGTTTTGCCAGATCGGATCATCTCGACCGTGCCCACTCACAACACCTTTCAAGTGCTAGTAAGCCGGAGGGTAAATTTTAATGACAACAAGCAAGGGAGGCTGACCCCGAACTTGCCAAAGTTTAAGCAGATCTAGATTCCCAATAGAGTTCGAGGCCCTGCACCAGTCTCACAAGGCTTCGAGAATTCTACTGATGTTCCCAAGAGAGGGGGCAAAGAGACAATGCATGTGGAGGATGTCATGATTGCAACCCCTCCACCCGTCGCCAAGGCCCGTACAAGGCAGGCTGATATTTCCAAATATTCAAGAAACTTCAATCAAGCTGCCAAGCTGATACGGCTTTCACATGTGCCGTCTGTCTGAGTCCAAGTGTTGTCTCCTACCATTTCTCCAGAGTGTAGTCAGGAAGACATGACAAAGATGGTCCGGGAATATTTCCATAACCTCAAGAACCCCTCCTTGGGTCAACAAAGGTCGCTTCGTGTCATCGAGGCCGAAGAAGGAAAAGATAAAACGTCACCTTTGGGGGTGAATGAAGAGGAGAAACAAGCTGAGACTAGAAGCCTTGAAAAACTTCCACAAAATGAAAAGATGGAAAGAATTCTAATATGTGAAGGGCTGACCTTCCCTAGTCAAGCCCAAAGGGGAATCAGAAAGCACAAAAGAAGAATGCAAGTTCTTACTTGCAATATGACGGGAGTGATGAGTACACCTGGTCCCTCGCCAAATGAACAAGAAGAGCTGGCCGAGATTGCCGAAAGAATAGACCCAGTGACAAGACGGGACAAAGCTAAGGTTGAGCTACAGTAAGCCGCAAAGGGCAAGTGGATTGCTGAAGAAGACATCGCTACTGTCGTGGCCACGATGGTGGCATCTGAAGAAGATGGAGTCCCAATTAAGCAAAATAAGGGAATTAGACTAGCAACATGACTCAATTACATATGACATGACTCAATAAAATAAAGATGTCGGAGGAGTAGGTTGGCCCACAGCCAAGCTCATAATATCGATACTTCTCCCCTCCCCCGTAGGGGGGGAGGTCGAAGTTTCCTGGAGTTCCACCGTCACACGCCGACAACCTCTCCCCGGAGTTTTCCTTGGGAACTAACCCAAACTCTTCATTAACGACTCTGTTCTCACAAGAATAGTAAACTCGGTGGCCGGTAAAACCTTGGCTCTACAACTACTCCTACAGTACCAGAACTCAACGTCCCAATCCCATAGTAGGGGGACTACCAGAACACGGACCACCCTAGTCACGCTATTCGAAAAATGTCACGACACCTCTGTCGCAGAGGCTTGTGCTCACACATAGAGGCCCACTCCGAAATCACGCGGTCCGAGAACGTAGTCACGACCTCGTCGTCGTGAACTCTACGCCGTCTAGGGGGAAGCCCTCGATGACACTCACCGAAAACCCATGACCTCAACTTCGGGAGAACTCCTGGAACTACACACGAAATCACGTCTCGCAGACGGAAAATGGAAACCCGTGACACGACAACTCACATCAGGTAACGAGAGTACCGCCCACCAGAAGCAAGGCCGGATGCATCTACTAATGACTTAGTCCGCAGCCACTGGTGTCTGCCTATGACGCCCCAGGTGGAGACTGAGACACCGTACTAGTAACCACTGAACAAGGACTAGTTTGGGTCACGCTCATCAGTGCGTGTCCTCTGTCCCTAGCTACATGTGTACATATAGACCATCTACTCTAGGTCAGGTTCTCTAGATGGTTTTTCCCCCAGTCGAACTCAGGCTGCAAAGGCAAGGGGCCCTATGATAACCAGCGTAAAATCGTCTCACTCGGGTCACGCTCTCAACCACTCCCAAGTGGGTCCGCACCCGCGTGCGCAAAAAAGTAACGACTAGTAGGGGCTCACAAAATGTGAACACTAAAAATCACGCACGCACCCATCTCGAATAATGCAAGGAAATAGGTGGCTCGCGACCACCAGACTCTGGACAGCCTACTAGACCTAATAACCCAACACAAGACTCGGGTCAAGATCACTGGTGCGGACACCCGAGCACATGAGCGGCCCAGTTCAGGGAGCCGTCGGCCACCGGAGTAGGGGCAGCATCAGGAGCGCGCAGGCCTAAAACCACGCTGTGGCCAGCCAAGCGCGGATGGCGAGGCCTCTCTTTCTTCCTCTCCTTTCACACCCCGGCGCAAGAACTCTCTCACCCCTCTCTCCCTTCCTCTCGATCTAACGTGAAAGCCGCCCCCTGACGCTGACCACGCCCTCCACCTTCGTCGGACGCCCCCCTCTCTCCCCAGCGAAACACCACCTCACCACCTGCCACACCCCTTCATCGTCGAGCCCCCCCGTCACCGTCCCCTTTCCCACCGTCGATCATCCCTCACGGCCGTCGGCCACTACCCTCCCCCCGCGAGCCTCCCTTCTATCCACATCGGTGACCACCACCACCCCCTCTCTCTTGTTCTCCTTCCACCTCTCCTTCTCACGAAGGACTCCGGAACCGTGGACGCCCCTCACTTAAAACCCTCTCACCGTGACAAATCCCTCCCCGGATCTTCCACACTTCTCTCCCAACCAAACCCAGCAACTCTCTGACGAACCTCTCTCCATTCGTCTCTCTTCCCCCTCTCGCCACCACACCCACTCCGGCGACCCCTCTCCGGCCACACCAACCGCCGTGAACTCCACCATCTCTCTCTCTAACCATGCAAGCAACTCTCCCTTCTGCTACCCACTCCACACCCGCCACGGCCAGCTGCCATCCCATCTCCCTAGTGAGGCGCCCCTCTCTCCCCCACCCCTCCTTCACACCTACGAACCCACCATGCTATTGACCTCCCTCTCATCGCCTTCACACCACCACAGCAGACCCGCCGCCCACGCCTCCGGCCACCTTCACCTCCCCATGCCCACGCCACTAGCAGCACCCTCCGCTACCACCTCCCCACTCCCGCCGTCGAACCCCCAGCACCTCCGCCACCTCCCATTTGCCACCGTCGCCATTACCACCTTCCTACACTAACCCACGCCACCCACCTCTCTCAACCCATCGCACACGCTCTCTCTCCGTTGCCAACACCACAGACCCCTCGGTGAGTGTCGCCGCACCTCCACACCGCCACCCCACCTGCTAACCTCCCAGGCATCCCTCCCTCCCTCCACACCCCCTCTCATGTCGCAGCGTCACCCCGACAACCACCTCCCTCACCTGCCATCACACACCCTCGCCAGCGGCCACCCATCACTCTCTCTCTCACTGACCCAGTGCCGATGAATTTCTCCAGGAAGTAAGCAAACCCTGACGGCTTCGTTACCTTGACGATACCGACAGAGCAGCACTTTACTCGGATCCCTTTGGGTCGAAGTAATGAACAATCCCTTTGACTTGGACCTCCCGTTTGGGTCATCTGAACCAATAAGATTTTCCCTCCGTCCCTTCAGGCGGTGAACAAACTCTTGACTCGGATCTCCCGTTCGGGTCATTTGAACCAATAAGCTTTTCTCTCTATCCCTTCGGGCGGTGGGCAACTCTTGACTCGGACCTCCTGTTCGGGTCATTTGAACCAATAAGTTTTTCTCTCCGTCCCTTTAGGCGGTGGGCAATCCATTGACCTGGACCTCCCGTTCAGGTCACTTGAACTAATAAGCTCTCCTCTCCGTCCCATCCAGTGACAAATATGCCCCGGGCTTGAACTTCCCGGCCCGTTTAGCCCACCTGGTGGAACTACTTGGCAGGGCTACGAGGTTCGCATGGTGGAGTGATCCCCTCGTCTCTCCTCTGGGGAGATGAGCGCTCTCCCATGCACCTCTGCCAGCCTAGCCGAAGCACTCCTAGGTCGAGCTTTCGGCGCAAACTCACGTTCTGACAAGGGACAAAAAAAAAACAACAAGACCAAGAGATGAGGAGGAACAGATTCGTGGGCCAGCACCCAGAAGGACGTACATCAATGTTTCCTCTTCTATTCAAAAATGAAGGGATACACATGCTGCAGGGCATACCCCTGGATTACATGTCAAAAAAAAACAACAAAAGAGGAAAAGAGACGAAAAGGAGCAGGATACATGGGAAGGCCCGGGGATGGCAGCACCTAGTCGATTCCATGGAAGATGTCCTCGAGAAGGAGGATGCCGATACAGGGGAAGCTCACCATGTCATTTAGTCGGCCCCTCTGTCCCTCGAGGCCCTCCAGCTCCACCTCGAGAGAAGCCGCCTCAGCCTTGACAACGGCCAGTGCTTCGCCGGACCTCTCCACGGTTGCTTCAGCCTCGGCCTCCAGCTCCTCGATAGTGCTCTGGAGGGCGTGACTATCCTGACGGCCACCTTCCAAAGCCCTCTCGAGCTCCTCCCCGCTACCCGACGTTCCTCCAGGGCTTGCGAGTACTCTCCCTCTTGAGCCTTGAGCGCAGCAAGCTCATTGGGGGCCCGAGTCTTAAGTCAAAGATACTAACGTGCGGTTGATGCCATTTAAATATCAAAAGTGTCAACTTCTTCAAACCTCCCGTTCTCGACGTACTCGACGTACACACGTCGTAATCACGTGTTTTATATACTGAAATTATGATCTCGAAAAACTCTACCTAACTGGATGTTCAAAAAAAAATTGGTTGAGAGATGGGTTTCTTTGGTCTAGGAGGATCGAAAAATAGAGGTACCACCCTCACTATCTCGATCTCCACTCCAATAATACGCCCATAAAATTTCATACCCAAAGAACGCTCCGGCGACCTAAAATGAGCTAACAAAGTGAAAACCAACAACTACTGTACTATAGTAACCCTACGTGATTCACCGAGTAACTTAATAAATCCTATTAAAAATCTTAACCATTAATATTACTGATTAATACATGATATAAAGGCATGAAAAATTAGATAAAATCATGGGGATTCTAGTCACATATATTTTTTGTGATTTTTAGGTAACTGATTACATGGATAAAAATATTTAGACATGCTGTGATTATTTAATTAATTAAGATAATCATGCAAATATTAAATTGAAACTTAGGCAAAACGACGATCAAGGAGAACGAAAACATGATTTCTAATTACTACTGTCTTGGGCTTCAATGCTTTGAGAAAACCTACCTTGATAGTTGATTTGTTTTGATCGGACGAAGTGGCTTCAGAGAGAAAGTAAGCCGCGCAGCAAAATGACACTCTGTTCTGAACAGAGGATGAAGATGGCTGCAGGAAGAAGAAGTCTTGGCTGCTTTTCGTTGTAGGCAAGACGTAGGAGGAAAGAGAAAGAAGAAGCAGGACTTCGCGTAGCAGGAAGAAGAGGACGCCGAGGGAACCAATGGCCTGAAGTGGTAGCAGGAAGGAGACTTCCCACGTTCGATAACAGCAGGAGGAAGGAGGAAGAACGGACACAGGATGACCCTTCGCATGCGGCAGTGGCAGTAGTCTGTGCTTGGCGGATGGAGGTTTTCATTATAGGGAATGGCTAAACCCTAGGAATCTAATGCTCACCGATGGCAAGGTTTGAAACCTTCCCCGACGTTAAATGGCATTGCCTTGTTTACAACCACTAGCCCTAATTGCTTTAGAAAAACCCTAAGCTATGCAATCGCACGAGCATGCATGCCAGGCTACAGTGGTGATCGGGCCGAGCTCGCACCGAGTGATCAGATCGTACCAATGGATGATGTAGTTTTGTTCTTTCTTTTGCTTTGCACTATAATGGCCTTGGCCTATTCGATGTATCAAAGACGCATTAATAAGAAGAAGGGAAAAGTTTCTTGCTCTATGTTACTTACATGTACATTTTTTAGAGAGGCTCAAAAATAAAATTTGCATAGTGTTGCCGCGTTCCATGTCCGAGGGATGGGAGTTCCTTCCATGGTAGCCAGCCGGTTCGCCCCTTTCCTGAGCGTCTCAACCACTCGGTAGGGGCCTTCCCAGTTAGGGGCTAGCTTGCCCACCGCCTCTAGTGGTCGAGAAGCTTCGGCTTTTCTGAGGATAAAATCTCCTGACTGGAAGTGCCTATCTTAGACTCTGGCATTGTAGTACTGAACTAGGCGTCGCTGGTATTCCGCGGCTCAGATACCCGTGATCTCTCGGATCTCGCTCGCCAAGTTGAGGTTTTCGAGTAACTTCTGGTCATTCTCCTCGTGCAAGAAGTTGATGACTCAGAGAGATGGGTTGCCGACCTCCAGTGGAATCACGGCTTCTGTGCCATACACTAGCTGACAGGGCATTTCGCCTGTGGCCGTTCTTGGAGTAGTTCGGTGTGACCAAAGTATGCTCGATAATTCCTCCAACCAACTGCCCTTGGCCTTGCCGAGTCTGATTTTTATGCCTTTTAGTATGGCCCTATTGGCATTTTCAACCAGCCCGTTGGCCTGAGGGTGGGCCACCAAAGTGAAGTGGTTGTGAATATTTAGGTCGGTGCATCTGTCTCTGAAGTAATGAGAATCAAATTAACGACCATTATCGCTCACAATCACTCCGGGGATGTCGAAGCGACAAATGATCGATTTCCACATAAAGCTCCAGACGACCGACTTAGTGATTCTGGCAGTAGCCTCAACTTCGATCCATTTTGTGACGCAGTCGATGGTGACGATGATGAACTTCTTCTGGGCCTGAGCCGTAGGGAATGGCCCTAGGATGTCGATTCCCCACCGAGCAAAGGGGTATAGCTCGGTAAGAGTAACGAGCTCCAAGGCAGGCTGATGGACTAGGTGGTCGAAGCGTTGGCATCAATCGCATTTCTGTATGTAGGCCGAATAGTCGTGCTAAAGAGTGGGCCACCAGTAACCTTGTCGAAGCAAGATCCTGTAGAAGGATCCTTGGAAGTGATCCTAGGGGACAATCCTCTGATGCTTAAGTCAGAGACATATAGAAGCAAAGAGAAAGAGAGTTGGAGGAAGAGGAGAGCCAGAGAAAGAGAAACGGGGAAACTTGAGTGGAGGAAAGAGTGGTCAGCAGGCTTGGAGAGTGCTCAAGGAGACAGAGGGAGAAGAACCACAGAGGAATCTCTCTGACCCTACTTCTCAAATGGAGATCCCTTTTGCTGCTCCATGGGGAGCCTCTCTCTCCTCCTTGGTGAGGAGCTCTGTTGGCACGAGGATGCGTCTCTCTCTCTGTCTGTGTCTCTGGATGCGAGTGTCTACTTCTGTGTGTGTGTCTTTGCGTGAGTATGTGTGTAGGTGTATATGCGTGTCCTCTCGGGATCTAGCTGGAGACCTATTTATATGGACTGCACGCTGGCCATTCTCTAACTTGGAAAGAATGTAGATCATGGAGTAACGTCTCCTTGATTGTGGGGGTTGCCCGTTGCATGCTTGTCTGCTCCCAAAAGGGAGGCCTCATGGTGGAGATCTTAGCGGCGTGGGTGCGACTCAGTCCATGACGGGGATAGCCCTATGATGGTGGTGATAACGTTCGTCTGTTGGCAAGTTCTATGACATCCGGAACCTACGCGCGTAGTAATTCTACCTCTGGGCTAGCAGAGCTATCTTGGGCCTCAACTGGGCCGCATTGAATAGGCCACAAGCTGGTGGGGTGGTCCATCATAGGCTTGGCTGATCCGGACAGTAATGGGCCTGGTGATATTGGGTCGCGCCAGACCTGACAAATATTTCCCTCGTCAATAATAATACACGGAGAGTGATACAATTCATTATTGTATGTGATTCATACACTGACAACACTATGTCAAACCATTGGATTCGAATCAGACATATCTTAAAATGTAAAAGAAAAAAGATGCATTCGCATACTACACCTATGGGAAACATGGACGTAGAAGTGCGGCCACCTTGTAAGCACAGAGGGGCGTCTAATCATACCCTCATATGATCGAAGGGCCCCGATATGCTCTTTTTTCATTAATTTTTTTTAAACGTGGAGGGAGAAATTCAGGATCAAATTTGAGATCTCTCCATAAGGGAGATGCTGGTTAGACCATCATGGCAAGCAGTGGACTCGGATACACTCTTTTTTCACTTCTACAAATGACATGACATGACTTGACTTGACATGACATGACTCGCGTGACCCGCAAAAGGGTATATACATGTTACTTGCTTAAAATTGATAGCCAATTCATGACTTGATCTATATTACTTGCTTGAATGTCTTGACAACTTTATCATGAATACTTGATATACTTGTTCATCATCTCTTGATCATGATTATACGCATTCTTTCCATAGCGTCGTTTCATGCGAGCATGCATAGCTTACTGCATTTCATGATAATTGGTAATTCACTTAAAGCATGCAAGTATTTGAGAATTAGCACCTACTGAGCTTTCGCTCATAAAGTTTTTTTCCTCTTTATCATGTAAGTCTGATGAAGAACCTAACACGGATGGGGATGAGCAAGAGTGATATCATAGAGCCATCCAAGTGTCGAAAGTTTCATAGTTTTGTCCATTTTCTTATAGTTCTTGAGTCAATTGTGTAATTTTTTCTTCTTTTGAGTGGACTATTTGGAAAAATGTATTCGAAGATGATTATGAATGAATAAAAGGATTGGGTTTACTGCTATCTTGCGCGCTCTGTCTTTATGTCAAATACACTACGCTCTGATTGACATGAATGACATAGACTCGTCACGATACCTCCGGGTAATCTTCCGCACTCCGGACGTGACAGTTATTTTCTGTTGGAGTTTCACGAGACCCCTACGGAGCCAGTGATAGGAGGATCACCCCTGGTTTTCAGGTGTTGTGGTTCTTCCTCGAGGTTCGAGGGTGCTGCGTGGAGGTTCTTAGCTACCAGCTTGTCGAGCCGAGTGTTCACTCGGTATTGGGTACGTTCTCTACCTTAGATTGTACTTTCTATTGGACTGAACTCTGTTGTAGTTAGTTATTTATTTCTGTTAATTGATGAATTATCTTAATTTATTTCCTATTTTCATGTACACCACACCTATCCTTTTAGCCCTTGTGAGCCCTCCTGCTCGTGGGCGGCGGGCTAGGATTCGAATGGTATCGGGTCATTCCCGGTATCTGGATCTTGCGTTGTTACATGAGTTGTGTTAACCCACCAGTCCAAGAGGACACCATTGCCATCTGTCACCAAGGCTTGGCAACAGAAGTTAGCAAAAAGCTCCTCGGCACCAACATTAAAGGCTTCGGCCAGCTCAACTCGACAGCCACTAAAATCGAGATGTTCGTCATCGATAACCCGGGCTACACTTCAGCAAAGGGTAAACAAACAGGAGAATGCCAGCCCGAAAAAGGAGGTGAATATCATTGAGTTCTCCCTCGCCACCAAAGCCAGTAAAGAGGCAGGGACGAGTAGCCCCAACAAGAAGCCAACGGACAAGCCGACCGCTCCATCCTTCTCAGAGCGTATGAAGACACCCTTCTCCTTCAAGAAGGAACATATGAAGATGCTCTTTGACCTCTGTATGGCCCAGAGGATCGTTGAACTACCTGAAGTCTACAAGCCAGATGAAGCCCAGAAAATTGATGATCCCAACTACTGCCCATATCACCGCATGCTGGGTCATTCCCTCAAAGATTGCTATGTCTTCAAGACCCAGGCACAGAAGTTGATCCGAGACGGCCTTATTCAAATGAAGAGTAGTATCGTCGATCCTCCGTAGCCACATACATGGTCCAGACCAGCCAAAGTAGCATGCGTGGTTCACCCTTCAGCTAATGTGATCCACATGATGGTGACATTTTCTCTCTTTGATGATGAATCAGAGGAACCAGTGCTAATCAAAGGGAGCGGTCAATCTGGTATCCAGGGTGGAGGCCCTGGCACGATCGCAAACCCCTCTCCTTCCCCAAGGAAAGAACCCGACGACTCTTTGACGTTCTCGTCGAGAGGGCACAAATCTTGCCCCATGACCTGCCGATAGACTACACTCAGTGGGACTTCAATCATCCCCAGTACTGTCCCTTCCATGCACGAATCTGCCATGCGATCGAGTCCTGTGAGAAAGTCCAGTACCTCATCGTGGAACAGATCCAGTGGGAGTAGATTGATGTTGAGGGTAATTCTATGGCACTTGTTCGACTACGACAAGTTGTCGAAAAAACTCTGAGCACTGCTAGAAATACGCCAGAATAGCCTGATCCTCACTGGGAAAATGGGCACGGGCTGCCTTACCAGCACACGCCAGAATGGCTCGAGTTCCAGACCGATAATCAGGAAGCTCTCGAGCGACTGTGGAGACGCAGGGAGCAAGATGCCAGCCAAGAGACGAGATCGAGTACCTTCTTGGCTAACGTCATCCACTCCCCTGCTCCTCCAGTCTCTCCCGATTCCTCGACACTATCGGCCGGTCAACCAACCCCCGCCACTCCAGTCGCACAGTGGCGACCTTGGCAGGAGCTAGAGTCTCTCCCCTTTTCCAGAGAAGACACTACTAGACTCCTCTGAGTCCTTCTTGGTCAAGAGGATGTCCTGGTGGGCAAGACTAGAACAGACTTTTCAAGCTTCTCTCATCCTCTCCCTATTCTACCTCTGTCTTCGATGCTCGAGGATAGGAAGGGGTAGCAAAAGTTGAGTGAGGCCTCAACTCCACTAGACTAGGTCCTCCCAACAGCTCGCAAGTCGGGTCCGCCATTATAAAGGCAATTCGACGCGCGAGACCAAGATAGCCCCCAGGGGCAGCAAGGCCCCAAGGTGTCATCAGGTGTCACTCGACCCTGCCCTCTGCCAGACTAAAGACGTTAGGCCAAGAAGCAGGACATTGGTCTTGCTCCCCGGACCACTCCTCAATAGAACCCTACCTCGCCACTGCGACTAAGACATCAAACCACACACACGTCTTTGGACGTCAATACAAGTCAACCGGTTCTTGGCAAACTATCACAGCCACCACAGTTATGGCATCAAGTCGCGTCCACGTCTTCAGACGCCAGTCCTAGCACCCCTACTTATCAGGGACTACCACTCGAAGTCAACGAACAGACGATCAACGCTACCTTCCAACTACAACAATCGGAAGGTGCCTGGATCGAGATCTTGGCAAAGAGGAGTCACTGACCTCGCCCTACAAATCCATCGGCTCGACAGCATCCCCGTGCGGATCCATCAGCTACAGTTCCAGTGCCTCCTCCTCCTACTCCCCTGGAGACAGCCATCGCTAAGAAACAGGAGAGGAACAGAAGGAAGAATCTCAAGAGACTGCTCAAGAAACAAGCCAAACAAGCGACTATTTTACAAACCCCAGCAAAGCTAACGCCTCTCTAGAGGCTACAGCAACTCATCGACAACTTGGAGGAATACATTCCTCTCCACCCTACCTCGCCTATCCCACTCGATAGTTACATCCCGTGGGAAGACATGTAGAAATGAGCTCGCCTCAGAGACTAGGTCCAAGAAATGATCCAAAAAGTCAAGGAAGGCGAAACCCTTCGCATTCCAGAAGAGCTCTCCTTGTTCTATAAGGCAGATCGCGGACTGGACAGCACTCGGGCGGGTCGGGTCCGCCTGAGCAGAGAGCAATGCGACGTACTACACAGTGTACGCCCAGCACTACCGAGACCAGGTGTTCCGGGGTGCCCGCTGACCGGTACAACTTCTAACCCTAGTACTTCTTTAATTATGCTCTTGATTTCTATATGATTGTGCACTGACTCTTGGACTTTCTAAATGCAGATCAACCCTGAGGGCAAGATCACGAAGCTATGGGGGCTCCTCCACTTGACGATCCGGGAGTGCGACGAGGCCCGACAGGCCCTGGCCCTACTGGTGAGTTTCCTGACCCTTAAACTTAATTATGCAATTGATTTTGATTTATGCTATGAAATGACTAACCCTAGAGTTTCTGAATGCAGCGAGCTGAGGGGTCCCAGCGATAGGGGACCGATGCTCCTTCTTCCTCCTCTCAGACCCCTGCCGACCGAGTGGAGCAGGAGGCAGAGTTCAGACTGATGGTGACTCGGGCTGAGGCAGTCGAGGCGCCACTCTCCGAGAGGGTACATTCACTGCACCTTCCCTGTTAATTATGTTTATATGAAATGCAATCGACTAACAATGATGCATGTATGCAGGCGACCGAGCTGACAGTCACCCGGGGGGAGCTCGTAGCGGTGCGAGATGAGGCTGCCCATCTCCTAGAGGAGATGGCACGGAGTCGGCCAGCAGACACAGTGGAGATGGCACTCCTACGGGCAGAGTTGGAGCGACTCCAGGCCGAGGCTGGAGAGGTGGAGCAATACCAGACCGAGGCGGAGCGAGCTCGGCTTCAGGTGGCGAGGCTGGAGGGGCTAGTGGAGGGCCTCAGAGAGATGAGTTGGGAGCATAGCAGAGCGGCCCTGAGCGGCAGCCACGGCACCCACGGCTGCTTCCGTAGCTACTTCACTACTTCCTCCGGTCACCGGAGGAACGAGGAGGATGAGCGACGCCGATGGAGCCAGCGGGAGGAGGAGACCAGCTCTGCGATGGCCCCGCCATCGAAGCGACAGGCCAGAGGGAGCAGCCAGACTTTGTACCCCGACACTACTTTGTACATGGATATGATATGACATGATGTGATAGTAGCATGCTTTATTTTTCAGTTGATTTTCTTTTGTTATGAATGAATGTGAATGTATGAATGTGCAAAGGTGTGGATGTGAATGCTCTAATGGTTTGGTCAATAATACCAATAAAATCCCTCTTAAGGGGCTAAAGATCAAGTTGAGTAAGGCGAAGGGTAACTGACTTGAGGAATTGCCTAGCGTACTATGGTCTTATCAAACCACTCCACGAGCAGCCACAGGTGAAACTCCATTTCAACTGGTTTACGATATTGAAGCTGTTATTCCGCTGGAGATAGGTAGCCCTTCCCTCTGAGTCATTCATTTTCAGCCCGAGCTTAATGATGAAAGCTACTTGAGAACCTCGATATGGCAGATGAGGTGACACAATCACGAGGATTCGTATGACAGAATATCAGAGGCGCATGTCCCGGTACTACAATACCCAACTTTAAGACATGCAGTTTCTTCTTGGGAACATAGTCTTGAGAAAAGCTGAAGCCTCTCAACCACTCGAGGCGGTGGGGAAGATGGCCCCAAACTAGAAAGGTCCCTACCGAGTGGTCGAGGTGCTCAGCAAAGGAGCGTATAGGTTAGCGACTTTGGAAGGAGAACCGATCTCGTGCACCTAGAATGCTAACTCGTTGAGCAAATTTTATTTTTAATTGTGCCCATGTAGCTTTTTGTGCACATAAGAGGAAGAAAGAAAATGCTTATCACATTTATGTAATCAGGTGTACATTTTTGGAATGGGAATCGATACAAGATAGCCCGACCCGTGCAAGATTGGCAACCTCACTCTGAGGCACTGACTCCACTAGTGTGGAAACTGACTCGGATGCTGAGTCTGCGGACCTTGCCGTGTCCATGCTTACCATCAGAGAAGACCCCGGCCAAAACCTCAGGCGTCAGATGGTGCGGGAAAAAAGAAACAAGAAAAAAAGTAAAGAAACGTAGGGCAGGTGTTGTACACAATTTTATTCTAGAAAATAACCCACGTTTAAAAGTGTGAGACCACTCCCAGACACCATGCAGATGCTATTTAGCTAGCATCTCTACAACATTTTGGACATGATCATGGACTCAAACTAACTTGTTGTGACTCATGGTGACTCTGATAAGAAGCGGGAACCATCCCCAACCACCTAGCATGCGGCTTCGCCTGCTTACAACTTAATCACCCGGGCCAACTCGGGGGCTCCCAGCAACGAGCCATAACAGAGTTTTTTAAATTTTTGTTGAGAATCTATACATTTTTATGGATTTTGAAGATATTCAAACGAAACAATTCTCATCGTGGAAGCGCGCAGATCTGTCCTGAGAGAGGGCTGTGGGAAGGTGTTGGGAAATAATTCCCAATAAATTATCACAACTCAGATTCAGTGACTGCCACTTCTGGGAGTCAACTAGGGATGTCCCGCCATCACCCCAGCCAAGAGTAGTCTCCCGGAGATCCCAGGAGGATGACGCCCCTTTGGAGGCTATTGTACATTGTCCAGCGAGTCAGAACAGTACCGAGTCGGGCCAGCAGCTCGCCTCCGGCCTGATAGCCCTTCCGACTTGTTACCCGTCAACCCAAACTCGATACTCCCAGGTCCCACATGTCACCCTATAACTCCCTGCATGGAGTGGGCAGAAATATTCATTGCTGTAATTTATTGATTATTGAGTGTACCGGGAGTACGAGTCTTGGCCAGGATCACCTTCCCCACGCCAGGTAGCGTGGAGGTATCATTTTCGCTCCCTCACTCGACATTTTGCTTATTTCGTATATTTCTCTATGCTGCTACTTGCATGTGATAGGCTAATCTAGCTCGTCAAATAATTTTAATGACTGCTGCGAGAGAGAGCAAAACCTGTCCCGTGACCCGATCCAGGCACGAAAGAGAGTTGACCACCCTATCTCATTGCCGATTTCTCAACCGTGCACATCCGTACGCTTCCCTCGCTAGGGACGAGTCACGAGCTTGCTTAGAGTCCCAAGTTCACATCAAGTTGGTGTCAAGTCCACTGTCCGTCTCGAATCAAGTATGAAGCTGAGGATCAAGCTGAGGTCCACGCAGACAATCTACAACAGAGACATCCTGCAATGCAGGAAGCAGCCGAAACTTCTCTAGAAGTACCACCACCTGCGGTTCCAGTAGCTCAAGAACAACATGTTCCTCTTGAGCCTTACATAGCAACCGACCCACAGTCATCTAGGCCTTCAACCTCCTTTACACCAGACACTGGTTCATTATATCATTTTCTATCTGCTCAGTTTGCTATGATAAACTCAGCCACGGCAGAGAAGACCAACTACCATGAACATCAGTTGCTTCAATTCAAGGAAGAGATGAATACTGAGATGAAGAATATGTCAACCAAAGTGGAAAGACAATTAAATTACATGAGAACTGAATGTAGGATGGGTGTGTCACGGATGAACACAGATCTAGAGAGGGGGTGAATAGATCGGCCCAGTTGAGTCCGAGAGTTTCAGAATGATGCAAGAAGGACCCAGCTATGGTAAGGATCTGCGATATCTGGAGATCTGGGTAGATTGGTTACAGCGCCGTCAACCAGGTTATCGAGATAGAGGATGACACATGTCTATCTTGGAGATGTGTGCTATGGATTATTAAGGTTGTGTCCTGTGGCTCTGTGGTGAGAGGGGAGCTGGGGATTGACAGGTGTCTATTTGGAATAATTGTGATGAATATGGGATGAGACTATGTAATGGACGATGCCTAAGTACGGAAGTCCCTGGAGGGATGTTGTAAGGTAAGAGCCTTGGTCTTGTGACCAGTGTGGGAGGACTTCCCTGTAAGCCTGAGTCTAGTGCTTTTGTGCATCGAGGATTGTGGAATCTTGTCATTTGGTTTTGTCGTGCTCCCCTGAGAGGGTAGAGTTGGCATGAGGGTTAGGATCGAATGCGGTGTCCGAGTGAGGATCGACTCGAGAAATAATAATGGTCAGTGTAATAGTCAACGGATGGCCCATCAAGATTTGGAATGTGCTTATCGGGCCTGATGAAGGAGCAGGAAAGAGGAAGTTGAGCAAGTGAGGGTTTCCCGTTGACGAGTAACTGGTGATCAGTGAATGGATTTTCACAGTCAGAAGATGCCAGTTGTAGTGTTTCGAAAATGGCGAGAGCTGTGTGCAAGCGAGGCCTTGGGTGGCTGATTATGAGATATGCTTTTTTCTCGGATTGGATCTGGGATTTGTTGAAGGTTTGTGTTTGGACCAGAGCTGGTCCAGTGTTGTTATTGGTGTTTGGCTTGCCGGGTATGAGATGATTCGTAGCGTGAAGCTGACAGAATTGTGGCAGTCAGTTGAGATGACTGTGTGAGTTGTTTGAGGCTCAATGATGGTTGCCCCTTGTGCATGGCATGAGGTTTGTCAGCAGGTAGAGAGGTTGATGTTTGATTGATCTGTCGAGCATAGGATTTGATTGGTGGCAAGTTTTCGTGATGCAAGTTGTGTCTCCTCGGTGAGTGAGATGGTGATAGCGATGCCACAGTTGGAGTTCTGTAGTAGCTAAGGTAGTGCCAGACTTGTATTCTCTTACATGCAACGCTCACTCTGAGAATCAGTGTGTATTGGGTTATGGAGCGGGATGTTTCTATTCGTGATAATAGTCTGGATGTGTTGTCAGATATTGCACCCGAAATACAGCTGACTCGGAAACTCCCATCATAAATTCATAATAACGTCCTGCTAATTAATGATTTTTTTCCTTCCAAGGAACAACGAGAAATTTTTTAGATTAGCTTAGCAACATCAACTTAATGATCATATGGAATAATGTATCTTTTCTTTTTATCGTTTGATAATACAAAAATCAAATATTTATCATTTACATGTTCACCGTGGGAGAGTTTACATTTGAACTTTATACAATATTTCTTACTTGAGGAGGGTAAAATCTTTCGTACCCAGTGTGGCCCATCAATGTCAAGCCCACGGCGGTTCGGCCCAGTCAGGCCCGAGAAAGACCCCTCGACGGACTGAGGCCTAAGTCGGGCAACCTGACTGAGGCCCACGAAAGATTCGTCGATCAACCCACGTGAAATATTGATACGGGCATCTCGAACATTGGAAAACTCATCGGCGACCGAATGCTTCCTCTGCCATCATAGACCCATTTTCGGCAAGGATAAAGTCACACACACAGCGTCGATATTCTAGCCATGAGGCCTCTCTTTCCGAATAGACAGGTGCACAATGGATACTTCTCCCCCACGATCAAGGAGGAGTTAACCTACACCCTTTCCTTGTTGAGGTACGGTTCCTCACCGTCAAAACTACTTGCATAAATAGGTCCATGATTAGATGTGCAAATGGGACACACACACAGACCCAGGCAAACAGAGGTAGAGACGCGTAGAGAGAGACGAAGTCTATGTCCAGCGCTCCGAGCACTCTCCAGAATCTCCGAACAAACTCCGAGCACCCTCCATGCGCCACGAGTACTCTTCGAGCACCCTCTAGGCTCTGCGAACACTCCAGGAGCCCCAGTTCCTGCACACAGGTTTGTCCACTCCGCTCTCACACTCTCTCGCCCCTCTCTCCTCCTTACAGTCTCTTTTAATGCAAGTTCTTGACTTAAGTACATCGGAGAGTTATCCTCTGGAGAAACACCTAGAACTCCTTCTGACACCGTACGTCTCTCTAGTGTTTGTCAGCTTTCACATATGACTAATCAATTTTTTCCAACAAACAAATCTTGAAAACTTAGTATGAGGTCTGGAAATTATTTTTCAACCTCTGCACTACCTTTTCTACTGAGAACATTTTTAAGCAGGTCATAATCCTTTTATGTCAATTCGAGGGCCAATCAGACCCGGAGGTAGCGAGGGCGTGGCTCGATGCCACCGAGTCCGCGTTCCAGTCAATGGAGTGCGCGGATGATGAGAGGGTCATGCTGGCAACCTATCAACTTCAAGGCACTGCACGCACATGGTGGACCTCGGAGTGGGAAGTCGCTTTCCATTCCCGTCCGCTCTGGCAAATCACGTGGGCGGAATTCGTCAATGCCTTCGAGCGTTCTTATACCCCAGCCTGCCTCAAGCTCGCTAAAATGTATCAATTTCTGGAGCTGAAGCAGGGTGACCTGTCTGTGCAACAGTACCGAGACAAGTTTATTGAGTTGGGCCGGTATGCGCCCCATATTTTTGCTGACGAAGCCATAAAAACTCAATAATTTCTTCGAGGACTGAAGGCGGAATTGAGCTTTCCGTTATTTGCAACCCGAGTATCTGAATTGGATGCGGCATACCAGGCAGCCGTTGCTATGGAATTAGAGTTGGCGAGGACCCGAGGACTCTCTCAGGCGGTTCAACAGATGGCGCAGTATCAGCCGCCCTACCAGCCAATCGTCCCAGGAGCTCCTCCGACTTTTCTTGCTGCCGGTGGTGCTTCCATTTCTATGTCCAAGGGCTAGAAGTTCAAGTTCAAGAGGTCCAAGAAGAGGTTCGATTAGTAGGCGTCTTCTGGCGCTGTTCAGCAGTCAGCTCTTTCCTTTCCTCAGTGCCAGGGTTTCACGGCGGGTCAACAGAGAGGATGTGCGAGGTGCAGTGGTAGCCACCCAGACAAGCCTTGCTCATTGCCGGTGGCGTGTTACCGATGTGACTAGTCGGGTCACGTCTTGCGAGACTATCCAATGAAGTCAATGCCGGTACAATTTTCCCAACCTGCCCCGTCGCAGTAGTCTTAGTTCAGGCCTCCTCTGCTGCCTCTACCTCAGCCATTTTATCCAGAAGCTTCAGCGTCTTCCCAGCAATCTTCTGCACCTGGCAGGAAGCAAAAAGGGAAGGTTACTCACATTTCTCACGCAGAGGCTGTTGTATCTCACCTCGTGGAAGGTACGATTATACTTTTTTGCCATGCAACTCGCGTATTATTTGATTCTGGTACTTCCCACTATTTTATTTCTGAGAACTTTCTTGCATGCATTAAGGAGCCCACTACTGAGGTCACATGTGAATTACTTGTTGAGATGCCTCTGGGTTGTATTTTTGTGTTCTGGCAGAACAGGTTGCAAAAAGAGTCGACTCAAAGAGTCGACACTTTTTGTGATACGTCGGATTCGGGTTTTGTGAATCGGTTTCGAAACCCAAATTTTGTGATCCATTGGTCATGACTTTTTACCCTATTACCCTTAGGGTTTCACCCTTCGATTAGGTGTGGTTTTGAAGGGTTCATGGGCTTTATAGTCTCTTTGCTGCCTTTTTCAGTTAGGTATATATCACCTGTGTTTTCATATGATGGAAACAATCGAGCTTATTTGCTATATCTTTTCTTGTAGGAGAGGAAAAACGAGGAGGAGGGCAATGCCACTACCTAGAGGAGGAAGAAGAAGCTACAGAGATCATCTTCCACGAGCCAGAGCTTCAATCTAGAGGCCGCTGCTACTGCTCTCCACGATTTACGATTTTTGGCATTTCATTCTACAACCCCGGCACCTTCCACTCCACGATCTAATATTTCCAGGGCACCCATCCATCCCATCTATGGACTTCATTGAAGAATCTGAGGGAGATTTCCCAGTCTTTCATTTCCACACATTTATTATAGTCTATTCATCTCTAAATTTTTATTTGAGCATAGATTATCATTTGGTGCGAATATTGTATATCTTTTTATTTCATAGAACTCGAAATATTATCGGGTGTGGGCGGAGTTGCATCTCCGCACGTGTGGTTTCATTGTGAGGTAAGTTTCCCCGAGTCCGTGTGTGAAGACGGAGCTATGACTCAATGTGGTTTAGTGTTCGGGGTGTGTTCCCCGACTGTGTGTGTGTGAGTGCTATGGTGGCAACGTTTTGGGGCCAGGCCCCATTTGTACGGATTGCTACGGAAGCAGCGTGGTTGCGTGGTGTTTGGGACTTCATCCCCGTGGTTGCTACATCTCGTTGCGTGTTGGTGAAGCCTCACCGGGTTTCGGTGACGGGTAGACGTAGGGAGTCCATCGTGGTCCCGAATCACCTAAAAATCTCTGTGCTCATTGTGGATGCCTGTGCGATTGTCTATTTCTCCTACCTCCGTTCATAGGTTTATTAGATAGATTTTTATTCACTGCACCTTCACACTTCGCTACGTCTGCAATGTGCTATCAGTCTTTGTTCATCGTTTGTTGGTTGGATATCCGTGCTTAGTTGTAGTTAACTCGTTCTTTGCCTCCCTCTCCCTCTCCCCCTTTGGCATCCCCCTCCCTCCCTCTCATCTCGTCTCCTCCCTCCTTCTCTCTCTCTCTCTCTCTCTCCCTCCCTCACTCTCTCTCTCTCTCTCACCATCGGATGGCAAATGCTAGAGGGGGGGATGCCTCCAGTGTCCCCCTCCCTCCCTCTCCCTCTCTCTCTCCCTCTTTTTGTGACAGTTAGAGGGGGACACAGGAGGGGGAGACGCCTCTGACGTCCCCTCCCTCCCTCTCCCTCTCTTTGATCTCGTCTCCTCTCTCCCTCTTTCTCTCTCCATCCCTCCCTCTCCCTCTCTGATATTCCGCCTAGTGTTGTTTCTTGAGTTGTAATCAATGTATCTGTGACGTTTTAGCTTTCCCCTTCCCCGTATATGTATCCCCCCATCTGAGGACCGCTTGCTTTAGGGAGGCGGTCCCCCCCAGACTGCTTGCTCCCTAGGAGACTGTCTGCTCCCTGCTCTTTGATCGGTGTCCAGGGACTTCAATTAGTGTTGTTTTTTGTGTTGTAATCAATGAATCTGTGACGTTTTAGCTTTTCCCTTCCCCCTATATGTATCCCCCCTCCTATTATGAGATAACAATGAGAAAAATTATATTTTAGCCATGGCTATGTGCTCTCCGATGTTTGGATCCCCCGGGTGAGAAGCCCAAACCCATGTCTACCACCGCCATGGAGGAAGATCGAAAGCTCCGGGTGCACTCTTCCTGAGATGGGAGTGGGCGAGAGACCCTATCTGAAGCCCCGATCGTCCTCCCCCGCCATCCACCTTGTTGTTCGTTCACCACCACCAAAACCCACGTCCACCCCCGCCATGGAGGAAGATCAAAAGCTCCGGGTGAACCATTTCTGAGATGGGAGAGGGCGAGAGGCCCCATCTGAAGCCCCAGTCGTCCTCCCTCGCCGTCCAACGCCGCCGCTCATCTCCACCGTCGATCTCCACCACCACTATCACCGTCTCCACCCACGACTGCCACCCTCAAGGCAAAGGAGATGTCCGGTGGCATCGTTCCTGAGAAGGGGGAGGGCGAGAAAGTCGGGATTACCATTTGGTGGTGGTTTCGGCGAACCTTCTTTCCTAAATTTCCTGAGAAAGTTGGAATTACCATTTGATGCAAAACGGAACCTCCAAGCTTGTGACTTTCCTTTTTTTTCATTTATTGTGAAAAATTTACTAGGAATATTTGACAGTCACTCCACTCCGGTGGCACTGGCTGACCACTTTGCTATCATTTTCTGATGGTTCATTAGACCCTAAATCTTGTAATAGCTGGGACTCTCCACCGGATATTCCTTCCGTCGGACTAGGACCTCTATTATGAGACCTCCGTCAGTCCCTGTGAGCCTGGGATTCCTACCAGGACATCGGGCAGGTTGTACCCCCAAATCCTGCACCTATTGACTTGACTGAATCGCTCGATTTTGCAGCCCGAAATCAGGACTGCCTCTATTCTTAATAGCAGCCCTCATGAGACCATTTCAGTAGTTATGCGGGCTAGGTATGACCGCCTGAACCCTTGAGCAGCCCTGTTCGTGATCGCTTCTAACTGGCTGCGTGCCAGGACTTGTGAGTCAACCTTCCTTGGTTGTGAGTCGACCTAGCCATGATAGAGTCGACCTTTGGCCTCTAGACTCGACCTGAGAGGTGTGGGTTGGACCCTGGTTCGGTCCCACCATGTCTCGAGCGGGCTGGGAGCCCTTTTAAATCAATTGCTTTAATCTTACTGGGCCAGACCGATTGCGGTCGCCACTGGACCATTTTTATCCTTCATGCAGCCCTCTGAGGATCGTCTATGGATGGGGCGGCCCAATGGAGACCATTTCTTCTTAATTGTGGCCCAGAGACCCTTCTGCTCTAAACGGCCCACGGTGGACCATTTTCCTTTGATAAACGGCCCATTAAAGACCACTTTCATCCTTGGGTGGTGGGTTGTCCCTTTGGCCTAGTATCGCTTGGTGCGGACCATGGTAGACCATTTTTCACCTTGTTGTGGGCCCTATATGACCACAACTCACCCAGAAACTTATTTTCCATGTATTTTCTTATGTGCCTGGGTAGTCGGGCCATGGATGGCTGGTGCTGCAATCAATTCTTGAAGTGCAATTCCTGACTCTTGCAAGCCATAATCTTATGGCTCCTCATTCAGATATTGAAATTTACTTGATCTTAGAAGATAGGTTGCATAGCTTAACCTTGGAATTTCTGGTCGATCCCAATGAATGTCTAAGATGGTTACTTTGATCTCGGATCCACCAAATCAATGTCAACGTATCATAAGGGCCCGGTCTGGTCCTAGGAGTAGCGCCCAAAAAGTACTAGTGTCCCGGGGAGTTGGTGAAAATTATGCAGTATCACTTGTAAAGGATCCTATGTTGTCTCAGGAGGCCTATAGTAATAAAGCAATTGGATCGGCACAATTTACAGCCCATTCATACTCCATTTGCTAGAGATTGTGCTTTGTATTAAAAATGAAAAGGAAGAAATGTAAATAGTGCCTTATGCTGATACGCTTGGAAGCTAGATACACATGGTGTTGTGTGTCCATAGTGTATTAGTTTCACTGTAAGTCTTGCTAGTTGTCACCTAGACAATAACGGTCCCACGCATCATTTGTAGACTTGCGAGGGACACTAAGTCATGTCTTGTGAGATACATGTGCCAAAACTGATTGGTAGAGAATAAATGTGCATTATTTTCTCCTCTGTAAAGGCACAATAAGTGGCTTGTTCCGCTACGTTCTTACGTAGTGTGGTTGTAAAGCGTCCTACTATATTTGGCGAATACATCTTGAGATAATGGTGTACAACTGTATGTCGGTTACAGTGGGCATTGGCCTTTGCCAGGGACGTTAGATAGCAGAATATCATTACATCTAGTATGAGAGTTAGTAGGGCTACGACTGATTTGTTCTAGTCGTAGTTGTTGATCTGATATTTTTTTTGTTAAAGATCATGACAATTTTATGGGACATCATTATGAATATAGTTAGATCATTCTCTAAAGGTGTGTCCTTGGGTTAAATGGTCGATTTACACATCGTCAAAGTGTCACCGGGCTTGAATTGACCCTCTCACACTGGTGATTCACCTTGGCGCTATAGATAGCGCGTAAGATGAGGCATTTGATATTACGGCACCCTGGAGGTTTAGATGCAAGTGTAATATCCCAAACAACATAGATATGCCGCATTGGCTAAGGCAGAGATGAGATCTGATAAAGATTGGCCATGAGGATTTGGCTGCAATCTCGTGGAGCCTGAAAATCTGGATATGTGAGTCGCAAGAAGGCGCTGAGTAGGAGCGACTGGTTTATGAGACTCTGGTTAGCTGTGTAGGTCGTAACTAAACTTGTATCCATGCAGTGTTTCATAATATTTTACCAAGTGACACGCCCATGAAAATGAAAGAACACCGCAGCATGCGTATCATACGGTATGTGTAATATGACCGCATATGAGAATGATGAATGGATCCCTCTTCATCATTGTGTGAGCTCATGAATCACATTTGTCCTGTCATTGCAGGAGAGGTAGAAGGAGAGCACCTGCTCGCACTTCCAGTAGCTTCCAGTTCGCCTTCCACTTGCTGGATTGCGTTCGACGACCGTCAGTGGCCGTCGCCCCTGCTCGTCCGACGCATCAACAACTATGGCGGCCGTCACCTACGGTCCCATCGTCATTGCCACCCATGTGCTGGTGGGCTACTTGGCTGTGCCGATTACTTTCGATAGTTTCACCCCGGTCGTCGGATCGCCCTACTTCCTGGGTGTGGTCCCTGTGGCGGCTCCACCGCCACCCTCAGCTCTCGTCTCTTCTAGCACCGTCAATGCGTCACACTCGCTGCCAGTCTCAGTGGCCAGACCGAGTGTCAGACTCAGGCCGCCCATTGTCGACACCCGTAGGGGTTCCGAACCAGCTCTTGCTCAGGCAAACACCAGCCCCCGGGCCCAGTTCCGACTGGCTCCCGACGTGAGCTTTGCACCCCGAGTCTTGGTCCCTACCACTGCAGTTCGCTCATGCTTCCAGCCCCATGCCTCGGTTGAGTCAGCATCTAGTGTGGGTCTCCACTCTAAGGTGCCCAGCTCCTCAGCGCCTCACTCGGGTCGTTAGCCTCGAGCCTCAGCCCAGCCAGCTCCACGCACGGGTCTCCTGACCCAGGGGCAGGGCTCCCCAGTATCTTGTTTGGGCCTTTCGACCAAACTTTTTGAAGTGCAACCACCTCACCCGGTGCATCAATCCCCTGTTCGAGGCTACCCAACATGCAGACTGGGCATGCAACCCTGGGGTTTCCCACGGACGACCCCTGGCGTGAGCGATCCACATCAGGTTTTGCATCCCTCGGCTCCGTCATGGTTGCTCGTTCCCCAAAACTCGACAACACCGACTCCCAATACGGGTCTGCCTCTATGGGATGTGGCGGCCCCGGTGTTGACCGAAGGCCTTGTATCCCACCTTTCGGTCCTGCCAGTCCCCGATCCAGGTTCAAGGCCTAGGGTTGCCATCATCCCGACACCCCATGTAGTGCCAACTCTCGGTGCAAGCACATCATTGCGAGCATCTGCAACACTATTGTCAGTTCGGACGAGGGCTTACACTCGAGCCACCTAGTCGCCGGCCTCCACTATAGCCCTCGGGTCTTGGGGACCGATTCCAGTGTTGCCAGTTGATGGCCTTGTGCCACCAGCATTTACAGGCTGAGTTTTCTCGGTCTACCACCTTGGAGCGTAATCGTCTTGGACTCCCCAGAAGAAGCATCGTCGCGGCTGTAGAGGCAAGCAACCTGCCGCTGCCACCAGTAACTCCGGTAAGACTATTCTTGTCGGGAATCTACGGATTCGCCTGGACGGGGGTGAACCCATCATACCCCCGGAGTGGATCGTCTCTACGATCCCTACTACCAACTGCTTCAGCCTTTTGCATCGAACGTGAGAAGACAAGGTAAAACGCAAAAGGACAGATGCTCCCACAGCGGCCCAGAGACACCAGTGTCGGTTCAGTGTCTGAGCTCCCAAGTCCTGTTGAAGAGACAGTGACAAGGGAGACCAACAGTCTGGCTTTAGAAGAATCTGGGTTACCCCGGAGGAAGCTCAAGCCGTTCGGAAGGCACGTCTTGGCAACCCCTTTCGGGCACTAGGACGTCGCGCCAAGCAAGGTGTGACTAATTCTGCAGCCGCATCGTTAGACAATGCCCAGCCATTCGGTGCCTCTCGTTCAGACAAGCGATGGTGGCGACGGGCTCGTTTCGGGCCCTATTGACACCCAGCCTCGAGTTCTCCTTAGGCAGATGCCGTGACAAAGACTCCTCTACAACGCACCTCAGTCTTTGATAGGTTGGGGACACCCGTCCGCCCCAAGAGGCACTCTCAGAAGAAGAGGACGGTCCAGCTCCTCAGTGACGTAGTCAAGGTGTTAGCATGCTATGCCACCGGGCACCAGTATGAGGTTCAGACTGATGACCTGAACCAGCCTATATCTCAACTCAAGAGGCCGCGTCACCTGACCTAATAGTCGGCTCCTGTCGGCCACGTCGACACTTCTACCAGACCTCAGGCATCGACGCGAGCGGAGGAAGTTCCCATCGAGGATCGTGCCTCCCCCGTCAATGCGGAGCCATTCAACAATGACCCTCCGGACAATGAAGTCCAAGAGGTGACTCTTGAGACTCTTATGAAGGAGAACCATCACTTGAAGGCCCTCCTGCAAGATTTGCTTCAGGAACGTGACCTTCATCCTCAGCCGCCCACCGGGCCTTCAATGGACGCTCCGGCCCCGCCGGGTGGGCAAAATGGTGCTAACGTCTCAGCGGCAGCTGCCCGAACTCCTACAATTATTAGGTTTGGCACGCCCTTGGCCGAGGTTCAACCACGGCCATCTAACACGCCGGTGCCAGAGAATCTCATGGCACAGCGACAGATGATCGAGCAGATCATTGAGACCAAGTTCGCCCAGTTTAGAGAAGGGGTCGCGACTGTAGATCTCTACAGTGTCCCCTATCCACTACATCACCAGCTCAACAAGCTTCTCCCGGAGTACACCAAATCTCCAAAGCTACAAAAATTTGATGGACAGGGGTCTCCGCACGAGCATCTGGCCTACTACGTTACGGCCATGGGTGAGCTTGCGTTGGACGAGTCTTATCTCCTTCGCTACTTCGCCACCTCGCTTACGGGAACGGCCTTCCAGTGGTATTCCCATCTCAAGCCCAATTCCATCATTGACTAGGTGGATCTCCAGAAGAAGTTCCTCGATCGTTTCCAAACGGCCGAGCGAAAAGTCTCTTTAGCTGAGCTTTGCTCCCTCCAATAAAAGAAGGGCGAGAGTGCCCTTGACTTCATCAAGAAATGGCGAGAGCTCAGTATGAGGTGCGTCAACCCACTAGTCCAGGAGGATGCCATCACTATCTGTCATCGTGGCTTGGCGGCCGAGGTCAGCGAAAAGCTTCTCGGCACCAACTTCAAGGGCTTCGACCAGCTCAACTCGGCAGTCGCCGAGATAGAAATGTTCTTCATCGACAACCCAAGCTACACTGCAACAAAGGGTAAGCAGACACGGGAACGCCAGCCCGGTAAGGAGGTGAACATCATCGAATTCATCCTCGCTACTAAAGCCAGCAAGGGAGCCGGAACAAGCAATTTCGACAAAAGGCCAGCCAATAAGTCGACTGCTCTCTCCTTCTCAGAGCATATGAATACGCCCTTCTCCTTCAAGAAAGAACACACAAAGATGCTCTTCGACCTCTGCATGGCTCAAAGGATCGTCGAACAGCCTGAAGTCCGCAAGCCGGACGAAGCTCAGAAAACTGACGATCCCAACTACTGCCTATACCACCGTATGCTGGGTCATTCTCTTGAAGATTGCTACATCTTCAAGACCCAGGCATAGAAGCTGATCTGAGACGGCTTGATTCAAATGAAAAGACACATGCACGCACTAAGGACACACTATGGACATTGTGATGCCAATGTGCACGAGGTATGAGAAACAACCAAAAATTACACTCGAGCACACATGCATGCTCTCCACAGTTTGTTGCTCTTTGTTGCCCTTTGTTGCTATCATCAAAACAAAAAAACACATGCATGTGCCTAGGGAAGCACAACAACCAACAGTTGGCTGAGGGGTACCTCACTGAGGTTGAGGGGTTTGAGAGCAATCTAATAGATCACCTAGAGGGTGAGGGTCTATCAGTCACCCCCGCCCCACCAGATGACCCGATGCTATCACCCATCCTAGGTTCCCTTGATGGCCTTGACTAGTCTGTCACCTCTCTTTTGCTAGTCACTCCTGAGCAATAGTCTGCCATCCCACTTTTACCTGTCTCTCCTACGATAGTGCAACCGCTAGTGACAACCGTACCACTATCGACAACCTATGTTGACGTGGTATGGTCTAATTTCTGCCGCGCGTACGAGAGACAACATCCAGACTTCCCCATTTTCATGATCCACACCAGGCCTCTAGATTACCTTACTGTCACCCACCTCCTCATCCTCCCACACTTCCATACCCACGGGCGAGTCTTCTCGAACTGGAGACGATTGACGAGAGTTGAGACTCAGAACATCAAATTGTGGGTCAACCTATCTTTACACCTAGTGTATGCAGAAGGTATCCATCAACCTTACCGAGTCTACCTTATTGTATCCCTTGTGTTTGTCTCTAAGTGTCTAGGTTTGCCTAGGGTCATGTGTGAGTCTTTATTTCGTACAATCTATTGGGAGTCTGCATACGTCAAGTCGAGTCGGTCAAACTCATGGTGCCCGTCCTTTTCGAGTATTGAGGCGAGTCGGATCTAATGCAGATGTTGTGGACTTGCCTGAGGATTATGGGATTAGCTCCTCCTTCAGCGTATCAGATCTAGTCACCTATAGGGACCCAGCGATGATTCCTAGTGAGTCATTGAGCCATCTCCTTCCTTTGAGAGTGACCCCACCTCGGAGTGTCCACCACTAGCCTCATTCCCATAGTAGCGTGAGCATATGGAACATATACAGGATGAGCAGGTGACGATTACCTGGAGTGGAGCGTACTCTACACTTCCTGGTTCAGTGACGGATCTGCATGAGCCACTTGCACAGTTGCACCCCTTACTCGGCGCAGGCTCAGAAGAAGTTCGTCATCGTCGCCATCAACTATTTCTCCAAGTGGATCGAGGTTGAGGCCACCGCCAAAATTACCGAGGCAGCCATTTGGAGTTTTGTTTGGAGGTCGATCATTTGACATTTTGGCATCCCCCGGGTGATTGTGAGCGATAACGATCGACAATTCGATTGCACTTATTTTAAGAATAAGTGCACCGACCTACATATTTGCAACCACTTCACTTCAGTAGCCCACCCCCATGCCAACAGGCTAGTTGAAAATATCAACAAATTCATCCTCAAAGGCATTAAGACCAGACTCGGGAAGGCCAAGGGTAACTGACTCGAGGAACTACCTAGCGTACTGTGGTCGTACCGAACTACTCCCAGAGCTGCTACCGGCGAAACCCCTTTCCAACTGGTGTATGGCACGTAAGCCGTGATTCCACTAGAGATCGGCAACCCTTCGCTCCAAGTTATTAGCTTCTCACCTGACCTGAATGAACAAAAGTTGTTAGAGAACTTGGACCTGGCAGACAAACTACGCGAGGTCATGAGGATCTGAGCCACGGAGTACCAGCGGCTCATGAATCGCTATTACAATGCCAAAGTCTGAGATAGATAATTCCAATCGGGAGATTTCGTCCTAAGAAAGGGCGAAGCCTCTCGACCACTAGAGGCGGTGGGGAAACTGGCCCCTAACTAGGAAGGCCCCTACCGAGTGGTCGAGACACTAGGAAAAGGAACATACCGGTTGTCCACCATGGAAGGGATGCCTATCCCTCAGACTTGGAATACGACAACATTGTTAAAATTCTATTTTTGAGCTTCTTCCATAACATGTAAGACACAAATTGTGATAGTACCTCTCCTTTTTATTGCATCAAACATCTTTTTTAAATCAAGTAGGCCATAGCCAGCACAATATACAAGAAAGTGAAAAATTGGTACATCACGAACTGAACACTCGATGCGGATAAGGTCAGTAGCCCCCAAGACGAGGCACTGACTTCACCTCGTGTGAAAACTGGCTTGGATAACGGGACGACTGACTTTATCTGCTCGAGAAGTTCGAACAGAAAGTGAGCACTCACTATGTGGTGCGAGAAAGGGTGAGAAAGGTGAAGGAGCAGAAAATAGGTACCATCCCAAGAAAAAGAGGATGGTAAAAGGAGAGAGAGAAAGAAGTTAAGTGGAGACTTAAAGTCACTCATGTTCACGGGGAGTCTTGTTGGGTCCCGTAGTGCAGGAAGACGGATCTAGAGGGGGGGTAAATAGATCCCTTTATAAAAATTTAAGTCCAATTTAAAACACAAATGTGACACAGCGGAAACTTAACAAATGCTTAATATCTGATGATGTATATTCAGATTAACATGAGATCGTTCTAAGAGAATGTAGAGATGTTCACTTAAATGGTAGATTAACCAACTGAACTAAATGGTGTGTGTGTGAAACTAAGATCGATGTGAAGTGCACTAATCAAACCATCCTATGAATGGAGGTAGAAGATATGGAACAATCGCAAAGGCATTCACAATGACACAATGATTTTTAAGGTGGTTTGGGACCACGACGGACTCCCTACGTCCACCCCTCACCAAACTCGGTGAGACTTTCTCAACATGCTGCGAATGCAGCAAACATGGAGATTTCTCCTCACACACAAATGATAAAAATCCCAACACACACGCTGCGAATGCAGCAAACACGAGGATTTCTCCCCCCACATACACATGGTAAAAACCCTAAACCACACGCGGATATGCTCTACACACAACGACGCACAGGCATCGATCACAAACACTCGGAGAAGCCTCTCTCTGAACACCCACACATGAAAATTGTTCAGAAATAGATAAAACATTCACACATGAATACATTCAAGCCCAAGATATGCTACAAAGACCAAAGATAAGAAAATGTATCATGTATGAAATTTCCCCTTTCAAGATGCTCCAGATCTTCAAGTCGATGTAGACAGACGGTGGCGATTTCAGCATCTCCTTGACCCTCTCTTCATTCCGCTCCACTTTCTCTTCTACCAGGAGCTCCAGAAATCTCTCCAGATAGATCAAAACTCTTTCACAAGATCTCCTTCTTCCTTTCTCCCATTTCTTCACCTACAAGATAAGAGAAATAAACACATTAGGGTTATCTTCATCAAATTTGGAGTTGTGGTATATATACATGATAGAGTGACCAAAAGACACATAAAACCATCATAGAACATGTTAGAAACACCCTCATATGTTTAGGAACCTTTTGGGGGTATTATGGTAAAGTTTCAAGGCCAAACAAATGAGTTTAAATAACTTTCGCAACTTCCATTCCGAAAAGGGTCGACCCTTGGGGTCAACCCCTGTGCGGATCACAGTGTGTGTGTTTGTGTGCCCGTTCTCTCCCGTTTCTCGACCGTTCGATGCAGGGCACACAACTGTGGAGAGCTGGCCAAGGTGCGGACGTGGTGAGGTAATCAGTTCGCGGGTTGGAGCGTGGCAGGCGCGATCCCTCGGTGGATTCTAAGATCGGTGTGGTTCGTGTTTTGATGTTTTCGGTGTGGATTAGTCACTTCGACGTGTGGTTTCTTTGATGGAGGTAGGGATATGGATCACCCATTCCGCTGTGCCATTTCCCTTCAGTTTTGCACTTTTTGGTGTGAGAATGGGCCAGTTTAGACTTGTTGGGATTTTTCATAGTTCATAGGGTTCATTGGAAAAGGCGACGATTTTTAGATCAGCTAGAAGTAATGGACTCCTGGGAACGTTAGCGTTCCATTGATACCTGTTTCGCGGTGATTGGTGGTCCCGTTTGACTGGTAGGGCTCTGGAAAGTCCGGAAACCTTTAATTGATTTCGTTAGAATCACTTGTTTCTTGCGATTCGTTTGTCATTTTGACTCTGGTTGGAATCTATGTGATTGCCAGGGAGGTTGTGACTGTATCCCTTTCGTTTCAGGACGAACAGGGCGTGGAAAAGCCACGATCGGAAGAACCCCTGTGTTTGCTCACCGTGACGCTTTAGCGGTCACACCAGAGACCGTTCATGTGTATGGGCGGCTCTCTTTAGGCCGCTTATCTTGTGTCAGCTTGAGGTTGAGTGGTCGTTCGATAGACCACTCATCCCCCTTGAGTGGTCCATCTCGAACTACTCATCACCCTTGAGTGGTCCATCTCGAACCGTTCATCCTTTCCGTTGGGTTAAGTGGTCAGGTCTTGACCGCTTATGCCAGTTGACCCTTCGGTCAATCATTTTATGTCGGTTTGGGTCAGTGGTTTGGTCAAAACTGTTCTAACCGTTGACTGGGTTTTGACCGATCACTGTAGTAGGTCGGTTGGCTTGAGCGGCTAGTCCTTAACCGCTCATGCCTTTGGGTGGGCCAGCCCTAATCGCCCATTTGTTTTAGTGTGTCCGAACCATTCATCGCCTTTGAATGGTCCATTCCAGACCGTTCATCCCCTTTTAATGGTCCATTCCAGACCGTTCATCCCCCTTGAATGGTCCATCATAGACCGTTCATCCCTAGTTGGGTTCGTGTGTTGAGCAGACTAAGTCATCTGAATTTATTGGAAATCAGATTGAGCATTCCGATGGGGACTGAATTCCGAGTACAAAGATTTGTTTTCTCAACATTGAAAATGCATGAAAAAGGGAATAACAAAATGACTGGACCCAAAAGATTATCATGAATAAGTCACTGAGCACTAAATTCGGCTTGAAATAGTATGCCTTGAACACAAAGAAGCACTATAATTGTGCTGCTAGGAATCTACTGCAGGGACCAAACTTAAAGTCACCGAAACAAACCACTGAACAAGAAAGGACTCAGAAAAGAAGCCATTAGTATGGACTGATTTGCACATAACAAAAAGAAAAGAATGGTCAATCTTCTGAACCTGCTAAAAAATCAGATCGAGCAGACTGAGTAGGGCGGAATTCAGAAAATTGGAATGAGGATTTTTTATCAAGAAACGGCGTATTGGAACTTAGTTCTAATATTGCAGATTCATGCTCCATTGCAATGCAGAAAAATGTATGGTCTGAAGCTACATCATCTGAATCTGTCAAAATGTTATTGACATCTGTTGGTGAAGAGGACATTATGAACAAGAGGACGCAGGTTCAATTCTTCCTGATGTGCCAGATATGTTTGACCTTTTTTAAAGATGAACAATCAGAAAGTAGAAAATTTGAAGCTTCAGATGAGGCTTCCAAGGGAAAGGCTGCAACGAATCCCAGAAAACTTGTTGCTGAACAATGAATCTTGGATGAAAGCTTCTATCCACCTTTGGTTGAATCTTTTGCAACCAAGGAAGAAATATCTGATAACAGCTGTAGAGAAATGGGTGATGGTGGTAATTCGAAGGTTGAATTACTGAGGACGAGTGGACCTCATGATCATGCTACTCCCGCCAGTTTTGTGGCTGAAGGAAACAAGGATGCCTCTGAGATGCAAATTGATCCGATAGTATCATCCATTACCGTACTTGCTAATGATGTTGAATCTTCCACAGAGAAGTCCAATGAGTATGTACCTGAAAGTTATGGTAAAGAAGTATTTTCTGTGAAGTCATAAACCTTGAAGGATGATGACCATAAAGTGGGATGTCCAACTTTAATGAGAGACAATGGTCTTGCAATGCAACCTTCTGAGCCGCGTACAATAGAGAACAATCCCAATTCTGGAGAAAACTCACCCAGTTTGGAACTTAAAAGTCGCAGAGGATGCCACTCCAGAAATTGATGTGAACGCTTTATTTGATGATGACAATCCCTTGCAGTCTTGGGTGGAGACACGAGAGCAAGTTGATGAGCCCGTTTTTGATATTGATGATAGAACATGGGTAGAGGACATACTAGATGAAGATGAGCCAAGAGATCCCGAATTCAAAAGAGCAACAAAGAGGTCAAGAGATACTCATGCGCACCAGAGAAGGGACCCAGTTTTGTTTGTTTATTACACTGAGGAGCTGCCCGAGTTCTAGTCAGCTAGACACTCAGAATCAGATAGCAGGCCTGTCACTCCTAGAATGGTCAAGCCACCTCCATCCTTAAGAAGAACTACATAAGTGCATGGGATGTTTAAGAGGACTAGTTGTGGACGCGTAAAATCGCACGTCCCCGCGTCCCGATCAATTCAGCATCAACAACAACTTCAACCGAAGCGATTGCGGAGAACACGTCCCGTCAGGACCCTCTGAACAAACAACACACTGCCGTGAAGCCACTCTCGGAGTCACGACAGCGAAGAGAGACCAACCCCCGGGAGACCCACAATTCGTGGGCCCCGAAGAGAATTAAGTGGATCGTCAATCGGGCTCAAAATGGGGCCCAAATCCCCTTCAACGGCACGCCCATACAGGCCTTCAGCGGTACGCCCAGCGTGGTCTTCAGCGGCACGCCCCTATAGCCTTCACCGGCACGCCTCCAGCGCACCTCCAGCGGCACGCCCTGCCAGCCTTCAACGGCACGCTCGCGCGGTCGTTCAGCGGCACGCCCATACGGGCCTTCAACGGCACGCCTCCGTTGGGTTCTTCAGCGGTACGCCCAGCCCTTTCAACGGCATGCGTCTTCCAACGACACCTCCGGCAGAACAAATCTCACGCCATCCCCCTATGGATTCGTGACGCGCAGTGGCCCACCTGAGGTGTCAAACAGAGAGGGGGACACGCTGCCAACTCCCCCTGCCACCAAGGATGGGAAAGTCAAATCCCCATTAAAGCTGGTCACTTCCCGCCTCTGTCGGTCGTGTTCGAAGGCTCCCGCCCGCGGGAATATAAAGAGCCCTCCTCCACCAAGGGGGGACACAGAGAGGCATACGCAGAGGGAGGGAACACAGAGACGAAGAGCGAAGGAGAAGAGGAAGAAGGAGAAGAGAAGAAGAGCCCCCCCGCTTCCCCACGCCGGGAGCGTGGAGGTAACGGTCTAACTTCTTGGCATTATTTTGCTTAGCTAGTATATGGTCATATGCCGCTGTGAGTACGATAGAATCCTAGCCCATGAGTCCATGTCACCGCTGTGAGCAAGAGAGTGACCCATCCCGTGACTCAATCCGAGCACGGAAGTGAGTCGACCACCCTTGACTCTGCCGATTTCTCAACCACGCGGATCCACGCTATCCCTCGCTTGGGATGACGAGTAAGCTTGCGTTTCTGTTAGCGATGTATAGCCCATAGGAACTCTTAGTGTCGGGCCAAGGTGTCTCTAATGTCCAAGTGTTACTGGTCGCATCTTCATCTAGAGTCTGAGGTTCGCATCACCTAGAGTCGGCCCCTCATTCTGTCCTGCATCATGGCAGATGTCGGGCTGCGGACAGAGTGGATACTGAGTGCCCGGTCGATGGTGCTGATGTTGCACCGATCAGCGATAAGTTCCTTAGAGCCGTACTGCCCACATCGGTTCGCGAGGAACTTTGGGTACGACCAGGGGATCCCACCGAACTGGGAGTTCTCTTTGATAGGCAGGTAGTACCGAGGCAGAGACACCCACCTACTTGTGGCAGCATGGTGAGACTTCTACAGCTGTCGGGAGCCAGAGTAGTTCCCGATGCTGAGACAGGGACGTCGAGGGTGGTTCGACGTTCACTATGCCAGGTGGTGGTTCGAGCACAGCCACCTGTACTGTCAGAAGGCCTCTGTGATCCTGAAGGTAGAGAAGAGTCTCTTGCTGAGGGAGGATTTGCCTCTTATTGCGCTTGACGATGGGTACCTGAGGACCCGCGTTGCTCAGATCCGTCGAGAGATCAAGTGGGTTATGGAGCGGTGGCCTCGGGGTGGCTGGGGTTTGACTTCTGGGAGTCAGAGCAGTGATGGGGCACTGAAGCCCCTGGTGTAGACTTCGGCGAGAGCAGCGGTGACAAGTGGAAAGGGGTCCCGGCCGAGGGCGCCTAAGGCCTTGTGGGCCCAATTTTTGGCCGATTGTGGCTTTCAGTGCCAGGGTTCGCTAGGTTGGGAGCTCCCATACGGGAGCTTTGCCAACTCAACGATCGACGATTGGCGGTAGCACATTGCTCACACAATCGGCCCTGCCGGGCCCGTGGAGTTCTTGTCCCAGATTGAGTGCCCCCGCAACTAAATTCGTAAACTAATAAAAATCCTGAAAAATAGAAAAGTGATAGAAGACAATTCACTTAACAATTTAACCTTCTATGACTAAGCCTAATAAAATCATTAACCTAGTCAAATCTAGGGTTTGATCGAATTTTAAAACCCACCAACCCCAATAGTAACTACAATAGTAACCTTCACCTTCAAACACAAAATTCGAGTCCAATTCTTAACTAAATGCCAATGGCGGCACTCAGCGCGGCCGTACCCCCGGTCGCCCTCTCCTCACTGCACCACTCCGCCCCCTCCCTGTTCTCCAATCCTAATTTCCGCGTCCGGAGCCTCCGCAGAGGCATCTCCCTCATCCGAGCTTCTGTCTCCTCCTCCTCCAATCCCGTCACGGAGTTCAACATCACCTTCGGCGCTGCCCCGCCCAAGGAGAAGAGCTCGGCACCCGCCAAGCTCCCCGCTCCCCTGTTGATCCCGTGGATCATAAGCGGGGAGGACGGGAAGGTCATGCTCTCGTCCACCCCGCCCGCCCGGTTCATCCACGCCACGTCGGAGGCGAAGTCGTCGTCGGAGAAGAAGGAGAAGAGGAAGAAGGCAGAGAATAGCGGGAAGAAGTCCCCGAAGGCCTCTTCTCCTGTTCCTTCGGCTCCGCCGAAGTATTCCAAGGCCGCCAGGAGGTTCTATAACCAGAACTTCAGGGAGCCCCAGCGGCTCAACAAGGTCTTGGCAGCTGCCGGAGGTGTGTCGTGATATGTGTGTTTTATGATTTCTATGTCATAGTTATACGTGCATTTTAGCTAATGATGGTTATGTACTGTGTTACGTTTAGTGGCTTCTAGGCGGAACTGTGATGAACTTATTTTTGAAGGCAAAGTGACTGTTAATGGGTCTGTATGCAAGTCTCCGCAGGTACTCTTTTTACTTGTGAGCTTGAACGATTCGGTGTGAATTCCTCACTGCTCAAATCTTGTCGCTAGTATTGCTTGTACTTTTTGGGCATATCTGTTGACATCAGATGGAATAAGTGAAGGCTTCAGTTAATAAAACATATTTAAACTTTTACGTCCCATTTAACAAACTTTGAGTGCATCAGTCCCAACCTTCCCCTTACTGTGGAAAATCTTTTATCTAGTGGTGAGAATCTTTTAGTTTTCCGTACACATTATACAAAATATTATCTAGAATATTCCTGTATTCTTGGTTACTTGGTTTATATCACTTGTTTATCGCATTCGTATGTTTACCCTATTTTCTAGAGCTAAGACATTAATCATTTAAATATTACATTCATGTTGATGCGAAGATACCTACTAGACAAGTGTGCTCATACCTAATGAATCAGATTCGGAGTATACAAGTAGCGGGTCTGAGAGTGATTGAAAGTCAAAAGACCGAGAGAAGCCTTAGTTGTTAAATATCTAGTCGAGTCTTATTGAAATTTTCAATTTCTTGAGTCGAGATGTAAGAATGTTTAGAGTTAAGGATCTTATGTACTTTGGCATTATTATTATGGAATAAAGTGAAGTTTGGAAAATTTTACTTGTGCAATTACTTTTGTGTGATTGTCTTGCGCTCTGATTTCTTGCTTGCGAGAGACTTACCATGCCGGTTGTTTACGTTCCTGAATTTCCTTCCGCTGTATTAAAAGCTCGGGGCATGACACCCAGCCCAAGACCACACGGTCTGGGAGCATGATCACGACCTCACTGTCGTGAACCCTATACTATCTAGGGAAAATCTATAATAACCCTTACCGAAAAACCCTAGACCTCTATATCGAGAAAACATACAAAACCACATCTTGCAGATGGGAAATCGAAACTCGAGTCATGAGAGTCTCGTCACATGACGGGAGTACTGCCCACTAGAGGCAAGGCCAGATCTATCCCCTGATGACTTAGTCTGCGCCTCAGGTGTCTCCCTACTCATCCCAGGCAGACACTAAGACACCATAGAACAAGGGTCGAGTCGGGGTTATGCTCGTCAGTACGCGTCGGTAGTCCCCGACCATGTGTGCACACACTGACTGACTGCACTATGTCAAGCCCTCTAGCTAGTTTTCCTCCATGCCCAGACTTGAGACGCTGTAGTAGGAGGCCCTACGGCAAAGAGGCCTAAAAATCATCTCACTTTTGGGCCTAGCTCTCTACCTTCACCCAGGTGGGTCAGCACACGCGTGCCCAGTCAGCTACGACTAGTGGGGGGACACTAAGCAGATGACTCTCAACAGAAACCATCGAAACACGGATGGGCTATGCACAAGCTCGTCATAATTAGATCGAAAAATAGATGGCACGATGCCACCAGACTCTGGGCAGTCAACTAGACCTACTAAACCCAATGGCCCTTGAGTCACAAGACTCAGGCGCTCACAATTTCTTGCTTGCAACTATAGGTCCAAGGTCATTGGTCTTGTGGCTGCCACCCCCCATAGTGGTGTCACGTCACCCCCCCTCCCTGCGTGGAGCGTAGTGCATGTAATAGTAGGAACGACATCAAGCCTCCCCGACGTAGCGTGTCCGTCGGGTGCGCACGCTCCCCGGCTCGCCATCGTATCCAACCGGAGCCGATCCTTCAGACGGCAAGGTATGTGCGTTTGCCACTCCACCTGCTTGCTTAGTCTTAGCTCCGACTACAGCGCCGCGCGAGGAGTGCACGGCCAAAAATTCCACGATACGAGAGTTCTTGCTGTCGGTGAGCGAGTGCACACCAGAATCGATCCCCTCGGTATCGGTCTGCCCGGTTGAAACCGGCGCCAACCACTTGTCTCCGGGTGGTTCACTGCCACCCTCCACGCTACTCGGATCGTGTTTGACCCCGTCGCGAGCCACAGCTCACTGAACCGTCACTACGTGCCCCGAGTGGAGTTCGTCGCATGCGCGATTGTTAGCTTCATCGCTGGACGACTTGTGCTTATAGAGTGCTGGCTTACGACCCCGTGTCCCGACTGAGTTTGTCCCGCGTTGCTCCCTCACCTTGGTTTGCCCCCTCCCAGACCCCCTAACAGCCAAGGGTTGCCTCCACACCCTTCCCCTCCCTTTCCCCTCCCATTTACCTCATTTCCCACCTCCCATCCTCAACTTGCACTTCCAAGTTTGCAGATAGCAGAGCACTAGTGACTTACAGAGCCGACCACAACTTCATCCCAACATTCCTAGGCACTCAAGGGGAACCTTCGGAAGTGGATCCCTGTCCTCTTCGTAACGGCAGTGGTCCCGACCCTGTCCGAGTTCGTGACTGCTAAGGAGAGCCGTTCTTCACCAACTACACAGGATAGGTCTGGTTAGCAACCTGAAGTGACTTACAGAAGCTCCCACGGCCAGAATCCAGTGATTCTTGAGGCGCCACTTGTCTGAGAGCTTCGGCGACAAGTCCTCTTCCATTATCAAGAAGCGGCGCCCTGTTAGGCATCTGGAGAAGTGATTTCTCAATTTTCTCCCTCGGGTGCGCTGTTCTGTCCACTCTGAGACTGAACAGACACCTGATCACTATTCGGACGGCTCTGCTCTGCTCCGACCTCCTATGGCATTCCCGTGGGTCTCGTTTCGAAGAGGACTCGACAACGGTTCCAACGACTCTAGACACACATGATTCAAAGTTCAGGAGTGCTTGTGGAGGCCTCGACTTCCTGCTGCTGTGGTACCATAGCAGACAGAACCAGAAAGCAAGGACCCTATTTGTGGCTCTTCTTTGACCGGCACCGTCAACCTGAGAATTCCCCAAAAATTAGATGCCATCCTAATCCAGTGCCAAAGAGTTTTCCAGTAGTCTCGTCGAAAACTGAGTTCTGGAGTGGTCGCAGCGGTGTTGACAACAACTGCCTATCTCCTATTCCAGAGTGCAGACAGAATCGACATCCTTCACTTAGTTCGCTTCTATTACATTTTTCCCTCCTCGCCTGGCCAGCTGAGCACCCCTCCCTGCGTGGAGGTAGATTTTGGTTGTAATTCCACTCCCCACCCCTAGTCCAACCACCTTGCAAGGGGCGTAATGCATGTATTAGCAGGTCATCGACCGAAGCTTCTCCGGCGCGGTGTGTGGGTAAGCCCACGCTTCCTCGCTCGCCCTCATCTCCGACCAGGATCGGTGTCTTCACACCGATCTTTTGTGCCTTTGTTACCCTCCCTTGATGGTCTTTCCTTGCTAGTTTAGTATCACTGCTAGTGCCGTCGGGTGGTGAGTTGAGTGCCCGTTCTTGATTTGCTTATATTTGAGTGACCACCGCGGGTGAGTTGTGAGAGAGCCATTACATCCCATGCCCTCAGCGTGCTGGCCGCCCATGAGAGTGGACATCCCAGGAACCTTAGGGGGTCAACCACAAGCAAGACAAACCTCGGATCAGCAACGTCCCACCTCAGACCCTTCCCACCATCGCCGGGTTGCCTACGGGCACTAGTGTGTGCTATGTGGGTGAGTCTGCTCGAGTGAAGTCACCGGTCCGTTGCATTGCTTGCTTGCTAGGTCCCAGAGGTCTTCTGTCTTGTGACTATCACCCCCAAGGTGGTGTCACATCAAGTGCCATTCTCCTATCGCACCACCATCCAATCATCCTACCAAGTGGAGACTTTAGAAGATCTTCTTAAGGGCTTAGCATGACAAATAGAGTTGACTGGCATATTAACCACTGTGGCCGACCCACCTAAGAGCCTTGACCTCCTACACCTATATGTCAGGTCTATCACCTCGATTTGCACTGTTGGTTGCTGCACTCGCGACCTTCTTCTATTCCTCCCCACACCTGATGAGCTCTACCTTATCTTCGAAATGGAGTCCCTTATATCGGGTAGGAAGCCAAGCGATCCCCTCATGGCCGACCCACCGAACAAAGACTTTGGCCCACTCATGAGGAGTATGATCCACCACCATATTGTGAGGACCTTGAGACTAATAAGAAAAACTTAGAGCTCCTTTTCCTCAAGTACATGTATATTGATCCTTTTGACCCCTCCCAATGGGAGCCCGGGAACCCATGTGGCCCACCCACATCACTTATCACCCACTCCTTCCTACCCTCACCCACCATGTTAGACCAAGCCCACCTCTTCCAAGTCCTGGGTGACACAAGGGTAGCCATGACCATGGAAGATCTGCACCTAGGGAACAAGGAAGTGCCTCTCCCCATGATATCAACCTTCCTAGATCCCTTTGACCCTTTCGAGTGGAAGCTTCAAGGCCATCCCACAACCCCGCACATGAAAATCATATCTGGAATAGTAATGCATATGTCTTGGCCTCTCACACCACTTGCCATGATTAGTAAGTCGAGTCCTTTCATTCATGTCACCCACATGTCAGGTCGAAAGCATGATTGGTCCATATTTGGGTGTAACGGCCCTCCCCCATTCATCATGGGTCTTACGCATGTTAGTAGCCTTCACGGATGTCCGGGTCCCCCAGCATTTGCCACCTCCATGCACGATAGATTCACCTACGAATGCCCCATTCCTCCTAGGTCCATCAAAATCTACATGGTAGCATTGCATGATAGGTCCACTTATGGTTGCCCCGGTCCACCGTTGCATACCACACACTTCACACCCACACCGCACCATAGCACATGGCATAAGCATTCAAGTAAGCAACTAGCAACGTGCGGTGAGGTTCATAATGAGCGGGCAAAAGCTCGTAAGCGCCACTTGGGACCCCAACTAGGCAATCTAGTGATGGTGTCATTAGAGTGGCTCTACCCTAGGGTCACCTCCAAATCGTGGGCACGAGGACTTGGACCTTCCCTAGTTCCAAGTGGCTTTGGCAACCCGGCTTACGGGTTGTAAAATTCTAACCAAACCGAATAAAGAGAATTACGGCTAAAAACGGAGTCCATTTAACTAGACCTTAGATCGCCAAATTCGAACTCAATTTGTATCCTTTTGAGCCCAAACCAGGTCCATTGGATCGGCCTTGATGGGTAGCCCATTTCTCGTCTCATAGCATGCAGAAACCCTAACCCTATGAGGCTAATTTCAGGCATGAAGGCGGCGTGACTTGGTCAAGCACTGAATCTGCGAGCGTGGAGTTCGTGGGACTCTTCCCAGCCTTAACGACGCCCCCGGACTTAATTGTCTCTATAAAAATCAACCCTAGTCTGACCTAGAAACCCCATTTGCTGTGGCGGCCGGTTAGGAACGCGATTGGGGGAGGAATCGTCCAGATTAGGAGTGTGGAGTTCGTGCGATTTCGAGCGTCTAACATCCCCTTTGTTCTTGATTAAGGTAGATTCTAGCAGACCAAACCCAAGTTAAAATATATCAATAGAAGCGCCATCGAATTCTCTTTCTTTTGATATAAAAAGTCCCAATTTTCATGCCACATACAAGGTGTATTTCCTATTTTAGTGGGAATGTGTCGATGTTAGGGCACCAATCGTGTTAGCGTCTTTTGATTAAATTAATGCTCAGTGTAGGCTGGCTAAAACTCTAATTAATCCTGACATGTTATGCATTTTTATGTCCTCTGTTCGTTAAGGTTATTTTGCCCAATTTTTATGCATCATTCGGCATGAATTTGACGCTGGAATAGGGATCTATCGGAGCTCGCCGGAGACCAGATGCGTCGTCCTGGTTGCGGTCACAATAGGAACCACCCTGGGACTTAGCGGTCTCGCGATAGACCGTGTTTTTCATTGGGCCATCATGGCTCTTTACGGTCTGGTCGAGACCGCCTCTATTTAGAGCGGTTGCTCGACAGACCGCCCAAGGCTGTGGTTGAATGTGAAACATAGTGCCTGAAAGCGGCCACGTGATGGACCGCCATTCCTTGGTTGGCGGCCCTGGACAGATCGCCTTTGACAGTTATACGTTACGCTTTAATGATTATGCTGATCTTGTCGAATTATATGTGTAGGGTAGAAACACACTAAATAAATGGATTATATGGAACATTGAAGTGCCTGATTTAACTATGATTATCCCCAAGCATATACTACAAGAAAAATCGGGAATACCGATCCCCCTTTGATTTTCTAGGACTGTCTACTCCTTGATAAATAAAGCATAGCCACAAGAAGTTCAGGATGAGACAAGTTTGAGGAACTCGGATGAGGAATTAGGCCTTGTATAATTAACTATGGCAAAGAACTACCCCAAACTGACAATTCCACTCAGAATCCCTATTGAATTGCTCAAACTATTCATAAAGTCATTTGGGGCCTAAGCCTTGCTCATTGGACTTCAAAAATCCACTTCAAATGTCCTACTGAATCTCATGTTTTTTGGCTACAGGGAGGTGTCTACACCTAGAGTCGACACCTGCCCTTGAGAGTTATTTTTTTTTCTCAGGCAGAACTGGGTGCCACAGGTGTCAACACCTAATGTCGACACCTTCCAGTCGCGTCTTTTCACGAACCAGTCCGCACGGGTTTAAAACCCATTCGAACCCCCTTGAAACCCACTCCTCTTTACGCCCTAAAGCCCCTACACAACTCGTGCCACCCTCCTTTCATCCCCAAACCTCTCCTTGCCACTCCCTTCACCCCTTTCCAGCCCTAGAAAGAGCAGATGACGCCGCGGCACCCGTGACCTCACCTTGGAAGAGCATCCGTGGCCGATTCTTCGACCTTTGTTCCCTGGAGCGTGGGTGAACCTGTGGAGACTCCTCCCATCCGCAGTAAGGCCTCCATCATTGAACAGATCGATCCCACCTGCTCCTCTTTCCATTTCCATTCACAGTGTTACCACATGGCTCCCAAGAGGCATGTGCTGGGTAAGGAACCGGTGGAGGAACCTAACCGAAGAAAGGAAATCTGGGCTAAGAGCAAAGAAAACCAAACCCTCCAGCAGAAACCCACACCCGCACAGTTCAAGATGATGGATCCGAAAGTTCTCTGACCGCGAGCAGTTGATTTCAATGATCTATACAAGGCACTCCCTGAGCTGCTCCCATTGATAGAGCACCAACCGAATCTTGCTTCGTTTATGGCCAATCAGCGCAAAATCCATCATTCCCTTGTCCTTCAGTTTTATGGAAACATGATTATCAAAGATAATAAGTATATGACTGTGGTGAATGGACAACCTATTTGTATTTCACGTCATAATTTAGTTGCTACTTTTAACATGCCTGATGCTGGAGACATTTATGAAGATGCCATGTGTGATGAACATGAGGTATATGAGCTCCTAACAGGGAGGGACGGTCAGAGGAGTGTAGTGCCTGTAGAGGCCTTTCTCCTTTGGCCCGTTTTGATAGCAGAGCTCCTGTTCACGGTGCTCACGCTTGCTTCTCTTTTGGCGGGGGAATTCGGTCAAGTGCTTTGCGGTCAGAGTGATCGGCTCCGGTTGCTCGGCCTAACGCTGCATTGTTCTCTTCGCAGCTGTCGTGCTTTTGGACTAGGGCGAGGAGCTCTATCAACGTCGTAACAGACTCTACTCTGAGGGTCCTTTAGAGGATGATGTCCTGGGTGCTTTACGTCAGCATTGTCGTGGCGATCCTAACGTCCAGGCGGAGAATGCAGAGGGTTTCTTTGCGAAAGCAGGCAACGAAGTCCCACAAGGGTTTCTCGCGACCCTATTTTATGGCAAGGAGGTTCACGGCAATCTGAACCTATTTTTTGCAACTGAGGAAGTTCTTGAACATCCTCTTGAGTTGTTGGAAGGAGGTGATGGATCCGGTGGGTAATGAGTCGACTTGAACCACGTTCGAGTGTTCTTCTGCAATGTGGTGACAAATGTCAAGCACTTGACAACGCCCGAGGTCCAGTGGAAAATCAGGTTAGACTTGAAGCTATGCATGTGGTCAGTGAGATTGGTGGTGCATTCATACGGAGTGAACAAAGGCAATTGAAGCTTTGGGGGGGTCAGCACCTCCATGATCTCTAGAGAGAAAGGTGCTTGGAAGTCGGGGTCGTTGTCGATCAACCCCTTCGTCCATGCTGCCTGGAGAATGTCGTCCAGGTAGCTGACCTTGCCCCTGAGCTAGTGCTCGGCCTCTTCGTATCACCGTAACCGCTGCGCAATCTTAGGGTTGGAGTGCAACAGACTGGCGGGGCGTCGAGAAAGTTGGCTGTGCGAGTGAGTAGTGTGGGCGGCAGAGAGGAGGGAAGGCTCGCGTACATGACGCGACTCCGCAACGGTTGGTGCTCCTTCGTTCGGGGGGGGGGGGGGAGCACAGTCTTGCTCCACTTGGCGATTGAGTAGGCCTTGGTACGCCTTCGTCAGCATCTGAATCTGGCGATGCATCTCTGCCAACTCATCTGTGGCTGAGTTTGGTGGAGCGACTCCGTGGAACGGATGCGAGGAGGATGAGGCCTCTTGAGAAGCTCGCCAGGAGTCTGAAGCTCCCTAGCGGTTGTTAGTGTTGTAAATAAAATATCTTCCAATAGAAAACAAAAAAGGGGATATCTTTCAAAAAAAGGGGGGCCAAGTCAGAAAAGCTAATTTGTTTGTCTAAGCAATGTATGTGCAGGAGTCGAAAAAGAAAGAAAGAGGCAGAAAACAAGAAACTAAACATTCAATTATTTCCTTCTAGAAAGTGTACATTAAGTTCCACCCTCTCTCTCAGCATCACTCCTTTCACCACTCTCCAGGCGAGGAGTCCTGGAGGGTGTCATCAAACCATGCGAGGTGGTACCTCTACTGCCCTGCATTCATCTTTCAGTCTCCACGCTCCGCCGTCGCTCCGCAGGGGCAGCAAAGAAACTCCTGGCACGAAAGCCGCACTCGCATTCTCTTCGGTAGCACTCCTCATCGTCCCTCAGCCACTATTCGGCAATACCGAGGCTGGTTCGAAGCTCAAATACTTGGGTCTCTAAGGCCCTCTTCTCTTCTCTCTCGGCCAATCTTTCGGCCCTCTCTCTTTCTCTATCCCTCTCTTTCTCTACTCGTTCTCTGTCTCTCTCTGTCTTCCCTTTCCAGTTGGAGGATGATCCTCAGCTCCATGGCGTCTTGAGAAATGTCATCGTCTGAACGGCACCGCAATTCCTCCTCTAGTTTTGCTACTCTGGCCTCCCGTTGTGTAGCATGAGCAACCATCTCTTGCACCTCTTCTGCTTGTCATATTCATCATTTTAGGGATGTGGCGAAAACACGAACAAAGGAAACTCAATGGTGAAACCCTCACCTGTGTAGAGAGCATTCCCTCTACCTCCGCAGCACGCTGCATGGCACGAGCAAGTTGCTCATGGAGCAAATTAATTTCTGAGGAGGGGATCCATAAACTAGAGGGGACACCCTCTGCCCCCACTGCTGATGAGGTTACGTCAAGCTGGGCGCGCTACCACAACATGAGGTGACAATTAGTGACTGAACACCAGAAATCTAGGGTCATAATTAGGAACATGCATTACATACACACTCACCGAGGCATTCAAAGCTACCTGGGTGTCACCCAACTGCTACTTTGTGTCTGTCAAGTGAGCTCGCAAGTTCGCTATCATGGTATCACGGGCATCTTGCGACCATGGTATACGAGTTAACATCCAAAAATAAAAATAAAATAAAACAAAATAAAAAGAAAAAAATAAAAAAAAATAAAAAAATAAATTTTAAAACAAATCTGAAAAATAGAAAAACCTTCCTATTGAGCTCATAACAAAATCCACTTTGGGACATTACATTGTGACATGTGGTTTACTCAGCTTAGTGTCAATTTTAGCATGTCTACACCCTCCAGTTAAGAGTTTTAGGTAAGAAACTCACCAGTCAGGGAGCTCCCCTCTGAGATCCCCTCTATATCGATGATCTCCTTGTCGCCCCCAGCCAAAGTCACCGCTGTAGGCTCTCCCTTCACGGCTCCGGTAGTGTCACGGGGGAGCTCACCCTCCTCCAAAGGGGAAGAAGCACCTGCGACCGACACCAAAAGAAGCTTAACACCAAAGGGTAATACAAAGACCCGTTACAAGTGGTTAAGTTCTTGGTTACATACCTGAGGGTCCCATGCTAGAAGACTCGACTAGTCACACCGTGCAAGCGGACACCACGACTGGCAAAGGAGGGAGAGGCATCCCCGCCAACAGTTGTGGTAGCAAGCTAGATGCATCCCCGACAATAAACGGGACCAGGCTACCCGCTGCTCCTGGCTCTCCCTCGAAAGAAGGGAGGGCCACCGACGGGCCAGTGCTAACTAGTTCATGGATCATCTCTAGGGTAGTAGCCGAGTCCTCACCTGGTAAACAACAACACAAACACAGTTAGCGATCCTAGCCTATTAAACGACCAACAGATAGAGGGTGGCTCTCTCTATAATAATTCAACACTTACCCGAGCCATCTCTGGTCGCTGCTGGCTCCTGCTCTCTGACCGATAGTGGCACTTCACCATGCACCTCAGAAGGGGTAGTGGTCCCCAACATCCCTGCCACCTCTACATGAAACATGTAACTATGTCAGTCTCTAGAAGCAACCACAGCTACAAGCAAAATATACCCGATCCCAGAGGTCCTTACCTACCCGGGCACCCTCGGAGGCCTTCCACGACTCGAAGTCAGGAAATGTCTCGATATTGGGGGTGACCTCATCCATCACACGGAGAAATGCCTCCGCATCGATCTTAAACTCGACCTCATCGTCGAGCAAAGGGTTGATCTCTCGGGGCGATGAGAAAGCCACCTCCACCCCAGTCTCCAGCAGAGCTACAAGAAACAAGTCCAGTAGTGTAGGGTTAGTCAATCATAAGGGCTAGGCCAGTAAGGAATAAAGAGGCAAATATGGTGCTTACGAAACCCAAGTCCAGGTGTTGGGTGATCTGCAGCAGCTCCCTGTCCATGTTGGTGGATACCACAATTCCTTGAACATTTTCTTCTAGCTCGAGGGCTGGCAGAAAGGGATGCATTACTTTCTAGCCATATTGACGACGTTGCCAGTTATATCAGGGAGTCTCATAATCGGGACAAGTGAATCATACATCTCTTCTGGGAATCTGCAATCATCATCCCCTTTTACCGATTGTTCCTCAGCTGCGTAAAGCATGGTGGGTTGGCCTTCAAGATTAGGGACCTCCAGGGTCTTTAGTAATTCCACTGTTTGTGACAGTCTGCATCTGTGATGGGATTGATGATCCCTGGTGGGACTCTGACACCCCTGAGTAAGTTTCTGAGCTTCGATGCCCCCAGATTGGGGTAAATGTTAAATGGAACTGCCCTGAGCACCCCTTCTGCTTTAGAGATAAGTGATACTTCTTAAGGAGCCACATAATCAGACGGTGGTGGAGGGAACCAGTCGCCAGATTCTGATTTCTTCTTCCCTTTGTCTGGAGCTACATGGGGAGTTTGCTTCTGCTTTTCTAGGTACAATGATGCATCCAACAGGTGGCATTCAAACACTTCGAAAGGATGTAAGTCAGTAAATATTCTCTCTTCCTTCCCATTCCAAAGGTACTTTATGAACTGGTGGAGAGTAGAGGGTACCACCCAGTTTTGATGCAGCTATGGTCGGCCCAGTAGTGCCTTATATGAGGTGTTGGAATTTATGACATGGAACTGCACCTTAGTAGTGAAGTCTCCAAACGAGAGGTCAAACTCTGCCACGCCCATAGGGACTTCAAACTTCTGGTTAAAACTTCCAATTCTCATATCCCTAACCTCAATCAGGTGCACGTCAAAATAATACTTCTGATAGACTTAGTAGGAGAGTATGTTCACTGCTGCCCCCAGATCAATTAGAATCATGTTCATTGGCTGACCATTTAGCTGCCCCCTCTTATAGAGCAATCTGTTATGGCTGATGGAGGGCAGGAGCATGTCTTCCTCCATAAAAGTTACGGCTGCCATAGACTACATCTCAGCAAAGCAGCTTTCAAAGTGCACTACGGTTTGTAAAGTCACAATGACGGTCTGTCTAGTTTCTTCATTCAGGGAAAGTATCTCCGAGATAGTGAATCTTGTAACGATTCTTTGTCGCTTATTCTGGAGGAGTTTGTGTGACACGAAATGTAAAAAACCTGCAAATACATTCAAGATTCCAGGAGATATAGCCCACAAAAATTCATGTTCTATGGATCAAACTCGAGACAATCCAAAGGGTGAGAGATAGAAACAAACGGGGCTCCATTTGGTGGAGCATTCTTGAAGTTACAGCCGTCGAAAGATAGGCCCATCGTGCAGATTTTAGGATAGAGTCTAGCGGCGAAGAAGATGGAGTTCAGGGTCATCTGGACTCTCCGTTATGGAAACGGTCTATCGCGCGGCTGTTTCTGGTATGAAACGGTCATGATTGGACTGCAACTATCCTTGGGTTAGCATGAAGAACAGAGCCATGGGCGAGCACCACTCTTCAGGCAAGACAGGCTAAAAATGGTCTACTGGATGGCCTTTTCTTAAGTTGGGTGGCCTACTGGATAGCCGCATTCAAGAGTGGGGCGGCCCAGGTAGGGGCGCCTCACAGAGGACTGGGTGGCCCAGTGAGGGGCCGCCTTCAAGAGTTGGGCCGTCCACCAGAGGACCGTCTTCAGACCTGGGCGGTCGAGTAAGGGCCGCTCCTTCCCATTGCCATCCTAATGGATTTCGATCGTTGGAGATGATGGGGAACAGTCCTGGAATGTATGGAAACTTGGAAAATAGCTGGAGACTAACGGAACATGGCTTCCAAACTCAGAGGGCTGGGGAATGATCAAGAAATGCGCTCAGAATCAGATCAGGGGAATGCTCCAAGAACAACGGGTAATTCGAGGCATCACGAAAGTGAACAAGAGAAATAAGTCAACTTGCAGGTAAAAAATAGATGTCAACAGATGCCCCTCCTTGATGTCTACTTTGCAAGAGAGTGAGCGAAAGTGATGCGGAGGCAAAATAAAAAAGAGATGGAGCGAAAGCGACAACAATGTGAAATAGAGATGACACAGAGATGAAGCGGAGAGAACTGATAAGCTGGCATCAAGGCAAAAGACACCCATCACAACCTACAAGCGACAGGAATTCTCCCAAAAATGTCAAACTAACCATAAGGAATGATCGACAAGGATGAGACATGTCTGGAGAACTAAACTAACAGGAAGGAAAAGGAAACACGACCAACCTCATCGGGGACACAATCAACAGACGATGAGGGGATCGGAAAGGAACATAACGTAAGCCCCCCATTCTGAAGCTGATCCGACGGGACACGCTGGGGTCCCGTGGGCCTGTTCAGGAGGCCTTGACACAGGCCTGCCAGGACTTGGATTTGTTGGTGCATTTCCACAAGTTCATCGGTGGTGACTTCCCAACGCAGTCGGGTAGAGGAGGAGGCTTCTTGTGATTCCTGGAGGGAGCTGGGACCTTGGTGTGTGACCCTCGGCCTGGTTGCTAGTGCTACGGTGGCCCCGATTTTCTACAGACGGCGCCAAAAAGTGTAGAAATAGAAAACTGGTCTCTAGCTCTCGTTCCACACTTTTCTATTTATTTGTTGAGGAAGACCGCTCGGCACTCGTGGAAACTTGCAAACACTAGAAACAATGGACATCAAAAGGAGCCTCGAGCGCTACCCCAGGGGAACCCTCCGATACTTAAGTCAGCACTCGGGAGACGGAGAAGTCGAGAAGAGGGAAAAAGGGAGAGAGTTGATGAATGATGTAGCAAGCCTAGAGGATCGGTCTGCCTTCCGGGGGAATTCTCGCCGGAACCAGCGGACGCTCGGACAGTGCTCGCTCGGCGGTAAAGGGGCTCGGACGGTAGCCGGAACTTGGCAGAGGCTCTTTATCTCTGGGCAACAAGTCGGCTTCTCCTTTCTCTTGTCTGGAGTTGAGCCTGTGTTTCTTGGTGAGATTCACTGTGTCCATGCTCATCCGTCGGAGTCCCATTTATACGGGGTTGTCCTGGTAACAAAGGCTGGTCCCTTAGCAGGGAAAGGCATAAGTCGTGGAGTAACGTCTCCCCGCGATCATGGGAAGTTTCTTGTTGAGGGTCTGTTCCTCCGGAGTCAAACGGTTCTCTGGTGAGTCTTACGGTGCTTGGGAGACGTGCTCGCCCTTAGTGAGGTTGAGGTAGACATCATGGGAGGTAACGTTCGATCACCGGAGAGTCATCCGGCGGTCGTTGCGTCTGGGTTAATTGCCCTCCGTGCGTTGGCGAATTGGAGGTCCAACCGATTCGGGCCGCCCGCTACAGGCTGCAGCCGTCGGGGCCCCTTGGACGCATTGTAGACTTTGGGCCGAAACGGGCGTGGCGGAAATGGGTCTTAGATGGGTTGAGCTGATTTTACCCTCCTCATGAATATATATGCAAAAATCGTTTCTATTTATTTTCTTGGGTATCATTCACATATTATTAATGCGGCTATCAAGTTGCTCTTCAAATTGTGGATGTGCTTGCGAATTAGGTCCGAGAGATCATCGTCCATTGCTGCCCTTTTTGTGTCACATCACTTACAGTGGTAACTTTACTTTTACCATCACAAGTTGCTTTTTTACCCCTTCTCCTCCTATAAATACCCCTCCCCACTTGCTTGATTTGTAGGGGAGCATAAGAAGTTGGTTTGTAGGCGGAGAGGTAAAGGTGAATTTCAGTATTTTGAGATGGAGGCGGAGCTTTTCCGTCCCACAAAAAGGAGCAGGCTCAGTAATGACCTCAAAAGGCTGATCGACATCGAGGGCCATATAAGCAAGAGAATCCAATCTAAGAAAGTGAGTAAGTAGTTTCTTCCTTTTCCTTTACACGAATTCCTTCTCACTTTTCACTCTTCTCTCTTAGCCGTATCCTCTCTTTCCGGGCCCGAGGAGATTCTCCAGACTACCGTGGCTTTTGAAGCTCACCTCCAATATCACAATCGACATGAGGGCCGTTATCTTGAAATGGCACCTACAAGGGCTTGTGATTCATGCCAAGCATTACGACAAGGTCCACATGGATTGGTGGCTATGGGCACCTTGGCAGAAGTTTGGCACCGTCAAAATCACACCTTCATCTTTCCCACCTTCGAGTCGACTAGTCTTCTTGAAGAGACGGAACTCCTACTCGGTTTGAAGAATTTCATTAAAGGCGGCAAGATAAAGATCCGTCCCATGCTAACGAAGGTAACCTCCGAGGATGTCCTTGGAAGCTTTATTTCTGCAGGAGCTATTAAGGGCATCCAGACCCAAAAGGGAATCAATCTCCAAAAGCTCGTAGAGTGGGTCATGAAAGCCCTAGAAGGGTTGACAGGTGATGAACATTTAGAAGGGTTTATGAAAGGGTTCACGATATATTTGGCCGTAGCTCTTCTCTTTCCTTGCACTGACAACATCGTAGAGGAAGATCAATTGGGTGCAATTTGTGGACTATGGGAGGGCAAACGAGTGGGGCCATCCGTTCTTACCTACCTTTACAGTGGTCTCATGACTTCCAGTATGGGTCGGCCTTCTTACGGGTGCATGCTTCTTCTCAGTTGATGGATTGATCTCCATTTCAAATTTGACCGCTGCGAGGAGACGTGAACTACTTCTAGAATTTTCCAATAAAGCCCGCTTTATTACATGGCCGATGTGTTTGGCTTTGGTGGGAGTGTGGTGAATCGCGTTCCTCGGCTGAAGACACGCGGAGACTGGCATACTCACTTCAATACCATGGCACAAGACATGTTTACTCATGCCCCAGCATGTTTACTCCCTTGCGAGCTTCTCGCAAGATCATCTTCTGTTGCGGAACTCTGACTTATTGGTGCAACCAAATTTATCCTCTACAATGTGCACTGGTGTTATCCACAAATTGGCCTCCCTCGTCATTCTTTTCCCACACTCTCTGACCTTCCTTTGATTAAGGAAAGGGAGCTGGCCACAGAAGGTGACGCAAAGGAGGTGAAGGTGATTAAAGCGTCGTGGAAGGCAAGTATCCCACGGAAGGTGACGGTGTAGATAGAGGAAGATCAAGAGTTGTGGAGTGTTTATGTAACTGAGTTAGGAAAGTTGAGACCCATAGTGCCCAGCCTTTGATGTAGTCCTTTTTGTTTCAAATAAAAAAATAGACTTTTGATGATTTGATGTGTGATTTTTGCTCGCCCACATTATTCCCCCTTTTTACATTGTGAAACGGTCGACTCTGACCGGCAGTGGAGATTCAAGATGCCCTGACTTGCACGGTGAAGGTTGAGGAGGAATGTGTTGCTCAGGTGATAAAGTGCGATGCCCGAATGGCGGAGCTGGAGGAGGAGTAGCGACGTCACAAGGAGTTGTCCTGAGACGTCCTAGAACTGAGGGTTTTCTCTCCACATGATGAGGTGAGAGTGTTAGAGGGTGGAAAGAGAGGGAAAGGAGAGGGGAGGAGGGCGGAATGACATCGAGGCTGAGACGAGAGGAGGGCACTAGAGACCCACGTGGTGGAGCTTCGGTTAATCCTCGGGGTCATGAAGCGGAGGTCGGAGGACGACGAAGAGTGCTACCAGAGAGGGGAAGAGAGCGTGGTGCGCCTCTGTCAGCTGGGCTCCTTCCCTATTAGTATCCTCTTCTTTTCCTCAGCAGAGGAGCACCACGCCGCCAAGGCTAGGCGAACGCCGCGTGGTGAGGCGAGCACTACCTTGCAGAGCTCTATGAGGTATCCTAGGGACATCTATCTTAGGAGAGAGGAGAGATGACCAAGAGGGTGGTGATGAGACTTGGTGACCGGGTGACTTGTGTGTACATCCGCCCCTTTGCTTATGGTGTACATGGCAGCTTTTATAGACATGGATGAAACGGCTTATCTTGGTGTGACTTCTTTGCCCTTTGCACGTTTCTTCTCTTCTACGCCTCTTTTCCTCAATGATTCTCCCACGTGATGTGTTTAGCGGAAGCGCATCCCGAAGTAACGGATCGTGTCTTAGACTTGTTGCGTGTTCCTTTCGGGAGAATCCACCACGAAATCTAATGTTGCCCACCTCGGGTCGTCCATTCCTGTGTAGATGAGCTCATCCCAAATTTTAAGATGTTGTCCTTCGGTCGTCGTAATGATGTAGATGAGCCTACCACCAAACTTAATGGCATCGTCCTCTAATCGTCCTTCCTCCTGTGGACGAGTCTACCCCAAATTTGATTACGACATCCTTTAGTCCTTTCTTCCTGTGAATGAGTCTACCACCAAGTCTGACAGTGTCGACCCCTAATCGATGTTCCTATGTAGATGAGCTCAGCCCAAATTCATCTGCAACACGACGAGTACAGGGAACCTCAGACCGCGTAGGGTGCAGAGCTACGCCACCAACCTCACTCACTCCGAGTGAATGGCGAAGTAACACATGAAAGTGAAAAATGGGTGCCTTGTTACAAACGCCTCTGCTAGAGGTTATGGCGATAGCTTTAGATCAGACCTCTTCCAAACCTATAAATAGCCCCTTGTGGTCTTCCTGGAAGACTCAAAGCAGCGAAGGCTGATTAGAAGAGTGGCATTCTATTTAAGAGAGGAGAGAATTCTCCAATTTCAGGATGGAGGGTGAGTCTAGTTTCAGGATGGAAGGCGAGTCTTCCCACTCCTCGAAGAGGAGTAGATCTAGTGGTAGTTCCAGGAGACTCTCTGACATCGAAGGGCATCCTAGCGAGAAGACCCAATCACAGCTTGTAAACAAGCGTGCTTATTTCTCCATTCCTTCTCGACTCGTTTCCTCCTTTCGCCACCCTTTCTTCTCCTTTCTTTCCTTCCCACTCTTTTATGCGATCTTTTCTTACTTCTTGTATATGCAGAGTATGATGAGATCACTCATCTCATGGGAACTGGTGGTAGCCGCATATCGGTATCTTGGAACATCTTGGTGCTTCCCGGATGAATGGAGAACTTTGACCCATGAGCCTCCCGCATCAAGTCCTTCTTTATTTCCACATCATTTAGTACACAAATCCTTCCTCGGAATGTGATCAGTCCACCAATCCCCACTTGGAAGTCCTCATTATTCAGTTGTCTCTGCAATGCCATGTCCTTCTTTTGCACCTTAGTAATTCTATCTAAGTATGCAGGTCTTGCCAACAACCTAGCTAAGAGGCCGAACTGCTTCCTTTTCTTGGGTCATGATTCGATTACACCCTCCATCATATCCCACTCTCAATGCAAACTCAACACCATTAACTTACGACTGAGAGCGTCTGCCACCACATTTGCCTTGCCTAGATTGTATTGTAAGGCGAAGTCATAGCCTTTCAATAGTTCGACCCACCTCCTTTGCCTCAAATTGAGTTCCTTTTGAGTGAATATGTACATGAGGCTCTAATGGTCGGTGAAGACCTCAAATCGAACCCCATATAAATAGTGCCTCCATATGCATAAAGCGTGGACCACTGCTGCCATTTTCAGGTCATGAGTAGAGTAGTTCTTTTCATGGTCCTTCAACTGTCTCGAGGCATAGGCGATCACTCGGCCATTTTGCATTAGTACACAACCGAGGCCGATCCTCGAGGCATTTGTGTAAACAGTGAAGCCATTGTCCCCTTGAGGGAGTGTCAACACTGGGGCTGTAGTCAATTATTCCTTGAGCATCTGAAAACTATCTTCACACTCCTTTGACCAGATAAATTTTGCTCCTTTCTTAGTTAGCTTGGTCATTGGGGCTGCAATGGTGGAGAAACCTTCGATGAACTAGCGGTAGTATCCAGCCACGCCAAGGAAGCTTCTAATCTCCATGACTGTCTTTGGTGCTTCCCACTTTGACACTGCTTCTACCTTGCTAGGGTCCATTGACATACCGTTCCCAGATATAACATGTCTGAGAAACATAACCCGATCTAGCCAAAATTCTCACTTGCTGAATTTGGCGAAGAATTTATTTTCCCTGAGGGTCTACAGAACCACACTCAAGTGTTGCCGATGTTCCTCCTGACTGGCAGAATATATCAGGATGTTGTCTATAAAGACCACGATGAACTGATCTAGATAAGGGCAGAAGATCAGATTCATCTGCTCGATGAACATAGACGGAGTAATTAGCCTAGTCCCTAAGCCAAGGTCACGATGAAACACAAGTCCTTAGCCCCTAGGCTGCACATAGGACTCACAATTTCGTGTAACACAAATCACGAAACATGAGGGAACATCAAAGACCTCAAACCAGATAGGTATGCAAACTGAGGTAAGATAATACCTCCAAGTGTCTAAAACCAGAGTCTCGATCCATACAGGATAACCGAGACACTCACGAGGTCACATGTCAACCACTGGGTCACAACTGGGTTGACCAGGAACCATAATGACCCTCAAAATAACACAAAACACTACTCGATGCAATGACACTCTCGAACACCCTATAACAGGGTCACAACCCTCATAGGACGTCCACGACATCCACGTACAATGGCTAACCAAGGGGCGAAGCCAAGCCAATGAACATGGAAGAAACACTTTACATAGCTCAGGATAAAGTCACTCTACCGAGATCCTTCAACACACACATGACTCTCACGGAACACCCAAGGCATCCATTGAGTCAAGGGCCAACAAGGCACTAAATCCTCAGTTCACTAGAGCCCCAGACAACTCAAATGATACTCGAAAAACCAAAACATTAACGTGCTCATTGCCTGCATCATGATGATTAACATGCCCACACAAAGGGTCACGATGTCACTAGAATGCATCCAACACCTATAGCGCGTCAATGGATTAATGCGGCGCATGCTTGGGTCACATTAATAGACGTAGCCCAAAGCTCAAGTGCGATAACACGATAGTCGCGGCCATCGCCTGGGTCACAATAACACTAACGCGGCGATTAGATGGGTCTCATTAACATAGGATCGCGGCCATTCTACAGGATCACATCCAACACAAGGGCCACGTTCAGTTCCAAATCACGAGGAAACGTAGGAAAAGAGTAGGGCATCTATCCACTTACCTCCACCGAAGATCTCACGAGCCAAAATGGCCAATCCTTGCCAAAAACTATCACACGAACAACCCATGCCGACTTTGAATCCACGAATGCGATCGTGCCAACGTCACGTTCCGACACTCGTGCCATCACGTCTTAGGTCAACTCCACGGCGTCACCACCTCGTCTAGCTCCACCACGATCATGCGCCCGGGGCAGAGGAGAAGAGAGGAGAGAGAACAGAGGGAGAGAAAGGGAGGGAACGTGAGGAGAGAAAGAGTGGAAAGGGAGTCCAAATACAACAGAAAACCCCAAGGGCCTGTCACCGAAGGAGTCCAAACCAATGAGCAGGTGCAAGCCGTTGTATTCCCTTTTCCCAACCAGTCCACTCAGACCTGCTTCCCGCAGAACCCCCACAATCCTCAGTTCTCCACTCCACACAACCCTCTGCCCACCTTCTCCACTCCACAAAGCCCTCCACCAACATTCACCACTCCGTAAAACACTTTTCCCACTCCGCAACAACCCCAGCAACCTCCACAATATCACAACGTCCCTCCACCCAATGGCTACACCAACAAGCGCCCGGCTCCGAAGAGAGCCCAGTACCCTCCTTTGCCAGAATCCCTTACAGATATCTTTTCCGCTCTCATGTCAGTTAGTGCAATCTAGCTTCCTTCGGAATGGCCCATCTGGAACCTGGCCGTTGATCAGATAAAGTACTGTATGTTCCACAGGCAGCTGGGGCATACGATTGAAGGATGTTTTCAATTTTGAGACTTGGTCTATGACCTGCATGAAGGGCACAGAATAGATTGGGTCGAAATGCATAAGGCCATTATGGAGATCAAAGAAAAGAGAAGGCAAGCGCTGAGACAGCAAGTGCAGCAGCAACAAGCACCACTGCCACAGCAGCAGCCACCACAGTAGCAACAGTCGGTCCAAGACTTAGGGATCCATCAAAACCCCATGCCAAATCATCCTCCTACTCCGCAACCTCAGTCGCTGGCACCGGCTCAGGTTAACTTAGTTCAACCCCTGACTCTTGACGCCGGGTGGCCATATGATGATGACGATTCAGTTCAATAGCTCCTCGCCCTCCACCATAACCACCGCAACCCTTTACCCACTATCCCTGTCATTCTCACACTTAGCCATCAAACCCTCCCATCACTCGCCAGACCACTCGTCTTACCACCTACTTTCTCCATCACCCCACCTATCTGCACTCCACCGACGCCTGCACCCATCCTGCCATCTCACCCTCCGCTCATCACCCCCGCTGTCATCACCGCGCCTCCATCCAACCCCTCGCCTGTCGTTCTTCCTCCACCTGCCTTCACGCCTCCGCCTACACCCGCGGCCATCATCGCCATGCCTCCATCTAAACCTTCGCCCGTAATTCTTCCTCTGCAACCCATTACCTCCACCATCATCCCTACCACTCCCATCATCTCCACCAAGCGTTCCAAATAGCTCGTGAAGCATCGACATCCAACTGAAGTGTCGTCAATGCTCAGACAAAGCCTGGTGGACACCGGTGGGTTCCTGAGATCCTGACGTCACTCCGAGGTCGCTGGAGGGTGGGGACGGCTGCAGTCAAAGATCTACACCACTTTTCAAATTAAGACTGGGTGGGGATTCAAATGGGACTTCGTCGATTGAGGTTAAGGAATGACCAATATTTATTGATAAAAATTATTACACCTATCAAAGAAATGATATTCATTATGTAAGGCATGCTTGTGAAAAGAGGAAGAAGCCGAGCCCCTGGTCCCTACGGAAAGGAAAAAGAATTTCATGTTCTTCCCGCCAGATAGGTTTGCGCGATCGAGATGCGATGATCGGTACGCCCGCTGTAGATCTCCAAACGTGACGAGACCAACTCGGTGGGATAGCAAACAGAGATCACTACGTACCCTCAAAAGCTGGCCACCGTCGGATCACCTTGCCGGTTGTGGTCGCCGATATGGTCATCTTCTGGTTCCTGGGAGAGCAACTGGATAGGGAGGGAATAGCTGTGGTGGAATTTCCTGTACCGAAGTCAGAACGAGATGAAACCACCTGGGTTGGCTTCGTATCGTCTAGGGTCATGACTTTGGAGAAGACTACTCGGCCCGAAATAGAGTAGAGGATGGAGTACCGTGGCTGATGGGGCTGCTGTTTGTCCTGGTTGGACAGAGACTTCTGAACCTGGCATAGTCACAGCAAAATGGATGCCCCGGGCGGTGGCGCTATCAAAAGATGGCAGGACAACCTCTGGATCGTTGGAGACTCAAAGACAGCGAACTCTTCTGAAGAGAGTTCAGGCCGGTTCGCACGGGGGAAGACGGTGCAACCGTTGCCAAGAGGTCCTCAAAAACTAGTGTGGTTCTAGTGTAGTTGCACGGAAACGCCCATCGCGGTCGGTGCCGATGACGAATCAAGGCAGGACCACTTCCGGAGCGTAGCTGGTTCGACGTAGGATGACTTTACAGAAGGCCACTTGATCAGACTTACACTGTGGACACCGAGAGATCTTCTGGAAACTGGGCTTCTACTTCTGCCTTGAAGCTGGGAGTAGCAGAGCTAGATTCTGGCTTCACCGGGAGGTGGGCGACGTCGGGAAGCCTCCGAGGTCGTTGTTGATGCTCTTGGAAATATCCAACTCATTTATTCATATCTCAAGTTCTGACATAAGTAAACATCATGAAAAATAAAAAGAAAATCACTTTGTCCTCTGCTGGGCATCCCCGCGGGGGCGTATCTCTCTCAGCTCTCTGATATAAGTCTGGCATGTCTCTGTAACCTCTGCTAGAAGGGTGCACACCCTGCTAATCTCCAACATGATCAGGGCACCCCTGACCACCTGCTCGTCCTCCTCTATGCCAATCCTCCTCACCTGTAGTATGGGAAGATGGGGTAGTGCTGGTAGTATAGTCTTCAGTAGCCCAACCTATAGGTAGCACCGGTATGGGCTATACATCACCAGTGTAGTGTCGCACACAAGCCTTAGATCAAAGCCTCGCCCTCTAGGTAGCTTGACTGTAGTGTCGTGGAGGAAGTAGGGGCGCATCACAAACCTATCCAGGGGCAATGTATTAATGTGCAGTCACCACTCATCATTGGTCTTCATATCTGATGTCCTGCACTCCACCTCTGGCGAGAACCCAAAGTCGCCACTATGAAGAATAGTGGATGGCTCCCAAAGATCTGACTAGCTAAAGTAATATCCTCCTTGTGAATGAATTTCATCTTGACACTCATCCAATACTCTAGGAGTATCATGGAATCGAAGAGTGGACCCCCTAGGGCTGAGGAGCTAAGGCCCATGTACAAGAAGGCAAGGATGGCCTGGGAGATGGAAAGACCCTTCCATGCACCACTAATGGTGCTAAGGAGGGGAGGGTCTAGCATATGGTCGGGAGAGGGAAACAAGATGGCCCCGCACAGGAAAATAGATGTGGCCTTGGCTATAGCCTCATCCCACCCACATCTATTCCTACAATGTGCAACTACCCACTGGCTAAGAAGAAGAAGATGGATCTGGCATGGGCCTATAAAGGTGTGGACATTGTTGAGTAGTGGATGACGGATCTAGAGGGGAGGGGTGAATAGATCTGCCCCTCTTTTGCAATGCAGCACTCTTTATAGCTAGTTAAAATAAGTTGTAGCGGAATAGAACTAGCTAATCAAATGACAATATGATTTACTTGGCAAGATGAACTAGTTATATATCGATTCGAATCGATTCGAGCGTAAGCAGGCATCTAGAACGAATCAATCACACAAACACACCACGAAATAATATATTTTAAGGTGGTTCGGACTGAATCCCGTTTTGATATTATTAGTCGTAGATGTTGTGTTAGGTGTTGACATTTTTAATAAGCTGTCTGTCATGTGATGTCTATATAAGAGTATGCAACCCCACGTTATAATGGAACAATGAGGTTGAAATGAGATGATTGGAAAACCAATCCCTATTAGGTGAGATGCCTTTGTCTCCAGTGTTCTTCTCCGTCAGGGAGATTGGTGTGAGATGCCCTAGGTGAGATGCCTCATTCTATCCCACCTTTCTGTCCACCGTACCACCACCATCATGCGCACCAACCACTGCCACCATCGCTGCCCAACTCCCTTGGCTACTCTTGGCTAACCCATATGCCCACATGCATGGCCCCTCCTCTGCTCCCTGGCCCCCCTAGACACAAGCGACAGATAACTTTGCAGAGAGATGCCATCCTACCCCTTCACTTTCGCATTAATTCCTTTTATTTTTCCTTCCTCCCACTGTGCTACCCAACTCCATGGACACTGTAGACCTCTCCCTCCTCCAAAGAGAGCTCTGCTCCTTGCCTCCCATGGCCGCCGAGGTAGCCGCCAATAGCCCCACGGCCACGCCTAGCCTTGCCATCGCCACCTCCCAGTTGCCGCAACGTACGCGCTTTGCAACGTTGGAAGCTTGGCCCAACCGTCACGTGTCCCCTCCTAGCACGTCGGCCCTCTCAAGCACTCATGGGCGATCACCCTCGCCTCCCCTCCGAGCAAGGCGCTACCCACCCCATGGAGCCCAACTGTAGTTCCCCCCCCTTCTCTGTTCTCCCACGTTGCCGCACCTCCCCACCGCGGAGCCTGCCATCTCCCTCGTCTCTCCCTGTGACCACGCATGCAGTCGAACCGTGCCCACCGGTCGGGTACCAGTCCGCCCTGCGCAGCCGCGTCGCCATCCTCCCAGCCCCATGCACCTACGCGAACCCGTCGAAGCCCCCACAAGCGTGGCCGCGCACAGTGCCCCCTCCCTGTCGCCGCTGTAGTCGTTCAGCCTCCCCACCCTGCCCGCTTGCTCTCTCTTCATTTCCCTCTCCCTCTGCATGCCGGCTCAACGTCTCCATCTCTCTCTCTATCCCGCAGTGAGCCCCCCTCTCATTCTCTCTCTCTTGTGTTCACAAAGACCCCCCCTCCCATGTTCCCTCTCTCTCTCTCTCTCTCTCTCCTTCTCGGCTTGTCCATTTAGAAATTAACACTTAAACTAACTATTATTAGAGCATTAGTCTAATTCCTTTCTCAAATATATGGAAAAGATGGTTGTGAATAGAGCAATGTTAAAATAAGGAATTATGTTTAATTAAGATGTTTCATTGCCCTAATACAGCGCGTTTCTATCATGTAATTATCTTGACCAACACGCTGTGTAACAGTACAAAACAAGCCGGGACGTATTAATACATGTTGCTGAACAAGGGTGGAAATGGTCGTGTGCAGACCGCCTGAAGACCACAAACGGTTGACAGAAGGGCCACTAAGCATTAGGAAATCCCATGTTCAAATCATGCTGTCCAAAAATGGTCTATCACGTGACTGCTTGACTAGGGAAAACAGTCCAGTGAATGGCCGCTAAGCATTAAGAAAAACCATATTTTTCTATTAACTATGCTGCCAAGAAACGGTCTATCACGGGGCCGCTTGACGCTGAAAAATGGTCTATCATATGACCGCTTCAAGCCTAGCAGTTTCTGGAAGGTCCGTTTATGCAACCCGAGCCCCAAATCACGAAGAACATGACACTGGTCCAATGGAAGCCTGATTAAAACATGAATATGGCATGAAAATTGGGATATTTACCACCAGAAGATGGGGAACTTAAAAACGCACATTGTAACATGGTTAATTTGATGATTACATTTCGATTAACCTATAGAACTTAGCCAGAAATGATGCAAGTAAAAACCCTAATTACATGCTCTTCTAAAAATCTGGGATACACACAATATGGATGGCCAAAATTAGGCAAAATAAGCTCAAAAGAAAGTTAAGAATGAGATCTATACATTCATGTTAATTAGATTGGGCCTGAGAGAAATCTACCTTAATCGATGAAAAGAGGAAGAGGGGAAAGGGGTTTCACCGGACCCCTAACGCGCCACTCCCATGCCCAGATTCGACAAACTCCGGCCATGATCGCCTACGCTGCCGGCCAAGAAACCAAATAGGGAACCCTAGTCGTCAAAACCCTCTATTTGTAGAGCCTATGGATAGTTCTAGAGATTGAATTTGGCCCAAGAGTCCTAAGAGGAAAAACGGGGAGAAAAATAGGCGCCGATTAAATCCGCTGCCGCCGCGCCAAATTGGAGGGTCTAGAGTTTAGGTTTTTTTTTAAGCAAAATGGGCTACTAGGGTAGACCTATCGGTATCAAATAAGACATGTGCAGACTTGGAACAAACTTTCAGTGTACCTTCCACTAGTCCGCCTTCATCTTGATCTGCTTCCTTAATAACTTGGAGACGTGCATTCTTCGTCACCGGGCGCTTCTCGTCACCAGCTTGGTCATTGAGCAAGGGACAGTCGGGAATCCGATGATCACGGCTCCCACAATGGAGACAAGCTCTAAGTTTTCTCCAGCATTCGTCGGCCTTGTGTCCGGCCTTATCACAATGTTTACACACCACTTTAGAAGGCGTGGTGGTGATGGAGAACAGTTTGTTGATCTTTTTAACTTTCTTTTCCTGGGAGGACTCTCCTCCATAACTTAGCCTTTTCTTGTTGAAATTGGGTTTGAAGGTACTGGAGCTAGTGGCATGTTCCTTCTTATCTCTCCCACGAATCCTATCAGATAGCTCCGTGGCATCTTCTAGTAACTGGGCCCACTGCACGATCTCCGCGTAGACTTGTATGTCCATTGGGGCCAGTTGCTTGATAAATTTGGGCTTGAGCCCATTAAGAAATCTTCTAGCTTTTATCTTCTTGGTACTTACTAAATATTTAGCATACTGAGATAGTCTCAAGAATTGTGCCTTGTACTCGGCCATCCGATAATGATCGTTGCTTGAGTGTGGCGAATTCGGTGGCCTTTTTCTTCTGGACTCGATCGGAGAAATATTTATTGTTGAAATATTCAACAAATTCTTCCCATGTGACCTGAGCCTGGTCTAATGTGGCTTCTACCGACTACCACCAGCATCAGGCGTCTCTTTCTAGCTGAAATGTCGCTAATAAAACCTTCTCTTGGTCTGTGCATTGCATAACCCAAAAGATACGTTCTGTTTCTCTGATCTAATGTTCGGCATCATCCGGATCGGTAGATCCCATGAACTTAGGAGGGTTCATGTTTCGAAAACTTTGATGGAGATTTCTGGCCCCACGGTATGCACCTCCTTGTGCTACCTATTGAAGTGCTTGAATATGACCTTGGACGGTCCTTTGCATATCGCGCCATTGCGCACGTTCTGCAGCCATGGTCCTACAATTACAATAACTATATTAGTATGTGATTAAGTCCAAAGGTTTTAGTTCCTAAGTTAACTCAACCCTTGGTTCTACCCGATCTCACCGGTAAAGTTTAAACCTATCCTTGGACTTGGGTTTGTCAGGAATCACCAACCGATACAAGGAAATATTGGCTACATTGCTAGAACACGTCATGACACCTCAGTCGTACAGGCTCATCTACTGAGACAAATCCAACTCAAGACCACCCAGTCTGAAAGCACCAACACATACATGATCTCACTATCGTGTACGCTACACTGCCTACCGGTGAAGCCAAACACAGATTACCCGACAGGTCAGGTTAACCATGACAGAAACTAGTCACGAAAACCACAAGTCATGTGTCATATGACAGAAGCACCTCTCCCTAGAAGAAAAGCCAGATGCATCCACTAACGTCTCACACTATGCCTCAAGCATCTCCCACTCGCCTCGAATGCGGTAACTGAGACACTGAACAAGAAGCCAAGAAATAACAATAACGAGTGACTAGTCAGGGTCGACCGTCGGCGCTGGTCCAATGCCCCTGACCATGTATGCACACACAAGCCCAATGTCTTGAGCAAGGCCTCTAGTAGGTTTTCCCCTCCCGTCGAACTCTAACGGCTAGACAAAGGGACCCATGACAACTAGCCTACGAACCGTGTCAACCAAGAATTACCCTGCCACCACTCCCTAGTTGGCGAACACTAAGTGTCATCCGGCTACGACTAGTGGAGGCTCACTAGACATAGAGACTCAAAATAGCAGAGTACAGATAGGCTAAACACTCACCTGTTGCATGTACCACGAAGCACAAGGTAGCACACAGAACAGCTGCCAGACTTAGGACAGACAACTAGACCTGCTAACACAACGATCATTGAGTCACATGACTCGGGTCAAGATCACTGCACAACATGGCAACATGCCGTTAATCAGTCTAGTCCCTAAGCCAAATCACGGTAAAACACAAGTCCTGGGCCTCCAGGCCGTAGACCAGACTCACAATTCCATATGACAAGGGAACATAGAACTTGAGGGATTATAGAAGCCCTCAACCCACATGGACATGCAAATCGAGGTAAGACGATACCTCCAAGCGTCTAAAACCAGGTCTCGATCCTCAGAAGATAGCTGAGACACTCACAAGGTCATTTGTCAACCAATGGGTCACAACCGGGTTGACCAGAAATCATAATGACTCTCGAAATACACAAAACACTACTCGATACAATGGCACTTTCGGACACCCTATAACATGGTCACAGCCCTCATAGGATGTCCAAGACAATCAGGTGAGCTCCTGATCACTCTCCTCTACTGGTAGCATTATCTTTGCTAGCTTAGTATTGCTTTCAATTGCCCGTTAGATGGTGAGCGAGTGCCCGGTCTGAAATCCACCAAATCGAGTGCCACCGCGGAGTGAGTTGTGAGAGTGGCCCTACACCCCACGCCCTCACCGTGCTGGCCGCCCATCGAATCGGGCATCCCAGACCCTTAGGGGTTCAGACCAAGCTAGCCAAACCCCTGGAATCTCAAGGTCCAACCTCGGACCCTCATCCCCCATCGTCGGTCCACTTACGGACCCGGTGTGCACTATGCGGGTGAGCCCACTTGAGTGAATTTGTCGTTCTATTCACGCTTGCAATCCTAGGTCCAAGGTTCATTGATCTTGTGGCTACCATCCCCATAGTGGTGTCACATCATTTCTTTTCTTCCATCTTCTCTTTGTTCTGTGGTGCTTGATTGTTCTTCCACAATCTTTTTCCTTGGTTCGCAGACGTAAGACAAGGCGCTCTCCTCTGCCAGAGGGAGGCGTCTCTAATTTGTAGATAGTAGTGATAGTGGGTTGGCCTGCTAGTATAGTGTGTAAGCCTACTGGTATAATGTGTTGGCCTCGTTGTCCACTGGTATTCTTTTAGTGTTAACGCGATAGGGCCAGATCTTCCCAGGGTTGCGGCTTCACAAGAGAAGGTCCTCAAACTTTCTCCTAGTGCAGGCCTTTGGGAGGGTGGCTCTCCCATTGGTCCTCTTCCTCAAAAGTAGTGGTGTTGGAGGATGAGTTGCCTGTTGGAGTCGTCTTTGTGCTCGCTAGCAGATAACCTGACAAAAGTGATGTCAGAGGGACCGGACGATGAAGACTAGAGTGACTACAGTGCCACCATAGCCTTAGACTATCTTAGTTCTCCATATGTGTGTATGTTGCCCGCATAAGAATGGCGTATTGGAACTTGGCAGCTTGTATTTTGACTAAATCAATAAAATCCTCAAGCTTAAAACTATATTGATGTGTACCTCCTGGTGGAAGACTTTTGCGTGGTGAGTTTATGAGGCGAACAGATTTATCATTCCCAACTGTTCCCATCGCCTGTGAACGTTTGCTTCTTTGAAGCCTTGTTGAAATAGGGCCTAGTAGAGGCTATCAGGTTTCATACAGCTTCAGAGAGAAAGCTTGAATGATAGATTTGTGCGTGTGTGACTTGTCAGTCGGCCTGGCACACCGAGGGTACGTCTTTTGCACTTCCCTCACGTGTTAGCTAGCCATGGCACACAAGTCCACACCTGCCTCATGTGAGATGCTATGACAAGGGTAGACGCCCCCTCATGCCGGGGTCTCTCCTCACGTGCCCGTCGGCCACTACCATGTGTGTGTCAGGACATCTTGCTCCCTCTCAGTAAGGAGGCCATGTCGACCGCTCGACTCGAGCTGTGATCGACCCTCATCTAGATACCGAACCGATGTATCCCCTCAGTTGCCCAGTCAGCCACAAGCCCCCGTTCGACACCGCGGCCATGGCCTACATCACAGGAGGAACTCTCTGTGAAACACACATGTACTCATACGTCATGCATGGACCCGGGGACTGACTAGCACATCGAAATTGTCCCGAGGCATGCCCCTATCATACCCGGGCTGTCACATCCCACCTGTAAATATATATACATCTTAGTGTTACATCGCCAGTTGGACGTATGCTCTCGCATCCACGTTCGGGCCTCCAGCTACCCTCTGTGTCACTTAGTGTGAACCCCAAGCACCCTTCACCCCCAGCCAACACGACCCAATCTAAGACGAACCTATAACTGTAATGTACTCTCGGGTCTTCATCCCAGGCTTCAGGAATACGGACTCTGCTTCGGCATGGAACGAAGGTCTTCGAATTCAATCCGATGTAAATAAACACCAACTGCTTGCGGTCGGTGGGGAAAGACGTCCTATACACGACTCCCTATAGTCGCCTGCGCACTCGCACCCACAGAACGATTCTTCCCTCCACGTGTCACTCATCCCCTGAGTCCACGTGCCGCGCCCTGGTGTCGCATCCCCAGTTAAACGTTTGGTTCCACGGGTGATTGTCAAGAAACCGACTGGCACGCCCGCATCGCAGCCACATTTCCCATTAACCCAAAAAACCTCCCGTGTCACTCGGTCTCCCCTCAACTCTCCATACAAGGCGAGTGCACGGTGCCCCCTTGAGGCGGATCCGGTCATGAGAGGGGGTGCCCGAGGCCCATCAACCTCCGGCATCCCTCCCGTGGCTGTGTCCTACCCCTCACTCCGGTCACCACACACACCGGACTCGGCGGAACCCCCCCTCCCCCGGGGCGGAACAAAAAGGATGGCACGCCCAGTGGGACGTCTCCCACCTTCCTTCTTTTTGCTGATGTGAAAGTCTGTGCCAATCCTGAAGTCCAGGTGCCCTTTTCCTATCCTTGCAGGAGGGGTAGCAGAAGAGCACCTGTTCGTACTTCCCAGCAGCTTCCAGTTCATCTCCCAGTTGCCAAACGGCGTTCGACGACCGTGCCTGGCCATCGCCTCTACTCATCCAGGACTCCAGCAACTATGGCGGCCATCACCTACGGTCCCATCGCCGTCGCCACCCATGCACGGGTGGACTACTTGGCAGTGCCGATCACTTTCGGCAGCTTCGCCCCAGTCGTCGGATCACCCTATTTCTTGGGTGTGTTCCCCGTGGCGGCCTCACTGCCACCTCCAGCTCCTGTTTCCTCTGGTGCCACCAGGGCGCCATGCCAGCTACCAGTCCTGACAACCAGGCCGAGCGTCAGGCTCGGCTCTCTTGCCACAGGTGCCGGTAGGGGTTCTGGACCAGCCCCACCCCAGGCAAGCATTAGTCCCCGGGCCCAGTCTCGACCAGCTTCTGATGCAAGCCTTGCGTCCCAGGTTCCAGTCTCCAGTCTTGCAGTTCGCTCGGGCCTCCAGCCCCGAGCCCCAGCCAAGCCGACTACCAGTGTGGGTCTCCACCCTACGGTGTTCGACTCCTTAGCACTCTGCTCGGGCCGTCAATCCCGAGCTCCCACTGAGCCAGCTCCCCACATGGGCCTCCTAGCCCGGGGGTAGGGCTCCTTAGCACCCCGTTCGGGCCTTCCTACCCGAACCGCAGAAGCGCGACCACCTCGCCCGGGTCTCCAACCCTTGGCACGAGGCGTCCTAGTATCCGGACCAGAAGTACAACTCTGGGGTTTCCCGCGGAAGACGTCTGTTACGAGTGGTCCGCATTAGGCCTCGGATCACGTGGCTCTACCTCAGGGGCATTCCTCCTGCAATCCGATAACGTCGATCCCCAGCACAGGTCTGCCTTTGTGGGACGTGGTGATCTCGGTATGGACTGAGCGCCCTCTATCGAGCCTTCTGGTCCTGCCAGCTCCCAGTTCAGGCTCAAGGCCTTGGGTCACTGGCATCCCGGTACCCCCTACAGTGACAACTTCAGGTACAGACACGTCGCGGCGAGCGTCTGCAACACTACTATCGGCTCGGGTGAAAGCCTACACTCGAGCCACCCAGCCGCCAGCCGTCACTACAGACTTCGCGTCTTGGGGGTCTACCCTAGTATTCCCAATGAATGGCCCTATGCCACCAGCACCCTCAAGCTAGGTTTTCTCGGCCTACCACCTTGGAGCGGAGGCGTCTTCCACTCCCCAGAAGAAGCACCGTCGTAGCCGTAAAGGCAAGCGACCCATTGCTACCACCAGCAACTCCAGCAAGACCATTCTTGTCGGAGACTTATGAATTCCCCTAGATAGGGGAAAACCCATTATTCCTCCAGAACGGATCGTCCCTACGGTCGCCATCACCAACCGCTTTAGCCTCCTGCATCGAACGTGGGAAGACAAGGCAGAACTTAAGCGGATGGACGCTTCGGCGATGGCCCAAAAGCACCAACACCAGTTTGGCACTCAAGCTCCCAAGTCCCGTCGAAGGAACAAGGATGAGGGAGACCAGTAGTCAGACATGAGAAGGATCTGGGTTACCCCGGAGGAAGCTCAAGCTATCTGGAGAGCATGCCTCAGCAACCCCTTTCGGGCACTAAGGCGTCGCGCCAAGCAAGGCGCGACTGACCCCGTAGCCGCACCATCTGGTAGCGCCCAACCCTTCATCGCCTCTCGCACAGATAGGCGAAAATAGAGACGGGCTCGCTCTAGGGCCCGCAAACATCCAGCCCCAAGCTCTCCTCAGGGAGACGCCATGATGGAGACTCCTCTGTAGCGTACCGTGGTCTTTGATAGGCTGGGGACACCTAGCCGCCCCAAGAGCCGCTCCCAGAAAATAAGGACGGTCTGGCTCCTCAACGATACAGCCAGGGTGTTTCAGTGTTATACCGCGGACACCAACCTGAGATTCATACCGACGATCTGAACCTACCTATATCTCACCTCAGGAGGCCTCGTCACCCGTCTTCGCCGCCGATTCCAGTCGGCCACATTGGCACTTCTGCCGGACCTCAGGCGCCCACACAAGCGGAAGAAGTTCCCACCGAGGAGCATGCCGCCCCTATCAATGCGGAGCCGATCAACAATGATCCTCCCACCGGTGAAGTCCAAGAGGTGACTCTTGAGACTCTTATGAAGGAGAAATACATCATGTGACTCAAAATAGATAACTAGACCATGCTAGATGCGTTCGAGGTGAGGAGATCCACCTTCATCGGTTCAAACCTTCCGTTCGAATCGATGCTTAAGCATTTTTCTTCCTTGCGCTGACGTTAACTACGTCAACGAAAACACATTTCCGACGAATGGCTTCGGACCTAAGCCGCTATATATAACTTCATCGATTCAGACCTCCTGTTTGAATTGATGCCTAAACATTTTCTCTCCTTGCATTGACGGTAACCCCACGTCAACGAAAACACATTTCCGGCGAACGACTTTGGGCCTAAGCCACTATACACCTTCATCGATTTGAACCCTCCGTTTGAATTGATGCTTAAACCTTTTCTATCCTTACGTTAGTGTTAACCCCACGTCAACGAAAACACATTTTCAGTGAACGGCTTCGAGCCTAAGCCTTTATACACCCTCACCGATTCAAACCCTCCATTTGAATTGATGCTTAAACTGTCTCCCTCCTTGCGTTGACGGTAACCCCACATCAACGAAAACACATTTCGGGGAACGGCTTCGAGCCTAAGCCGCTATACACCATCGATTTCGACCTTCCGTCTAAATCGATGCTTAAACTATCTCCCTCCTTGCGTTGGCGTTAACCCCACGTTAATGAAAACACATTTCCCGCGAACGACTTCGGGCCTAAACCGCCATACACCTTCATCAATTCGAACCCTCCGTTTGTATTGATACTTAAACCTTTTCTCTCCTTGCGTTGACGAGTAACCCCACGTCAACGAAAACACATTTTCGGCAAACGGCTTCGAGCCTAAGCCGCTATACACTTTCACCGATTCAGACCTTCCATCTAAATCGATGCTTAAACTGTTTCCTCCTTGCGTTGACGTTAACCCCACGTCAACGAACACTCACCATCCGACGAACGACCTCGTGCCTAAGTAGTTATATCTAGAGTCTCGCATGAATTAATCTCCTCCCCGGACTCGAACACTACATTTTGACCTATACACACTCCTTAAAAAAAAATGGGGCTTAAAATAGAGGTGCCCCGCCAAACTTGTTCGAGCATTCTGCCGAACAAGGGCAAAAATGGCTATAATCCGACCGTGGCAAAAACCTGAAAAGATGCTGCGGGCAAAATTGGATACTATGCCACGTGAAAACCCGAAAGGGAGCTTGACAGTCTATGATAGCCTTATGTGTAGAAAGCCAATCAGCTCCTAGTATAACATCGTACTCCTTCATATCTAGGCATATTAAACTGGCAGGTAAATTTTATCCCTTTATTAACACCTCACTACTTGGATATTGATATGTAATTTCAGTTTCTTCTCCAAGGGGAGTGGAGATAACTAAATTTGTTAACCAAGTAGGTTCCACAGATAATGCAGTGGCAAATTTTATAGAAATAAAGGAGTGAGTCACTCTAATATCAAATAAGACGTGAGCAATCTTAGAATGAACTCTTAATGCACCTTCTACAATACCTCCTTCATTTTCCTCCACCTCTTGCAGTGCTTGGAGATAACCTTACTTTTTGGCCGAATGCTTGTCCTCCTTGTTGGTTTGTTCAGACAATAATGGATAATCGGGGATTCGATGGTCCAGACTTCCACATCGGAGGCATGCTCCCAGCTTCCTCCAGCATTCTTCGGCCATATGCCCGGATCTATCATAGTGGGTGCAAACCATCTTGGTTGGTGTAGTAGTAATGGAGAAAGGTTTGTCGATCTTCTTGGTCTTTTCATCCTTGGAGGATTCTCCTCCATTATTTGGTCTCTTTATGGTAAACGGGACCATGAATGTCCCACTGGTAACTTGTTCCTTCTTGTCCTTCCCACGGATCCTGTCGGACAGTTTAGTGGCATCTTCTAGTAGTTGGGCTCGCCTCACCATCTCTGAATAGATTTGTATATCCATCGGCACCAGTTGCGTGATGTACTGCGGTCGCAGCCCATTAAGAAATCTTCTAGCTTTCATCTTCTCGGTGCCCACCAGATGTGGTGCATACCGGGACAGCCTAGAGAACTGGGCCTCATACTCGACCACGGACAGAGTTCTATATTTGAGCGCGGTAAATTCTGTAGCTTTCTTCTCTTGGACACGATCAGAGAAATATTTGTTGTTGAAGTATACAAAAAATTCTCCCCACATAACTTGCTCATGGGGTAGGGTAGCTTCCACCGATTGCCACCAGAATCAGGCATCACGTTGCACTTGGAATATGGCTAATAATACTTTCTCCTCTTCTATGCATTGCATGATGCAAAAAATTCTTTCTATCTCCCTTATCCATTATTTGGCATCGTCGGGATCAGACGAGCCAGCAAATCTCGGTGGGTTCAAATTGCAGAACTAAAAATTCATTATGTTAGTCATTCATGTTCATAGTAGAAGTATAGTTCTGCATGACCCCTTTGGTATATCAAATGGTACGCTGGGAGAAGGGCAGATCATTTATGTTTGCAAACCCACATCATGCGTAGAGGCTAGCCTCCGTCAAGTACCAAGGGTCAAAAACTTGCATATAGTGATAAATTTGTAATCTGCATTTCATTGTTACATATCCGTGTACAATGAGAAAAAGGATTGCTGTTTGGTTGAAACTACTGCACACAGTGAGGGGGAGCTGAGTCAATCTTGTCAGAATTTTTGGTCTACTTCTGGTGTCAGAATATGCATTTTGCTGTCGCTACTAGTTAAAGTGTTGTAATGCTACTTTATTTATTGGCTGAACATCCTGTCTGTATAACCTATCAGGTCGATGCATATGGAAGATGCACCGATCTTGCTATGCTAATAGGTCGATGCATATGATAGGTACGCTGACCTTACCATGCTAGCGGGTCAAAGGATATGAAAGGAACATCGACCTTAGTTCACTGGCTAGTTGAAGTATTTGAGAGGAGCCTCAACCTTACTGTAGAGGATTAGGTGCTTAACTTCAAGGTTAGTCTTGTGAAATATGGAGAGTTGTTGCTGAGACTATTTTGGCTGGAATGCATTTCCAAGTCGACATTTGTGAAATGAATATCGACCTCATCATGCTGGTAGGTTGATGCATGAGATAGTTGCACCGACCTGACTATGTTAGAAGGTCGATTACATGAAGGGTACACCGACCTTACTACACTTGGAACAAGATGTTTGCTGTGAGTTGTTGTGCTGTCTGAAGAGAGGCTATGGAGAATGTATCTTTGGTTGTCTGCAAGTCTGACCTTAGTCTTCCCTTTTGCCTCCATGTGGCTTTCTACTTTACCATTCTATCTTTACCTTATTGAATTCTCCATCCCTGTTGTCTTATCTGTTCTATCTATGACAAGTCTTTCCCACTTCTTAAATGTCTATGCATTCTTTCAAGGGGAGTTTGTCATTAGAATCTGTCATTCAGGGGGTGTAAGTCTTAAAATCTATCACCTTTACTAATCAAGAGATACAATTACTAAGATCACCCAGATCTAAAAGAAGTTGCTTGACTTTACAGGAATATGATTTGGTGTCTATGAGGATTAAATCTTATCTTAATTGTTCGCTTTATCTGATTCGCTGACTTAAGCATCGGAGGGTTTTCCCTAGGAAGCTATCCCTGGGCACCTCTGATCCATTTCCCTTTTTGCAGTTCTCACGTTCGTGGTCATCCTCAGCTCAGGAATCGCGCGAGATCACCCCTCTTCATCTGGCACTGTCTGTGGGAAATGAACAAAGAGCCAACATGGTGCAAAGAAGCTCCGGTAGGAGAACCGTCGGTGACAATGGAAAAGCCGTGGTGACAGAGGAAGCCCCACCTTCCCATCCTGTGGGGAGCACCCCTTCTAATGCCAACGACCAAGCCGGTGAGCTGCCCCCACCCGCGGTGGGGGAGCAAACCCCCAATGGGAGTGCGGACGCTCTCTAAACCCTCAACACCAAACTGGACGTCCTCGTAGAGCTAATGAGGACCCAGGCAGCCAGGGAAGAGAAGTCACGACTCCCCCGAGAGAGCCACCCCCATGGAGATGCCTCCCTGCAAACTGCTGGGGGCTGTTTCACCCTCCGAGGGTGGCGGCTCATTTGCAACCGGTTAGGAGGGCCATCGCAGGTCCCTCCCCTAGAGCAAGAAGCCTCCTCCACCCTGAGGAGGGAGAAGTCTAGAGTGCATCAGCCATTCCTAGAGATCGATGCCCCAAGGGGGTACCGGGGCAGCCTGCAGGAACTCCCCCACAGCCCCTCGACCCAATGGCAACCGGAGCTGTCTCTCCGACTGTGAGACTTTGAGAGGCATTTTACAGAACAAGAGCGCACCCTCCGCGCTCTACAGAAGACATCTGCTGTGGAGGATGAGGGGCAATCCCCATTCTCTGACCATGTCTTGAAGGCCGAGATCTCCCCCAGGATCTCGCTTCCAACCTTCAAGTTATACGATGGCTAGGGAGACCCGACCGACAACTACGACAGCTTCGACACCCTAATGACCCTGCATGGGGCATCAGACGCCATCAAGTGCCGAGCGTTCGCGGCCACCCGAGAGTCCAAGGCCCTCAGGCTTGGTTCCGAGCCCTCGCCCCCGGTAGCATCAGTGACTTCCGACAGTTTGGGCGAGTGTTCAAGGATAGCTTCACCGACAACGGTCCTCCCCGATCAGTGGTGGGACTATTGGCCCTTAAATAGGAACAGGGGGAGAAACTCTAGGCCTACATTAATCGATTTAAATCGGAAGCCCTCCGTATCATTTTGTATTTTTAATAAAACATTCCATTAGTTCCAACAGTATTAAAATTAATCAGAGAGATACACTCGAAAGACAAAATCAAAAGAGTATTACTCACCATATAAGAATATGTCTACGAGGGTACATATATATATATATATATATATATAGTGCATAATACTACATATATGCAACCATCTCTGCGATTATTTTCTCCATCTGCCAGCCGGGCACAGTGCCGGGGATCTCCTCCGGGCAGGCCCGGTTTCCACCGTGGCGTGCAAGAAGAAACGAGTGGGCAGAATGTTAGCTTTGGCATGGCGGCCGGGACAGCTGGACGAGGGAGCCTCTCACGCAAGGGGGACGCCAGCCTCACCCCGTCTGAAACAGAAGCATAATATGCCGAGGCCCGCCCCCACCACAGGGGTGTTTTGGGAGCCCGTTGTTTCTTAATTTAATGTAGGAAGACAGCGGGTAGGATCTCATGCTGCCTTCTGGACGGCTCCCCCTTGCTTGACGGGTGGGGGGACTTCGTGCGTGTTAAACAAAGATGATGATGCTGCTAATTAATAGGAGAGGAACCAAATAACGTTTGTTCGTGTTTACATATAATATAAGCTATGCTGTTGTCTATGCTAAATAAGGGGGGAGATGAGCTCGTCTGCGATGGAGGGAAGGGAGTTCTCAACCTTCCTGGAAGAATTAAGATCGAGAAGAGGGCAGGTGAGGGGCGACGAGTCTCCGACCGTTTGAAGCTGGCGCAGGGTTAGAGAGCTTGGCCGAATGCCAGGAGCACCAGGAGCTTAGAGAGGCTCCCATCCCATGGAGGGAGCCACTAAGCAGAGCCTTAGGTTCGCGGAGAACCTGACCCTCCCCAAGGTAGGCATCTCTCTCTCTCTCTCTCTCTCTCCGGGTACCAATCTGTTTGTGTGTTCTAGCTAGCTAGGAACTGCATGCATGCACGGCCTCATGCAGGACAGTAGGAGGAAGACCAAATATCAGCCTTCCCATCTTCCATTGCATGTCCCGATCGAGAGTTTAATTACCTTAGACTTTCCTGCTCAAAATCTCAAAACAATGCAGTGCTCCCTTTCTGATGTATCTAAATACAAAACTTCCATGCACGCGACCACCTCCCTCATCCTGGATACATCATGCTCGGATAAGAGATTTGATCAAAGAGCATGACTTATTTTCATATGACGGCCAGGGAGACCCGGTCGATCACTACGATAGCTTCGATGCCCTCTTGACCCTACATGGGGCATCTGACACCATCAAGTGCCGAGCGTTCATGACCACCTTGGTCCAGGGCACTCAGGCTTGGTTCCGAGCCCTTGCCCCCGGTAGCATCTGCGACTTCCAATAGTTGGGGCAAGTGTTCAAGGAAAGCTTCACCGGCAGCGGACCTCCCCGGTCGGTAGCGGGACTATTGGCCCTCAAGCAAGAACATGGGGAGAGGCTCCGGACCTATATTAACCGATTCAAATTGGAGGCCTTGCGTATCCCCCACCTAGATGTTGCCTCGACCATCACCGCACTGACCGGGGGCACCCACGATGAGAACCTTCAGCGCGAATTGTTCCTCCATCCCCCACCTCCCTCACCGAGCTAGTGACCCTAGCCCTACGTCATGTAGAGTGCGAGGAAGTCCTCAGCACCTGCCGCAGCATGACGGGCTCGGGTCGGGAGGGGGAGAAGAAGCGTCAGTCCGAGCAGCGCCCCGAACAAGGAAAGAGGCAAAACCGAGTCGAGGACCATAAGGAGCCCTCCCGAAAGTATGAGCAGTACACCCCGCTAACCACTCCCATCTATGAAATTTACGAAGACGTCAAAGGCTCGGGCCTTCTCCGCCAACCCGAGCCTATGAAGGCAAAACACCACAACCGCCACAAGCATTGTCCATTCCACAGTGACCACGACACAACACCGGCGATTGTCACCAGCTCCAGGATGAGATCGAGCACCTCGTCCGCCAGAGGCACTTATCCCGGTACATGTCTGAGCACAAGAAGGACGTTGCCGCTCCCGAAGAGATTGACAATATCCCCAGCGGAGTCCACATCAACGTCATTACTGGCGACGCGACATCAGGTGGAGATAGCAGCCGAGGAAGGAAGCGTCACGCCGAGCGGGCAATCTGGGCCACCGAGGCCCCCAAGGCCCCACAGGCAAGCGACTAGTAGGCCTTGGTGTTTTCTGACCAAGACCTAGAAGGGTTAACAACCCCACATGATGGCACCCTAGGTGTATCAGCCACAATAAACCACTGTAACGTAGATAGGATCTTAGTTGATAATGGTAGTTCCCCTGATATACTTTCTTATGATTGTTTTCTCAAGATGGGTGAGAACCCATCTAGACTCCGCCCGACATTTTTACGTGACGGCTCTTGTAGCGGGGCACTTTCCTGATTCACGGTTTTTCCCCCAGTCCAACCGTAGCATCCTTCAGAGGGGGAATACTAGTTAGAGGCCTGGCTTAGGCAGTGGGCCAGTGTGTACACACATGGTTAGGGGCTTTGGACTCAGGTCGACAGGTGTGACCCTGACTAGTCACTCATGACGGTACTTTGGTTCTGGTTCTGACAGTGTCTTGGTCTCGGCCTTGTCCTTGCGGTAAGGTACGTGGACAAGACACTAGTAGGTGCAGCATAAGACATCAGTGGACGCAGCTGGCTATTCTTCTAGTGAGAGGTACACTAGTCACATGGCACGTGACTCTTCGCGGTTCTCTTCGTGTTTCTTGTGCGTCGTAACCTCCCGGGTCAGCCCTCTCGTGGCTGTGCTCGAGGTCAGTGTCATGTCATATGCATGACGTTCTAGTCATGTGTGGGATAGTGTGCACGGTGTTCTAGTCGTGTCATCTGGGTCTGTGCCTGTCTAGGTTTTTCCTAGGTTTCTTTGTCTATTTTACAGGTCCCTTGCAGTGTCGACAGATCAGCAACTCATGACTTCGTCAGCTTAGAGTCGCCTTCTTGTTGCTGCTTGGAGTGGTTAGGGTTGTCGAGGTTAGTTCGGCTGCCGCTTGTCTGGTATGGGTTCTTCCCCTCTTCCTAGACTGTTCCCTACTCCTGCTCCCTGTCTTTTCTTTTACTATATTCTAGCCTAGCTTTACAGCTTTGTAGTTTAGTTTTTCCTGCTTTACTACTACCTATTGTTTTACTTGTTCCGTGTTACTGCGTGTTTTCCAGTGGGGATCCGCGTGACCCCTAATAAGCCAGTGACCCGAGGCTCACCCCTACTTTTCAGGTGGGCCGTTGTTCGTTCTACTTCCACGGGTCTTGGTGTGCGAGTTCGTAGATGCGAGTCGGTACCTTCGTTGGGCTTCCCCCGACATTCTTGGTACGTCCTTTTTGTCCTGTCAACTATACTGTTAGACTTGTCCTCTTTCCTTTGGACTAGACTCTGGTATGTAATTGTTAATTTAAATTGTTAATTAAAAAGTAATATTATTTTTGCTACTTTAGCAAACCCATCTAATGAAATTTAATTACTTACTATTATATCTCTGTGGCTTCAATGTACTACACAACAATCCTTTTATCCTATCCCCTTTCCCATCGTTCAATTATTATTTATTTATCATCCTTCTTCCTCCTCCTCTCACCCTCTAGGGAAAACCAACCCACTTCCCCTCTCTCCCCTGCGTCCCATCCCACTTCTCCCCTCCTCCACCATTGCTCCAGCCCTCTCCACACCTCCCCTACAACCCCTTCTGATCATTCCATCCCCTCCCTCCACCACTAACACCGTCCCCACCCCATTCTTGCATTATTGGGGGCAGCACACAGTCTGCCTGTTCACAGTCCAGAAGACTAGTAAATCTCAGAGGTCACTGCATCTTCTTCCTGACGTTCCTGAAGGCTCAAGAGGTACCGATGGAAGCATCTCCGAGTCTTCTTCGCATTGGCAGTCGTCTCGTCCCCTTCTGAGTTCGTGGATGTCTGGGGGAGGCGATCTCCCTTGACTGCGCAACCTCACTCAGTCTGTCAACTAGAGACGACTTGCAGAAGCTGGCACGATGGCTCACCTGAAGATCTGAAGATAGAGCTTGAACAAGACCTTCTACGATGAGTCTTCTTCCTTCTCTAAGAAGCAGGACTCCATTCGGCGACCGGAGCAACAACTTCTAAATTTTCTCCTCATAGTGCACTGTTCTGTCCCCTCTGGGACTAAGTAGACACCCTGTCACTCACTAGGCTGCTCCAGCCTACTCTGACATCGACTGGCATCCCCGTGGGTCTCGTCTCGACGGAGACTCGTCAACGGTTCCAACGCTTCCTGCCACGCTCGATTCTGAGTCCGGGAGTGTTCGTGGCGACCTTGGCTTCCTCCTGCTGTGGCTCTGTAGCACTCAGAACCAGGAAGCAGAGACCCTGTTCGTGGCTCTTCCCCTACCGGCCCGGATAACTTCGGAATTCCAAAAAAATCAGTCAAGACCCTGGTCCAATTACGAGGAGTTGGCCTCTGGTTTCGTCAAAATTTGAGTTCGGGAGTGGTCACAACGGTGCCGACACCTACTATCTATCCTCTGTTCCTGAGAAGGGACAGAATCGACTCCGACAATCTTTGAAGCTTCTAGCATACTTCTTCCCCTCCCTGCTTGACCGGCTAAAGGCCCCTCCCTGTGTGGAGGTAGTTTTACTTGTAATCAATTAACCCCCACCCCAAGATCCCCCTCCTGTGTGAGGCATAGTGGTGTAAACATTTGAGCAGGTTGAACCGGGCACTCTCTTACCGCCGACGGCACTAAGATGCAATACTAATTAAGCAAAGGAAACTAGCAAAGAGAAGTGTTCTGAAGCTCACCCAGTTAGCGTGAAGACGTCGATCCCGGCCGGAGATGAAGGCGAGCGTGGAGGCGTCGGTACGTACCTGCACGCCACGTCGATGTAGCTTCGGATGGCGACCTACTAATACACTCACTACACCTCATGCAGGAGGGGGTTCTCAGGGTGGGGATTAACTTGAATTACAACCAAAACTACCTCCTCGCAGGGAGGGGTGGTAAGCCAGCCAGGTGGGGTAGGGGAGGGATTAAATGAAACCAAATCGGTGAGCGATGTCGGTTCTATCTGCCTTCAGGAATGGGGGATAGGCAGTCAGAGTTGTTGTTTCTTCAGCCACTCACGATTTTTGCCGGAGACGAAACCAGTGGGAGGGTCTTCGTAACTGGATCAGGATGGCTCTTGATTTTTATAGAATTCTTTGGTCACTGGATCCGGTTGGGGGCTGGCCGCAAGTAGGGCCCTGGGTTTCTGATTCAGTCAGCAGAGGTACTCAGCATTAGGAAGAAGAGGCAACCACGAGTGCTGCCAGACCTGGATTTGAGTGAGGCTAGATTCGTTGGAGCCATCGTCGAGTCCTCTTCGAAATGACACTGGTGGAAATGCCGGCGATGATCGGAGATGACCGGAGCAGTCAGAAAGGTGGGCGGGGATCTGTTCAGTCCAGGAATGGTCAAAACAGAGCACCTGAGGGAGAAAATTAAGAAAATGCTCTTCTGGATGCCGAACGAGATGCTACTTTTTGTTGATGGAAGAAGACTTGTGGTAGAAGGTCTCAGACAAGTGGCACCTCCAAAAGTTGAGGGATGTGGCCGTGGGAGCTCCTGGAAGTTGCTTCAGGTTGCTGGTTAGACCAATCTTGCGTAGTCGGAGAAGAGTGGCTCTCCCAGGCAGCTCGGAGCTCAAACGGATGCAAAACCACCTTGCTTGGAAAGCTCTTTGGACGACCTTTCCAGAGGTATATTACTTGCCACCGGACTCCTTGCAGGGATGATGAGGGAGGGCCTACAACTGGGACCTCTTTTGCTGCCAGTGAATAGGGAACTGTAGGTGGAAGATGATAGGTGGGAAACGGGGTAGATGAGAGGGGGAATGGGGTGGATGGGTGTGGAATTATGTATATATTTATTCCTATTTTAAAATTACCAGACGTTACACTCGAGGACTTTGCAACGAGGATTGCTGGGAGGGCTAGGGCCACTTTTTGTGCAGACCCCACCCAGAGAGAGAGAGCAGACTTAGACCTTAGGATGTTTCTGTTCCTAATGTTGGGGAGGCTGTTGCTGGGCATAAAGGGGGACGACATGAACTGTCATTTCCTGAGTGTCTTGGAGGACCTAGCGTAGGTGGGGAGATACGCCTGGGGTGCGGCCCTGCTGGCCAACCTCATTGCCAACCTGTCCACCGGGACAGGGAGAGAGACTACAGTCAGCGACTTCGCACCATTCCTTCAGGTATGCAAATTTGAATTTATGTCTATGTTATATGCTTCTATTCCTATTATGCTTTGTGATATGCTAATGATTTGTGGATGCAGGTCTGGTTCCACCTATACATTTCGATGGGGCGAGCTTCAGTCTTTCGCTCGGAGGCAGTCCCATTAGCTCAGCGCTGGCTTCCGTACGTGACGGGGCCCCCGCACGCGTACGAGCTAGTGGCGGTGCGGCGGGAGCTTTGTGACTTCCCAGCATCCATGGTATGTACGTTATGTTTATGCATTTTGATTTTATTTCTTATTGATGCATTTATGATTATGATGATTATGATGATATGAAATGCACATGCAGGTGGTGTGGAGGCCCTACGCGGGCATGACGGACGACAACCAGCCTTGGGTCATGGCGGGTTGACCCCTATTCGGGCGGGAGCTTTGGCTCCACTGCCTGAACGAGATCGAGCCACTGCGGCTCAGGCTGGTCATGAGGATGTTAGGCCTCCACCAGGAGTGGGTGGACGTGGAGGAGCTGCGGAGGATCGGGCGGAAGACCCGAGGACGAGCAGTTACGATAGATTGGTGACTGCGCTTCCCGGAGCAGTACGCTGACTGGCAGAGGGGCGGCACTCCAGTCGTCCCCCAGGCGGAGGACAGCACGGCATACCTCTGGGTCTACTGGAGGACTTACAGGCGCCGGCCTCAGATGAGGCCCTGAGTGGTACGTATGAATGCATGCTTTGAATGTTTAATTATTCTCTATGATGAATGTTTTTGACTAATGTGTGATAAATGCAGGATGCACATGTAATATCCCGTAATTTATTACCAAATTTTTAATTAATTTTTTGTGTTACGGAGGATCTCTGCGTGTGGTTTGGGGATTGTTCCCCGTGTATTTGGGAGTTACCTCCAGTGTGTGTGCAGGCATAGTATTACGTGTGTGTTGGAGCGTCACTCCGTGTGTGCTATCTTGTAGGGATATTATAAGATAGTGGAAGCCTCCCCCAGTTTGGTGGGGGGTAGACGTAGGGAGCCCGGTGTGGTCCTAAACCACCTAAAAATCTCTGTGCCACGAGGTTTGCTTGTGGTCTGCACATCTTCTAATTTAGTTATTCGCTATTCAAGGTATCGGCGTTGTGTTGTATACACTCATATATTCACATCATTGTTAATCACACGCATGTGAGTCTTGAGTGCGTAATCCAAATTGCTATATCTTGTTGTTTGTTCATCTAAGTGCATAGAAATTAATTACTTATCTATCCGTCGTTCATCATAGTTGATCTTAATTATTTGGAAGTCAATTTTTAGTGGGTCAATCAATTCACCCTCCCTCTTGATTGCCATTGCACCAAGACCCAACAACCATGACGCCAAGCTCAGATGCTCAAGCTCTACTTGGTCGAGCCTGATGTCACCATGACACCAAGCTTGGATGTTCAAGCTCTACAAGGTCGATCCTAACGTCACCGTGACGCCAAGCTCGGATATTCAAGCTTTGAGCCTGACGTAGCCAAGTCCAAGAATCAAGCATCAAGGGTCGAGCATGATTCAATCAAGCTCAACAAAGTTCAGACTCCATCTTGCACAAAGCCTGATAAAGCTCGGACTTCCTTAGCCGAAGCTCAGACCTCATGAGAATAAAGCTCAGACCTCTCCAAGACAAGCTCGGAATTCATGAAACCATGCTCAAGAGTTGATGCAATCATGATCGGGAGCCTTATGGCAATCATGCTCTGGAGTTGTCCCCACAAGCTCCTTCAGCAAGTCTTCTAGTAGGTTTGAGGTCTGGAAAAAGGATCCTAGGACAGTCAACTGTCCTTGTCATCATTGGCTTACCAAAATAACCTTTCTGGTCAGTTGATATGTTAGTTTATAAATATGGGAAAGGTTACCTTTCAGAGTAACCTACTTTTTGCATCCAGTCAATCAGAGGTGCTGTCCAGAAGATCCTCTAGAACAGGAAGGACATCCTTGGTGCTCTCAGCCAATGGGGAAGAAGATCGAAAAACCTCCAAGATCTAGACCATCATTTCTACCTCAGTCAAACATATACCGATCTTGAAGGGAAAGTTATCTGCCTCTACTGGATCAATCGGACAAGAGGTTCTTTTCAAAAGAACCATTGTTTACTCCAGCCAATCAGATGCAGTTCTCTAGGAGGAAAATTTTCATGCTCTTCTATAAATTCAAAATTCCTGCTTGAAGAGGAGCTGCTGCTACCTCAAGGAGAAGAACAAGAGAGCCCTGTGCCTTAGCCGAAGATCAAAGAGGAAGCGAAAGAAAAGAAAGTAGAGAAAAGAGTGAGCAGCCCAGTTCTGGTCCGACCTAGACCAGTGTTGTGAGGAGAGGGAGAGAGAAGAAGAACGGAGAGCGGCCTTGAGAGAAAGCGTCCTAGTAGAAAGCCCGAGCCTGGAGAGCAACCTTTGATCTGGTTTTAGATTTGGAGTTTCAGCTTCATGAACTTGTTCTGAAGCGATATTCATTTTCTTTGTTTCATTTTGTGTTTTCGGTTTAAACTCTGATTTCACTTTCAATGTGTGTGTGTCTGGTGCTCTGTTTAGAGACCGGAAGTGTTTTTACTACACTTGCAGTTTGTTTCTTTTCCTTGTTTGTGTGTGTGTGGAGGGGGGGTTCATCCCCATGTGTGTGTGGGGGGTTCATCCCCGTGTGTGTGTGGGGTTTCATCCTCGTGTGTGTTGAAGACTTCACCCTCGTGTGGTAAAGCCCCATCGAGTTTGGTGAGGGGTGGACGTAGGTTGTGGATTTGCAACTGAACCACCTTAAAAATATCTTGTGAAATGGGTCTATTCTTGTTCGATTGATCCATCTCCTCTATCTCCATTCACAGGAACGCAACTATTTCAGTGTTGCACTCGTACTATTTTGATTGCACAGTCTTACATGTTCGATATTCACTACACTTGCAGACCCAGTCCCCACTTGATACACTCGCACATAAGCACTTGTATTACATCCTGCTTTGCGTTAGCTACATTCTGCATTGTGTGCTGTGATTGTCTTGTTTTGAAGGTCTGCCTAATGCGAGCCTTGCATATCTATTTTTTTTATCAAAAACCTTGCCAAGGTACATTGGGAGAACCAATGCATAGCTAGGAGGTGACTTTTATTGATAATGAAGGATATAAAGAATTACATCATTCGGATGCTAGGCATTCCTAGCTTATCCAATCGGGCAGCACCTTTAATAAAACTTGGAAGTTGCTGCTGCGAAGAAAAAAAAGAATTACAATTTGTATTGCAAGCTAGATTCGCCAAAGAGTCGGCCACCTTATTCGCCTCACGAAAAATATGAATAATAGAATCATTATCTGTGAGAAGGATCCAAATTTGCCTCACATATTTTAGGATCTCCTAGGGGCATGGGATCTGTTTGTTGATAACTTGAACCAGCACTTGTGAGTCACACTCAATTTTACTCAGCTGTGAAGTAATGGTTCTTAAGTATTTCAGACCATCCATGAGAGCTCTAGCTTCGGCCATCATACTGCTAGCTTGATCATAAGAATGAGAGAAAGCCAAAATGATTGAGCCATTGGAATCCCTAATTACCCCACCTCCGCCCGATACTGCAGAAAGCTTTGAAGCACCGTCCGTATTCAATTTTATATAAGGCCATGGAGGGAATTGCCATTTGATGAGTTTAACCCTCTTGCATTTGTTGGTGGGACATTGAATACCAAATGCCGACAAAATAGATTTCCTTTCCTGTTTATCTTCCTGCAGATTAGAGAGAATGAGAGATTGCTTTACCTGTGATAAAATTTTGTGAATCAATTTCTGAGGTTTTGTCACTTTGCCCTCCTGCATAACAGAGTTCCTAGTAATCCATATCTCCCATAAACTTTCGCCGGTCACAGCAATAGTGAATAGACCAAAGAGTGATTTTCCTGATGTAAGGTGTATAGCTTTGATATTAAATCTCTCACAGTTCCACCCCCAATCTCCAAACCTTTTGCTTGAAAGAAGGACCAGATATCCACAACCCATTCACTCCTTATAAAAAGATGGTCACTGGTTTCTTCAAAATGGTTCTGACAGCACCTACATTTAGAGCATATGCGGATACCACAAGCTTTGATATTCAGATCAGTGGGTAAACAGTTGACAAATACCTTCCATATATGAACTGATATTTTAGTTGGAATCCATTGAGACTATATGCGATTCCAGTTGAGACTCATCTCCATCAGCTGTGAGTGTTGAGAGTTCATCATATTTCTGTATGTGGAAGAGTCCCGAGGATATAAAAGCAAACTAAAGGACACAAATGTAAAATAAAAATGTCAATGCTCAGCGTCGATTCCCATCAGAAAGAGAACGGACTCAATGCCGTGTGAACACTAGGCCCGGCGAGCTGGTAACTACGAACCTTCGTGCTGCACCTCCGAACCTCGAGGAGGAACCGCTACACCTATAAGGGGTGAGCCTCTTATCACTGGCTCAGTAGGGGTCCCTCAAAACCCCAATCGTAAAACAACGGTGGTAAATAACGCGAGCAAGTATAGCAACCACAATAACAAGAGTAGCAACGGTAACGAAAAAGGCGAAGGGAACAGTTGCGCCCGAAAACACGGTAGCCGACATGACCTCGGCTCTATGAACTACTCCTAAGGCACCAGAAACACACCCTGATCTCACAGTCGGGGAACCAATGGACTGACGAGAAAACCCTGGCTACGCCGTTAGAAGAATCATCACGACATCTCTATCGTGGACGCCTGTCTTCGCTGACTAAGGCCCAGCCCAAGACCACGCGGTCTAGGAACACCGTCACAACCTCGCCGTCATGAACCGTACACCGTCCATGGAAAACCCACAGTAATCCCTACCAGAAACCCTAGACCTCTATATTGGGGGAAACACATAAAACCACGCCTCGTAGACGGGAAACCAAACCTCGAGTCACGAGAGTCTCGTCACGTGATGGGGGTACTACCCACAAGAAGTAAGGCCGGATGCGTCCACTGACGTCTTAGTCCACACCTTAGGTGCCTCCCTACTCGCCCCAGGCGGATACTGAGACACCATACCAGTAGCCACAGAGCAAGAGTCTAGTCGGGGTCATGCTCGTCAACACGCACCTGTAGTCCCCGACCATGTGTGCACACAATGACTGACTGCACTACGTCAAGCCCTCTAGCAGGTTTTCCTCACAGCCCAGACTTGAGCCGCTACAATAGGAGGCCCTATGGCAAACCTATAACGACCCGAGAATCTGATTACCAAAAAGGCCCGATAACCCGAGACTCGTACTGCCACCCACGATCCCGAAGACTCATAAGGGTTAAAAGGATGGTGTGGAGACTACACAAGTATCACAAATAATTACAGGAATTAAAGCAGTTTATATAATTAAGTAGGAAATTAAATTAACATTTTACATGATACATGGTCCACAAGATATAACAAGGTTGCCAAGCCCATGGGTGTCTTGTAACCAATGATATCGCCTGGGCGATTAGGAATCCATGGGACATGATGCTCTATTGGGCCGACATGTTGACACTCGGTGACAAGACAAATTGACTCCCAACCCTAAGACAACAATGCAAAGTTGGAATGTAATGCGACACCTTGGACCGACTACCCTAGACTCTAACCCACTCTGATACCAATTTGATGCGGGACGGACTCGCAGACTTGACTCCAAGTTGGATACTGACCTTGGACTCTAGACAAGCTCGCTGTTCATCCCTAACGAGGGAAGCGTATGATCGTGCGCGGTTGAGAAACTGACAAGAGCTAGGGTGGTCAAACTCTCAATAGTGCCTGGGTCGGGTCACGGGACGGTCTCACTCTCTCTCTCTCGCAGCGGTGAATAAAATTATAACGAGCTAATTACCCTATCATGCTCTCTAGCAGTGACATATAGAAGTATATACGAGTAAAGCAAATGCCAAAGAGAGGAACGAAAATGATACCTCCACGCTTTGGGCATGGGGAAGATGACCCCGACCAGTTATGGTAACTCCCGGTAAAATAATTAGTCAATAATTACAACAGTGAATTCTTGCCCAGTCCATGCAGGGAGGTAAAGGGCTACAAGTGGGGCCCGGGAGGAATGATCCTGGGTTGACGGATAGCAAGCCGGAAGGGCTCTCGGGGTGAACTCGGCCTGCTGGTCGGACTCGATACTATTCTGACTCAGTTCGACTCGGTTCAACTCGCTAGATAGCAAGCCGTGGCCTCCAAAGGAACGTCACCCTCCTTGGGTCTTCTGAAGGCACCACTTGGCTGGGACGTTGGCAGAACGTCCCTGGTTGACTCCTGGTATCGGCAGTCACTGAGATGGACTTTTGGTGATTTTGCAAGAATTCTCTACAGACTGCTCTTTCTGGCCTACACAGGGAACAGAATTGCGCGCCTCGGCGGAAAGAATTATTGTGCTCAGATCCAGAGGCAGATCGAGGCGTGGCTGGTGCCGTTGGAAAGACAACTCACAGATCTACAACATATATTTTTTCCAATCCATCCAACGAGTGGATTGGAAATGAAAATGACTGTGGATTACTGTTGTTTTTGGAACTGGTTACAGGACAGTTAGGGCAGAAAGGGATCTGCCTGAAAATGAATTTTGACTGGAGCCATGATATGTTATTCTTGTATATTATATTTTACAAATATACAACATATTTCACTGATACACTCCTGTCCTTTAGTCCTGAATAATATGCCATTCTTGCACATTATATCTCACTCTTGTACTGTACATTTCATTCGTGTACATTATTGTTGGCAGCATTTTTTGCCTGCCTATAAGGAGGTGGACAGCAGATGAAACCTGTCTGGGTTGAAACAGCCTGTCTGGGGTGATGAAGACCTGCCCGGGGTGAAACTCTACAGCAGGGACAGCAAACCCCACAGCAGGCCATAGCCTCACCCTACAGCAGCAGCAGCTCATGACCCCTTCCGGGGTGAAACCCTGCAGACACCCAGATGAAACCAACCTACCCGGGGTGAAGCCCTGCAGACAGAGCAACCTGTCCAGGGTGGATGCAGCAGACACAGGCCCCTCCGGGGTGACTACTTGCCCACCTGCAACCGCGAAGGCACACCATGGGATGAGGGATTTTACTTTTAATTTCATTCCTGCTGAAGGAAAAGAAGGGGGTGGCAACATAGAGATTTCACATGTGGCAGTTCGTGCGCAGAACAGGGAAATGGCAAAAAAAGCAATATTCTTTTCTCGCCGAGGGTGAGGATGGGTCGGGAGAGGAAGAAGGGAAAGAGAGACATTTTGTTGATGTGTTTACGGTGGGAAATCCACCCATTTAATGCCTCTGCTGCAGAAGCATCATGCGGTTATTTTCTCGGCAACTGCATGCCCAGTCACGCCTGTGTGGACCAATTGGAGAGGGAGTTGCGCATTGACGTGGCCTTTGTACACCGGATGCGGTATACAAAGCATTTCTCAGGTTCAAAACCTGCTGGTGACATCCAATGCATATCCCAAGGACATCTGTACCTTTCACAGTTATTCAGCGTTCATTTGAATTTCCTTTTCAGGGCTTGTTTGAAGTTCCTCATCAAAGTAAAAGAGAGGAAAAGGAAAACACATCTCAAATAACAAGCGACTTCTCTGAACTACCCCAATCACTGGCATAGCATAAAGGAGAGAACATATAGCACTCAAATCTACACTATAAAGGTTCAAGTAAGATGCTGATCCACTCCAACAGCACTAACAGTAAAAGCAAATAAAAAAATAAAAAGAATAAGGGATCTAAAATACATCTTCAAGAAACAAGTCCAATACCTCTTAATCGGAGCTAGATTGATAGGAGTAGGGGTCGCAAAAGACTCATTAACAATAGGGGCTAGTTCAAACTGAGTTGGTAGTATGGTTGGGGTAGGAGCTAGTTTGATTAAATCAAGAGATGATAGTAGCTCTTCCCGCAAGGTGTCTTGGTGAAAAGCAGATGAAGTTGAGTGATCCTCCACCATGAGTGGAGGAGAGACACCTTGATTTAATTGCCAAGTAGATGATGTGCCCTTTGGCAGAATCAGAACCCAGGGCCTTGCCCCTTTAGGTGGAACTGGAGTGGAAGGAGGGATGTCTTAGCTTGTTTGGGGTGGTTCACTCTTGGGTCGGATCAAGATCAAAGGTCTTGTCCCTTGTCCATGGCCAAGCATGTTCCCTGTGTCTGAGCTCACTATGGGTTGGTCATTCGCCACTTCCTCCTCATCACATTGCCAATGTTGTCCTCTTTCCATTAGCCTAGATTCACGGTTGTCCCTAACCATGGCTAACCTTTCTTGGGTGTAGGATGAAACATGAGATGATTGGTGGAAAGGAAAGGAACTGAGGACATTCCCCATCCCTCTCATAGGCACCCCACGGCTTGCAATGGCAACCTCATGGTTGGTGAGATTAGAAGGCTAGTTAAAGGGATTGATATGTTCATTGGAGCTTGCCCCTTCTGAGTTGGGACATCACAATCATCTAGAGAAAAAGGAAAGGAGGAATGTTTGAGTTGAGCTTGGATAACATGAGCTCTTTTGTAGAGCTGAGCGAATGTGTGAAATTCCATAAGCATCAAGATAGCACAGAGCTGAGGAGTTGTGTTATTGACTAGAACAATGATGGCTTGAAATTCTGGGATGGCGATCCCAGACCTAGAAGTCATATCTCTCCACTGATTAGTGAATTGAATGAAGTCCTCATCGGGCTTCATCTTTTCTATGATAAGATCCGTGAGAGTGAGAGCTACACTAGCCATGTGGCTGAATTGAGCGATGAAACGCTCAGACATAATGTCAAAACTGATAAGATCAATAGCCGAGAGTGAAGAGAACCACTTGAGGGTCTCTCCTTCAAGTGATTTTTGAAAGAGATGAACTAGGAGGACCTGATCGTAAAGCCATTGATGAGAATCCAAAAGAAAGCAAGAAAGATGTTCATGTGGATCGGTGGAACCATCATATTTCCAATATTTGTATGATGATTACCTGGAGGACGCTGGGGTGGCCTTGTGCCCTCTTGCGCCAGCAGACCCCGTAGGCCCGTCGGCTACAGCCCCAGAGGAATGCGAAGTGAATGTCGCTTCGACACCGGCTCGAGACGAGCAAAAAGAGGCCTTCGACGTCCTCGAGGCCGAGGACGGCGAAGATCAGGACTTTGTCGATTTACTATCGGCCCCACCGAAAAGTGAAGATGACGGTCAGGCTACTGTCGACGAGCTGATCGAAGTTAATCTTGGCACGAAAGATAACCCCAGGCCAACTTTCCTGAGTGCTCTCATGCCCCCTCCGGAGAGGGAGGAATATGTAAAATAACTACAAGAGTTTCGCGATTACTTCTCCTGGAACTACAAGGAAATGCCCGGCCTCAGTCCCGAGGTGACCCAGCACATATTGGCCATCGACCCCAAGATGAAGCATGTGAAGCAACCTCCTCGGCGCGTGCGATTGGAATTGATAAAATAGGTCTGCAAGGAAGTCGACAAGCTCATAGATGTTGACTTTGTGGCAGAGAATCAGTATACCACCTGGTTGGCCAACATCGTCCCGATGAAGAAGAAGAATAGGCAAATCAGAATCTGCGTGGACTTTCGTGACCTGAACAAAGCATGCCCAAAAAATGACTTCCTGGTGCCAATCACCGAAGTGATGATCGATGCAACCACCGGCCACGAGGCCCTTTCTTTCATGGACGGTTTGTCTGGTTATAACCAAATATGGATAGCCGAGCACGACCGGATTCATACAGCCTTCAGGTCACCTAAGGGGATCTTCCACTATAAAAGAATGCCCTTTGGCCTCAAAAACGTCGGCGCCACATATCAGCGGGCGATGGCCAAGATATTCGACGATTTGCTCTATAGCAGGGTCGAATGCTACATTGATGATTTGGTCGTGAAGACGAAGAAGAGAGGCAACCATCTGAGTGACCTCAGGATCATCTTCCAGAGGCTCCAGCAGTACGAGCTGAAGATGATCCCGATGAAGTGTGCCTTCGGCGTCTCCAGCGGAAAATTCTTGGGCTTCATAGTCCGGCATAAAGGGGTCGAGATTGACCCCCTCAAAATAAAAGCCATCCAAGAGCTGCCGCCTTCAAGGAACCTAGGAGAACTGAGGTCCCTGCAGGGCCAACTAGCTTATATCCGCAGGTTTCCGGGACTTCTGGGTGTTGCCTCTAATTCTTCCCCGGGACTTCCGGGTGTTGCTTTTGATTCTTCTTCTCTGACCCTGTCGGATGACTCCTACTCTCCTTCTCCGACCATGTCGGATGATCATTCTTTTTCTTCCTTACCTTCATAGCAATACTCTCGTTGTCTTTCTATTCCTTCTATTTCACCCTTTCGGGGTCTTCGCCCTTTCTCTCGCTATTTTTGAGGCTTTAGTCCGCCTTGATCCCAACTGATCTGATTTCTTCTGTATCTGGTTCCTTGTTATCAGGGCCTTTATGCCTTAAGGAGGGAGTTCTAGCCCTCATCTCTCTTCCTTTTATCTCTTCTTCGTCCAGTTTGATGTTTGCCGCTCCTTCGTGTCGAGGAATCCAATCCTTTGCTCTCATTTCATCTTTGTCCTGTCAAGCAAGGAAAACAAAGCTACTCACGCTCCTCAAAGCTTGATGACCAAGCTCTCGCTTCAGGATGCTACTTTCACGCTATGGATATGCAAGGTATCTTTATTTTGTGTAAAAAAATATGCTACTATTACTATTGCTTATTCTTCTTCATGCACATGCTTATAATACTATTTCCTCATACATGGTTGAGTGGCTTAGTTAGGCTTTATTTAATTCAAGACAAAATGAGTTCACTTCTGCAGCACCCTTAGGCTGGTAATAGCTCCGCATTGTGAGTCCAGTTCTTTCCCCGATTATTGAGGGTGACCTTTGAGTAAGGTTTTTCACACACTTCACGGTGAGCCATAGCCGATCTCCTTTACAGCAACATCATTGCTGCTTTGACCATACTTTGGGTATGCACGAAGGCTTTTTCTCTTCTGCTCGGCCAAGTGCAGGGGCAAGAGATTGATGGATAAGATAACCAACCTAGGTGCTTCCCAATACGGGAGAGGTTACAAATAGGGGCAGTCTTGACCCTCAAAAAGTGAGCTTTATTACAATATCTGGCCAATAAGGGCTGTCAAGTGAAAGTCAATATGAAAATCGAAAGTAATATTATGAATTAACGGCATGGCAAGAGTGGGGAAGCCCTGCGGGACGTCATGAGCCCAGTCGTATACGTGCCTAATAAAGCGTCTAAAAATCAAAGACACAAAGTCTCGGCGCAACAGACCTACTCTTTGAGGGGTAGTGCCCTGGGAGGAATTTCAGTCCTGAGGGAAAGAGCTACGCTAGCTACAGAAAGAACAACAGTAACAGTAGGAACATTAATGTAGACTTGCACTTTATTTAACTTAATTTTGAGTAAATTAAGATAAAATAAAGGCTAATTTAAAATTGTGTGACAATTAACGGACGTGGCAGCTTAAGCGTGTGGCCAGGTCACTCTCCGTGGACCCACCTGGCCGCCTCAAGTTCACGTAACTGAAGGCGCGAAATCGCCCTTTGGCTAGCTCTACCGAGACTTTTTCCGGGCGCCCACCGGGTTAGCGTACCTCGTCAGCAGCCAACCTATCTCCCTTAAACGCCACCTTTCCATTGGTGGGAAACCGACGCCAGCTCTTCAGATGAGGTCACCTTTCAATAAGCTGCCCAATCATAGTCAGAGTCCATCTGCGGGTCACTCGATAAGGTCGGCTTTCCTTTTTCTCTCTCTGCCCTTCTTTTTTGAAAAAATAAAAGGAAAAGCGGATAGAGGCCGGAGGGCCGGGGTGGAGGCGCTGGAGACTGGAGGGAGTGCAGTGGGGGCGAGAGCAGGGCAGTGAGGACTCCGGCGGCGGAGGAGGGTTGGGGTCTCCATCTCCGTCTTCTGTTCTTTTTCCCCGTTTCTGCTGCTGCTGTTTCTTCTTCTTCTCCTCCACCTTTCTCCGGCGTCATTGCGTCGTCGCCTCCTTTTCTTCCCCGTTTTGGGTGGCTGTTCCGTTGGTGGTGACTGAGACGGACATGGAGGGCGCCGTGGTGGAGGCCAGGTGATCGAAGCGCATTGGTAGGTTTGCGTTCTTTCCTTCGTTCATTCGCTCCTCCATTCCCATTTGAGCCGCTTGTACCATTTTGTTCTCCTGCCACTGTTGTTTTGTTTTTTAATTGTTATTTATCTATTTGTTTTCTACCTGTGTCTCCGTTGTCGCCATTATCAGGATTTCTTCTGTCGTGGTCCATCGGTTCTTGTTTCTAGTATGTCAATCTCTTCTTTCTTTCCTTCCTTCCTTTCTTCCATTGGGGGCGGGTGTAGGGTTTCATGATGTGGAAGAATGGGGTTGGGGAAACGAGCTAAGGTGTCCCCTGTTTTTTCTACCGTGGAATGCTGTTCGAGGGATCTTCAACTGTTGGTAGAGAAACCCTGGTGGTGGGACTAGGGACTGTGAGTGCCTCTGCTGTTTTGTGTTGTGCTTGCTGGTGTTCTGACCATTTTTCTACGCCTTGTCTTGCAGCTATGGCGCGCTTTGGCAGAGATGGACGGGTCCCAAGGTGGATGGCCCGAGAGGAGGATCACTAGGTGCGGAGGACTGATCGACAGCTCCCTCCTCTAGGCCCGCCAGTGGTTACCGTGGCTAGCACAGAGCAGCTAGACAATGGACACACAGTAGTGGCTGAGGGTCCCCTTGGCGAGAGAGCCGCTAGAGTCGGGACCGTGGAGGTGGCTAGGATTCAGGAGGCCGATGGCATGTACACCTATGACAGGAGCGGAGGGTATCCACTGGAGTTGCCCATAGATCGGCACCTGTTCGAGTTTCTCTAGTGCTATGTTCTGCCTGGCATGGAGGAGGACGAATCACGGATTCTGGGAGCCCGTTGTCGGCTTGAGCAGGCCATCTTGATCGGCAGGGATAGCCTGCATGGCATAGCCTTCTACAGCTACCCTAGCTTCCTGAGGACTACTAGAGGTAGGGCTAGTTTCCCAGTGCTGAGTGCCTGGGATTCTTTGGTAGGGCAGAGTGATCAGGGGTCAGAGTTGGGCTGTTGAGGCCCACTTCTTGGGACTTGCACAGTCACTATCACATCGAGACAGAGGGGACCACCGGATTGGTACTGGAGCTCGCGGGCTTGCAGTATGCTGGAGAGGGATATGATGATCACAGAATGCTGGATGGAGTTATGAGGCAGATTGTCATGAGCTGGTACGGTCGCTGGGCCGTGATTTCATCACACTACTACCGCCAGGGTGCCACTGAGTGGCTGATGGGGGTTATCCATCACTACCGAGTGCTGTTGGACCGGGCCGGGATTAGGTACGTGGTGACTGCCACCTTATACGCGTACCCATGCTACACTGGGCTGCTGCAGGGGTTGCTGGAGCGCTTCAACCATCATTTGGAACACGATGGCTACAGCAGAGGGAGAGACCTCACTGGACTTTGGTCTCTGTTCCGGATCTCTAGGCTGCCGATCAGCGGTGAGGGGTACGAGGAGGTAGTACTAGATGACCTCCACCGCAGCCACAGTGATGGGCTGGGGAGATACTGAGTACCTTACCACTATCGGTATCTCATGAAGACCTGGAGGGACTTGGCCTTGGCAGGGAGAGAGAGAGCAGCACAGACTCCGAGGGTGCCACTGAATGTATGGGTCTGTCATTTCTACAACGGGTCGTTCTACTTTTACTAGGAGTTCGCCAAGGACCAGACTCCCTGGGAGGAGTACATAGAGGTGGAGCTTGACTTTAGGACCTACACCAGGTACATCTATGCTCCACAGGAGGGGTGGAACCCCCACGGCCTACCAGATGTGACACATCTCACTGCTTATTTGGCATATTGGTTGGCGACATTTGTGGTTCCGCACGGAGAGGATGGTTTACTGAGAGCCAAGTTGTTGTGGCCGGCTTGTCTGTTAGCTGAGGGGAGATAGTTGGCCTTGGCTCCTACTGCACTGGCCAACATCTACCAAGGACTGGGAGTTCTAGCGGTGCACCCAGCACCGAGGGAGAGGAGCATACTCCTGCCGACCCATTACCTCAGCGTATGGGCCGGACTACTATTTCCGGGACTGGTGACGTGAGGGACGGTGATGAACCCGGCGGCACCGCCTTTGTTCAGCTTCCTCGGACAGCCTGACGGGGACGCAGAGGCGCAGCTGGAGGGGGCTAGGAGAGCCCTTTGCTACTTGCCCGCCCGGGGTGAGGAGGGGCTACCTTTCGACAGTGTCACGAGGGACTCCCGCCTTTTTTTGGGACCTTCAAGTGGAGGGGCGACCAACGAGCACCCTGTTTGGGAGGCGGTAGATGCCGGGCTACGGACGGAGTGGATACAGAGTACCCGGTCAGCGGTGCTGACGTTACACCGGTCAGCGACAAGTTCCTTGCAGCCGTACTATCCACACCAATTTGCAAGGAACTTTGGGTACGACCAGTGGATCCCGTCGAACAGGGAGTTCCCTTTGGCAGGTAGGTAGTACCGGGGCAGGGACACCCACTTACTCGCGGTGACATGGTGGGACTTCTACAGTCGTCGGGAGCTGGAGCACTTCTCGATGCTGGGACAGGGACGTTGAGGGAGGTTCGACGTTCACTACACCAGGTGGTGGTTCGAGCACAGTCACCTGTACTGATAGAAGGCCTCCACAATTTGGAAGGCAGAGGAGAGCTGCTTGCTGAGGGAGGATCTACCTCCTATTGCGCTGGATGAGGGGTACCTGAGGACCCGTGTCGCACGAATCCTCTGAGACATCGAGCGAGTCATGGAGTGGTGGCCCCAGAGTGGCTTGGGTTCGACCTCTGGGAGCCGGAGCAACGGAGGGGCACTAAAGCCCCTGAGACAGGTGTCAGTGGGAGCGGTGGCGACAGGAGGGAAGGTGTCCCGGTCAAGGGCACCTAAGGCCTAGTGGGCCCAGTTCTTGGCCGACTGTGGCTTTCAAAGTGGGGTTTCGCTGGACCCGGAGCTCCCACACGAGAGCTTTACCGATTCAGCGATCGATGACTGGCGGCGGCATATCGGCCATGCGATCGGGTCTATCGGACCCGTGGAGTTCTTGTCCCAGATTGAGTGTGCCCGCACTCTACGGGACATCAGGGAGACCGTGACGATAGCGGCTCAGGTGTTGGCACTAAAGCTGGAGCAGCTGGTACTCCTGCCACCAACCCCCTTCGGGGCTCCAGGTACGACCTTGTTTGAGACACTCCATCCATTTTTCTTTTGTTGCTTTCTGGTTATAACACTAGGACATTATATAATGCTATGTCTATTGATAGGTTCAGCGGCAGAGGGGGACAACCCCTCCACGGAGGCATCCTCGGGGAGTGGGGACAGAGTTCCACAACCGAGGCAGAAGCGCCCCAGAGTGGAGGCTACGGTAGCCAAGACTGGCGAGTCTTCTGGAGGACTCGAGGCTGACGTGGTAGCTGATGTAGAGATGGCTCTGAGTAAGTGCCATTGTGCCTCATTTGCTCCTGGTCAATTTAGCCATGGTTGTGGGCTAATCCTGCTTCACTGGGTTTGTGTTTTGCAGCCCCCGTGGAGGCTAGGGCGGAGGCGACCTTCTTGCCCCCTCGGGAGGAGGACCCTCCCTATGTGGAGGGAATTGAGTGTGAGAATGACACGGAGAGTTTTCTCCGACTGATGGATGAGATGGCACCCAATGTTAAGGCCTTCCCCGACTTCGAGTCGTGGGAAGGTGCAGGAGGAGCCCTGATGCGGGACAACTATAAGACTCGATATGTGGACACGAACCTATGACCTAGACGAAAGGACATGATTCACTAGACAACGCGACTAGCAACTGTATGACCAAGTCATCACCTAACGTGGCTCCCGAAGGGACAAAGATGCCCCAAAACAAGAAGCACTCGCTCACGGTCGTCCTGATGCTTGCTTACCCAGTATGAATCCCTTATGCCTGTGCCGCTCTCGGGAATGCTTGGATGTCTCATGGGGGAGGCCTTGCTCCAAGGAAGGGTCAGGCTCAAAACGCTCACCAGCTCTTGCTGTCGCTTCCTCGTATGGTACTAAGTCAGCCCGATTGAATATGGGTACCAACTCACACGCCCGAGGAATCTCTACCACGTAGGCATCAGAGCCTACTCTCCTCAAAATTTGAAAGGGTCCTATCCCCTCAATGTCTGTCTGTGGAGGGATCCGGGATGGAAGCCTCTCCACGCAAACCACCACTTGCGAACCCTTTTTGAGTTTGTGCAACCGCTCTTGCCGCCTAGGATGCTTAGTGCTCATGGGTGCTGGCCTAGACTGGGACTTATCAAAGGGGCTAGGGGTGGCATTCTCATTGGCTTCTGGGGAACCACGACCCAGTGGGAGGGGTGTGGGGATAAGCTTGGACATTATTAGAAGAGGGGATAACGGGTGTGATGGACCTGCTTCCGGCTAAATGATGGCTGTGGCGGGAGGAGGGAGGGCTTGGATAGCAATGGTCTCCCCTTTATGTAGAAAAGTGCATAGGTTAGCGTGACCAAAGTACCGAATGTCCACATCAGACATCCATGGTCGGCCAAGGAGAATCCCACAGTTGTCCATGGGGAGGACATCACACCAGACAGTCTCATAATAACCACTGATCTGAAGGGGAACCGGGCAAATCATCCCGATGGATTGGGACGTACCGTCGACCCAACTAACATCGTATGGCTGGGGGTGGGGAAAAGCCAGAAGCCCAACGCGGGCAACGCAGTCAGTGGAGACAAGGTTGACCGCGCTATCGGAATCAAGGAGAACGACATAAGGTTGGCCTCTAATCAAAGCCACGATGTTACAGAGGCCATTCTGACGCCAATCTAGTACTGCAGGGGATGGTGGGCGGACAAAGCTATGGGGTAATACAGTTTTGACCATGAAGGATGGCTGAGGAGATCCATCTTCCAGGGTGGTGGTCCCCTCAAACTAATCAATCAATGATTGCTCTGGGGTGTACTCGATAGTCTCTTCTCCTACCGACTCCTGAGGTGGAGGCTCGACCTGCTCCTCGATGACAAGACTAGAAAGACCCCGGTTAGGGCAATGGCTAGCAAAGTGACCGAGTCCCCCACAGGTGCTGGCCAGCGCATCCCTACCCCCCTCCCCTTGCTCCTCTCATCTCTTTCTCTCCCTTTTTCTCTCTATTTTGCTGCACCTTCCCCTCTCCCCTTTCTTCTCTTCTTCTCCTCCCTCATCTTACTCCCTTCTCTTTTCTCGATCTCCCCCATCTCTTCATTTTTCTCGTTCTTTCTTCTCTTTGCGCCACCGTCTCCCCTGCTCTCTCCCTCTCTCATCCACTCTCTTCTCTATCGCACCGTCCACGTCACACTGGCACCATGCCACATGCTCACTCTCCTCCTCTCCCTCTCTCCCACACACACTTGCACCACATCCCCACCGCCGCATCACCCTCCATTTGGTGCCCCCGTCTTTTCCTCCCTCCGCAAGCACCCTCTCTCTCTCTCCTCTACCCTTCGCACCGCCTGCATGTCCACCACCGGCCTCCTACCACCATCTCCCTCATCTGCCTCTCCTGTCCGAAGTCGACATTCGGCGTCGCCCTGCTTCCCTCACCGCGTCACACCATCTCCACCGGCACCCACATGCACTTGCACATTCCCCCTTCTTCTCCTCTCTTTCTTCCTACATGCACCGCCGGCCGCCACCAGTTCTCTCTTTCACCATCTCTCTCCTCTCTACCTTCTCCTCTCACCACCGCGAAGCCTCTGCCACATTGCCTGCTCCTCCGCTACCGTCCAAAGCCACCACGGAGCACCTTCTCCCCCTACTCTCTTTACTCCTTCTCTCTCTGTCTCACCCCCTCACACACACATGCACACACCGCATCGACTCCCCCTCCGTCTCTTTATCTCTATAACTCATGCACACACACACACACCCTACATGCACACACGTTCCCCTCTCCCTCGCTGTTCCCCTCTCTTTCTCTCTCCCCTCGTGACTTCTCTCTCTCCACACCCTCTATGTCTCACTCTCTCTATCTCCCTCTCTCCCTCTTCTCGCGATCCTTCTCTCTCTCCCTTTCTCTCTCACGGGCTCTCTCTCGTTCTCATTCCCCCCTCACTTCTATCTCCATGTATCTATCTCCATGTAGATAGCATTAGGAGTAGGGTCTCCCTCTTCCTCTCTATTTCTCTTGTAGTTATGTAGAGACTTCTTTCCCCCCTCTCGTTGTTCTTCCACCCTAGATATGTTGTAATTTATTTTGCTATTTTGTTTGTAATTTTTGCTTCGATGCAGAGTTTATGGCAGGGTGCTGACATTTTGTGTTATGTCCAGGCCTGGAGTCTGAGGAGGAGCACGTGTCGGCTCCTGTTGAGGAGGATCAGGGAGAGCCCTTCGTCTCCCCCATGGCCACTGAGGATGACTGAATTACAGGGGACCCTCTACCCTCTCCGACTCTAGCAGGGGATACTGTCGAGGTGGAGGAGTGGTTACCCTCACTGACTCCAAACGGGGATGCTACAGGCACGATAGGAGCCACACCAGGTGACAGTTAGGACCTTTCTCAGGTTTTTCACCGTGTCTTGTCATAGGGAAGCCCTGGATGTTACTGACCCATTTTGTGTTTGGTGGGGTCATGTAGGTTCTTCCAGTGTGTTGGCTGAGGTGGGTCACTCCTCCCTAGAGCTGGGGATCGAGTGGCGTATGTCTATTTCACCACCAGAGCCGCTACTGGACGTCAGCATGGGTGCGGCCTTACTCTTGTGGGCTCGGGGTTACATAGGAGGTGATCCCCTGCCTTCTCTAAAGGAGCTTCGACAACGGCTGAGGGACTGCACGCAAGGCTACCACAGCCTTGGATTCCCCCGCAAGCTCTGGATGTCTGGCTTGGCTGGCATCTGGGCAGAGTACCTACGGCTCCTGGAGGCCCAGGAGCAGAGGGCTCAGTGGCTAGCGGCCATCCGAGAGGTGCAGGAGCAGTGGGCTCGACTCACGTTGGTGGCTGCCGCGCAGAGGAGGCGTGCAGATGCAGCCGTGTCACTTGCTCGGGACCGTGCCGTGTGGCTCAGCGAGGTAGAGAGTAGGGCAGGGGCCTTGGAGAAGGCCCTGGAGGAGCAGCGGTGAGACGTGGAGCTCACTAGGGCCGAGTGGCGGACTGCCAAGACAGGGGCCAAGGTGAGCGTGCACCTTGCATCGACCTTGGAGGCAGAGCTAGCTGCTACGGAGTCTCGCCTGGTGACGCTTGAGGGGAGCGAGCCTGGGTTGTGATTGTATCACTTCTTCCACTTTTTTTTTGCTATTCGGACCATACATCTTTTGTTACCCCAAGGGCATGTCTTGGGCTCCCATTTACAGAGTATCAATGACAAATTCCAGATTTTGATGATGTTATTTGCTGAGTTGTTCCACTTCTTGTTCCATGGAGTAGTGTTGGATGCAGGGACTAGCGACCACTTACTGCCACTCGGTAAATGTCCAGGTAGGGGCTGTAGGGCGCAGTGGGTTAGGAGGCCTTCTAGGTACTGGGCCCAAGGCTTGGCATTGATGGCATGTACTAGCATAGTGAATGCAGTCTGCGTACATGGTAGGCCAATAGAAGCCTTTAAGTTTGATGTTGTGCTTCATCCTGTCTCCGGCTTGATGTACGCGGCACAGCCTAGAATGAACCTCGTGTGTGATGGCTCGAGCCTCTGCTGGGGAGACGCATCTCAAAAGAATGGACTTGTCCTTCTCGTGGACAAGCCGATACATGGAGTCACCAATCAACTCATAGTACGTTGCCTAGCAGAATAGTCAGACCCTTTGAGCTCGATCAGGGGGGAGCCATCCCCTCTTGAATTTGATGATGGGCTCACGCCAATCTTCTTCTTCTGGGGGAGTGTCCTAGTCAAAGCCTTGGACCTCATAAACTGTGAGACAGGAGTTGCTTTCGAGTGAGCTAGACATCAGCCTTCTGTGTTTGACTGTGATGTCAACTTCACCCTCAAGCAATAACTTAATAGCCGCAGCCAACTTTGCCAGGGTGTCAGCCTGGGCGTTGCCACTTCTGGGAACGTGGTCTATTTCAAAGAAATAGAACTTCTGGGTTAGCCAAGTGACGGCGGCATGGTACGGGACCATCTCTGATTTCCGGACGTCGTAGATGCCAAGGACCTGTCGGACTATCAGTTGAGAATCTCCATAGGCTCTGAGGCATTTGACGCCCATATCGAGAGCCATATGGAGTCCGATGATCAGGGCTTCATATTCGGCTTCATTATTGGTCAGAGCCTTCATAAGGGTGTAAGAGTTGTACAAAACTCCGCCCTGAGGAGTCAGGAAGATAATTTCGGCACCTGTCGTAATGCTTAAGCTGAGGTTGCTCCGGGTAGTACCTCAAGAAGCGCCATCAAAGTACAACTCCCAGCAAGGTAGGCTGGCTGTGAGGGCATCTTGTTGCCAGTAATGCAAGACATCTCTGCTCTGCTTAGCCAGTTGTGGCTGTTGGAGCGTAAGAGACTCCTCATCTAGAAAATCCACGTTGAAGGGAGAATCCTCCGGGACTGGATGGGGTGTCAAGAATTCAGCCATGCCCTGCCCCTTGATTGCTTTTCTAGGGACATAGGTGATGTCGTACTCCATGAGCAGGAGAGCCCACCCGATCCCACGGTCGGGGAACAACCAGACACGAACCACCAGACTACGACCGCCCTAGTCACGCTACCAGGGAAACGACACGACGTCACTGTCGTGGAGGCCTGTCCTCACAGACAAGGGCCCACACCGAAATCACGCGATCTAGAAATGCCATCACGATCTCGCCGTCGTGAACTCAACGACGTCTAGGGAAAGCCCTCGGTGACGCTAACAGAAAACCCCAGATCTCAACTATAGGAACACTCTCGAAACCACACACGAAGCCCCGTCTCACAGATGAGAAACAAAATCTTGGGACACGACAACTCACTTCACGTGACGGGAGTATCGCCCACCAGAAGAAAGACCGGATGCGTCCCCTGACGTCTTACACCGCGTCATAAGTGTCTAGCTATCACTCCCCAGGCAGATACAAAGACACACCAAGTAACCAAGAACACAAAATAAGGATTAGCTGAGGTCGCGCTCATCAGCGCGGGTCCGACACCCTCAGCCCCATGTGCACACTCAGACCATACGCCCTAGGCCTATCCTTTAGCTGGTTCTTCCCCCTAAGCTCCGACTCGGTTGTGCGTGGGGGCCCTACGATAACCAGCCTAACAATCGTCTCTCTCGGGTATGCCACACAACCACTCCCGGTGGGCCAGCACACGTGTGCCATGGGAAGGGTACGACTAGTGGGGACTCACAAAATGTGGACACAGAAAATCACGCGCGCACCCATTGCGAGTAACACGAAGTAACAGATGGCCCGAGGCCACCATACTCTGGGCAGTCCACTAGACCTACTAAATTCAACGATCCTTGAGTCACGAGACTCTGGTCAAGACCGTCGCACGTGATGGCACAATGCCGTCAATCTGGCCTAATCCCTAGGTCTGAAATCACGGTGACACATGAAAAATTCACAGCCCCAGGCTGGTCAACTGGACTCACAGTCCAAGGCCATACACACAGCCCCCTCAGAACTTGGAATACACATGGGGTCACTCGGACCCCAGGACTCACGAGCACACTAATCGAGGTAACGTGGTACCTCTGGACACCCCAAAACATGGTCACGGTCCCCACGGGGTGCCCGGGACACTCACGGGGCTAAAGGTCGGTCATTGGATCTCAACCGGACTGACCGGGACCTAAAAATAGCCCAAACTCTGCATTTCGGTCGACCAGACCGTCGATGAGTGAACCCCCTTCGGCCCCTGTCACCATCGGCAAGATCGGTTACCCCTTTCGACCCTTGTCACCATCGACAAGATCAGTCGCTACCTTTTCGGACCTTGTCACCATCGGCAAGATAGGCTACCCCTTTCTGACCTTTGTCACCATTGGCAAAATCAGTTCGCTGCCTTTTCGGTTCTTGTCACCATCGGCAAGACCGTCTACCTACCCTACCCACATCACACCGGAGGTCAGAGCTCAATTCTGGGAATGGTTAATCTGTGGTGGAGCGAACACCTCACCCCTTCGCTGAAGGCGTGAGCACTCTCCTGCGTCGATAACTTACATCCATGGACTAAGCCAACCGGTTGAGGGGAGAAGGAAAAGTGAAGAGTCATGATCAAGGCGGCAAATAAAAATATTTCATTAATGTTGAAAGTTGACCAATAGGGCATTCCCCGAAGTATATGAGCTCCAAAGATCTAATGAAGTCTCCCCCTCAGTAGTGTAAAAGGTGTTGTACTCGGGCCAAAAGACTTTGATCATCCCGCAGCATAGTCCTCGGGAGATCGGATACCGGTACTGGGACGCATAAACACTATGGTACACCCCTACTCTCACCAAGATTGGGACGTACTGTTGCAGAACATAGTCTGTGAATTCAACTGCTCCTGGTCGAAAGGCATGGGCGTCGGTGGCTTTGAGCTCTCCAAATCACCCCATAGAAATTTGGTGCTTGAACCGAACCGCCAGACAATCCAACAAGAAGGGTTCATCCCGATATCCCCATTTGAGTGGGGTAAGAAACAGACTATATCTCGGCTTCTCCCAGTCGACGCACCCTCCGATCTCGTTCCACCGGGCTGGCGTGAACTGTGGAGCTCTTGTCAGAAGCCCAACGTCTGGGGACAACTCCTACACGCCCAAGACGACATCCCACTTCCTCGGTTCCCCAGGAAAATAAACCGACAACATCCAGATGACCGAGTCGTTCAAGCTATCTCAGTCTGCCAGTAAGGCCCCTTCAACTCGTCGAGCTAAAATGACGTCGCACTTCCCAAACAAGTTAAAGTGCTTGATGAAGTCTGTCAGATGTTTGTCCTTCGGGTGGTCGGGTCGAACTCCGTCTCCCCGCTCATACTTGAAATGGTCCCCGGGGAGGATCATCAGCCGGCTAGTATCGACTGTATCAAGTCAACTCCGGCCACTCACATACGGGCTTTGCCCGTATCCTACATCACCCCCGGGCCAACCCGGGAGCGCCCCGACACTAAGCCATGCCATGTGGCACCTAGTGAAAAGGGTCGCGGGCCCACCCTGAAACACTCCCGACAACCCCCAAGGTCAAAGGGAGACCTAACACAGTCAACCGCAGGCTTTGGAAGCCTATCGCATGTGTATACGGCTTGCACAGGTATGTTCGGCATTCTGTCAAACACCTTGTGGGCGTGTACATTCCAGCCCATCTACACCAAACCATGGGCTATCCCGTGATTCTAGTCCCTCAATTGGGTCCTACAACGACCCCCCAGTAAGTCGGGCCCAACCCCAACACTCAGACAAGTGGTAACAAGCCACTTAACTTTAGCACTCGGGCCGACCTGAGGCTACCCTGCCAACCCACCGTGCAACGTGACACACAGCCCGAGGCATGACCCACGTCTACAAAATGCCCCCCCATCTCCCACGAGCTCCTATCTCCAACATAAGGCCCACCGTGCGGCCCCCTCAGCCATCTACCCAAGTCGGTCGGCAATCCGGGGTGTGTCAGGCATTTACCCGAACGCCTTCTGAGCGGCTACGTCAACCCGAAGAACGACGGCCCCCACGGGCCCATTTCAGCCTCTCGGAGCTCAACGTCCTTCAAAGGACACCCCCAAACAACACAAGAAGACCCCTAGGGGCCATCCCCCGGGGTTACGGGCGGCCCGAGGCCAGTTCACCCCGGGGCAGGGCCGCGCGCCCCAGGGAGGGTGAACCCCCTGGGGGCCGTGCCCTCCCTCTAGTCCAGTGGTCCCACGACCCCACTCAGCCCTAGTTCGTCTGATCTACGGTCCTACGATGCGGTTCGTGTGTCGTACCAGTTCGAGGAGTCAACACGCGGAAGCACGGAGCGACAGCACGATGGGTTCTCCCTCCGGTCAACGCGCACAAGTCTCGCAAGCTTCCATGTATCCTCCCCAACCAAGTGTCTTTTTCTTTCTTAGTCAAATTAGGAAGAAAAAGGGCCAAAAAATAGAATTTTATAGGGTGGGACCCCCCTCTATCCTTGGAGCCACTCTGCCTAAACCTGCCTAAACCCCCATGGGGGGGGGGTTTATGGGGACCAGCTCACCCCCCCTAGTTGGTCCACGTAAACCCCCATTCTTGGCGGTCTAAGGGTGAACCGCCACACCAACCACCCTAAGACATTGACCTAAGACAAATGGACATTAGCGGCCTAAGGAAGGCATGCTACAACGAAGAAACGCACGAAGGTTGGGCCGCCAAGGCCAACCGACTTAAAATATTGACCCGGTCAAACACATAGTAGTGGCCTAAGCAAGGCGCGCTACAACACGTTGGCGGTCATAACTAGGGCCGCCAACTCAAACCGACAAACACTAAAATCGAGGAGCAACAAACCTTGGCGCACCACCATAGGGGCGCCAGAGGCAAGAAGCGGTCTTAGGTTGGGCCGCCAACCTAAACAAGCCTCGAACTAACCGACACACTGAAGGATGTGGCAGTCTATCGTGGCACCGCCAGAGACCTGTAGCGGTCACTGGAATAGCCGCCAACATGTTACGGTGGGAAAACTGTGGAAATGGCTGATCTCAGCTGTTCCACGCCCCATTCACATCTAAACACAGGGGAAACAACCCTAGATGACAAAAAATGCCTTCCACAGCTCGAAAGGGTCACATGCAATAGCCAAATCGCAAGAAATAGGTGATTCTAATGAATCTCTCCTAATTGGGTCACCGGGGTTCCCGGACTCCTACCGGCCCCGAACGACAACCAATCGCGACAAAACTTGTGGGAACGGGATCCAGACATCTTGAGGGTTCGATTGATACCAATTTTATCGAAAATCGTAGCCATTTTTCGGTGAACCCTTCGAACTCCCAAAACCATGGTTTTACCTAAACGAGCTCAAACTCGCCTGTTCTAGCACCGAATGACGTAAAACTATAGGAAAAATGTGCAGGAGAAGTAGGTGATCCATCTCCCTACCTCCACCGAAGAAACCGTGCGCCGAAGTGACTAAACCACACCGAAAACCACCGAATCATGAACCGCACCTTCTCGGAATCCACCGAGGGATCGCGCCGCACCACACTCAATCCGTCGCCCCATCACGCTTCCCGATCACTCCAACGTGTCCCTGCCTCGGCTAGCTCTCCACGATTACGTGCCCCGCGTCGAATGACCCAGAGACGAGAGAGAATGAGAGAGAGAAAGAGATGAGAGAAATGAGGGAGGGGAGAGGGGGTGAGGGTTATAAATAGAAGAAATTAGGAAATTTTTCTAATTTTCGTAAATTCTAATTTTTGTGCTAAAACGTGCTTATGTGTCAACGTGCGTCCCCGTATGTGTACGCAAGCACGAACAAGAGAGCACAGGCCGAGACCGTCGTCTTCCCCAGACATCGAGGCCTCGAATGTGACCTTGAAGAATCAATACACCCACAGACACCGCTTGGCTCATCCTTCGCCTGCGTCACCCGTGGGTGGGGGGCATTTGTGGACATGTAAAATCGCACGCCCAAATGTCATGTCCAACCCAGCATCAACAGCAACTTCAACTGAAGAGATTGAGGAGAACACGTCCCGTCCGGACCTTCCGAACAAACAACACACTACCGTGAAGCCACTCCTGGAGTTACGACAACGAAGAGAGACTAACCCCTGGGAGGCTCACAACTTGTGGGCCCCGAAGAGAACCAAGTGGACCGTCAATCGGGCTCGAAATGGGCCCAAATCCACTCCAATGGCATGCTAGCAGCCCTTCAATGGCATGCCTGGCAGCCCTTCAACGGCACGCCCTAGCGCTACTTCAACGGCATGCCTAGCAGCCCTTCAACGGCACGCCCTAGCGCTGCTTCAACGGCATGCCTGGCAGCTCGTCCCTGGCATGCCCCTGTGGCCTTCACCGACACACACCCAGCGTGCCTTCGTCGGTACGCCCCTCTGGGCTTCTTCACCGACATGCTCATGGTGTCATCAGTGGCACGCTTTTATTGCCTCCAGCGGCACGCTCTGGTGGCCTTCAACGGCACGCCCGTGGGTCGTCTTCAATGGCATGCCTACAAGCACCATCACCGGCACGGTCTGATCCTTCAGTGGCACACCTTGGGCTCCCGTATCCATCGCATCCGGTAGACAAAATCTTATGCCCGCGTCCTGTGGATCCTTGGCACACAGTGACTGTGAAGAGGTGTCAAACGGGGAGGAGGACACGCTGCCTATGCTCCCTACCCCCAGGACCAAAGTCAAATCCCCTTTTAATGACTCACGTTCCCACCTCCGCCGCTCCGTGCTTGAAGGCCCCTGTCGTTGGGGTTTAAAAAGCCCCTCTTCACGGCGAATAGGACACACCACACTGACGACCAGACCAGAAAGAAGAGAAGAAGGGGAAGAGAAGAAGTAGAAGAAGAAGAGAAGAAGAGGCCCTCCTCCGACGACCACCGGCAAACGAGAGAGAGAGGGAGAGAGCTTGCTGTACCGTGGGGGAAGGGCCCACCACATTTGCTGGAGTGAGTGGCTTCGACAACTGCTCGAGATTCGGTGTCATCGAGGTAGAGGAGGTAAACCCCACTGAGGGATTTTTGATAAAAGAGATCACCTATAATGGCAAAATGCTTTGCGACTCGGCGAATGGCGCGTCGATCGGAAGCGGTAGCATAATCGGGGAAGGAATGATCCCTGAGATAATTCTCTATATTAAAGAACCAGGGATTACCATCCTCGAGGTCAATTTTAGGCTCATGAGAGAGAGATTGGACTTGCTGAGAAGGCTCGGAGAACTGTTGGAACCAGGGATCTGAATGTAAAGGGATGTACATGCTTTGCACGACGACGGAGGCTGACGACTTTTTGCTGGGAATCGGAAGAGAAGATGCCAAAGCATCGGCTAGAAGGTTCCGAGGCCTAGGGGTGTGTACAAGGGTGAGCTTCCTAAACCGCCGGACTACCCTATCGACTAGGTCTTGGTAGGGATTCAGTTTCGGGTCCCGGGTTTGATACTTGCTGAGGGATTGTCGGAGAATGAGTTGGGACTCTCCAATGATTCAGAGCTCCTTAACTCCGAGTGCCAATGCCATCCTTAAGCCCATAAGGAGTGCCTCATATTCTGCCACATTATTTATAGCAAGGAAGGTTAACTGACAAGCATGGGGAATAATAACACCTTCCGGGGATTGGAGAACGGCTCTGATTCCATAACCCTTGGAATTAAATGCACCATCGAAATAGAGAATCCACGAAGGTTCACCATCTAAGATCGCTCCTAACTCTTCATCTGGGAAACTCTCGTCGACAGGGGAAAATATCGGGAGTGGATGATGGGCATGGTGCTCGGCGATGGCGTGCCCCTTGACCTTCTTCTGACTGACGTAGGTGATATCAAATTGGTGGAGAAAACTTTGCCATCTCACCAAATGGTCAGTTAATGCAGGCTTTTCTAACAAATATTTGATTGTGTCCATTCGCGCCAAGAGCTTTACTTCATGTGCGAGGAAATAATACTTTAGCTTTTGGGCGACCCAGATGACGGCCGCGCAAGTCCTTTCCATGGGAGTATACCTCTACTCAACATCATTGAACAGTTTTGACAAGTAGTAGACCGCGCGTTCCCTCTTCCCATCGTCATATTGGGCCAACACTACTCCAACAGACTCCTTCGTGGTAGAAAACCTTTTAAAAATTGTAATTAATAATATACCCATTTTAATTACATTAATACTTTAACTTATTCAATTAAATGCCCAAAAATAGCCTAAAAATCCGTAAAAATCACCTAAAATCACGGGATAAATTCTAGACCCGGACCACTAAGGATCCACTAAAACACGGGCGTTACACCGTACTAGTAACCACATAACAAGGACTAGTTGGGGTCGCGCTCATCAGCGCGTGTCCTCTGCCCCCAACTACGCATGCACACACAGACCATCTGCCCTAGATCGGGTCCTCTAGCTGGTTTTCTCCCCAGTCGGACTCAGGCTGCAAAGGTAAGGGGTCCTACGAAAACTAGCCTAAAATCGTCTCTCACCGAGTCATGCTCTCCACTACTCCCAAGTGGGTCTGCACCCGCGTGCGCAGGAAAGTTACGACTAGTGGGGGCTCACAAAACGTGAACGCTAAAAATCACGCACCCACCCATCGCAAGTAACCCAGAGTAACAGGTGGCACACGACCACCAGACTCTGGACATCCCACTAGATCTACTAAACCCAACGGCCCTTGAGTCACGAGACTCGGGTCAAGCCCGTCGCACTCGGCGTCACAGCGCCGTCAATCTAGCCTAATCCCTAGATCTAAAATCACGGTGACATGATTCTCAAGGCAACTCACAAGCTACCGAGTTGATCCCTCATCCAAGGGACGCACGAAAAATCTCCAGCCCCAGGCTCGGTAATTAGACTCACAGCCTAAGGCCATACGCTTGGCCCATGCGGAAATCACTTCTCGCAGAAACCCACGTCATGCGGGGAAGGCTCTCCGCACTCATACCGACTCATGACGACTCGATCTAGTAAAGCACGAAAGCCCAGAACACAAGAGGGTCGCCCTAACCTTTAAAACCCACGGGCACACTTATCGAGGTAATACGGTATCTTCGAACACCTAAAAATATGGTCACGATCCCCACGGAGTGTCCGGGACACTCACGGGGCTATAGGTCAGTCGTTGGGTCTCAAACGGACTGATCGGGGCCAAAAATGGCCCAAACTCTGCATTTCAGTCGAATAACCCATGGAGGGTCGGTCGACCAACCAGTTCGGTGGGCCAAACTGGGCAGTTTGGTCGACTGATCTGGGGAGAATGCCCAGTTCACAGACGACGGAGTTCGGTCGACCGGACTGCCAGTTCGGAGGTAACAGAGAACCTGAAGACTGCAGAGGAAGCTGTGACTCCACTAAGAATCCGCTAAGACACGGGTCTTACAAAACCCACATCGGGAAGGGTTTCTTCTACCTTCAGGCGAGGAGGGGAAGGAGTTGTGTGATTCTCTCCCCTCGGGATTCCTCGCATAAGGGGTGGAAAACCTAATTTTTCTGTGTTGGGTTTAACAAGGGTGCTACCAGTTGGGGATTGTTGGATCTCTGGTTTTGATGATGACATACTATTGATCTTGATAAGCATGATGGACTAAGATTTTTGCATGATGAATAGGTACACTGATCCTTTGGCATCTAATGGATCACGCAAATTCAAGTTGACATACTGCCATGATGCATCGACGCATTAGGAGAAACCAAGCCATTGCTTCTATGCAGTAGAAGAGAAAGGTCATCACTGCCTCAACGCAGAAGGAAGATGCATCGATGCATCAGCAACGATGCATCGACGTATTAGAGGGAAGTGTCACCAATGCATCGACACATTCAGTCCAAGATTGAACATGGTCATAGCATGTCGAAGCATGAGAGGAAAATAGAAGGCTTGCTTCAAGCATCAAGTTATTGCACCGACGTATCAGCTGTGATGCCTCGATGCATCAAGACCAGAAGCTTTCTCCAGTCTTCCACAATAAAGATCGTGTCTTCAGCTGCACCGATGCATCAAAGAATTGCCTCGATGCAGTCAGGTTTGCTCTGGGATTTAATAGACAACAACACTAAAGCAACTCAGTGATGCATCGACTCATCAATCACATGTCTTGACGCATCAAGCTCAGAATCAGATCTAAAGCTCATCTACGTCTGCACATCTGAAGATGCCTCGACCTGTCAACGTTGCACGTGAGGTTTTTAGTGAGTCCACATGATCTCTACTTCCTCTTTTGGCACGTGACCCTAGGCCACCTGGCAACACTTATGGATGATGTTTCTTTAAAGAATATTCTGATGGCCACCTGGGCCAATGGAGTTCAGTCATGAAGACCTCTTTCCGTGGCCATTTGGACCAATCAGAATCCGAGGAGTGAAAATGAGAAAATCCCCAATTCTCAGGGAATATATATATACGCTCGCTCGTCTCCTTTGAAGGATACAGAGAATAGAGAAGCAAAGAGAAGTAGTGAGAGAATAGAAGAGCAGAGGCGAAAGAGTTAACTCTGAATTAAAATATGGTTAACGAAGGGATAACCCACCACCAAAATGATGTTGAAAGTTCTGCTACTAATTTTTTTTTGACATAAACACGCTTTCATTCATATCAACCGTGAGATATCTGACAAAGATAAGTCTCGAGATCACCCTGCACTCCGAGAATCTTGCGTCAGCTTTCCCATCATAATAAAGAAAAGGAGAAAATAGATTCTGTAGCAATCGAAGATGTCCATCAGAGCATGAAGCTCCTGGAAACCGCGGGGACGAAGGCGGCCGCATCCGAACGTCGCAGATTCTTTCGTCGAGGAGCTTGAGCTGTCGAACCGCTCGAACGAGAGGCAGAGAGAGAGGGACACTCAGGTAGCAATGATCCAGTTGGATACAAGGGGAATACGCACAATATCTCCGAGCTCCCATGAGGCTAGGGGTAGGAACCCACTGTCTGCAACCCGGTAAAACTGGCCCATGCTTCGTTGCGAGCCCAAGAAGACGACAACCATCCTGAGAAGGACCGAGCGGGGAAGAAAGACGATGGTGGAGGGAGAGACGGAATGCTAGAAGGGGGTAACAACAGGGTTGGATACGAAGAGTGAGTGGTCTTCAAAGACAACTAGTACCAAAATATGAATGAAAAGCGGTGAACACTGGGGAGATTGAACAGGAGAGGAGGCGAGAGGAGATGATTTCCATAGGAGACCCGAAGATCTTCCCTGACAGCTTCCAGGTGAGTTAGGAAAAATCCACATGATAAAACTCAATTGAGTCCCCGTAGAAACTCGCCTGACAAAGGCCTCCTACGAGAGGAGGAGGAGGGGGGGAGTTCCCGACGGGAGCTCCCCCCACCGAATGATCCACCGAAGAGCCTTCCCCTGGGCTGCTCCGGTGAAGTATCCGCCGCAAAGGCATCCACTACTAACATGCAAATGAGGTGAGACTTTTCTCATGCTCACACTATCTCTGTGCATATAATTAACGTGTGCCCTTGAGATCTAGAGATAATCCTATCATAATTTATGAGAAAATCAGAATGGACCGGATGTTGCCAAGTGAGATCACCATGCCAGCGTTACGTAGTCTCGAGACAATACACCCTTGAGTCTCACTTTGGTTGAGTCTTCCGATAAACTCTGATTTTCGGCTAGTCCAGCACCAACTCTTCGATATATACAAAGAGTCTTTGGACTCTCCTCCTATCTTTGTGTCTAGTGTCTAGTGTCTCCTATGCTTCATATATAATTCACACTTCATGTATTCACATTTCACAATTCACAGTTTCATACGTCACATCGTCTAAGCCCTGCTCAGTGCTCATAGTATCACTGTCACACGACAAACAGGCAAAGCATCCTCTGAGCCCTACTCACACTCACAGTATCACATGGCAAATGAAGCGGCCACAGTAGCATCATTTGTCAAAGGTGACTCAGACGACCGGCGTGTGTGCCGGCGATCGATGGGTGGTCCAACGGCCTCCTTCCACTCGAGCGGCCTCCCTCACCACCTTCACCGGTGACAGCGGGTGGTACACATCATTTCACAAGCCATTCCTATGCAGCCCTACTCATCGTTTGGCTGACATCCCTCACCTCGACTGGCGACAACAGGTGGTCCATGTCATTCCACTGCTCATCGTTTCACCAGCCATAGTCGCGAGGAGCACCTGAGGCTTGAGCCACCCTTTGTTAGCATCTCCTAAGCCACCCCGTCCTCCATGTTGACGTCACATCATCGTCCTCCAGCCAGTGCTGCTCTCCACCGTCAACTCTGCCTCTGCGTGCACCTCCGGTCACCCCATTCCCTCTGGCACGTACAGGTAAATCTAAAGTCTGAACACAAATATAAGCATCCCCTGCTTGCCGGACCACCATGGCCCTAGCAACATGATGAACATGGCTGATATAAAATCGTGGGAGAAAGCCAAATGCTTTACCTTCTCATCTCATGGACTTATGGCTATTTTTTTGTCATTTGATCATTTCTTTCTAGCTGAACAAACTTCATTGGCCTTTAGCTTCTTTCTAAGTAGTCTGCTTAAAAAAGGGGGTTGTTTGTTTTGTTTGGTGTATTTTATGGTCAAAATTTTCATCAGTGAAAATACAATGTGAAAATCCATGATAATGCTGCATCCATGTGTTGGACAGTCTCTCCTCACACAGTGTGAGTGAGGAGGGTTTCAAAAATACTGTGGCTAAGTAGATTTACCCGATTTGGTATGATAATGCGAGGCACGTCGGGGATGACAAAAACGATGGCAAAGGAGGAGATGGGCATGAGGGTTGAGGAGATCTTCTCATTTGTTCTGATTTGGGTTTGAGGGGGGGCAGTCTCAATATAGAGGGGGTAAGGTGCTTTGTGGTCCGCTATCCAGTACGGAAGCCCCTCAAGTTGAAAGCGTGGCCATGGCTCTCCAACCAGCAATGTCGAAGCCCAAATCAGGAGAAAACCCAAGAGTTTGGACACGGGTTCGGCATGTGCTAAAATCATCCGAATTCCTAAACCGGGGGCTCAAAGGCTTCAAACCAAACACCGTGGAGACAATACATTGAAACCGGGACATTCCGGGAATACATACGGCAATTTGGGGGACCAAAACGTCAAGAAAAAGCCCAAACTGGCGCGCCCCTTAAACCGGCGCGCCCCTCTTCTCTTTTGGATGCTAAACCGGTGCCACTTAAATAGGCACGCCCTAAACTGGCATGCCCTAAATCGGCACGCATCACTATTCATAGCACTATTCATCACAATTCATGCACTATTCATGGTACTATTCACACCTACTATTCATTGCCCATCTTGTTTCCCTTGTGAAGCCTTAATCCGGCGCACCCTAAATCGGCGAGCCCCCATTGCCTTTGCCCCTTGCCAAGTGCTTAATACGGTGCGCACCACTTGCCCTTTGCTGCCTCCTTGGTTGCTATCCCAGCGTGCTACACTTTGTGCATTGTGTTGCTAATACGGCGCCACTTAAACTGACGCGCCTTACTGTTCATTGCCACCTTTTGTGTGTTAATGCGGCGCGTAAAATGTGGTGTTGTTTCAACCCGTGTCGTCCCATCCTACTTTCGGTGTTTTGTCTCCTGCGTGCAGATTGACTAGGAATGGCGTGAAGCGGGAAGTCTTCCGACAGCAGCCAACACTCCGTCGGCAAGGCCATGGAAGTCAGGAATACACGCTACCAGCTCCGGACGATCCGCATGTCGTGCTCTTCGGTCGGAGAGAATTCAAATGAGAAGCTTCTGGGAGTTTTCTTCCCCAGAAAGTACCCCCCCTTGGATCCTCTATGGGGGAGAATATAAAAGAAGAGAAGGGGCCAAGGAGAGAGGCTGCTGCGGGAGTTTTGAGGAGAGACTACGGGGCTTTGCTATGGTTCTGCAGAGAGCTTGCAAAAACAGAAGGAAAGAAGAAGGAGAAGAATAGAGGTAAAGAGTGAGGGTGAGAGGCGAGCGTGGAAAGGGGGAAGAGCTTGTGCTCTGTCCCCCCTCTCCGTGAGTGTATTCCCTTCCTTCTCTCCCTTTATAAGCAGATACAACAAAAGGTAAAAACATATATAGTTCTAGATTTGGTTCCCCAGCGGCCATACTCTGGACCGTTTCTTTCTCCCTAGCGGCCATAATATGGACCGCCTGATCCCTAGCGGTCACTGGAAGGACCGCTAGGCACCCAATGAACGGGCGATATTTGCCCCATTTCTCCAGGCCATGGAAGGGCCAATAAGGCCTCTTCATTCACCCTAATGGGTCCTCAGACCCATTCCCACTCCATTCTTATACATGTATGATCAAAATAAAATCAAAAATAGGTTTTCTGGGTCACGACCTACCTCAGACTTCCGGTGACTGGCCGCCGCCGCCGGAGCTTCCTCAGTCGCGAGGGCTTCCTCTTCCTCATCCATGGTCTCCTTAGGGCCTTCCACAGTCGCGGGAGGAGCTTCTCCCTCTGATTGGGCCGATGACCGTTCTCCTCCTTCGAGTGGGCTCGCCGCCGCCGTAGGCGCCTCATCCTCCTCTAGTTGCCATTAGAGGCGGTGGATTGCCCTCTGTTTCACCATCCTAGCGGTGGGGGTGAGTGTGGGTCGCGGTGGTCACTGGTGTGAGTCACCGGAGTAGGGGCATTGCTTGGTTTGAGCTCGGTTTGAGTGAATAGCGTGAATGAGGGGGGAATGAATGGTCAGTTTCTTTTTTTGAACGCCCAAGAAATTTGGCGGTCTATGGTTAGACCATTAAGAACTTTCAGGCAGTCCTATTTGGGACCGTTTGTCATCTAAGTTATCTCCCTCGAAGAATATGAACCGACGTCCATTCGCGGTCCATTTGTAATCCGTTAGGGATCCTCTAGCGGTTGTTTCTTAGGCCGTTTGTGGTTGAATTATTTGGTGAATTACAATGTTTTATCTATTTCATTATTGAATGGTTCATGTCTTATTATGCTTCATGCTTATTTTATGAGCTTATTTGTTGATTCCTAACCCTCTTGTTTACATATAAAAAAAAGAAAGAGAAAGTCATAAACACCATCACATGTTCACATCTCGCCAGGCAGGTAAGCTAGGTAAGTATCTCGATCCGTAGTCCCTTAATGTATTGCTATATGATATCTATGATATATTATCTCGAGAACTGACTGGTCATTCATGGTTAAGCTAGTACCGTGGGCCCTCGGTCCGATCGTAGCGCTCTATGGGGAGGAAAATCTAGTCTGTTGGGATGTTATCTGTACAGCTGATAGCAAATCTCCATATGGCTATGTAGCAATTCTTACCATGATGCACATAATATGGGAGATTTGGAAGTGTTGGCCCAGAGAGATGGCAGATAAGAAGGGGGGTTGAATTGTCCCTTTGTCGAGATGGTGAATTTTAAAAACTTTCTAAGCTAATCACAATGGAATTAAATTAACTTACGTTAATTAGCTCAAATCCAAGTGTGATTAAGATAAACATGAGATGCAAGAGGTATTCTCTCAACATTTTCGTTCTCACTCGAACAATCAAAGCATTGAACAACTAAACTGACCCTCACACGGATAACGGATGAAGCGATGTGTGATGTGCAGTGAATCAAAAACCTATTAAGTTGACCTGTGAAGGGAGATAGAAGAAATGGTCAAACGCGCAGGTAATCACATGGAACACGAGCTTTTAAGGTGGTTCGGGACCACGACGGGCTCCCTACGTCCACCCCTCGCCCAACCGGGTGAGGTTTCACTACACGCTACTTTCGTAGCAACACGGGGATGAACCCCAACCACACACATGCTGCTTCCATAGTAATACACGCACGACAGCACGAGGCCTTGCCTCAACACGCTGCCACTGCAGCACACACACACACACACGTTCGGGGAACCTACCCTGGACACGACACCCACACGGAGTCGTAGCTCCATCCTCACACAACCAACCACGGGAAAACTTTCCCCACAATAACACAACACAAGTGGAGATACAACTCTACCCACACACAACGTATTCTCGGTTTAACGAACAGAGAGGATATACAATATGCACCCAAACAATTATCTATGATCTAATAGAAGAATAGAGATGAGAGAAGAAAGATCCCCCTCAAATATGCAGTGAAATCATGTCCATTTGGGTAGTAGGGTGTGCTGGAATGTTTCTTCACAGAGTGGAAGCCAACCGAGGTCATAGGAGATGCCCAAGGAGAAGTCTTCAACAGATGCCTTCAGACTGGAACAGATTCGTAGAGTTGAGCTTATGGATGGCGTCCTCCTCTTCTTCTTCTTCCTCCTCCAGGTAGTAGCGCCCTCACCCACGGCCTCCTTCACCTACAGTAGAGAGGAAGATGTTAACTCCGGAGGAATACCTCCCAGCGTGAGAGAATGTAGCCTACATATACAACAAGAAAGGCCTAAGAATAAGCGTCAAGAGGAAGACATTTGGCGTAACTACCAGAGGCACGAGCCGAAGGTGTTCGAAGCACCTCCTGAAGAACTCAATGATGAAAGAAGATATCTATTGATCTGATGCATAGCTGTCACTGGATATCCTCGGGGGGACCGTGTAATCAATTGTCCTACCGACGTTAAAGAGCCTTTATTGGCCTTTAGGCCTCCCGTTTCAAATACGGGTCCAAACCCTGTTGGGAAATTGAAAGAACAAGTCCTGCCGAGTTGTTTGCACCCTCGGCCCCTTACTCCTCATCAAGCTAACAAATAAGCACCTTTCGGTTTCTAGTGGCCTATCTCAACACCCCTGGTCTCACCAGAATCTATGGTGCCATGTCATCTCCCCATCCTACTGGTGTACTTCCCACTCGTCTCACCGGAACTAACCCTCCACCCTTGCTAAGGGACCTATGCTCCCAGCCAATGCATTCTCATTGGCCTTGCGACATTCAGCCACAACAATGCCATATTTGTCCCACGGGACTCTCCTATCACTGCCGGTTCAAATTCCTTGCCCAATGTCGGCCCAATAAAATCTCCTTTTCCTTGGCATGAGGCACTCTGCCCTTGTCGAGCTCAATAATTCACCCATCAGTCCCGTCAGGCTGTGTCCATAAAGTTTTCCCTTGGCCGGAGGCGCTCCTCCCTAGCCGAACTTAAAAATTACCTTCTGTCCCATCGGGTCGGGTCCACAAAATCTTTTCCTTAGCCTGAGGTGCTCCGCCCTCGCCGAGCTCGAAAATAACCTTTGTCTCACTGGGCAAGATTCATAAAACCCTTTTCCTTGGCCTGAGGCACTCCGCCCTCGCTGAGCCCCAAAACTACCTTTTGCCCCACTGGACTGGGTTCATAAAGTCTTTTCTTGGCTTGAGGCACTCCGCCCTCGTCGAGCTCAAAAATTGCTCCTAGCCTCACGGAACTGGGCCTATCAACACCCTGCTTTCCGGCTTGAGGCACCCCATTTTCGGCTAGGACTTCGGGATGCTATCCCCTAACCCCACCGGCATAATAAATAGTCAACTTCGTCAATAGTCCCACAGAATAAATATCTCGCACCGTAGACGAGTCTACGCTAGGGAGACCAAAAAAATAATAATAAACAAACAAAAAAAGAAGATGAAAGAAAGAAATGAAAAAATGAAGGTACTTTGTTGCTATCATCAAAACAGAATATGATATGTTGCTATCATCAAAGCTAGACAACATATGCACAACATTCATCGGTGCGCTTCGAGCAGACGGAGACTTCCCGGCGTGCCTCAATCAGGTGGAGGAGGGCTTCCCGGCACGCATTGGATAGTCCAATTGGGCTTCCTTAGAAGGCATCTCAGCGCCGTGGTCATTGGCCCATTTATGGTTTTTAGGACTTGAATTATTATAGCTTGGTAAATCTGTCTTTTCATTTATCTAACCCTCTGAGTTTATCAGAACATCTGAAAGCTTCTAATCAGTGAGTTGATGTAGTTTTCACTGGAATATTTTGGAGGTTTTCATCAGTCGATCAATTGCAGTTTTCATTAGTACTGCCATCTGGATGATGACAATACCAGGCATCAGCTTGGCCGGAAAGGGCTTCAGCCGGGTTGATGGTTATTAATGATGGCTCTTCTTTAGTTTTGTCTCTGCAAAAATTTCAAGGGTCTTCCTTGCTGATTTCGATCTCATCTCTGACTCTGCTCATATTTTATCTGTCAACACCGACCCGATCGCCTGGCCGATGTGTCGTCTCCAGTCATCGACCGTCGTGTCGACAAAGCTCCCTTCTGGGAGCACCTGGTCCAACAAGCCATTCTTCCTGAAGCCACAGTCGGCTAGGAATTGGGTCCACCAAGTCTTTGGCGCCCTCGGCCGGGATGCCCCTACTCCAGCCACTATGGGAGCCTCTTGCAGTTGTCTTAGGGGCTTCAGTGCCCCACTATAGCCTTGGCCCGCAGACAACGAACCCCGACTTCTCCAAGGCCACTGCTGTGCTACCTGCTCCACCACTCGACGAAGCCTAGCAAAGCGGGTCCTCTGGTACTCATCGTCCAGTGGGATGGGAGGTAGATCCTCCCTTAGAAGATGACCCTCCTCAGCTTTCCTGATCGCTGAGGCCCTCTACCGGTACAGGTGGCTGTGTTCGAACCACCACTTGGCGTAGTGGACGTCGAACCATCCTCGGTGCCCCAATCCTGGCATTGACAGTCGCACAGGCTCCCCAAGACAGTAGAAATCCCACCACACTGCAGTCAACAAGTGGGTGTCCCGGCCTCTATACTGTCGGCTAGTCAAAGGAAACTCCTGGTTCAACGGGATCCCCTAGTTGTAGCCAAAGTTCCTCGCAAACTTGTGCGGGTAGTATGGCTCCAAGGAACTCATCGCAGACTAGTGCAGCTCCAACACCACCAGTCGGGTGCTCATTACCTATTCTATGTACAGTGCCGTGTCTGGCTCCCACTGGTAGGGGAGGGCACTGGTCACCCCTCCACTCGACGGCACCAGGAGCAGGCAAGAATCCCTTATGGCACAGTCAAAAGGTAACCCCTCCTCTCCCCTATCGGGCAAGTAACACAGGGCTCTCCTAGCCCCCTCCAGCTATGCCTCAGAGTCTCCGTCTGGCTGGCCAGTGAAGCTGAATAGCAAAGGTGCCATCAGGTTCACCACGGTCCCCCGAATCACCAGCCCTGGAAACAGCAGGCCGACCCACGCACTGAGGTAATGGGTCGGCAAAAGTAAACTCCTCTATCGTGGCACTGGATGTGCTGCCAGTACTCCTAGTCCCTGGTACATAGTGGCTAACGCTGTAGGAGCCAGGGCCAGTTGCTGTCCCTCCACCAGCAGACACGCATGCCACAGTAGCTCGACTCTCAATAGGTCATCCTCCTCGTGCGAGACCACAAACGTCGCCAACCAGTAAGCCAAGTAGGCTACTAAGTGTGTCACGTCTGGCTGCCCATGGGGGTTCCACCCCTCCCACGGTGGGTAAATGTACCTCGAGTACGTCCGAAACTGTAACTCTCTCTGTATACTCCTCCCACGGAGTCTGGTCCCTCGTGAACTCCTAGTAGAAGCAAAAGGACCCGTTGTAGAAGTGGCGGACCCACACATTCAACAACACCCTAGGAGTCTGTGCATCTCTATCTCTCCGGGCAAGGGCTAAATCCCTCCAGGTCTTCAATAGATACCGATAACTGTAAGGAACTCAGTATCGCCCCGGTCTGCCAGTATGGCTGAGATGAAGGTCATCCAGCACAACCTCCTCATATCCCTCGTCGCTGATCGGCAGCCCAGAGATCCTGAATAGAGACCACAAGTCAAGTGACGTTTCTCCCTTAGTAGTCACCACTGTGTTCCATCGATGGTTGAAGCGCTTCAGCAACGCCTGCAACAGCCCCATGTAACATGGGTACGCGTACAAGGTCGCAGTCACCGCATACCTGATGCGGGCTCTGTCCAGCAGCACTCGATAGTGGTGCACTAGCCCCATCAGCCACTCAGTGGACCCCTGGCGGTACCGGTGTGAGGGAATCACTGCCCAACGACTGTACCAACTAAAAATGGTCTACCGCAGGATCTTTTCCAAAAGATTATGGTCATCATACCCCTCTCCAGCATACTGCAATCCAAATGGCTCCAGCACCAACTTGGTCGTACCCTCTATCTCTGTCCGGTGGTGGTCGTGCAAGTCCCAAGAAGCGGGATCCATCGGTCTGACCCGGACCACAAACTGATCTGCTCTGCTAAAGAAGCCCAGGCACTCGGCACTGGGGAATTGGCACTGCCTCCAATAATCTCCAGAGAAGCTTAGAAAGCCGCAGGGAGCTACCCCCAGCAGGCTGTCCCTGCCCACCAGAATCACTCACTCAAGTCGGCGGTGTGCTCCAGCAACCTGTGAATCTCCCTCCTCCATCCCAGGCGGGACGTAGCCACTGATGAACTCAAACAAGTGGTGGTCCAGGGGGAACTCTACTGGATAGCCTCCGCTGCGATCATAGATGTATAATCCACCAACTCCTAAAATCCTGGCCAACTCTACTGACCAACTCCGCTCGCCCTTTCGCCGATCGAGCCCTCAGCTACCATCGTGTGCCCCAAGTCGAGCTGATCCACACCCATTGCAATAATCACTAGCGGGCCCAAAGGAGGCTTGGGCCGCTCAGTCCTCCATACCCAATGATCCTCCTCTCGAGCCACACGCCTTGGGACTCGCTCGTCTCTGTCAAATCGTGCCATAGCTGCAAGACGAAGCACAAAAAATGGTCAGCACATTAGAAAGTTGATATATGCGATGCAACAAAATTAAGGCATATAAAGTGTCAAAATACAACTACAACAACCTATGACGAGGGACTCATGGGCCGTACGTGGTGCGGACACCCAAGCACACGAGCGGTCCGGGTCAGCGAGCCACCGGTACCGTACACAGAGCACCACCTCAGCGACAGCAGCATCTATTTGACTCAGAGACAGTCTGGAGACTCCCCCTTAAGTCTTGGTATTTATTACATTTATGTCCTTATAGTTTGTATTTTTATCCCTGGGAAAGTATGTACGCAATTGTAAGGAGGGACCAAGACTCAGACTGGCATATGACAAATAAAATCTTGAATCTTGAAATACGCAATCAAAGCCTGGCTCGGCTCATCATCTTCCTGGGGACTAGACTCGAGGGGAACCAATGGTAGTAAACACCCGCTCCGTGGGGTGGAAGTGGATGGAGAAGTGTTGGGGGTAGACTTGAGTGAAGGCAAAGGCAATGTGAGTGGTAAAGGGGTAGCGGCGAGCAAAGGCGAAGGTGTAGGCAAAGGCAAAAGTGGAGGCATAGGAGATGGTAGAGGTAAAGGTGGAGGTGGAGGCATGAGAGAAGGTGTAGGTAAAGGTGTAGCTTGCTCAGGCTCGAATGAGGATGGCGAAGGAGGTAATAAAGATAGAGGAGATGGTGTAGGTGAGGGGATAGGCATCGTTGCGAGGGGAGGCAATGAAGGTGATGGTGACAGAAGTAGGGGTAATGGAGATGGTGGAGAGGGTGCTGTAGTCATTGGAGGTTGTGAAGGTGGAGGTGAAGAAGGTGGTGATGAGGCGGAAGAAGTGGCGGGTCGCGATGCCCATCTTCGACGTGCTGAGATGACGCGTTGCGTGGCGTTGGAAGTAGTGGTGGAAATGGCGTGGGAAGAAGAAGAATTCGTGCTAGCCTGAGTAGAGGCTTGGGATGGTGGAGGTAGAGGTTGAGTAGGAGATGGTGTGGGTAATGGGGATGATGGAGATGACGGAGCGGGTGTAACATCAGATAAAGAACCCCAGAGGTGCCCCTAGTCTTGTAACATAGACGGCTGCTTGGGCGATGACTACCTCTGCTGCTTCTTGCTATGGAGATCTAGAATTACTTTATGTATAACGGCCCAATCAATCATCTTCTTATCTTTCAAACTATAAACAAGTTCCCGAAACTCGGGACAATTCTCGACCAAATGCCCCTACTGACGATGAAAATCACAAAAATGGAGCAAATTTCTGACCACAGATTGGTGAGGCATAATCGGAGGGAGTTGGAATGCGTGAGTGGCCATCAAAGCCCTAAAAATGTCTGTGAAAGATTCTGGCAATGACGGATGAGGAGCCCACTTCGGGCAAGGTGGACGCCAAGGGGTATGAGAAAGTTGTGGTGATGGTTGTGGGGGTTGCGTAGGCAATGGCTTATGGCTAGTGGGCAGATTAGGTAATGGCATTGGAGCGGGGATGTAATACACGGTGCTCGGTGATCGGTTAGGAGGATGGCCTTCATTGGAAGAGATCGAATATGTATGCTAGCTGGACATTTTCAGAGTGCAATGGCACTTTTCATTTTGAGGGGCCGGCATGCCTGCAGGTACTGCATGCGAGTGGAATACGTGTGCAAATATATGTGCAAGATCAGGAATACGTTTTATAAAGCATAAATATTTCTTGGGACACCACGCGCACATTCATGTTAAATTAACATATATGTCCGTAATCTAATGAAAGAGTTGTCCGGTTCGATTGGCCATGTGCATGGAAGCAACACCACATCTAGTCAATTATATATTGCAATCAATAGAACTTTATTTATTAGACTCGTAGAAATCACAAAGTCTACAGGCTAGCTAGTTATGCTAATTAAGTTCACACCAAAAGATAAAGATAGCGCTCGTTCCGGCTCATGATCGACCCAAGAGCTAATGTCGATCCGACCAATTAATGCACGCACGACTTAACGCCCTCGAGGGCAGCACATGGGTGGTCTGTGCAAGTACGTACGCACTCCAACATATGTAGTATTTCCAAACTGAATGACCACCGGGCCGGACAGTTAAGTTGGTTGGATCGGAGTCAACCCGGCCCGACAAGAAAGGGCCATTTTTCGAGTGTCTCGTTGACCTCAACACTGGGCAACCTGGGTTGGGTACAGCAGGTCAACACCGTGGGTGGTGCTGGGGGGAGTTTAATTAAACTATCAACATCAGCGTCTCACAATGGCGCACGTCGATCCAGCACCGTGGGTCGTGCTGTTTTCACTTCGTTTAAGATTATATAATTTTCTAATTTTCGTAAGTGTATATATATATATAGTCTCTAACAATCACGTCATGAAAATTAATAATGCTTCATCTAATTAATTAATAGTCAGTGCCATATATACGCACAGGATTCAGTACGTGTCACGTGAGCGGATCGATGTGGCATCTTCCATTGAGGATAAGAGGAGAGTTTTGAACTCCTCGTCGTCGATCATGTCACCTTCATTGGAGGTGGACCATGACCCGGGTGGTGATGTGTAGCAAGTGTGCTGACGTGGTGGACGGCGTGGTGTAGGGCCATCTTTAATTGTTAGAATAATTTCTTGAGGAATGTCGTTTTTTGTTTTAATATTGTGAGTTAAGTTTCTTTTTTAAAGAGTCGAAAGTTAGTGAGAAATTCAGAGGCTCCAGAGGAAGAAGATGGAAAGGGGCGCGATGCCCGGAAAGAAAAATGGAGAGGGCACAATGCCCTGGAAGGATGGTGGAAGGGGCGCGGTGCCCCAAGAGGAAGTCCGGAGGTTCCAGAGGAATAGAAGGAAAGGGGGCGCGACGCCCCGAGAGAATTAGGGAAGAAAAACCTAGAGGGATGTGATACCTTGGGGAGAGTGGATTAGAAGAGGAAGAAGGGTCCAGAGGTTCCGGAGGAGGAAGATAGAAAGGGGCGCAATGCCCAGAAAGGATGATGGAGTGGGGGGAATGCCTTGGAAGGACAGAAAAAGAGTCCGGAGGGTTCGGAGGAGGAAGATAGAAAGGGACGCAATGCCCAGAAAGAAGGGATAAGGAGTGAGATAGGGAATCCAGAGGTTCTGGAGGAGTAGAAAGGGAAGGGACGCGATGCCCTAGGAGAATAAGTAAGAAGCTCGGAGGACTCGGGTGTGAGGGTGTAGAGGGGCACGATGCCCAAAGAAGGAGGTCCTGAGGTTCCGGAGGAATGAGACACCATGGGGCGTGATGCCCCAAGAGAACAAGAGAGAAATCCTGGGAGTTCGGATGCAATAGTTGGAAAGAGGCGTGATACCCTGAGAGAAAATCAGAGGGGGTGCAATGCCCAGGAAGTGAAGGGGGACCCAGAGATCCGGAGGATAGGGATAGAAGAGATGGGGAAGATGGAAGATCCAGAGGTTCCGAAGGGCAGGGGAGATACGGGTCTGAAAACTCGGGAAAGAAGAAGTGCAAATGCATGAGAATGTAATGCAACAGATGCGATGGATGTATGGAATGCATGAGATGAAAAGAACATGAAGGGCGAGAGGATGAGATCCTCCTACTTACCCCTGGAGTGGCCCACGAAGAATCAGTGATAGATAGAAATATGGGTGAAGTTGAATGGAAGATGGGCAGGGTAGCGGAAGGCCCCCTAGTATAAGAGTGCTCGCCCCTCCAAGGTGGTGACAGTGTACAACCAATTGGCCCAATGGATAAAGTAAAAGTCCATGACGAAGCTTCAATAGTAAATGTCAACTCCCTTGGAGAGCGAAGGGCCGTAATGTGAGGGAGTTTGAAAGTAGGAATAGGAAGCATCATCATGCCCAAGGATTGTGGCATATGAAGAACGTTAGTCTTCAACGGTCCCAAGAGGACCGTTTGGGTTTTGTGCCGTTGCGTGACTGGACGGCCCTAATGGGGATCGTTCAGAACCCCAAGCAGCCTCTCGTTGGACCGTTTATGTTCTGAATGGTCTGAGGATGACCGTGTGGTTTCTCGCTCAGTCCAGAAGTTGAATGGCCCATGGGAGGCCATTTACTATCTGGGCGGTCCCAAGAGGGACCGTGTACGTTCTCCACGGTCCAAGGCTGACCGTGTAGGCCTGTGGTGGAATGGCTCGTTGGTGACCATTCTAAATCTTAGGATGGTTTAGGGTAGACCGTTCCATTCCTTGAAGTGGCCTATCGACCATCTGTTTACCAAGGAACGGCCCATGATGAACCGTTTACTGTGTGTGGTTTACCGGTGGTTCTTCCCTTACCGATTCGAGTTTCGGGCGAGTGGACCTCGATCTACGTGTTGACCCGTGGTCTGACTGATGTTGGGCATCGTGTGGAGGTCACGTGTAGGGTGCTGTGGGGTCCCGGGAGGTGATATTCTCGACTTGTGGTATCGAGAGTTGGTGTTGTACAAGGGGCGGTCCTTGTACTTGTTCAGTTCAGATGTCATTTTTCACGACTAGAGAGTCTACTCTTCCAGTGACCTGTCCACTAGTCGTAGCTTCCTGCGCACGCGGGTGCGGACCCACCCAGGAGTTGTGGAGAGTGTGACCTGGTGAGAGACGATTTTTAGGCTGGTTTACCGTAGGGCCCCTTGCCTTTGCAGCCCAAGTTTGGTTGGGGGGAAAACCAGCTAGAGGACCCGACCTAGAGCAGATGGTCTGTGTGTGCACACGTAGTTGGGGGCTCAAGACGCGCTCTGACGTGCATGACCCCAGCTAGTCCTTGTTTGTGATACTTGTGGCGTATCTTCGTTTCCGCCTGGGACATGTAGGGAGACACTTGTGATGCGGTGTGAGACGTTGGGGGACGCATCCGGTCGTTCTTCTAGTGGGTAGAGCTCCTATCACCTAGCAGGTGTGGACTCGTATTTTATCAGTCTGAGGTCGATTCGCACAACATGGCTAGTTAGTTGGCTTTTTTGTTTATTTATTACTACCTGTTGGTTCTACCGTACTTCTGTTAGGTAGCGTCACTTTTCCTTCTCGCCTTGTTTCTTTCGTGCGAGGTGGGGGTCCGCGGGATCCCCCTTCCCCCAATCTCCTCTAGATCTGCTCCTAAATCTTCTATCTCCATCAAATCCCTTCCTCTTCCCTTCTTCCTCTATCTATAGTGAACGTTCACCGTCGCCGCCACTGCCGTTCCTGTCGCCATCAAGCTACCATAGCCACTTCTCTGAGCTGCTATCCTAGATTCTGACCTACAAATTTGAAGCTTGAAGAGAAGGCCATAACTCTAGATCCGACCGTTGGATCGAGCTGACATTTTGAGGGTTGGTTTCCCCATGTCTCCTACATTCCCAGTTTAAATTTCACGCCGATCAGAGGTCGTTTTCCCCCCATCCTAGTTAGTAGTTTGTTCCCCTAACAATCTGCCTGTGAGTAGGCTAGTGTGATAGATCTTGGTAGGAGAATTTTCTCACCCCCCAAACGAAGTCAGGTTAATGCAAATAAGATATGTGTGTGACCTTCTCTCGACCCTATACCTCTACAAAAATCCCCACACCCAAAAACCATCATTTGAGTTTCAGTCAAGCCCCACAAATAGGCAGCTTCTATTCTGCCCTGTGTGTTCTGGGTTTTGGGACAAAATGAACATCCATGTTGCAGAGTTTCCCATTTCTATTCACACCGTTGGACGGTTCTGAAATTCCTGTTTGTTGAAGCTCTTCGAGTGCTCTTCACAACGGCGCTAACCACGTCTTGATATGACATCGTGTCTGGGTGTGGCAGTTGATCTCGTCGGAGGGTGCAGTTCTGGTCAGAAACTGAGTTGCGGGATAGCCTTGGGAAATAAATCCCAAGAAATCGCCTGCCTCCACTTCGGTGACCGCCACTTTCGGGGATCAACCCGGGACACTGCAGGAATGCCCCCGCCAGTTGCTGCAGCCAGGAGTCACCCCGGACGTCATCGTACTAGCAGTGGGTCCCACGTGCTATCCTATGGGCCCAAGTGAACAGTGCTGAACCGGTCAACCATGCCCTCCCGAGCGCCACCAATTGCTACCCGTCAACCCGAGAACGGCGTTCCCAGACTGCTGTTGTGGCCTTTTACCTCCCTGCGTGGAGTGGGCCATAATTTACATGTTGTAATTAATTCAATTATTGTACCGGGAGTGATGGATCTCAGCCGGGAAGTCTTCCCCACGCCCCGAGCATGGAGGTACACTCGCCACCCCCCTTTTTGTCATATTTGCTTAGCTAGTAACAATACGCAGGGTGAGCTAGAAAGCTCAGTAGAACTTATATCTCTTTATTCGGTCACTTTAAGGAGCAGCCATCTGCCTCCATCTATCTGTATATGTAGCAAACTCCTCATCGGGTTTCATTTTCTCGGCCACTAAACCTGTAAAGGAGTATTCTGGGTCGACTCGGTCTTGAAACCGCTAAATAAACTTGTCTTTCACTATCTTGAAGCTCTCTGCATCTTCTAATGGTAAAGAATAGAACCATTCTAGTGCAACCCCATCTAATGATCGGCATAACAAATACGCCATAAGGCGATCATCATATTGAAACTGGGTCGATTCATATAAGAAGTCCCTTACATGGATAAAGGGATTGTCGTTCCCATCATATTTTCAATAGTTAGGGAGCTTGGACTCTGGGGGAAATTGGATATTCTGGAAGCTTAGAACAGGAACATCTGCCAAGGATTGTGGGCCAACCCGCTTTTGAAAGAAGTCGGGTTGTTGTTGCATGGCGGCACATTTGTCAAGGAGTTTCTGCTCCCTAGATGGGGCAGGGGCAGTGAAAAAGGATGTTTGATCTTGAGGAGCAGAAGGATAGGTAGCTGGAGGAGAAGGCAGCCCATAAGAAGGGGCAAAAGGATGCAATCGGGGCAGGAGGAGGTCCATAAGAAGGATTTGGGTCGAAGGATGACCCAAACTAGAATGACCTTGGGCTGCCCCTTGCTGAGGGCGCACGAAGTCGGCTGGGCCCACAGGGACTTGTGGCATCGATGGGCCGGACATAGAATGATCCGCTTGATTAGAAGAAGGGAAAATGGACTTTCCCTTATCAGAAGATTATTGGGCTGAACCAGAGGATCAGCCCGTTTCCAGACCAGAGAAGGTAATGGCCCTAGGTTGGACCGGGGTGAGATCAATTGGATTGGGTTGAATGGCGGGCCCATCAACCCTAGGCTGAACAATGGAGGCATTAGACAGGCCTTGCGTAATCGTGGGAGGTGGGATATTGGACCCCTGCATAGCCTGATAAACAACCTGAAGTTGGGTCGGATCCAACTAGGCCATCATCTGGAGAATGGAATTGGCAGAAGGAGACGTAGTGGACTGGGCGCCCAGCATAGGGATGGAGGACGGAGGAGGAGCGGACCCCTCTCCAGGTGGGAATGAGATGATCCTAGAAGGATCTTCCAACATAGGGAAATAACTCAAAGACCTAGGGAAATGACTCAAATGAAAGGGAAATTACATCCAAGTGACGTAAATGAAAAGTTCAAAATGGATAATTGGGCCCACATAGAGTGATACCTGAGCTCACACAACTCCGAGGTGGAGTGATGACCCGAGCCAGAGGGAGTCGTGGGTGATGCCTCCATTAAATCCCTTGGGCTACGAAGAGCTCGACTCCCTCGAGTAGGGGTCCATCCTGTTGTGATACTTCTCCAGAAGGTCGGGATCCAGCTACTGGATATCTTCCCGACTCACCCATGAGTCCTCCGAAGGCGGCCGATCCTTCCACCTGACGAGATAGCGCTCATACACCTTGCTCCTATTGGCAGTGACTTGTTCATCCAATATTCACTCAATCTGCTCACGTTGGGCTCTCCGGGCTGATGGGTTACTCTCAAGGGTGGGTGCTCTCTCAACAGAGGGGATGGGCTCAATATCCACACTGGGTACCACCGGGGGACCCTTATATGGCACCAGGTCTGCCATGTTGAATGTGGGACTCACTCTGTACTCCTCGGGATGGTCTAACTCATAGGCATTAGTGCCAATGCACCTCAGAACCTAGAAGGGACCAGTCCCACGAGGCTTCAATTTTGAGGCAGCTGCCAGGGAAAGCCTCTCGGTCCTCACCATCACAGAATCACCCAAACAGAATTCTTGGTGGCGTCGATGAGAGTTAGCCTGCCTTTTGTAAGTCTCATTTTTCTTGCTGATGTGCTTGCGTATATCTTCATGCAACTCTCTAATGTGTTGGGCAAATGACTCAGCAGAAATAGACACTCTAGCATGCTGGGGAAGGGGAATGAGATCTGTGGGCTTCCTTGGTTTGTACCCATGCACAGCTTCAAACGGACTCATCTCTATGGTTTTGTTGACTGAGTTGTTGTATGCAAATTTGGCCTGGGGTAAAATGAGATCCTAATTCCCTGGACGATCCTCGACAAGACACCGAAGGAGGTTCCCTAGACTCCGGTTGACAACTTCAGTTTGGCTATCGGTTTGAGGGTGATAGGCTGTGGAGAATTTGAGGAGGGTACCCATCAAATACCAAAGGGTCTTCCAAAAATAGCTGGTAAACTTAACATCCCTATCGGAGACTATGGTCTTGGATAACCCATGGAGGCGAACAACCTCATCAAATCCGAATCTCCGGGTTGTTACAGTTGGTAACAGAGCGATGTTGTGGTGATGAATAAGGAATTGAAATCACTAGTCCAGAACAAGTCCATGTGTACTACTACTACTGGCTTAGGTTGTTTTTCGTGATTACTTATAGTTCTTGTGTCATTGTATGTCTTCTTAGATTAAAATGCCACCTAGACGGAGAGCTCGTGTCCCAAGGGAAGAGAGCGGTACTTCGCCTCATCCAGCAAATGTTCAAGGGCAAGGCCATATTGATCCTGCTCCTGGTGAAGATTTGCCTCAAGGTGGTCATGGTCAATGTTTGAAAGAGTTTCTTCTATTCCACCTACCAACATATGAAGGGCAAGTAGATCTGGATGCAGCTAGGGTTTGGTTGGATGCGGCCGAGCGTGTGTTCCATTCTATGGAATGCACTGAAGATGAGAAGGTTATGCTAGCTACATTTCAATTGCAGGGTGCAGCACTCACGTGGTGGACCATGGAGTGGGAAGTGACTTTTAAGTCCCCTCCCCTTTGGCTAATTACTTGGCAGGAGTTTGTCACATCGTTCGAGCGTACGTACAGTCTAGCTTACCTCATAATGGACAAAATGTACCAGGTCATGGAATTGGCTCAAGGCGAGATGATAGTTTTGCAATATCGAAACAAGTTCATGGAATTGGGTCAGTATGCTCCTCATATTCTTGCTGATGAAGGCCTAAAGACTGAGCAATTTCTATGTGGTTTGAAGGCAGAGTTAAGGCAACCTCTGATTGCAACCAGAGTTGCAAAGTTAGACGTGGCTTATCAGGTAGCTGCGGCATTAGAGTTGGATATGGCAAGATCTCAAGGGTGAACCCAAGTTGAGCTAGTGCAGCAGAGTGTACAGCATCAGCAAGTTAGTCAATAAATTGTGACAGGGGTACCATCTGTTGAGGTGCAAGGCTCGGATTCAGAGCCGGGGGTGAATGAATCCCCTTAAAAATCGCCCAATTAAAAACTTATAACTAGCGAACTGTTGGGGAATTAAACAGATTCACTTAGTTAACAGAAATGCTTACTGAGTAGCAGATTGATGATTTAGAGAGCAATATCAAAATGACTCTCAGCACTGAAATCAAACCGACAATGTGCAACAAAATTCCTCACTAGACAGAATGATGAGAAGTAAATGATCATCCCTAAGCATTCATCGGGCCTGGATATAGTGCTGGTGGAGGTAGGGAGTGTTCCGACACCCGCCTGCAGCCTTTCTTGTCATTTCCAAATTGGCTGGCTGACATACGTATATGTGATGCAGGTTGAGGTGGCACTGCCAATTGTGACAGTGTAAATACCCTTTCCAGACCTAGGCGTGGGCCAATCTCCCTTTTCGCCAGTTCTGCGGCCCATCACCTTACGGCTTCCACAAACTTATGTGGCAGCAATGGCCTTAGGAGGGCCCGGAGCGGTTGTAGAAGTTGATGAACTGACGGAAGTTGCAGAATCTCAACCGCTAGCTGCCGACAAAGAATTGCTGTTGGAGCAGGGTAGTCTCCCCGAAATAGAAGCGGGAGAGATTGTTGAAGAAGAGGCCAGTGCTTCTAAGGCCTCGGCCGTTATTGATGAAGCTTCCCCTACAGAGGCCAGTGGGGTTGAACGTGAGGAGCAAGTATCCTCGGCTGTTGAAATGGCTGGCGCGGCTTCTCCTCGGGAGACGGCAAGGAAATCACCGCAGTGGAGAGCCTTCCAGTTACATCAGCTGCGACCGTCGAGTCTAGCGCCAGTGCCCTTCAGATCATGCCATCGACGTCCTCTGGGGTGGGTGACGATATTTGGGCCAAGATAGATAGTAGGGTGGATTTCCACCTTTCTGAAACTTCACCACTTGGTCTGCAATTCCCAAGTGACATGGTGTGGTAGTTTTTGGGTAACCTTCAGTAGGCCGTGGCAGCTACCCCAAACTTAACTTATGCACAACTGAGGAGCTCGGTAGAACATCTCTCGCGCTCATTATTGGCCTTTGGCTGTCTGATGGAAGATTGGACCCCGCGGCTGACCATGTTGTTGAAGCACGCCAATAGGCGAGAATACCTTGGCCGCGAAGTCTCCAATCAACTGGCGGCCATGAAGCTAGAGAAGGCTGACTGCCGAACCACTGCTGCCTCTTTGAGAGGGAATGCAGAGCAGTTAAGGGATGCGGCCAGCACTTCTTTAGAGTGTCGGTATTTCCTTACAATGCGTATAGCGGAGCTGCGCGCTAAACTTGCCAGGGCTGAGACTGAATTGCAGGAGGCTGAGCACCTGAAGATTCAATAGATGGAAGAGGCTGACCTAGCTGAGGGGCAGCTTGCTTCCCTGGATGAGAGGATATTGCAGCTGGACGCCATCGTTAAGGATGTATCCCCATCGTTCTTGAGATGATTGGGGTGTGGAACGGCATTTTTCACGAATTTTATCAGTTTTCGGGCTCAACGTTGTAATGCGGAGCTCCCAAGGGGCGCGTTTATTAACGTGCTATATCATGCGATGACGTTTATCTAAGAAGATGAACAGTAGGGTGGTAAGGTGGTAAGGGACTCAGTCCTTGTGTTGAACGCGATCCTGAAGAATGCGACTTAGGTGATGGCCGTGATCTTGTTTAACGCGCTCGAGGTCTCAACCGCGTTCTTCTCTTAACGCGCTGGAGGCTATGGCCGCGTCTATTAACGCGACCCTAGCATGTGCCGTGTCAACGCATTGACGTGCTGTAAGCGTTGGACATGTTTTGGTGTCATCGTGACCCATCCTTTGGACGCGTTTACCATCACGACGTAGGCATGCACCGCATTAATGTCTTCAATTTTTGAGGTATTATGTCAGTTGTCTCGGGCTCCGGTGAACCCAAGATTCAATGCCTTGTTGGCATTTGACTCGATTGATGTCTTGGGTGTTTCGTGAGAGTCATATCTGAGTGTCGAGAGATCCCGGAAGAGTGGTTTCATCTAGAGCAGTGTTCAGTGTTTCTTTCATATTAAGTGGCTTGACTTCGACCCCTTGGTTAGGCTATTGTACGTGGAAGTCGTGGACATCCTATGAGGGTTGTGACCGTATTATAGGGTGTTCGGAAGTGCCATGATATCGAGTAGTGTTTTGTGTATTTTGAGGGTCATTATGGTTTCTGGTCAACCCGGTTGTGACCCAGCGGTTGACACGTGACCTCGTGAGTGTCTCGGGTATTCTGTATGGATAGAGACTTTGGTTTTGGACATTTGGAGATATCATCTTACCTTGGTTTAAGTGCTTATCTGGTCTAAGGGCTTGAGGCTCCCTCATGTGTCGTAATTTGTGTTATACGGAATCAAGAGTCCTGTGTGCAGCCTAGGGGCTGAGGACTTGTGTTTTATCATGATTTTGGCTTAGGGACTAGGCTGATTAATGGTATATTACCATGATGTGCGACGATCTTGACCCGAGTCATGTGACTCAAGGATCGTTGTGTGTAGGTCTAGTTGTCTATATCATGAGTCTTGTGGCAATTTTGTGTACTGTCTTGTGTTTCGCAATGCATACAACCAGTGAGTGTTTAACAGGCGCCTGCCCCCAGAACAGGCTGCCCTCTTTGTCAGATGCCACATCGGCCTATTCTTTCTGTTCGAGTGACAGCTGCTCTAATTCCTGCCATGGGACATGATCCCGCATCAGGAAAGGCTTCAGTTCGGGCTGTACATAGTCATCTAACCCGTCTATGAAATTCTACAGCTTTCGAGCTCCGGGGCTGACTTCTTTCAGTATTGGAAGGGGAGTTTGCCTCCTCTGATTATGAGTTGGTATTCTGATGACTGTCGGTGGAGTGGTCTACACTAGTGCTGCCACTGGCGGAGCAGGTCGCAGAGTGACTCCACGCACCCATGCCCCCACATTCGGGCTAGGTGCCCTCCTCTTCTTGTTCTTTACAGGGACCTGCTACCATCCCTGTTGTTCTTTCACGGGCTCCAAGAAGTGAGTTTCATTGGTACGTCGCGTACTTGCTTCAAAGATCTCCTCAGGCAATGCCTGGAATAGGGAGATCATGTTGACTCCTGCCTCCTCAGAGGGGCTTCATATGGTTGGGGAGGGTCCACCTTGTACTCCCCCAACTCTATTTCATCTTTCTTCACCATCCCTTCGATTATGTCCTTAAAGACATAGCAGTCTTCAATTGGATGCCCCAGCATCTGGTGATAGGGGTAGAATCTTGGACCTTCTTCTTCAGGTCCTCCGGCCTCTTTAGCTCTGGTAGGGTGACCATATTGTATTCAGTTACCCAGTTGAAGAGAACTCTAGTCTTGTCCTTCGAAAAGGAGTAGGCCTTCATCATTTTGTCCCGCAATGAGGGACCTTCTTTGCCGTTTGCGGCTTTTACAGGCTGTGGGGCGACTGCCTTCTTGTCTTTGTCTTTTTGTTGTTCAAACGCCTTGATATCAAGAGCATTCACTTCTTTAGGCACCTAGCGCCGCTCCATTGCCTTGCCTTTTTGGGTTGTGTTGGCAGTCGATGCAGGGGCAGGTTTGGCCAAAAAGGCTTCCACCTTGGCCACAATGTTGTTCAATCGGTCAAAAGACCGTATCTCCATTCCTATCATCTTTTCTAGAACCTCCCTCATGAGGTTCTGCTTGCATATTTGGACAGTGTCCTCCTAGTGCGGGGGTCGCTTGCACCTCATTCTGAGATTCCTCCACCTCTTGATATAGTCGAGGGCTATCTCATTTGCCCTCTGCTTTGTCGAGTAGAGTTTGGCCATTGTGACCTCCCTCTCTGTAACATGGAATCTTTCCCTGAACTTCCTCTGTATGTCCGACCAGTCATTGGTCGACCCGGCCGGGAGGCTGGAGTACCATTCAAATGCGAGCCCCGTTAGCAAGGACCCGAAAAACTTCAGCAAGTATGACTCATCGGTGGCCAGATCACCCATGACGGTCATGTAATATGCGATGTGTTCCTTCGGGGATCCCTTCCCGTTGAACTTGTCAAACTTTGGCGGCTTGTTGATCCCCGGGGCAAGCCGCTTGGTAGCATGATGTGGTGGGTATGGCACCCGATATGCATCGAATGCGACGTAGTCGCCTTCGCTTCTCTCAGTGAGCTTCAGCTTGATCATCCTCTCCACCATCATCCGGTTCACGGCCGTGGGATCGACCGGTTCCAAATAGAAGTGTGTTGGCTGCGAGTTGGGGGTGACCAGAGTGGTTGCCTATGGAGGACGCAGCAGCGGAGGCGTCTGGTGCACTTGGGGGAGTACTGGCGGCATCAGAGGCTGTGGTGGCCGTTGTTGCATTATCGCCAAGCTCGGCTCTGGTGGCTGAGGCATAGTGTAAAGTGGTGGAGGGTCAGCTGGATGGACAGCTCCCCGAAATGATTCGCCCTGGACTTTCGACAGCTTGGAAGCTGACGACTGCTCTGTCTTCTCCATCAGTTGCTTCTTCAGCAGGTCTATCTCCTACCGGCATCTTTGGAGCAGCATTAGGACTGATGGGTCCATGGTTGCAGTGCTGGGGATGGCCCCTGTCGCTTCCCCAAATGTACCCTCGGGCAAGATGTCGAGGAGGACGCCATCTTCTTCTTCTGCCGTCACCACATTGGCGGTCAGAATAGTTGCTTCGTAATCTTGCTGTCAGTAGATTAGGGGTTGTTTGCCCTTAACTGCCGCCAGTAGTTCCTTTGCAGCCTTGGTCCTCCAAGTGTTCGGCCCTGGCCTTGCGGCCAATTGAGCCCGCTTACGAGGGTCTTCAGGGAGTCCTCCATAGCGGCCGAACACGCCGGCCATATTGCAGGTGAAGACCTGCATCCTCCTTCTCTGTCGATGGACCTTTCTTCTGTCCTGGTCCAGAAAGGCCAGCCTTTCAAATACAGAGATTCTTTTTCTTTCTTCCCGCCGAGGGACGGTTTCATCGACTTTGGCATAGAAGCCATCTTCATAACCATTGTCGTCAACCGACGACATCATCTTTCCTTCTCCTTCATCTTCTTCAACTGCCATTGATGGGCAGTAGTCTTCATTAGCTGTGGATGCTTGCATCAACCACTGTTGTCCAAGCGAGGGGTTGCCTGGCCCCTAGAAGTAGTTCCTGACCATGTCGATCATCTCTTCTCGACCCTGTTCTTGATGTAGTACGGGGGATGGTTGTCGACCTCCCGCAGGAGGGATGTAAGGGAGCCGGGCTCGACCGGCAGGTTATTGGAACCTTTGTCCCACAGCTAGGACGTCAGCTTGTCGGGCGCAGGCCCTAAAGCTTCCACGGTGCGAAGGGTCCGCAACCGCCTTCTCTTCCTTCGGGGCTAGGCCCCTTTCCTTCCTCCCTTCTGCTCCGTCACGTGCAGGGCGACAGCGGATTGGTGCAGCTTGGTGAGCAGGCTGGACCCTTTTGGGGACCCACACCTACTTAAACTTCTTTGGCCTAGGGGCCAACTTTTCCTGGCCATGATGGCCGGCTTCTTCTCTTTCAGCCCTCCTCCCAGCGAGAGCCTGATAGGAGTTACGGACGGGGACGACGGGGACGACCCGGTCCCGGACCACTCGAGTGTCGAGTCCATTGAGGAAGACGCAGACACCGCCAACCAGCATTGATTTACTGGACTGAGAGAGAGATCCGGTAACCACAGTAGTGCTCCTTCGGAGTTCCTTGCACTGGCGACCTCCGGGGTTCTTGTTGATGGGAGCGGGGCGGGCCCCGGGGACAGCATGGTGCACCAGGCAGCTGGTGACCAGAACTGGACTCTTGGGTGAGTCAGAGCAGCATCGAACCTCCGGGGGCTCGACCTTCTTTGCAGCTTCCTCGGCGGGCTCCGAGGACTCCACTTCCAGCGTATCCACGAAGGCCAACCCCAAGAAGTTGGGGAAGCCGATGGCAGTAGGGAATGTCCCAAACTCCAAGGGCACTGCCAGGTACCCGTGGTTGGCATGATCAGCAACAATCGACGGGCCGAAGCCAATGCTAGTCAGTCTAGTTGTCGAGTGATCGTTTGCTCGCGACATCCACCCCCCGCCCCCCCCACAGAGAGCGAGCGAGACAGAGAGAGAGAGAGAGACACAGATGTGGGTGTTTACTAAACGTCTACTAAGGATTGAAGCATAGCTGCCCCAAGACTATAGAGATTCGTGGTGACCTTCAAGAGGTCAGGCTCATCCGAGTTGGTGTAGGTGGACAAGCTCTTCTTTGAGAGCAACATGCTCAATGACTAGAACAGGAAGGAGGGAGGAGATATGGAGATCAGCCGTGGCACTCCATGATCAGGTACATGTGGTAAAGCGGCTCGAACGGCAACGACCCGCTTTACCGAGGCAATAGGGCCACGCCTATCGTCAGCGATAATGGTGGTCTTCTCCAACATCAATGAGAGATAGAGAGAGAGAGATCGACAAAGAAAGGGAGAAGTGAGCAAAAGAGGCTCACGATGGTCTTAGGTGCCAGCGAGAGCGACAAAGAGAGGTTGAAAAGAGAGAGAGAGAGGGGGGCATGGTGGTCTTCTACAGCACTGGAGAGAGATAGAGAGAGAGAGAGATTGACCGAGAGAGGGGGAATGAGTGAGAAAGTGCCATGGTGGCCTTCGGCACTGATGAGAGCGACATAGAGAGGGGGGAAGAGAGCGAGAGAGGGACGCGACAACCCTCTCGCTTCCTTAATGCCTCTATTCCGGCTAACATCGCTTGAGACGCCACCTTCTCCCCCCTCATGATCATCTCCGAAAACTTCCCACATAGCCAAGCAACGATAGAGGGCATCTGGAAGAAGTGCTCCTCCTCTCCTCCTATTGGCACCCTACTCCTTAGTGACCATGCTCGATCGCTTCCTCTTTGGTAGAACTTGGTTATCAAATTGGGTGGCTATATGTGTGTGTGCCGCTCCCTACAAACTCGATCGATCTTCCATAGTGGTACCATTCTCTTTGATCCCTCCTATAGGGTCGGGACTCACACCTCTGCAACATAATTAATTTGTAAACTCACCACACATGCATCCCTATAGCAACATCAAGGGGGCTTAGCCTCTTAATTTATAGAGTACATATGATTGAAGCCATTTGTGTAACCGCGCGAAAATTGAAGGCCCATTCATATTTAGGATCACCCATTCTATCATAACTTTTTTGATGTATAGTATTTTCAACCATACCGATTCTTTGTTATTTATAAAGGGAAAATTACACAGTTTACGACTCAATTAAAATATAAAAATTACATGATTAGACTCAGAAAAATATGAAAAACATAATAGCGCAAGACGAAGAACAATACGAGCCTCAAAAAAATGTGGAGGGGCAGGGGATGCCCCCATCATGCTGGCTTGGAAAGAATAGTAAGGGTACCTCCGACAATACCTCCCTCCTCGGTAGTCTTGGTCTCAGTCTCTGCATCCTGAAGGGCTTGGAGCTTGCCCTGCCGCTTTTGACTCCCTTGAGGCTTATCAGCCACCGCCTGCTCATCAATGAGGGGACACTTAGGGATTCGGTGGTCTCTACTACCACATCTCAAACAAGCACCTAACTTGCGCCAACACTCTTCCATCTTGTGACTCGGGCGGTCACAATACTTACAAACTGCTTTAGATGGAGTAGTCGGTCTGGCCTTCTTCTCGCCTTCCTTTGATTTCTTGTTTTTCGAAAAACTTCGCCCGCCATTGGGCCTCTTCTCGCCACTATCGGGTTTAAAATTCCTAGAGTTGGTAGTCTGCTACTTCTTATTCCGACCTCTTATCTGGTCAGTCATTTCCATAGTGTCTTCAAGAACTTGGGCCATTCTCATAATCTCAACATAAACATGAATAGCCAAAGGCACCAGTTGATTGATGTACTAAAGATTCAAACCATTTAGGAACCATTTAGCCTTCATTTTCTCTGTGGACACCAAATGTGGTGCATATTTAGACAATCTAGCAAACTATGCTTCATACTTCACAACTGTTAGATTTCTCTGCTTCAAAGTAGCGAACTCACCGCTTTCTTCTCCTGCACCCGATCAGAGAAATACTTGCTATTAAAGTACTCCTTAAACTCATCCCATGTTGCACGTCGATTGCCAAGCGTGGCTTCCACGGCTTCCCACCAAGCACGTGGATCACGTTCCACTTGGAAAGTTGCTAAGAGGATGCGATCCTGGTCCCCACACTACATAACCCTGAAGATATGCTCTGTCTCTTTCAGCCAATTTTTGGCCTCGTCTGGGTCTGAGGATCCACTAAAACGTGGGGGATTCAAGCCTTGAAAATTTTGATGTAGATTACCCGCTCCGTGCTATGCGCCACCTTGAGCTACTTGCTGTAAGGCCTGGGTCATGTTGTGCATACGTTGTCTAGCTTTGATGATAGCGTAAAACTCAACTCAGGAGCTACACAAGCAATCTGAAACTCTTCCAAAAGGATCCGAACAACCTAATACAGATTCTCCAAGACCCAGTAAAGATCCGGCAAGAATCCAGGGTGTTACATTCCTCCCCTCCTTTAAGAAATTTCATTCTTGAAATTTAAGGACAAGCAAGGGTAAGGCAGGGAAGAACAACCCAACAAGTACCAACACCAAGCACGAAAGACAGAGCTCAGAGGAATGAGGTCAGATCATTGTCACGAGGACACGCTCAGCAGTGAGCACGACACAAGTGAACACAAGTCTTACACCTCCGAAACAAGGCAACGTCGTTTACGTCTCACAGGAAAAGAGACATGACTGCCAAAACAACAGACATCGAGAAACGAATCGACTGAAGTGATAGGCACGCAGAGCATCAGCTTTCACAGGGAAACATAGTCCTCTCAGCTGATAGCCTGACAACATCATCGGTTCCAATACCAAAGGTGATAGGGAACACCTGGCACACAGGACACCAATGACAGATATACGGAAAGAATGATAGCAAAACAACAGCACTGGACCATGAGCAGAATCGAGTCAATCCTCAGCCGGATAACATGTCTGACCGAGCCGTGAGCTAATCTTACTAGGAAAGGAGAGTACAACATCGCTAACTGATAAGATAATGGTCCATGATAGAAATGCAAAACCATATAGAAACAACATGATAGCACCTGCAGGATTCCGGCTCTAAACAATATACAGAACCACGGAACACATCTGCAAGCAGGGTCACAACAAGGTATAATAGTAGCTGATCACCTGACCATGAGGAACGAGTCATGCGTCAGACTACTGACCAAGGAAGACCCACAACAATGAAAAAATGACACAAACGACAATCTCAGGGAATGCTTCTCAAGGACCACAATCATGCCTAGAGAGCACAACACCCACGAGAAAAGATGCAGAGTAGAGGGTACTCAATCAGTAGACAAGCTGACAAATTCCCCAACACTCGCAAATGCTAATGCCAACACTAGGAAATTACCAGCAATAGCATGGCAACAGACGACCTCAAGGCGCTGAAAGCCAAGATGAAGTCACATCGAGAAGAAATAAAACCTCTCGACCAGCGAGAATCTCACTACAACGATCCTCAACCAGTGGGTAGCCAACCCACACACTTCCGCTACGGATATTTTAAATTACTTCCGCACTATTTTAATTAATCGTTGCAAAAAAATTAACATTACGCGCCTGTGAATTCCAATTTCTAATGTAATCCCTCGACAAATCTCACTAACGCTTCAGGGGCCTCATCAGCCTCTTGGGTGGCGTCCCCAGGTCTTGGTAGCAGTAGTCTGATACTTGTATCGGGGTTATCGGTACTCTGAGCTCTGGGTCGTTACACCAGAGGTAGTTTCTCATGGCTTGCTCGATCCCTTCCCACTCCTGGTCGGGGAGAGCGGCCGGTGGTTGGGTGTCGGTGGCGACATGATGATGCGTGTAATTTACGTACGTCGGGTGGTCAACATGGTGACGATGCCTGTGACGTCGGCAGCGGGCATTGTCGGGCAGCGCTGGTACAGTGACTGCCGGCTAGTGGGTCGTGGCCGTCACCTCGACCCTTTCCTCTCTTCGCCCCCTTATGCGGCGGGCACAGCTAGGTCCCGCCTAGGTTGGTGCCGTGAGTTGAGCTTCCTTGGGAACCCAAGCATGTTTCAGCTTTGCCGGCCTGTGAGCCGGTGTGTCTCTTAGCGCCACGGCCGAAATGGCGGGTGCCATCCTTTCTTTCATCTTCTCCAATCCTTGAAAGGAGTTGCGGACTAGAATGGTTGGTATTATTCGGTCTGAGATAGCCTCAGACTTTTGTCCATTACGTTGGACTCTGATGCCTCCAATGACGATAGACTTGTCAGAGCTGGAGAGCCAGCTTCTTGGTGTGGCGGTTGCATGGCTCCCTCGGAACCTCCTTCGGTGGGATGTCGATCCCCGCTGAGGCGAGCCAGGAGTCGGGTGCACGTGGTGCACATTGCAACTGAGCGTCTCGGCCGGGCTGCAGTTGTTATTCTTGGCCGGGGTTTGGTTAGCGGTAGCTTCGGCGGTGCCCTGGATGGGAGTGTTGATCTCGGGCCTGTCGGACACTTCCACGTCTAGTATGTTGACAAAAGCTACCCCAAGGAAGTTGGGAAAGCCCACCACAGGAGGGAAACTCCTGAAGCAGTGGGGGACGGCCAGGTAGCCATCTCTGATGTGGCTTTTAACGACCTGGGGACCGAAAGTGACCGCCATCTGTGATGTCAAGGTGCGATCTTCCAGCATTTGCCAAGATGAAGTAATTAGTATTACAAGAAGGGGGCATCGGACCCTTCCATGTCGTGCTTCTTTCAACTTATAAATAATTTTAACTGAGTTTGAGCTTGGCTCAAACATAGGTGCTCAATTGCTTATTAACTCGTTTAATAAGTACATGCCGAGGTTGAGTACCGCTAACGAGTCCATGAGCTTTAAGTGCTACTGGTGGAGAGGGGAATTTCTACTGCCCAAATAGAGCGGCCAAACGAGGTCCCAATGGACCAAACGAGGCCCAGCTCCCACAAGTGACAGCCCTCTGAGGGCCCACTAAGCCCAATAACTCACTCGGATTAAGCACTTCCTAGGCGACTTTCGGGTTTGGAAGTCCGAGCATCAGGACGATCGGGAGGCCTCTATGAGGCCTTATGCATCCGGCCTGAGCCTTGCGCCTATCACTTGGGGAAATCCCCTGAAGCCAACGCCATATGCTCGAACCGACTGACGGAAGCTTATCCATGCGACTATTGCATGCCCTTTAAGAGCTGGGAGATCATTGGGATAATGGCGATTAAGAGTCCTCGCATCTTAACGAGCCCACAAAGGAGACGTAACCTCCCTTGAGACTCCTCGCCTTGCAGGGCTCCTACGTTCATGTGTCGCTATATAATCCTGGGAAGCCCTCCTGCCAGAGGTAAGCGCTATCAAGCGATATCAACCCTGAGCTAGAGCCACTTCACCACTTGGTAGAGAGGAATCTTGCACCCTCATCTCCTTCCCTTTCTCCCTTGCACCAGAGCTCTCCGACAATAGCTGACTTAAGCATCAGAGGGTTTACCCTGGGGATTCATCCCCAGGCACCTCTGACTCGTTTCCCTCTTTGCAGTTCTAGCATCCATGGTCATCATCCTTAGGTCAGGCACCACGCGAGATAACCCCTCTTCATCTGGTGTCGTCTATGGGAAACGAACAAAGAGCCAACATGGTACGAAGGAGTTCTAGCAAGAAGACCGCCGACGACAGAGAGAAAGCCGTGGCGATGGAGGAAGGTGCACCTTCCCATCCTACGGGGAACACCCCATCACGCGCCAGTGACCCAGCCAGCGACAACCCCCCGCCCACCGTGGACGGGCAACCCCCTACTGGAAGTGCAGACCCCCTCCAAACCCTCAACGTAAAATTGGATAGCTTTATTGATCAAATGAGGACCTAGGCGGCCATGGAGGAGCTTTCACGACTTCCTCGGGAAAGCCCACACAAGTCCATACAAGCTAGTCCAAGTTGTGATATGAGTTTGTTTGAGTCAGACCAATACTCATTGTTTTCTTAGGGTTTGAAGCAGGTTGGCTGACTCGTATCATGCCGGTGCGAGTCAGCTGATTCATACCGTACCACGGAGATCCCGAGTCAGTCCGAATTGGCCGAGTTGGCATGAGTTTGCCTAAGTTGACAAAGAAGAAGCTAGGTGGCCTGGCTCAAGTTGGGCTGACTTGCACCAGACCAAGCCGAGCCTGGGTCAGTCCAACCCGCCGAGTTGGCCAACCTAGTTTGAAGCAAGGTCCATTTGCTGTGCCACATTGTACTGGTGTATATCGCATGTATCGGATTGTGCCTGGGAGAAATTGGTACCCCGGTATGACATGGCACGGTTGCCGCCAGAGGAGGAGGCCGGCAGAGGAGGGGGAGGTCACAGCGGAGCTGTGGAGGGAGGAGGGGAAGGCCGACGCAGTCGAAGGCCGAGGTGTGTCCAGGTCACTGGCGCCGCCCCCTCACTAACCCGAGCTTGGTGCTGATGGTGGCGGCGGATCGCAGCGACAACTTCACGAGGGCGGGGGACGCTGTGGCGTTCGTGCCGAGCAACAGCAGCGACCACAGTGCATAACACAATCGGCCGACGATGCCAGAGAGGGCAAAGAAAAAAAAGACAAAAAAGGTCGTGGCATGGTACCATGCCGTATTGTACCCCTGGAGCATTGGCATTGTGTGTACTGGCGGTACGATGAACCTTGGTTTGAAGCAATACTGATTGATATGGCCAACCTTGTTTGGGAAGTACATACTGGGATACAACATGACTTTCTTACTGTTAATTGGTCTTCAGTGACTATTAGTGGGCCATTCTTCTATACAGCTTGCCCGTGTGTTTAGAATCATTCATATTGAGGAGTGAGATTTGATTTGGATAGCTAACTTTGGACTTGGTCAAACATGTGTGCCAAGGTAGATTGGGAAAACAATTTGAAATGTTTGCCCCTTTTGCTTGTGATAGTGTCCGAGAATGGGCTAATTCCTGTGTGAATTGGAGGTCTATGTCTCTTCCCTAGTGTGTTTTTTTTTTTTTTTTGCCGAGTTAACATATTGGGATAGAATGTATAATTGCATCATGGTAGTCAGTTATAATGTAATATATGTGCACAGCTTCAGATTTGCGAGACGGTGCAATTAATGCACCGGTGAGGGGGATAGACGGAGGGAAAGAGAGGGAGAGACGGTGCAATAAATGCACCAGTGGAGAGGGAGACGCAGGCGCAGGGAGAATGAGATGGAGGGAAAGACGGTGGGAAAAGGAAGGGGGTGAGACGGTGCAATAAATGCACCGGCGAAGGAGAGAAAGACGGGAGGGAGTTTTGCAAGCAAGAAAAGAGAAGATGGAGGACGCCCCAAACCCTAGAGAGGGGGGACGGCTGGCCTCTCCCCATCCCCTCTTCACCTCATCCTTTCCCTCATCCTCACCCTCCATCTCCTTCTCACCCAATCCTAGCCATTCAATTATTCCTTATTTTCTATAAAAGACATCCACAAGGGAAGGGTTGGGGAGTTTGTGTTTTTCTTATTCCTGCAAAGGGATCGCAACCTCCTCTCCTATTTCTCCTCTCTCCCTAGATCACAACTTCTCTCCTCCTTTTTCTCTTCCTCTCTTCCTAGATCGTAGCCCTCTACCTCCTCTCTCATCCTCTTCTAGTTTGTTAGGATCATATTCGTCTCCTATTTCTCCTCTCTCTCTCTCTCCCTAGATCGCAAGGGCATCCTGTCTCTCCCTCCACCATCCTCTTTGCCCCTCCTAGTTACACGCACACCACCTCCTCCTAATCCTTATCCACACAACCGCACCGGTTAGCCTTCTTCTTCTTCTTCTTCTTCTTCTCCCTGCCACCAACCGCACAGCTCTTCTCCTCCTCCTCCCAGCCTCACCTGCTGGTGCAGCCCTCTCTCCCTTCTTCTCCATCTGCTCTCCCCTTCTTCTTGTTGTTGTTGGGTTTTTTTTTCTTCTTATCTTTTCCTTGCAGGTTGCAGGTTCAAGACTGCTCTCCTCGTAGCTCCCGCTACTGTTGCGTTCCTCCTCTTGCTGCCACCTCTGCCTGCATCCTCCCAGCCGACTTGCTCCTCCTTGCAACCAGCATTGCCCTCATTCCTCTCTTCTTCTTCCACCATCTGCTAGTCACCCCTCTCCCTCATTCTTCTCCCCTTATTCACATTTGTTGCATGATGTGAGAAGACAAGGAGGGCTGCGACCTAACCTCTCTCTCATCTTCTTTTTTTTCTTCTTCTTCTGTGTGCATCGTCCTTCGATTGAATTAGTCTTTAACTTTATTTTATTTCAATTGTCTGTTGGGTAGACCTTGGCTCCATGAAAACTGGGTCGTTCCCTCAACCCTCCACCAGTGTCTCAAATACATTAAGGATGGGGAACAACGCGCGGTCTTTGCCGACCTATCCCCGTTCACTCTGGCAGAATGCAACCTGGCCGATGCGGCTCTCTACTTCAAGGGAATCAGTCCCTTCCCAGTGATCAAGAGCAAGAGCAATCGCTATCTCTTAGAAGGGGAGGAGGATGACCTCTTCTCCATTGACGAGGAGAAGGCTAAGCTTCACCGGCTATGTCTTAGCACCAAGTCTAGCACAGACCACCCTGAGAGGCGTAAAGTCAATTTTGAGGCTAACCTTATTAGTCGAGCAATCGACAAGAGCATATGCTTGCCACTGAACTGCATTCAGCTCATGTGTGTCTCAGACGAGCACAAGGTTGAGCAACTCATTACATTCATCGTCACTTACAGACTACAACACCGGTCCAAGAAAAAGGCCAAAAGGGACAGGTCTATCATGTTTCATAAAGGAGACATGGTCCCACCGGCCTCATCAAAGGATGACTTCGGATGGTCCAGGCGAGCCGACGATGTCCCTGATGCTGTCCACATCCTGGACGACCGATCACCTTGCATTCAGGAGATGTGTCTCAAACAACTTGTCCCCCAGTGGCAAGGCTCTACATAGCGAAGGTACTTCCATAACATGTGGACACCATCACAAGTCCGAGGGCAAACCTTGTTCTCTCAGAAAGACACTCGAGGTCTCGACTATGACCAGGACCCAAACTTCTGTGTCTATCACGCGGTTCATGCCATAGGACCGGTGCAACCAGCCATTGACCTGATTGTTGCCAATGCCAAGTTTGATAGCTCGGGAGATGAGGGAGAGGAGATCTTAATTCCACTTCCTGGCAGGACCAGCACTCCAGTTCTAGCACTTGGTAAGGCTTCCCTGTCCATCCACGAGGACGTGAAGACCGGGGAGACCTCCCCGGCCTCCTAACCAGTTCCAGAGCATACCTCACCACACCTTCCCCCTGAGGAAGGCCTCCAGAACGAAGATCGTGAGGCATCGCCAGCATTGGCAGGCAACTCCGACCAAGCCTCTGGAACTCCAGTCGATAGCCTCCAGTCCAACACAGATGGCCCGGGACAACCCTTGTCTGGACTCAGCAGCGACGACCTTCCAGTTCCAGTAGCCTCAATCACTGGCTTCGAAGACCCATGGGTATACAAAGCCGTCGCTGATGATGAAGACTTCATCGACTTTCAGCCTACTCCTCCTGAGTTAGAGGACGACGGCCAGGCAATCGTCGACGAGCTCTTCGAGATCAATCTGGGCGGAGACGAGGCCCCTCAGCCCACATTCCTCAGTTCTCTCCTCACCGAAGCAGAGAGGCAGGACTACAAGTAATTCCTGCTCAAATATAAAGACTGCTTCACCTGGACATACCAGGAGATGCCTGGGTTCGATCCCTCCGTGGCGGAGCATGATCTGGCCATATCTCCCACAGCCACGCCAGTCAAACAGCTCCTGCGGCGCATGCGCCACGAGCTGGAGCTCCAGGTTACGACCGAAGTGGATAAGATGGTGGAGGTCGACTTCATCAAGCCAAGCATCTATCCGATCTGGCTCGCTAACATTGTCCCAGTCAAAAAGAAAAATGGTCAAGTCCGCATCTGCGTCGACTTCTGGGACCTCAACAAAGTCTGTCCAAAGGATGACTTCCCAGTTTAGATCATAGAGACGATGGTCGACATGACCACTGGACATGAAGCCCTATCTTTCATGGATGGGTCATCGGGCTACAACCAGATCTGGATGTCCCTCCAAGACAAGGGCTACACCGCCTTCAGATCCCCCAAAGGGATCTTCAACTACAAGTGTATGCCCTTCGGTTTGAAGAATGCCGGTGCTACCTACTAGAGAGCCATGACCAAAATTTTCGCTGAGATGCGGCACAATATTGTCGAATGCTATGTTGATGACCTCACCGTCAAAACCAGAAGGCGAGAAGACCACCTACGTGATCTGCGTCAAGTCTTCGACCGTCTCTGGCAATGTGGGCTCAAGATGAACCCCATGTAATACACCTTCGGCGTATCCAGTGGCAAATTCCTTGGTTTCGTTGCTCGATACCGAGGAATCGTGGTGGATCCCAGCAAGATCAAAGTGATCCGGGAGCTTCTGCCACCCAGCAACCTCACTAAACTTAGGTCACTCCAGGGTAGACTGACCTACATTCAGAGATTTATCTCCAACCTCTCCAGTCGATGTGCGCCTTTCAGCAAGTTGGTGAAGCAAGACGCCACATTCATTTGGGACTCAGAATGCCAGAAAGCTTTTGAGCAGATCAAGGAGTACCTTCTCACTCCTCCAATCTTGACAGTGCCCGTCAAGGGCAAACCCCTCATACTCTACATCGCCGCCATGGACGCTACATTGGGAGATCTACTAGCTCAAGTCAATGAAGAAGGTAAAGAGCAGCCACTCTATTACCTCAGCCAGAAACTAATTGGTGCTGAGTACCGCTACTCCCCCATGGAAAAAGTATGCTTGGCATTGGTGTTTGCCTTCAAAAAGGTGCGGGATTACCTCCTGTCCCATCGGGTTGAGCTTATATCCAAGCACGATCCCTTGAAGTTCCTCCTCAGGCAACCCATTCTCTCAGGCCGACTGGGGAAATGGGATCTCCTGCTCATGGAGTACGACATCACCCATGTCCCAAGAAAAGCAATCAAGGGACAGGGCATGGCTGAATTCTTAGCAGCCCATCCAGTACCAGATGATCCTCCCTTCAAAGCAGAGTTTCCAGATGAGGAGTCTCTTGCTCTTCAACAACAACAACTAGCTAAACAGAACGGAGATGTCTTGCATTACTGGCAACAAGACACCCTCACAGCCAGTCTACCTTGCTGGGAGTTGTACTTTGACGACGCTTCTCGAGGTACTACCCGGAGCAACCTCAGTTCAGGCATCACGGTAGGCGCCAGAATTGTCTTCCTGACCCCTCAGGGCAGAGTTCTGTACAACTCTTGCACCCTCATGAAGGCTCTGACCAACAACGAAGTAGAGTATGAAGCCCTGATCATCAGACTCCAGATGACTCTCGACATGGGGGTCAAATGTCTCAAACCCTATGGAGATGCTCAACTGATAGTTTGACAGGTGCTTGGTATCTATGACGTGCGAAAATTAGAGTTGGTTCTGTACCACGCCACTGTCACCTGGCTAACCCAGAAGTTCTATTTCTTTGAAATAGACCACATTCCCAGAAGCAGCAATGCCCAGGCTGACGCTCTAGCGAAACTGGCTGTGGCCATCAAGCTACTGCCTGAGGGTGTGTTGAGTCTCTCCGTACTTTGATGAATAACATGTTTTGATGATGACAACACTATGAGTCACTCTCTTTGATCATTCTACAGAGCTACGATAGCTAGCAGAGGCCAGTCCAACTAAAGTACAGTTCAACAGAAAGAGAAATGTACTATAAAGTTAGGGAAAGTTTGACATTGGCAAAGTTGACACTAAGAACCACGTACCGCACCTCCAAACCACGAGGAAGGAGCACCGCTACACCTAAAAACTTAGGGGTGAGTCTCATCTTATTGGCATAGTAGGGGTCCCGCAGATCCCCACCACTAAACAACAACAGTAAATAATAGTAACAACAATAGGAATAGTAACAGGAGTAACGACAACAACAACAAAAGTAACAGTTGTAACGACAGCAGTCGGGAAAACTACGGTTGAGCTGCAAGCTACTCCTATCGGTGCGAACCACATGCTTCCGCCCTCATGGTCGGGAATCACCGAACCGATACGAGGAAACTCTGGCTACGTTGCCAGAACATGTCATGACATCTCAGTCGTGCAGGCTCGTCCTCAAAGACAAAAGCCCAACTCAAGACCACACGGTCTAAAAGCACTAGCACGTACATGATCACGCTGTCGTGTACTCTATACTGACTACGGGTTAAGTGGAACACCGACTACCCAAAGAACTACGTCAGCATAGACGAGAATGCAACTCAAAACATGAAACAAGATCGTAAGTTAAAAGACTCAGGCTCCATGAGAACCAAGCAAGCCACGAATCATGTGTCATGTGATAGAAGTACCTCCTCACTAGAAGAAAGGCCAGATGCATCCACTGACGTCTTACACTACGCCTCGGGTGTTTCCCACTCGCCTCAAATGCGGTAACTGAGACACCGTAACAAGAACTAAGTACCAAGTAATGAGTGACTAGTCAAGGTTGCGCTCGTCAGCGCTGGTCCAACATCCCTGACCACATGTGCACACACAAGCTCAATGCCTTGAGTTAGGCCTCTAGCTGGTTTTCCCCTCCCGTCGGATTCTAACGGCAAGGCAAAGGGGCCCTCGATAACCAGCCTAAAAACTCTCTATAGGGACTGTCCTGCCACCACTCCCAGGTGGGCTGACACAAAGTGTCGTCAGGCTACGACTAGTTGATGGGAATCGACACTGAGCACTAACTTTTTATTTTTATATTTGTGTCCTTTTAGTTTGCATTTATATCCCTGGGTAATTGAGTTTACAATTGTAAGGCTTTTCAAGCCAATGTGTTATTCCTCCAAGGAGATCCTTGGCCATTCCCATGTAATCTTTCCCCTTACTCACAAAATCTCCCACCCACCAAGACTCATTTGAATCTCCCTCCACCCCTCCCCACCCTCTAGAGAACCCCAAAGGGAGGAAGCCTTAGCGGAAGGCCGCCCCTACCCTCTCTCCTCCAACCCCCCCTCCTTCTTCCTCCTCCTCTCACCCTCTAGGGAAAACCAGACCACCCCCCTCTCTCCAGCACCCCCTCTCCTCTTCCTGCACCTCCACCCACATCCCTAGCTCCTCCACACCTCCTACACATCCCCCTCTGGGTTTCTCACCATCTCCCTTCATCATTAGCCACCTCCCTTTTTCCCCCACTTGAGCTTTGAAGGCTGCCCCTGCTGACCAGTTCGCTACCCAGAAAACCTGAAGATTGCAGAGGAAGCTGCGATGTCATCCAGGTGATTCAGTTGGCGCAAGAGCTACCTTTGGAAGCGTCTTCGAGTCTTCTTCGCAACGACGGTCCTCTCATCTCATTCTGAGTTCGTGGCTGTCCGGGGCAAGCAATCTACTCCGACTGCATAGAAGGGATCTGATCAGCATCCAGAGGTGGCTTGCAGAAGTTGCCACGCCTGTTCAGCTGAAGATCTGAAGGCAGGGTTCGACCGGGACCTTCTACTGTGAGTCTCCCTCCTCCTCCAAGAAGTGGCACTTCATTCGACAACTCGAGCAAATTCTTCTCCATTTTCTCCCCAGGGTGCATAGTTCTATCTTCCCTGGGACTGAACTGACACCTTATCACTGTTTGGGCTACTGCAACCTACTCTGACATCAGCTGGCACCATCGTGGGTCACGTTTCGAAGGCAACTCATCAACTGTTCCAACGCCATTGACCGTGCTCAATTTGAAGTTCTGGATAGTTCATGGCGGCTTCATCTTCCTGATGCTGCGGTGACAGTTAGAACCAGAGAACAGAGCCTCTGCTTCCAGCCCCACCCCGACCAGCGCCGGCTTCCAAAGCTCCCACCAAAATTCCAGCACTTCCTGGGCCAACCTATGAAATTTTGACACTGGTCCCACTGACAAAGGAGTTCGGGAGCGATCACAACAATTCTAGCAATGACTGTCTGTCCTCTATTCCTCAGTGGGGACAGAATCGACTCCGGTGTTCATTGAAGCTCTTTGTCTTCTTCTTCCCCTCCCAGTGCATGTTTTATTCTTAACACAAAGTCTGTGCACGCCTTCATGGAGTCTGTGGAAGCCAAACCCCGTGCACATCTTGGACTTAGTCTATTACTGATTGGGTTGCATCACAAGTCCGTGCACGCCTTCACAATGTCCGTGCACGTCAAACCCCGTGTATATTTCTTGTTGTGTGCAAGTTGGGTTTAAGTACGTGCACATTTGAGTCAGCATATGTAGAACTTCCATCTGTGCATGTTTCGTTGAAACATGCATCTGTGTACATTGTTGCTCTACTTCTCAGAACATGCATCCGTGCATGTTTTGGCCCTGCTTCATGAAACATGCATCCATGCATGTTTTGCCCTGCTACACAAAGACCTCTACCTATTATCAAGTCCATGCATCATCTTATCAGTCTTGCATTTAGGTTAGTGTTTGCACCATTGTAAGTCAGTGTATGTCCAAGCATACACTATTATACAAGCGTTGTAGGTCTGAGCATATGTCAACGCTTGTACACATTCTGGTTCATTGCATGTCTGAGCATGTCCGTGCACTCATAAGTGCATACATAATGTTCAGAATGAGTCCGAGCATGCGCTGTTCAAGTCCATACAAGTTCATATGTTAAGTCATTCCAAGTCTGTGCATAGTCGGTGCACACTCCTTCCAAGTCCTTACACGCCTTCATCAAGTTCGAGCAGTATCATGTCCGTGCATGTTTCTTATTGAAACCATGTCCGTGCATGTTTTTCCTTTGGTTTAAAGTCTGTGCGTGTTTTCCTTTGGCAGAACATAAGTCCGTGCATGTCAAACCCGGTGCATGTTTTATCTTAGTCACTAAGTCTGTGCATGTTTGCCTGCACATCTTAAGTTCGTGTATCTTTTTAATTTGCACATTCCAAGTCCATGCATGAACAGTGGCCGTTTGCCTTATGCTAAGACAAGTCCGTGCAGGATATGATCAACTTTTGTTCTAACAATATACTGAGCCCATACAATTCTTTATCATTGTCTGATTGTTCCTTTTGACAGGACGCTTGTTCTCCAAGAATAAGGAAGGCACATGATCCAAGGATAAAGAAAAGCCCTGATTGCGACACGTGGAAAGTAGTAAAGCTCAGATGCTGCCACCTAGCAAAGAATCTCAGAAGAAGCTTCGAAGGAAAAGGTGTTTTACACACGCCCTCTATTCACAAAAATAGTCGAAACGATCCTGGCGAAGAGTACAATGCGACTGCAGTGACCACGAGTCGAGAAACTGAAGGATAATCAGAACGAAATACTCTCAACTCAAGACTACGAAGGCAGTCTGAAACTCTTCTAAAAAGGATCCGAAACTCAATAGAGATCCGACAGGGCCCAACAACGATCCGTCAAAGATCCAGGATGTTACAACTTGGGCTGAGTTTGTTACTGTATTTGAGCGTGTTTATACTCCAGCCTGCCTAAAGTTAGCTAAGATGTATCAATTTCTGGAGCTGACACAAGGTGAGATGTCGGTGCTGCAATATCGCGATAAATTCATTGAGTTGGGCCGGTATGCACCGCATATTTTATCGATGAGACTGTGAGGACTCAGCAGTTTCTACGCGGACTGAGAGCAGAGTTGAGCTTGCCGCTGTTCGCTACACGTGTTGCTGAGCTGGATGTTGCTTATCAAGCTACTATCACGTTGGAGTTGGAGTTGGCGAGGACTCGAGGTTTCGCTCAGACTGGGATGGTGTCGTCGGTCGTGTCACATCAACCGCCCCACCAGTCATCTGTTTCAGGAGTTTCTCCCGTCTTCTCTCCTGCCGATAGTGCTCCTTTCCAGCAATCTCAGGGCATAGGTTTTCATCATAAGAAAAAGAAGAAGAGGTTTGATCAGTCGATATTTTCTGAGCCGAGTTAGCATTCTGGTTCGTTCGTTCAGCCACGTTCAGATTCTGTTATTTTTTAGCCGAGATTGTGCTCCAGATGTGGTGGCAGTCATCCGGGTGTGCCATGTTCTCTACCGGTTGTGTGCTATCATTGTGATCAACCGGGGCACATTTCCCGTAACTATCCATTGAGGCAGCAGACGGTGTAGTTCACTCAGGCTTCACAGTCGCAGCAGCCGTAGTTCCGTCTTCCGCCGTCGCCTCAGCCTTCTCAACCGATTCAACCGTTTCGACCGCCTATTCCTACACTCTCTCAGTAGTCGTCTGTCACTACTCGTCCGCCGAGAGCCAGAGTTACACATATCACTCGTGCGGAGGCGTTGGCATCTAATCTGATCGAAGGTACAGTTTTGATTTATGATCACACAGTGCATGTTCTTTTCGATTCAGGTGCGACGCATTCGTTTATCTCCGAAGATTTTATTGCCCGTATCGAGAGACCGGTGATGAGCTTCAGATCCGTGGGCAGCAACTCCGATATTGGGAGATCAGAGCCAATCGGCCTCCGATCGGTGTCCAGCCCGACCGTCGTCCAGGGGAGCGAGCCACCAGGTGTCACCATCACAGCGGGACCCACCCCGTCAGTTCTGGAGGACTGAGCAATACGTGGCCCACACGACTTGCAGATCGCGCTGTCTGGACAGCACTAAAACGAGGGTTTCGGCACCGTCGGAGCGACATCAAGATGCTGCCCGTCAACCCACTTCCCGTTACTCCCGGGCCCCACATGTGACCTATTATCTCCTTACTTAGAGTGAGTTGGAACTTTGTAGTGCTGTAATATTTGGTAACCGGGAGTACGGATTTGGTCGGGGTTGTCTTCCCCACGTCGGGAGCATGGAGGTATCGTGTCCACTCCACTCTCGGCATTTTGCTTTATTCGTATATTTTCTTATGCCGCTGCATGTGATAGGTTAATCTAGCTCGTACATTTTTATCACCGCTGCGAAAGTGAGTTAGTGACCCATCCTGTGACTCGATCCGAGCATGGAAGAGCTGACTACCCGACTCACTGTCGATTTCTCAACCGCGAACGGTCCCACACATCCCTTGCTAGAGACGCCCGCGAGCTAGAGTCCTAGGGCACGTGTCTGTCCCGCATCAAATTCCAGTACCAATTTTCAGTCCCAGCATCATGGCTTCAGTGCCTTCACAGGCTAGCCACCCAGTTTCAGTATCAGTCTCCAATTCTAGCATCGTAGCTTCAACATCTTCACAGGCCAGCCACCAAGTTCCAGTACTAGTTTCCAGTCCCAATAGCATGGCTTCAGCACCGTCACAGGCCAGCCACCCAGTTTAAGTGCGAGTCCCCAATTCCAGTATCATGGCTACAACACCTTCGTAGGCCAGCCACTCAGTCCCCGTGCCAGTCACCAGTCCAACAATCCAGCCATCACACATTCGTGAGCCAATCACCCAGACTTAGCACCAATATCTAGCTCCTACGTTTCAGATACAATCCCTTCACGGGTTAGTTAGCCTATCCCAGCCCCCAGTTTTAGCCCTTGGCCATCACATTTCTCACGGTCATTCGACCACCGCAGCCTCAGCTTCTTAGCCAGACATGAGCCACATTTTCGACTAACAACATGAAGGCAACAAACACCCCATGCGTCAGCCAATAAATGGAGCAAGATACATGGTACTCGGGGCATTCCCCGGGATACATGGAAGTCTGCCAAAAAGGGGGGAAAAGAAGAAAAACAAACAAAGCTACTGCAGCGTGCGTCGAAAGATATCCTCGAACTCCAAGATCCCCATGGAGGGGTGATAAGCAAGCTCTTGCAGGCGAGACTCTGCAGCTTCCAACTATGTCAACTTCTCCTTGAGGGAGGTAGCCTGTCCCTCAGCCAACTTTGCCTCTTCTATCCTCTGGACTTCCTGCTGCTTGGCCAGTTCTAGCTCTATTTCGGCCCAGGAGAGTTCAACGCGAAGCTCAGCTATCCTGTCCATCAAGAAACTACGGTGCTAGGAGGATACGTTAGCAGCATCCCGCATCTGCTGGGTAGTTCCTCTCAAAGATGCAAGAGTGGTTTGGCATTCCACCCGCTCAAATTTTATGACTGTCAGCTGATCAGCTACACCTTGGCCGACGAACTCCCTCCTATTCACATGCTTTAGGAGCAGGATCACTCGCTGCATCCAGTCCTCCATGGGACAGCCGAAAGCCAGTAACGTGTGGGAAAGGTGCTCTACCAGACCCCTCAGCTGCACATTGGTCAAATCTAAGCAGGTTGCTACAGTCTGCTGCAATGTCTCCAGGTACTGCCACACTAGATCGCTTGAGGACTGCAAACCAAGTGATGGCATATCAGGAAGTTGGATTTCTACCCAGTTATCAACCGCCTCCCAGATATCATTGTGCGGCTCGGAGGATGACGATGGCATGTCTCGCAGACCACCAGCACTAGAACCAACCTCGGTAGCTAGTACGGTGGAAGGAACCCTGATAACAGTGACTTCTCTCCCGACTTTTGGAAGTGGAGCGGCATTTTGGGTCTCGATAATGGGATGTCTCTTCTTCATGTCCAGATTGATCGGCTCCTATGGACGCCGACTCTGCAACGAGGGTCAAAGCCATAGAAGCCCCAGCCGCTTCTTCAATGATCTCTCCTACTTCTATCTCAGGAATACTTCTCTCTCCCGGGAGCAATTCTCCACCAACAGGGAGTGGCTAGGGTTCCGAAGCTTCAGTCGGCTCAACAGCTCCTATGATGACCCCTGGGGCCTCCAAGCCCGCTACTGCAACATAGTCCTTGGGGTATCGCAGAGCTATAGGCCATAAGATCGGTAGGAATGGGTCATTTCTACAACTCCTTGGACCCCACCGGGGGCCCTAGCCAGTTCACCGTAACATGTGGCTATACAAGCAACTAACCTGGACCAAGCCCGGCTACTTACCTGTGGGCCTTGCCCGCACTTCACATGGTCGCCCAGGCCAACCCGGGGGCGCCCCGACTCTAAGCCTCTCCACATGGCACCCAGCAAAAAGGCAGGGAGCTAGCCCCGGGATGCCTTCTTTCAACCCTTCAAGGTCAAAGGGAGACCTAATTCGGCCAACCACAGGCTTTGGAGGCCTGCAGCACGTGTATACAGCTCACACACACGCGTTCGGCATTTTCCCGAACACCTTGTGGGCGTGTATATTCCAGCCCTCCTACATCAAATCACGGGCCAACCCATGGTTCCAGCATGCTAATTGGATCCTACAATGACCCCCCAGCGATCCGTAGCCACCCTCGACCCTCAGACACGTGGTGACGAGCACTCATCTTTAGCTCTCGGGCCAACATGAGACTACCTTATCAACCCGCCGTGTAATATGGCACGTAGCTCGAGGCATAGACCGTGTGCCTAAAGTGCCTCTCCTTAGCTCCCATGATCTCCCATTCTCGGCCCAAGGCCCACCTTGGGGCCTCTCGGCCAGCTACCCAAGTCGTTCGACAACTCGAGGTATGTCGGGTATTTACCTGAACACCTTGCGAGCGGCTACTACGACTTGAAGAGCGACGGCCCCTATGGGCCAATCCCAGTATCCCGGAGCCCGGTGTTCCTCAAAGGACACTCTCAAGTGATGAATGAAGACCCATGGGGGCCATCCCTCGAGGTTGCGACCTACTCGGGGCCCAATCACCCCGGGGCGCGGCCGCGCCCCCAGGGAGGGCAAACTCCCCGGGGGGCCACGCCCTCTCCCCAGTCAGGAGGCCCGACGGCTCTCCCCAGTCCCAGTTCATGTAAATCCTCAGTCCTACAGTGCAAGGCTCATGCAGAGTTCATTCAGCATACCCGTGCGTGGAGAAAGTTGGAAAGTATGCCTACGACGAGGTCAACACGCGCACAAAAGCTCCACATATCCTCCCAAAAACACTTGTCCTTTTCTTCTTAGTCAAATTAGGAAGTAATAAGTAAAAAAGGGGATTTTATAGGGGTGGGGACTGCCCCCTTCGGGGGGGGTTTAGGCGGACCAGCCCAGCCAATGGGCTTGAAAAAGTGTCAACCTGGGAAGTCGACACTTTCTATTTGTATGCCGTTTTGTTCTCAAAATAGAACGGGCTTCAAAAAGTGTCGACCTGGGAAGTCGACACTTTTCACCTGAGTTCTGATTTTTGTGTCTTGGCAGAACACTCGCCAACAAGAGTCGACTCTATGAGTCGACACTCGTTCTGGGCATCCCGATCGTAATTTTCGGAGCTGGTTGCGAACCCATTAGGTTAAGGTCTGATTGACTTGGTTGATTACCACAATGGGCTTAGGGCATCCACCAACTATTGTATGTGGTATGAAGAGGCTTTGGCAAGGGCTTTTATGTCTGAATGTCTTGTTTACTGCTTGGTATATATGGCCACCCTTTGGTCCAATTGGAAGTATCTTGTGGAGTTTAACGATTTCATCTTTTCTTGCAGGAGAGGAAAGGGGCGTTCGCACACTGCTGGAGGAGAAGGAATACGATGCCGAGTTTGATCTCCAAGAGTCTGAGCTACGATCTGGAGGCTACAGCTACTTCCTCTTTGTCTACTGCTTCGGGTGTTCCATTCTTCAAGACCGGCTTCTTCCCTCATTCTCGGTTCTATCATTCCAGTACTCCCTTCACTCATCTCCGGGTTTGTTTGAAGATTTAAGGGGAAGATCAATGTTATTTATCATCTTTTGAGCTTAGATTGTCTATCTTAAACTGGACTTTGTATTTTCCCCTCTTTATTTGTCTTAGATGACTTCGGAGCTTGCTCCGTGTGTGTGTGATTTCTCGTCTTTGTGCGAGAACCCACGTGTGTGGGCCGTCGTGCCCGTGTGTGTGGTGGTTGCTGCCGTCGAGGAGCATGTTTAGTGGAATCCTCTCAAGTTGAGAGGGGTGGACGTAGGATGGCACTTGGGTGCGTCCGAACCACCTAAAAAATCACTATGCTGTGGTTTGCGATCTATGTGATTGCTGCTATATCCCATCTGTTCGTATTACGAGTCTGATTCGGTGAGCTGTGCGTTTTATCATTTGTCTGAATCGTTAATTTCATCCGAGTGATCATTAGTTTATGCTGGAAAGTTGTGAGTGTTTGGTTGTTTATCACTGCTCATTTATCTGAGATTGGAAGAGCTATATCTCTCATATCATATTCCTTGCATTTTAGTGAGATTGTGTTAGTGTTGATCTACCATAAATATATATATTTAACTCTTTTTTTTCAACTTTCAACGCCCCCTTTTTTTTCGAACATCAACCTCCTTTTTTTGACTGTCAATCCTTTTTATTTTTTTTTCAAACCCCTTTTTCAGACTTTTCAAACGCGCAAATCACGCGGGCGGTTGAGGCTGACCGGCGCCAAACGCGACAGGGGGGAACGCCTCATGCCTCACACGGCACTATCAACGCCGAGTGCGTTCAGTCAGCAGGTGCAGGTGGGGGCGCTGCTGTGGGTGCAAAGCGAGGTCCACGTGGGTGTGGGTTAGCAGGTGGGAGGGCTGGGGTTGCCGCAAGGTGGAGAAGGTGGAGGGGCGACGGGGTGTGCAGCGGCAATGGTGGACGAAGGGAGAGGCTGGCAGGGGCGTCTGGTGGCGTGCAGGTGGAGCCTGTGACGCAGGCGTTGGAGGCCAGAGGCGAGCAAGACAAGATGGGGAGGTGGCAGGAAGCGAGCACGGTGTTGGAGGGTGAGGGTGAGATGAGGAGGGGGGCGTTGGTCGTGGAAACGGGAGAGAAGACGGATGCAGGGCCCACACGAACCAAGCAGGCTGGCGGGTCGCTTGGCTTGGGCGCGATCGGGCGCGGGCAGGGCGACGGTGGGGTGGCCGTGGGAGGTGGAGCAGGGCTTGGCCGGGGGCCACGGAAGGTAGGCTGGCACGGCGGCTTGCAGAGGTGGAGGCCGGCGATGGTGAAGGTGGTTGGGGCGTGTGGCCGGTGGGGAAGAGGGAGATGGCCGCGGGGTGGTGCGCGAGTGGCCCAAGCGCGGGCTTGTGTGCACAAGATGGACTCACGGCGGGCGGCCTCCTTCGCGGGGTCGCCGATGGGTGGCCGACGGTGAACGGTGGGCTAGCAGTGGCGCGTCTGGGACCTCCAGCAGACGCCGGTGGTGGCCATGGTTTGCTAGCGATGCCGGTTGCCCTACTCGCAGGGTGGCTACAGCGGGAGTAGGGTGGGTCGAGGCCGCAGGTGGCGATGGGGTGCTGTGCGTGGCCTGAGAGAGAGAGGGAGTAACAGGGAGAGAGAGGGAGTAATAGAGATAGAGAGAAAGATTAACTGAGAGCGAGAGAGATTAACAGAGAAAGGCTGAAGAGACCCTGGAGAACGCGTCCCGTCCGGACCCTCCGAAGAGATACCATGCCGACGTGAAGCCATCCATCTCACCGGGTATGGGGAGTAAACCTATCCCTGGGACTTGGGTTCCCTAGGAAGTTGAAATCCTAGGCTCTGATACCACGAAGTCTATCACGTCCTGGGCGCGGAAGGGACCCGGTGTGACGACCCAGACTCCGGATACAGGGTAAACCTGATACCACTAGGAACCAGTGAAGCCTCCCAAGAGTAGTAAAGCTCCGAAGGGATAAAAAAGTTTGTGTGGAGTACATTGAAGCTCCAGATAAAACAGTAAGCAATAATAATTTATTGATCAGGTTTGCTAAAATAGTAAAAATAAAATTACTTTTTCAATTAACAATTTAAATTAATCAGAGTACAGTCCACATAAAGACAAGTACAGTCAAACAGAATAGAGAACGTACATTGAAGTCGGGGGAAGCCCGACGCAGGTAGCACTGGCAACTATGAACTGACACACCACGCCCACGAACCGCGAGGAAGAAGAACGACCACACCTGAAAAGCAGAGGTGAACCTCGTGTGACTGGCTCAGCAGGGGTCATATAGATCCCCACTGGAAACAACACAATAACACACAAGATAGCAGTGCTAAACAGTAAAGCAGGAAGAACATGATTAACAGTAGGAGTAACAGCACAACAGTAAAGCTGTAAAAATAGGAGTAAGAATATCTACAAGAAAGAGTGGAGCCGTACTGAGCAGAAACACGGCTACCAAACGAACCTCGCCTCTCTAAGCTACTCCAAACAGTAACAGAAAGGTGAACCCCGATCTCACAAAGTCAGGTGCTGCCGATCCATCGACAAAGCACTAGCTCCAAAGCAAAGACCTACTAAAACAGGCAAAGCTCTAGAAAATACCTACACAGTCAAGAAACACTAATGCATACACAACTACATCGCCGTGCACGCTACACTAGACTAGACCGCGGGCGAAGCCAACACAGACTACCCGCCAAGTCATGTCAATCCTGACGAAAATCAGTCACAAAAACACAATGAGTTAAGTGTCAAGTGACAGAAGTACCTCCTCACTAGAAGAACAGCCAGATGCATCACTGACGGCTTACACTACGCCACAAGTATCTCTCACACACGCCTAGAACGGTGGCAACTGAGATACTCATAGAACCAAGTACAAGGAACAACAACAACGAGTAACTAGTCAGGGTCACGCCTGTTGGCGCTCGTCCAAACGCCCCTAACCATGTATGCACACACAAGCTCAATGCCTTGAGCCAGGCCTCTAGCTAGTTTTCTCCCCCAGTAGGACGCTACTGCAAGGTAAGAGAGCCCACGAAAACTAGTCTAAAAATCGTTTGAGTCAAGAACTCTGCCCCGCCACCACTCCCTGGTGGGCCAAAACACAGGAAAGTGTCATCAGGCTACGACTAGTGGAGGCTCACTAGACACAGAGACTCTGAAGCACCAGTGCTGAGGTACGGATAGGCTAAATAAGCATCATCGCACGTACCACTGAGCACAAACACAAGGCAGTGCGAGAGACTGCCGCCAAACTCGGGACAAACAACTAGACCTACTGACATAACGATCCTTGAGCCACAAGACTCGGGTCAAGATCGTTACACAAAGCGGTAATATGCTACCAATTAGCCAAATCCCTATGAAAAACACTAAGAAAGGAAATGGCACAGAATCGTCGGGTCCACATATCCGCATAACACGAATCACGGAGACCTAAGAGATTATAAAGACTCTCAAAGCACGTGGACACGTAAACTGAGATACAACAGGACCTCAAAGCATCCAAAACCTGTCTCGATCTCTTCAGAATAGCCGAGACACTCACGAGGTCACATGTCAACTGCTGGATCTCACTAGGTTGACCAGAAGCCAATAATGACTCTAAAACAGCACGGGATACTACTCGAGGCTACCTTACAACATGGTCACAGCCCTTATAGGACGTCAAGAGAAATCCACAGGACAATGGGCAAGCCAAAAGGTCAAGCAAAGACAATTAGAAGCCAAAACCTCAGAAAATAACACTCTGGGGCATAAGCGGTCTATCTCTTGGCCGCTAGTCAAAATAAGCGGTCAATTAAAGGGCCACTACACTACCGAGAGAATATAGACACTAGGCGGTCATAGGAAGGGCCGCGAGGAGACTAAAGCGGTCATCGAAGGAACTGCGAGATTACTATAGCGGTCGCATAATAGGCCGCTAGAGCCAGTCAACCCTCAAACCGACATACCCAGTCAGACCACCAAACGGTCTATAATAGGCCCGCTACACAGATTTAGCGGTCTACATATGGGCCATGATAGACACCGACCCTAACCGACTTAAACTATTGACTTTGGTCAAACAGAAATTAGCGGTCTAGAGATGGGCCGCTAAAGACTATAGACGGCCTAAGCTTAGGCCGCTACCTTAATCGACTTAGAATTGTTGACTAGAGTCAACGATGCTTAGCGGTCGAACATAGGGCCACCAAAGCAAGCGTCGCGGTGTATCATAAGACCGCTCAGCTAAACTGACATACAAACGCTGTCTAGCGGTCAACTAATGGGCCGCTGGACAAGGCATAGCGATCCAACTATGGGCCGCTATCCGATAAACACGGTCTATCGCGAGACCGCGAAGACCCGAATCAACTTAAGACTTAACCGACATACCTCGAAGCTTAGCGGCCGACTGATGGACCGCGAGAGGTAAGAAACGGCCTCTGAAATGACCGCGAAGGTGATACGGTGGGAAAACCAGGGGATCGGCCGGAACTTGGCCTTTCCACGCCCCCAACAAAAGGGGGATGTAGTGCTGCTTGGTAGCACGTTTAGTTTGGGTAAAAAATGGAACGGGTTCAAATCCTTTCATGGAAATAACCCTAATGGTCAAATCATCCTTCCACACTCCGGAAGGGCTAAAATAGATGCACAAACAGTGAGAAACAAGCGATTCCACCGAATCGACCCTAATTGAGTCACATGGGTTCCCGGGCTCGTACCGGTCCCAAATGACGACCAATCGTGATGAAACTAGCAGGAATGGAATGCAAACATTCCAGGGCTTCCAATGATACCAATTTGGCAAGGAATCGTCGTCGGGAAAGGTGAACTCACCGCATGCCCCCCGAAACATGCTTTGCCCAAAATAAAGCAAAACCTGCTCATTCTCGCACCATTCTGCTCCAAATCACGAGGGATCGTAGTAGATAAGCAGGGCTTCCATCTCCCTACCTCCACCGAAGTTCTCACGTGCCAAAGCGGCTAAACCGCCCTGAAACAATCACGATGATCAAACCACGCTGGCTTTGAATCCACCGAGGGATCGCGCTAACGCCACGCTCCATCCTCCACTGCATCACGCTCCACGATCACTCCATCACATTCCCGCCTCGCCCAGCTCGCCAATTGTGCGCGCCTCACAGAGAGAGGAGAAGAGAGGAGAGAAAATGAGAGAGAGGTTTCTTCATGCCCATTAGGACAACATCAACATTTGGAGCAGGAAAAAATGTCACATCGGTGGATTTGATCATCAGTAAGCACAAACCGGTACTGGAGTTTCCATATGAGAATAGACAATTTCACAGGGATGGGCAGCCATAATTTCCTCCAAGAAGAAGACTAGAGACTGTCATGGTCATGGAAGGTGTAGCGCACAGTCTTAGTAGAAAAATTCCCATTTGCTGAAGGGCACCAAATCCATTTGTCCAACACTGACTTAGATGTCAAAACAGAGGCAACGATAGCAGGTGGTATATATCGACGGGCTAAACTCAAGTGTGGGTGATGAGGGTCACAATTGGGAAAGAAGACTTGAGCGCAACCTTACCTGCCCATTTCTCATACCAGGACAACAAGGAAGAGGAAGGATCAATGAGAACTCTATAATTTTCATAGATCCATTGAGCTGCCTGAAGCCACACAAATTGGTCAGGGGCTTTAATAACTCGGAAAGAAGCTTCAGAAAATGGATGATGTTCAAATGTCTGGGTCGGAACAAGACAGCCCACAGAGAATTGGACGAAATAGCACTCCACAGAAGCTTCATACGCAAACTAAGTTGCATGTCCCGCAGAGAAATAATACCAAGCCCACCAGTAGAGATGGGGGTACAAATTTTATGCCACCCTAGCCAATCAAAGTGAGGTGAGATAAAGGATGTGACTGGTTCATTTACCCACTGACAAGCATAAATTTTTAATGCACGTGGTCTAAGTGCAGAGTAGCTTGAACTTATAATTCAAAAACTCGCCCTTCTACTGAAACAGTGTTGGATATATGATTAGAGGGGGAGAATGTTGGATATATGATTAGAATGTTGGATATATGTTGTTTTAATGATGTCTAAATTTGATTCAACTATGCTTCAGCATGCATGATAAATGTTGTTCATACCTCCATGCTATGCTCATCATGAAAAGACTCTCTTGAGTACAAGGTACTCAGCCAAGATGACTAGGGAAGCAACAGCAAACTTAGTAGCAGAAATAGCAGTTCAAATGAGAAGCTTTGTACATGTTCACTCTAAGGTGATAAGGGCTTTCCCCATATTGATGTGAGGCTGAAAATAAGTGGAAAGAACATCAAAGGACAAGGAGCTTGCATATGATGGAACTTAGTTGCCAAGGTTGAAAGTGGCTGGGAGGCCGCGGGGTCTCATCCATCTCAACATCCTCGTGAACGGACGAGGAAGCCCCATCAGGTGCTGGGACTGGGGTACTAGTTCTGGCGGGAAGTTGGATTAAAATCTCCTCTCCCTCATCTCCTGAGCTGTCAAACTTGGTGTTGGTGACAACCGGGTCCATAGCTGGCTGCATTAGTCCCACGACGTGGACCGCATGGTAGACACAAAAGTCTGGGTCTTGGTCATAGCCAAGACCTTTGGTGTCCTTCTAGGAGAACGGGGGTTGGCCCCAGACTTGTGAGGGTGTCCAGAGATTCTGGAAATATCTCTGCTACGCAGAGTCCTGCCACTGGGGGATATACTGCTTGAGGCACATCTCCCGGATGCAAGGTGGCAGGCTGTCCAGAATTTGGACGGCTTCAGGGACGTTGTCGGCTCGCCTAGACCAGCTTAAATCATCTTCTGGTGGGGCTGGAGGGACCATGTCTCCTTTGTGAAAAATGATGGACTTGTCCATTCTAGCCCTTTTCCTAGACCGGTGTTGTAGTCTGTAAGTGACGATGAACATCATGAGCTGCTCGACCCTGTGTTCGTCTGAGGCACACACGAGGTGAATGTAGTTTGGTGGCAGGCATATGCTCTTGTCGATCGCTCGGCTAATAAGATTAGCCTCAAAATTGACTTTGTGCCTCTCAGGGTGGTCTGTGGTTGACTTAGCGCTAAGGCGTAACAGGTGAAGCTTGGCCTTCTCTTCATCATTGGAGAAGAGGTCATCCTCTTCTTCTTCAGAGAGCCAGCCATTGCTCTTGCTCTTAATCACAGGGAAAGGACTGGTTCCCTAGAAGTAGAGAGCCGCATCAGCCAGGTTGCATTCTACTGGAGTGAACGGAGACAGGTCTGCAAAGACTACACGTTGCTCCCCATCCTGATATATTTGATGCATTGATGGAGGGTTGAGGGGATGACCCAGTTTTCGTGGAGTCAGAGCCTACCCAACAACACTTTGTAGGATGTGCCAGAGTCGATGATGTAGAAGGTCACCTTAGAGGTGAAATCATCAAGTAACAAGTTAACATCCACCCGGCCGAGGACCTCCTCGGTATTTTGATTGAAGCCGGATATCTTGACTGCCTGGACCTTCTGGAGGTAGGGAGTCAGATATAGAGTCTTGAATGTTTTGAGGGGCATAGTCGGCTGTACTGTCGATCTCTCTCAGCTCCATTGTTAAAGTGCTTGTTCCCCACGGAGGCCAGCCAGGCTGTCCAAGAGGTCCACGAAGGACTCTGTGGAAGCCATGTGGGGACGCAAGCACTTGCACGGACACTAATCCGACAAGGATACTGGTGGCCCACTTTGCAACAAGACTGCATCGAGTATGTTCGGAGGTGCCCCCAGTGCCAGAAGTTCTCTCACCTGCACCACCAGCCAGCTACGCAACTTCACGCCTTGATGGAGCCTCGCCCATTCTCCAGGTGGGGGGTGGACATACTAGGCCCCTTTCTCGAAGCACAAGGGCACAAGGGAGGAAGAAATTTCTCATAGTCGCCATCGACTATTTCACCAAATGGGTCGAGGCTGAGCCAGTAGGGAAGATTACGAGCGAAGTAACATGGAAGTTCATACTACGAAGCATCATCTGCCGATTTGGGATCCCAAGAGTTCTCACAACTAACAACGACAGGCAGTTCGCGAGCACTGCCTTCCAAGAAAAGTGCTTGGAGCTGGGGATTTGGAACCACTACATGTCGGTGGGACATCCCTAGGCTAACGGGCTGGTGGAAAATGCCAACAGAACGCTCCTCCACGGCAACAAAACTCGGTTGAATCAAGCAGGCGACTCGTGGATAGACTCAATTCCGAGCATTCTATGGGCTCACCGGACTACTGCCAGAGCCGCCACAGGGGAGACACCTTTTCATCTCGCTTACGACACTGAGGCAGTAGTGCCGGTGGAGATATCCAACCCCTCGTTACGAGTGGAACACTTCGACGAGACCAGAAATAACCAAGCAATGCGAGAAAACTTAGACCTACTCGAACAAGATAGAGTGAACGCTCAAGTGAAACTCGTGGCTTACCAATAGAAGTTGGCCCAGTACTGCAACACTTGAGTCAAGGAATGACACTTCTTTTCCAGAGATTTGGTATTACGATGAGCAAGCGTAGCGAAACTGGTGCGGACACCCGAGCACTTGACCGGTCCGGGCCGACGAGCCACCGGTACCGTATGCGGAGCACCACGCGAGCCACGGCAGGTTCCATTTGGCTCGGAGACAGTCTGGAGACGCCCCATGAGTCTCGTTATTTATGGCATTTATTTAGACTTTATTTGTGTGCTATGTGTATTTATTTCATTGTATTCGGCCTCTCGCAGGAGGGGGGATCTTGGGGTGAGGGTTAAGCTCTTACAACCAAAACTACCTCCGCATAGAGAGCTCAGATCCGCCCTCCACAGCTCCCAGCGTCCACGGCGTCCCGGAGTTGCCCCATCATCGCTACTCCGCCCCGTGGATCAAGAGGGCTGTGCTGCTGTCCTCTGCAACCCACCTGCAGTAGACATCAAGTTTGCAGCAACTACACCGGCCTCCACAGTGCAAACCAGCCAAAGCTTCCTTTTAGGAAGTCGTACGTCGTCACGTTATCTTCGTTCCAGAAGTAACCCCGCAGCGTTCCGACCTTGGCACTGCCCACACCGTCCATTCTCGCAAAACTGCGCCAAGCTCAGGTCTGAACCTGAGTCCCAGATGGTAGCAGCTCCACAGCCCTCCCCGACATGATTCAGCCCGGGCTCTCTACACGAAAGTTCTGATCCTCCGAAGCGCCGACGCACCAGAAGTGATCCCACCTGCATCCGACATCACCTATGTCTTTGGCGTCTGAACTCCCACAAGCGCGCCAGACCCAGAGCCCCTATTCACCCAGGACAAACTACTGACAAGCTGGCCTCAAAATCCCTTCATCTTGACAGTTTCAGCTCATGACTTCTTTATCAAAGTTGCAGCCCCTAACGTAAAGAAACCAACACAAGTGGTTTTATTGCATTCTGACATCGGCACCAGGAGTTCTGTCCCGATCTTTGGCATCCTATCTTGCCGCTCACCCAGAAGCCTGACGCCAGCCGTCCCTGCGACCACGCCCAGCCAGCTGATCTGTTGGCAGCCCTCGTCAGAGGCCTCACAGACCTCCCAGTCTGTGACGTCCCCAGCCTGGTCCCGTCGCATTTGGAGTTCGGCAGTGTCTGTACCGGCCATCGCACCACTTCTGCGCTGACCTGTCCGGCCGACCAGAACTGTGCCGGCTTGCTGCTGCGACCGCCGCTCCCACCCTGCGCCGTCAGCTCGACACCGGGTTTTCAGGTGTCCGTCAGCATCCTACGGTCTTCATCCTCGAGGTGGTTGTGTTTTGAGTGGCCGCTACAGCCTGGCGCACGGTTGTTAGCTCGCTTCCCCTTCCCCGCGATCCCCCCTCCTGCGCGAGGGTAGTAGTAGTGTGTAACAGTTCGCCCCCACCCCATGGACCCCCCGCCCGGCGGGGAGCGGAGAATATTATTGGGGTCCCAATGGTGAGCTCCGTCGCGATGTACCAACTTATGGGGACGAATCAGAAAGTGAAGAAGAGCAGAAGAAACAACAAGATCAAGGGGAAGCCCCTCCTCCAGTTCAGGCATAGGACCAGCCTCCTCCACTCTCGCCTCATCATATAGATACAGAGATGCCCCCTCCACCACAGTTCTATCATGGGGAGTCCTCAGCTCGGGGTGCTGGACAGTCCACTTGGGGGGACTATGAGACTCTTGATAGGCATCTCTCAGGCATGGAAACCCGCATTGACTCATCCCTTGGGTGACTTGATACTTTCATGGACACGATGACTAGTCAGATGTATACCTTCTTCCACACCTTGGACACCCTTACTGTCCATGTCTCATCTCTCACTTCAGACTATGAGGATACTCAATGTGCCTTTCGGACTATCAACCATTCACTACTTCACCGTGAGCATGTTTTGCTCAACATTGAGGCTCGTCTCCCTCCATCCCCATCTCCACCTCCACCTCCAACTAATGATGATGATGGTTCTGATGATGAAGATGACGAAGGGACTCTAGATCACCCTACTTCGTAGCTATTCTTGCGTCCCTTAGTGTTATTTCTTTCCACTACTCTTGTATCCCACTCCCTCTTTTGATGATGTCAAACGGGGAGGAGTAGCTAGTCAGGTCTATATAGGTTATGCCTTATGTATGTTTGCATGTGTGTGTGCCACTTGACATTTGAATTCCATAAAGTCTTGCATCTTGTTTAGTCTTGCATTCCATAGTGTCGTGCATCCTATTGTTGGTGTTCGTGTCATGCATCATGTCAATGTAATGTTAATAACATTTGTAATTTGAACTTAAGTGAATGAGATGTGCTTGTTTTTGGCACATATATTGGTACTATCACTTTTAGAACAAATTGGGCACACATGAATGAATGCAACAGTTGTGGATGAATGAAATGTATGACCGATTGGTCTTTGGTTATTGTACTTAATCCATTCTCATAGCATGCGAATGTGTTTTCCCTCTAGAGTTCTGTCATCAACAAAAAGGGGAAGATTATTGAGTTTCTCCAAGTGATTTTGATAATAACAAAACAGTAAACTCAGTTTTCACCTCGCGCCGTGTCGAAATGATCACGAACAAGCTTTGAATGGGTTTAAAGCCACCTTGTGACAAATAACCAAACAAGTCCAAGGGAGGGGCGCCCCTGGGCCAACCCACTTATTTGGGCCCAATTGAATTAACTAGCTAACCTAGTGACTCATTAACCTACTTAACTGACTTAATTAAAGAAAAATTACATAGATAAGACTCACATAAAGTAAAAATACATCATATGACTAGAAAAAATATGGAGTAGCTCGTGATGTCCTCATTATACCCCTGGGGTAGGGAAAGCTCGACCTCGTCGACTGTGGGTCCACCGGGGTAGTGCTTCGACATGTCATTGTCCAGGCGGGTCCTCCCAACTCAGCCACGTGTCCTTAGTCGGTGGACGGTCCTTCCTCCTCTCAAGATGGCACTGGTGTGCCCTATCCTGGTTATGGTGCTCCGCTCAACTAGTATCATCTCCATATGCTCACGTCGGTCTCTCAAGCTGATATATGGATGCTCACCGTGGGTCTCTCTCACAAGGGATGATATGGGCTGAAGATTGTCACTAGGTTCCACCGTGGGGCCCTTACTATGTGCTAGATCTGTCACATCAAAAATAGGAGGTACACCATAGCGCCCCGGTAGGTCTAACTCATGAGCATTGTGGCCAACTCGCATTAGAACTAGGCAAGGTCCAGACCCTCGTGCCCTCATTTGGGAGGTAGCCCTAGGAAAGAGCCGCTTCACCTTCATCATCGTGGAGTTGCCTTCTAGGAAATCTAAGTGGTGCCTGTGAGCATCTACTTACTTCTCGTGAGCCATGTTATTCCTCCCTATGTGCTTGCAATGCATGGAATGCAGGGATGCTGGTGAATTGAAACACATGGTATGTATTGGTGGGCTGGGACAACCAAACTTGGACCTATCATGCATGTGATTCCTACCCAGTTTGTCCGATGTAGGAGAACCAGGACATCCACATGTGAACCTATCCCGCAAGAGTTTGACAAATGTTGGGGGACCAGGATACTCCTGTGTGTACCTATCATGTAGAGACTTGATTGTTATGGGAGGACTTGTGCATCCAAATATGGACCAATCATGTACATGCTTCCTTTCAATTTTGACGGACATAGGTGGTCCTGGACACCCAATTGTGGACCTACCTTATGCAAGCGACCCTAACCATATGATGGGCTTCTTTCTGATCAATCTCATTTGTGTGGGTGCAAGCAAGGATGGGATTTGATTGGGGAGGGTTTCGCATGTATGAATGTGGAGGCGGAGGGCCATATGAATGGGTGGCATATATGGAGGGAGGTGGATGCGGAGGCGAAGGGCCATGTGAATGAGTGGTGTGTATGGAGGGAGGGCGGACAGCGTCCTCACACATGTTGATGATGCCATTATCATCTCTCTCTCTTCTCTTTCCAATCCTTCTCCATCTTGGTGATTCTGTTCATGAAGGCATGAAGAGTATTAATTTGAGAAAGAGGAGGAGGAGGAGTAGGCCGCGGGCTTGTGACCCTCTTAAGTTGTTCCTCCAACGAAGCGACTTTATCAACGAGAAATTGTTGGAGGGGTGTAACTTGAGCAATGGAGGGTTGGCATGATGACCTTGAAGAAGGGGCCACACATGCCGTGGAGGGGGCTTAATGGGCTGACCCAAAAAAAGACCCAGTCGGGCCGGGTTGCAAGGAATAGATGGGCCTTGGAGCCGTGAAAGAGGAGTAGAAGGAGGCAGGTGATGGACCACCCGAAGAGGGGTATGAGTTTAAGAGGGCGGCGGGTGATGGGCCACCCGAATGGGAATGGTAGAAGGATAAGAAGAATGAGATGGACCATCAACAACGGCCTCAAGGGTTTGGATTTGTTGAGGGGTGAGGTGATCTAATGCATGAAGGACTTGGGAAACCTTCTCATCGTTGGGAGGAGATGGCCCCGAGAGAATGGAGGCTCGCGATTGAAGCGAGGGACCACAAGATGGGAAATTACCCATGGGTCGGGCAAGGCCGTGTGAATGAGGGCATGGTCCCTTGAAAGAATTATGGTGAGAATCATGAGATTGAGGATTATAAGATGTACTTGGATGTTCACCCTCATGATTACATTTTGAATTAGACATGTTAATTTGATTGTTCAAGTAAAACATCATGCAAAGCAACAATATTCAATTCAAGCAATTTGCAAAGATATCGACCAAGTGAGATGTTTATGCTTGGTTTTCTTTATTTCCTCCTTGGAATGAATTAAAAATTCATTTTGGCAATACTTATGTAATCCACTCAAGGTAGGAACCTAGTTTCAATGTGATTTACTTCAATGCCAACTAGGTGCACTCTCACCACGTTTTAGGCCAACTAACCCCGGGGAACTTCTAGGTACAACCTGCCTGGCGTCCGTGAGGGAATCCACGGGTGTGGAGACTTCCAACTTGTTCCATAAAGATTTTTCCTCCCCGTGGGATCGACTCCACTTACCACTATATATATGATTTTTTCATCTTTAAAAGTGAGTGACTGTAAATATTTGTGAAAATGTGGCACGACTTTTCAACGATGGGTTTGTGGCTATTAACGTGCTGGGGTGGTCGTTTCATGGGTTGGAGCAGCGGTTGGAACGTGGCGGGCGCGATCCCTCGGTGCATTCTGAGAATTGGTGCGGTTCGTGTTTTGACATTTCGGCGTGGATTAGTCGCTTTGGCGCGCGATTTCTTTGGTGGAGGTAGGGATACGGATCAGCCACTCCCTGCGCCATTTCTGTTCAGTTTTGTGCTTTTCGGTGCGAGAACGGGACAGTTTTGACTCGTTGGGGTTTTTGTAGTTCGTAGGGTTCGCTAGAAAATGACGATGATTTTTAGATCAGCTGGTGTCAATGGACTCCCAGGAACATTAGCGTTCCATCGTCACTGATTTCATCTCGATTGGTGGTCACGTTTGACCGATAGGGCTCCGGGAAGTCTGAAAACCCTTTTTGAGTGATTTTGTTAGAATCACCCATTTCTTGCAATTCGTGCGTCGTTTTGACTCCGATCGGAGTCTATGTGATTGTCAGGGTGATTGTGGCTGTATCCCCTTCGTCTCGAGATGAACGGGTCGTGGAAAGGCCACGATCAGACGAACCCCTAGGTTTTCTCACCGTGTCGGTTGACCGATCGAAACAAAGACCATTCATGGTATGGGCGGCTGGTTTTGGACCACTTATCCTATGTCGGTTTGAGGTTGAGTGATCCTTCGATAGACCACTAATCCCCTTGGGCTGCTGGTTTTGGACCGCTTATCGTGTGTCGGTTTGAGCTTGAGTGGTCACTCGATAGACCACTCATCCCTCTTAAGTGGTCAAATCTAAACTGCTTATCTTAAGTGGTCAGATTTGGATTGCTTATCTTGAGTGGTTAGATTTGGACCGCTTATCCCCTTTGAGTGGTCAGATTTGGACCGCTTATCTTGAGTGGTCAGATTTAGACTGCTTATCCCCTTTGAGTGGTCAGATTTGGACCGCTTATCTTGAGTGGTCAGATTTAGACTACTTATCTTGAGTGGTCAGATTTGGACCGCTTATCCCCTTTGAGTGGTCAGATTTGGACCGTTCATCCCCCTTGAGTGGGACACAAAATCTACTACCTCCCTCTTCATATTAGGCCACCAAAAATTTTGTTTTAAACCCTGGGACATCTTGGTAGCTCTGGGGCGTATTGTGTACCTTGATCGATGTGCTTTTTCTAAGATTTTCTTCTTCAGTTCGAAATGATCCGGCGCACATGTCCTTTCGTGGAATACTAACCTTCCATCATATGCCAGTTTGAAATATGGTCGTTCCTCTAGCTTGCCCTTTATTTCTACTAGCATCGGGTCATTGTCTTGAAGCTCCTTGATCTCAAAGAGTAGATCTGGTTGTATCCTTATGTGTGATAGAGTAATACACCCCTTTTCCTTGTCTGTACTTATATCGAGCTTAGAAAATTATTCTAGCATATTAAATTCTTGGATCATACAATTGGCTAATAATGCTCTTGGCTTTCGACTGAGGGCATCAGCTATGGGATTACCCTTTCTACAATGGTATTGCATTATAAAGTAGAAGTCCTTAAGTTATTCTAACCAACATCTTTGTCTCATATTCAATTCCTTTTGTGAGAATAAATATTTAAGGCTCTTATGATCAGAGTATACGGTGAATTATTCTCCATAGAGATAGTGTCTCCAGATCTTTAAGGCAAACACTACCGCGGCCAACTCTACGTTGTGCACCGGGTAGTTCTCCTGATGCTTCTTCAGTTGCTGGGAAGAGTAAGCAATGACTCTCCCTTGTTGCATTAATACACATCTGAGACCAATGCCAGATACATCCATATATACCTCAAATTTCTATCCTTCTATAGGCAATGCTAAGACAGGGGCACTGGTAAGTCGATCCTTTAGAGTTTGAAAGCTCTCTTCACAATTATCAGACCATACATATGGATTCTCCTTTCGCGTCATCCTGGTAAGAGGGACCACAATCTGAGAAATCTTTGATAAATCGACGGTAATAACCAGCCAGTCCCAAGAAACTATGGCTCTTGGTAGCATTTGTGGGTCTTTCTCAACTCTTCACTACCTCTACTTTTGATGGATCCACATAAATTTCATCCTTCAAAATCACGTGCCCTAGAAAAGACACCTCCTCGAGCCAAAAATCACATTTATTGAATTTGACATAGAGTTGATTACTCCTCAATATTTGTAATGCAATCCTTAAATGTTCCTCAAGATCTTCTTTGATCTTTGAATAAATTAATATGTCATCAATGAAGACCACAACAAATTGATCCAGATGAGGCTTGAATATGCTATTCATCAACTACATAAAGACTGCAGGGGCATTCGTTAGTCTAAAAGACATAACAACAAATTCGTAGTGCCCATACCTGTTCTGAAATGCGGTCTTATGAATGTCCTCATCGTTGATCCTCAGTTGGTGGTATCCCGACCTGAGATCAATCTTTGAAAAATACTTCGATCTAGATATTTGATCAAATTATTCATTGATCCTCGACAGTGAGTATTTATTCTTGATGGTAAGATGGTTCAACTGTCGATAGTCGTTGCAGAGTTTCATTGATCCATCCTTCTTCTTTACAAATAGTACAGGCACTCCCCACGGGGAAGTACTTGGCCTGATGAATCCTTTCTTCAAGAGCTCCATCAATTGTTCCTTTAATTCCTTGAGCTCAGCGGGGGACATCCTATATGGTGCCTTAGAAACTGGACCAGCACCAGGCACAAGGTCGATGGTGAAGGCCACTTCTCTTTGTGGGGGTAATCCAAGTAAATCTTCTAGAAACACATTGGGAAACTCCCAAACCACGCGGATGTCTTCTATCTTGGACTCCTTAACTTCCGTGGCAGACACAAATGCTAGGTATGCCACGCATCCTTTTCTTAAGAGTTTGCTAGCTCGGAGGACCGAAATAAGAAGTGGCTTGTTTCGACTCTGAGAACTAGTGTAGACAAGTTTTGGAGAATCCTTAAAGATTACCTTGCTGTTTTCACAATCTACAACTGCCTTGTGTGTGGATAGCTAATCGGCTCCTAGTATGACATCATACCCATCCATATCTTGGCACATCAAGTCGGCAAGTAGATTTTTCCCTTTTATCATAACTTTACAATTTAGGTAATGATGTGAAATCTCGGATTCGTTTTCGAGAGGAATTGAAATAACTAGATCTATCCACTCTGGTTCTATAGGTAATGGATCAACAAACTTATTGGAAATAAAAGAATGTGATGCGCTGGTATCAAACAAGACACGAGTAGACTTGGAGCAAATCCTTAATGTGCCTTCCACTAGTCCGCCTTCATCTTGTTCCGCCTCTTGAAGAGCTTGGAGACATGTTTGCTTCTTCGTCGGGCGCTTCTCATCTCCGGCTTGATCATTAAGAAAGGGGCATCCGAGAATTCAATGGTCACGGCTCCCGCAACAGAGACAAGCTCCCAATCTCCTCCAGCATTCCTCGACCTTATGGCTGGCCTTGTCACAATGTTTGCACACATCTTTGGAAGGTGTGGTAGTGATAGTGAAGGGCTTCTTATTCTTCTTGAATTTCTTCTCTTGGGAGGAATCTCCTCCGTTACTTGACCTCTTCTTATTGAATGAGGTTTTGAAAGTGCCAAAGCTTGTAACTTGCTCCTTCTTATCCTTCCCACAGATCCTATCGGACAGCTCCGTGGCGTCTTCCAATAACTAGGCACGTCTTCCAATAACTAGATAGCTCTGTGGTGTCTTCTAATAGACTTGAATGTCCATCGATGCCAGTTGAGTTATATATTGTGGCCTAAGCCCATTTAGGAACTTTCTAGCTTTCATTTTCTCAGTTCCCACTAGATGGGATGCATACCTTGATAGACGAGAGAATTGGGCCTCATACACGGCCACTAATAAGGCTCTTTGCTTGAGTGCGGCAAACTCTGCAGCCTTCTTCTCTTGTATCTGGTCTGAGAAATACTTGCTATTGAAATGTTCAACGAACTCGCCCAATGTGATATGTTCATGGGGTAATGAAGCTTCTACTGACTCACACCAGAATCGGGCATCCCGCTCTAGTTGAAAAGTCACCAATAACACCTTTTCTTCATCCGTGCATTGCATAATATGGAATATTCTTTCTATCTCCCTAATCCAGTGTTCAGCATCATCAAGATCGGTCGAGCCAATGAACGTTGGTGGGTTCATGTTGCGAAAGCTTCGGTGGAGATCTCTTACTCCACGGTTGGCTCCGCCCTGTGCCACTTGTTGTAGTGCCTGAGTGAGACCTTGGATAGTACGTTACATGTCACGCCATTGAGCACGTTCGGCGGCCATGGTCCTATAAGATTTAAATAACTATATTAATATATGATTAATTGAGAGTCTTAGCTTCTTAAATTAACTTAGCCCATGGCTCTACCCATGTCACTGGGTAAAAGGCATAAAACTATCCTTAGACTTGGGTTCCCTAGGAATTGAATATCCTAGGCTCTGATACCAATGGCAATGTGGATTCTTTTGTCTCTTACGTCCCAGACTAGGGTGTCTTTCCCTTCGTATATCCCCCGATATGGGGTGTCTCTTCCCGCCTCTTTTGCCCCCAGACTGGGGTGCGTCTCTTCTTCAGATGTCCCCGAGCTGGGGAGTGTCTCTTATGGCTTCTGTACCCCCAGGCAGGGTGTATTTCTTCATAAGCCCCCAGGGCGGGGTGTGTTTCGTCTGACTTCTATGCCCCTTGACAGGGTGACTTTCTCTTCAGGTACTCCCGAGCCAGGGTGAGCTTCTCTCTTCGTGTGCCCCCCCCAGGCGGGGTATATTTCTTCCTTTCTTCATTCCCCATGGCGGGGCATGTGCATGCTCCTTTCGGGAGTGGCAGCCGTGCTTGGCCTTGTCGCTGTAAAGCATTCCCCACAGCGGGCAGGAATTCATCAGGCTACTGTAGCGGGTTGCCGGCTCTTCTAGCAGCCATTCAAGGGACTATCTTGTGCTGAACAAAGGCAGCAGGAAGGCAGAATGGACTAGGACATTGCACCATGGACTTGACATGCCTAGGGTTGGGTGAGATGCTGGCCTTCTTCTCGTTCTCTGGGGTGACAGTGCCTGCCAATTTTCTTCTTATTCTTCCTTTTCTTCTCTTCCCTTTTTGGTGCGATAGAGCAAGGTGAGTATGCAGGAGAGCGCTCACCCCCTCAAGGAGGGGATGAGTGGTTTGCTCCACCGCATCGATCCCACAATGGTACTCGTTATCCAGCACGGGTCTCGGCGGAAGTGGCCGTGTGGCCCGCTCTCGTCAATTTTTCTCTTCTCTCCCTTTTCCTTTTTGTTCTCCCTTTTTCTTCTTCTCTTTCTTTTTTTTCTTTCCCTTTTTTTTTACTCTTTTTTTGTCCTTGACCGGAGCTAGGTTAGTAGCGGCTTCAGTGGCCCCTTGGGCGGGAGCGTTGGTCTTGGGCTTTTCGGACGCTTCCACGTCCAGTATGTTGTTGACGGCCACTCCATGGAACTTGGGGAAGCCAAGCACGGGAGAGGAGCTCCCGGAGTTAAGGGGGACGACGAGATAGCCATCTCGAATGTGGCTTTCAACGACCTGGGGGCCGAAGACGACGGCCATTGTCGAGGTTAAAATGTAATCTTTCTCGTATTTGCAAAGAGGAAGCAATTAGAATTACAAGGAGGGGGACAAAGCTAGAAAACTACACTACAAAGCTGCAAAGCTACGCTAGAAAGCTATAAAAGAAAAAACAGGGAGTAGGAGTAGGGAACAAGCTAAGGAAGTGGGGGAGGAAGCCGTACCAGACCAGTGGCTGTCGAACTAACCTCGGCACCCCAAACTACTCCAAGCAGCAACAGGAAGGTGACTCTGAGTAGACAAAGTCCAGAGTTGCCGATCTGTCGACACTGCAAGGACCTGCAAAACAGATAAAAGACACCTAGGAAAAACCTAGATAGAAGCAGACCCAGACGACACGACTAGAACATCATGCACACTGTCGCACACATGACTAGAACGTCATGCATATGTAGGACACTGACCTCGAGCGCAGCCACGAGAGGGCTGACTCGAGAGGTCACGACGCACAAGAAATGTGAAGAGAACCATGAAGAGTCACGTGCCATATGACTAGAGTGCCTTTCCACCAGAAGAACAGCCAGCTACGTCCACTGACGTCTTATGTTGCGCCTACTATCATCTTATCCACGTAACCTACCGCAAGGACTACTTTGAGACAAAGACATTGTCAGAACCAGAATAGTACCATAACGCGAGTGACTAGTCAGGCTCACGTCTAACGACGTAACTCCAAAGTCCCTGACCACGTGTGCACACACTGCCCCACTGCCTAAGCCAAGCCTCTAACTAGTATTCCCCCACCGGAGGACGCTATAGCTGGATCGAGGGCCCACGGAACTAGCTTAAGAATCGCAAACCGGGAAAGTGCCCAGCTACAAGAGCCATCACGCCGAAGCATGCCATAAGGCTATGACTAATGGAGGCTTACGAAGCACGGACTCCAAAGCACAAGTGCTGAAGTACAGACAGGCTAAACAAGCACTGTTACCCATACTCCAAAGCACCAATGGCAGCACAAGGAACTACCGACAGACTCAGGACAAGGTAGCTAGACCTACTCACGTAACGATCCTTGTGTCTGACGACTCAGAAACAAGATCATCACAGACAGCGGAACAAGCCGCCAATCAGTTTACTCCTAAGCTAGAGGAAATAGCGCTCTGCAGGAAATGACTCACAGAGACCCGAGGGGACACCAAGAACCCTCAGTACACTTGGACATGCAACTGAGATAGGACAATACCGCGAGGCATCCAGAACACTGTCTCGAGCTGGACAGAATCCTTGGAACCTCCACCTCCAAGTAAAAAGAAGAAGGTACCCGACGTGGCTCGTCAATGTCGTTCTGGTACCCAAAGCTTCAGGAAAGTGGCGAATGTGCGTGGATTTCACCGGCCTTAACAAGGCCACTCCGAAAGACTGCTACCCGTTGCCAAGCACTGACTAGCTCGTCAACTCAACCTCCGACAATGAGTTACTCAGTTTCCTAGATGCCTACTCTGGCTACCATCAGATTAGGATGGACCCAGAGGATATTGAGAAGACCGCCTTCACCACTGACTTTGGTGTACACTGCTACACTCGGATGTCGTTCGGGTTAAAGAATGCAGAGGCAACATATCAAAGGCTGGTCAACCACATCTTCAAAGGACAACTCGGTCGGAATGTTGAGACCTACATCGACGACAAGCTCATCAAAACATCGAAGGTCGAAGATCATTTCACCGACCTAGCCGAGACCTTCGGCACTCTTCTGAAGTACAAAATGAAGCTCAATCCTGCCAAATGTGCCTTTGGGGTCAGATCCAGGAAATTCCTAGGTTTCCTGGTAACTCAGCGCGGGATCGAGACCAACCCTGACAAGGCTCAGGCTATCCTTAACATGCGGCCACCCACATGCATCAAGGACGTTCAGCACCTTACCGGATGCATTGCTGCGTTCAATCGTTTCCTATCCTGGGCGGCCGAACAATGCCTGCCCTTCTTCAAACTATTGAGGGGACCCAAAATGGCACATGCCACGTTCACTTGGGATGAGGAATGTCAGAAGGCCTTTGAAGATCTCAAGGAATTCCTGGCCTTGTCCCCGGTGTTATCAAAGCCGGTTCCGGGTGAAGCGTTACACCTCTATCTCTTGGCGACTCCCTCCACCGTAAGCTCGATCTTGGCTTGAAACGACGCGGGAGCTGAGAGGCTAGTCTACTACACCAGCAAGGTGCTCAACGAGGCCGAAAGAAGGTACCTTACAACCGAGAAACTCGTGCTAGCATTGGTAACCTCGGCCAAGTGCCTCCGACCTTATTTTCAAGGGAACTCTATCATCGTGTTGACCGATGAACCCCTGATGATGTGGGACGGACCCGCGAGACTCGAGACCGACTAGGACTCTAGGCAAGCTCGGGTGCGTCCCACGCGAGGGAAGCGATCGGACGTGCGCGGTTGAGAAACCGACAGTGAGTACATCGAGAAGAAGCAAAACCTCTCGACCAGCGAGAATCTCACCATAACGATCCTCGACCAGTGGGTAGCCAACCCAGACGCTTCCGCTGCGCACTCTTAACAACGCACATAGGCATCAAGAAAGACTTCGGCAATCGCATCTCCGCACACGTACGGCGGCACTGCAACTCATCGGAATCGTAATTAACACGCCATGAATACTGGTCCAGTGAACGACCAATCATAAAGAACCTAAGTGTAATGAAGGAGAGTACTAGCTTCAGCACAAAGCACATGGAGAAATGCTACTCTCAGCTTACCTTTACGTCCTGAAATGATGAATGAGCATTCTCAACACATCGGCCACTGGACACGGCACGACGAACATTGTACGCTACAGCTCTCAACACCATAACGGAGTCCAAAGCTAGGCAACCAATAAGTGAGGAGCAGATCAGACTCAAAATAAAGCTGCCCACACTTAAGTAGACACAGGACAAAAGCATTACTAAGACGGCAATTCCAAGGCAAGTCTCGAAAAAGATTCCACCCGAAGAGACGAGAGGCAATCAGCTCAGCAACAAAAGCTCACCAGGAAGGAAAAATCCCAGCTCGCTAAAGCAACTTCTCAAACACGGATTCTAGTCGAGCACTTCAACCGAAGCGAGACACATCAGGAGCTGAAACGGACTTAAGCGGGAGTGACCAGAATAACGTAAGGACGTGTGCGGTCAACACACTGATGCTAAAAGTCAACAGCAACCTGAACAACTTACAAGAAAACTCTCGAACAAGGTATTGCAGATTCAAGCCTTCCAGCAAACACTGCCAAGTACAACATGATCAAGACAGACATCACAACGGAGAAGAAACACACCGAACAATCCTGACACGAGCAGGATCACCAGCATACGAAAAACAAATCACGAAACCTAACACCAGCAAAATCCACCAGCTAAGGGCTGGGCGACAGTACAGGACTTTTACGACTCTGGTAACTGCATATCTGAGATTTCCATGTACCACACATGACAAATGCTCTGATACCATCTGTGACGACCCGCGTCCCGAATACCAGATATATCCGATAGGACTATCAAATATACATGATACCACTTCGAACCCGTGAGGCCTCCCAAGGGCCGTAAAGCCCCTAAAGGCAAAAAGGATTGTCATGGGGTACATTGAACTGATAGGTTGAAATGTTTGGACGTATTTTTGACCAACTAAAGGGTCGTCGGATCTAATTAGACCCAATAGATTTCTGGCATGTCAATTATCAGTCTCAAATACGTCAAAAATTAATGACATATTTTCGACCGATTAACAGCTCATCGGAACTAATTTGGCACACAGGTTTTCTACGTATTCATGCTCATCGTAAATATGTCGAAAAGTTTCGACGTATTTTAGACCAACTAACGTTTCGTCGGAACTAATTTAACGAACAAGTTTCCAGCGTATTAATCATCCATCTCTAATACGTCAAAAATTAACGATGTATTTTTGACCAAATTACCTTTCGTCGGAACTAATTTAACCCACAGGTTTCGCAGCACTGTGTGTGCAGAGGAGAGGGTCGAGAGAGAAGGGAACAGAGTTGGGACTAGAGGGAGAGGAGAGAGGGTGAGAAGAAGCCTGCGGAGTGCATGTGTGTGCCCGGTGGTGTAGAAGAGAAAGGAGAGCAGGAGGGAGGGAGTGAAGCCCGCCAGCACGGTCATGATAGGAAGAGAGACGAGAAAGGAGAGGCAGTGGGTGTAGAGAAGAGAAAGGGATTGAGGGAGGTGAAGAGGCCGCTATGTGGAGGGAGGTGTCACGGTGTAGAAACGGAGAGAAAGAGGGGGAGAGAGGGATGAGAGGAGCAAGAGGAGCAAGAGGAGGGGAAGAGAAGCCACGGCCGGTGCCCCTATTCAGAATAGGAGATCCAGACCAGAGGGGAGTGCAGGGAAAGAACAAGCTCGGAGGGGGGGACCCAGCCACAGCGAGGTGGAGAGAGAGGAGAATAGGTGTGAGGAGAGTGAAGGGGAAGCAGAAACTAAAGAGGGGAGGAGCGTCATTGGTTTTTATAGTTAGGGTCACTGCCATCATCCCTCGTGCATGGACGCTGATTCCCCATGCAATCGCCTGCTCCGCCATTGCCTGCTACTGGCTCTCCATGCAAGCCTGCTACGCCATCGCGGCCATAGAAGTCTTCGAAGCCATCGCCTGCTCCCCATGCGATCTTGCCGTGATCATGGAGCTCGCCGGCTCCCAATGCATGTTGCTATGTTTGCCTGGAGCCATGCATGCCATCGCCTGTACACACTACTTGTTGCTACCTGTGAGTCCCAACTGCTTGTGAGAGAGTAGCCACGAGACCTACTCATGCATGCTTTTTAAATTGAACCTTGGTGAATTAAAGATTTTGATCAAAGTTGATATGATTCACTCAAGGTCAAGAACCTAGTTTTAAATGTGATTTTCTCCAGTGCCAACTAAGTTAATTCTCACCACATGTAGGCCAACTAAACCCGGGGACTTCAAAGGTACAACCTGCCAGACGTCCGTGAGGGAATCCACGGGTGCGAGGACTTACGGAGGCCTTGGTTAAGGAATGCCCCATCCAAAGAGACAGAATGCTCAATGGAGGGTCGTTCCTTACCCAAGAAAGTGTGAGGATGTCCTATGGGTGTAGAGAGAGAAGGTCTCTCAACCGTATGCTCAAATGCAAGGTATGCAATTGATAATAACAAGATAATAACAATAAAACAACAAAACTAAAGCAAAAATGCAATTCTATAAAAACACAAAGAAATGGCCCCTAGGGCAGGGTCACTATATGAGAAATCGTGACTGTATGACAGCCGCGCTAATGATGAACAACGCCTGTGTGCAGGGTGTGGCAAACACAGAATAGTGTGTTCCCTGGGCAATGACGGTATAAATGGCGCCTGTGGATCAGGCGCTATAATGTGAAAAAGTGCCTCTGGCAGAGGCACGGCTCACAGCAACGGTGTACCCGCGAGGGGGTAGAATGCGTGAAAGGTGCCCTGGAGTTGGACGCTGATCATGAAATGGCGCCTCTATCTAGGGCACTATTTATAACAAACAGATTACCCATAGGGGGTAAAAATTGATGAAAGGCGCCCCGAAAATGGGCGCTTATCAAGAAATGGCAGCTGCGTGGCAGTCGCTATATCAGTAAAATAAACAGAATGTCAATCTTTCCCTCAGAACATGCGATAGATGGCCCCAAAATTGGCTAATCCGGTGGTGAGTTGCACGTGGTACAATAGAGGAGGGTGCTACGTGGAGCACGAAGGGAGGGGTATACGTGGGTAGCAAAAGGAGGGGCACACGAGGGTGCCAAGAGGAAGGGCACACGTGGGTGCCAAAGGGAGGGGTACGTGAGGGCGCCGAAGGAGGGGTAATCAAAATAAAAACATAAAGTGTCCCACTATGATCGCCAATTTGTGAAACATGTCAAAGAGTCATGTTTTGAAAAGGAAAATTTCAATTCAATTCATGGGGCAACTAGAGGAAAGGGAGCATGTGATGCTCTTAAAGGAGACGATTTGAAAATTGGACTGGGACTTCTTCCCATCAAATCCCACCTCCATAATTTTTCCCACGAATTTTAGCACCTATTTACCCCTCCTTAAAATTTATTCTCAGGTCAGATCTAGTTCTACCTCTGCAGATCAGATCCGACCCCCTCCCCACCATAAAATCCATTCCCCCAAGAAAAACACCTCAGAAAAATATAACAAAATTTGAGCTCATCCCTCACAACCCGCTCTCGCATCCATAAAAATCCCATCACCCAGATCCATCGTCTCCCCTCCAGTCAAACCGAGTTCTCAGGCAGATCCACTTTCTACTCTACGTGATCTAGTTCTGTGAGCTAGCCTATTGTAAATTCAGCCACCGAGCATACAGAGACAGGAGAATTCCTGTGACACCATGGGTTGTAGATCTCTGAGAATGCTTCGCAACGGCACCAGTTTAACAACGATTTGAGTTCAGGTCTGGTCGAAGCAGCCATTCTTGCCGAACCACGTAGGCCTATTCTAAAACGGGACAACAGTAAGAGAAGCCCAAAGAAAAGCCTCAAGAAATACGCCGGTGCAGAACCAGTGACCGCCACTCCTGGGGGAACGACCAGGGACCTGCTACCTCCTTCCCGATGACTCACCACCTACAGAAGCTGTTCGGAGGACGTCATCCCTTTGGAGGCCTTGTTCGTTATCTATCGGCCAGCAAGTCGTAGAACTGAAGCCGCCGCCAGCAACTGCCCGAGAGCCCTTCCGGCTTGCTGCCCGTCAACCCAAGATCGGTCCTCCCGGGTCCCACTTGTAGCCCTTTACCTCCCTGCGTGGAGTGGGCCTTAAAATCACTTCTGTAATTATTAACATTTACTGTACTGGGAGTCACCGTTCTTGGCCAGAGTCGCCTTCCCCACGCCCCCAGCGTGGAGGTACACCCGCCACCCTCTTTAATTGCATTGAGTTTCTAGTATAAGTTCTTTGTGCTGCTGCCCGTGAGCATGTTAGGATCCTAGCTCGATCAGTTTAGTCACCGCCATGAGTTGTGAGTGCGAGATGTTGGAACTCTGGTTTTGATAATGACAATCTATGAATCATACTTAATCTGAAATAAGTAAACATCTCAATCAATTCTATTGTATGTCTTTTTATCACAACATAAGTTGTCTCATAATCATTCAGGAGTTTGTTTGCATTTCTCTCTCTCTCTCTCTCTCTCGCCTACGAACAAACCCACGACTCTCCCGGTTCCAACCACTGCCTGTGCCCGGCCAGCCGCTTGCCCCCGCGAGCCACACGCCCGCCCGCCTCGCCTGGCCGGCCAACCCATCCAGGTCGCCTGTGTCGTTCGCGGTCGCAGCGGCCACGCCCGCACCTGTGGCCGTGCCCCCATAGCTGCACCCTCCGGCCTACACCGCCATCGCCTGTCACCGTCACCGGCGTGCCCGCCGTCTCGAGCCGGCGGGAGCCTCAGCCCGACGCCACCACCGCTGCCAACCCCTCCAACTCCCCTTCCTCTACCGTGAGCCGCTGCCACCATCGCCTGTTCACTGGCAGCCCGCGCCCCCACTCGCTCCACTCCACCGCTCTCCTCACAGCCGCCGGTCGCACACCCTCCTCCTCACCACACCCTCCGGCAACACCGTAGCCTCTCCCATCCTCTCGCTTTCCCCTCTGGACGCCACCCTACTCCGCCATCAGAAGTCGAGGTTCCCCATCAGCCCCACCCTGAGCTCCGCCAGGCACGAGTCACGAGTCCAAAACCCCGGCCAACACCCTCGCCAGCGGCCAGCTCAGCACGTACCTGTCGCTCCCGGAGGCCAAGTCGAATGAGTACTTCTCGTTCTACTCCACCGCCTCAGAGCTTCCCCCGACATAGTGCCACCACTCCCAGTCGTGCCTCCGCAGCGTCGCCACCAGGTTGTCCGGGAAGAACCCCATGTCGTCATCCCCGACCACTGGGCGACTCTCGGTAGCCACCATCTCCGCAGTCGCCCATGCCACCCTCTGTTAGCCGCCACGGCACCACTGTCACTCCTCCGCCTCCCAACGCCACAGCCACCCTCCCTGTGCATGCACGCGCGCACCAACGAAGGCTGCCGCTACGCGTGCCCTGGGTGCCCTACCACGCCTATCAGCACGTGGTCGGGCGTGCCCTACCACACCTGCCAGCGTGAAGGAATCTGAAAAGCGTGATTTGAAAAAAAAAGTTAAAAGAAAAAAGTCAAAAAAAGTAGGTGAACACAACGACGCAACACTCATTTCTCCGCACCACCTCGCCCTTCATTCCCTATACAATAGCACCCTCCGCAACAACTTCCACCACCACCACAACAACCCCGACAACCACCACAATACCACAACACTCCCCCACCTCTTCCCCGCCGGGTCACCTTCTCACCTCCGTCGGATTGACCATACATCACCCGTGCTCACCCCTACCGGATCACATCTTCCAAGCCCCACCGGATCAAACTTCCACTTCCTCCACCAACTCACCAACCGAAGCGATCCGGCGCCTTGGATATTCTCCTACGCCACGTGAGTAGATTAGATGATTTTGGCCACCCCAGCCGTGCACACTCCCCTTCTACTTTCCCCACCGGATCAGCCACTCTCGTCCACGCTGTCGGATTGGCCACCCCGAAACCTCCCACCGGATGACCTGCTCACACCTTCCTCTCTCATCGTTTGAACCACGCATTCGCCTCGTGGCCGCTACTCCCTGGGCCTCCCGTGCTTGGCGATCTTGGTGCGGCGGTTGTCTCCTCCTCGGGGTCGCCAGCATGGGGCACTTCCTTGTCCAAGCAGGGGCTGCAGGCGCGGTGATACCTAAAGCGTCTCAACAAGCCTGCGGTTGAGAGCATTCGGAGTCTAGATGGAGCAACGTTTCCACTCATCCGGTGGCGTCCCCCACCAAAACACCCTGTCCGGAGGAGTCCTTCCCACTCTTCCATCCAGCGACTTGTCGATCCGGTGGCACTCCCGTGCTCCCCACCTGGCGGCCCTATGGCCTCCATCCGGTGGCGCCCCCATGCTCTCCATTCGGCGGCCCCGTGGCACTCGATCTGGCGGCATCGGACTGGTCGCTCGATCCGGCAGCCTCAGTGGTCTGGCCGCCCTCGAAGCAGCCCGAACCGGCAGCACCTCCAAGCCATCCAGTGCGATGGTTCTCATAATGGATCAATGAACCGGTGGCATACATTCCATCCGGTGGCTCATTTTCTCCGCTCATCCGGTGGCGATGGCGGGAGAAAACCAGAAGAGAAGAAATGAATTGGACAATGACCAAGGGGCATTCCCAGCAACCAAAGGTCCTTGTCTGCATCACTTGGCGCACAACGGCTAAAGATCTGAGGATTTCCAAGTCCTCACAAGCCTCGAACGGCGCAGCACTACCAACCTCCTGCAGGCTCTATATCCGGCAAGGTCATCGCGGACGTGACAGAGGGAGAGAGCAGCAGGGAAGATTCAAGGCGATTTCATTTCCGTCTGGTTGACCCTCCTTCGACGCTAGCTGAGCATCTCCCGTATAAATAAGACACTCAGAAAGGAGAGGCCGACATAGCTCGCTGCAAATTGTCGAGAGATTGCCATACCATGTCGCTGGAAAACTGTAAGCCCAGCGGTGAAGTCTCGGGGAGCTTAAAGTCAACCCTGCTGTCAACCTCCGCCCAGATGTCGGCACTTGCCTCGGAGGACGTCGATGGCATGATTTGAGAAGCGCCAATGCCGGGTTTGACGATAACAGCTACTGTAGCTGAAGAAGTCTCCGCTACAACGATTTCTTTGCCTGCCTCCCGGGGTGAGGTCGTGTTGGCCGTCTCAATAGTAGGAGAGCCTAGCTCCCCGCGTGCGACTTCGCCGACTTCCATGGGAATGGTCTCCGCGGCAACGGTTGGTGCCTCGGGAACGCTGGCCTCCTTTTCAATGATTTCTCTTGCTTTTATCTTCGGGAGGCTACTCTGCTCCATTAGCGATTCTCAGTCAGCAGCCAGGGGCCGAGGTACCCCAACCTCCGCTGAATCACCAGCCGCTACAATCACTGCAACATCTTCTGACGCTGCTGCCACTGCATATGTCTACGAAAGTCGTTGGGCGATGGGCCGCAGAACTGGCAGAAGAGTAGGTTGGCTCGCACTCAACTTCGACAGGGGTATTTGCATCGTCACGGTCAGCGGCGCCACCTCAGCCTGCATCATGAATATGTATGTCAGTCAGCTAAATTGGAAATAGCAAAAGAGGCTACAGACGGGCTGAGGAATGCTTCCCACCTCAACCGGCACTATGTTTAAGCCTCTAAGAGGAGCCCCTGCTGGCTCCGGTCCTCCTCCTGCCACAGGGTATGATGGCCCTGGCCCAACTATAGATAGCCTCGAAGGGCTGAACGTCAGAAAGTCACTCTCATAGGCCGAAGAAACCTTGGCGTCTTCAGTCTCCGAGTCGACCTGTAGTGGTTCGTCATCGCTGGAGCCGCCCCCATAGTCAACTTGCTCGGAGGAGGAAGACTCCTCGGCTTGCTCCCGAATCTCCAGCAGCCGAGTAGGCACTGCACTACCTGAGGTGACTCCTTCAGTCGAGGGCTCGTCGGCAACCTCCGTCGTGGAGACATCAACTTGGGAAGCAGCTTGAGGCTCGTCCCTTGAAGTTTCCGGTTCATCAGCCGCCTCCTCCCCGACGACTCCAACTTCAGGGAGCGTCGATGGTTGAATATCAACTGAAAAGCAAACACGCCCACTGTTCTTTACTAACCTGCTCCCATTCACATTCATGCAATCATCTCAACATGCATTCACTCACATACATCCACACTCACATCCATTCACAACCATCCGCTCTCACGTTCATTCCCACAAACACATTCACACAAGTCATGCATTTTCAAAGTCCATTTCACTCACAATCACACATACATCTTCCCTTCCTCGCGTTCATACAACCATTTCATGCAATCACATTCATTCATACACACATCCACATTCACATTTTTCACAAAACAAAAACTTCATTTCATCATATCAATTGTCACATAGTGTGTAAACCAGAAAACTACAAAAAAATCACAAAAAAAATAAAAATATCACTCCGCCGGTCTATCGCTATCCCCGGTGCCCTCATGTCGCTTCGGCGGTGGCTCCATGGCGTTGTGCTCCTCTTCTTCCCTTGGCCGCCTCCTCTCTGCCTCCTCATTCCTTCGGTGGGTGGAGGAGCTAGCCAAGATGTCTCCCACCAACGTGCTTGGTGCCACGCTCTGTGAGCCTCCGGCTACGCCACTCCGCGACACGGTCTACTCAGGTGCCCGGCCCATCAGTCGAATGGTCCGCTCCATGGTTCGCAACTCGATCTTCAATTCAAAAATCTTAAGGCGTGCCTCGCGAGCCTCGGCACGGTATCGCTCAATGTCTGCTACTTCTCCACTCAGCCATGTCACCTCTTCCCGGAGCCGGTCAACCTCCTCCCGGAGACGGGGCACCTCGGCTACTTCTGCCAACACTGCAGCTAAATCCCTCGCCTGCACATTACATTGCATATTGGTCAGTCTAGGCATTTGCATAATCATGAAGCATTTTTAGGAAAAGCTTGGTTTCTTACCCGCTCCGCGAGGGTAGCCTCGGCCTCCTCGGCTCGGGCTATGGCTCGGGTAAACTCGGCATCCCGCTCAGCTCGTCCCCCGGCTGGCTGTGAGGAGGAGGATGGCGCATCTGGTCCGTCCTCTGGGCTCCCTCGGCCCACTGCATTTCAAAAGGGTCAGTCAAGGTTGCATAAAGCATTGCAGTTTTTAAGTCTAGGAAAACCCACCAGAAGCTCTAAGGCTGCTCAGTACTCGTCCCGCTGCTGCACCGTAGCATGGAGGAGTCCCTCGAGCTCGGCTATGCGCCCTTGTGGGTCTAGCTGCATTTAGAATGAGGCCCCTAAAGGGTTAGTGGAGTCTGTCGAGGGAATGTATAACGAATTGAAATTACACTACGCGCCGATTAAATTAGAACAGTTATTATAAACTGAAGTGCGGAAGTAAAAGAAATAATTATATATATCAGAGTGTTAATCAAATATACACTAGTCCAGAATTGCCAAAAGTGCAAGTCTACAATATACAAAGTCTAAATGTACAACTACACGGGGCATACCCTAGTCAAAAGTACAAAAAGACAACACTGACTCCAGTTGGCTGCTAGACTCGGTCTGGAAAAGCATGCGGAGTAGCGATCGAAGGCTGGGGCGGCTCACCTGAAAGGTAGAAGGGTGAGTCACAGTCAGACTCAGTAGGGGTCACGCAGATCCCTACCACGCAACTAGCAAGCAGGCATGCGAATATAAAGTAATTAGAGCATGTATTTATGTAATTAAACACACATGGGCATAATTTAAATCACATGGGCTACAAAGCTATAAATCCTATCTAAACAGTTTAAATGACTATCTACATGCCGAATTAACGTAATTCAATAGCGATAAAGGCTAAATCTACTAGTAGAATAAACTTCAACTTATCCAGGTGAAATGAGAGACAGAGAACTCACTAGAAGGCAGAAACCAGAAGCGTCCACTGACGGCTTACACTGCGTCTCAGGCAACTCGCAAGTCAGAGAGACACAACGTGCGGGAGGTGTAAAAAGTACCCAAACAAGAACCAGTCAGAGTGACACTCATCAGCGTCAGTCCAAGTCTCTGACCATGTGTGCACACACTAACCCCTGCCTAGGGTCAGGTCTCTAGCTAGTCCCCCCCCCCTTAGGACGCTACGGTAACCATAGGGGCCCACGGTAACTAGCTTACAAACCGTTAATCGAGAAATACCCCTCCACCTCTCTCAGGTGGGCCGACACTAAGGTCGCTGGGGTACAACTAGTGGCTCCATCACAAGGAAAGAGAGAGCAATTCTACTGGGACTAAAAGATGCATTTTTATTCATAGAATAACTTAAACTGGGTGGAAAATGCATTAGAATAACCATTCATTACTCTTGGGATAGCAGAGAGCATAACGGATCAGGGTTGCCCCATTATGGTGCATAACGGATCAATCCTGGACCGTCACAGGCATAACGGATCTCATGGGGTGCGTTATACAAACATGGCGGAATATACTCCCGTACTAGTTATACCAGAAGTATTACTTCAATGTGCACTTGATCGAGGTCAGGGACATGAAGATTGTCGACTTCAACCAGAAGTTCGAAGTCAGCATGGGAACAACCGAGTTCAGCCTCTCCCTCGGTGATTTCACAACCAGGGTGCAGTTCCATGTAATCAACTCCAACACCTCTTACAAGGTGTTGCTGGGCCGACCTTGGCTGCATCAGAATCGGGTGGTAGCCTCCACTTTGCACCAATGCATAAAGTACCCCTGCAATGGGAAAGAAGAGAGGATCTTCACAGATCTGCACCCTTTTGAGGTGTTCGAGTGCCACCTGCTATACGTCTCACTATATTTAGAGAAGCCCAAAGAAGCTCCCTGTGTGTCTCAAAACAAGGGGAAGATGAAGGTGGAGTCTAGCGAGTGGTTCCCTCCACCACCACTAGACTATGTGGTGCCTCCAAAGGTGTCAGTCATTTCTGAAGTAGAAGGGGTGGTCAGGGTGATCCCCTCCGTCATCCACACTACTCGAAGGATATTGCACCTTGAAGATTTACTGAAGGACGTCAGGATCCCATTAGGGATTGTTAAGCCTATAGCAGAAACTGACTGCCACACAGTCAAACCATTGAAGGTCTTGGAGGTGCCCAACCCTGAAGGCCAGCCCACTGTCTTCTACACAGCTGAAGAGCGGCCTATCAAAGGGGACGATGATTGCAGGTTCCTTGAAGAATTACATGACCCCATCGTCCCAATTGCGGGACTTCCTTTTATGGCACGCCGCATGGCTAAAATGGCCAGGAGGTAGGGAATCCCCTTTTACCAGCCCGCGAGCCGAAAGAAGGTTTTTAAAGAAATGCGGCACCCACCAAACATGGACCGGTGGCTGTTACAAATCACCCGGCATCAAGGCTTGGGTATCTCAGCAGTGGAATTCTACGAAGCTGATGCAATCTTAGTCTCAACCCTGACCGTTGGCAATCCTCCAGAAGAATCTGACACTCAAAGAGTCGAGGGTCGGGAGCATCTTCCACCCCTGACTAGCAACGCTTAAGACGAAGAGGTGTTCCCCTGGAACCTGCCCCCTATTGTGCCCATGTGGTTTTGATGATGCCAAACACTATGACTCATCTTGAGTCTGCATGATGATGTCATATGTGTTGATGTTGCATTAGTGCATCGACCTCTATCTTGGGCTGGCCTGATGTGCATCGACCTTGGCCTGGGCTGGCATGATGTGCACAGACCTTGGCTGCGTGCTGGCATGATGTGCATCAACCTCTATCTTGGGTTGGCAGAATGTGCATCGACCTTGGGTTTGTGCCAGCATAAGGTGCATCGACCTCTATCTTGGGCTGGCAGAATGTGCATCGACCTTTGTCTTAGGTTGGCAGAATGTGCATCGACCTTGGCCTTGTGCCATCATAATGTGCATCGACCTCTATCTTGGGCTGGCAGAATGTACATCGACCTTGGCCTTGTGCCAGCATAATGTGCATCGACCTTTGTCTTAGGTTGGCATGATGTGCGTCGACCTTTGTCTTAGGCTGGCAAAATGTGCATCGACCTTGGCCTTGCACCAGCATAATGTTCATCGACCTCTATCTTGGGCTGGCAGAATGTGCGTCGACCTTTGTCTTAGACTGGCAGAATGTGCATCGACCTTGGCCTTGTGCCAGCATAATGTGCATCGGCCTTTGTCTTGGGCTGGCAAGAGGTGCATCGACCTTGGTCTGAGCTAGCAAGATGTGCATCGACCTTGGTTTGAGCTAGCAAGATGTGCACCGACCTGATAACACATAATCAGCATATGTGCATCGACCTTATTTCTTTATGTATAGGAATGTGCACCGACCTTTGTCTTGGGCTGGCAAGAGGTGCATCGACCTTGGTCTTGTATTGGCAAGAGGTGCACCGACCTTGGCTTATGCTGGCAAGAGGTGCACAGACCTTGGCTTATGCTAGCAGGGACTTTGACTGGTTGAACTAGACTATTGACTTTTCTCATTGACTGGTGTTGATTTCATTGACCATGTTCACCATGTTGACTTTTCTTTATTTCTTCTGATTTTAACTGGCTTTCAGCCCCCTTTTTTTGTGCAATTGTGGCAATCTGAACACCTCAATCAATCCAGGAATTTGAGCATCTCAACAACCCAAGCAGAGTCATGAGAGCACATGCATGATTCTTTATCAACAAAGTACATTGATTGATCATATTAAAGAGTATACATGACTCATGTTTCTGACAGTATCAAAACACAGAACACAACAAGCTGGGCCGTTGAGGTCAGTGCACCTGAAGAAAGCTAAGCTACTGGGGTTGGTGCAACTGAAGAGGGGGCATGCCAACAGTCCACAGAATTAATCTATATTTCTAACAGAATAAAATTAACATTTTATAATAATTAAATAATTATAGAGTCTAGTCCACAAGTACAGTCAGGGAAAGGAAATGTACACTGCCCTAGGGGGGCACCTCGGGCAACTTGGAGAGCTGGCAACTAACAAACCTCCAACAGGGATGCTCCACTCTGAGCAGAACGCCGCACCTGAAAAGTAGTGGGTGAGCCTCATCTCATAGGCTCAGTAGGGGTCCCGCAGAATCTCACTACAACGAAAGCGGTAACAGGAGTGCGGCAATAGAAGTAACAACAGTAAGGAAAGCAGTAAAGATAGTAATGGCGGGAGCAACAGAGTAAGAACGTCAACACGTCACGACGACGGTGACTAGCAATAGAAGACCGTCGACTAGGGAAATACACGCACACATGCCCTCAAAATGACCCTAACAACCACAGTTTGACAGTCCGTCCTAACCGACGGAACCATGGACAAGGCCACATGGCCACACACGGAACCGACACCCTCGGGAGAATCTCTCGATCCTGAGCTAAGACTAATGATAGAACCAAGCCCACACACATAGGGCAACACCAATTTCTCAGCCATAAGGGCCACGATAGTCCAGTCCGTACCTCCACCTTCACGGCAGAGGGAAAGAACCACGCTGACACAGAACGGAACAGACTGAGCCACCAGTATGGTGAACCACACTGAGGAGAAACCCATGGTGAAACCTCTCAGGTGACAGGAGTACTAACCCCACTGATAACAAGACCGGATGTGTCCTCCGACGACTTATACTATAGCCTCACATGTCTCCCTACACGCACTCCGGTGGAAACTGAGACACCAACACAATACCACAAGACAAGGACTAGCCGGGGTCATGCTCGTCAGCACACGTCCACTATCCCCAACTATGTGTGCACACACAGACCATCTGCTCTAGGCCAGTCTATGTTGCGTTGTTCGGGAGATCCGGCGATCGAACTGAGGGAAGGAATAAAGCGAGGAAGGGGAACATGGGTGATGGAGGCATCACCCTCGACTCCCTCTGGCTCGGGTCATCCACACACCCCGGAGTTATTTGAGCTCGGGCTTCACTCTGTGTGGGCCCAATTATCCATTTTGAGCTTTCTATTTGAGTCATTTGATGTATTTTTCCTTTTATTTGAGTCATTTTCCTAAAAGTTTGAAGTGGCTTAACAAGAAGGAGTGGTACCAAGACCAGACTCAGACGAATAAGGAGAAAAGGAAGAGAGACGAGGGCTAGAACTCTCTCACTAAGGCACAGAGACCCTGATCACAAGAATGGTCTACAGAAGAGGCGTAAAATCAAGAGGAGGAGTGAGGGCTAAAGCCTCGAAAGCAGTGGGAGAATGGGCAGATGCCCAAAACAGTGGATGTGGAAGAAGTCGGGTCGGCCCTGAGATTAGAAGGGATTAAAAGAAGGAATTGGTAGATTGAGAGAGGAGGATCCAGAGGATCTGGAGGCAAGGGAGGAGAATCATGATGGGAAGAAGAATCTGGAGACTCTGGAGGGAGAAAATGCCGAGGGACACGATGCACCGGAAAGAGGTATGGGAAAAGATGATGGAAGAGGAAGAAGAGAACGAAGGAGGCGATGTCCTGGAGAAGTAGGAGGATGAATTGGAAGAATGATGGAGGGTCCGAAGGTTCCGGGGGCAGATAAAAAGGGGCATGATACTCGGAAAGGATGTCTGGAGGTTCTGGAGGAATAGGATGAGAAGGGACACAGTGCCCTGGGAGATCTGGAGGTTCCAAGGAAATAGCAGGAAAGGGGACGCGATGCCCCGGGAGAATTAGGGAGAAAAAATCTGGAGGGACGCGATGCCCTGGGGAGAGTGGGTTAGAAGAGGGAGAAGGGTCCGAAGGTTCCGAAGGAGTAGAAAGGGAAGGGACGCGATGCCCAAGGGGAATCAGTGAGAAGCTTGGAGGACCCAGGCGTGAGGGTGTAGAGGGGCATGATGCCCAAAGAGGGAGGTTCGGTGGTTCCGGAGGAATGAGACACCATGGGACGTAATGCCCCGGGAGGATGAGAGAGAAATCCAGAAGGTCTGGATGCAAGAGTTGGAAAGGGGCGCGATGCCCTGATAGAAAATTGGAGGGGGCGCAATGCCCAGGAAGTGTAGAGGGACCCGGAGATCCCGAGGATAGGGATAGAAGAGATGGGAAAGGTGGAAGATCCGGAGGTTCCGGAGAGCAGGGGAGATATGGGTCCAGAAACCGGGAAAGAAGAAGTGCAAATGCATGCGGATGTAATGCAACGGATGCGATGGATGTATGGAATACATGAGATGCAAAGAACATGAAGGGCGAGAGGATGAGATCCTCCTCCTTATAATCACCTGACGAAGTCAGATCGAGTGCACCATGGGTTTTCGTGAAACCTGAATAAATTATCACCTCGGTGACTGGCACGCCCATGCACTTAATAAACCAAATAAACCCGTCTCAATAAACTAATAAACGAATTACGATAACGAGCCAATCAAAAAAGTGCATCCACATTCTCCAATCCCTTACACCGATTCAATCCAGGACGAATTCTCTGACGAACATCTAGCCGTAATCACTCATCTTTCTTTCTGGTCTTTGCACTTTGATGGTGCATTAAATTCTCAGGGCCGCAGAATCTGCATCGTTCTCCTTACTCCAGAAGGAGTAACCATCCCTATTGCTTATCAGCTCTCTTTCCCTGCCACAAACAATATAGCTGAGTACAAGGCTCTCCTAGCCGGTCTGAAGCAGGCCTATCTCCTAGGCGCGCGCTCTCTCAACATTATAGAAGACTCTCAATTGGTGCTGCATCAAGTTCTCTCAACTTACCGCACTCGTGACCTCAAGCTTAAACCCTATCAAGATCTGGTTACACTCTTGGCTAGGCTGTTCCGTAAGCTTTTCTATATCCATACTCTTCGCTCCCAGAATATCCTTGCTGATGCATTGGCATCACTTGCTTCTTCCCTTGCTTTCCTCTTAGTCGTTCCACTGAGACCATCATGGTCTAGCGGATGTATGCTCCCTCTATCTAGGATCCTTGGTTCGATAACCTCAGGAAATTCGTAAAGAAGAAGGTTGAGAAGGAAGAGTTGAAGGAAGTGTTGTTGACTGAGCTAGAGGAGATATTGGAAGAGGAGGAACTGCCGTGATTTCACAAAATTGAGTAATATTGTAGGGATAGATCTATTCTGGAGACGACCAATGCAGAGCAGTGGAAGGCCATCAGAAGAGTCACCGCAAGGTATATAATCATTGCAGGAGGACTATATAGGTGCGCTCTTAATGAAGTTATCATGAGATGTCTGGATGACGACGAAGTGATGTGGGATGACTATGAGACTCGGTATGCGAACATGTCCTATGACCTAGACGACACGATGCGACTCACTAGATGACGCAACCAGTAACTACACGACCAAGTCATCACCTAACGTGACTCCCGAAGGGACAAGAATGCCCCAAAAATAAGAAGCACTCGCTCACGGTCATCCCCGGCGAGGGAAACGAGTCGATGCTCAGTGGGGGTCCCGCGGAACCCCAACCGAAAACAACGGCGGCATGAAAAGCAGCAACTACAGCTAGAACAACAACAACAGCAGGAATAGTAAACACGATGACCAATAAAACCTCGACTCTACAGCTACTCCTATAGTACCGGAACTCAACACCCTGATCCCACAGTTGGGGGGCTACCAAAACACAGACCACCCTAGTCACACTACTCGGAAAACACCATGACACCCCTATCGTGGAGGCCTGTGCTCACATGCGAAGGCCCACTCCGAAACCATGTGGTCCGAAAACACGATCGCAACTTCACCGTCGTGAACTCTATGCCGTCTAGGGGAAAGCCCTCGGTGATGCTCACCGAAAATCCTAGACCTCAACTCCGGGAGAACACCCAAAAACTACACGCAAAAATCTCGTCTCACAGACGAGAAGCGGAACCTCGAATCACGACAACTCACGTCACGTGACGAGAGCACCTACCCACCAGAAGTAAGGCCGGATGCATCCACTGATGACTTAGTCCGCAGCCTCAGGTGTCTGCCTACGACGCCCCAGGCGGAGACTGAGACACCGTATAGTAACAAGGAACACAAAATAAGGACTAATTGGGGTCACGCTCGTCAGCGTGGGTCTGATGTCCCGAGCCAGGTGTGCACACACAGACCATTCGCCCTAGGCCAGGCCCTCTACCTGGTTCTTCCCCCGAAGCCCGGACTCAGGTTACGCGTGGGGGCCCTATGGTAACCAGCCTAACAACCGTCTCACTCGGGTCAGCTGTCCACCACTCTCAAGTGGGTCCGCACCCGCATGCGCAGGAAAGTTACGACTAGTGGGGGCTCACATAACGTGAACACTAAAAATCACGCACGCACCCATCACGAGTAACACAGACTAATATGTGGCTTGGAGCCACCCGACTCTGGACAGCCCACTAGACCTACTAAATCCAACGGTCCTTGAGTCACGAGACTCGGGTCAAGACCGTCACATGTGACAGTATAGCGCAGTCAATCCAGCCTAATCCCTAGGTCTGAAATCACGGTGACATGATTCTCAATGTAGCTCACAAGCTGTAGAGTTAATTCCTCATCCAAAGGACACAAAGGAAATCTCCAGCCCCGGGCTGGCTAACTGGACTCACAGTCAAGGCCGACCACATGGCCCACACAGAAAATACTTAACGTCTTCAGGCAGCGGGTTGACACTATTCGAGCTGCTGAGGAGCAACGTCTGAAGAAGGAAGACCTGCCTCCCTTGTCACTAGCTCTTGAGTTTGTCAGATCTCACTTTTCTGGAGCTGCCAGGGCTATCCTTGAGATAGAGGCCCGCTGGAGGGAGGAGGGACTCCCCGTTCCCGTCGACAGGAGTTAGTATACTGGGGCTTTGAAGCCCTTGCGTGGTTCGCCCGCTGCAGCCTCTGCTTCTGAGTCTACTCGCTGGGGAGTGGCCCCCGGACCTTCAGCATCCTACTCCTGGTGGGAGGACCTGAAAGCTTCCTGTGGTCTGAAGACTAAGTCCTAGCTATCTGAGGCTGTTCCAGAGGGGGCGTTTGCAGGTAGTGCCTTCACTGACTGGAGGGCCCACATCATCAATGCCGTGGGCTGCGCGGGCCCCATAGAGTACATTTTAGACTTGGAGGTGGCTGCCACCCTCAATGCCATCTTGGCCATCGTCAATAAGGTTGCTCGGGCGCTTGGCTTGAAATCCGAGCAGATCATTCTAAGGCCGGAGAGGATCATTGGGGAACTAGGTATATGCTAAATTATACATCCCGGTCCCTTTTTTTTGTGTTATGTAATTTAAGATACTTATTTCATGCAATCTTTTCTCAACTGCAGAGCATACCAGTGGCTCAGAGGCTCAGGCTCGTGGGAAGATGTCTCGGGCTGAAGGCCGAGAGGGCAATCCGCGGCCGACCGCCCATCTGCGTTCTGAGGAGGCATCTCTTACCCCGGCAGAGACTTCCAGTAAGGGCGAGGGAGTTTCATTTCGAATCAGCACTACAATCTGTTTATGTAACGTTGTAGTCTGACTGTTCCCCCCCCCTTTTTTTGATGCAGCTCCTCCTGAGACTCGAGCTGCTGCGACTTTTTCTCCCCGCCCTGGGAATGTGCTCACAGAGGCAGGGTTGGAGGTGGACGAGTCCGTCCCTGATATTAGTGTGGATATTGAGGGGTTGGGCCCTCTCGCTGACGACTATATGCCTGTGACTGGCGACTCTCCCGCACTTGACACGAGCGGGACCTCCGTTGCTCAGGATTCGGGTAAGTGCTTTTCATACTTAACCCTTTTTTAACTCTCTTTCAAATAGAGGAAGTATGCGCTTTGGCTAATATAGCATCACCTGTTGTAGAGGCTCCTAGAGTTCAGCTCACTCTCCCCGTCGTTGAAGAAGGGGGAAAGCCTCCTAGTAGTAGAGAGACCTCTCCGCCATCAGATTCCTTCAGCGGGGGAAGGTCTGATACTTCATCGGGTACAAGGTCTTCCAGCACCTCCTCTAGCGGGGGCTCTTCTTCCTCTTCCTCGAGTTCTTCCGAAGAAGGAGAGATCAGGATGAGCCCAGGTAATTTAGGGCTAGATTTTCTTCACACATGAAGTTATGAGCCCCTCTGACTTATTTTATTGCTCATTATGCAGCCGCCCAGACGGCTTCCTCCTTGGATGAGCTTTCTAGGCTCATGGAGACAGGGTCTTCTGTTGACTTGCCAGCCTATGACAAGGATGTGAGGGCTCCGATCACCAGGGTCGGAATTCCTGATAGGAGAGCATCCTCCCCAGCCATGGGGCTATTGGCAGGTACGACCGATGTTGCAAAGTCTAGTGGGTGTCGACTTCAGGTATGCACAAAAATATTCTGTACATTCCTTCTGCCCTATATATTTTCGCATATCGACATTGTGTGATGCCTCTGCCTTAAACAATTGATGATCACCCGGAGGAGAGACATTCCCCCCAGCCGACCGGGGTTGAGATGGCGGCCGGTTCGTCTCAGATGCCTTCAGAGGAGTGGCGCACCGTTGACCAGGCCGCGGCCTCCACTGAGCCAGTAGCTCTTGATATGTTGTTGTCGAATCAAGAACTTATGCCATCCATCCAACAAGACTCCTTTCCTTTGTGGTGTCGATCGCCATTTTATATGTTGGTGTCTTCTCTCAGCTATCTCTCCTTTCATGGGGCCCACGATAGGGGTCGACATTGCTGTGGTTGAGGAGGAGTTGCTTGTGGAGACTGGTATGTCTTCATCACTATAAAGTGTTCATTTTGATTATTGGTGTTGATGAAGTACTAAGACTTTTCATGCCTTGTCTCACTTGCAGAGAGGTCGGCCACACTTGTACCGCCCGCAGAACAGGGGTCGACACTTGACGATAGTTCTTCTGCAATCCGAGAGGAGGGGTCCTCTCGCAGGCCTGACCCAGTGGGCCCAACCGACTCAGGTAAAAACCATTATGATCTGCACCTTTGGACCTTTTCCAGGGTGGTTTTATCGTGGTGATACACTCACGAATTTGTGCTTCTTCCTTTTTCCCAATTCAGGCTCAGCAGAAGGAGCGGCAGCGGTGCCCGTGGACTTTCCTGCGCTCGGAGTTGAGTGGCCGGACATTCCCGCGCTTGGGGTGGCATTGAATGCCACCATGGCTGAGCAGCTTCTGTAGAGTCTCGATCAGTTGATTCATGTCGACCCTTTGCCTGCTGTAGAGGCTTTGAGGGGTAACTTGGAGGCATTCACCAGGAGCTATCACATGTTGGGTCTTCCTCGGGATGCATGGTCGGCGAGGCTGACCGCATTGTGGGGCGAGTTCGCCCATCTCCATGTCGTCCAGGAGCGAAGACAGAAGGCCCGGCTGCAGATCCAGCAGGAGGAGGAGGAGCTCCGCGTGCTTTGTGCGACCCAAGTTAAAGTAAGCATTCGACTTCGGAATGATGAGGAGCATAGTCGAAGGGCCTTCCTCCGAGTAGAGGAGCTGCGGAGGGAGCTTCGGGAGGCCGAGGTGGAACGCCAGAGTGTGCAGACCGTGGTAGAGACATCCCGTCGTCAGCTGGAGGAGCTCCAGGAGGAGGTTTCCCAAAGGGAGACTCGCCTTGTAGAGTGTGCTGACGACGGGTCGTCAGGCTATAATCAAATCCGCATGACCATCAACGACAAAGACCATACGGCTTTCCGATCTCTTAAGGGGATCTTCAACTATAAATGGATGCCGTTCGGTCTGAAGAATCCCTGTGCAACCTACCAAAGGGCGATGACCAAGATTTTCGACGAGATGCTACATGACCTCATTGAATGCTACGTCGATGATCTGGTCGTCAAGACAAAAAGGTGAGAGGATCATTTGGCTGACTTGTGTCGAGTCTTCAAAAGGCTTCGACAGTATCAACTCAAGATGAACCCAATGAAATATGCCTTTGGTGTCTCCAGTGGCAAGTTCCTCGGCTTCATTGTCAGGTATCGAGGTATAGAAGTTGACCCTGACAAAACCAAGGCTATAAGAGGATTGCCTCAGCCTAGAAATTGAATAGAGCTCAGATCTCTGCAAGGAAGATTGGCCTATATTAGGCGATTCATTTCTAACCTCTCGGGAAGGTGCTTGCCTTTCGGTAAATTGATGAAGAAAGGAGCACCCTTCATATGGGACAAGGACTGCCAGAGGGTTTTCGAGCACATCAAGGAGTATCTACTGACTCCTCCAGTCCTAGGGACATCTGTCAGAGGGAAGCCCCTTATCCTTTATATTGCTGCCATGGATGCCTCTTTGGGGGCACTCTTAGCCCAGATCAACTAAGAGGGCAAGGAACAACTGTTCTATTATCTCAACCGGAAGCTGATCGGGCCTGAGCATCGGTACACTCCTATAGAAAAGGTGTGCCTAGTCTTGGTATTTGCTGTCAAGAAATTAAGGCACTACTTTCTAGCTCACCGGGTGGAGCTCATCTCCAAATGTGATCCTCTTAAATTTCTGCTCAACCAGCCTGTTCTCTCTGGTAGGCTCGGCAAGTGGGCGCTTATCCTTATGGTGTTCGACATCACCTCTATCCTGCGCAAGGCGATCAAGGGACAAGGAATGGCCGAGTTCATAGCTGCGCATCCTGTGCCAGAAGATTCGCCACTCAACTTTGAGTTGCCCGATGAAGAGGTGTTGGTGCCTACACAAGAGACCGGGGAGCATTCTGAAAATGCCCCACCACAAACGGAGCCAGACGTCCTCACCCTCGACCTCCCACATTGAGAGTAGAATTTTGATGGCACTTCCCGAACAATCATGAGGGCTGGCGGCCTCACAGACTTTGTCTCGGTTGCGGGGATAGTTTTTGTATCTTCGCAAGGCGGCATTCTCCACAACTCTTGTGCTCTCATGAAGTCATTGACTAATAATGAAGCAGAATATGAAGCGCTAATTATTGGGCTTCAACTGGCACTAGAGATGGACATCAAGTGTATTAAAGTATACGAGGATTCTAAGCTCGTCATTCGACAGGTCCTGGGCGACTATGATGTCTGGAAAAAGGAGCTCATTCCCTCCCATACAGTCATCATGAGGTTGAAGGAAAAATTTTACCTATTTGAAATAGGCCACGCCCCAAGGGCTAATAACTCCCAAGCAGACGCTTTGCCAAAGTTGGCAGCAGCCTTAAAACTCCCACCTGAGGGGGAGTTGAATATCACTGTCAGACACCGAAGGCTCATGTCAAGTGTGCTCGATGAAGAATCTGGCCTCACTGTCTATGAGGTCAATAACATTCAAGAGGAGTATGCTCCCGAAGAAAAAGACTGGCATGAGCCGATTATAAAGATAAAGAACGGTTGGCTCCCTCTTGATCGGACTCAGAGGGTGCAACTGCTACGCAGGGCAACATCCTACCAGTTGATTGACAGTGGTCTGCTTTTCAGGCTCGTCCATGAAAAGGACCGATTGCTCCTCCTACGGTGCCTTTCATCCAAGAAAGCAAAGGCCGTGATGCACGACGTCCACTCCGGATTGTGTGGGGCCCATCAAGTAGGAGCCAAGATGAAAAATAGTATCAGGCTCAAAGGGTTTTATTGGCCCACCATGTACGAGGATTGTAATCAATACGCTCATACCTGTCACCAGTGCCAAGTATTTGGGTCAGTGCCTCGAAGGCCTCCTAATCCGCTCCATCCAACTGCGCCTACTTGGCCATTTGTGGTCTCGCCATCATCTCAAGGTCACAAGTTTATCTTGGCCGCCACTGATTACTTCTCCAGATGGGCAGAAGCTATCCCGCTACGAGAAGTTACAGGAGAAATAGTCGCTCGATTCGTGAGGCACTACATTATATATAGATTTGGCAATCCCAGTCGGATCATCTCAGATAATGGCACGTCTTTCAGGAACAAGACCGTCTATGCTTTGACGTCTAAGTTCCTTATCGACTGGAGGATGCCATCTGTTTGTAATCCCCAAGCCAATGGGTTGGCTGAGGCCTTCAATAAAACCCTTTGCAAGCTATTGGCCAAGATGGTGAGCGCCTGTAAACAAGATTGGGGCGAGAAGGTCCATGAAGTCCTATGGGTCTATCAGACTATCTACAAAACCCCTACAGGTTGTTCCCCGTTCTCCCTGGTCTACGGAGCTGAAGCGGTAGTCCCTGTGGAAATTGAATTGGCGTCCTATCGTGTTGTTCACGTCGGATTGCTAGGCTAGGACCAATCTGAAATAGAAAGAAGGCTCGAGGAACTGTCCAACTTTGAAGGTGAAAGACTTATAGCCTATAAACACTTACAAGTGTATTAAGCCCGCATGACACGTGCTTATGATAAGCTGGTCAAGTAAAGGGCATTCAAGAAAGGCGACCTCGTCATGGTTAAAGAAAAGGAGGTCTTGGTAGGGAGACTCAGCGGCAAACCCCAGTCTAATTGGCGTGGACCTTACGTCATCTAGAAAGTCTATGAATGAGGGGCCTATACGGTCGTCGACCATAAGGGAAACAATCCTTTCCCTCCTCTCAATGGCAAGCACATGAAGCTCTACCATGTGCCACCGCAAGAGTTTTTGCAGCAGTCCCCTCAGGACATATCTTTCCCCAGTGAAGGTTCAAGTTTAAAAAAAAGAGAAAAAATGGGGTTAAAAATATTGATATTTTGGCGAACTTAGTCACCCTTCAAGGGTTGGCTAAGGGCAAAAAGGCCACAGACCCGACTGAGGTGAAAACCCGCAAAGGTGCCTCGGGTAAAAATGGGCAACCCCTCGGTGTGAAAATCCGAAAGGACGCACCAAAAAAAGCTAAAGGGGACCAATCTCGGCAGAAACCCGAAAGGGCGGTGAGGTTGGTAATGTGAAAAAAAAAAAGAATCCTCTTCCAACATGTTTTACGGGTGGTTCTAAGTCAGTGACTTCACCCTATGATCGCAAGGGCATTATACTGATGCCTTAGCTATATCTCCCAGGTCGCCGAGCGACACCCACTCCCATCGGGGTGTTATGACTAGCATCTCGACATTGTCATACTCTGTCCCACCGAGGATTACCAGCGTTTTGAATCTTTGGGTTTGATTCGTATGCCCCATTCGGGCTGTCAAATCCATCTCTTTTTTCTCTAGATTTGATTCATGTCTTTTGGCTAGTCAACCCCACTTACATTTTCAATTCCGGATTTGACTCTTATGTCCCTTCGGACTGTCAAGTCTATCCATTCCTTTTCAAAAGTTGACTCACACGTCCCTTGGCATGTCAGCTCCACCCATATGTTGGACTTCCCGGGTTTGGATCTCGTGTCTCTCTGGGCTATCTAATATGTGCTTCCAGTCTCATCGGGCTCGACCTATGCATGTCCCTTTTGGGCTGTCGACCCACCTTGCCTATCGGCTTCCGGGTTTAACTCATATGTCTCTTTCGGACTGTTAAATCCACTTACTTTTTGTCCCACCGAGTCTGACTTATGCATGCCCCTTTCGGGCTGCCAACCCATTTTGCCTATTGACATTCGGGTTTGACTTTCACGTCCCACTAGGGCTGTCAAATCCATCTTTTCCTTCTTACGGGTTCGGCTTACATACGTCCCCCTCAGGCTATCAACCCATCCTTTGCCTATCAACTATCGGGTTTGACTTTCACGTTCCACTAGGACTGTCAAATCCATCTTTTCCTTCTTACGGGTTCGGCTTACGTACGTCTCTCTCGGGTTGCCAACCCATCTTTCGCCTATCGACTTTCGGGTTTGACTATCATGTCCCACTAGGGCTATCAAATCCATCCTTTCCTTGTGGGTTTGGCCTATGCATGCCCCTTTTGGGCTGCCAACCCATCTCGCCTCTTGGCTTCAGACTTGACTCACATGTCCCACTGGGATTATCAAGTTCATTCTTCGATCCTTTTGGGTTTGGCCTATGCATGTCCCTTTCGGGCTGCCAACCCATCTCGCATATCGGCTCCCAGGTTTAAGTCACATGTCCGTTCGGACCCTTAAACCTATACCTTTGCTGTCCCAACCGGGCTTGGCAAATGCACACCCTTCTCAGGTTGCCAGCCCGTTCAACCTATCGGAATGTACACCTTAACCCTGGCACCTAGGAAACACGAAATGCATTAAGGAATGAACATGCAACACTATGGAACTTGCAGAGGATATAATGCGCCTACGCAGTGCCGTTACAGCATATGACGGATCAAGGGAGGTGCACTACATGACTAGTGACGCACCCCCTTGGGTCCGTTATACTCACTCGAACGATGCAAGGAATACAAGTATACAAACACACACAGATTGTGACGCACCAAGGATGGGGTGTTACAGTAATGTAACGCACCTCCCATGGCCCGTTACGCTCACCAGTCACTCAAAAAATATAACGCACTAAGGCAGGTGCGCTATATAACCCTAACGCACTAGGACCAGTCGGTCAAGGGCACTAGAATGCCTTGGAATCCACAGTCGAACAGAAACATAACGCACCAATGCAGGTGCGCTATGTGATTATAACGCATGGGTTCAGGCCCATTAAAGGCACCCGAACACGTAAAAACCATAGAAATCCACAGTTTCATGCATGATATAACACACCGAGCCGGGGCGTTATAGGACTATAACGGACCTACCATGCACTGTTACACTAATTGCCTTACTAGGTCAACAGTCAAATGATCGGTCAAAGGTCAATTAACAGAGCAGGGGTTGTCTGTTAAACTTTAGGTCACGCACCTCTTCAGGCGCGTCAGGGACTGTAACGCACCGGGCTTATTTGCCTGCTGCTAATGTTTCTGACTTAATTCTGTTGCATATCTCAGGGCATGACAGGGTGCTACCATATTCTGATTTTTCATTTGAGACCAATTGTTTTTCATTTTACAAGAACAGTTAAGTGTAGCAAGCATTTTTTGACGTGAGGATGCATATTGATTAGACACTGACATCCCTAATTACTTAGTGTAGCTCACCATTTTGCTTTAATTAGAGTAGCGATAGTAGTCACTTCATGACTTCATCCACTCCACATCATTGGTAAAGGGACACAATTTCTCAGTGAGTCCTTTGCCATTGCTCTGCCTTAGAATAATGATTTTAGTACATGCCTTTTTACGTACGGATACACATTTATCATATGCCAGTATCCCTAGTTACTCGGTACGACTGAAGTCATTGTTGTCATTATGTGCTTCCCCTTAGGAATTTTTAGATAAGACTGATTTTTAAGACCAATACAGAATTAGAGTTCTTGGGACTAGTTCCTCATTTGTAACCTCTGGACGTTGCTTGGCAATCTTTCGTTTCATTTGTCACCCTTTTGTCCATATCGCATCATGACTGGCACGTTATAGTAATATAATGCCCCTCATAAGATCCGTTATATTCTTTTCATCATCTCATCCAGCGTCTCATTTTTTGTCTCTCTCAACATCTCATCTTGCATCTCTATTTCTTTAACGGACCTTTATCCATCCGTCATTCACATCGTATAACGGCCTTAACATGGTCCGTTACCTTCTCTCAGAACTAGAGACTTCCGCCTCATCCACCGTCTTTCCTTCCGTCTCACCTAGCATCTCTGCTATTTAACGAACCTTTGTCCATCCGTCATAATGTCACATAACGCACCTCACCTGGTCCATTATATTCTCTCAGAGGTCGAGTCTATCGTCTCATCCCACCCTCTTCCCCATCGTCTCACCCACCGTCTCACTGATCATCTTCATTACATAACGGTTCATCTTCCATCCGTTATATCTTCATTTAATGCCCTTGCCTCAATCCGTTATGTCCTCCAGAGTCCTTTTTGCGAAAACTTCTTCTGTTGATCTTATCTTCTGCTGGATAAGGTTATATATAGGATTGGCATTGGTGCATTATTTCCATTTGGTGATTTATCGTGAGGTTGTTATATCAGACAGAAGTGTTTTAGCTGAACTACTCTTCCTCTGCTACTCCATGGCCGAATTAAGAGTTTGATCTGTTGATTTCTCTCTCAGATCTGGTCCTCAGAATCTTCTATTTGTTTCTATGGACTCTTTGGAGTATTATCTTCAAGAGTTTGCCAAGAAATCTCCTACTTTTTAGCTAGCTTATCTCCACGCCCCAAGAACTTGAGGGTCTATAAATAGCATCCTTGGCTTCATGGTTGAGAAGAGGAGATTTTCTAGAGTTCGCGACGAAGTGCTGCCGCATCCTGGAGCCGAAACCAATCAAGGAAGGCTGCATCCCACGTTCATCATCGTCCTTAACTCCAGGGAGTATAGCTTCAAGGGGCTAGTCCAATCTAGTTCAGTCAAGTCCAAGTTTTTAGTGGTTTCTCCCTCTTTCTAGCATCCATGGCATGTTCCCTCTTCTTCTCCCACGTTCTTATTCTTGCTGCATGCATTTGAATCCCTTTCCCATCTTTTAAACACCCCAGAGGGGGGTCTTGAAAAAATATGAAGGGCGAGAGATGCCCCCATCACTAACCTTCCATGCAGTCTAGCAAGTGTGCTCCGACATTAGTATGCAGTCTAGCAAATGTGCACCGACCTTCCATGCAGTCTAGGAAATGTGCATCGACCTTAGTTGAGCACCAAGTCTCCATATGCATTGACCTTACTGGCAGTTCAGAAAAGTTGCATAGACCTTCAAAATGTGCATCAACCTTAGCTACGTGCTAGCAAAAAGATGCTCCAACCTTGGCTTGTGCTAGTGAAAGATGCTTTGACTTTGGCTACGTGCTAGCAAAATGGTGCTCCGACCTTGGTAAGTAGTCTTGCAAATGTGCATTGACCTGAGCTGCTTTCTAACACAATGTACACAGACCTCTAACAGTAACACAGGTAGACCTCAAAATATACACCGACCTTAGATGCATGTGAACAGTGATATGCATCGACCTTATGCACTGCTACAGTAACATGCATCGACCTTCGTTACTGTCTAACATGATGTGCACTGACCTTATATGCAGACAAACAAAATGTGCACCGACCTTAGAGCATAAGAGAGCAAACAAGTGTCGACCTTATGTATGCATGATAGCCTATATGCATCGACCTTCATGTGCAGCACACATAAGTGTGCATCGACCTTATGTGCATGTGAATAGTGACATGCATCGACCTTAGTATGACTAAGGCAAAACATGCATCGACTAGATGACTGTGAATAGTGATATGCATCGACCTGTGCTTTGTGCTGCACGCATAAGTGTGCATCGACCTTATGTGCATGTGAATAATGACATGCATCGACCTTAGTATGACTAAGACAAAACATGCATTGACCTTATATGCATTTCTATAGTAACATGCATCGACCTTATGTGCATGAGAATAGTGGCATGCATCGACATGTGCTCTGTGTTAGCGAAATGTGCTCTGACCTTGCTTCATATCTGAAGGCGATATGCATCGACCTTACTCCTCAAATCACTAAGGTGCATTAGCCTTATTGTCTAGAGCTTTGTCAACTTGAACTTTCTAGAACTTTGACTAGCCAACCAAGACTATTGACTTTTCTCGTTGTCTATGTGTTGACTTCATTGACCATGTTGACTTTTCTTGTTGACTGATTTACAGGTGCCTTGAATTCTATGCATTTGATTTCTTTCTAGAATACATGTTTAGATTTTTGGCCAACCATGTGTAGAAAACAATTCTTAACTATGAGTGTCGATTTTCTATAAGCGCAAAAATTTTACAGTGAGTTATTAACATGGTTTTATATCATTTTCTAATTTTTTAGATTTTTTTGAATTAAATTGGCCTCTCAAAATACTCTTTTTCTAAGTTACTCGAAATCGAAACAGAACACAGGGTGCATCGACCTGTGCACTGCATGTGCATCGACCTGTGTACTGCATGTGCATCGACCTGTGCTCATGCGCACAGACCTGTGTAAGGCATGTGCATCGACCTGTGCCCATGTGCACAGACCAGTGTACTGCATGTACATCGACATGTGCTCATGTGCACAAACCCGTACACTGCATGTGCATCGACCTATGCTCATGTGCACAGACCTGTGTATTGCATGTGCATCGACCCGTTCCTATGTGCACAGACCTGTACACTACATGTGCATCGACCTATACTCATGTGCACAGACCTGTGTAAGGCATGTGCATCGACCTATGCTCATGTGCACAGACCTGTACACTACATGTGCATTGACCTATGCACATGTGCACAAACCTGTGTACGACATGTGCATCGACCTGTGCTCATGTGCACAGACCTGTACATTGCATGTGCATCGACCTATGCTCATGGGCACAGACCTATGTAAGGCATGTGCATCGACCTGTGCTCATGTGCACAGACTTGTACATTGCATGTGCATCGACCTATGCTGATGTGCACAGACCTGTGTAAGGCATGTGCATCGACCTGTGCTCATGTGCACAGACCTGTGTACTGCATGTGCATCGACCTATGCTCATGTGCACAGACCTGTGTACTGCATGTGCATCGACCTGTGCTCATGTGCACAGACCTGTACACTACATGTGCATCGACCTATGCTCATGTCATAGACCTGTGTAAGGCATGTGCATCAACTTGTGCTCATGTGCACAGACCTGTACATTACATGTGCATCGACCTATGCTCATGTGCACAGACCTGTGTAAGGCATGCCTCAAAACAGTCAACGTAGAAAATGCCCTTTTTGTTTAAAACTCAACCGATCCTCATGCAAAACATATAAATAGATGAAAAAACTCAAAAATTATCAAAAGCCCTATTTCTCATGTTTATTTATTTTATTTTATTATTAATATTTTTTTTCAGTGCTTAACATGCCAACAAGTAAAAGCCGTGCATCAAAAGCCTGGTGGAATGCTTCAACCGTTGAAAATTTCGATGTGAAAATGGGATCATGTCACGATAGATTTTGTTGTGGGTCTACCTCGGACTTCTCAAGGCTTCGATGATATCTGGCTATTGGTTGATCGTCTGACGAAGATAGCTAGATTGTTGCCGATGAAAGTTGCTTGGAGTGTGTAGAAATTGGCCAAGCTTTATATTGAAAAGATCGTGACCCATGATTTACCTCTGGCTTCTAGCAGTTTTCAGAAAGCGTTGGCCACAGAGTTAGCTTTTAGTTCTACGTATCATCCGCAGTCTGATGGTCAGTCAGAGAGGACAATTCAGACTTAGAAGATATGCTGCAATCGTGTTGCCTTGACTGGCAGGGTTCATGGAGTCAGCATTTGCCACTTGTTAAATTTGCTTAATAATAGTTATCATTCTAGCATTGGTATGGCACCGTATGAGGCTTTGTCTGGGCGTCCCTGTCGTACTCCTTTGAACTGGTTTGAAGCCGGTGACAGATTGTTGACAGGACCTGATATGGTTCAATAGTGTGCTGATGTGGTTCATCTGATTTGGCAGAGAATGTTGATAGCTCAGAGTTGACGGAAAAGTTATGCAGATCAGCGCAGGCGACCACTGTAGTTTGAGCCTGGAGATATGGTGTTTGTAAAAGTATCTCCGATGAAAGGCGTTATGAGATTTGACAAGCGTGGAAAGCTTAGTCCGCGTTATATTGGTCCGTTTCCTATTCTAGAATGTGTGGGCCAAGTGGCTTATCGTCTTCAGTTGCCAGCGGCCATACAAGTTATCCATGATGTGTTCCACGTGTCTCAGTTGAGGAAATATATTTCTGATGCATCCCACGTGCTCGATAATTCAGTTTGGCTCGAAGTGACTGTTGATTTGTCTACTCCAGAGTTTCCTGTTAGAATTGAAGATCGCCGTGAGCAATGATTGAGAAATAAGGTAATTAGTCTGGTTAAAGTTGTTTGGCAGCGTCACTCAGGGAATGAAGCTAGTTGGGAGCGTGAAGATAAAATGTGTCAGCTTTTTCCTTTGTTATTCTAGTGAGGTATAATTTCCTTTCCAGTTTTCTCCTTGTTCTTCCTTTTAAATTTTGAGGATGAAATTTCTATTAGGAGGGAGGGACGATTGTGATGCTGGCAGGGAAACACTTCATCTGGTGGAGGACCTTCCGGTCAGCTCGAGCTCGAGCATCCTCCAGTGCGGTAGTATGTTGGGTTGGATCTGCTGTGAGCTATCGCGCCGCTCCTCATCAGGGAGTTGCACCGCCTTGCCCTTGTTGCTAGTATCAGGCTGATCGTGACCAGTCGCAGACTCTTGGAAGAGAGAAGCCAATGACGGCTCTTCTAAAGATGACTGAGGGGCGGGTCCATCCTTGCCGGATGGTCCCGCTTGTTCTGCATGGTAGGCCGGAGCTAGTACTAGGATTGGAATGCTGGCGATAGTCCCCTCGATGCTAGCTGGGTCGAAGATGCTGGGTTGCCCTCGGATCTCCACTGGTGGGATCGGGGCAGGTTATTCTCGTCGGAGGAGGATAACCCGTTTGGGATCGAAGGGAGAGGGGCGAAGAGACGGCTCAGGGACTCTCCCGCGACCTCTGCCACATCCATGACCATGACCTCAGCCATGGCCGGTGTACTCTGGACCTGGTTGCAGTCTGGATGGAGCTACAGCCCTTTGTCTGGTTTTGGATGCTACCGACTCACCTCACCGGGAGGCGTTGATATTGTCTGGAGGTGAGAAGGCCACCATGTTGTTGGTGCAGCCACGAAGCATCTGTTCCAGCTGTTCTATGGTGATCTCCTTGTCCTTATAGAACAAGTTGAGCTCTTCTAGAATGCGGAGAGTTTCGCCTTCCTTGACCTTCAGGATCATTTCTTGGACCCAATATCGGAGATGAGCTCGTTTCTGCATGTCTTCCCACGGGATGTAGCTATTGAGTGGGATAGGCCCGGTAGGGCGAAGAGAAATGTATTCCTCCAAGTTGTTGATGTGCTGTTGTAACCTATGGAGAGGCATCAGCTCTGCTAGGGACTGTAAGGCAGCCGCTTGTTCCGCTTGCTTCTTGAGCCACCTTTTAAGATTCTTCCTTCTATTCCTCTCCTATTTCTTAATGGCCGTCTCCAGGGGAGTAGGTGGAGGAGGCACTGGGATTGGAGCTGACAGGTCTGTATAGGGATACCGTCGAGCCGATAAGTTTGTAGGGCGAGGTCGGTGACTCTTCTGTGCTCAGATCTCAATCCAAGCACCTTCCGAGTGGTATAGGTGGCTGGGCGCATTGAGCACCGGCTCGATGAGTTCGGATCATCATCCTCAATTAGACAATTGTAAACTTGCGCCATGAAATTTAAAAGTTGGTGAGTCAAAATTTATTAATTGGACTTAAAGGATTAGAGTTTCTAAAATCTTGACTGACCAATTGCCCCTTATTTACTAGCGAGGCGAGCTGGCGTATGTTCGTGTGAGGACTAGGATGAGTGGGGGAGCTGGACCCTCATCACAGGAAGATAGCAGAGAAGAGTTGGAGGACCGCCTGGCAGGTGCCATCGAGCCGGCCGAGGAGCGGGAGGCTCAGTTAGCCAAGACAGTGAGTACCGAGCATTCTTAGAAGCAAATCCTGTTTCTCTTTTCTCATCTTTGCCTGACTTATGTTGTGTGAATTCCCTACAGAAGAAGGAGCTGGAGGCTTCCCTAGCCTCTCGTCAAGAGCTAGAGGGGCATGTCGAGGACCTCACATGTCACCTCAGATTGATGGAGACGGTGGAGAGGTTGGAGGGTCACCTCGCTGAGGTGATGGAGAGGGAGGATGAGGTGCGGGCTCGGGAGATGGCCATGGCGATTTGAGAGTGATGAGCCCTCGACCATTTGGAGGCCTTGCGACGTCGCATGCTATGGAGGTACTAGAGTAGAGGTGCTCTGGGAGAGGGGGTAGTTGGATGCACCACTCCCTTTGAGTCACTGCAGATCGGAGGGGATATGGAGATTACCATGGAGGAGCTCCTAGAGATGATGCAGTCTCCCCAGGCAGAGTAGGGGGCAGTCCAGCATGGAGCGTTAGGTTCGAGACCTTCACGGTCGTCGGGCTCACGCAAGTGGAGGAGTAGGGAGGAGGGAAAGATGAGTAGCCAGTGTAGCTGGCCTCGTACAGATGATGCTCAGTGAGCGAGGGAGTGAGAGAGAAAACAGAGTGAATACAACAACTAACTTTTGTACACTGGGGGTATGCCCTTGGAATCTGATGTAATCAATGGAATAGAATGGACATGTTTTGGCAAATGAGGTTCATTTCTTCAATGTACTGTTCTTGGCTTGCTTGACATCGTCATCCCCTTTTCACCTGTTTCAACTACACTTAAAAGGGAATAAGGTTAGTGTAGCTTGATTTTAGCCCCCTGCTTGAGATAGATCATACCTTTCCTCGATGTAGGGTCAGAGGGCTAAATCTTATTAATAAGATTGGAGCAATGGGAAATAAAACCCATAAAGTTCCAGCCAATCCATACCAAGAATCACGTCATAGTCGGCTAACTGTAATGCATAAAGCCTCGCTGGCAGCTTCTGACCACTGACCACAACCGGAGAATTCTCCAAGCACATAGGAGTCGACATGAAATCACCGGATGGCAACTCCACAAGTATATCACAGGAAATTTCTTTCATCGATCTCTCAATACGAGCAATGAAATCTTCAAAAATAAACGAGCGCGTCGCACCTGAATCAAAAAGAACGTGTGCTGTGCGATCATAAATTGAAATTGTACCTTCAATCAGATTTGATGCCAATGCCTCTGCGCGAGTGATATGTGTAACTCTGGCTCTTAGCGGACGAGTAGCGGCAGACGACTGCTAAGAAGGTGTAGGAATAGGCAGTCGAAATGGTGGAATCAGTTCAGAAGGTTGAGGCGGCGACGAAAGACGGAACTGCGGCTGCTACAATTGCATAGCCTGAGTGAACTACACCGTCTGTTGCCTCAACGGATAGTTACGGGAAATGTGCCCCAGTTGATCGCAACGATAACATACAACTGGCAAAGAACATGGCACACCTGGATTACTGCCACCACATTTGGAACATAATCTCGGCTGAAAAGCAACAGAATCTGAACACGACTGAACAAACAAACCCGACTACTGACTCTGCTCAGAAAATGACGACTGATCAAACCTCTTCTGCTTTTTCTTATGACGGAAACCACTGCCTTGAGATTACTGGAAAGGAACACTAGCGGTAGGAGAAAAAGTGGGAGAAACTCCTGAAGCAGATGACTGGTAAGGCAACTGATGTGGCACGACTGACGACACCATTCCAGTCTGAGCAAAACCTCGAGTCCTCGCCAACTCCAACTCTAATGCAACAACGGCTTGATAAGCAGCATCCAGCTCAGCGACACGAGTAGCGAACAACGGCAGGCTCAACTCTGCTCTCAGTCCGGGTAAGAACTGCTGAGTCCTCACAGTCTCATCGGTAAAAATATGAGGTGCATACCGGCCCAATTCAATGAATCTGTCACGATATTGCAGCACCGACATGTCACCCTGTGTCAGCTCGAGAAACTGATACATCTTGGCCATCTTTAAGCAGGCTGGAGTATAAGCACGCTCGAATGCAGCAACAAACGTAGCCCAAGTGATCTGTCGAAACGGACGAGATCGATGAATTTGGTCAATCATCAAAACAGAATATCAAGTTATACACGGAGGGGGTTCAACAGTAGGGTACCTTCTTTCGGCCTCGCTGAGCACCTTGTTGGTGTAGCAGACCGGCCTCTCAACTCCCGTGTCATTTCATACTAGGACCGAACTTACGGTGGAGGGAGTCATTGAGAGATATAATTGCAATGCTTCACCCAGGACCGGCTTTGATAGTACCAGGGGCGAGTCCAGGAATTCCTTGAGATCTTCAAAGGCCTTCTGACATTCCTCATCCCAAGCGAATGTGGAAGATGCCATTTTGGGTCCCCTCAACAGCTTGAAGAAGGGTAGGCATCATTCAGCCACTCGAGACGAGAAACGGTTGAGTGCGGCGATGCCTCCGGTAAGGCACTGGACGTCCTTGATGCAGGTGGGTGGCCTCATGTCCAGGATGGCCTGAACCTTGTTAGGGTTTGCCTCATTCCCACACTGAGTTACTAGGAAACCTAGGAATTTTCCCGATCTAACTCCGAAGGCGCACTTGGCGGGGTTGAGCTTCATGTTGTACTTGAGGAGGGTGCCGAAGGTCTCGGCTAGGTCGACAAGATGGTCATCAGCCTTTGGTGTTTTAATGAGCATGTCGTCGATGTAGGCCTCGACATTCCGACCAAGTTGTCCCTCGAAGATTTGGTTGACTAGCCGCTGATATATCGCCCCGACGTTCTTTAACGCGAAAGGCATCCGGGTATAGTAGTGCACGCCGAAGTCGGTGATGAAAGCGGTCTTCTTAATGTCCTTTAGATCAATCCTAATCTGATGGTAGCCAGAGTAAGCGTCTAGGAAGCTGAGCAGCTCGTTGCCGGAGGTTGAATCGATGAGCTGGTTGATGCTCAGCAGTGGGTAACAGTCTTTCAGTGTGGCCTTGTTAAGGTCGGTGAAGTCCACGCACATTCGCCATTTTCCCAAAGCTTTGGGTACCAGAACGATGTTGGCGAGCCACGTTGGGTAGAGGACTGGACGGAAAAGACCAACCTCCTTCCCCTTGCCTAGTTGCTCCTTGATGATCATCTGTTTCTCCGGGGCATGGTTTCTTCTGCGCTACTGGACAGGCTTCACCGTTGGGTCGAGGGAACAAGGGCATGCATATTTGAATCTGATTCAAATAAGTCAGATAATTGAGATAATTATTTAAATTTAATTTAACAGGGGTTGAACTTATTGGAAAATGTTGCACAGGGAGGAAGGCAGCTAAGGTCTTGGCCACCTTTAACTCAGGAGGGCAGCCAACACCTTGGCTGCCTCCCTCCGCGAGCTTATAAAAGGGAGGGGGGTTTGAACCAAATGGCCACACCTCAATCCATCAAGCTTTCTTCCAAAACAGCCCTGATCGAGCTCCTCCTTCCAGCTAATGTCCCTCACCTCCCCTTCGCCTTCTCCAAACCCATGGGGCTACGGAGGGCCATGCTCGACCGTGAGGACACATAGGAGAGCTCGAGTAGCACTGACTCCACTGAGATTCCCCAAAGCCCTTCGACCACTCCACCATCCCATGAGGTGGAAGAGTCCTTTGGTGGTGAAGGTGATGGAGAGACAACAAGCTTAGAAGACAATGGGTCTAACCTAGAGGAGGAAGATTGTGATGGATTCGGGAGTGAAGATGGGGGTTCACCACCGGTTGAGAGTGACCAGGAAAACTAGAGGATCTCATGCCCATAGGTGACTTTCTCTTAATTTTAGGCATTTTAGTTTCATTTTTAGTGAAGATTGGGCTGGAGGATCAAATGGAGGCATTTTTGGGGATGAAGCTGGAGGCAGCTAGGGGGCTAGCCATCTCTTGGCGAAAGGCTGCCAAAGGCTTGGCCGCCTAGGGGACTTGGTGGCCAAGGGTTTGGCCGCCCAAGCACCAAAGCTAGGTTTAGATGTAGGGTCATTTTGTTTAATTAAATATTATTATTTCTGGTGTTTTGCAAAGCCGACGGCAAATTCATGTCTGGGTTTCATGGGACTTGGTGTGGGCGTGGTACCATTCTCTTACACAAGTAGTAATGCTGAGTTTATCGACTATGGTTCACACCCTTCTTCAAGATTTCACTCCTCCCAATGGATGCCACATTGCTGACAACCATCCGAAAGCGGTGGGTGGATGGTTGCCGAGCATTCGTGATTCCATGGGGACACATGATCCCCACTCTTGAGGATGTGGCTTACCTAACGGGCCTACTAGTGGATGGAGTGCAAGTCCTTAGTTAGGATCTGAGGGACAACCGGCGAGAGGTGGACCAACTGACTACTTTGAGACTCGTCCACATGAAGGGGCCGATGACTACAATCCCACTCAGGCACATTAGCACATTAGTGGGCTTAGCAAGTGTGACTTGGGGACCATTAGAGGATTTGGGGGCATATTTGCAGCGGGTCTAACAGAGGATCCAATTGAGGGAGAGGGTGGAGGACCATGAGATCCGACTCTTCCTCCTTTACTTCTTCAGACGATTATTGTTCATGATGGCCTCGAACAACATGAAATTGAAGTACATACTACCACTCTAAGACCTCGAGCGCACGCCTTGATATGTGTGGGGAAGGGTGATCCTGGCACACCTCTTCGCCTGCATGGATCCATTTAGGTTGGGTTCCAGGAACCTAGGTGGTTTCACCTCCTTCTTACAGGTAAGAGACTACCTTGAGAACCTAATTTGTTCTTATATGCTTAATAATCTTAATGATTTTTAATCTCCGTTCTTGTTAGCTTTGGAGTTGCACTCACTTTCCTATGAGCCAAGGCATGATTGCACACGGGCAAGCCTTGGCGGTCCCACTTATGGCGAGTTAGGATGTCCTACCAAATTGGTGCTTGGTGGCTACCCGGATTACTAACATTCGGATGGCGTTGGATGAGTTCCCACATCATTGAGTAAGTGTTCTATTTTTCTTTTAGCTTTCATGCCATTACTTGACCCATGTATGATTGTCTTAATAGAGTTTAGATTGAACTTTACAAGTGGTGTGGACACCATATACTGGGGAGGATGACATTGCCCAGTCATGGGTAGTCAGCAGGTGACCATGGCTCCACAGAGACACCATGCTCCTCTATGTGAATCTGCAAGAGCCACTCAACCTACGATTAGTCCAGTAGACCCTCGGGTGGCATCAGCCACTAGTAGCGATACTTGAGGGGCACAAGTCTGACTAGGGGTGATGCTGGACATCAATGAGTGACTAGGAATAGGCCTTGCTATACAGGACAGAGGCAGAGGCACTATAGGAGGGTGCTCCTTTAGTTTCAGATCTAGGACTAAGGGATAACGAGGCCTACTTGGCAGACTATAGGTGCTAGTATACTGGACGGCTTCATCTCGACACCCGCACGATGAGCCTTTATCTTTTCCATAAATTCTTGTTCCATTATGTGTTTTGCATCTAAGTTTTAATGGGAACTTAAATGCAGATGCCAGAGACGGAGGCTACTCGCATTCTTCAAGACCGGATTGTGACCCTAGACCATGAGAATGTGGATTTGAAGCATCAAATATGTGAGCTGGTGAGTCAAGTTGAATAAATTGAATGATTGTTTCTTTCATGCTTGACTAACCATCTGACCTTTCCATAGTGAGGGGAGCTGGAGTTCATCTAGATGAGGGCCAACATGGCAATACAGGCTGGACCTTTGTCCCATGCAGTAAGGATAGGGGACTTGGAGACTCGCTTGGAGGCGGCACTCGAGAGGGCTGAGGTGAGGGAGATCGAGCTGAGAGAGATGGTATGACCTATCCCTTTCCCCTTCTTTTTTGTCTTTTTTGTCTTTTATGTTGCTTTTACTATTTTTGCTTTTTGTGTTTTTTTTTCTTTTTCTTGGGGTTTTTTTTGGGAGGGGGGCTTCGGACTCCTCTTTTTGTTGTCAACGGCTGGCGATCATCCATATGGCACCTGACCTAAATGAGAATAGGGATCTCTTAAACACCTTCCAGGCATCCTAAGCACACATCTAGGTTGATTTGGGCCTCTAGACTCCTAGAATGATAATCACACCTGTTAAGACTTATCGTGGTGACAATACCAACATGTCACGCTTAGGCTCTCATTTGCTTCCAACTGTAGTGTTCAAGGTAAATGATTTGTTTGATTCAGGTCTATTTCTTCACAACCATAGATGATATAAGATGGAACGTCCTGGAACCCTAATTGCCAACCGTGTGATGCTGACCTAGAATCAGACACCATAGCATCGACAGGTGACGTGCTTGCATTGGCCTAAGCCCAAGGCTAAAGGGGAAAACATTAAAGTGGTAGATGAGGATCTTGACCTACCAGAAATGTCGAGACCTATTTGCGGCAATAGCTTATGCCTTTCAAAGTTAGACAACAATAAGTGTGTTTTACAAAATAGGTTGCAAATCAATATGAAAATTTGCCCTTCAAAGCTTCTGTTGGGCTTTCATCCTTAGGGGAGAAGAAAAATGAGGGTAAACCTTACAAGAGGACCGACAAAGCTGTTAACTTAGTGAGCAAAAAGGTGAGCTTACTTTACTCCTCCCTTTCGGGCAACTTTAGATTATGCTTAAAGTTTTGGATTTACATATTGCCCCTCTAAAATGTTCTTGCTACAACCATTGCAGCATACGATAATTCGCGAAGGGCATGTCATGGGGTAGTCACTCTGTAGGCTGAACTTGGGCCTCTCACCATGGTCGTCGAGTTTTATGTGCTGGACATCGACCCTATGTTTAAGGCTATCTTGGGTCGCCCGTGGCTTGATACTCTTGGTGCCGTACCCTCTACCACCCATCAATGTCTCAAATTCCCGTTCTAGGGGAGGGTGGTGAAGGTTAAAAGCTTGTCCTCGGCCCAGTTAGTAAAAGCTATCTCAGAGAAGATCTTGCCCACTCTATGGCCCAGTAGTCAGCCCGTTATATCTGTATTGGATCTAGACTTCCCATGGGGTTACGCACCCCACAAGCCTGTCACTATGCCTGTTAATGTTAAGAAAAAGCCCAAGATCTGAGATTCTAAGCGCTGGTCCATTATTCTTAAATTAGGTTATCAACTAGGGAGAGGCCTCGGAGCACAACTTCAAGGACGCACTAAGCCAGTGCCCAAAGGCAGAAAAATGAACAGACGGGGTCTCGACTACCGGGAGTCCGCACTATCCATGATGGGTGATTCAGTCCCGCTTACATGGGATTATCGTCAACATTTTGTTAGAGGCCCTCTCCAGCCAGGCACGATAAAGTCACAATCAGCTCAGTTAGAACAGAAAGATGCGGCATATGCAGTTGCCGATCTGCCCCAAGTGCTAAAGGGGCCAGTTAATGACATGATAGATCTTAGCCAGGCATTGTCCAGGCTGTTCAAGGAGCCTGTGGTTGATCAGAAAAAGAATCAGGAGGTTCAGCTCATGTAGTGGCGGCCGAAGAAGCCGATTTACCAGGGGCAGGTGAGCTCGCCTGATCTTTCTATTTTATCTCCTTCCCACATTAGAATCCTCCTCCAACAGCTCAACTTTATTCCTCGATCGCCACCTCTGTTGGTTGATCCTTCCATATTCCGGTCTCCCCTTCTTCAAAAGCAGTCAATTGAATTTTTGATTGTTGATTGTACATGCGGGCGCTGCCTGCCAGTCGATCTTACCTCTAGGTGGTCCCCTGATGACCCCGCCAATCTTTCAGGGATGTGGTTCCGATCCACTGACCCGTTCTTCAATACGATCTTCCATTCTCTCTGTCCTAAAGCACTTCCTCCTCCTCCTTCCTCTTCTCCATCTTGCTGCATGATCTCCACCGGACGGGACGTGTCCTCCAGGGGTCTCTTCTGTTGAAGACTTGTTGTGGTTGTTGGACTGGCGGGGACATATGGGTGTGCGATTTTGTACGTCCATAGGACCCCTTGCCTTTGCAGCCTGAGTTCGACTGGGGGAAAAATCAGCTAGAGGACCCAACCTAGAGCAGATGGTCTGTGTGTGCACGTGTAGTTGGGGGTAGAGGACACGCATTGATGAGCGTGACCCCAGCTAGTCCATGTTTTATGTTCCTGGTTACTGTACGGTGTCTCAGTCTTCGCCTGGGGCATCGTAGGGAGACACCTAAGGTTGATGACTAAGTCGTCAGTGGACACATCTGGCCTAGCTTCTGGTAGGCAGGTACTCCCGTCACGTGACGTGAGTTTGTCATAACTCAAATATTAGTTTTCCGTCTGTGAGATGTGATTTCGCATGTAGTTTTCGAGTGTTTTCCCAGATCTGTGGTCTAAGGTTCCGGTGAGCATCACCGAGGGTCTTCCCTAGATGGTGTAGGGTTCACGATGGTGTGGTCGTGACCGTGTTTCTGGACCGTGTGGTTTCGGTATGGGCCTTTGTGTGTGAGCACAGGTCTCTATGACAGAGGTGTCGTGACATTTTCCTAGTAGCGAGGCTAGGGTGATTCGTAGTCTGGTGGTCCCCCGACTATAGGATAGGGGTGGTGGTCCCCTGACTGTAGGATAGGGGTGTAAGCATAGGCCTCCACGACATAGGTGTCGTGGCATTTTCCTAGTAGTGTGACTAGGCCGGTTCGTAGTCTGGTGGTCCTCGGACTGTAGGATCAGGGTGTTAGTTTTCGTTCTGGTAGGAGTAGTTATAGAGCCATGGTTTCAGCGACTCTCGTGTTTGGGGAGTTCGTGTACGGTCGCGCTTTCCATTGTTGTTGTTGTGGTTACTCTTGTTGTAGCTGTTGTTCTTGTTGTAGCTACTTTGCGTGCCACTGTTACTTTCGGTTGGGGTTCCGCGAGACCCCTACTGAGCCAGTGATAGAAGGCTCACCCCTAGTTTTTAGGTGCTGTAGTTCTTCCTTGAGGTTCAAGGGGGCTGCGTAGAGGTTCGTAGTTGCCAGCTCACCAGGTCAGGTGTTCACTCGGCATTTGGTATGCTTCCCTACCTTAGATTGTACTTCTGTTAGACTGGACTCTATTGTAGTTAGATTTAATGGGTAATTCGGGACATCAAAATGATGAATAAGAGAAATGACTCAACTTGTGGGCTAAAACGGGTGTCAACAATCCCGATCCCATGGACGGGGGACCACCAGACCACTAACCGCCCTAGTCACGCTACAAGGAAAACACCACGACACCTCTATCGTGGAGGCCTGTGCTCACACACAAAGGCTCACTCCGAAACCCAGCGGTCTGAAAACGTAGTCACGACCTCGTCGTCTCTACGCCGTCTAGGGAGAAGCCCTCGGTGATGCTCACTAAAAATCCTAGACCTCAACTCCGGTAGAACACCCAGAACTACACACGAAAGCCCATCTCGCAGATGGGAAATGAAAACCTGCGACACTACAACTCACGTCACGTAACGGGAGTACCGCCCACCAGAAGCAAGGCCGGATGCGTCCACTGACGACTTAGTCCGCAGCCTTAGGTGTCTACCTATGACGTCCTAGGCAGAGACTGAGACACTGTACAGTAACCAGGAACATAAAACAAGGACTAACTGGGGTCACGCTCGTCAGCACGGGTCCGACGCTCCCAGTCACATGTGCACACACAGAATATGCACCCTAGGTCAGGCCCTCTAGTTGGTTCGTCCCCTGAAGCCTGGACTCAGGGTGCACGTGGGGGCCCTACATTAACCAGCCTAACAACCGTCTCACTTGGGTCACGCTCTCCACCACTCCCAAGTGGGTCCGCACCCACGTGCGCAGAAAAGCTACGACTAGTGGGGGCTCACAGAACGTAGACACTGAAAATCACGCACGCATCCATCGTGAGTAACGTGAAGTAACAAGTGGCTCGAAGCTAACCGACTCTGGACAGCCCACTAGACCTACTAAACCCCACGGCCCTTGAGTCACGAGACTCGGGTCAAGAATGCTACATGTGATGGTATGGCGTCGTCAATTTGGCCTAATCCCTAGGTCTGAAATAATGGTAACATGATTCCCAAGGTAGCTCACAAGCCACCGAGTTGATTCCCTATCCAAGGGACACACAGGAAACCTCCAACCCCAAGCTAGTTAACCGGACTCACAGTCCGAGGTCACACACACACATGGCCCACTTAGAAACCACTTCTCGAAGAAACCCCCATCGCGCAGGGAAGACCCTCCGCACTCATACCGACTTACGGTGACTCGATCTAGCATAACACGAAACCCAGGTGCATCGACCTATCTAGGGACTACACTGACCTATCAGAGACCTGTACTAATTTGTCCAGAGGCTGCACTGACTTGTCTAGAGACTGTACTCCATGTGCATCGACCTATCCAGGGACCTACACTGACCTGTGCAGAGGCTGCACCGACCTATCTAGAGACTGTACCCCATGTGCATCGACCTATCCAGGGACCTACACTAACCTTTGCAGAGGCTGCACCGACATGTCTAGAGACTGTACCCCATGTGCATCGACCTATCCAGGGACCTACACTGACCTGTCTAGAGGCTGCGTCGACCTATCTAGAGGTTGTACCCCATGTGCATCGACCTATCTAGGGACCTACACTGACCTGTCTAGTGGCTGCACAGACCTATCTAGAGGCTGTGCCCCATGTGCATCGACCTCTCCAGGGACATGCTTTGACCTGTGCGGAGGCTGCACCAACTTGTCTAGAGACTCTACCCCATGTGCATCGACCTATCTAGGGACCTGAACTAACCTGTGTGGAGGCTGCACCGACCTATCTAGAGAGTATACTCCATGTGCATCGACCTACCTAGGGACCTGCACTGACCTGTGCATAGGCTGCACTGACCTGTCTTGAGACTATACTCCATGTGCATCGACCAATCTAGGGACCTGCACTGACCTTCCCAGGGACTGCATTGCCCTTCCTAGGGACAGCACCCTCATGTGCATAAACCTATCTAGGGACTATACCGACCTTCCCAAGGACTGCACTGACCTTCCTAGGGACTGCACCTCCATGTGCATCGACCTCTCCAGGGACTGCATTGACCTTCCCAGGGACTACACCCTACATGTGCATCGACCTATCTAGGAACTGCACTAACCTTCCTAGGGACTGCACTGACCTTCCCATGGACTGCACCCCCCATGTGCATCGACCTATCTAGGGACTACACTGACCTTCCCAGGGACTGCACTGACCTTCCCAGGGACTACACCCCCATATGCCTCAACCTATGTCATGGTCCGAACAAGGTAGAAATATCGAGACGTGAACAGTTATATAAGTAGGTCGATCAAGAGACTCAGATGATGATTACGAACAACAAATGGACAAAATGAAATCTTTATTTCATAATCTGACATTTCGAACAAACATCCTTCAAGGACTTACAATACTATTCAAACTCGATACATTGGCCCCCGGGGGGGCGCCCTCACCAACCCCCCCCACCCCCCTCGCACCGGTGGGGGGAGGGCGGGAAGGGGAAATAAACTATCGACCGTACGCCGAGCTCGGGCGTCCGATCGAGGTGCAGCCAGCTCCTGGATGATGATCGAGGGACTCCGAAGGATGCCTGAGGGTCTGGCACCGAGCTGCTATTGTTGGATGGGGACGGCGGCCGCGGCTGTGGGCATGTGCAGTTCTGCCACGCAGGACAGATTGGCGCAGTGGTGGTGCGTTGGCCGGTACGGGTGCTATGGAACTCCAATCACGACAGGACCAAGTCGTGGACATTTCTGACAGGGTGTTCTACGAACCGTCAGAAGATGGGGGCCGTCTGATCACCTTGCTGGACGTGGTCATGGGAACGACCGGCGTCAGGTTTCTGGGTGAACAGTTGGACCAGTCGCAGGTAGCTGTGGGGGAACTCCCAGTGCTGACATCAGATCGGAACGAAACTACTTGCGTTAGTTCTGTATCGTCGAAAGATACAACTTTTCTGAAGACTATCTGACCTGAAACGGAGAGGAAGAGGGTGTGTTGGGGCTGACTTGACAACAGCATGTCCTGAGTGAACATGTGACTCCGGGTCTGATGTGACTGAGGGAGAATGGCCGCCCTGGATGGAGACGATGTCAAAACCAGGCAGGACCACCTCTGGTGCATCGGTGCTTTGGAGGAGCAGAACTCTCATGAAGAGATCTCTGGCTGAATCGTAGAGGGGCGGGCGATGGAGCTGCTACCAGATGGTGCTCAGGTTCAGACCTAAGTTTAGTGCAGTTGCACGAGAATGGGCGGAGCAAATGGTGCTGAGGTCAGATCGCCACGGGATCACTTCTGGAACGAAGCTGACTCGACGACGTACGACTCCATAGAAGAAAGCTTCAGCTGGTTTGCAATGTGGATGCCGGGGTAGTCTCTGCAATCTTGACCTCTGCTGCAGGCTGGTTGCAGAGAGCAGCAGCGTGGTCTTCTCATTCCACGGGAGGGCGTAGCGATGACGGGGTGACTCCAGGATGTCGTGGACGCACGGAGCAGGGGAGGGAGGACCTGAGTTGCAGAGGGAGAGGGGGCTGGGGCTTGGGATGCAGGGGGGCTAGGGTTAGGGTTGATGGGGCGCGCTAGTTGTGGAGGGTGGAGAGGGAAGGGATCATTAGGGTACTGTCGCAGTCTAGGAGAAGACCACACCCAGTCACCTAACCAACCAATCCAGACAAACACCACCCTAAACAAGGACCTAAGATAGACGGACGCACGACACCACAAACAACCGGCCGACACGGCCAACAGGACTATAACAGACCAGCAGAAGGGCGCTATGCCTACATAACGCACCATAAGAGGAGCGTCGTGCCAACCAGACAGAAAACTACAACAAGTAGTATAACGCGCCAGCACAGGGGCGTTACACCAGCTTAACGCACCGCCGCAGGGGCGTTATGTGCAACCGACCCAACATCACACACAGACGATATAACGCGCCTACACAGGGGCGTCATACCGACATAACACACCGCACAAGGGGCGTTATGCTCCACAGACCACCGCAACGTATAGCGGACCATCATCGTCATGTTATATAGGCATAACGCAAATGGGGAGATGCGTTATACCCAACTAGACACCAAAACGAGTAGCCACAGGCCACGGGCATATAACGGACCAAAGCCTGTCCGTCACAGCAACACGACACACTGGGTGAGGCGCGTTATGCCAACCCCTCAACCCAGCCCAAGCCATGGTCAAGGAACCATAACGGCTATACACCTGTGCGTCATCTAATACATGATGCATGGGGAGGAGAGCATTATGCAAACCGACTGACCCGATCTTCGAGGCAGGCACGGTCAACGAGTGATCTAACATGTCAGATCCTCAAAATCCACCGACCATAACGCACCTAGACTGTGGCGTTATGTCCCACATAACAGACTAGAGTTGGTCCGTTATGCTCCAAGGCCTACGAAGATAAAAACCACGCACAGAATATAACGATCTATCGCGGGACCGTTATGCAACATGGCGGCCTCTGGTAGCACCGTCATGTTGACCCAACGGTGAAAACGGTGGAATGGCTGGTTCAGCCCGTTCCATGCCCCATACAAGCCATAGCGCAGGGAAAATACACCCATTCGGAGGGAAATCCTTCAAGGATTCCAAAAACACCACATGCACCCGCCAAAATGTATTAAAACGTGAGATCTGGGCAATTTAGATGAATCGACCCAAATCGAGCCACCAGGGTTCCCGGACTCCTACCGGCCCCAAATGACAACCAATCGACACGAAACTGGTGGGGTTGGGATCTTGACATCCCAGCGGTCAGTGAAAACCTCTTCGAATTCTGCATGACGCAGGGCCAAGGTGACAAGGTTGGCCAGGGAGAAGGGAAGATGGAGGACTAAGTCGCGCTGGAGCCCTTCATCTCAAGTTCCCCCAGTCAGGGCAGTGATAGCGAAAGCAGTGTCCAGGAAAGGGATACGAATGGCCTCTGCTTTAAAGTAGTTGACATAGAACCAAAGCTTCTCCCTCGGAGCCTGCTTAGGGCTAGCAGCTCTGCAATTGACCATGGAGGGCCATTACCGGTGAAGCTCTCCTTAAAGAGCCACTCGACCTGCTGGAAGCTAGGGATGCTGCTTCACTCGAGGGCTCGTAACAAGGCCTGGGCACCTTGTCCCAGAGTGGTAACAAAGGCCTTGTATTTGATGCCATCTAAGACTCCTTATCGGGTCATCGAGGTGTCAAAGCTGTCAAAGTGGTCCGCTAGATCGCCCAGACCATCATAGGACTTTAATGTTGGAGACTGAACCCTAGGGGATTGGCTAGCTTCTAGAATCTCCAGAGAAAATAGTTATTGCTCCCCATCTCTGGCAGTAGGCGAGCTCTATTTATCCTTCTGCAGAGCTTGGAGCTACGCTCCTGCTCAACGAAGTGTCGCTCAAATTCTCAAAACTGAAGGGTAGTTCTAGATGCGCGCTATGGGAGGGCGCCTGGAGCTGATTTCCCTTGGTGGGGAAAACAGGAAGTGCCCCCTGCCTCCTATCGTAGGGTGGCGATGGGAGTAGTGGCCGCAGTTGGGGGCAAAGTTCTCTGCCGTGTGCTACTTTGCCTCCCCTGCATATTAGAGGAGGCTTCCTACCCTACCACGGGGGTGGGGGTTGGGATCACCCACGTTGTTACAAATGATACGACCATCTTCTATGATGAAGTGGTCACCCGTGATGCCTCCCCATGGTAGTGTACCGATTGGGATTAGGAGTGCTCTTCCCTCACGGCCTGGGCCCTCATTAGATCAACAAGGACATTCAACTTGGTGTTGAGGGACTTGAAGGCCTTAAGATCCACTAGAGTGGGTTGCATCTCCTGGGTTGGCTGGGGAGGGATAACGTCATCCCCCAGGCTTTGCGAGGCTCTAGCCTCAGAGTGGGAGGGTAGGGTGACCTCTTGCTCTTGGTTGATGGCCTCCAGAGCCTTCCCCTTGTTACCATTCATCCTCCAGCTGATGTTCCGTTCTATTTTGCCTGTTGCGGGGGAACTTCAGAGCATCCGACCTCTCGGTCGTCTTCAAACTCATTGGAGTCTATGGACGGCACCGTCTCTCTTACTTCTTCTTCTCTTTCTCCTTCTTCCTCAATGTCGATGATGTGGAGTAGTCTTTGTTGGTCTAAGGAAGAGCTCCCCAGGCCATGGAAGTAGTCCCTGACTACTTTAGTCATGTCCTCCTGACTGTGCCCCTGGGATAGAGTACGGGGCAAAAATCGATCTTGCGTCAACAGCATGTGGGCCAACTATGACAAGTGGGTGACTTCATTTGACTTCCTCGAACGTCGAAAAACATCAGCCTGCCTAGCGCAAGCTCTATGAGCAGGTGGGGAAACTACTGGCATAACCTTCTCCCTTTCTGGCACAACTTTCTTGCCCCTTCTCTTGGGGCCTTGAACAGTCAGTCTTGCATCTTAAGGGGTCGAAACCAGACCTCGGGTCCTCTTAGGAACCCAAATCTGCTTGAACTTTGTCGATTTAGGGGCCACCCTCCCCCGACTATCTTGTTCTAGGTTCAACCTCTGGCTTGCCAGCACTTGAAAAGTATTATGGGTAGGAACTGCCGAAACAATGTGGTCCGGTATAGCTTCAGCAGCGCAGCAGTTCAGATACACCCAAACACCACCGATCAGAACAGACTTCCCAAAAACTGAGAGTCGGCCCCAGGGAATAGCAACTCTTCCTGTTTTCTGGTTCTTATTATTTCCTCCAGCTGCCCTATTACCGGCGGGCATAACTCGGCAGTCCACATGGTGGACGAAGTAGGTAGGGGTGCAACGGGGTAGGGTATCCCTTCAGGGAGCGCCGGTCTTCATGGGGGTCACAGCCTTGGCCGCAATGGCTTCCTCACCTTCTTGCTCGACCCGCAGTAGGCCGACGAAAGTGACGCCGAGAAAGTTCAGAAACCCCACCACAGGTGGCTGAGTCCCGAAGGTGGTGGGCACCGCTAGGTACCCGTGCTCTGCATGAGATGCGACCACTTGAGGGCTAAAGGTCAATCCAGCAAATCCACAGGCCATTGTGATTCCTGCAAGACAGAATGAACAAACAATCAATATTTTGGGGGAAGGCCCCAGTGTCTTCTATCTTGGCGAAAAGATGAAGGGAGACTTTGTCCCACCGGGCGTGCCAATCAAATATTATCAGAGTTTAGTCAATAAAAACTCACTTTAAGCCGGAGATATAGTAATCTATGGGAATCATTGAAATTGAACTAACTTAAAACATGAAAAGCCAATTATAAAAGTTTTCTAGCTACTTCACATTGGTCCGTGCATGGTGACGTAATACGTAACTCCGCGGTTGTTTGCTACAGTCTATACTACCATCATGGATGCTTCTAATACATATAAATGTTTATTTATTACTCATGTTATATTTTTAAGAAGGATAGCTTAGCAGGAAATCAGAGCCGTCCGATCCGATGACTTGGTCGGAGATCTCGAGATGGCGGAGGCCGTCGCCGTCTCCCGCGGACCCCGCTGACGCTTCCTTGTGCTCAGCCCCAGGAATCACTCCAGGCTGGAGATCTGCTTCTGCAGCTCCGCGTCCGACGAGTGGTAGCCGCCGCCGTAGGGACAGAACTCCGAGAACGTTGTGGGGCAGCCCCCGGGAGCTGCTTCTTCTTCGGTGGCGGGACGGTGTCAACTGGGAAGTTGAGCTTGGCCTTGCTGTTGTATGTGCCCAGCCACACGCGCATGCCCTTCCGTGGGTCACGGATCTCCGCCGCCCACTTCCCCCACGACTGGCGCCGGATGCCCCTATACACTATCTTCCAGGGCCTCCCCGCGCCCTCTGTCTTGGCCTTCTGACCTGCGGAGTGTTGAGTGTCGTCTCCCCCGTTAGCCTCCCGGGACCACGGCGTTGGGAGGTCGTCTTCCTCCCGAGGACCCCTCCTTGTCGGACGAGAAGAACACGTTCTGGGGGGAATGCAGAGAAGTGGGTAGTGGACAGAGAAGGCTTACATGGTGGACCATGACCTTCGGAGTTGAGGCCGCCGGGGCTCCTACAGTCCTTGGGCGAAGAGGCACAGCTGGTACTTTTGGTGATTCCAGGGGCGATAGCTGTGGCCGCCGTGGGACTTGTTGATTGGCGGGATGTAGTAGCAGCAGGTCGGGGAAAAAGATGACAGGATTTAGAAAGGGAGGTGACAATCGTGCTCGCCGGATAGGGGATGATCGAGCCGACACGGGACGGGAGAAACAAACCGGAAGATTTAAAGCTGACTAACATCACAATTGAACCGGCGGAAAAAAATTACACTTTTCTCTTATAGTATATAGTATAGATTTATAAAAATTATATTTAAATGTACAATCACTACGCCCCACACAGGGGGGTTGGACAAGGGGAGGGGATGTTCAAATTACAACAAAATACTACCTCCATGTAGGGAGGGGCTGTAAGCTGGTCAGGCGGGGTGGAGAATTTGGGGAAGAACCCGGTTCGGTGAAGCCGGCCCTGCAAGGGCAGTGAGCCGAAGTTGGGGATGTCGTGGCCACCTCTGGGCGCTGCAGGCAGCAGGGACTAAGCCGGATTGCTTGGGGTTGATGTGGCTTCTTGCAGTAGAAGCCGAAAGTCATCCTGGGGATCGACCGAGGCGCTGGAAGTCTGACTCCTCGACTCATGCCAGTTCTGCCCGGTCTGGACCTGCTTGACAAGGAGCCGGTGTCGGGGAGGCCACGAGCACCTCCGGTCACTGTTGATGGCAGGACCAGCGCCAAAATGCTCCTAACTGGCCGGGGATGGCGCCGGGTAACTTTGGGGCCGATCGAAGATGGGATGAGACCGCGGCAGGTCTTGGACCCAGGCTGTGCAGGTGCGGCTTCAACTAGACCAGAGAGGCAGCAGTCCGATGAAGTAGGTTCTGTGGGCCGCTCCAAACTCCGTTGGGGATGAGACTGGCACTGGAGCAATTGTGGTCGAGTCTTCTTCGCAAAGGAGGAAATGGGAACACATTCAGAGGTTGATGAAGGACATCGTGGATGGAGAAGAGGATAAGGGTCAAACCTGGATCTTGCAGGGACAGCTTGCGCGAGCCTGGGACAACGGCCAGAACGGGCTACTGCAGTGTCCGATTGACTCCATTCTTTCTGGGATGTGTGGGGGACTGGTGGAAGTAGTCCTCAGCTACAAATCATGTCAAGATCTTCACAGGGCTGGTCGTAGTCGCTGCTGCACCTTGGCTTGGGCTATCTGCAGGGGTAGAGATGCGCATCCTGGCGAAATCAGCTCCTCTGGGCGACCCCATAGTCGGATGACGGCGAGGCCACCTCAGCTACGAATCTGACTGGACAACGCTTCTGACATTATGTGGTAGGTCATCTGAAGCTTCCTGGGGTGACCATGGATGGCTCTGCAATCAGGGGCTTCTCTACTGCCTACGACCTGGGCTGAGTATGGTGGAGAAGGGGGGGTGATGTGGGCAAGGGGAGATAAGGGTATTGCTGGGGGAGGGGGCTAATGACTGTGGAGGATGGATGGGTGAGTACAGGTCTGAAAGACACACACATGCTTTTATGAATTCTTTAATTCATGTTTGTCAGAAAGTCGAGGAAGTGATGAAAACCCTAAAAGAAATCCACACTGAAACTCAAGAAAAGATAACACAAATGCTGATTCATGTATATGATATCCGAGAAGAGCAAAATTCCTTGTCACGGATGTACGCCACCCTTGTTAATACATCCAAGAAAACTGAAGAACAAGTGGCTACTGCTACTACCAAGACACTGCAAACGGTGACTTATAATACAGCAAAAATCTTGGATGTCACCACACGATATGAAACAACTGTTTCTGCAAGTCTTGTAAGATAGATCAATGACTCCATCCATCTAAGAGGAAAGGTTCAGGAGCTTGTCGATCTCTCCACCAACACTGAAAAGAAAGTTCATGTCAACACAACCAAGATGGTTCACATCTCCACACAAGTTGAAGAAAAATTAGAGGTGGTCTACAACAAGCTGGATATGGTGGGAGACGAAATTCTAGAAATGATTCGACTGCATAAAGCTCAATTTCCAGCAAATCTGGAAGACACTAGTGACGCTTTCTACCCACGCCCCTCTGAGGCTACCTCATCAGAAATCCATGTAGTGGGCTCCCAGCAAAAAGCTCAAACAGAACACCTATGCGAGATGTTACATCAGTGGTTGCAGGACATCAATGACAATGTTAAGGCTCTTCATCAGTTTGTACGACAAAGAGATGAGCAGTTGACTAACAAGGTGGATACTTTAGCTGCAACTGTTCTCCAATTACAACAACTTCTTCAAGGAAGCAGCTCCAGCTCCATGCCTCCACCTCAACAACCCCCTCCTTGCTGATAACAAAGGGGGAGAAGACAAAGACAGAAACTGATTGATGACTGATGAGAGTGCAATCATCATATCATGTAGCATTAGGGCATGTAGCATCTAGCTAAGTCATGCATAGCCTCTTTTTGATGTATATGAAGCTTTTTGGTCATTCAATGAACTTTGCCCTCGTATGAAACTTCTCATCTATTGTGAATGAAAAGTTCTTCTCAATATTGAATGCCTTAAATGCCATATGAATCCTTGAAAATAATAAATCTTGGTTGTCATCATCAAAAAGGGAGAGAATGTTGTGTCCCCTGATTTTGATGATAACAAACAATGATCTATTATTAAATCTTTAGTCACTGACGATAACAGGAGAATCTTCCAGGCAAAATGGAGTGGACATGAAATCTCTGGATGGTAACTCAATGAGCAGTTGACAGGGTGACTCGGTTACCGACTCCTTGAGACGAGCAAGGAAATCCTCAGAAATAAATGAATGAGTGGCACCTGAATCAAATAGAATGCGGGTTGAATGACCAAAAATCAAAACCGTGCCTTCTACGAGATTAGATGCAATGGCTTCTGCATGAGTGATGTGAGTAATCCAGCTCCTCGGCTTCCAGCTAGAGGCTGCAGAAGATTGCTGGGAAGAAGTTGGAACTTGCAAATATGACGGCTGAGGCAGAGGTGGTGCAGGAAGACGAAATTGAGACTGCTGCGGCTGGATAACCTGTGAGAACTGCGTCGGCACAGACTTCATCGGGCAATCTTGAACAACATGACCCGACTGATCATAGTGATAGTAGACTACTGGCAAGGCACATGGTATGCTGGGATGGCTGCCACCACACCTCAGACACGGTCTCAGCTGACTCACGGGAAACTCTCGATGCTGCTGAAAAGGAGAAACAGACTGCTGGACAGAATCAGAAGATGCCAATTGCTGTTGCACAAAACTCGAAGAAGCTTGACGATTAAATCACTTCTTAGACTTTCTAAGCATCCACCTCGAAGGGCTACTAGAAGTAGGCACGACAGACAGAATTTCAGACGCTGGCGGCTGAAAAGACTGTTGAAACGGTACAACCAACTGAGCAACACTGGACTGAGAAAACCCTGCAGACCTTGCCAAATCGAGCTCAACCGCGACTGCTGCCTGATATGCATCATCCATGACAGTGACACGAGTAGCAAGCAGCAACACTCTCAATTCAACTCTCAAACCTTGAAGAAACTGCTCGGTCTTTAAGGCTTCATCAGCAATAATATGCGGTGCATACCGACCCAACTCGATGAACTTATTCTGGTACTGCAGCACAGTCATTTCACCCTGAACCAAATCTAAGAATTGGTGCATCTTATCCATGCGAAGATAGGCCGAACTATAAGTGCGCTCAAAGGTAGTCACGAACTCTGCCCAGGTGATCTAACGAAGTGGTCGGGAACAGAAAGCAACTTCCCACTCTGAACTCCACCACATCAATGCTGCACCCTGAAGTTGAAAAGTAGCCAGCATGACCTTCTCGTCCTCGAAGCTACGACTAGTGGATGGGTCACGAGAAGTACAGACCCTCACGTCACGAAAAATGACTCCGAAAGTAAACGAGTACAAGGATCACTCCTCGTACAACACCGACTCATAGTGACATAAGCCAAAGAAGCCACATCCTGGGACCCCTCACGGCGCCCCACACCTGGTCCCCACATGATGCCCAGCATCGGTCAGATCACGAGTCAGCACATGGATCGAGGTCCACTCACTCGGGACTCGAATCGGCACGAAAAACCATCGGCTAGGTCTTAGATGATGAACGGTCCATTATTGGCCACTCACAGATGCACGGCTAACTCACTGTCATGCGGGGGAGAATGGACAATCCAACCTAGCCGTCCGTCACTCCCAATGGAAACCAGACAATAATGCGCCTGCCCAGGGGCGTTATAGTGCTTAACGGACCAACATGGGTGCGTTAAGCCCCAAGTCACGGAAGGGAACATAACACACTCCTCTAGGGGCGTTATGTACATAACGGACCAAACATGGTGCATTATGTCACGGAGTGAAACAGACTATAACGCACTCCTCTAGGGGCGTTGTAGACCTTAACGGACCAGCACTAGTGCATTAAGTGGAAGGCAAGGGCGTTAAGCATAACTCACCTCCCTTGGGGTGCCATAGTACATAACGGGCCTCCCTAGGCGCGTTATGTGATCAGGACCCCCAACGGTCAAAAACCAATGGTCGAAAAACCATAACCCACCAGCACCAAAGCGTCATGTCTGACATAGCAGTCAGTCATGGGACAGTTAAACCCACGAAGACCAGACTCAAATCATGCGAAGCATAACGCACCTGTCTGGGCGCGTTCTGCTCATAACGGCCTCTAGGGAGACTGCTATATCGTCCCGACGGTGAAACGGCGAATGGAACCCAAAAATATCGACCACACCCCCATACCTCCACAAGAGAGGGGGAAATCAAGGGGTAACCTCTCCAATATCCCTAGGCATGATTCTATGGTCTCGGATCGGCCAAAAACGCGGTCAATCGCTAGATTGGGTGATCACTCCCTAAAGTATGGTTTTGCCCTAACCTGCTCAAAAACACCCCTCTCGACCTCACGATGGACTAGAAACTCTGAAAATGGAACGCGGGGAGATAGGGAATGTCACCCTACCTCAATGGAGTGAATGCTCTGCCGATTCGAATCGGAAACCACAGAAACATAACGCACCAAGGCTGGAGCGTTATGAGGATATAACGCATGGGTCTGAGTCCGTTAAAGTCACCCGAACGTCAAGAATCAACAGAAAATCCACAGTTTTGATGCATAATATAACGCACCAGATCTGGGGCGTTATATGGCTATAACGGATCTACCCTACACCGCTATACTAACTGCCTTACTGGGTCAACGGTCAAACAATCGGTCAATGGTCAAATGACGGACCTGGGGGAGTCCGTCAAAAGGGCACATAACGCACCGCTTTAGGCGCGTTAAAGGACTATAATGCACTGGTCCTGGCGCATTATGTCGACTGGGTTACGGGTTGGATGAGTTCGATACCGAACTCCCTCCCGGTAGACCGAAATCGACGGGGGACGCGTGAAAACAAACTAACTTGCTCAAGCATGGATCCATACATCCATTCTACAACTAAACATACCATTAAAATCACATTACGATGGTTATGGAAGTAATTTCATAGTTTAACGACTAAATTATGTTAACATGGAACAATGCACAGAAAATGATGCAACTGGCGTCGGACCACAGTGCATGTGGTACCGGCGAGTTCCTAGCGAGGAAGAGAGTCCATCCCCCTACCTCTGACACGACGAGGAAGCCGATCTGTTCTCGAACGGATGACGAGGGCCACGGTGACCTCTCGGCTTCACGTGCCTCCACGCTCCGTGGATCGAGGGAAGAAGGACGTCCACGTGATCCTTGCGGCACGACCTTCCCAACGGCGCCTCCCGCGCCTCGATCAGTGGCCGTCTAGACTAAAATCGAGCGAGGAGAAGAAAAACCCCAAAATTAGGCCTAAAATCCCCAAAATAGGGTTTTGCATGGAAAACGGTGAAAACGTCAGTCATCGGCGATGCATGAGGCATCAAAACGCTACTGACGAGATGAGGAATTCATTCCCCTACCTCGATCACGATGAAGCCCATAAAACGGTGTGGATCGGATGACAGGACGTCGTCGCTCCTCTCGCCCTGTCTCGCCTTCACGCTCCCCGAACCGAAGAAAGAAGGGCACCACCACAACCTGCGTGTCGAGCCCATCCCAACGGTACCTCCCACGCCTCGATCGGGCCTCGTTTGGACCGAAACCGAGAGAGATTGGGAGAGAAGGAGAGAGAGTGTGAGGAAGAGAGATAACGAAACCAACACACGAATCAAACCAAACTTAATTTAATGAAAAGTGCGTCCACACCTTGCCCTTTGCATATCCCATAAGTACACTGACTTGGCCTGTATGTGCACTGACCTTAATTTGTATGTACACTGACTTGAACTGCATGTGCCCCGACCTCGCCAGTATGTACACTGACATTGCCCTTTGCAAATTCTATAAGTACATTGACTTTGCCTACATATGCACTGACCTTAGCCCATGTACACTGACTTTGCCTGCATGCGTACGGGCCATGCGTGGACTTACTCCCAGTTGCATGGACTTCATCCCGGCCTTGCATGGACTTCATCCCTGCACGAACTAGCCTTGCATCACCCTTGGCTAGCACTTGCACGGACCCTACACTGACCTTCTTACGACCCCTGCCCTCACATGCCTGGACCTGCATGGACCTTATCCCCTTTGCATACATGCACGGACCCTGCTCAAACTCAACCCCATACATTTGTATGGACTTTGTTCCAGAACTTGAACATATGCATGGACTTAACCTGCATGTGCATGGACTCATTCTCAGATGTGCATGGATTTCACCCTTAGTCGGTACGGACCCTGCATGGACTTTGTCCGCCAGCCCGAACGTATGCATGGACCTTGCATAGGCCCAGCTTGAACATTTGCATGGACTTTGTCCCGCATGCATGGACTCAGCCCAGATCTACATGGACTTCATCAAACATGCATGGACTTCGTTTGCACCTGCATGGACTTCGTTCAGAACCTGCATGGACTCAGCCTTGTGCATATGCTTGGACTCTGCCCCTTCGCTCCAAAACCTGCATCCGTGCATATGCACGGACTCCATCCAGCAACCTGAACACCTGCACAGACTTCGTCCGTTAACCCCGTGCATTCGCATGGACCCTGGCCAAAACGTGCATGGACTTTGTTCTTCAACCCCGTGCCTATGCACGGACTCAACATCCAAAACCTGCACGGACTTCGGTTCAGAACTTGCACATCTGCATGGACTTACCCCAGAACGTGCACGGACTTCATTCCTCAACCCCGTGCATATGCACGGACTTCATTCCTCAACCCTGTGCACAACCTGCACGAACTTCATTCTTCAACCCCGTGCATATGCACGGACTTCATTCCTCAACCCCGTGCATAACCTGCACGGACTTCATTTCCCTCACAGCTAGGGGTCACCCCCATACCCATACACCCCACTTCCCCACCCATAAACCCCATTTTCCCCCCTATCATCTTCAATCCACAGCCCACCAGTTCACAGTCCAGAGAACCTGAAGATTGCAGAGGGAGATGCGACGTCATCCGGGTGATTCAGGAGGCACAAGAGCTACCAATAGAAGCGTCTCCGAGTCTTCTTCGCATCGACGGTCGTCTCGTCCTCTTCTGAACTCGTGGCTGTCCGGGAGAAGTGATCTACTCCGACTGCGCAGAAGAGGTCTGGCTAGCAACCTGAGGCTGCTTGCAGAAGTTGCCACGATCAGTCTTTTGAAGATCTGGAGGCAGTGCTCGACCGGGACATTCTACTGCGAGTCTCCCTCCTCCTCCAAGAAGCAGAGCTCCATTCGGCGACCCGAGCGATTTCTTCTCCTTTTTCTTCCCAGAGTGCACAGTTCTATCCTCCTTGGGACTGAACTGACACCCTGTTAGTGTTCAGGCTGCTGCGATCTTCTCCGATATAGTATGGCACCTCCGTGGGTCTCGTTTCGAAGGCAGCTCGTCAACGGTTCCAACGCCACCAACCGGGCCCAATTCGGAGTTCAGGGCTGTTCGTGGTGGCTTCGTCTTCCAGATGCTGCAGTGCTGAGGCAGTCCGAGCCAGAGAATAGAGTCCCTGCTTCCAGCTTCACCGCGATCGGCGACGACTTCCCCAGCTCCTGCCAAAATTTCAGCATCTTCCTGGACCAATCCACGAAGTTTTGGCCCTGGTCCTACTGCCAAAGGAGTCCAGGAGCGCCCACAAGAATTCCTGCATCGATCGTCTGTCCTCTGTTTCTGAGAGGGGACAGAATCGACTCTAGCGTTGCGTGAAGTTCGTGTCGTCATTTTCCCCCTACCCGCTTGGCCGGCTGAAGGCCCCTCCCTGGGCGGAGGTAGTTTTGGGTGTAATCCATTAACCCCCACCCCAAGATCCCCCCTCCTATGTGAGGCATAGTGGTGTAATCTTTTGAACAGGTCGAAGCGTCCTCGTCGTGGGGTGGGTAAGCCCCATGCTTCCCCGCGCGCCCACGTCTCCGATCAGGACCGGTTTCTTCAAATCGGTCGAGTAAGCCCTCTCTCCCTTGCTCTTATTACTGTGCTTTTCATTCAATATTAGCTCTTAGCTACGCTGGCCGACGGACATGGGACAGACCATCATGGCCAACCGACAACACAACGAACCCAACTCACTGCGCGGTCACCAAGGGGACGCTCAGGGAACTGGACGGTCCACAGGAGGCCGCCCAAGGAGACAGAACGGTCCATTCCACGCCATGCACTCCAACCGACCTACTATAATAGCTAGTTAAATCAGGTCAGAACGGTCAGGCACTGACCGCTCAAGGACACTAGACGGTTGGGGGTAAACCGCCCCACGAACTACCAGAAAACTGTTGACCCTAGGTCAACCCTGCTAAGCAGTCAAGCCCTTGCCGCTCAACACAATGGGGAAACGGCACGACTAAGAACCAACCGCTCAAGTGGACTGGATGGCTCACACCTGGCCGTGCCATCCACTGGGTGGTCTATCACGCGACCGCGCAGATGCCCACTGACCTAGACTAAACGGTCCAAAACTAGCCACGCTAACCCTACACGGTTACTGCTAAACCGTGTAGGCATCAGGGTGAACAAATCATGGGATTGGCCCGATCGTGACCTTTCCATGCCCCGTTCGTTCTAAAACGAAGGGGATACAACCATAACGATGATATACAACACATAGACTCTGACGGGAGTCGAATCGGCTAAGAAACAGCAAGAAACGTGTGATTTCTTCAAATCAACCCAAATGGAAACACCGGACTTCCCTAGCTCCTAACGGTTTCGAACGACCGCCAATCGACACGAGATCAGCGACTCTAGAACGTTGACGTTCCAGGGAGTCGTTTGACACCAGCTGATCTAAAAATTGTCGCCATTTTTCGACGAACCCTACGAACTCCATAAAACTATGATTTTACCTAAATGAGCCCAAACTTGCCCATTTTAGCACTGAACGACGTAAAACTGTAGGGTAAACATGCAGGAGAAGTAGGTGATCCATCTCCCTACCTCCACCGAAGAAACCATGCGCTGAAGCGACTAAACCACATCAAAAATTACAGAATCATGAACTGTGCCTTCTCAGAATCCACCGAGGGATCGCACCACACCACACTCAAACCATCGCCCCATCACGCGTCTCGATCACTCCATCGCATCCTCGCCTCAGCCAGCTCCGCAGTGGTGTGCATGTAATGACCCAGAGTTCAGGGTACCAATAACCTGATATAAATATCAGACTATCGCTACCAAGAACTAGGGATGCCGATGAGGCCCCTGAAGGGTTGGGAGAGTTTGTCGAGGGAGCGTATAATGAATTGGAATTACACCGCGGGTAAATTAAATTAGAACAGTTATTTTAACTGAAATGCGGAAGTAATTAAAATATTGAAATATATCATAGTATTAGCCAATATACACTAGTCCAGAATTGTCAAAGGAACAAGTCCATGATATACAAAGTCTGAATGTACAACTACACGGGGCATACCCCAGTCAAAAGTACAAAAAGGATGACACCGACACAGCTGGCTGACTAGACTCGGTCTGGAAAGGCACGAGGTCCTCTGGTCGAAGGCTGGGGTGGCTCACCTGAAAAGTAGAAGGGTGAGTCACAGCCAGACACAGTAGGGGTCACGCGGATCCCTACCACGCAACTAACAAGCAGACATGCAAATATAAAGTAATTAGAGTATGCATTTATGCAATTAAACACACATTGGCACCAATTAAAACACATGGACCACAAAGCTGTAAAGTCTAGCTAAGCAGTTTAAACGGCTATCTATATGCCGAATTAACATAATTTAATAGCGACAAAGGCTAAATCTACCAGTCGAATAAACATCAACTTAGCTAAGTGAAATGAGAGACAGAGAACTCACCAGAAGGTAGAAACTAGAAGCGTTCACTGACGACTTACACTGCTTTCCAGGCAACTCGCAAGTTAGACAGACACAACGTGCGAGAGGCGTAGTAAGTACCAGAACAAGAGCTAGTCAGAGTAACACTCGTCAGTGTCAGTTCAATGCCTCTGACCATGTGTGCACACACCAACCCCTGCCTAGGGTTACGTCTCTAACTAGTTCCCCCCCCTAGGATGCTACGGTAACCGCGAGGGGCCATGGTAACTAGCCTACAAACCGTTAGTCGGGAAATACCCCTCCACCTCTCCCAGGTGGGCCGACACTAAGGTCGCTGAGCTACGACTAGTGGCTCCATCACAAGAAAAGAGAAAGTAATTCCACTGGGACTAAAAGATACATTTTTATTCATAAAGTAACTTAAACTGGGTGAAAAATGTATTAGAATAATAGTTCATTACTCTTGGGATAGCAGAGAGCATAACGGATCAGGGCTGCCCCACTATGGTGCATAACGGATCAGTCCTGGACCGTCACAGAGCATAACGGATCTACTGGGGTGCGTTATCTTAACATGACAGGACCCAAAAAATTTCAGCAAATATGACTCATCGGTGGCCAGATCACCCATGACGATCATGTGGTAAGCGACATGTTCCTCTGGGGATCCCTTCCCATTGAACTTGTCAAACTTTGGCAGCTTGCTAATCCCAGGAGGGAGCCGCTTGGCAGCATGATGCGGTGGGCATGGCACCCTACACGCATGAAATGCGACGTAGTCGCTTTCACTTCTTTCAGCAAGCTCCAACTCGATCATCCTTTCCACCATCATCTTATTCATGATGATTGGATCAACCGGTTCTAGATAGAAATGTGCCGACTGTAGGTATGGGGGGACCTGGGTGGTCGCCTGCAGAGGAGGACGCAGTAGTGGAGGTGTCTAGTGCACCTGTGGCAGCGTTGGTGGCATCAGCAGCTGTGGTGCGTGCTGCTGTGTTGTTGCCAAGCTGGGTTCTGCCGGCTGGGGCAAGGTGTAGAGTGGTGGGAAGTCGCTCGGGTTGGCAGCTCCTCGTGATGATTTGCCCTGCATCTCGGGCTGCTTGGAAGCTAAAGACTACTCTGTCTTCTCCATTAGTTGTTTCTTCAGCAGCTCTATCACCTGCCGGTACCTTTGAAGCATCATCAACACTACTGGATCCATGGCCGCTGTGCTGGGGATGGCCTCGGTTGCTTTGCCCAATTCACCCTCTAGCAAGATGTCGAGCATCACATCCTCTTCTTCCGTCGTCACCACATTGACAGTTAAAATGCTGGCTTCATCATATGGCAGGTGGTGGGCTAGGAGTTGCCTTCTCCCTGCTGCTACCATCATCTCCCTTGTGGCTTCTGCCCTTCGGCTATTTGGCCCTAGCCTTTCGACCAACCGAGCCAGCTCCTGGGGCTCCTTAGGCAGCCTCCCATATTGAACGGATATCACAGCCATGTTGTAGGTGAAAATCTGCATCCTTCTTCTTTGTCTGTGAACCTTCCTCTTTTCATGGTTCGGGAAGGTGAGTCTCTCGAACACAGAGATTCTTTTTCTTTCTTCTCATCGAGGGGTGATTTCATCAACTTCAGCATCAAAGCCATCTTCATATCCGTTGTCGTCGACTGGCGATGTCAACCTTCTTTCTTCTTCCTTCTCTTCTACTGCCATTGGTGGGCAGTGGTCTTCTTCAGCCACGGCTGCTTGCAATAGCCGTTGTTGGCCCAACGCTAGGCGTTTGAGGCATGAGGCGCCCCCCTGGTCGCCTCGGGCGCCTCACGCCTCAGACTACATAGAGGGAGGCAGTGTTAAAATTGACTGCTTACTAAGGCCTTCTAGAAGCGAAACGACCGTCTCCGCCTCCACCACGATGCCCCCTTCCGGAAGTTGAACCTCCTCACTCCCAACGACGGAGACTGGCACTGAAAGGCAAACCAACTCCCTTCCTTCTCTGCTCAGAGGCACCTGCTCGGATTGCTCGTCACCCTCCCCACCACTACTCTCGCCTCCTCCACTCCAAGCAGTCTCTGCCATCGTCGGTGCACCAAATTCCCTCGAAGACCTGCCTGACCGACCGCCATCAACACTTGTGGGGGCTTTAAGCCCAACCTCCCTTGCCGCCGATGCATCCACCTGTTATGAAGGGTCGCTAGTCTTAAGGACGACGACGACGTGGTCGAGATTAAGGCAACTTGGCTGATTGAGACTGTCATCCAGATGTCGTGTAGTAGAGACGGCCTTATCCTTGTTCTGCTTCTGCCTCGTCCTTGATCGGGCCTTCCGTCGACAAGCCGAGAGCACCGACTGCGCTTGCTAGTCGTGGTCAGGTGATGAAGGGGCCGCTGACAGCCCTGCCCAGGCTGGGAAGGAGGGCCCGTGGCAGCGGGCAGAAGGACCCCCCCCCCTCCCGTGGCTGTAGGCGGGACATCACTGGCGGGGGAAGGGCAGGCTCTAATGAAACCGAAACCACACCACAACCCCCTCTCCCCAATCCACTAAGTGGGGAAGCAAGTCGGCCGACTTAACGACCACCCAAGGTTTGCCCCCCCGGGAGGTTATGTAACGACTCTAGTCACGGTCCAGAGGCACACCCAGAGGTTGAGCCAGGGCCGGAAAGGAAGCCGTGCCCTCCTCCAACGGAGCCTGCGCCGGTGTAGGACAAGAACCAGCCTAGAGCACAGCTGTCGGGGAGCCACTTGCCTGCACCGCCTGCGCCAGGGCGGGCACCCCCAGATTCAGGCGGCAGGGAAGAAGGTGCCCCGGGCCCCGTCGAACCTGTTAACCCGCAACACTCAGATTTGGGTAAGTTGTGGTTCCACGCCTCACTCGCCGGGTCTAAGGTAACTCTTTTGCGCTTGGGATGGGCCGGCCCACCCATGCAAGAACCACCTGGAAGACCACTAGGCCTATTGGCGGGGGATTCAAATTCACGGGATAATTCGAATTTGAATCTCCCACCGAAACATCATCCTCAACCTCTGGATTAGGGATTGGATGCCCTAGGCCGAGCGCAGGTGACCGCCGCACCTTCGCCACCAGTCGAACTGAAGCCCCCACAGCGAACTCCGCCACCCTCGACGGCGACAAGGATCACTGGGGGGATAGCTTGAGGGGACGCAGCCTCTACGAGAGCCTCAATGCAGTTCAAACTCCTCTTCGGAACCAGCCTCAAGGAGCCAACTTTCACTTTACCAAAAGCCTTCATAAGGAAGGCCATCCCGGCTTCATCACAGAGCGGAAAGGCACCCCCACCAACTTAACCCAGAGATCTAACTTACCCAGGGAGCAATAAGTCCCTCGCTCTAACGATCAGGGCTGGACTTGAAGGAACGCGCCTCCGCACGTTAGTACCCCGGCTGCCTCCACCTCCTTCACTCCTTCCACATAGGAACCGATGGCCAGCAAGCCATTCCTGTTCATTCGCTTGACCACCCAAGGTCCACCAAGAGGCCACCTCTCCTGCAGCAAAACCCTAATGGCCTCCGCATTGATACTTCGTAGCATAGGGGAGAGCCAGAGGCATCGACCAAGCCAATGCAATTGGCTTGCAGTATTTAGGAGCCCCCTCGCCACTGAAATCGTCTGAACCGGCCCCGCGAGCTTCACGAACCCCGCATACGAGACCCTCCTCTGCCCCCTTACGGACTTCTCCATCGTAGCCCAACTCACCAGCTCCTTGCAAGCACGATGCAGATGTCCCCTCCTCCCACAGCAAAAGTAGACCGGGCCCAGAGAGCACCGGCACCTTGCCGGAGGCATCGCTGAGCCCTGGGACGCGAGACCACCAGAGAGGGCCCTAGCAAAAACCTCAGACCTTCTCTCTCTAGAATCGGCTAGAGAGAGAAGCGATTTTCTTTATAGTTAGATATCATTTAGGACTCATTATGGCCAGTTTGCCTTTCTAATAATGAGATTCTCTCATATCTTGGTGTAATCATTTGCAACTTGATTCTTCTTCTCTCCTAAGAAACCTATTTAGCTACTGAAATGGGGTTAAGGATTGTTTGATCCGGTGCTGGATAAATTTGTGAATCATTTTGTTGCCCATGCTACAGTACAATTGTGCGAGTCAGACTTGGTTTTGTCTGAGACTGATATGATATTTGTCTGTTCTGAGGTGGGTCTAACTGAATTTTTAGCAATGTCATTGCTCATTGGCTGATCCTTGACCTTTCTACAACTGGATCAACCCCATTGGAACAATGTTTACAAGCTGTGTCCACAGTCCACACTGACTGAACCCATGGTCAGAAACCATTGTATAAAAGACCTAAAAGGCTGACATTAGGAAAGATTTAAAAAAGATTGAGTTCCCTCCCAAGAACCAAGATGCTGCTTGCTAAGAAATTTATTTGATAATTAACTTCAGATGGTTTGGGACCTTGTAGCTTTGTTTTGACTGGCATCATGAAGTATAATATATACAAACTATTTGATGCTCAGTCCAATATTAGTGAAATGGTGCTGAGAACACATTGCGGGATGCGCACACATTCCTCTTCGTCTCTCCTTTTCATCCTCCTCTTCTTTTGTTGTCTTGGGGCTAAAATGGGCCCACCTCACCTATTATCACCTGCATTGCCACCTAGTTAGTCGGGCTGCCTAGACAACCCATGGCCCTTTCCCCCCTAGGTGGTTTCTGCCTCATTGTATTTCACAAGTTTTTCATTGATGGGACCATTGTAACCCCGTTAATTAGTTTGCATGACCTTGGAAATTACAACTTATATTCACAAGCCTGTCCCTCCTCTCCCTTGTCACCCTACGGTTATCTTCTTTCCTTTTTTTTCCCGTCTTTCACATGTTGTGGACCCTATAAATCCTTAGTTTGTTGACACCATAGATAACTTGTGTTCGACACTTGTTCCTCAAAAAATATAATCTTCTCTCTTTTTGTCATTTTGATCTCCCTTTTCCATCCCCATATTTGATGGATGTTGGGTGTCTCTAGAAGAAAATAGCAACATGCAGACCATATTATGAGTATGAGATGAAAGCTCTATCCTTTGAGTTATAGGCTAAGGCACACCTTTTCATCATCTATTGTATATGTATGTTTGTTTTTTTAATGTATTGTATATGATTCTTCAAAACATTTATGCATCAAATTAAGATTTATAATTCATTAATCAGCTTGGCACTCTCTTACCACTGACGGAGCTAAGAAGCAATACTAATTAAGCAAGGAGTGCCAACAAAGAGGAGTGACCAGAGGCTCACCTGATCGGCGTGAAGACGCCGATCCTGATCGGAGACGAGGGCGAGCGAGGAAGCATGGGCTTACCCGCACGCCGTGCCGATGAAGCTTCAACTTGAAATTTAAGAACTTACAATACTACACCTCTCGCAGGAGGGAGATCTCAGGGTAGGGATTAATTAAAATTACATCCAAAACTACCTCCACACATGGAGGGGCAGTAAGCCGGCCAGGTGGGGAAGGGAAGAGATGAACAAGAAGCTAAACAGATGGCCGACGTCGGTTCTGCCTGCACTCAAGAACAGGGGACAGATGGGCAATGTTGTCTCTGCTGTGGTCACTCTCGAACTCCTTTTTCAACGAGACCAGTGACAAATATTCCCTAACTGACCCAGAAAGAACTCTGATTTTTGGCGGGAGCTCTGGTGGCCAGCATTGGTCGGGGTGGGGCCGTGAGCAGTGAGTTTGCTCATTGGTTCAGACTGTCTCAGCACCAATGCAGCAGGAAGACAAGATCACCATGAGTGCTGCTGAGCTCTGATTTTGGTGTGGCTGGTATTGATGGATTCTTCGCCGAGTCCTCTTCGAATAGAGAGTCACGGCGATGTCGGCGGACGTAGGAGTCGGCGGCGAGGTCCCAAACAGTGACCAGGTATCTTCTCAGTCCTATGGGGGATAGAACAGCGCACCCAGGGGAGAAAAAATGAGAAAATGCCACTCCGAAGCCCGAACGAGATTCTGCTTCTTGGAGATGGAGGGGGACTAGCTGAAGAAGCTCTCAGCCTAGTGGTGCCTCAATAAGTAAAGGGATGTGGCCGTGGGAGCCTCTGGAAATGGCCTCAGGTTGCTGAATGGAGCTGTCCTGCGCAATCAGAGAAGAACAGCTCCTTCGGGCGACCACGAACTCAGAATGGGGCGGGACGACTGCCGTTGCGTAGGGGACAGAGAGACGCTTCTGACGGTACCTTTTGTGTATCAAGGAACTCCGGGATGAAGTCGTGGCAGCCTCTTTAATTCAATGGTACTCTGCTACTTACAAAATGGGAATGCAGGTTGAAGAGGAGAGGTGGGGAATGGGGTAAATGGGAGGGGAAAAGGGGGTGGATGGGTGTGGAGTGACCCAGTCTGATGTTGTGCATAGCTGAAAAGGGGGAGGGCCTCCCATGTGAAACGGTGGAAATCAGAAGTGCAATAAAATAATTCTAATGTGGCTGTTCTCACACTTAGCTTCAGGTTTTCATTGGGAATTACATCTCGTTAATTATTCAGTTCAAGTGGCGATAATTGACAAGATGATTCTCTGTTGCATAGTCTATAATCACTGCAGGATCCTAGAATCCTATATTAACAGCTGCTAATAATATTCAAATTGGCTTTCAGGAAGATAAATACACGTTATGCATGCAACTTACGGTTGCAGAGAGAAATGAGAAATGAAGTGCTTCGCCGTGTGAGCTGAGGGAGATATAGAACAGTTCTGCTTCTTTTACATCCTAGAATGGCTTGTTCCTAAGTTGCTGGATTTTCTTGAGATACAGAAGGTGGCATTGCTCTGCCATTAGATTTGTTGACACAAAAGACTTGTCTCAGAGATAACCTTCAAACAGAGTTAGCCAACTCGTACCGTACTGGTGCGAGTCGGCTGACCCGTACCACACCTAGCGAATGCCCGGTCAGCAGGTCGCGGCGGAGGCAGCAGCAGAGGGAGGATGCAGCGTTGGAGGGAAGTTGGGGGATGCGGCAGGTCGTGGATGAAGAGGAGGCCGGAGGATAAGGCAGAGGCGGCGAGGCCGAGAACCACCGGCCCACCGGGCTTGTCAACGACGTCTTCGCAGGGGCCCAAGGGAGGATGCGGCGAAGGAGGACAGAGAGGGAGGTCGGGGGATGCGGCAGGTCGCTGAGGATGGGAGGCGGCGAGGCCGAGCACCACTGGCCCGCCATGCTCGGCGATGACATCTTCGAGGAGGCCCACCTCGTCAGCATCGGCAAGGAGAGGAGGCCGGCGGCGGAGGGGCATCAATGGTGGAGGGCAGGGAGGTGAAGAAGGGTCCGCTGCTGCCGGAGGGGGTGCCTACGACCGGTACTGTTCATTCTCTCGGAAGAGCAGTGAATTTGAGGAATTCCTAGGTTTTACTATTCCACCGAGAATCAGTCAGAAAAAAAAATGCGAGTCAGGCATGGCATGGTCTGTGCTGTACCGTGCCACCGGGGAACTGGGTCGCGATTATGCATGTAGCACAATCAATTGTTCGTGCATGCAATAAATGAATGATTGCCATTTTAACATGACCCCCAGGGAGTAGTAGCCGTCTCCGTTTGTCTCATCCTTAATTATATCAGGGAGATAAACCTCTTCATAGGGCTCCCCGTCGATAGGTAAACCACTGAGCTGGCTAAGACTTCATAGATCCAGGGATGTCTCGCCCTTTGCGGTATAGAATGTGTTGGTCTCCGCGCTGAACACTTCTAGCATCCCGCAGCAAAGTCCTTTGGAAATCAGGTAGTCATAGCGGGAGGCGTAAACACTGTGATATATGCCGGCCCGGATGAGTATGGGAGCATAGTTGAACAGTACGTACTCGGTAAATTCCACTGCCCCTTCTCTGAAGCTGTGTGCAGTTTGAAGTTTCAGTTCCCCGTACCAGCCCAGTGACACCCCATGCTTGAACCGGATTGCTAGGTAGTCTAAAACAAACGGCTCCTCCCTGTAGCCCCACTTCAGGGGAGCCAAGAATAGGCCCGGGCGCTGCTTCTCACCCTAGACACGTCCAGCAGCCGTGTCCCACCTGGCCGGAATGGAGCCCGGAGTCGGCACCAGCTTGTCCTCCGTCGGCAGTAAGGCCTCCAGCCCCAGCACGGGCTCCCATCCACGGGCCTCGCCCACCAGATACATCGGAATGCTTCTGGGGACGACGTGCGATAGGTTGTCTCGAGCCTGTAGGATCGCACGCTCCACCTCCTTCACAGTCCACAGCTCTCGTCTGTCATGAGTCCGCAGATGCTTGAGGTGACGAAGGAGGTGCCTATCCTTCGGGAAGTCTACTGGGTAATCCCCTGTGGTACGATCAAAGCTGAACCCCTTTTCAGCCTTAGCCAGTCTTCGGACGTCCAGGCTCTCAGTGTCCGAGCCCGAGGAGTCGGCCAACGTCGCTACTTCTGCATGGTCCCGGTCCAAGTCCTCCATGTTGAACCAGGTGACGGTTGGCACTGGGGGCGAAGGAACACGTCGGGCACCAGCCATGGCGGGAGCAGAGGAACCACTCGGAGCAGCCATTTATCTGCAAAGTGCAACGAACAAATGTTAGAACAAACTGCAGACGAGGAGAAATTAAGACCGTAAAGGGAGGGGAAAGTTCCACTGTAAGAAAAGGGGGGGAGAAGAAAGAAGAAAGAAACAAGGTTAAGACCCCACGGGTCTTCCCCGACACGCCCTGAGCGGCCTTCGCCGGCACACCCATGGTGTCCTTCCAGGATTGGAAACAAAAGGGCAAGGCTGTGAAGGAACGGGCTGATAGTGATGAGGCATATCTGAAATCCTTCACCCGTCGATACGGTAGCCAGGTCTTCTGCGGTACCTGACGACCGGTATGAATGCTAAACTCAACCTTTTTGTACTATATGAATGAATGAACCCTATATGCATGACAATTGTTTCTAAAATGCAGCTAGACCCACAAGGACACATCGCTGAGCTTGAGGGACTACTCCACGTCACCGTGCACCAGTGGGATGAGTACCGAGCAGCTCTGGAGCTTCTGGTGAGCTTCCCTAGACTTAAAAAACTGAAATGCTTATGCAAATTGACTAACTTTTTGAAAATGCAGTGGGCTGAGGGAGCTGAGAGGACTAGTCCGGATGCACCGTCCTCCTCTACACAGCCTACCGGGGGACGGGCTGAGTGAGACGCGGATTTTACCCGAGCCATAGCTCGAGCCGAGGAGGCCAAAGCTACCCTCGCAGAGCGGGTAAGAACCCAAACTTTCCTAAAATGCTTTATGATTCATGCATGTGCCTAAACTGACCATGATGCGAATGCAATGTGCAGGCAAGAGAACTGACCGTAGCGTTGGCTGCGGCAGAGCGAGCCCAAGCAGAAGCAGCAGAGGTACCCCGTCTCCGGGAAGAGATTGACCGACTCCGGGGGGAGGTGACCCGACTGAGTGGAGAGGCAGCGGACATAGAGCGGTACCGGACCAAGGCTCATGAGGCATGACTTCATGTCCACGACTTGAGGATCGAGCTCCGGACCATGGAGCGAACTGTCCGGCTGATGGGCCGAGCACCCGACCGGAGTGCGTCCCGGAGTGGCGTAGTGGGAGGTTCATGGAGTGCGGCACCGAGCGCATCAGTGGGAGACCATTTGGCTAGCTCTTCTGTCTGCCGAAGGAACGAGGAGGCGGAGCAGAGACGCCCACGGGAAGAGGAGGAGCATAGCGCCATGGAGCCACCGTCAAAGCGGCACGAGGGCACTGGGGGCAGTGGCGGCCCGGGAGATAGACCGGCCGAGTGACACTTTTTTTGGTTATGGTGTTTTGGTGTTTTATTTTTGGCTTTGGTTTTGTTGTTTTGATACATATTATGTGATAATTTAGAATATGATGAAATGAAGAAAATTTTCAATTTTGTGAAAAATGTGAAATGTGGATCGGTTCTGATGTGCACTCACTCACCGGCAACAAGAACTCACAGAAAATAGTGGAAATATGGATCAGGCACTCCTTACACGGCGCTGCGATTGGAACAAATACTAGACAAACAAAGAGGAGTGGCAGCCGCACGTACCTAGCCCGTCCGATGGACCGGCTCCAGTCGAAGATGAGGGCGCGCCGAGGAGCGTGCGCACCCGGCGGACACGCTGCATCGAGGAAGCTTGGCAACAATCCCTGCTAGTACATTGACTACACTCCATGTAGGGAGGGGTTCACGGGGAGGGGAAAATAGTTACATGCACTACCCTCGCGCAGGAGGGGGGATTACGGGGTGGGGAAATGAGCGGTCGACCGTACGCCAATCTCAGGGATCCGATCGAGGTGCTGCCAACTCCTGGACAAAGCCTGAGGGATGCTGTAGGACGGCTGAAGGTCTGGCACCAAGCTGATGTCGCTGGATGGAGACGGCGGTTGCAGCTGTGGGCCTGTGCAGTTCTACTGCGTAGGACTGGTTGGCGCGGTCGTGGTGCGTCAGCCAGTACGGGCGCTGTAGAACTCCAAACACGACGGGACCAAGTCATGGATGTTGCTGATAGGGAGATCTACTTACCCTCAGAAGATGGCATCCATCTGATCACCTTGCTGGACGTGGTCACAGGAATGGCCGGCGTCAGGTTCCTGGGTGAACAACAGGATAGGATGCTGATGGTCATATTGGAACTTCCAGTGCCGATGTCAGATTGAGAGGAGACCACTTGCGTTGGTTTTGCATTGTCGAAAGCCGCAACTTTACAGAAGACCGCCAGACCTGAAACGGAGAGGAGGAGGGGGTGTCGGGGCTGACTTTGCAGCAGTCTGTCCTGGGTGAACAGAGGACTCCGGGTCTGGTGCAACTAAGGGAGAATGGACGTCCCAGGCGGAGGTGATGTCAAAAGCAAGCGGGACCACCTCTGGTTTGTCGGTGCTTCGGAGAAGTAGAACTCTTGTGAAGGGAGCTCTGACTGATTCGCACAAGGGTGGGCGGTGGAGCTGCTACCACGTGGTACTCAGGTTCAGACCTGAATCTGGTGCAGTTGCACAAGAATGGACGACACGAACGGATCTGAGGTCAAATCGCAGCAAGACCACTTCTGGAGTGAAGCTGGCTCGACGAAGAACCGTCATGCAATGCCTACAACATATGCTACACAGTGTATGCCTTCAGGGTTTTTATCAGTTCAATTCTAAGATTCAACTTGTTATTAGACCTGCAAACTACAATGGGTCATCGCTGTGCATTTAACTACAATGGGTCATCGCCTACACATAATGTGCATCGACCTTATGTGGCCCATCCCCAAATGTGCATAGACCTTACATGGCCTTTTCCCATATGTGCATCGACCTTATATGGCCCTTTCCCAAATGTGCATCGACCATATATGGCCCATCCTAGATGTGCATCGACCTTATATTGGCCTTTCCCAAATGTGCATCGACCTGATACTGGCCAAACCCCAATGTGCATCGACCTTACCAAGGCCTGGACCAAATGTGCATCGACCTGGCACTGGCCTACACCCAATGCGCATTGACCATATATGGCCCTTCCCAAAATGTGCATCGACCTTGTACTGGTCTGTGCCAAATGTGCATCGACCTTATATGGCCAATCCCAAATGTGCATCGACCTTATATTGGCCTTTCCCAAATGTGCATCGACCTTATATGACCTTTTCCCAAATGTGCATCCACCTTATATGGCCTTTTCCCAAATGTGCATCGACCTTACTAAGGTCTAGACTAAACGTGCATTGACCTTACCTGGGACTTCACCAAATGTGCATCGACCTTACTTGGACCTGCACTGCATGTGCATCAACCTTACTTAGGTCTATACCATATGTGCATCGACTTGTACAAAGTCTAAGCTATAGTTGCATTGACCTTACCATGGGCCTGCCCCCATGGGCACAGACCTATCCATAGTCTAAGCTATATGTGCATTGACCCATCCATGGGCTTGCCCCCATGTGCACAGACCTGTCCATAGCCTAAGCTATATGTGCATTGACCTTACCATGGGCCTGCCCCCATGTGCACAGACATGTCCAGAGTCTAAGTTATATGTGCATTGACCCTTCCATTGGCCTGCCCCTATGTGCACAGACCTATCCATAGTCTAAGCTATATATACATTGACCTTACCATGGGCCTGCCCCCATGTGCACAGACCTATCTAGAGTCTAAGCTATATGTGCATTGACCTTACCGTGGGTGTCACGCCCAAAGCGCGGAAGATACTCGGAAGTGGCGTGACGATGTCTATAACGATCATGTCAATCAGAGCGTAGTGCATTCAACACAAGGGGCAAGTCTCACTTCGTCTCTTATTTCAATCCTCTATTCGATACCACCACAGCCATGTCGTCATTCGATCATTCTTATGCCCATGAGGACTCTCTGCCTCAGGGACTCTTGGCTGACCCGTCTAGGGTCATTACGTTCCCAGCAAGGGAGGGGTCCATCCCTCCTCTGCCGCCTACCCCAGTTGAGGGAGCCCAATCCTCCCTTCCTGATTCTTCCAATTCAGTCAGTCAAATTCTTCACATGATGGCCTAGCTGGACCCTACCCAGCTCCACTAGATTAGGCAAGCTCTAGGGGCAGAGGCCCCGTCTTCAGTACCTCCATCTGGCATGCCTGCCGCCGCCCCTTCTACACCCCCTGCTGTTGGATCTGGGCCCGTCTTGCCCATTATTGATCTCACTCCTGTCCGTCCTCAGGTCCTTCACTTCCCCAGCCTAGAATCAGGCTAGGCTTCCACCTCGGCCCACCCGTAGTTCGATAAGGGGAAGGCCCAGGTCACCCCACCCGTTTATTCTGATTTTCCTGCCACCATCTCTCCAGCGTCGCAGGCCCTTGTGGCCCCGGCAGATTTTGCCCACCTCCAGCCAGGGGCAGCTCAGCTTGCTCACTCTAATATGGGCCACTCTTTGACCCATTGTCCATCCTATGGGCTTCCCGCTCCATCGGTCTGCCCATCTGCTCCTCACTCACCGCCACCTTATGCAACTTCTGCACCTCCAGCCTGGGAACGGGAGAGCCTTGATAGGTGGGCCACCCTACAAAAGCAAATTGACCTTCTCCATAAGAGGGTCAGCCCACAGTCTCATGCCGATGTCCCCACTCTTAACTTTTGGGACATTCGATTTTCACCACAGTCGGAGCTCCCCGTTTATCAGAAGAACGATGGGAACGGCAACTCGTTCATCCATATCAAGGAGTTCTTCTATGAGTCTACATAGTTTCAGCATGACGACCTCTTGATGGCATACCCGTTTAGGCGGTCCCTGGACGGGGTAGCCCTGGAATGGTTCTGCACACTGCCGCCAGAGGAGGCAGCAAGTTTTAAGATAGTGAAAGAATATTTCATACAGAGGTTCCAAGACTGGGTCGATCCGGAATATTCTTTTATCGATTTAGTAGCAGAGAAGATGAGAACAAATGAAGACTTTTAAACATATGCCGACCGATGGAGGCAGTGTGAAACCCCACTTGGCGTGGCAAAATTTACTCTTACCATGGTAGATTTCACTACAAGAGTCTAGTTCCATGTCATTAACTCCAATACCACATACAAGGAGCTGCTTGACCGCCCTTGGTTGCAAGAGAACTTGGTGGTGCCATCTACATTGCACCAGTGCATCAAGTATAATCATGATGGAAAGGAGGAGAGGATATTTGCTGACCTCCACCCATTGGAACTTTTCAAATGTCATATGTTGGATGCGCCCTTCTATATGGAGCAGCCGCAGAAGACCTCCAAGGTGAAGACTTCTTCCAAGTCAACAAAATCAAATTTCAGTGATGATTGGTTTTCGCAGCCACCACTAGGCTATATTAACCCCCGGACAATGCCACACATTGCCTACTCGGGAGACGTGGGCAGAACTGCACCTCCCGCCATCTTTCCGAGTTGAATGAACCTGAGGTTGACGAACATTATGGACATATTAAAGTCCCGGAAGGCCTCACCAAGCCGATAGCTAGCCTTGACCACTGTACGGTCATACCTATAAGATGTTAGATAGAACCCAGCCTGAAGGCCTCACTAGTCTGCTTTACACAGCTGAAGAGCATGCTGCACGAGAGGACGCTGATTGTCGTCTCCTGAAAGATCTAGAGAATCCCACAGTCCCCATCCAAGGACTGACCTTCATCTCAGACAAGGTGGCAAAATTGTTCATGAAACAACATGTTCCCTCTGAACAGCCCCAGAAAAAGAAAGAAGCCTTCCAGAAGCTTTGGTATCCTACCAATCTGGACAAGGAGCTGAGGCGTGTATCCCAAGACCTGGGACTGGGATTCTTACTGCAAGAATATTACTATAGTGGACGTTATGAGGTAGACACCATCTCTATCCTCCCCTCAACGAATGAAGGCTTTTCGAGGACAACATATGATGAAGACTTGGGAGAAACTGAATGAGGCCAAGCTCTTCAACTGCAGGATCAAGGACTAGAAGTTGACACCGCCTGTAGATGCTGGAAATAGGTCCGCTCTAAAGAAACGACCTTACAAGCCAAAATTGATACGACTAACAATAGTGAAGCAAAAAATATTGAAGAAGGAGCAGCTAACTATTCCTGCAGCCCTCCTCTGGCAATGATCATATGCCCCAAGCCGACCAACGAGGTTGTTATCGCGGTTGGTCAAATGAAGGAGCAATTCTCTCGACTAGGTAGAATCCTATGAAAAGATACTCGGCTTGTGGGTCATCAGCCCACATGCTTCCGCTGCGCACTCAACAACGCATGAAGGCATCAAAAAGATCCTCGGCCTTCGCATCTCAGTACACACTAGGCGTCATCGCAATTACAGAAAATCATAATGTAACACACCTCGAGCACTGATCTAGCGAGCAACCGAACAGAAAAAGTCTAAGTGCAATAGAGGAGAGCACCAGCTTCAGCACGAAGCCCAATGAAAAGCACTAATCTCGGCCTACCTTTACGTCCTGCAAATGAAAAATGAGTCTCACATCACATCGATCGTTGGACACGGCATAATAAAAATACGGTATGCAACAGCTCTCGATACGAAAATTAGGTCCAAAGCCATGCAACCGTAAAACAAGGAGATGATCAGGCTCAAATTAAATTATTCACACTTGGGCAATCACAGGACAAGGCGATACTAAAACAGTAATTCCAAGGCCAACCTCATAAGGAGATCCACCAAACAACATGGGAAGCATCAAGCTTACCAACAGAAGCTCACCAAAAAGGGAAGAGCCTAGTTCACTCGAGCAGCTTCTCAGCCGAACTGGTTCAACCGAGCACTTCAATTTCAATAGAAGTGAAACACGTCAGGAGCTCACCAGACTTAAGCTGGGATGACCAAAATATCGTAATAATATGTACGGCCATCGCCACAACTCGAATGGTCAACAACAACCTGAGCAATTGACAAAATAGCACATTAGCATAAAAGATAGCCGTCGAGAAATAACACCGAACAATCTATAAATCTGGACAATCAGATATAACAGGGAAAGAGTAGAATCAAATACTCTACCGAAATACATGAAGCACAATGTGGACTACTTTACAGGGCTGTCGACACTGCAAGTGACAAGCCACTGGGCCCACGCAAAGGGACAGACTTCTACGAAAAGTACAGGCGATAAAAAAATCAAGCCACGCTAGCCTAGGATCCACTCACGAATCCCACCAACGTCCACCTCATCCATCATTTCATCACGTTCTAGCCCATTCCATCGCATCTCTACCTCGGTCAACTCGGCACGGTCGCGCGCCCCGCGTCGAGAAAAATAGAGGGAAAAGAGAAACGAGGGAGAAAGTAGAACGGGAGAAATGACAAGGATAGGAGAAAAGAAGAGGAAGAGGAGGAGCTCCGTCCGTCCAAGCTCGCGAGGCCCAGGGAGCCCCAAAGCAGAAGAAGAGGAGGCTAGAGAGAGAGAGAGAGAAAGCAGCAAAGAGAGAGAGAAGGAGAGAGGAATCCAAATGTAGTACGAGGGGGTGAGACAGAAAGGGCAAGCCGTTGCTTCTCCTTAACTTGCCCCACTCCTCAGAGCTTCTTCCCCATTGTCTCCATGCTTCCCCTTTCCTTTTATTTGGCTGCATTGTATTGTATTTAACCCCTCGGTCACAGTTTATGCCATTTTTGTTGCTTTGTGAATGAAAATATCATCTCTTCTCATTGTCATGGTCGCTCCCCACTCTGTACTGCATTTCATAGCTTGACTTCCTCTCCTCTTTGGTTTTCTTACAAATGGGGTTGCTTGCTCTCCAAAGCATTGTGGAGCTTGTCCAACGTGATGGGCAGTGCTACCAGCCTAGTGGTGTGAAGTCAGTCTCTCCCTAATAACTTCTACAATGGTTTCATCCTCCGTGAGCTTTACCTTCGAACTCTCCATTGGGTCTAGTTTAGGGAGCCCCTCTTGAACGCTGTCTGTCTCATCCCTCGAGCAAACTGAACCTGTCCTTTTCACCCGAGGCCTCTGGATCTACACCTTGACCCAAATGATCCCTAATGATCTCCCTGGCCGGCACGAACCCTAAACCCTTTACCCGGTGCGCCTTTGATCTCCGCTGTCCAGCACGCCTTACTTAACCTTAACCCGGTGTACCCCATTGGACCATCCGCCCGGCACAGCCTCATCTTCTCCAGCCCGACACGCCCCTTTACCTCCCCCTTAGGCCAGCACACCCTTAGCTTCCCCAGCTCTGCGCACTCCCAAGCCATCCCAGCCCGGTACACTCTCCCTGATCCCTCCAGTCCAGCACGCTCCTTGAGTCTTCTTGCCCGTCACACTTGTCATTTTTTCTTACCCGGTGCACCCTCAGCCTGTTTTAGCCCAGTGTCTCCCACTCGTTGATTTCTCCGGGTTTTCCAAAGTTTTCTTAAAGGTGTTGCTGCCCTTGCACACACCTTGACTTGTTGGGTCACGCCACTCCTTGTGGGCGTGTACCCTTTACCCCCTAGCATCGGGTCCTAGGGAGATGCTACTGAATTTTCAACAGAATTAACATAATAACAATAATAATAGGCCTAGATAAGGGCTAATGAGGATTTTGTTGTGGATTTAATCAAAGATTTATCCAGCCTTCATCACTTTTGCCACGTCTGATAGCCTAGCGGTCTATCGTGCAACCGTTAGGGGGCTTTGGCGGTCCTTTGCTAGACCGTTAGGGAGCAGAGAGTCCCGTTAGGTCTCTTCGATCTTATCTCTTTGTGATCGGTCGAGCCTTGCAGTCTATCAGTCGACCATTTTTCAAGCCTTGCAGTCTATTGCAAAATCGTTAGGGCAGACAGAGAGTCCTGCTCTGCCTACACTTCCTCGCTTCATTCGTGGGTGAAATAGAGTCTTTAGTTTGTTGATTTCTCTCTGAGTATTGATCCTCAGAAGCTTCTGTTTGTTTCTTTGGACTCTTGGGAATATTATCCTCGAGATTTATCAAAGCTTAGCCCTATTTTCGTGCTGTTATCCCTCCAACTCGACCTAGGGTTCTGGGGGTCTATAAATAGAGTCATTGACTTCATGGCTTGAAGGGGAGATTTTTGGAGGTTGTGTCGAGGTGCTGCTGCATTCTGGAGCGAGTACCAACTAGGGAGAGCTTGTGTCTGCGTCCTTGAGTCTTCTGGTCGAGGGAGTAGCCAGTTTCTTTAGTGTTTTTGTGTTCCTCGTTCTTAGTTTTTTACTTTCTTTGCATCATCATAGCATACTTTCCTCCTTCTTCCTCCACGTTCTTCTGCACTCACACCACGTTTTTAAACATCCTCCTTCCATTTTCACACCCCACAGGGGTTAAAAAATCACCAACCCCCAGGTATTCACCCTTCCTTTTATGCATATTAACTTCATTACTTTATAGATGTTGCACTTTCCCCAGGGCTAATTGGGTTCCTTTATTTTGTGTCTACACTCTTTTACAGGTCAACAGAGCTCACTACATGAGACCCAACTCTTCTGGCCGACTAGGAGGGGTAGAGATTCAAGTTCCACATCACACTTTTCTAGGTGCGCCTAGCAGCCATCGCTAGACCATTTCTGTTCCCTTGTGATCTGTCAGGCGACCGTTTCTATTCGCCTTGCGGTCTCATCAGGACCATTTTTCACGTCTGCACCTAGTTTTCTCTCCCGCGTGTGGGTGTGCTTCACTCTGCTTCTTTCCAAGGTACGTAGTGTAGTTTTACTACATTATTTACTTTGGTGACGATCACGTCTTTCCTCTTTGGGTATTTGTCATCATATTCCTCCATCTCTTTTGATTTCCTTGCTTTTTTTAGTTGCTCCACACCCACGGTGTGTGTTTACTTGATTTCTCCTTTGCTCTATGCCCACGGCGTGTGTTTAGTTTCTTCTTTTACTTTATCTTTCTCAGTTAAGATGACATGCCCACATGCTTCATGCTTGATGTTGTTGATTGCTTAAGTTAGCACATATAACCCATCACACCTACATATCTCTCTCACACCACTTTCACAATATCTACACCCTTCATTTTTTGGTGATCACGGTGGGACGTCTAGTGCCAATCATGTTGAGTGATTGTTTAACATGCTCTGCTTTGTTTTTCCTAGTTGCCCTTCTATTTTCCTTGGTTTTCCCGTTTCATTTCCTATTGTTTTCTACTATCTGGTTCCCTGGTTGTCTCCTCCTGACCGTTTGCGGCTTAAAAGCGGTCTAGCGGTTGACCATCTTATCTCCTTAGCAGTCCTCTGGTGACCATTTCTCCAGTTACAGGTACGCAACACGGGGATTGATGTTATTTCTACATTTTTGCTGATTTCTATTATTCCTGGGTGATATCTGGTCTCCTCCCTTGTTGTGGCACATATTTATATCATTATTTGCATATTGTTTGTTAACTTTAGGCTGGAAATTTCATGCACTCTGGTGCACATAGGATCATTCATCTTCCATATCGTAGTTGCATTTCAACCTTAGTGTGTGATCCTCTCACCACCATATTCCTTGGGGTCGACTAGGTGACCACATCCAGGACCTCCATAAGTCCCCGCGAGCCATGGAATCCTACACAGACGCTGGACCAGTTGTACCTTTGTCACCCCGTGTCTAGGTTGCATAAGTGAGGGAGAGTTTACACCTAGAGTCAACCAAGTCCCCACTATCCATTCCCATTAAGAACCTATTGTTGGAGAGATCATTTTATTGAAATCACTAAGGTTCTAAAAGAAAAATAAATAAAAATTTGTGCATCATCATAACTTGGTTGACTTTGGTTGCCTTCTCATCCCCTTTTTGTTTGCATATTCCCTTTGTTAGGGTCATTTTGCTTAGTTATTTATTGGTGGTTGTTTGTATTGTTCTCATCTTGAGGTGCCACATTGCATGCAGAGTTACTTCAAATCCTTAGGTTGATCTCCTAGAGGCAATTCCTCTTCACCTCCTATCTTAATCCCTTGTTTGACTCCACCATGTCTTCCTATGATTTCTCCCGTTCTCATGAGGAATCTCTCCCTCAAGGACTCTTAGAGGACCCGCCTAAGGTCATGCCACTTCAGTCTGGAGAAGGGTCTACCCCTCCTCCATCCTCTACTCCCATGGAGGGTGGTCAGCCCTCTCTTTCAAATCTATCCACCAATAATCCTGCAAGTCACATTCTTCAAATGATGGCCCAGTTGGATCCGGCCCAACTTCAGGCCATTTACCAGACCTTGGAGGAGTCAAGTGCCCTATCTCCCACGATTTCACAGGGTCTGTCTGCTACTTCTATCTCTCAGTCTAGGGTTGATGGGCCCAAGGCTCCACCTGCTCTAATTGATCGTACCCCAGTCCAGCACAAGATACTTCGTTTCTCCAATCTAGAGGTGGGCCAGTCCTCTGGTTCGGCCCCTCAACCTCTTGATAAAGGGAGGACCGCTCTTCCCTCATCTACCCAAATTGATCCTTACAGGTCCATTCCCTCGGCACCATAAACCCTTGTTGCTCCGGCCGATTTTGCTCGTCCTCAGCAAGGGGCGGCCCTGCCTTATTCCAATTTGGGTCATCCTCTAGCCCAGTATCCCTCTTATGGGCCTCCCCCTCCTTTCGTCTATCCTTTGGCTCCTCGCTATGAGCCCGCTCCATTCACTCCACCTACTCCATCTCGAGAGCAGGTACTCCTCGACAAGTGGGCTGTCATGCAGCAACAACTCGATTTCCTTCAAAAGTAGGTCGGCTTACAATCCTTGGCAGACGTTCCCGTGCCTAGCTTTCATAACATTCATTTCCCTCCTCAATCTGAGCTCCCCACATACCGCAAATACGATGGGAACAACAACCCATACATTCATGTGAGGGATTTCATGTACGAATCGGCGCAGTTTCAATATGATGACCGTCTCATGTCATATTTGTTCCATCGATCATTGGATGGAGTTGTAATGGAGTGGTTTTATGCCTTGCCACTGGAAGATGCTAAGAGTTTTAAAGTTGTCAAAGTGAAAAGGGACTGGACTCAAATAAAAAGAAAATTACGATGATATGACTCGAATAAAATATGAACATTACATGTCTCGACTCAGAAAAATATGACGGACACAATGGAGCCACGTTGGAGAGCAATCGAAGCTTTGAAAAATATGAAGGGTGAGAGATGCCCCCATCATACCCCTGGGGTACGAAGAACTCGACTCCGTCGAGTATGGGTCTGCCAGGGGAGAGGTCCTCTAATGCAGCTCCGGGCAAGCCACAACCTACAAACTCAACGTCGCGTCCTTAGCCAGGTGACGACTCTTCAGCCTCTCAAGGTGGCTTGGGCACACCCTCTTTCTGGCGATGGTACCCTTCTTGCCTAGTATTACCTCCGTGTGCACACGTTTGTCTCTCAAGTTGATTTGTGGTGGCACTCCAAGGGTATCTCTCTTAAAGGAAGGTAGAGGCTTGAGGCAATCACTAGGTTCCACCGCGGTGCCCGTATAGGGTGCCTGATCTGCCACGCGGGAAGTGGGATGAATCTCAAAACCCATCAGAAAGTCCAACCCTTAAGTCAGGTTGCTAAAGCCACTCGAAACTTGGCAAGGTCCAAGTCCTCGTGCCCTCTATATTGAGGCGACCTTAAGGTAGAGACATTCCAATGTCACCATCGTAAGGTTGCCTACTTGGAATCCCAAGTGGCACTCGCGAGTTTTTATCCACTCACTATGAACCTCACCATCTGTTGCTAGATGCTTGCTTGACTGCTTATGCCATGAGCTACGGTGCGGTGTGGGTGGGAAGTGTACGGTATGTAAGGGTGGACCGGGGCAACCTTATGTGGAGACTTTGGTTGGCCTAGGTGGGCCGGGGCACCCGTAGGTGAACCTATCATGTAAAGTGGTGATAAATATCGGGGGACTCGGACATCCGTAGATGCTCTTGACATGAGTCAGACCAATGATGAATAGGGGAGGGCCATTACACCCGAATATGATCCAATCATGCATCCTACTTGACATGTGGGTGACATGAATGAGTGGACCTGACTTATTAATCATGCCAACTTGTGTGAGGTGCCAAGACACATGCATTCCTACTCCCACGATGATTTCTTTGTGAGGGGTTGTAGGATGACCTTTGAACTTCCATTGGAATGGATCGAAGGGATCTAAGAAGGTGGACATCATGGGGTGGGGCACAACCTTGTGTAAAGACTACCCTAAACTCTAACCATGCTCTGATACCAATTTGATGCGGGACGAGTGACACGACCGGGCTAAGACGTACGACTGACTCAAAGTGCGGCCACCACTAACACGCTAAAGGCAAGCCGGGCGGCTGACCACCATGGTGTTCTCCGGGTGGAGACGTCTCTCAAAAGAAACTCACTCTAGCCCGTCGATCGTACCTGGCGAGGGAAACGTGGGATCGCAGCGGTTAAGGAACCTCTGTCGCCTAGGGTGGTGCAGTCTGAGCTCGGTGCTCGACTGGAGCTGAGGACCGGGCGCTCACAACTCACAATCGCTACAATTTGAAGCTAGCTATCGGCCCTAATCTCACAAACGCAGCATGATAGAAAATATACTAAATCAGCGACGTGGTGTAGGAACCAAGCGCGTACCTCCACGACTAGTGCGTGGGGAAGAAACCTCGGCCGGATCCGACAACCCCGATACACGATAATGAAAGAATAATTACAATCTACAAATCACCGCCCACTCCTTGCAGGGAGATAACAGGCTACAACACTGATTTTCGGGGCTGCTGGAACTCGGGTTGACAGGCAGCACTCGAGGGAGCCGAGGGAGCCAAGGGAGGCGAGTCGGGGCTGATCCGGGTGAGCCGAATGGAAGCCGACTAGTTCTGTCCACGCAGGTCACCCGATGCAGTAGACTTGCGAAGGCCGGAATGCCTAGATCCGTCATCCGATCAGGGTGCCGTTTGTTGGAGGACGTCGGTGACTGGAAGAAGAACACCTCAGACAAACGGCGCCATCAGATCTGGTCAGATCTGGGCGTGACAGCTTCTGCACTAAGCCTCTGGTTCTGCTCACACAGAACAAGGGGTTTGGTCAGATCTGCAAATAGGAGGTCGGGGCAGCTTCTGGAAGTCGATTCTGTTTCTGGGTCAGATCTGCACAGGGTGGTCTGTGCAGTCCCACGAGAATCTCCACCACGGTCGGCACCGACCTCAGAACGACGCGAGCTCGGCGGCAATGTGAAGATGACAGAAAATCCTACGACCACTCAGAATCTCAGATCTAGAGGATTTGAGAGTAGGGCCGTAGAAATTTGTTCTTAGGAAACTAAGAATCAGGGATAGCAGGCTCAGACAGAAATGAGCGACTTCATCGTCGAAATTGTTGCCGACGATCCCAAACTGGTGTTGATGTAGCTGAGACCCAGGGCTGGTAGCCCGTCTCGGGTGCTGCTGGAGCTGAGACCCAGGGTCAGGAGCCCGTCTTGGGTGTTCTGGAGCTGAAACCCAGGGCTGGCAAGCCCGCCTTGGGTGTTAAGGTAGGCCTTTCCCAAAGAGGAAAACCTGTGTTGGGAGTTGGCATTGCTGGATCGTAGGGGCAAAAGACCCCATCGTAGAGCTAGGAGGCCAGGGGCCCAATGCGGAGAGTCTGCATCGGGGACTGACCTTGACGAGACCTAGGGTTGTGTGCCCGAGCCAGGTGTAGGGGGGCTTGAACTCGGGGTTGAAAGCCCGTATTGAGTGTTGGCTCGTCTAAGATTTGGGTCGAGAGGCCCGAATAGCATGTCGGGAGGCCTTGCCCCTTGGGTAGGAGACCCGTGATGGGGCAGGCTTGGTTGGGACTTAGAGCTGAGAGCCCGAGTGAGATGCTGAGGAGCCGGGAACCCTAGGGTCAATGACCGTAAGAGTCTCTGTTGTCAGAGAAGCAGAGCGGCCAGCTGCCTACATAGGCAGTCATCAGACTGGGCTGCTCGTCAGCCACGACAATGGCGCCCGAGGATCAGGGTGAGCCGAAGGCTGAGGTAGCATTGCCGAACATGATTGGCACTGCCAACCGTACGTGCCCGACGTGGATGGCGATGACTATCGGACCATAGGTCACTATCGCCACCAATTTGTTGTAGCTGTTACTGGTGCTGGTTGGTCACTTGATGACGACCAGTTGCATGTTGCATCTTGGACAGTGGGCCCTCCTCTTCCTCTCTGATAAGAAAAGGAGAGGGCATTACGGCGCACACTTGGCAGGTGTGACTCTTCTTCGGTAGAAAGAAGAAAGGTAGGGGACGTCCCACTAGGCATGCCAACCTTGTTTGCAACCGTGGGGAATTTCCCTTTATGGTTCTTTTCCTCATGGCGGGGATGTACACTCACCTTTTACGGAAGGCCGAGATAGGTCGACTTGGCACGTGAGAATTCCAAGGGTATTGAAAGGAATGTGGAAAGAACGATAGGAACGCACTGGAGGGAGTGGTTAATCATTCTGGAAGACTGGAACAGGGATAGCTGGATGGAATGCGGGCGTGCCAGTCGATTTCTCGATGATCACCTGTGGAACCAAATGTTTAACTGGGGATGTGCCGGGTAAGCTGAGATTAGCATTTCTCCTTGGGCTTTGTGCTGAAGCTGGTACTCTCCCTCCTTTGCACTTAGGCTAATTGTGATCGGTTGTTTGCTGGATCAGTACTCATGGCATGCTATTTGTGATTTTCATGAATTGCGATGGCACCGTATGTGTGCTGAAATGCAGATATCAAGATATCTCTGATGCCTGTGTGCATTGTATGAGTGCGTAGTGGAAGAGTGTGGGCCGATAACCCATAGGCCGAGGATCGTTGTTGTGAGATTCTGGCCAATCGAGAGGTTTATCCTTCTCGATGTGACTTCATCTTGGCTTCCTGTGCCTTGATGTTGTCTACTGTCGTGTTGTTGCTGAAGTCATTCTGGTGTTGGCATTGGCATTTGTGAGTATTGGGGAATATGTCGGCATTCCTGCTGATTGAGTACCCTCTGCTCTACATTTCTTTCTTGGGTGTTGTGTTCTCGAGGCATGATTGTGGTCCTTGAGATGCGTTCCCTAAGATTGTCATTTTCTCATTCTTATGGGTCTTCTCTTAGTGAGCTGCTCAATGCATGACTAGTCCCTTGTAGTCGTGTGTTCAGCTATCGTTGTGCCTTGATGTGACCCCGCTTACAGTTGTGTTCCGTGGTTCTATGTCCCATACGGAGTCAGGATCCTGCAAGTGCTGCCATTGTTGTCATTTTATTGCTGTTTCTCTATGATTTTGTGTATCTGTCTTAGCATAGTGTGGACTGTGGTCTTGTTGGTTAGCTTGCAGTACTCTTCTCTCCTGGTAGAATTAGCATGCCACTCGATCAGATGTCATATCTGAGTGAGGACTGACTTAATTGTGTTTGTGGTCCAGTGTTATCATTAACGTTGTGTGTGCCAGGTGTTCCTTGTTGCCTTTGGCACTTGAGCTATTGATGTCGAGCTGTCAGCTGAGAGGACTGTGTTTCCTTGCTTAAGTTGATGCTTGTCGTATCTATCGTTCTGTTTTCTCGAGATCTATTGCGTGGCATGTGTTGTGTCTCCTTTCCCATGAGACGTAAGTGACGTTGCCCTATTTTGGGGGTGTCAGACTTGTGTTCACGTGTGTCATGCTTAGTCCTGAGCGTGTGCTTGTGATTATAGTCTGGCCATGTTCCTCTGAGCTGTGTTCTCATGATTCGTGTTATTTTCATGTTAGTGTTGTTGGATTGTAGGACCATGACCGCAGAACGTGCTCAATGACGCGATATGCAGAGGACCGTCCAGGGCCTCACCCACGCACTACAAAGAGTTGCACAGGGAGGTGCACAGCGTGGAGCAGGGAATCTCCACCAAAGTTTTAAGAGCATGAATCCCCCAAAGTTCACAGGATCCACGGACCCAGATGATGCCGAACATTAGATCCGGGAAACCGAGCGGATATTTAGGGTTATGTAATGTACAGACCAGGAGAAGGTCTTGTTAGCCACATTTTAGTTAGAGAGAGACGCCCACTACTGGTGGGAGTCTATCAAAGCAACTATAGACCCAGAACAAGTAACTTGGGAAGAGTTTGTTGAACACTTCAACGGAAAATATTTTTCGGACAGGGTAAAGGAAAAGAAAGCCTCTGAATTTGCCGCTCTCAAGCAATGATCATTATCGATGGCAGAGTATGAGGCACAGTTCTCACGGTTATGTCGGTATGCTAAACATCTAGTTAGCACCGAGAAGATGAAAGCCAAAGGGTTTCTGAATGGGCTCAAGCCCCAGTACATTACCCAGCTCGCTCCACTAGATATACAAATTTATTCCGAGATGGTAAGGCGAGCACAGTTGCTTGAAGACATCACAGAACTGTCTGACAAGATCTGTGGGCGAGAAAGGAACATTGCTGGTTCTAGCAACTATAAGCCAAGCTTTAATAACAGGAAGGGACCTGGTAATGGAGGAGAGTCTTCACAAGATAAAAAGCTAAAGAAGATGTCCAAGCCATTCTCCATCATCACCACCCCATCCAACGTGGTGTGTAAACATTGCGACAAGGCCGGACACAAGGCGGAAGAATGTTGGAGAAAATTGGGAGCCTATCTCCATTGTGGGAGCCGAGATCACCGGATCCCAGATTGCCCGATGATGAAGGAATCACCAGGAGATGGAAAGCATCCAGTAACAAGAAATACCCGTCTCCATGCTATTATAGAAGCGGAACAAGACAAAGAACGCGGACTGGTAGAAGGTACACTAACCATTTGTTCAAAGTCTGCCTATATTTTATTTGACACTAGAGCATCACATTCCTTTATTTCTAAAAAGTTCACCGATTCACTGCCTAATAAACTAGAATGGATAGATTTAGTTATTGAAACACCTCTTGACAAAGAATCAACTATTTCACATCATTCACCGTACCGATACCTTGTCACCTGTGGCACTGGCGTCCCGGAATTTATGCGGAATAAATTACGGGTGCAACAGTGTCACGTGTCAACTTCCTCCCCTAGTCCGTTGGTCGGTCCTGCTGGAGACTCTTGGGGGTGCCGATGAAGGGCAAAGTGGGGTGCCGCTCCTCCTGCCCGCAGTCCCAGATCCTCCCTCCCAGCCTGAGTTAGGTCGTCGACAGCCCTTCCATCGGGCTCCCGCGAGGAATAGATGCAACCGGTGGTCGGCTCGACAGTAGAAAGCACGTGCGAGGAAGAGGCTGAGGCGGCGCATGACAGAGGCCACTGGCTCTTCCAAGTAGGTGGACGCGTCAGCGGTGGTAGAGGTTTCACTTGGGGCAAGTGGTTGTCTCTCTGCTGCCCTTGCGGAGCCTACAGAGCAGACTCAGTCCGTGTAACTGGCCCCTCCCACCTTGCCCTGCTCACCTCTCCCAAGGACGGTGGAGGGTGAGGCTTCGAGGGAGGCGGACACACCGACGGCGCCAACGAGTGGTGGACAGCTAGTTGCCAATCTTACAGTAGTCGAAGTCAGTCTTTCTGTGGCTAAGCCCTCTGCATGCGAGGGATGTAGTGATGGTGGGGAGGGGGAGGTAGCCCTCGAGGCTGTACCTCTCCTCTCTTTACTATTCGATGACTAGTACAGACAAGCGCCTCTGGCCCTTGAGGGAGGGACTACGGTTTGTGCACTAGAAGCCCTAACGGATGGAGTCATTGGGGGTGAGGGGTCTCGTCTCTCGAACGGGGGACTCGTGGTGAAGGCAAAGGTGGTCGTTGCGCTTCTTGAAGGACTTAGTCAGCAGCCAATTTTAGCACTCCCTCCCATGACCAGAGTCCAAGGCTTTGCCATTTCGCCCGGAGAGAGATCCAGATGTGGATAGGGTAGTGCCTATTCGAGCTGAGGTGGATCGTATCTAGATTCCTAATGCGGAGGAAGAGAGAACTCTCGGCAAGAAGAAGGCCAAAGAGATTATAGCTAATGTGGAAAAGTTTATGGAGTCTCGGGCAATGGAGGTGGTGAACCTCGTTGGTGTGAAGACTGAAGGGGTTAAAAAAAGATGTGCAGTCAATCTTCTACAGAATCCAGCGAAGATGGTAAGTGGATATAGCAAGAAAGGTTAAGACAGAGAAGGCCATTAGAACTACCGAGATCTGTAGTTTCTTGGGACTTGCAGGCTATTACATGCGATTTATTAAGGACTTCTCCAAAATCGTCGTGCCTCTTACTATGCTAACCCGCAAGGAGATTCGTTATGAATGGAGTGAAGATTGTGAAATAAGTTTTTAAGCTCTAAAGGATCACTTAACTACTATCCCAGTCTTGGCCTTACTAATTGAAGGAGAGAAATTTGAGGTATATACCGATGCGTCTGATATTGGCCTCGGATGTGTGTTAATGCAATAAGGAAAAGTCATAGCTTACTCTTCCCGACAACTGAAGAAGCATGAAGTGAACTACCTAGTCCACGATTTAGAGCTAGCTACGGTAGTGTTTGCATTAAAGATCTGGAGGCATTACCTCTACGGAGCGCAGTTTACCGTATACTCCAATCACAAGAGTCTCAAGTATCTATTCTCTCAGAAGGAATTAAACATGAGGCAAAGGCGTTGGCCTGAATATCTTAAGGATTTTGACTTCACTATACAATACCATCCTGGAAAGGATAATCCTGTAGCTGATGCCCTCAGTCGAAAGCCAAGGGCCTTATTAGCCAACTGTATGATTCAAGAGTGGAAACTGCTAGAGCAATTCTCTAAACTTAACATAAGTATGGACAAAGAAAATAAGTGTATTGCTCTATAACATATGAGGATACAATCGGATCTACTCTCTGAAATACGAGGACTCCAAGATAATGACCCAGTACTGGTAGAAAGCAAAGGCAAAATGGAAGAACGACTTGATTTCAAGCTAGCGTCAGATGGAAGGTTATTATTCCAAGAAAGAACTTGTGTACCAGATTGTCCGGAGATAAAGAAGAAGAAATTAGAAGAAGCTCACAGGTCAAGATACACAATTCATCCTGGATCTACCAAAATGTACCAAGACTTGAAATGGACCTTTTGGTGGCCCAACATGAAAAGGGAGGTAGCAGACTTTGTATCTCATTGTCTCATTTGCCAAAAAATTAAGGCAGAATACCAAAAGCCTGCCAGTAAGCTACATCCTCTAGATATTCCTAAGTGAAAATGGGAGGATATCGGCATGGACTTCATTATGGGTCTATCTAAAATCAAAGGAGGACATGATGGAATATGGGTCATCATAGACCGATTGACCAAGTCGGCACATTTCTTGCCAATCAAGAGCCGATGGTGGGTGGACCCAATCCCTTTGAGGGGGAAGCTGGATAACCTGCGAGGTCATGAGGGTGAAGAAGATGTCACCCAGTGTCTCGGGTAATGGAGGATAGGAAGCCCTCTTTGGTTCTGTGCGGTTGTAATTTTAGGGAGGAGGAACATTGGAGTACTGCCAGGGATTGCCTTGGCCATGGTTGGAGGCAGGTGGATTAGGATGTGGAGCCTGGCGATTGTTGGGCCTGAAGGATGGGCCGACAGCATTGACTTGCTCATTGATTGTGACTCCTTTGGTAGTGGGGACGACTGCGACCTTTCGCCCCCTGGCACGTGATTCAAAAAGAGGAGGCAAAGTTGAGTCTTTGATCTGGGCTTGCACAATTCGAGCTCGATTGTAAAGCTGTGGGAAAGTATGGAACTCGCCGAGCATAAGGATGGCCCTGAGCAGAGGAGTAGCATTGTTTACCAGCATAGTGACGACTTGAGACTCCGGGATAGGTACCTCCGTCCTGGAGGCCATGATTCTGCAACGATTGGCAAAATGAATGAAGTCCTCGTCGGGCCTCATTTTTTCCATCACCAGATCAAACAGAGTGGGAGCAATTGAGGACATATGGCCAACATGAGCAAGAAATTGCTCAAAAACTATATCAAAGTTTAGGAGATCGACGGTTGGAAGTGAGGAGAATCATCGTAGAGCCTTGCCCTCGAGGGATTTTTGGAATAGATGGACTAGTAGGACCCGATCTTGTAGCCATTGGTGGGAATCCATGAGGAAACCCGAAAGATGATGGTGAGGGTCAATGGTACAATCGTACCTCCTATACTTGGGAGCCTTGAAACCTGGCGGGAAGTAAGCATTGGGGAGTTTGAAATATTGTGCCAGGGAATGAGGGCGTGAGGCCGGCATACTTTCGGCCACCACTTGACGAATGTAGCTTTGGATTTCCTATTTGAACGTGGGATCCACCCCGTTCGATGGTGTGGCAGGGATGGGAGGAATCTGGGGTTGAGAAGTGCCTAGGGGAGGCATGAGGTGGCTGGGTTGGGGTGGAGTCTCCCGTGGGGATCGGCTAGAGGACCCTTGAAAGGGGAGTTGGATCCGAGGTGGCGTGGCTTGGGGGGAGACATGGGGAGCGACCGGGGCTTTACCCCACGTGATCACTGTAACCAGCTCCTCAGGGGCATAGTGGGACCGAACCGGTCCGACCAGCCGGTCCGGTCCGGTTCTGATAACACTGATTTCGACTACCCATATGACATATACGATTCTACAGGCCAATCAAAGTTGTAACGCACTGGACCGACTTCTTTTCACATAACAAGAATAGACAGGAAAACGGGAAGCACAAATATAAATTTTTCCAGTAGTCACATACCGCCTCCATTTTTCTGATCTCATAGCGTGCATACTGGGCCACCAAATACACAGCTGTTACAAGAACAAAGGAGATCATCAATGTTCTAGAAGCGATAATCCACCAAAACGAGCCAAGCATTGCACGCCAAGCATTGCACGCACGCGCGCGCGCGCACACACACAGAGAGAGAGAAAGACAGAAAGGGGGAGAGAGACCTAAAGAGGGCATGCAGGCGAAAAACAGCTGCACCAGGTGGAAATCAAGCCTGCTCCAACGATCCAAGCCGCAGCAGCAGCAACAAATATCAGTACACAGAAACAGGAATTCAAACTAAGACCGCCACAAACCTAGATCACTGTTTCACACAAACAAAGCTGGAGCGACACAGGACGAACCCGAACTTCTTCTTCTTGGGGGGAGCAGTGAACAGGATCCTGGCGGCGGTCATGAAGTCGAGATCGTGGAGCCGGCGGTATGCTTCCTCTCTCGTCATCCCCCCTTCGTCACCGGACGCTGCCACCGGCGGCGGCTCCAGTGCCTTCTTGGCGCTGCTGTTGGGGCAGCTGCAGAGGCTCCTCCCATCGCAGCGAGCTGCGACAAATTCGACCCAGCGGTGGCGGCGCCAGCAAGGGAAGCTTCCATATCTTCGCAGCATCTCCCTCCCATTTGCCTTCTACGCCCGCTGCTGCGGCGGCTGCCCGCAGCGCCCCAGTCGAATCGGAGCCTGAAGATGGATGGGTCGCAGTAGCGGATACGGATCTGGAAGGAGAAATGAGCCCCATTAAAAGTTTTGGCCCAGATTCGGGATGAAAGAAGAGAGTAACATTTGTGTGTTGCATTCACTAGTCATCTTGTAAAGTCAACTTATAATTGAAGAGTACTAGATAGATTGACATGATTAAACTGTAGAATCGAATAATGTGTGACACATTATGGTCGAAGTACATGCATCCACCTGAAAATATTTCCATAAACTGCAGTAAAAACCCAAAAAGAAGTTAGCATCAACCTGCAGTAAACAATTACTATATTTGATCAGGATTGCTAAAATAGCAGAAATAAAATTACATTTTCTATAACAAATTAAACTAATAGCTACAACAGCTAGCAGAGTCTAGTCCAACTAAAGACAAGTATAGTCTAAGAGAAAAGGGAACGTACCCTCAAGTCGGGGGAAGCCCGACGCTGGCAAAGTTGGCACTAAGAACCACGCACCGCACCACCAGACCACGAGGAAGAAGAGCAGCCACACCTGAAAAGTCAGGGGTGAGCCTTGTGTCACTGGCTCAGTAGGGGTCCCACAGATCCCCACCAAGAAACCAAAGCAGTAACAACAGTAAGAGCAACAACAGTAAGTTGGAGCAGGAGTAACAATAACAGAAGTAAAGAGGAAAATTCGTACTAAACGAACCATGGCAACCGATAAGACCTCGGCCCTCTAAACTACTCCTAATCAAAAAAGGCACAACTTCCCACACACCTAGTAGGGAGTTGCCAGACTAATCTCACGAAACCCCGATTACATTGCCAGAACATGTCATGCTACAATAGACGTGTAGGCTTCACATCACGACCTCTCAGACATGGAAAACACACCTAAAACACCAGCACACACATGACCTCGCCATCGTGTACGCTACACAAGCCACGGTAAAGCCAGACACAGGCTACCCGAAGCACTACATCAACCATGATGGAGAACTGGTCACAAAATCACAAGTCATGTGTCATGCGACAGAAGCACCTCCTCACTAGAAGAAAAGCCAGATGCGTCCACTAACGTGTTACATAGTTCCTCAAGCGTATCACACTCACCTTGAACACGGTGACTGAGACACTGTACCAAGTACAAGTAACAACATTAGCAAGTGAGTAGTTAGGGTCACGTCCGTTGGCACTCATCCAAACATCCCTGACCACGTGTGCACACACAAGTCCAATGCCTTGAGCCAGGCCTCTAGCTAGTTTTCCCCCCAGTAGGATGCTACCGCAAAGCAAGGGGGCCCACAGAAACAAGCCTAAAAGTTATATGTTGAGAACTTGCCCCGCCACCACTCTCAGGTGGGCCGACACCAAGTGTTGTTAGGTTACGACTAGTGGAGGCTCACTCGACATAGAGACTCTCCGAAAGAAACTCTGAAGTGTGGACAGGGTAAACACTCACCAGTCGCATGCACTACGAAACACATTTTACAATTTACATGGTCCACAAGATAATAATGAATAACAACAACAGTAGTCCACAACTAGTATAGAGACAAGAATGAAAAGTACAGTTATACGGGACATACCCCGGCTCTGACCTCTAGCACTAACGCTGGGCACTCGAACCACGCTAAGCCACAGACGCGCTCCCCTGAAGCTGCGCCTCGCTTGAAACACGGTAAAAACACACAGGGAATGAGTCTCAAAATAAGACTCAGTAGGGATCACCCGAACCCTACCTCGTAAAATGGAAGACCGCTACACTAGGAGCTAAGCGAGTACCTTAGAAGGTGAAGCCCTACACTACAAGTACCGGTCTCACGGCGTGAAAACCCACACAAGCACGCCACGACGAAACGACCGAAACCCACCGGCTAACACGACCCAAACCCGAACGTCGAAGCAACTGAGACTGACAGTCTGCCACTCCCTGTCCAGAATAGAAGTACCTCCTATTAGAAGAACAGCCGGATGCGTCCACTGATGTCTTATACCGCGTCACAAGTGTCTAGCTACTACGCCTCAGGTGTGAAACTCAGACACACACAAGTAACCACAAAGTGAGTGACTAGCCGGGGTCACGCCCGTTGACGCGTGTCCAACTGCCCCCAATCACGTGTGCACACACAGACCATGTATCCTAGGTCCGGCCTCTAACTGGTTTTCCCCTCAGAAGGACTCTGGCGGACGACGTGGGGCCCGACGAAAACCAGTCTAAAAATCATCCTCAGGGTAGCCATCTCACCACTCCCAGGTGGATACCAGCACGCGCGTACTGGCGGGCTACGACTAGTGGAGTGTCTCTGAAGGAGTAGACTCTCAAGCCACGGAAAATAACGTCCGAACCTGACGAAGTACGGGGACCATCCCATGTACCAGCACCATCGCACGGTGACCACAGTCAGAGAAGAAACAGGACTGCCCGTCGCACGAAGAAGTCCAGGGCATAACGGACCCACTCTGGTGCGTTATAGACTATGGCAGACCAACACAGGTGCGCCATGGTCACATGACAGACCACTTCTGGTGCGTCAAAGACCCAGTGGAAATCAGACTATAACACGCCTACCTAGGGGCGTTATAGTACTTAACGGATAGACGCAGGTGTGTTAAGTCTCGAGTCAAAAGAGGGAACATAACGCACACCTTGAGGGGCATGATGCAGGTGGGTGGCCGCATGTTCAGGATGGCCTGAACCTTATCGAGGTTGGCCTCGATCCCGCGCTGAGTTACCAGGAAACCTAGGAATTTCCCAGACCTGACTCCGAAGGCACATTTGGTAGGGTTGAGCTTCATGTTCTATTTCAAGAGGGTGTCGAAGGTCTCGACTAGGTTGGTGATGTGATCCTCGACCTTTGGCATTTTGACGAGCATCTCATCAATGTAGGCCTTAATGTTCCGACCAAGCTGTCCCTCGAAGATGTGGTTGGTCAGCCTTTGATATGTTGCCCCAATGTTCTTCAACCCGAAGCGCATTCGGGTGTAGCAGTGTACGCCGAAGTCGGTGATAAATGTGGTCTTCTCAACATCATCTGGGTCTATCCTGATCTGGTGGTAGCTAGAGTAGGCGTCTAGGAAACTAAGTAACTCGTTGCCAAAAGTCGAGTTGACAAGCTGGTCGATGCTCGACAGTGGGTAGTAGTCCTTTGGAGTGGCCTTACTAAGGTCGGTGAAGTCCACGCACATTCGCCATTTCCCCGAAGCTTTCGGCACTAGGATGACATTGGTGAGCCATGTCGGGTAAAGGACCAGATGAAAAAGGCTAGTTTCTCTCCCCTTGATGATTTGCGCTTTGATGATCGTCTGCTTCTCCGGGGCCTATTTTCTCCTACGCTGCTGGACAGGCTTCACCGTCGGATCGAGGTTAAGCTTGTACATCACTATCTCCCTAGGGGTCTTGAGAAGTTGATCATCAGACCATGCAAAGACTTGGATATACTCGGCAAGGAATTTTTTATATTGTTCTTGAACATCAGATGGTAGGTAGGCTCTAATTTTGACTTCTAGGGTCGAGTCACCTTTGAGGAAGACCGTTAGTAACTCACTGCCAGGCTCGAATATTGTCGGTCCCTCTTCAGTTTCCCTAATCCCTTTATTTTTTCCTTCCGGCCTAATGGCTTCAACCGAGATTATATAACACCTTCTAGCCATTGCCCGGTTACCTCGGACTTCCCCCACACCATTTTTGGTGGGGAACTTCATCATTTGGTGATAGGTAGAGGGCACCACCTTCGTTCGACTGAGGATGTCTTAGCCGAAGATGGCATTATAAGCCGTCATTCCCTTAATTACGATGAAGTCTACCATAACCGTGACGATTTTGGGCGGGGTGCCAAAATAGACTCACTTGAGACGACAGTCAACCATGGCGCCATAGAGTTCCAGCCGATCCATGCCTAGAATAGCGTCGTACTCAGCCAACTGTAATGCATAAAGCCTCGCTGGCAGTTTCTAACCACTGACGAGAACTGGAGAATTTTCCAAGCACAGAGGAGTGGACATGTAATCGCCAGACGGTAACTCCACAAGCATCTCGCAAGAAACTTCATTCATCGGCTCTTCGACACGAGCAATAAAATCCTCGAAGATAAAAGAATGGGTTACACCCGAATCGAAAAGAACAAGCATTGAACGACCATAAATCAAAACCGTACCTTCGACCAGATTTGATGCCAATGCCTCCGCACGGGTGATGTGAGTAACCCTGGCTCTCGGTGGATGGCTAGCTACAGACGACTGCTGGGAGGGAGCGGGAACTGGTAGGTAGAATGGTTGAGGTTGAGGCAGCGGAGGAAGACGAAACTGCGACTGTTGCGGCTGGGGAGTCTGTGAAAATTACACTATCTTCGGCCTCAACGGACAGTCTCAGGAGATGTGCCCCGGCTGATCGCAGCGATAGCAGATAGTCGGCAGAGAACACGGCACGCCCGGATGGCTGCCACCACACTTGGAACACAACCTCGGCTGAGAAATAACAAAATCCTGACGCGGTCGAACGGAAGAAATGGACTACTGACTCGGATCAAAAAACGTCGACTGATCGAACTTCTTTTTCTTGAACTTCTTGAATCAGAATCCCTTGCCCTGGGATTGTGGGAAGGAAGTACCACCGGTAGTAGAGAAAGCGGGAGGAACTCCTAGAATAGATGGCTGGTAGGGCGGCTGATGTTGCATGGTCGGCTGAACTATCCTAACCTAAGGAAGTCCCCCGGTCCTCACCAACTCCAACTCTAGCGCCACGGCTGCTTGGTATGTAGAATCCAACTCAGCTACACGGGTAGCAAACAACGGCATGCTCAACTCTACATTCAGTTCGTGCAGAAACTACTGAGTTCTCACGGCTTCATCAGCAAAAATATGGGGCGCATATCGGCCCAACACAATGAGCTTGTCTCAGTATTACAGCACTGACATCTCGCCCTGCGTCAGCTCCAGAAACTGGTACATCTTGGCTAACTTCAGGCAGGCCGGAGTGTAGGCACGCTCGAATGCAGCAACAAACTCCGCCCAACTAGACCACCTCCACCCCATCTCCTCCTCTCCACTTCCCATTCCACATCCTCATCCCACCCCCTTCCACCACCACCCCAGACCTAATAGCCCCCCACCAAAGAAACACCCCTCTTTCTTCACCCCTTAACTACTAGCTGTGCACTGCTGAAGCCCTGAGGAGTCCCCACCTACTGCAGCGCCAGCCTCCACTACAGACCAGAGTTCTAGGTGGGCCACCTTATATTGCTGGAAATCTCTTCCAGTCAGCGAGGTGATCCCGCCTTCATCCGAGTTCGGGGCTGTCCGGGAGGTCCATTCTCGTCAGAGCGCGCATCTGGCATCTGAGGGAAGACTAGAGCACCGGTGTAGAAGCTCCTGCGTCCACACCCCAGATCCCCTTGGTGTACCATTTGGCTGGGATGATCCCCTACTAGTCCTCTGTCCAACACAGCCAGCAGAGCATCGTTTGGAGTTCAGAGCTGTTCGTTCCAATTTTTCTCCCCTGGTGTACAGGTAAGTCCACTCAGAATCAGTACAGATACCCCTCCACTCTACGTCCTCTATCTCCCTACTCTGACCTCCCCTGGTGGCCTTCATGGTTGGAGATCAAAGAGGATTCATCCACGAATGCATCTATCTTGGTCCCGTACGGTTTCGACTACGGGAGTGTCCGTGACAACATCGTCTTCTTGCTGTTGCGACCTGAGAGTAGTCCCAGTCCAAGCAGCGCAACCCGGTTCCTGAGCCAGCCTCGACCAGCGACGACACCGAACGATCTCACAAAAATTCAGGAGCCTTCCTGGGTCTGTCAGCAAAGGATTAGCACTAGTTTTGGCATCTCTTGAGTCCGGTACTACCCGTGGTGGCATCAACAGCAACCCATTGTCTTGCAGTTCTAGACTTGGGTAGAATTGGGGAATTGCCCTCCCAACGCGAGTTTAGCTAACTTCCCCTCCCCGCCTGGCCGACTTAGCACCCCTCCCTGTGTGGAGGTAGTGTTTGATTGTAATCTCAATCTCCCCTCCCCTAGTCTAACCCCCCTGTGCGGGGAGTAGTGCATGTACTATTGAACAGGGGAAGCTTCATCAGCGCAGTGTGCAGGGAACCCACACGTCCCCGCTCACCCTCATCTTCGAACTGGGTTGGTTTCTTCAAACCAACTGGGTAAGCTCTAAACCTTGCTCATTTTCTAGTTAGAAAAAGGTCATATGGAAACCATCAGGACCTGGAACTCTGTCCCCTACAAGAGAAAAGATTGCATGTCGGACTTCTTCCTCCGAGAAACTCTACAAAATGTCCTCTCTCTCAACTTGGGACAGCCTAGGCAGAAGCTCATGGGAGTGGCGGAAGATGTAGAGGTTAACATGACATCAAGTGAGATAGAGTGACTGCTAGCAAGGAAGAGGGAGGTACGAGGCTCAAGGATGTTGGGGACTTCTATTTGGCTCTTTTGTGCAAGGCTGTGGAGGTTGGGGGCGAAAGAGAATAGGCTGTGGGCGCAAGTTATCAAGCTTGAGGTACTATGGTAGAAGGAGAATATGAGACAGCTTCGGGCTCATAGCATCAGGCTTCACCTCTTTGGCGGGACATCTTGTCATGCAGAGATATTATCTCCTCCAACGTCAGAGTCCAACTAGGAAAAGGCAATCAATGCCTTTTTTGGAAAGACATGATGTGGCGACTTCACCTTGGTGGGTTCATTCCCCAGTCTTGATGCATTTTCAACTGATTCTTTGGGATCGATCTCTCAGACTTTTGACTCTCGGCTCCCAAGGGGCACTTGGGTTCTAACTTTTAGGAGAGACCTCAAGATTGATGAAATGGAGCAGCTCCAGGATCTCTTACTCTTCTTCCTCGAGTTTCGTCCTCAGCTAGATGGTGTGTGGACTTGGAGGTGGAGGAGAGAGGGGACCTTCTCAGTTAGATCGACTTATGCCATTATTTCAGACGTAGATATTCGCCACAGCCTTGCCCCTTAAGTTTGGACACCGAAGAGTCCAATGAAGGTGAAGCTCCTAACTTGGAAGATCTCCTACGGAAGGCTACCCACTAGAGATAGACTTCGTTAGTTCCTTCCGGGCGTCCAACCAACTTGCTGCTTGTGTGGAGAGGAGGATGAGACTCTGGACCACATGTTTGTATGTTGTACCTACTCACAAGTTGTGTGGGGGGAGCTTGCTAAGAGGATCCAGTGCGTCATCAGCCAACAGAGAGAGGCGCATCACCTGATCGAAAAATGGGGCAGAAGTTGGCTCCTTAGAGGTGATAGGACTGTCTGGTGGCTGATTCTTCATGCCACTCTCTGGACTTTTGTGAGGGGAACGGAACAATAGGATTTTCAAGAGGGAGGCTAGAGCAGAGGACACTGTTCAGACGTATAGTGACGGTCGGCAATCATGTTATGCAAATATGGATGAATGGGAGGTGAGATTACAGGGTGACATGTTGATGCAGGACAGGGCAGGGAATCTATCTGCATGCAGGCAGTTGTCGTGAAGCTATAAATTTAATTGACATGCATCATATCCCAGTACAGATATCATCAAAAATGTCAGGACTCAAAGCCCTCAAATCACAATCTCACAGCCTGAAGTGGTCCTAATACCCCTTTAATACATGGCTGTATTTCTCCCTTCAGAAAATCAAATCAATCTTACTTAGGAATAAGAGGATATATATCGATATGGGCTAACAGAGATCTAGATGACAGTTGTGGTTGGGCCCATGGCAAATCAGCTATGAGAAGTATGAGTTTCAAGTGGTAGTTACCTGCTCCGACGTGGGAGTGTTGCTCGAACCAAATTAGAGATCAAATGACTAATAGGCCCCCAAAGTGACAGTATATTGGGAACCATTGTGGCCGCGTTGGTGAGAGGGAAGGAGATTGGCGGTGAGGACAGCAGTACGGTGGCTGGGCGTCGATGTGAACAGCCTACCGATGGTGCTGGCTCGCTGGTGGATCGAGGCCCGTGGGTGCTGGCTAGTGGTGTTGAGCACTAGCACAGGGTGGTGTCGTAAGTGGCGCTCTACTCGAGGGCGTGCGATGAACGACAGTCAGTGGCAGCCAGGACGACACTGTGCAGGGCCGTGGGCGGCCGCAAGGGCTGGGCGACAGAACCGCAACCCAGTGGTGTGGCCAGGCCAGTGCTCACAGCGGGATGGCTCGAGATGGCCGCAAGTAGCACTGCGGTGGCCTCTAGGCCGTGGGAAGCAGGCACTGGAGCGAGGGGCCGAGGGGGTCACTAGTGGCGACGGTCTCGGGCAGGCGTGGCTAGCAGTCAGCCGTTTTGGGTCCAAGGTAGGGCAACTCCGGCAGTCACGCTCCTACTACTTCCGTTGCTCAGAGAAGAGACGAGGGAGAGGGCAAATATAGTGTAGGAGAAGTAAAACTAAGGGAAATGCAAGAAGAATAAATGAACAGTGATGGAAACAGGCTGGTACGATGGAGAAGAGAGGAGATAAAGAATAACAAGGGTGATTTGGCCTCATGCCAGGAGAAGAAGGTGGAGAGGGGGGTTTTGGCCTCGCGCCTGAAAGAAGAAAGAAATGTTGGTTTGATTATCAAAGCGAAACATCATGCCAATAATCAATATTTACTCAAAATGTTTTGCAAGAATTGCCAACAAGTTGGAATGTTATCCTTGATTTTCTTTGTTGAACTTGGTGAATTAAATGATTTTATGCAAGTTGATGTGATTCACTCAAGGTTATGAACCTAGTTTCATATGTGATTTTCTCTGGTGCCAACTAGGTTGATTCTCACCACGAATTAGGCCAACTAGACTCAGGGACTCCAAAAGGTACAACCTGCCCAAGCATCCGTGAGGGAATCCACGGGTGCGGGGACTTACGGAGGCCCTGGTTAAGGAATTCCTGATCCAAAGAGACGGAATGCTCAATGGAGGGCCGTTCCTTTCCCAAGAAAGTGTGAGAATATCCTATGGGTGTAGAGAGAGGAGGTCTCTCAACCGTAAGCTCAAATGGAAGATAATGTAGTCAATAATCAACAATAAGAATATACCAATAATCAAATCAAGATGAGGGAGCAATTCTGTGAAAACATAGTGAAATAGCGCCTGGGGAAGGGTCACTATATCAAAAAATGGCGACTGTCTGACAGCCACGCTAATGACGAACAGCGCCTCTGTGCAGGGCGCAGTCTGCAGAGAACATTGTGTCCCCTGGGCAGTGACAGTATAAATGACGCCTGTGGATAAGGCGCTACAAGGTGAAAAAGGCCCTCTGGCAGAGGCACGGCTCACAACAACGGTGTACCCGTGAGGGGGTAGATTGGGTGAAAGGCGCCCCGGTGTTGGGTGCCTATCAGGGAATGGCGCCTCTGTCGGAGGCGTTGTTTAGAGCAAATAGAGCACCCACAAAAGGTAAAATGGATGAAACGTGCCCTGGGATTGGGCGCTTATCAGAAAATGGCGGCTGCGTGGTAGTTGCAATATCAGTAAAATCAGCAGAATGTCAATTTTTCCTTCAAAACATGCTATAGGTGGTCCCAAAATTGGCTAATCCGGAGGTGAGTTGTACGTGGTGCAATAGAGGAGGGTGCTACGTGGAGCACAAAGGGAAGGGTACGCGCGGGTACCAAAAGGAGGGGCACACGAGGGTGCCAAGAGAAGGGACATGCGAGGGTGCCAAAGGGAGGGGCACGCGAGGGGGGTAAAGGAGGGGCACGCGAGGGTGCCAAAGGGAGTGACAATCAAAATAAAAACCAAGCCCATCCTAGACTCAATCCTATGGGCCCATAACTAAGGTATTAAGGCCCAATTAAGCATAATAAGAGAAATGGACTAAACAACATGACTCAATAAAGGAAATTACATAAGACATGACACAATGAAAGGAAAATTAACATGAGATAACATAGACGGTCCTCCTCAAAATGATGCAGTGGATCCGAGCCAAAGAGAGCGTTGTGAGATGCCCTCATCAGTCATAGTCAAAGAAAAGACCACACCCAGTCACCTAGACTGATCGATCCAGAAACAACCGACACACAGACACCACCCTAAAACACAAACCCAAGACAGACAGACACACAGAACATAAATAGAACCGAACAATGACCATTACGGCCACAACAGGACTGCAACACACCTCTATAGGGGCGTTACATTGCTCTGACGCACTAGGGTAGGGGCGTTAGGGCAACCAGACCTGAAATCTAATGCAGACCATGTAACGCACCAAGACAGGTGTGCCACATCAGCATAACGCACCAGGATAGAGGCGTTATGACCAACGGACCAGAACTCAAGTAAAATGGCATGTAACGGAGCTATATAGGTGCGTTACACTAGCTTAATGCACTACGATAGGAGCGTTAAAGCCAACGGACTCAAAACAATAACACAGACAAGAGGCATATAACAGACCAGGCTGAATCCGTCACAGCCACATGGCGCATGGGGGTAGGTGCGTTACACCAACCACCAAAGCAGACAAACGTCAATCAAGCACAATGTAACAGACCCACACAGGTGCATTACCTAACATAACGCATGGGGAGAGACCCGTTACAGTGAACCGACTGACACGATCTTCGAGGCAGACATGATCATCGAAGGTCTGACACAGTAGCAGGCCTCGAAAACCACAGCATGTAACGGACCAAGTCAGGCACGTTACTGGCATGTGACTGTCCTATACTGGTTCGTCACGCCAATGGCATAACACACCACCATAGGCGCGTTACAGTCATGTGACGGTCCAGTGCTATTTCATCACACGACCCCAACCTCGAAGAACGTAAAATGACCATAGTTCTGGCGGTCTATCAGGGAACTTTCACAAAGTGTGACGGCCACTGGAGTGACCGTTACACGAATCCGGTGAGCAAAATAGGGGAACGGCTGAATCGGCCCGTTCCACGCCCCATTCACGCTGCTTGGCCACACTTGCACAGACCTTAGTTGTCATGTGCTCAGACTTAATGCTCCATTGCACTGACCTTCTTGGAAAATTGTCGCCCTCACTCTCTCTCTCCCCTCACTCACGACACACACTCTCTCTCTCTCTCGTTTCACACTCTCTCTCTCACCCTCTCTCTCTCTCTCTCACATGATCTCCCTCTCTCTCGGTTACGGCACCAACTGCCACGGATCGGGACGTGAGAGGTACCATTGGAACTGGCTTGTCGCGAGGAACACATGGGCGCTAACCTCGTCGCGGTTCGTGGGGCGTGGAAGGGAGACAAGTCGAGAGGTGCCGCGGCATCCCTTCGCCCACATGCTGCCTAAACTCACTTTTCGTCACGATTGAGGTGGGGGGATGTGTTGTAAACCTTGTTTTGATGTTTTAAGGATGGCCAACTATCTTGGGTTGTTGATGGCCAACTTTTATGCCTTGTTCAGTGTTCTTTTGACTTAACTTTGTAGAGTCAGAGCTTCCCTTCAGAAAGTCCGTGCATGGTCTGCGTACAGCCCACCGAATAGCATGCCTTAAATCCGTGCAGAGTCTTCAAGGTGCTTCATATTTGGTCAAGGGATAAAATCATAAAGTCCATGCATGTATAAAGTCTGTGCATGTACAGTGTCTTCACATAAGTCCATGCATGTATAAGGTCTGTGCATATTTTAGACTTAGACATTTTACTGACTGAGTTTCATCCAAACCCCGTGCATGAACAGTCTTTGCAATGTAAGTCCATGCATGTTTTACGTTGAGTCCGTGCATGAACAGTCATGCCTTCAGCTAGTCCGTGCATGATTTCACATAGTCCGTGGAAGCCATACCCCATGCATGTTTGGTTTTTAACATGAAGTCAGTGCATGCCTTCACACAGTCCGTGGAAGCCAAATCCCGTGCATGTTTGGTTTTTAACATGAAGTCAGTGCATGCCTTCACACAGTCTGTGGAAACCTAACCCCGTGCATATTCTACTCTTAACACTAAGTCCATGCACTTTGTGTTGATGTCTGTGCACATCAAACCCTGTGCACATTTTGGACTTAGACTATTTACTGATTGGGTTGCATGATTTATTAAAGTCTGTGCACTTTGTGTTGAGCCTAACCCCGAGCATCTCATGTCTGTGCACATTAAACCCCGTGCATGTTTCTTACTTGTCTTATTTATTAAAGAATTTCTAATAAATTTCTCATAAATTTTTATTTATTAATAAATTGAGGTGCTACACCAGCAGTCTCGGTGGAAGTTTCTATAGAACCCCATCCGCACATTCCACCACTTGACATATTCAGGAGTTGACACGAGCAGGGGTTGGCACCCTAAATGATACCTCCTCACGGCAGTGAAAGAAATCCCACCACACGCGAGCCTCGTCGTCGGCCACCTGGCCTGCTCAGTGCCTGTTCGGCAATACAAATTGTGTGGAAGAGGAAGGGATGTGCTGATCATAGCCAAAATTTCAACTGAATCGGAATGGATAGTACGGCTCCAGCCACAGGATGCCGCTCTTCTGAAAGACAAGGATGCTTGGTCTGATAGCTAGCACCCAATCAACCAGCTCCAGCTCCACGATTGGCCTTGGGCACTTGGCACCAGTGATTGTATGTATATACTCTTTTGTCTCAAACAGACTACACTTTCGCATCTTGTTAACGAGCGAGCTGGAATGAGCCGCCAGGCTCCAGAAATACAGAACTCCAGGTGAGTCCATGGGAACCTTGGTCAGTTTGCCCCGAATGGCGAAGAGATGTTCCGCCGTTGAAGCTGGTTCAGCACTTGCAAACTCTATCATCCTTGGAACATGGCGATCTGATTGTAGCCCCCGAGGAGCAGCCTCCGGGAATGGGGTGCAGACCCAAGCATTGAAGAAATGCAATGGACTGACGGTCTGTAAATTCCTGGGAAGACGGGTCCTGTGCAAGTCTCCTAGCATATTATAAATCAGGCATAAAGCCACTGGGCAAAGGGACAGCCTCGTACCTGAAGCCATCAGACAAGCAGGGTAGATGGCCTCTGCCCTGATCATGCTCTCATCGCCTTGCAGGAGAACAAAAGAACAAATCTAATAAGTCAAATATGCAGCACAATGCGTGACTGCATCAACACTGGTGGGGTTCGGGCCTCCTTGTTGACCTCCTTTCAAAGTGGATGGGAAAGTGACCTATCGCCGAACCCTTTTCTTCTGCCTCAAGGCAGTCGGTGCTACAGTGAGAAAGTCTTCATACTTCTGCTCCCTGTTGTGCCCCTGTGATCATTTGTATCTCATGGTTTTGATAATGACTAACACTATAAGTCATTGTTGTTTTCCACTCTCATATGACTGACATACTATCGACCGGGGTGTGGTTCAGTTTCAAACCATTCACGCTCGTCGCCCAGATCGCATGGCGGTCACCCCCTGACCGTTATGTGTTTAACGCACCTTACCTGGTGCGTTATGCCCACATAGCGGACCACCACAGGTCCGTTATGCTCCTGAACATCTGAGATAGGTGGCTAGCATAGCGCACCCCTCCCTGAGTGTTATGGTCAGGGGTTTTCTGTGGATTTTCCACATTCGGGTGGCTTTAACGGACCCCTGGCCGACCGCCATTTAACCTTTGACCGATGGTTTGATCGTTGACCGTTGACTAGTAAGGCGGTTAGCATGGCGGTATATGGTAGACCCGTTATGGTGATAGAACGCCCCTAACCCGATGCGCTATCTCATGCATTAAACTGTGGTTTTCTGTGGATTCTTTGTGTGCGGGTGACCTTAACGGACTCGGACCCATGCGTTATAGTCTCATAATGCACGAGTCCAGGTGCGTTATGCTCTGTGGTTTCTAGCTTCAGCTCATGCGAGTATAACAGCCATGAGAGGCGTGTCATACTCATCATAACGCCCCATACCTGGTTCGTTATGCTCTGCATTTCTGATTACACGACATTGTTCATTTGAGTATAACGCACTGGAGTAGATGCATTATACTGTACATAACACCCCATTAGTGGTGCGTTATGGTTTGCATGTTCATGCGTCTGTGTTCACCTGAGTGTTCGGGTGAGTTTAACGGTTGGAGGGAGGCGCGTTATGTGCCATATAACGCCCCTGCCCTGATCCGTTATGTGAGGTAACAGCCCTATTCTCGTCCGTTATGCTTTCTGGCATTCTAAAAGAGTATGCTTAGTTTCTAATGCATTTGGTAGTGCATATTTGTCATATTTAAATTATTTTATAAAATTTTGGCATTATTTTATACCCCAATAGAGTAGCTTCCCCTTTCCTTGTGATGGAGCCACTAGTAGTAGCCCAGCGACTGAGGGTGTCGTCCCACCCGGGAAAGGTGGAGGGGTGATTCCCATTGATGGTTATTAAGCTAGTTACCGTGGGCCCCTGCAGTTACCGTTGCGTCCTATGGGTGGGGAAAACTAGCTAGAGACCTGACTCTAGGCAGGAGTCAGTGTGTGCACACGTGGTCGGAGGTAGTAGGACTGACACTGACGAGTGTCACTCTGACTAGTTCAGTATCCAAGCATATAATAACATTTGCACAAGTTCAAGTTTAGACCTTACTGAGGCATAGGGAAGGGTGTCAAGGCCGTCCTAGATCGTCCGGACCTGATGACGTGGGGAACCCACTTCCCGAGGTTCTGTCCACCATCTCGCGATAGGCAGTCGGCCAGGGAACATTTCCTATCCTCTCCCCAGCCCGGGGAGGTGCACGTAGGCCCACACCTGCATTGCATTTCATCAAAATGTCAGCATATAGCATTTATCGAATCATATAAGCAATTGCACAAGCTTTTTTTTATGATACCTAAAGAAGCGGGGAGAACCCACTGAGCATCATGCGTCGGCTCATCGAGGTGAGGGTGTCAAAGAGGAAGGCGAGTACCACCGCACCCCACGCGTACTCACCAACCTAGTCCACGTCCTCCAGTAGGGGCAGCAGTCTGTAGCTCACCCCGTCCGCTCAGGTGGCAAACAGTAGTTTGCCAAATAGGAGCGTCAGGAACCTCCGCAGGATGACATCCGCCTCGGGTCCCGATGCAGCCGCTACCAGCTTCCGTGCTCAGTCCGTCAGGCGCCCCAAGTGCTACTCTGACAGCTCCCTGACGGCAATCCCAGCACCACTCAATCCTAGGCCCTCCTGTAGTCTCGCTCTAGGCAGGATCATCGACTGGTGCTCGAGCCTCTGCAGTTCTAGGCCTAGCAGCCTCTAGGCTAGCTCTCTATAGTCTATCAGTGTCCTCCAGTTGATTGGCATGCCGTGCACCTGTAGGCCGATGATGCGTGCCACATCCTCCAATGTCGGGATCATATGACCCCACGGGAACAGGAAGGCATGGCTGACCGTGTCCCACCGGTCGTGCAAGGTGTACAGGAGGGCGGTGTCCAGCCATGTGACCTCCATGCCAAGGAACTCTCCGAATCCCATGACTGCTAGCCACTCCCTCTGGAAGTCCTGCAGTGCCAAGTACACTACATGGACCTGGAGCCATGAGATCCGTGACCGGCGCTTCCCCTGCATGCATTTAAACAATTTGCATTAGTCATTCATTTCATAATAAGTCATGCATTGCATTAATATACATAAAAAAAAGTGGGTGCAATTTGTCATGGTAACAGGCATTACTGGACCGTTTTAACCCCTCTAGCGGCCTTTTATTGACCGTTTGAATCACCAGCGGCCCCCACGACTGGAGGACTTCTTCGGTCTACAACTCATAGGCCAACAGTTTGGCTGGGGCCTTCAACAAAAGCCTCTGCAAACTCCTAGCTAAGATTGTTAGCCACCAAAAACGTGACTGGGGTGAAAAGGTCTTCGAGGCATTATGGGCCTACGGGATGGTCTACAAAACCCCTATGGGATGTTCACCGTTCTCCCTCGTCTACGGATCGGAAGCCGTCATCCCCATCGAAATCCAGTTAGCATCCTACCACATGGCGGTACACACCGACTTAGTCGGCCCTGATGAAAGTGAATACCAAAGAAGGCTGGAAGAGCTTGCTGGTCTGGAAGGCAAGCGGCTCGAAGCCTACAAACACCTGTAGATGTATCAGGCCCGCATAGCGCGAGCCTACGACAAGCTCATCAAGCAACGAGCCTTCAAGCAAGGCAACCTTGTCATGATCAAGGAAAGGGAAGTCATGGCAGGGCGTTCCAGTGGAAAGTTTCAGCCAAATTGGCAAGGCTCGTACATCATCTGCGATGCCTATGAGGGTGGGGCATACACGATCGTAGATCATAAAGGCCACAAACCCTTCCCGCCTCTCAATGGCAAGCACATGAAGTTGTATCACGTGCAAGAACATGAGTTCGCATGCCACGTCAATTAAGGCGCACACTCCCAGCCCCAGCCAACCGAACAGGTCTTTGCCTCGCAGGAGAGTGAACCAGTCACTTCTCCCGACTCTTCTCTCCAGTCCAGCAACAAGGCCAGCTGAGCCCTTCCAGAATCACCGTCAGACATCCTCGAGGCTAGTTCCCCGCCTTCATCCTAGCAATGACAAGAGCGAGGGCACCGCCGTGCCAACCACAGCTCAGCCATTAGGCTCTCAGGTAAGGAAAAGAAAATAAAAAAAATAACAATAAAATGGGGCTAAAAATAGAGGTGCCCTGATGGACCCAATCGTTCCCCTCCACGAGGAGACGACTGGGGGCAAAAAGGCCAGTAACCCAACTGAGGTGAAACCCCGAAAGGGATGTCTCAGGCAAAATTGGGAAACCCCTCGACGTGAAAACCCGCAAGGGTGCGTCGAAAAAATCTAAAGGGGGGCGGCTCCAGTGAAAACCCGAAAGGGCGCTGGAGCCGATAACGGGAAAACTTCTCTTCCCCCACCAGTCAGGGTGGTCTTCACCTACTTCCCAACAACCGTGACCAAGATTGCGCTCATTGACCCTACCGCGTTAACGCGTTGACGCGCCCTGGGGACCTGTCGCGTTTTGTAGGGTCGTGCCCCTCGTGACGAGCACGTTCTTCTCAGATCGCGCTTGAGGTGGAGGCCGCATTCATGAACGCGCCCAGAGTGGGCGGCGCGTTCATGAGGGTGACCAATTTTAGAGGCCGAAGGGTGGGCGGGTAGCCTGGCGTGCCTTCCTTGGCCCGTGTGCATCCCGGGACACCCCGTGAGTACCGTGACCGTGTTTTGAGGGTCCGAAGGTGTCATTTTACCTCGAATAGTGTTCCCGTGGGCTTGAGGGTCCAGGCAACCCTCTCATGCCCCGATTGTGCTATGTAGGCCTCCGGTCAACCCGGTTGTGACTCGATGGTCGACCTTTAGTCTCGTAAGTGTTCCGGACATCCCGTGGGTTCCGTGACTATGTTTCAGGGATGTCTGGAGGTACCATGTTACCTAGATTAGCGTGCCCATAGACTTAGAGGGTCTGGGTGACCCTGTGTGTCCTGGGCTTTTGTGTTCTTATTGGATTGAGCCACCATGAGTCATCGTGCCAAGATTTCTTAGCCTAGGGTTAGGGCAGATTGACGGCATGGAGCCATCCGGTACAACGGTCTTCACCCCGAGTCTTGCGACTCAAGGACCGTTGGGTTATTAGGTCTAGTGGGCGGTCTAAAGTATGGTGGCCTCGAGCCACCTGTTACTTCGTGTTACTCGCAATGGGCGTGTGCGTGGTTTTCACTGTTCACATTTAGTGAACCCCCACTAGTCGTAGCTTTCCTGCACATGCTCCTGCGGACCCACTTGGGAGTGGTGGAGAGCGTGACCCGAGTTAGACGGTGAGTAGGTTGGTTACCATAGGGCCCCCACGTACTGTCGAGTCTGGGCTGGTGGGGGAATTACTAGCTAGAGGATAGACTTAGGGCGTATGGTCTGAGTGTGCTCACGGGGCTGAGGGTTCAGACCTGCGCTGACGAGCGCGACCTCAGCTAGTCCTTATTTTATGGTACTTTTGGTTACTGAGTGTGTCTGAGTCTCTTACCTAGGGCGCTGTAGCTAGACACTTGTGATGCAGTGTAAGATGTCAGGGGACGCATCCGGTCGTTCTTCTAGTGGGTGGTGCTCCCGTCACGTGACGTGAGTTGTCGCCACACCCGTGTTTTCCCCTACACCTCTGGCCCAAGGGAAATTCTGTCAAATTTTCGTCAGAAATTATCAGTGTTTTATTTTCTTTGCCTATAGTAGGGTCCCCCGTGGTCTTCATTTCCCATCATCTTCATCCATTATAACCTCTTTATTTTTACCCATGCGTTTTGTCCTTGCGTGACACTTGATGGCATTTATCGAGGCTGTGCCGGGGAGCAATGCACATGGCGTGCCGACGAACGAAACACATAGTGTGCTGGGGAAACACATCTGGAGTGTGCTGGTGAGGAGCCTCATGGGCGTGCCGGCGAAGGCCGCTTGGCCTGTGCCAGGGAAGCCAGGTACTGGCGTGCCGGTGGAGACCCGCAGGGTGTGCCGGGGAAGGCCACCATGGGTGTGCCGATGAACGGCCAACGGGTGTACCGGGCAGGGGCACCCAGGACTGTACCGGTGAAGATCGCAGGGGTCATGCCGGCGAAGGCCCCTCAGGGCGTGTCGGGGAAGACCTGTTCAGTGGGATCTTAATATGCTTATTTCTTCTTTCTTTTCCTCCCTTTTGCTTACAGTAGAACCTTCCCCTCCCTTTATGGTTTTAATTTCTCATTGTCTACAGTTTGTTCTAATCCTTGTTCGTTGCACTTTGTAGATAAATGACTGCCCCGAGTGGTTCTTCTGCTCCCGTTGCTGCTAGTGCCGGACGTGTCCCTCCGCCTCCAATGCCGGCCGTCACATGGTTCAATGTTGAAGATTTGGACCGAGATCATGCTAAGGTAGCGGCACTGATCGACTCCTCAGGCTCGGACACCGAGAGCATGGACGTCCAGAGTCTTGCCAGGGCTGAGAAAGGCTTCACCTTCGACTGTACTACAGGGAGCTATAGGGGAGACTTCCCAAAGGACAGGCACTTGCTCCGCTTCCTTAAGAAGTCACGATCTCGGGAGAGGCAAGAGCTGTGGATTGTGAAAGCGATGGAGCATGCAGTTCTATAGGCTCGGGACAGCTTGTCACACGTTATCCCTAGAAGCATCCCTATGTACTTGGTGGGCGAAGCCCATGAGTGGGAACCCATACAGGGGCTGGAGGCCGTGCTGCCGGCAGAAGATAAATTAGTGAGAACCCCCGGCTTTACTCCAGCCAAATGGGACATGGCCGCGGGCTAGGTTCAGGGTGAGCAACACGGGCCATGTGTGGGTGGTCTTGGACTGTGAATTCAGTCAGTCAGCTTGGGGCTGGAGATTTTTCGTGTGTCCATTGGATGAGGGATCAACTCGGTAGCTTGTGAGCTACCTTAGGAATCGTGTCACCGTGATTTCAGACCTAGGGATTAGGCCAAATCGACGGCGTTGTGCCGTCACGTGAAACGGTCTTGACCCCGAGTCTCGTGACTCAAAGACCGTTGAGTTTATTAGGTCTAGTGGGCTGTCCAGAGTCAGGTGGCTCCGAGGCACCTGTTACTCCGCTTTACTCACGATGGGTGGGTGCGTGATTTTTTGTGTCCACGTTCTGTAAGCCCCCACTACTCGTAACCTTCTTACAGCAAGCGTATGCTGACCCACCCGAGAGTGGTTGAGCGGCTTACCCGAGAGAGAAGATTTTTAGACTGGTTACCATAGGGCCCCCACATGCAGCCTGAGTCTGGGATTCGGGGGAAGAACCAGCTAGAGGATCTGACCTAGGGCGTATGGTCTGTGTGTGCACACTTGGCTGAAGGCGTCGGACTCGCGTTGACGAGCGCGACCTCAGCTAGTCCTTATTTTGTGTTCCTGGTTACTGTACGGTGTCTCAGTCTCCGCCTGGGGCGTCGTAGGGAGACACCTGAGGTTGCGGATTAAGTCGTCAGTGGACGCATCCGGCCTTACTTCTGGTGGGCAGTACTTCCGTCACGTGAGGTGAGTTGTCGTGTCACGGGTTTCCGTTTCCCGTCTGCGAGATGGGATTTCGTGTGTTGTTTCGGGTGTTTTCCCGGAGTCGAGGTCTAGGGTTCCGGTGAGCGTCACCGAGGGCCTCTCCCTGGATGGCGTAGAGTTCACGATGGTGAGGTCGTGACTGTGTTTCCAGACCGCATGATTTTGACGTGGGCCCTTGTCTGTGAGGACAAGCCCCCACGATAGTGGCGTCGTGACGTTTTTCCAGTAGCGTGACTAGGGTGGTGCATTGTCTAGTACTCCCCCGACCGTGGGATCGAGATGTTGAGTCCCATTCCGGTAGGGGTAGCTGTAGAGCCGAGATTTTACCGGCATCTGTGGTTACTATTCCCGCCGTTGTCGTTGTTCTAGCTGTAGTTGTTGCTTTTCGTGCCACAGTGTTTTCGGTTGGGGTTTCGCGGGATCCCTACTGAGCCAGTGATAGGAGGCCTCCCGCCAAATGGGACACCACTGCGGGGCGCGTTCACGGCGAGCAGCACCGCTACGGCTTATTTCTGGCTCCGTTGAAGTGGGGCTACAAGGAGGAGCCCTTCATCCTTGACTGCCTGATGATCAGGTTCAAACACGAGCTGTCATTGGGCTGGTTTGGAGAGCTGAAACTTCAAGACGCGCACAGCTTCAGGGAGGGGGCAGTGGAGTTCACGGACTATGCATTGTTCCACTATGCTCCCATCTTGGTCCGGGCCGGCATCTATCACAGTGTATATGCCTCCCGGTACGGGTATCCAATCTCCAAAGGCCTCTGCTATGGGATGATCGAGGTCTTCTACGCGGAGATGAACACCTTTTACACAGCAGAGGGCGAGACCTCGCTAGACTTATGGAGCCTGAGCCAGCTGAGCAGCCTGCCCATCGACGGGGAGCCCTACGAAGAGGTCTGTCTCTCGGACTTAATCAAGGATGAAACCAACAGAGACGGCTATTACTCCTTGGGGTACTCTTACCGGTACCTAATGAAGGCATACCGGGAAATGTACAAGCTGGTGCACGGAGAGAAGCAGCTGCACCGTGGAGACCAGAAGAGAGTCTGGATGAACCTATGGCTGTAGTATTTCTATGATGGCCCGAAGAAATATGCGGATTTCCCTTGTATCAGAACCGCTGTCGCTCGGAAGAAGCGCGCCAAGTCGAAGTCAGACGTGAAGATCCCGTCCAAGGGGCGTTTGGGCGGGTTGAACCCGATGGCGCTGGATCCGACGACACATTGCGCGACCTACTTGATGTACTGGCTGTGCTCTTTCACCATGTCATACGGGGATGAGACCGTAATTCGACCAGACGCCATTTACCCCGCGTGCCAGATGGCGTGGGGGATCAAGCTGTCGCTGTGCCCGACCGCCCTTTGCTTGATCTACAAGGCCCTGGGGGACATCAGCATGCATCAGTTCCCAAGGCAGGCCCGCTATGTGTGCCCCTTGCACTTCTTCAATGCTTGGGTCTGCTCTCTGTTCCCCGAGTTTGTGCCTCGGGCTATCCAGGACGGGGGCTTGATGCCGAGGATGCTGGAGTTTGCCAGCGCAGAGGCGGTCGTCACCTCGAAGCAGCTCTATGACCTTCGGGGTCAGTTGACCACAGTCCCGCAAGAAGCCGCCGGGACGATCTATTGGAGGAAGGAAGACCACCAGAAAGAAGAAACCAGATGCGTCCACTAACGTCTTACACTGCATCTCAAGCACCTCGCAGTCAAGCTCGTGACAAGTGAGTGACACATCAGTACCGCACCGAGTGACTAATCAGAGTAACGCTCATCAGCGTCAGTCCAAGCCTCTGACCACGTGTGCATGCACTGACCCATCGCCTTGATCCAGGCCTCTAGCTAGTTTTCCCTCCCAGTAGGATGCTACTGACTATGCGAGAGGGCCTACGGAAACAAGCTTACAAACCGTATAACGAGAATACCCCGCCACCTCTCCCGGGTGGGCCGACACGGACGTCGTCGGGCTATGACTAGTGGTTCCACTAAAAGGAAAGAGAAAACTGCTCTAATGGGATGTAGAAGAATGCCACAGTATATAAAATATTTTAAACATGGCGTATATGAAACATGAATTGCATAGAAATTACACATGCAAGCTTTTGAAATCTTTAGGTATATAACGGACTCGAACTGCCCCGTTACACACCATAACGGACCGGGGAAGGACCGCTATGCTTCACAGAACTCAAGAAATTCACAGATAAACTAGACTATAATGCACCGGGTAGGTGCGCTACAGGACTATAATGCACTGGAACGGGCGCGTTAAAGTCGACACGCACACAATGCAACAGACGAGGAGTATAATGGGCCAAGGGTGGGGCGTTGTAATGAATATAACGCACCTCCCATGAGCAGTTATGCCTTCCAGAACGTCTAAAGTCCACAGGAAATCACGGCATATAACACACCTCAACAGGGGCGTCATATTGGACATAACGCATGGGGACAGGGGCGTTAAAGGCAACGGACCTTTAACTCAATACAAGAGACTATAACGCACCAGGGCAGGCGCGTTAAAGCCACCTGAACATGAAAATCCACAGGAAAACTCAGACACGAACAATATAATGCACCACTTGGGATGCGTTAAGGGACCATAGTGCACCCGGGCAGGAGCGTTATGTCACCTGGGTTTCGTGACTCCGGAGGTCGGAATCGAAAACCCCTCCCGATCGATCGAAATCGATGAGGGACATGGCGGAATACAAAACCTGTTAAACTTACCAACCCATACCGATCATACAAGCCTAAGCATGCCACTAGAAATGAAATACGATGCCCATGGAATTAATTTTAACAATTACTACGCTCCATGCAGGGAGGGGGATCACGGGGTGAGGGCAATCAATTACACGCACTACCCTCGCGCAGGAGGGGGGAACGAGGGGAGGGGAAACCAAATAGCGATCGTACGATGCGCTCCAGGGTCCAATCTCGGTGCTGCCAATGCTGGGACGAAGCTTGCAGGATGCCGAAGGATTCCGACAAGTCTGACATCGAGCTGATGTCGCTGGAAGGCAGAGGAGGTCGCTGCCGTGAGCCTGCGCGGTTCTACCTCGCAGGACTGGTTGGCGCAGTCGTGGTGCGTCGGCTGGTACACTTGCTGACAAACTCCAAACGTGGCGGGACTAAGTCATGGACGTAGCAGATAGGGAGGTCTGCGAACCCTCAAAAGATGGTGGCCGTCTGATCACCTCGCTGGATGTGGTCGCCGGAATGGTTGGCATCAGGTTCCTGGGTGAACAACAGGATAGGTCACTGATGGTCATCATGGAACTTCCAGTGTTGACATCAGAACGAGACGAAACAACTGGCGTTGGTTTTGTATCGTCGAAAGACACAATTTTCCAGAAGACCGCTTGACCTGAAACTGAGAGGAGGAGGACGTGTCGGGGCCGACTTGGCAACAGTCTATTCTGGGCAAATAGAGGACCCCAAGTCTGACGCGATTGAGGGAGAATGGACTCCCCGGGCTGTGCTGACGCCGAAAATGGACAGGACCACCTCAGGGTCGAAGGTGACTAGAAGGGGAAGAATTCTAGTGAAGGGGGCTCTGGCTGATCCACACAGGAGAAGTCGGTGTCGGCATTGCCATAGGGCACTCAGAAACAGTCATAGTCCGGGCGCAGTTGCACGGAAATGTCTGTAGCGGTTGATGCCGTTGTCGAAACGCGACGAAACCACCGCTGCTGCGAAGAGGACTTGGAGTAGAACGATCCCACAGAAGGGGGCTCAGGCTGATTCATGCAGTAGGCAGAGGTGTGGATGCTGCAAGCTCTACCGATGATTCTGCTACCAGTCTGGGCGTAGCAGAACAAGGGAAACCTCAACGTCGACGACGGGGATGTGGCCGAGGGAGGCCGGGGCCGCCATGGACGTACCTAGAGGGGGATGGGGCGTGGGTTGCAGGGTGGGCTAGCTAGGGTTAGGGGGGCGTGCTGGTTGTGGAGGAAGGAGATGAGAAGGGGGCGGCCCAACTAGATTATTGTGCTATTTCTGCTATTATCTTAGCTTCTTGTGTACCCTCACACCATCCTTTAACCCTTCCAAGTCTTCGGACTCATGGGTGGTGGGCCAAGGTTCGAGCCGTGCTGGTTCCTTTCTGGTACTCGGATCTTGGGTCACTGTAGTTGGTATCAAAGTGGGGTTGTGGTGGTACATAAGAACCTGAAATGATTGCAATTGTCCAGAAGGTCTATGAATGTCTTGTACAGTCGACGACTGGCTAGGGTCACCATGTATTTTATTGATTTTTTATGGTTGTTCCCTTGTTACCAGGGAGGCATGGCGTCGAGGAGGAGGACTAGCTCCCAGCAGGGAGAGTCAGGTGATGGCCAGGAGGAGCAGAGTAGAGCATCACTTTCGGGAGATACGGCTAGAGAGGTGCGAGTTCCTGAAACAAAGGAGTTCTTTAGGGGCATGTATCAATATGTTCTTCAGCAGCAGGGGGTGAAGCTGGCGAAGGCTCGTCATCTCGAGGTGGTCATGGTAGAGTATTGAAGGAGTTTTTGCAGTTCCAATCGCCCCTTTACAATGGGCAGCCAGATCCTGAGGTTGCCAGAGAGTGGTTAGATGTATTGGAGGGGATATTCAGTTCTATGGAGTGTGCTGAGGAAGAGAAGGTGATGTTGGATATCCATCGGTTGTAGGGGTCAGCCCGGACCTGGTGGACGGTAGAGTGGGGGGCAGCTTTCTAGTCTCGTCCCCTTCAACAGATTGCGTAGCGGGAGTTTGTCATGACTTTTGAGCATGCTTTTTGTCTGTCCTTTTTCAGATCGCAGAAGATGCGCCAGTTCCTAGAGTTGACCCAGGAAGATATGACAGTGATGCAGTACAAATCCAGGTTTATTGAGCTTGGCCGTTATGCGCCACACGTCATAGCAGATGAGGAGCTGAAGACCGAGCAATTTGTCAGGGGTTTGAGGCCAGAGCTGAGGCATCCCTTGCTTGCGTCGTGTGTGGCCAACCTGGATACGGCTTGCAAAGCAGTAGCGGTGTTAGTGGGTGATTTGTAGAGGACCCGAGGTTAGAGTAGTGTCAGTCAGACGTAAATAGGCCTCAGTCAGCTGACAACCGTGCAGTAGCAGAGTACTGTCTAGCCCTCAGTAGGCAGTTCAGAGGCATCTCCGTCCACAGCATCAACAGTAGATTCGACCTCGTTTGGATCAAAGCTCAAGAAGTTGTTTAGGGATGCCAATTTTCGTAGGAGGCGTCGGGATAGTAGAGAGCAAGGGCAGGTGTCAGCAGCCCACACCCTACTAGTGGTAGGGCTTAGTGAGTGGTTCTCGGGGTGGGTGTCCTCGGTGCGGCGATTCTCATCAAGGCAGGCAGTGCTTAGCGCCCGAGATATGCTTTAGGTGTGACCAGGAGGGGCACATGGCACGTGACTGTCCTCAGAGATCACATCAGCCACACGAGTTCCAATAGCCACAGCAATTTCAGCCCCAGTAGTTACCACCACAGCCGTAGCAGTAACAACAGTAGGGTCAGTTTCTACAGTTGACGCGGTCAGCTACTATAGGGAGGCAGAGATCCCGAGGCAGAGGTACGCATATGACCAGAGCGGAGGTAGAGGCGTCGCAGTTAGTCGAAGGTACTATTTCGATTTTGGGTTATGCGGCTCAAGTTTTGTTTGATTCTGGTGTGTCTCATTTATTTATATCGGAAGGATTTTGCTTAGAGTGTCGAGGAGTCAGTGGCTGAGATGTATTGTGATTTGGCGATGGAGTTACCTATTAGTGCTTTTAGGCACATCCCGTATTGTTTTGAGAATGTGCCTGTGTAGGTTGAGGGGTAGAATTTGTCGACCAGACTTTATGCATTGCCTCTTTAGGATTTTGACATGATTTTGGGCATAGATTGGCTTGAGGCCCATGGTGCCATGGTGGATTGCAGCTCGAAGAGGGTCTAGTTTCAGCATCCTCGTAGGTACACCTTCTACTTCCAAGGTATCCGATCTTCCTCTCCTCATTTTCTTATTTCAGCCATTAAGGCTCGTAGATTGCTTGATGCGAAGTGTCAGGGTTTTCTTACTTCGGTGGTCGTGGTTGGTCAGCAGCGTCAGGAAGTGGACGATATTCCTGTCGTGTGTGAATTTTTCGATGTTTTTTCTAAGGAGTTGTTAGGGTTGCCACTACAGTGGGAGATTGATTTCGTGATCAAGGTAGTTTTGGGCACGACGCCTATGTCGAAGGCCCCTTATCGCATGCCGCTAGTGGAGTTAAGAGAGTTGAAGGCGCAGCTGCAGGAGCTACTTGCCAAGGGGTATATTCGTCCTAGCTTTTCCCCTTGGGGTGCGCCTGTGTTGTTCATGAAGAAGAAGGATGACAGTTTGAGGTTGTGTATCGACTACTGGTAGTTGAACCAGGTGACTGTTAAGAACAAATACCCATTTCCTCGGATTGATGACTTGTTCGATCAGCTTCAGTCAGCCCAGGTGTTTTCGCAGATTGATTTGAGGTCGGGATATTATCAACTGCGGATCCGAGAGTCTAACATTGAGAAGACTACATTCCACTCGAGGTATGGGCATTATGAGTTCTTGGTGATGCTATTTGGGCTCACCAATGCCCCCGCAACATTTATGGATTTGACGCATAGGGTGTTCCATCCGCACTTGGATCAGTTCGTAGTCGTGTTCGTGGAAGACATCCTTGTGTATTGACGGTCTACTGAGGAGCACATGCATCATTTGAGGGTCGTGTTGTAGACCTTGCAGGATCACCAGCTGTATGCCAAACTCAGGAAGTGTGAGTTCTGGCTTTGAGAGGTACACTTTTTGGGGCATGTGATTTCTGGTGATGGTGTTTCCATGGATTCAGCCAAGGTCGAGGCTATGGTGCAATGGCCGAGGCCGAGTTCTATCACAGAGATTCAGAGCTTTTTGGGGCTTGCAGGCTATTATAAGAGATTCATTCAGCATTTTGCTCGTATTGCGGCCCCGATGACTAGACTTACACCTAAGAATGTGTCATTTGTCTAGACGGAGGAGTGTGAGCAGAGCTTTATGGAGCTGAAGAGGTTGCTCACTACCGCCCTAGTATTGGTGTTACCTTCAGGGTCAGGAGATTTCGTGGTGTGTACAGACACTTCCAGGGTATGTTTGGGTGCCGTGTTGATGCAGCATGGTAGGGTTGTGGTGTATGCATCTCATCAGTTGAAGCCATATGAGGAGAACTACCCTACCCATGATCTGGAGTTGGCGGTGGTGATCTTTGCTTTAAAGATGTGGAGGCATTATCTATACGGTGAGAAGTTTGAGATTTTTACTGACCACCAGAGTTTGAGGTATGTGTTTACCTAGAAGGATCTTAACCTCAGGCAGAGGAGGTGGATGGAGTACATGAAGGATTATGATTTTACTCTGTCTTATCAGCCTGGCAGCGTCTGATGGTTCCATCACCTGGAAAGTCTAAGCACTCTATCGGGATTGTAGAGCGAGCCAACAACCATAAAATGTAGCATTTATAGCATAAACTAGCATCCCCCAAGTTGTAGAGTGTAACGGACCGGGCCATGGGCGTTAAACGACTATAACGCGCCTCCTGAGGGCCGTTATGCTCACCCGAACTCAGAAAATCCAGAACCATGCAGACCATAACGCATCGCCTATGGGCCGTTATGCATTGCATAATGCGCCTATACCCATGCGTTATGCTCGCCAGCGTTCCATCAATCACAAAGACTATAACGCACCACCAGGGAACCATCATGCATTGCATAACGCGCCTTAGGACATGCGTTATATTCTCCGGCCATTCCGTTTGAACCACATGGACTATAACGCACTAGAACGGACGCGCCATGCCCATATAACGCATCGGGGGACAGCCGTTAAAGTCACCCGAACGTTAATTCTACAGAAAACCACTCAGGAAACTACAGAGTATAATGCACCTAACCTGGTCCGCCATACAATGCATAACGGTCTTCCCTAAGTCCACTATGCTCCACAGCCTAACAGACCTATTGGACATTCGATGGCATAGCGGTCCTCCCTAGGTCCATCATCCAATGCACGACGCACCTATGATGGTCCGTTATGCATCCTGGAAACCCCGAAGGATGAGTTTGTACCCAAACTCCCCTCCGGTCAAGCCGGATCGATGAGATATCAAAAGGAAAGGGGTAGAGGAAAGGAAATAACATAACTTTCCTAACTACACCGCCTCCAAACATGCACAAACACCACCCCTAAACATGGTTTAATACATTAAAAAGCCTAAAAATCCCAAATTCACCCCATGCACCAAAAACGATGTAAACGTCTACTGATGGACATGCATGTACAGTCAAAATGTTCCTAACGCAGTAAGGATTCCATCCCCTTACCTTGATGGCGGCAAAAACCTCGAAATACGTGCGAATAGACGTCGAAAAGTCAGGTTGTCCCACGACCCGTACTGAACAAAACGTCGACGATCCGCAAAACAAAATACACCAGCACAATCCTCTCAACGAGCCGGTCCCAACGACAGCTCCTGCGCCTCAATCTGGGGTCGACACAGCCCATAACGGACGAAGCAGGAAAAGGAGAGAGAGAAGGTGTGCGTGGGTTTCTTTTCCCCTCTCCAACTTTCATGAAGAGCTCAAGGTCTGAATCTGATGTCTACCCTACAGTCAATGGTAGTTCTCAGGAAACTCCACTGCTGCCTTGAGATTTTGGGTTCTGTCCAACAGCAGCTTAGAAATTCGGTCAAGGCCAGATCTGGAGTAGTCAATTTTTTCTCTCTGGTCGTAGATCGAAGGACTTTGAAAGAGATTTCCAACAGTACCTTTGAGCGTTGATCCGACGTCGGGAGTGATCACAGAAGTGATTCTTGCTGGGTCACACGCCTGAGAACAGAAGTAGTAGATCCGTGGGCACCCTTTTCAACCAGTGACGATCGGAGCCGCCCGGCCTCCGGCCGGTGAACCAGCCCACCGCCAACCCAGGGAGATCCCCTCCAGGAGTACCCACCACAGTGGTTCCACCTCGGTCCCACATGGCCCCACTGACCAGCACGTGGGCCCCATGGTCGCGAGTACGTGTGCCACCAAAGCTACACAAGAAGCTGCCCATCAACCCGAACCCATTACTCCCAGGTCCCACTGTATCGCCCTTTACCTCCCTACATGGAGTGGGCATAGAAGTCATTGCTGTAATTAATTTCATTACTGTTTCGGGAGTATCAGTTCGGTAGGGGTCATCTTCCCTACGCTGAGAGCGTGGAGGTATCGTGTTCGTTCCTTTGACTCAGCATTTTACTTTATTTTTATATATTTCATATGCCACTGCTAGAGAGCATGCTAGGATCATAGCCCTCTTACTTTTTATATCACCGCTGCTGCAAGAGAGAGTGAGACCATCCCGTGACCCGATCCAAGCACAAGAGAGAGCCGACCACCCTAGCTCACTGTCGATTTCTCAACCGTGCACGCCCGTACGCTTCCCTCGTTAGGGGCGATCGCGAGCATGCTTAGAGTCCAAGGATCACATATCCAATTGGAGTCGAGTCGCGCGTCCGTCCCGTATCACCGTGCTCGGGGCCCTCTTTATGATGAAAAAGGAAGATGCCTTGCTACCGGGGTGACATTGATTTGACTCTAAGGAAAGAAACACTTAAAGTACAACCCGTTCCAAGCGTGAGCGAGCTCCTCACCATCTGCGTTTACTAAGCGGTAAGCATTACCCGGATAAGTCTCTTTAACAATAAACGGCCCTTCCCAGTTTGGTTGTAATTTGGACCTAGGACCTAACCCTAGCCACCCCCTCACCAGTACCCCACGCCCCTGCTCCCTCTCCCTCTGCAACCCACATTCGCCTCCCCTCTGCTTGGTGTGCCCACAGCAGTTCCCGAAGTCACTCTTTCGTCGCTCCTCTCCCCGTGGATTAAGAGGCTTTGTTCTGCTGCACTCTGCTACAAGCCTGCAGTAGAGACTCGGTTGGCAGGCCTTCTAGCGGCATCCAAAGCAAGATTCGGCTCGGGGTGTCTTCAGAAGAGTCGTCCACCTTCGAGTCGGCCATGCTCCTGCAGTGGTCCAGCCTCCATTTGACAAAGGCATCAACCGCTACAGGTGTTTCCGTGCAACTGCGCCCGGACCATGCCTATTTCTGAGTGCCACTTGGAAACACCAACACCGACTTCCCCTGTGTGGATCGGACAGAACTCCCTTCATGAGAGTTCTTCCCCTTCAAGTTGCCTTCGATCCTGAGGTGGTCCCATCCATTTTTGACATCAGCACAGCCCGGGGCGTCCATTCTCCTACGACTGCGCCTGACTGGTGTGACCCAGTCTGCCCAGAACCTACAGCAGACTCGACAGCCTTGGCACGCCTTCCTCTGCTGATTTTTGGCCTGAGGCATCTTCACAAAAGTTGTGGCACACGATGACATGAAACCAACCCAGGTTGTTTCATCCCGTTCTGACGTCGGCACCAAAAATTCCACTACGGCCATCGTCGACCTGTCCTGCTATTTGCCCAGGAACCTGACGTCGACCGTCTGGGTGACCACAACCTGCGAGATGATCTGATGGCTGCAAGATTTTGAGGGTTTGTAGTACCCCCTGTCTGCTACACCCACGAGTTGGTCCCGTCACTTTTGGAGTTCTACAGCAAGCGTACCTATCGACGTACCACGACCGCGCCATCCGGTCCTACGAGGCAGAACTGCACAGGCCATCGGCTGTGACCTCCTCCACCTTCCAGCAACATCGGCTCGATGTCGAACTTGCAGGAATCCTTTGGCATCCCCCAAGCTTCGTCCAGGCATTGTAAGCACCTCGATTGGACGTCGGAGCTAGGCATATGATCGTAGTTTGGTTTCCCCTCCCCTCGTTCCCCCCTCCTACACGAGGGTAGTGCATGTAGTGGATTGCCCCATCCCCGTGATCCCCTCCCTGCGTGGAGTGTAGTAATTGTAATAGCAGGGGGTTATCGTCACGGCTGGGTTATAGTCATTTTTGCCCTTGCCCTGATGTAGGAACAAGACCGGCACGGTATCTCTATTTTTAACCCCATTTTTTCCCTTTTTTTTGAATCGACATTTGTTCTGGTAGCATGCCGATTGGCCTTGCCGATGCTGACAAGGGTCGGACCTGGGTTTGTTCGTCGACATCAGTTAAATGTCGAAGCAAGGGTAGTTTCATTAACAGGGACGAAAGGTCCGAGTTAAGGACGAAGGTTGACCGATCTCACCGATGATGACGAGGGTCGAGTATAAGCCTATTCATCGACATGGGCTACATGCTGAGGCAAAGGGTAGGATTCAGCAACGAGGACAAAAGGTCCAAGTGGAGGGCAAACGTTGACTGACCTCACCGATGATGATGAGGGTCGAACACGGGTTTGTTCATCGACATAGGCTACATGCCGAAGCAAAAGGTAGGATTCACCAATGAGGACAGAAGGTCCAAGTGGAGGGCAAATGTCGACTGACCTCACCGATGGTGACGAGGGTCAAATGCTAGTTTGTTCATTGACATGGGCTACATTCTGAAGCAAAAGGTAGGATTCACCAACGAGGACGGAATGTCCAAGTGGAGGGCGAACGTCGACTATCATCGTCGATGATGATGAGGGTCGAACGCTGGTTTGCTCATCGACATAGGCTACATGTCGAAGCAAGAGGTGGGATTCACCAACGAGGATGGAAGGTCCAACTGGAGGGCAAACATCGACTGTCCTCACCGATGATGACGAGGGTCGAACACTGGTTTTTTCATCGACATGGGTTACATGGCGAAGCAAAGGGTAGATTCATCAACGAGGATAGAAGGTCCAAGTTAAGGATAGAGGTCGATCGGTCTCGTCGATGATGACGAGGGTTGAACACAGGTTTTTTTTTAGGGAATCTTTAGTGGGCCTTTTGATGATCGTCCCTTGGAAGTCTCATTGGGAGGAGAATAAAGAGGAACTTTTAAATTACCACCTTACTGACTTAAGCGCCCTTTCAGGTTTTCACCGAAGCCAGCCCCTGTTGGGACGCGGTGCCATGGATTCAGAGGGGGGGTGAATGAATCTCCCTTTAAAAAAATTTTACCTCAAGATAAGATCTACTGCTGATTAAGCCAGTCCCAGCAGATTGATCTATTTCCCCAATTTAGAATACCTTTCCCTGAATCAATCCGGACCTTCCGTCTGGATAGATGATTAAACCCCATATCCTTGCGTTAATGTAAACCCCACATTAACGATAAGACCCACATCTCCAGTGAGCGGCTTCGTGCCCAAGCTGTCATACACATGCATCCTTTGAATCGATCCAGACCTTCCGTCTGGGTGGGTTATTAAGTCCCATGTCCTTGCGTTAATGTTAAAACCCCACATTAACAATGAAATTCACATCACCAGCGAACAGCTTCGCACCCGAGCTGTCATATACCCCTCTCTGAATCAATCTAGACCTTCCATCTAGATAGATGATCAAATCCCATATTCTTGTGTTAATGTAAGACCCCGCATTAACGATGAAACTAATGCTCTCGGCAGACGGCTTCGCGCCTAAGTCGCACCACCCATTCAAGCCAACCTAGGTTTTTCACCTGGGTGGACGATGAGACCTCATGCCCTTGGCTCTCGAAGTCAAAGGTCCCAATTGAAAATCATGATGAACAAAACAAAAAAAAGAAGAGACAAGAAAGGGGTTAAAAATAGAGATACCCCGCCAGACTTGTTCGAGCACTCCGAACAAAGGCAAAAATGGCTAGAACCCGGCTGTGGTGAAAACCCGAAAGGGCACTGCAGGTAAAATTGGGTATCCCGCCACGTGAAAACCCGAAAGGGTGCGTGGACAAAAGTAAGAGGGGGTTGGCTCTGGGCAAAACCCGAAAGGGCGCTTGGGTCAGTAATGTGGTAATTCAAAATTTCCATCTCCCACCATTGATAAAACCTTCCGTTGATCGATCGGCTCCTTGCCCGATCAACGATAAAACCCATTTGGGATAGACCTTACGTCTATTCTAATAAAGCCTCTATACCTCGTTCAAACGCCCATTCCATTAAAACCCTCATACTCCATTAAAGTCCCACCGATGATGAGCCACACCCGCATTCTCATAAACCAGCTGTTGATTGACCGACACACTGCCCGATCAATGATGAGACCTACTCAGTTTAGACCTTACGTCTTGATGCGGGACGGACACGGGAGACCGACTCTATATGATGCGGACCTCAGACTCTACATGCGGACATGACCAGCAATGCGCCGATATGAGGGGCTTGAGGCCCGACACTAAGAGATCCTAGGGCTATACGTCGCTAACAGAATGCAAGCTCACTCGTGACCCGACCCGGGCACGAGGTTGAGAGTTGACCACCCTAGCTCATTGTCGGTTTCTCAACCGTGCACGTCCGAATGCTTCCCTCGCTAGGGATGAACGCGAGCTTGCTAGAGTCCTAGGTGTGCATTCCAACTCGGCGTCGAGTCTGCGTCTGTCGTCCCGCATCAAGACTCCTAGAGCAGGTGCATGCGACTCAGATCGAGTGTGATGGGTAATGGGAGGCCGAGCGTGCGGAGCTTGAGGATCGAGCCGAGGGGGTCGAGTGACTTCGGGCGGAGGTTGAGGTTGTGCTAACAGAGGTGGAGAAGAGGTCGTCCAAGCTTGCTAGTAGGGTGGAGTCAGCCGGGGTGGAGGCACTCGAGTGGTACAAAAGCTCGGAGGACTACCAGATCGATCTCCAAAAGGCTGCCTTCCCTTATTACCACTCGGGCTTCCGTCAAGGTGCTGAAAGGGGTCTATCATCGGGCCAGCTTTTGGGTGGAGGAGCAGGTGCCTGGGGCGATCATATTCCCATCTGGGCAGTGCTACGACTCGGATTCGGCGTCTTCCGAATCTTCTGGATCGGCGTCAAGTCAGGAGGGAAGCCGAGGGGACTCTACCTCTTCCGAGGGATCACCAACTCTGGCTGTCTCGGGAGGGCGCGCAACCGAGGCAGTTCCCACACCAGTGGGGTCAGTGCCTGGGTCGGCTGTCACCGAGGGTGCCGGGGGTGGATCACCCGATACCGAAGAGCCTTTGATCCCCGAGTCTCAGTGCGGACCCGAGGCCTAATGTATCTTTGCTTTCTTTTTTTGTGCTCTTTCCTTCAATGTATTTTTGAAGAAAATTTTCTTTTCTCCTTGGTGTAGTAATGTAAGACTACTTTTTGGAAAATATGATAGCGATGAGGTTAGATATTAGATTAACTATTCCTTACTACCTTTGGTGTGATCTGACTACCGTATTCGTAGTTGTTGGGAAAGTATCAATTTTCTCTGTGGATATCTTGCACGCCGATTGGCTAGATATCTGACGAAGCGTCTTTCTGTTTTCCTCAGCTTTAAATGACTTGCCACTTCGCGTGCCCCTTGGGGGAACTTGGGGAAGACGAGGCGACTGCCTTAGGGAAAAGGCTCCTTTAGCGTGTTTTTGAGGGGAGAATCATTTAAGGCAATTAGCTCCCCTTCGGCCTATACACTATCATAAGCAAATTCATTTAAGTCCAAGGATTAGGAAATTCACCAGGAGCTCCAATGCGCTCCGGTACTCATCCCGCTGCTGGATGGTGGCGTGGAGCAGTCCCTCGAGCTCAGCAATGTGTCCTTGTGGGTCTAGCTGTATTTAGAAGGCATGTGTCAATGCATATAGAGATAAATTAGTTGAATAGCAAGGTCTGAGTTAAAGTTCATACCGGTCGTCGGGTACCGCGGAAGACCTGGTCGCCATACCGCTGGGCATAGGCCTTCAGGTAGGCCTCGTCACTACCAGCCCGCTCCGTCACTGCCCGACCCTTTTGCTTCCAATCTTGAATATACTTTCTTGCTCGACAGCTCCAGTCCATGTCGCCGCTAATCCCTTCAGAAGATTTCCCCGGGCGCTCGTCATTTCGGCGAGGGAACACCACCTCAGGTTGGCACATTCCTCGCGTCCTCATGATCAGGTGGTAGTGCAGAGGCTCGATCACGTTGATGCAATGCAGCTAGATGTCCCGTCCTCTGTAGGCCAGTGAAGCTTCCGCCCACGGCTGTCCCTCATGCCTCTCATCCAGATACGGTGTCCAACGCACTTGAAAATGCCATTTCAAGTCCATGTCAGCCTTTAGAAATATTCAGGGAGCATATAGAAAAGGTTTAAGTTCAGGAGCTTACCGATGCATGCGGGAATGAGTCGATGTCGTCCTGGATCGCCCGGGTCAATCTCTTGATCGACCCCGTGTCTCGAGCTACAGTCCATCGCCTCGCCATGGGAATCTGCTCCGGATGTAGCTTGGTCCCTCGCCTGATCCCGGGTAGGTAAAAGAAGATCCAGATCTGCATGTTAGGAACATGTGGAAAGCATATGGCAGTCATAGGTGTAATCAAATGCATTTAGAAGTTAAGCATTTACCTGTAGAAAAGGCGAGAAGCCGCCCAGCATGGTCTCCCGGTCGGTCGCGCTGAGAGAATCGAACAGGAAGGCTAAGACCGCTGCTCCCCAGGCGTATCTGCCCACTCTGCCCAGATCTCGTAGTAACGGTAGGAGCCTGTAGCTGATCATTTCGGCTCGGGTCCGGAACAGGAGCTTCCCGAATAGCAGCATCAGGAAGCATCTCAACACCTTATCTCCCTCCGGTCCCACCTCTGCCGTTACGCTCGGACGCACCTGCCCGATCTGGGGGCATAAGAAGCAAAATATACCCCACTTTGGGGGCATAAGAAGCAGAAAATACACCCCGTGCCAGAGGTAGAAGCAAGAAGATATACCCCACTCCAGGGGTAGATGAAGAAAAAGAAATATACCCCACTCTAGGGGCATAAGAAGCAAGAAAATATACCCCACTCTGGGGGCAGAAGAACAAAAGATACACCCCGTGCTGGGGGCAGATGATGAGAAATATACTCCACCCTAGGGGCATAAGAAGCAAAATATACCCCACCTTGGGGGCATAAGAAGTAGAGATACACCCCGTGCCGGGGGCATAAGAAGCAGAAAACACACCTTGTGTCGAGGGAAGAAGGAAGTACAAATCACGAGGGACATCTCAAGCCCCTTGCAGCACGACGAAAGCTGGAAGAAAGAACAAACCACAAGGGACATCTCTAGCCCTTGCAGTACGGTGAAAGCTGCTGAAGAAGAATAAACCACGAGGGTCATCTCAAGCCCCTTGCAGTACGACGAAAGCTGAAGAAAGAATAAACCACGAGGGACGTCTTGAACCCCTTGCAGTACAGCGACAGCTGAAGAAAGAATAAATCACGAGGGACGTCTTGAACCCCTTGCAGTACGGTGAAAGCTGAAGAAAGAACAAATCACAAGGGACATCTCAAGCCCTTGCAGTACGGCAAAAGCTGCTGAAGAAGAATAAACCACGAGGGACATCTCAAGCCCCTTGCAGTACGGCGAAAGTTGAAGAAAGAATAAACCACAAGGGACATCTCAAACCCCTTGCAATACGGCGGAAGCTGAAGAAAGAACAAACCCCTCAGCCATTGACATCTTGGTCGATAGCTCTTCAACCACCGACATCCTAGTCGACAGCTTTCACAGAATATCCGAGCTCTCCAATCATCGGCTTTCACGCTGAATGAACAAACAAAAAAAAATCATTGGCATCAAGCCAACAGCTTCCCAATCATCGGCTTTCATGCCGACAGCTCATTAATCATCGACTTTCATGCCGACAGCTTCTTAATCATCGACTTTCGGGCCGACAGCTCCTCAATCATCGGTGTCCAGGCCGATAGCTGTTCAAAGATGTTCAAAAATAATAATAAATAAATAAACAAACAAACAAACAAAGGAAAGAAGAAAATAAAAAGAATAAATAAACAAATAAATAAACAAACAAACGCCTGCCAATCTCGAATCCACCCTTACCACAGAGCCTCGGGACACAACCTCTTACAATCCACGGTACACTTCTCAAAAATCAACAAGTGCCGCCTGCTACCTCAGTAAGCTAATCGATAACGCCACGACCAATGCTCACGGGTCCCCAGACAATACACTTCTTACCATGGTCGATCACTTGATCAACCTCACCAGTGGCTCACGGCAACCAACCGAGACCTACAATCTTATCAGAGATCACTTCTCCAAAAACACGATCTCACCCAAGGACACGGCTTCCAACACAGAAACAGGATACTCATGCGGCAACCCTGCCAGCACATTTCTCCAATTCTCAATCCAGCAAGTGCTGCAGATCACAATGCCTTAAGCAACGGCACGGCAACAACATGTCTCACGCAATCGAGACAATCTCACACCGAGGAACCAATCCTCCGACGCCGCCCGTAGCATCCAACGCTACGATCCTCCGTCGCGCACTCAGATCCCCGTGCACAGCCACCGCAATGACAACTTGGGATCCTCCACCCCGACAATCCTCTGCAACTCCGCAGGCTCCGATCCTCAACACCTCCAAAAATACAACACCAGTCACAAGTTCTCATGAACACCGCCCAGCTGGCACGCATCCTTCTGGAGCCGCACCAACACCCTTACACATCAGGGAATGGGCGCAACTTCTCACCGGCAACCACCTTGCCAACACGGGATTCGTCTCGCACGGGCTTCATGGCACACGAGAGAGGCCAACCAATCTGAATACATGATGCAAGATGACGAACCTCAACCCAACGCGATCTCCTCTAACCAAGGAAAAACTCAATGCACCTCTGACCAACGGAAGGTCCCCGTGCTCGACCTGACCTCGAACCTTACACACACCGGGAATAGCACTTTCCAGCACCGGAAAAACTATTACTCCCGTCAGGTCAGCACCTCCGACACACTCACCAAGGGTCTTGTCGGACCACGATCACAACACCTCTCGATGCACCATCGCTACGACTCCTCGAACCGCAACACACCATGCCTCAAGCCGCAACACGAGCCATAACCGGCACCCGCCAACGCTCATTCTCGAGCCGCAAGCTCGCCACTGAGCCTTCACATCTCGAACTAGATCCAGGGCAACCATAGCCCAATCCAAGAAGATCCTCCGCTCATCCGAGCACATAATCCCTTCCTATGGGAGTCGGGATACCAATGTGACCCAATCGCCTTACCCACCACCCACCTTTCCCTACCCCAACCCACCATGTTTGGCCTAACCCAACAATTCCTTCACTTGGGTCACACCATGGGAGCCATGGCCTTGGGCCACATAACCCTAGGTAATAAGGTAGTGTCCCACTCCATGTTATCTACCTTCCTAGACCCCTTTGACCCTTATGAGTGGAAGCTCAAATGCCATCCCATACACCCGCACATGGAAGTCATCTTTGAGATAGGAATGCATATGTCTTGGCATATCACACTGCTTGGCATGATTAGTACATCAGGTCCACTCGTTCATGTCACCCGCATGTCAAGTAGGATGCATTAATGGTCCATATTCGGGTGTAATGGCCCTCCCCCATTCATCATTGGTCTTACGCATGTTAGGAGCATTCACGGATGTCTGGGTCCCCTGACATTTGCCACCCCCATGCACGATAGATTCACCTACGGATGCCTCGGTCCTCCTAGGTCCATCAAAATCTTCATGGCATCAACGCATGATAGGTCTAACTACAGTTGCCCCGGTCCACCTTTGCACAATATCCTCTTTCACACCCACTCACCGCATCATGATGCATGGCATGAGCATACATGCAAGCAATTCACGACGAGTGGTGATGTTCATGAGGAGCGAGCAAACGCTCGCAAGTGCCTCTTGGGATCCCAAGTAGGCAAGCTATTGATGGTGATATTGGAGTGGCTCTACCTTAGGGTCACCTCCAAATGGAGGGCACGAGTGCGTGGACCTTCCCAAGATCAGAGTGGCTTTGGCAACCCAGCTTACGGGTTGGACTTACCGATGGGTTCTAGGATATATCCCACTTCCCACATGGTGGACCCGGCACCCTATAAGGGCACCGAGGTGGAACCCAGTGAGCACGTCGAGCCTACTCCCACCTTTGTGAGTGACATCATCGGAGAGCCTCCACATATCAGCCTGAGAGCCCGACGTGAGTACACGGAGGTAATACTAGGCAAGCAGGGTACCATCATCGGCAAGAGGGTGTGGTCGAGCCACCTTGAGAGGCTAAAGAGCCTGTTGAACCCCCTCCGTATATAACTTGATATTCTGTTTTGATGATTGACCAAATTCATATTGAACTGAAAATGAGTGTAGCAAATGGCTTGGATTGAAGCCCTCCTTCTCACTTTTCTCTCTTGCTCGTTCCCCTCTCTTGTTCTCTGTTCGCCTATTTGGCTTCTCCCTCTCGCGTTCCTCTCTGTTCTTCTCTTCTCCGGTGTGTTCTCTTCCACGTTGTTGTTGTTCTCTACGGCACTTGAAGATAGGAGGGTTTTATAGGCAAAATAGAGTATTGCGAGGAGGATGGGACAAGTGTCCTAGGCCGACTCGCCGCCGTGCGGTTCGTAGAGGGTGTGCGTCGACTCAATAAATGGGATGCCAATTCAACCTCAACCGCACTGACTCACTAACCCAAAAGAAGGCGTCGATCCACCATTTGTAGAAGCACACCGATTCAATGGGCTTGGGGTGGCACCGATTCACTGGCGCAAGTGACACTGCTGCGCAGATTCACCTCGGTAATAGGGGCATTTTCATAATTTTGTCTTGTTACATCGTAACTGACTGCGGTGGAAGCCCGACCTCTAGTGCAGCTTAGGGTTTAATGCGGTAGCCTCAGCATGTTGATTTCCTCCCTCCCGAGTCTCGATTTACAATTTCGAGTGATTTTGGACACTTGTAGAACCTGTATCCGATTACTTGGGTTTTCTATTGACATTGCCTTCGACACCCTGCTTCGAAAGACCAGGGACGTCTCTTCACCACAAGAGGCTTCCTCTTCAGGTGGCAGACCACCAGGTATATTTTCGTCCTGATCGAATGAGGTATGGGGTTTATTCGGCACGACCGAGTCGATGCCAGTTTGTTGGGTTTGTTGATTTTGGCAGGCCATGCAGCATTGCCAGTTTGTTGTAGACTTCTTACATACGTCTCAAGATGATAACTTGTGAAGTCCCTGATGCCAGTCTAGCACTGGCGTATTGGAGGCTTACAGATGTGCTTCGACTAGGGCCGTGCTGAACCCAACAGCTATTGGGGTTCGGGCTGCTACCGGTGAGGCGTTAGCACCAATGTGCCCAATGAGTAATGTTGGTGCTTCAGATGGAGGCCTAGCAAGTGGCTGAGGGTGAAGGTCACGTTCTTGAAGCAGGTCTTGTGGGAGGGCCTTCAAATGTTGGTTCTCTTTCATGAGAGTCTCGAGGGTCACCTCTTGAACCTTGTTCACCGGAGGATCATTGTTGGCCCGATCCACTTTGACAGGATCGCCACGGTCCTCGATTGGAACTTCTTTTGCACGTTCTGATGCCTGAGGTCTGACGAAAGTGCTGATGTGGCCTACCGGGGCCAGAGGCTGAGTTTAGTGGTGAGGCCTCTTGAACTGGGCCAAATGGTGGTTCAAGCCATCGGATTGGGTGTCGGGTTGATGTCTGGTGCATAACACGCGAACAGCCTAACTGCGTCATTGATGAACTGAACCGTCTGCTTCCTCTGGAAATGTTTCACAGAGTGAACTGGTGCCCCCAGTCTGTCGAAGATCGAGGTTCGTTGCGGTGGAGCCTCCGTTATGGTACCGACCCAAGGAGAGCTCGAGGCTGGGTGCAAGGGGGACCCGAAACGAGCCCCTCTTTATTTCTGCTTATTTAGGTGCGAGATGCAGAGTAGCTGGGTGCCATCGGACTGTGTCGATGTAGACTCGGCTATGTCTCACTCGACATCGCGCCCGACCGTTTGGAGGGGGTTCTTGGTACGTGCCCTCCGAACAGCTCGAGCCTCCTCTGGGGTGAACCAGATTCTTCTAAGGCTGAGTTGTTGACCTCCCTTGTCATTATTCCTTTGATAAGACTTGGGAGCCATGATATCAGGCTGGTGCAGGTGGCCCTGATTCGTTGCCGAGGCACCTGCTCCTCTGAGCTTTGCCTTATCCTCTCGCATTTACTACAGGAGATTGAAGTAGTTGGTAGTGGGGATTGTAGGCACGGCCTACTCTCGAGGTACAATTGGTTTGCCCCAATTGAGTCGAATGCACAAGTTGCCAACAAGAATGGTCTTGCCGGAATTATTTGTTGCAGCGGTAGGTCGCCTACCTCTATGGCTGTTGCGATGGTTCTTCTGGGGAGTCAAGGAAGATCTAGATCCGAGGTGGTAGACTGAGAAGACCCGATCTACCATTGCTGGCAGCGCGAGGCCGTCAGCCGAAAGTGCTTAGAGCGTCCTTTAGGGCATGAAGCCCGTATCGAGAACCGATGGCTAAGTGACTCGAGAATAAGCTCTTGCCTGAGCCAATAGAGGCATTGCCGATGCTCAAGGTGTCACTCTTGCACCGAGAACCAATGTTGGAGAAGGTATTGGGGTGCCAACAACCTGAGGTAGTAAACTTGTGTCGAGTGCTGGCACAGCTAGAGTGTGGGGCAGAGGGCCCATAGTGGGCGCTGAGATTGCCACATCCCAAAGAGGAATGCCTGTGCTGGGAGATGGTGTTGCTAGATTGTAGGGGGAAAGACCCCGTGATATAGTTGGGAGGCCAGGGGCCCGATGTGGAGAGTCCACACCGAGGACAGAGCTTGGTAAGACCCAGGGTTGTGTGCCCAGGCTGAATGCTGGGGACCCTCAGACTCGGGGTTGGGAACCCATATTAAGTGATGGCCCGTTCAGGGTTCGGGTCGGAAGGCCCGAATAGAATGCAGTGGAGCCTTGGCCCCGAGGCGGAAAAGCCGTGCTGGGGGCAGGCTTGATTGGGACTCAAAGTTGAGAGCCCAAGTGAAATGCTGAGGGGCCAGGGACCTAGGGCAAGGAGCCCGTGTCGGGTGCTGGCTTGGCTGGGGCTCGAGATTGGAAGCCCGAGTGAGATGCTGGAGTGGTGGCCGAAGTCTGGGACATAGAGCCCGTGTTGGAGATCAGTCGGTCCTGGGCTCGAGAGCTGCCGCTCGTCCGGGCAAGAGATGGTGTAGGTCCCCTGTATGGACCAATGGTGGAGGCCCCGAGTCTGACGCTCAGGCGGGCTACCGATGTTGTAGAAGAGTGTGACGCATTGACCGCACGAATGAGCACAGGCACTGGGAGTGGCTGTGGAGCAGCTACGGGGACCATACCCAAGAAATGGAGTGATCCGATGACGGGGGCAAGACTGTCGAAAGTGATCAGCGTCGTGAAATATCCCACCAGTGCATGAGTGGCAATGATAATGGGGCCATACATCATGACCACCATGGTCACTAGCATGCTGGCTACTGGAATGGGGCGACGGTTGAAGACGGTCACCGAGCATGGTACGATTGTCAGAACGCGAACTGGAAGCTACTAGGGAAAGCGTGCATGTATCCCCCCTCCACCTCTCCTGCAAGGACAGGAAAAATGGCACCCCGACTTCAGGACTGGCACAGGCTTCTCTTCAGCATAAAGAAGAAAGACGGGAGACGTCTCACTGGGCATGCCATCCTTTTTGTTGGGGGGCCCCGTGGGCGCATGCGCGAGGATATCAGTGGCCGAGGTGAAGGAAGGGATAAAGCGATAAAGGAAAGTTCTTCTGACAAGTTGCAGGCCCTGAGTGTGCTGAGCGGGCAAACATTGATAGATGACCCTGTATCAACCAAAGCTGCATCCACACTGACTTTATTCAAAATAATGGTAATGCATAGCGACATCTGCCGAGCTTCAGGAGGTGCTAGCTCGGTCTCAGAGAAAGTAATTGCTGGTCCTTTGGAAATAGTAGCCAATGCTGTCGGAAGGCTATCAACTGCCATGTCCTCATTGACCATCACCTTTTGAAGGAAATTTCTCATTGCATCCTGATGAAGGGTAGATCTTTTGATAAGCTCCAGCATTGATATTTTGGCAGGTACCCTATCTAAGTGATGTAACAGATCGTATTGGGTACCCGACAGTGGGTCAGCCTCTTCTTGGTCGGCCAGTTGGGCAGACTGGGGATTGGAGGTAGAAGCATAGATGCGATGAAACAAATGCCCGCTCCGTAGGGCAAGATTCTATGCCGGCACGGCATCAGCTAACAGCGTAATTAGCCCGATGGGGTGGATGAGTGGCATGGGAGAAGGTGTAGTGGAGACGATGGGGGTGGAGGTAATGATGGGTTGTGGAGAAAGGATAGCAGGTGGAGGGTTGGTGGCAGATGTGGTGACGATGGGTGCGGGTGGATATGGAAGGGTGAAGGTATGCGAAGGTGTGCTAATAGTAGCGGGGGTGACGAGTAATGGGTGAGATGGAAGGACAGGTGAAGGGGTTGGCACAGAGGTAAGAGGGGTAGTGAATGGAAGGATGAATGATGTAGCAGGCAGAGGAGGGGTTTGATGTGTTGGCGTAAGGATGGTGGGAGCGGGTGATGAAGAAGAATGGCAATGGTGGAGGGCCATTACTTGCTGAGTAGAACTGTCATCATCAAAGGACCACCCGGTGTCGAGAGCTGGGGGATGAACTAGGTTAACTTGAGCCGGTGCCGGATGCTGAGGTTGCAGAGCGGGAGGATGGTTTGGCATTGGGTTCTGGTGGATCCCCAAGTCTTGGACCGGTTGCTGCTATTGTTGTGGCTGCTGCTGTGGTGGCGGTGCCTGTTGTTGCTGCACTTGCTGCCTCGACGCTTGCCTTCTCTTCTCTTTAATTTCAACAATGGCCTTGTGCATCTCGGCCCAGTCAATACGGTGCCCCTCATGAAGGTCATAAACCAGGTCTCTGAACTGAAAACGAACAGGTCAACTTTTATATCCATCGTTTAAGCCTCGGTCAACAGCGATCCTCAGGAGAACTTGGATCTGCCCTGAGATTTCAGTTACTGTGCAACAGTAACTAGAAAAATTGAAAAAGGCCAGATCTGGAGCGATTAATTTTTTGTCTCTAGCCCTAGAGCGAAGCACTTCAAGAGAGCTTTCCAACGGTGTCAGTTTCGTGTCGATCCGACATCAGGGTTGATCGCAGTGTCTGTTCTCACCAGAGTGCGCGCCAAAAATAGAATCGGTAGACCCGTGGTCGATTGTTCCGACCAGCGCCGATCGGAGCCGCCCAGCCTCCGGCCGACGAACCAGAACTACCGCCGACCCAGGGAGTGATCTACCAGGCGTCGCCACCTCAGAGGTGCCACCAGGTCCCACACTGCCCCTCCGACCAGCACGTGGGGCCCACGGTCCCGAGTACGTGTACTGCTAGAGAGACGTGAGAAGCTGCCAGTCAACCCGAAATCGGTCCTCCTGGGCTCACATGTGTAGCCCTTTACCTCCCTATGTGGAGTGGGCAGTAATTCATTGCTGTAATACATTTGTGTAATATTTATCCACGGAGTACGAGATCGGCCGGGTCCGTCTTCCCCAGGCCGGGAGGGTGGAGGTATCGTGTCCGCTCTCACACTCGACATTTGCTTAGTTCATATATACTTGTTTATGTCACTGCTAGATATCATTGTAGGATCGTAGCTTGTTAAATATTGAGATATCACCGCTACTGCGAGAGGGAGAGTGACCGTCCCGTGACCCGATCCGGGCACAAGAGTGAACTAGACTACCCGACTCACTACCGATTTCTCAACCATGCAAGTCTGAGCGCTTCCCTCGCTAAGGGATGAGTCACGAGCTTGCTAGAGTCCTAGGTGTCCATGGTCCGTCCCACATCAATTTGGTATCAGAGTGAGGTTCAGTCTAGGGTAGTCATTGCATAAGTGTCTTAAGTGTAGGATCATATTTTAAAATAAAAAAAGAGTGTGTTTTGGTTTGCATCCCAATAGTCGTTAGTCGTCATTTGCATGCCCACTCATAGGGGTACTCCATACTCACCACCGTCACCACCTATGGCCAATCCCCGAGCCCCTAGTCTTGATGCCGCATGGGTGGCCAACATGTTCCAATCCCTTATGGACAAAATGGAAGGGTTGACCGTGCACGTCCGACGCTTCCCTTGTTCAGGGGCAGTCACGAGCTTGTCGTGTCCGTGGTCTCGTCCCGCATCACTCCGCACCTTAGTGAGGGAGTTCTAGCCCTCACCTCTTTTCCTTTTCTCCTTATTTGTCTGAGTCTGGTCTTGGCACCACTCCTTCATTGTTGAGCCGCTTCAAACCTTTGCCTCCTTCTTTCTTATCTGCCAAACGAGGGCAACAAGTCCCATGTTGATCACAATCGCCTCCGACAGCTGCTTTCTACAACCAAGATTGCAAGGTAACATATTTGCGTAAGTTTGCATTTCATTATCTCATTCCTTTACGCACGATTTACAACGAAGTGCTTCTTAACATGATTAAGAGTGGTAGTCTAGGCCTAATCCTAGGTTCTTTAATTAATGTCTCAAAAGAGTCCTTAGGCTTGCTATTGTAGCACCTTTGGTTTTAAAAAAAATCGTGCTGGGAGTTCAGCATTCTCTCTACGCTCATTAAGGGCAACCCGTAGCTGGGCACTCCACACACTTCACGGCGTCCTTAGTCATCTCTTTTGGTAAACACCGTTGCTACTTGGGCCATGCTCGAGGGCACGAAGTCTTTTCTCTTCTCTACTCGGCCAAAGTATGAGGGTAGAGGTAGTCTAGGCAAAACAACCAACCTAAGCACACCTCGACAAGAGGAAGTCTCAAATAGGGACAGTCTATTATGAACTTATTCTCAATATTAATCTCAATGTCAATATCTTTCAAGTCCAAAGGACAACAAGAAAAGAACAAAATGAATGATGAAATGTAGATGTAAAAGAAAATATTCAAAGAATATGGAATGGCAAGAGGGCAGTACAGTTCCCCGCAGGACGTTATGAGCCCGATCATATGCGTGTCTAAAAGAGAATTAAGGTTCGATGATAAGACAAGAAGCCCTGACGCAATGGATCGAATCTCTACGGGTTGTGCTATGGAAAGAAGTTAAACCCAATATTGTCTTAACACATATTAGGCTTATCTCTAATTTTTCTTCTCTTCTCCCTCTAAGACCTAGTGTTTCTCAAGTATGGCCTTGGTAGGGGCACAGCTCCAAAGGCAGCCGACTATAGGGCGCCACCTTTAATACATGCCCTGCTCTGGGCAATTCTTAGCGAGAGGGGAAGGAACAAGAACCCCTAGCCAACGGTTTCTAGTCCATCCATAGTTATCTAGACCTGACCCCCATCCACTAGAAAATCCACCAAAAATTAATAACTCCATAAACGCTCACATAAAAGGTATCCCCATTCTCCTGACTTCCAGGTCTATAACTTTTGTGAAGGCCTCATCACCCATATCTATCATAAACCCTTTGGTCAAACCACATTCTCAGGAAACCACCTTTCCTATCTAGTCAAATCGAGATCTGGGAACCAGCAGCTTCTAAAATCAACTACGGCCAGCAAAGGGAGTTTTAAATTTTTCTTCTAGACTGGGATCGTAGCACTTCGAGAGAGCTTTCCAACGCCGCTGGTCTTGCATCGATCCGGCATCAGGGCTGATCACAGCAACCATTCTCGCCAAGTCACGCGCTGTAAAATAGCAAATGATAGCTCGTGGACAGCAAGTCCAATGCTTAGAGACCGGAGCCGCCTCTCCTCCCACGAGGCGAACCAGCGCGCCGCCACCCGAGGGAGCATCCCTTAAGGACCCCTGTCACAGCGGTGTCACTCTAGGCCCACTCGGCCCCACTGAGCAGCACGTGGGCCCCACAACCAACAGCAAGCATCTTCCAGACGGCACAGTTGGAGCAGACCAAAGTGCTGCCCACCAACCCAAGAACAGTCCTCCCTGGCCCGCTGTAGCCATTTACCTCCCTGCGTAGAGTGGACAAAGATTCATTGCTGTAAATTATTGTGATTGTTATATTAACCGGGAGTTACCGTCTTGGCCGGGATCGTCTTCCCACGCCCGGAGCATGGAGTTACACTCGGCACCCCTCGTAGTCATAGTTATTTGCTTTCTTAGTATACGCTATTACTACCGCTGCATGTGAGTAGTTACTTCCTAACTCATATAATTCAACTCACTGCTGCGAGTGAGAGAGAGAGACCGTCCCGTGACCCGGCCCAGGCACGAGAGAGAGATTGACCACCCTTGACTCGCTGTCGGTTTCTCAACTGTGCAGGTTCGGACGCTTCCCTCGCTAGGGATGACACGAGCTTGTCTAGAGTCCTAGGTGTGCATTCCCAATTGGAGTCGAGTTCGCGTCTCTGATAACGCAGAAATGTATGTCATTACTACACATGCGCGCTAACAATCTTAAAACCGAACTCGCACAAAATGATCAAAAGAGAACGTAGTACTATGGCAAGCACGGGTCGAAGGGTATCGTATTGACCTAGTCTATTACTGCTATGAGCATTAGGTTCATTACTATAAATGGAGTCTGTGCCCCTACTTTCGAAACTCAGTCCATTTACTCTATCTTCTATTACTGTTAAACCTAACGTTACTCTAGACTGCACACTACTTCACTCTTATGAGATCAGTGTTGTTGCTTTGCTCACCTCCTGAACCATTGCCAATCTACCCCTCCTTTTTGCTTATGTCAAAGGGGGAGAATTTGTTTTGGGGAGAGTAGTCTTACAAAGTGGGAGAGGTACAAAGGGGGAAAGGGGGAGTGATACAGAGAAGAATTGGAATTGTCGAGTCTGCATCTGCATGGCATTCAGGGCTGCATCATTAGTGTTCCCATCATTCTCTGTATTGTCCATTAGTGTTGCCATCATCAAAAAGGGGGAGAATATTGTAAACCCTATTTTGATGTTTTGATGATAGCCTACAGTCTTGGTTTATTGATGGCCAACTCTTATGTCTTGTTCAGAGTTCTTTTGCCTTAGCTTTGTAGAGTTAGAGTTTCCCTTCAGAAAGTCTGTGCATGGTCCGTGCACAGCCCACCGTATAGCATGTCTTAAGTCCCATGCAGAGTCTTCAAGGTGCATCATATTAGGTTAAGGCACAAAATGTCTAAGTCCAAAATATGCACGGACCTATACATGTATGGAGTTATGTGGGGACACTGTACATGCATGGACTTTATACATGCATGGACTTATATGGAGACACTGTACATGCATGAACTTTATACATGAATGGACTTATATGGAGACACTGTACATGCACGGACTTATGTGATTTTGTGCCTTAACCTAATATGATGCACCTTGAAGACTTTGCACGGACTTAAGACATGCTATACGGTGGGCTGTGCACGGACCATGCACGGACTTTCTGAAGGGAAACTCTAACTCTACAAAGCTAAGGCAATAGAACACTGAACAAGACATAAGTGTTGGCCATCAACAACCCAAGATTGTTGGCCATCATCAAAACATCAAAATAGGGTTTACAACATTCTCCCCCTTTTTGATGATGGCAATACTAATGGACAATACAGAGAATGATGGCAACACTAATGATGTAATTTGACATGACAGTGCTCCCCCTGAATGAAAGTCTGAATGAGAGTGTGCTTCCCCTGAATGCCATGCAGATGCAGACAATGTGAATCTGCCCAAGCCCCCTTCGGTGGGATCGTTCTACTCCGAGTTCTCTTCGCAGCAGAGGTGGTTTTGTTGCGCTTCGTCAACGGCATCAACTGCTATAGGCGTTTCCGTGCGACTGTGCCTGGACTACGCCTGTTTCTGAGTGCCCCTTGGCAACACCGACACTGACTTCTCCTTTGTGGATCGGCCAGAGCCCCCTTCACGAGAGTTCTTCCCCCTCGAGTCTCCTTCGACCCCGAGTGGTCCCGTCTACTTTCGTCAACAGCACAGCCCAGGGCCTCCATTCTCCCATGGCTGCGCCAGACCCAGAGTCCTCTGTTCACCCTGAACAGACTATTGCCAAGTCAGCGCCGACACTCCCTCCTACTCTCCGTTTCAGGTCAATTGGTCTTCTGTAAAGTTGTGGCTTTAGATGATACGAAACCAACGCCAGTGGTTTTGTCTCGTTCTGACATCAACGCTGGAAGTTTCACCATGACCATCGGTGACCTATCCTGTTGTTTTCCCAAGAACCTGATGCCAACCATTTCGGCGACCATGTCCAGGAAGGTGATCAGACGACTCCCATCTTTTGAGGATTCGTAGAGGTCCCTGTCTGCTACGTCCATGACTTGGTCTCGTCACATTTGGAGTTCGTCAGTGAGTGTACCTACCGACGCACCACGACTGCGCCATCCAGTCCTGCGAGGCAGAACCACGCAGGCTAATAGCAGTGACCCCCTCCACCTTCCAGTGACATCGGCTTGACGTCTAACTTGCTGGCATCCTTCGACATCCCCCAAGCTTCGTCCCTACATTGGCAGCACCGCGATTGGACGTCGGAGCGCATCGTACAATCACTGTTAGAGTTCCCCTCACCTCGTTTCCCCCTCCTGCGCGAGGGTAGTGCATGTATTTGATTGCCCTCACCCCTGTGATCCCCCTCCCTATGTGGAGTGTAGTAATTATAATAGCAGGGACTTCGCCAAGCCTCCTCGATGCAGCGTGACCACCGGGTGTGCACGCTCCCCAGCTCGCCATCTTCTTCGATCGGAGTCGGTCCTTCGGACGGGCTAGGTACATGCGGCTGCCTCTCCACTCTACTTGTCTAGTATTAGCTCCAACTGCAGCGCCCGTGTGAGGAGTGCCCGGTCCATAATTCCACTAATCGTGAGTTCTTGCTGCCGGTGTGCGTTGACGCAGTGCCTTTGCTGCGTTAACGCAGTAGAGCCTATTAGCTACATGCTCCGACCTTGGAAGCATGAGCATCGACCTTAGCTTCTTAGGTGTCGACCTTTGCGCGAGGACTTCAACGCTTCTTCACTTCTGCGTCTACGCAGCCTGCAGCTGTGTTGACGCCGTGGTGTAGCAGGAGCCTCAGCAGCATTAGCCAGTCCTCAGAATTTTTGGGGAATGGCCTGGAGTCGCCTCTGGTCGCAGCTGTCTCTTGTGGCAAGTCGGCTCTGCCCTGACTGGTTCTGTCCTCAGGATGCAACAGCAGGATGATGGCGTCGGTAAGAGTGCTCCCGGAGTTGGAATGGTGCAGGACCAAAGCCAGCACGTCCATCTACGAGTCTCCTTCATTCTCCGACCAGGAAAACCTCTAGAAGTAGTCGGGGCAGAGAGATAGGAGGTACACAGTAGCAGGGTATCAGGGCTGGATTTCTGTGGACTGACATGTGCACCCTGACGAGAAAATTCAGAACGAGCAGTCCCGACCTATGAATGCAGTTCCGTCAATTGGGTTGGAAGGAGGACTAGTCGAAGAACGCCCCGACCAAGCGGCGCGACAAGGGGAGCAAGGATGTGGCCGTAGCAGCTTCTGTGGCAGGGAGGCTCTGCTCTGGCTGGTACAGAGTACTGGGCGCAGCAGCGGGAAGACGACGCCGCCACGAGCACTCCCGGAGGCAAAATGGGGCGAGACTAAAGCTGTCGCGTCCATCTACCAGTCTTCTTAAATCTCCAACCAGGATGATCTCCAGGAGATGTCAGAGCAGAGAGATAGAGGATGAACAGTAGCCGGGTGTCTGAGTTGGTTCTGGTTGGACTGACCTGCGCACCTGGGTGAGAAAATTCAGAACGAGCAGTCTCGACCTCCAAACGAAGCTCCGTCGACTGGGTTGGAAGGAGGACTGGTAGAAGAATGCCCTGGCATAGCAGCGTGTCAAGGGGATCAGGGATGCAGCGGTGGCAGCTTCTGCACCAGGGCTCATGTCTCCCCACAGATGCCAGTTGCGCACTCCGGCGAGAATGGACCTCCCGGACAGCCACGAACTTGGATGAAGGCGAGATCACCTCGGCGTCGAAGCTGACTTGAAGACCTTTCCGGCGGTGTATGGTAGGCCTCCAGTGGAGGTCGGATGACCCCAGAGTCAGGTGGCCTCGAGTCACCTGTTACTTCGTGTTACTCGCGATGGGTGCATGCGTGATTTTCTGAGTCCACATTCCGTGACCCATCCACTAGTTGTAACTTCCACGGCACGCGTGTGTCGGCCCACCGGGAGCACTAGTGTGGCATACCCGAGTTAGACGGTGAGTAGGCTGGTAACCGTAGGGCCCCCACGTACCGTTGAGTCTGGGATGGTGGGGAAAATACCAGCTAGAGGACAGACCTAGGGTGTATGGTCTGAGTGTGCACACGAGGCTGAGGCTTCGGACCCGCGCTGACGAGCGCGACCTCAGCTAGTCCTTGCTTTGTGGTACTCCTGGTTACTGTGCGTGTCTGAGTCTAACACCCGAGACGTTGTAGCTAGACACTTGTGACGCGGTGTAAGACATCAGGAGACGCATCCAGTCATTCTTCTAGTGGGCGGTGCTCCCGTCACGTGACGTGAGTTGTCATGTCCTGGGTTTCCGTTTCTCGTCTGTGAGACGGGGTTTCAGGTGTTATTTTCGGGAGTGTTCCTGGAGCCGAGATCTGGGACTTTTGGTGAGCGTCACTGAGAGTTCTCCCTAGACAACGTAGAGTTCACGACAGTGATGCCGTGACCGTGTTTTCAGACTGTGTGGTTTCAGCTCAGGCCTTGCTGTGAGGATAGATTTTTGTGACCGAGACATCGTGGCATTTTCCTAGTAGTGTGGCTAGGGTGGTTCGTGTCTGGTGGTCCCCGATAGTGAGATCGGGATGTCGGGTGCGTGACTTGGCTGTTCCCCCGACGGGAGACCGGGTCATGTTTTTTAGTACGGTAGGAGTAGCTATAGAGCCGAAGTGTCATCGGCCGCCATAGTTACTGTTCCTACTATTACCGTTGTTCTTTTTTGTAGTTACTGCTTTCCGTACCACCGTTGTTTTCTCAGTTGGGGTTCCGCGGGATCCCTACTGAGCCAGTGATAAGAGGCTCACCCCTGGTTTTCAGGTGCGGAGGTCCTTCCTCGGGGTTCGAGGACGTCGCGTGGAGGTTCCTAGTTGCCAGCTTGCCGGGCCAAGTGTTCACTTGGCATGTGGTACGTTTTACTGCTTTAGATTGTACTTTCTGTTGGACTGGACTCTGTTGTAGTTAGATTATTTATTTCTGTTATTATATCTGTTGTCCTGCTTTATTTGATGGGACGGCCAGGAGTGCTTGTGCATGCTGTGTGTGTCTCTGTGTGTTTGTGTCGTGTCAGGTTTCGGTCAACCTGGTGAGACCAGGCGTTGACAGGTGACCTTGCCTATGTCTCGACGATTCTGTCCAGCTCGAGATAGTGTTCTGGATGCCTCGAGGAATCATCTTACCTCAGTTTGCGTGTCCAGATGTGCTGAGAGTCCTCGGTGTTCCCTCAGGTCTTCGCGTGTCGTTTCCTCCGACAGCATTGTTTCCTCTGGCTTAAGAGTAGACTGATTGGCGGCTTGCTCCGCTGTTTGTGACGATCTTGCCTCCGAGTTTTTTGACTCAAGGATCGTTACGTGAGTAGGCCTAGCTCCCTTGTCCTAAGTTGTCGACAGTGGCTATGTTGTCATTGGTGCCTCGGAGTACGTGCAACAGTGCTCCCTTGCTTGTCTGTACTTTGGCACCCGTGTTTTGAGTCTCCGTGTCTTGTGATCCTCCACTAGTCATAGTCTTATGACACGCTTCGGCGTGACGGCTCTTGTAGCGAGGCACTTTCCCGGTTTACGATTCTTAGGCTAGTTCCGTGAGCCCCTCGTCAACCGTAGCGTCCTTCGGAGGGAGAATACTAACTAAAGACCTGGCTTAGACGATAGCCAGTGTGTGCACACGTAGTCAGGAGCTTTGGACTTGTGTCGTCAGACGTGACCCTGACTAGTCACTCGCGTTATGGTACTGTTCTGGTACTAGAAGTGTCTTTGTCTCGGCCTAGTCCTTGCGATAGGTGACGTGGACAAGACGCTAGTAGGTGCATCATAAGACGTTACTGGACGCAGCTAGTTGTTCTTTTGGTGGTGAGGCACTCCAGTCACGTGGCACGTGACTCTTCGCGATTCTCTTTACGTTCCTCGCACGTCGTGACCTTTCCGGGTTAGCTTTCTCTTAGTTTTTCCCGAGATCGGTGTCCTGTCGCATGCACGACGTTCTAGTCATGTGTGGGACAGTGTGCACGACATTCTAGTCATGTTGTCTGCGTCTGTCTAGATTTTCCTAGGCTTTGTCGGTTGTTCTTGCAGGTCTTCGTTTGGAGCCTGGCGTCGTGTCGACAGTTCGATAAGCTTCTGACTTTTCCTAGTTCAGAGTTCACCCTTCTGTCTTTGTTTGGTGTAGTGTCTGCTTGGAGTAGTTTCGAGAGCTAGTGTGCCGGCGAAGGCACCAAAAGGGTGCACCGGGGAAGGCAGGACGGGCGTACCGGCGAAGGTTGGAGAGCAAGGTGTATCGGGGAAGAATTGGGTGATGGTGTACGTGGGAAGCCTGGCTGGCGAGCGTGCGGGGAAGGACAGAGCGAAGTGTGCCGGTCAAGGCGCAATTGGGGTGTGCCGGGCAAAGGTGAGGTCTGTGCAGGGTAGGAGGTCCGTGCAAGGTTTGTGCAAATGGGATGAGGTCCATGCAAGCTGGGAACAAAGTCCATGAAAAGGATGAAGTCAATGCAAGTTGGAGGTGAAATTCGTGCAGACCTGGATGAGGTCCATGCAGGGTAAAGCCCATGCAAGTTGGAGGCGAAGTCTGTGCAAGTTCTGGCAAAGTCCATGCAGGTCTGGGGTTAAGGTCCATGCATGTTTGGATGAAGTCTGTGCATGTTTGGTCAAAGTTCGTGCAGGTTTGGACAAAGTCTGTGCATGTCTGGGGGGCAAAGTCCATGCATATCTGGGCGAAGTCCGTGCATGTCTAGGGGGCAAAGTACATGCAACTGGGGTAAAGTCCATGGGACTGGGGTAAAGTCCATGCATGTTCAGGCCAAGTCCGTGCATATGTGCAGGCAAAGTCCGTGCATGTGTTGGCAAGGTCCATGCAGGTTTGGACGAAGTCCATGCGAGGTGTGGACGAAGTCCATGCAAGTTTATGCAGGCTAGGGGCAAGGTCTATGCACATGACGCCGGGGTCTGTGTGTGTGCATGCAAGGTCCATGCAAAGCTTGAATGAGGGTCTGAGCAAGTCCACGCAGAGTCCGTGCAAGTGGGGGCAAGAATGGCTGGGGTGTATTGGTGAAAGCGCAAGTGGGCTGAAGGGTGTACCGGTGAAAGGGCGTACCAGCGAAGCGTTGAAAGAGTGGAAGCTGAGCCGTCAAGGGGGTTGAGGAGCGTACCGGTGAAGAACTGGCCAGGGAGGGTGCTGGGTGTGCTGGGGGAGGCTGCAAAGGGGCTGGGGAGCATACCGGCGAAGGGAGGGCTAGAGTGTACCGGGGAAGGCCGAGTTGGTGTGTGTCGGTGGGGAAGGCATAGGCATACCAGGCGAGGTCTAAGCTAGTTCAGGTAGGGTTTGTGCTAGTTAGGTGAAGTCTATGCTAGTTAGGCAAAGGTCTAAGCTGATCCATATGGAAGAATAAAAACCATGCCTTGCCAATTTGAAATTCGATGATTTGACTGCAGAAATTAACTGGTAATCATAAGTTGATTTTTTTTTTTTGAAAGTGGATGGTAATCATAAGTTGAGAATTACCCTGAATTTCCTGGAATCTGCGAATTCTGTGTAACTGTTCTGATAACATAAGCCAGCTACATCACCATCCTGCCTATTACCATGAGCCACGGGTTGGGATATGCTCAAGTTCAGATCGAGATTATGACCAGATGCTATCAAAACAAACATATTGCATACAAATGAACGAGTTTAGAGAGGGCTTTTCCAAGATTTAAGCATATTATACTGCAAACCTAAATTTTGAAGTAGACAAGAAGCAAGAACAAATTGTTTAATGTCTCATACCATCCATATCCATCTCAGCAGCCATCTCTCCATAGGCACTTGGCTCAAAGTTCGTAACAGCTTCCCTCCCATTACATTTGATAGCAGCCTTGTCATATGCCCTGAACCAAAAAAAGTTGAGAGAGACAGGTGTTGGACTAGAACCTGGAAGGTTACAAACCAAAATTTAACAACTCATCGTCAGGATGGAGAGGATCCATGATCAGCAGTACCTTGCAGCTTCGACTTCGCTATCAAACAACCCAAGATATATGTACCTGCAAGGAAGCATTGTGCTCACATTGGTAAAATTGATCTCAGGATTTCCTTCACAAATCCAGGACCGTTAACTGTAAGAAACTTCAAAGTGTTCAATTTTATAGCATAGGCATGTCTACACAGCACAAAGAACTGATGGTATTTTTTGGTACCCCCTCCCCCTTTTAGAATGAGAAAGTGAGACAAAAGCATTCAAATCTGAGGAAGAATTAAAGACAAAACAACTAAACATTTTCCCATATTTCCCTAAACGAACTAGAGATGCTTACTTCTTGCCAAGAAACTGTCCCATCCTAGCTTCCCAACGGCCACACTTGTGAAGAGTAACCCCTCTATATTTGGAGCTTCCCCTTGAGAATCCATTGCTTTGGCGGCGCAGGATGTGCACAAATTCCTCTTTTGTCAGATTCCTCATCTGAGAGAAGCAAAATTAGTGAACAACATGCAAATATATGATCATCCTTTGAAGAGGTCATCCCTGAAGGTCACCATGATCTAACAAGCAAATTCACCTCTGTCATATCCTCATCATAGTCGCTAAGATTGAAGTTGATGTCTGCATCAACTCCCCGGAACTTGAGCGCAGCCCGGTCATATGCCCTGAAACCAATCAAACCACAGACTACGATTTCATCAAACAAGAACAAAGCCGGAGGAATTGAAATGGAATGGAAAGAGAAAGAAAACATCAGCAGCGTCATGAATTGCTGACCTTGCTGCAGCATGAGCAGTGTCGAAACCTCCTGATGACACAATTGAAAAAGAAAAATAATGAGAAAAAAGACAAATGATGGCAATCAAATGAGTTTCTTGTGGTCCAGGCCTAGAAGAAATCGTACACAGATGAGTGAAACTCTTACCCAAATACACTTGCTTGCCACAATCCCTGCACAAGGAAGAAGACTATGATCAGATTAGAGAAAAATGACAAAGTAATAATCTTTTTCTTGTGATTGTTTCCTTCACACTAACCAGATGTGAGATTCCCATCTGCCCGTCCTGCGGTAGAAGGTGACACCCCTGTACTGAGAGCTCCTGGATCGAGGCCCCCGCCGGTTCTTCTTCACTTGCTGCTGCTGCTGCGGCTGCTGGAGCAACCTAAACTCCAGCTGCCCACCCACATTATTCACCTGGCATAAACTGAGATCCACCACCCCGTGCAGCGTTGGCGAGGGGCATGCGTGCGCCAGGTGAGACGCCATCTCCACCCGTTGAAACCTATAGCCCTGGACGGACGCCGGCGGGAACAGCTGCCTCGTGACAACCTCTGGTTGGCGGGAGGCCAGGCCACACTCGCTGTTCTTGACCTCGTCTTCCCGGGAGTCTTCCCGTTCCTCAACGTCATCGGAGTCGTCATCGCCGCCTTCCTTGAGGATGCCGAAGCGGAGGGCGGGCACGGTGGACCTGGTGGAGCAGGAGTCTTCTTCGCCGGTGTTGCTGGAGCCCTCGGCGTTAAGGACGGCGGAGTTGGACGTGCCGGACTCGTCCAAGATGGCGTTCCCCGGGGACTCCACCATCTTCTGGTCGGCAGAGGACTCCACCCGGACGAAGGAGCCGCCATCCATGGACGCAACACTGAGATCCAACATCATCATCCACCGCTAGAATGCCCCCGCCGACCCGGATCGTAACCTCCCCTTCCTCGGGCACGCCTCCTTCTTTCTTCCTCGTATCGCTTCCGGTCCTTGACAACTCTCCAAGACTACGTCTTGGCGAGAGCTCGCGGCGGGCCTATTTGCGGAAGAAAAGCCAGAGGAGGTAGAGGTACTTGCAGGAGAGGGCGGAGTTGTTCTTGCGAAACATCTACGCGTTCGTCCCACCCAAAGCTTCCTCCTCGTACATTTATCCCGATCCTTTATCCAAACAAGAACATCTCTATCCCTCTAACTTCTCCCCCCGTAAAGATCTCTCCTTTCCGCAGCCTCCCGGGCACCGCAGGAACCGACGCTTCCCACTGCACAGAGCATCGAACAACAAGAGATCAAGGATCAGAAAAAAAATCCAGAACGATTGGATCCGGCAGCCACTGTTCGAACTCCACAGAGTAGAAAATCCCAAAACACACAGAAGGAAGAGCAAAAGGGACGAATTTGATCCACGGCGAGAGCAGAGAAGCCTAGTAGACGAACCGGGCAAAGAGAGAAGGCGAGAGAGCTCAGAGAGAGAAAGAGAGAGAGCTCGAGGGAGACGACGTTTGAAGCAACACCAGTCACGGGCAACGCAGAATAAATAGATCGGGAGAATAAAAAAAATCGGCGTCGCATTTAAAAAATAAGAAAAATACGTGGATTCGTGCCACTGGCTACCGCGGTCACCCGGTCATTCATGGTAAGATATCGAAACCGTTTTCTTGTCGGATGAAACAAAAAAAAAAAAGAACGTCGTCGTTCCGTTGCCCGGCCGCATGCGCCGCTCTTCCATGTCATCAGGTCCGTCACCTTTTTTCTTAGGCCTTCTCCTGCCCGTCGGATCGCCATCATCCGACCGCTGGGATGAGCGAACCCCGTTAACGTTATATTTATTCCCCCTCGGCTTTACAGCATTCACATGGCGAGGTAGCTACCCAATCCAACGCCAATTCATTTTTGGCCCCTTGACCTCCCCAAGAGTTAATGGATTGTTTGGTCTCTCTCTCTCTCTCTCTCTCTCACTCACACATGCACACACTGACACACACACACACACACAAACTTAACATGCGATACAAATTTGCACAGACAATTTCATTCTAATTTATGCGCGTTCATCTACACTGCGTCGATGCCGCTTCCCCTATTAACAATACAATCACTACTCCCCGCACAGGGGGGTTGGACTAAGGGAGGGAAATTTGAGGTTACACCAAAATCCTACCTCCACGCAGGGTGGGGCATTAAGCCGGCCAGGCGGGGTGGGGAAGAAAACCACGAAGTTGCCGAAGAAGTGACTTGGCCGATTCTGCCAGCTTCAGGAACGGGCTGACCACCGGTCGCTATTGACGGCTCCACGGTCTGTGGCGAACTCGGATGATGCCAAAACCAGCGCCAATGCGTCGCTATCTGGTTCGGGGAATCACCAGAATTTTTGGGGATCAGCCCGGAGACATTGCTGGTTGTGGCTGACTCTGTGGCATGGCGGCTCTGCTCTGGCTGGTTCTGTCCTCAGGGCGCAGTAGCAGGAAGTTGGCACCGTTACGAATGCTCCAGGAGGTGGAATGGTGAAGGACCAAAGCCCACGCGTCCGTCTACGAGTCTCCTTCAATCTCCAAGCAGGATGGCCTCCAGGAGTGGTCGGAGCAGAGAGATAGGGGGTACACAGTAGCAGGGAATCAGGTCTGGATTTCTGTGGACTGACCTGCGTACCCTGGCGAGAAAATTCAGGATGAGCAGTCCCGACCTCCGAATGTAGTTCCGTCGACTGGGTTGGAAGGAGGACAGGCAGAAGAACGCTCCGGCCAAGCGATGCACCGAGGGGAGCAGGGATGTGGCCGTAGAAGCTTCTGCACTGGTGCTCTGGTCTTCCCATGGGTCCCAGTCGCGCGCTCCGGTGAGAACGAACCTCCCGGACAGCCACGAACTCGGAGGAAGGCGAGATCACCTCGAGGACGAAGCCGACTGGAAGAGCTTTCCAGAAATATAGGGTGATCCCTCTGGAGCTCAGATCTGTTGTGGTGACCGGTGCTGTAGCTAGATGGAACTCTGCTGGGCAGCAACAGGGCGCAGCAAACTGTGGGGGAAGAGAGGGAAAGTGTGGTTTTCTATAGTGGAGGGTCCTTGGATCTGCAGTGGAGGTGGATGGAGGATGGAATGAGGTTGGAGGAAGGCGAAATGGAGTGGGGGAGATGGGGAGGGCGGTCTGGTGCAGAAGAGGGTGTTGATGGTGGAGGGGCTAGTTGCTAGGTTGGAGGGTGGGTGGAAGGAGAATGAGTGAGCAATGGTGGGCGGGACCCAGGGAAGGTGCGTTATGCTCAACGCCCTTGCCTTCCACTTAACGCACCAGAGATGGTCTGTTAAGGTCTATAACACCCCTAGAGGAGTGCGTTATAGTCTGTTTTCACTCCGTGACATAACGCACCATGGTTGGTCTGTTATGTACATAAATGCCCCTAGAGGTGTGCGTTATGTTCCCTTTTGTGACTCGAGGCTTAACGCACCTGTGTTGGTCCGTTAAGCACTATAACGCCCCTGGGCAGGCACATTATAGTCTGGTTTCCGCTGGGAGTGACGGACGGCCAGGTTGGACCGCCTTTCTCCCACGTGCGGCTAAGACTTAGCCATGCATCCTTGAGCGGCCAATGATAGACCGTTCATCGTCTGAGGCCTAGCCAATGGTTTCTTCCGTGCCGATTCGAGTCCCGAGTTAGCGGACCTCGATCTACGTGTTGACCTGTGGTCTGACTGATGCTAGACATCAAGTGGGGACCAGGTGTGGGGCGTCGTGGGGGTCCCAAGATGTCGTGTCTTCGGCTTACGTCACTGTGAGTCGGTGTTGGTACGAGGGGTAGTCTCCTGTACTCCGTCTGGTTCAGACATTATTTTTTGTTGATTGGAGAGTCTACCTTCCAATGGCCTGTCCACTAGTCGTAGCTTCCTGCGCACGCGTATGCGGACCCACCCAGGATTGGTGGAGAGCTTGACCCGAGTTAGATGATTTTTAGGCTGGTCTCCGTGGGCCCCTTGCCTTTGCAACCAGAGTCCGGTGGGGGGAAAAACCAGCTAGAGGACTTGACCTAGAGCAGATGGTCTGTGTGTGCACACGTAGTTGGGGGCTTAGGACACGTGCTGATGAGCGTGACCCCAGTTAGTCCTTGTTGTGGTACTTATGCGTGTCTGAGTCTCGCGCCCGGGGCACCATAGTTAGACACTTGTGACGTGGTGTAAGACATCAAGGGACACATCCGGTCATTCTTCTAGTGGAGAGTGCTCCTGTCTCCTGGTAGTTTCAGACTCGAGTTTGCTAGACCAAGGTTCAGTAGTACGGTTTTGTTAGAGTAGGCAGTTTTTCCCGCTTACTCTCTGCATCTCGTTACTTCTACCGTACTCCTGTTAGCTAGCGTAGCTTTCCTTTCCGCCGTTGTTTTCTCGGTTGGGGTTCCGCGGGATCCCTACTGAGCCAGTGATAGGATCACGAGGATGGGCAAACCATTACATGCACTACCCTCGCACAGGAGGGGGGAACAAGGGGAGGGGAAACCACACTACCGAGCTACGCTTGCTGTCCCGCAGCGTACGCCTAGCTCCGATGTCCAATCATGGTGCTGTCAATGCCTGGATGAATCCTGGGGGATGTCTAAGGATGCCTGAAAGTTTGACGTTGAGCCGATGTCACTGGAAGGTGGAGGAGGTCGCAGCCGATGGCCTGTGCAGTTCTGCCTCACAGGACTGGATGGTCCGGTCGTGGTGCATCGACAGGTACGCTCGCTATAGAACTCCAAAAGTGACGAGACCAACTCGTGGGCATAGAAGACAGAGAGCACTACGAACCCTCAAAAGTTGGGGGCTGTCAGATCACCTTGCCAGTCGTGGTCACCGAAATGGTCAGCATCAGGTTCCTGGGTGAACAGCCAGATAGGTCGACGATGGCCATCATGTAATTTTCGGTGACGAAGTTGGAACGGGACAAAACCACCAGGGTTGGTTTCGTGTCGTCGAGGGGCACAACTTTGGTGAAGATGCCTCTGGCAGAAAACCAGTAGAGGAAGGCGTGCCAAGGCTGACGAGTCTGTTACAGGTTCTGGGCGGACTGGGTCACACCAGTTAGGCGCAGTCGTAGGAGAATGGACACCCTGGGCTGTGCTGAGGTCAAAAATGGACGGGACCACCTCTGGATTGACGGAGACTCGAAGAGGAAGAACTCTTCTGAAGAGAGATCGGGCTGACTCATGCTGTAGAAGACGGTGTAGCCGCTACCAAATGGTGCTCAGGTGTAGGTGTGAATCTACTGCAGTTGCACGAAAATAGTCGACGCGATCGGTGCTGAAGTCGAAACAGGGCGGGACCACTTCTGGAGCGAAGTCATCTCAAAGCAGCATGATGTCTCTGAAGAGTGTAGACATTGGTTCACATCATCTGGGGGTGTGGCAGAGCATGCAAGCAGGACCTCAGGTTCAGTTTGAGACTACAAGCAGCAGGGTCGATGTATCTCCAACGCAAGGCTGAGGAAGATGATGAGGCAGACTCCGCACGGCTGGGAGTGAGCTTGAGTGTTGCTGGAGGTGTGGAACATAGTGGGTGGGGGCTGGAAGAGGGCTGGGGCGTGAGGGGCTGGAGAGGGGGCGGCTAGGGTTAGGGTTATGGGGACTGAGCGTAAGCTTCAGCCAGGGAGGCCCCCATCTGGGCCAGGATCAGGCCACCCTCCATGACCATTTCGAGGGCCACGGTCGGGAAGCGCTACAAGTCTCCTCCTTGCACCACCTTTGTGGCTGTGCGGCAACACTTCTGGTATAGAGGGCCCTAGATGCCCAGCCTCTCCAGAGCAGCCGGAATAGGGGCTCCCCCTCTGAGCGACACCCCCTCGGGAACCCCACTGGCTGGCCCAGATTGAGCCGCTGCTTCCTCCACACCTCTTGCCTCGATTAGTTGGGGCTGCGTCACCTCTTCTCGTGACCCCCCGGCCTACATCGGCTCAGCCTCGACGTCTCCACCCTAAATGCCACCTGCCTCACTCGACACTCCAGTCTCAGCCACAGTCCGAGAGTAGCCCGCTTCGGCCTCGGCCTCCTCGGCCCCCTCTTGCCCAGCAGATGGGAGAGCCAGCCAAATAGGCTCGGCCCCTTCTAGCCCGACAGAGGGGAGAGCCGAGCTAACTCCCCCTCCAACCATAGGGACGGCTGCGGCCTCCTCGGCCCCTTCTAGCTCGGCAGAGGGAAGAGCCGAACCAGAGCCATCTTCGACAGCAGGGACAGTCCTGGCCTTCTTGGCCTGCTTTTTGGCCTTCACGGCGTCCCGCAACATCCTCTCCATGGGATCCTTGCGCTTGGACCCTCGCTACTTGGAAGACCCTTCCCGGGCAACCACCTTGCCCTTGTCTTGGGCTCAGGCGGAACCCTCGAGAACTCACGACTTAACGGCGGTCGAGTCGTCATCCAGGTCGATCACTCCTTGCTCAGTCGAAGGTGCCTCCTCCTCAGCCGGCCGCCTGGTGTCTGCGCAAAGGAAGACAGGGTCAGGGAAAGAAGAACGGCTTCCTCGTCCGAAGGGAAAGCTGATTCCTGGTGCCCATACCTGCCGGCCACAGCCGCTTGAGAAGGCATCGCTCGATATTCTCTGGGGTCATTAGCTCTTCTGTTGACTGGCGATGCTTCAACAGGATCGCTGCATACTTCTCCACCTCCGGGGTGAACTCATCTTGTCTCGGAGGGATGTTTGGGTGAAAGTTGGGCATCACGGGGCATCTCGAAGACTCCTCCACTGAAAAAATTCCCACCCAGAAGAACTGAGTCTTCCACCCCTTGTGGGAAGAGTCCTTCACGGCTTGGCTGGGATGCGGGTGTGCCAGTCGATTTCTCGACAATCACCTGTGGAATCGAATGTTTAACTGGGGATGCACTGCCAGGGCATGGCACGTGGACTCAAGGGGCGAGCGACACGTGGAGGGAAGAATGGTTTCGTGGGTGCGAGTGCACAGGCGAATGTGGGGAGTCGTGTACAGGACATCTTTCCCCACCGACCACAAGTAGTCGGTGTTTATTTACATCGGATTGAATCCAAAGACCTTCGTTCCATGTCGAAGAGGAGTCCGTATTCCTGAAGACCGGGGTGAAGAGCTGAGAACACTTTACAACTATAGGTTCATCTCAGACTGGGTAGTGTTGGCACGGGATAAAGGGGTGCTGGAGGTTCACGCTAGGTGACACAGAGGGTTGCAGGAGGACCGAACGTGGATGCGAGAGCATACGTCCAACTGGCGGTGTAACACTGAGAGGTATATATTTTTACAGGTGGGTCATGGTGGCCAGGGTACAACAGGTGCATGCCACGGGACAATTCCGACGTGCTAGCCAGTGCCCGGGTCGATGCGTGGTGTATGAACACACGTGTGCTTTGTAGAAGGTTCCTCCCATGATGTGGGCCATGGCCGTGGTGCCGAACGGGGGCTTATGACTAGTTGGGAAACTGAGGGGATACATCGATCCGGTGTCCGGGCAAGGGTCGATCACGGCTCAAGTTGAGCGGTCGAACGTGGCCTCATTACTGAGAAGGAGCATGACATCATGACGTGTGCACGGTCGCGGTTGACGGATGCGTGAGGGGCGATCCTGGCATGAGGGGACGTCTACCCTTGTCGTAGTGTCTCACATGCGGTGGGTGTGGACTTGTGTGTTGCGCCTAGTTAGTACGTGAGGGAAGTGCAAACGGTAGACCCTCGGCGTGCCAAGCCGACTAACAAGTCACCCCCACACAATTCTCCTTAGCTCGTTGTAGGGAGCCGCTCGAAGCCTTGGAGTTGTTGAATGCTGGTGTTCTGTGTTAAGTGATGAGTACTGGATGCCCTTGCCCCTTGAGCTCCTAAGGGGTTTATATAGGGGAAGTTGAAGGGTCATAAAGGGTTTACGCGGACTAGCTTGAGGGGGTGAAGCTGGTCCACGTATACCTCATCCCCTGGATGGGGTTTATGCCGGTTGGCTTGAGGGGATGAAGCTGGTCTGCGTTCTGGCATTGGCCTCGGATGTGTCTTAATGCAACAAGGAAGAGTTATAGCTTACTCTTCTCGTCAGTTGAAGAAGCACGAAGAAAACTACCCAGTTCATGACTTAGAATTGACTGCGGTAGTGTTTGCATTGAAGATATGGAGGCACTACTTATACGGAGTGCAGTTTGTTGTATACTCTGACCACAAGAGTCTTAGATACCTATTCTCACAGAAGAATTGAATATGAGACAAAGACGTTGGCTGAAATACCTCAAGGACTTCGACTTCACTATCCAATACCATCCAAGAAAGGGTAACTCTGTAGCTGATGCCCTTAGTCGAAAGCCGAGAGTAATACTAGCCAATTGCATGATTCAGGAGTGGAAGCTACTAGAAGAATTCTCAAAACTTAACATCAATGTGAACCAGGAAGACAAGAGTGTCACATTATCTCACATAAGAATGCAGGCAGACCTATTATCAGAAATTCAAGGGCTACAAGATATTGACCCAGTATTAGTGGAGATCAAAGGGAAAATTGGAGAAGAGCAATGCAATTTCAAGTTAGCATCTGATGGAAGGTTGATGTTCAAGGAAAGAACATGTGTACCGGATTGTTCGGAACTCAAGAAGAAGATCCTAGAAGAGGCTCACAGATCTAAGTATACCATTCATCCAGGAGGTACCAAGATGTACCAGGACTTGAAAAGAACCTTCTGGTGGCCTAACATGAAGAGAGAAGTAGCAGAATTCGTGTCCCAATGCCTCACTTGCCAACAGGTTAAGGCAGAACATCAAAAGCCTACCGGTAAGTTACACCCTCTTGATATTCCTAAATGGAAGTGGGAGGATATCGGTATGAATTTCATTATGGGACTATCCAGATCAAGGGTAGAACATGATGGAATATGGGTTATCATCGACCATCTAATTAAGTCAGCACACTTCTTGCCAATCAAGAGCCGATGGTCAGTAGATGCCCTTGCTACTCTGTACATAAAGGAGATAGTTAGATTGCATGGGATACCAATCTCAATAGTGTTTGATAGAGATCCGTGATTTACTTCTTACTTTTGGAAGGGTCTACAATATTCGTTGGGGACTAGACTTAATTTCAACACTGCATTTCACCCTCAAACGGATGGTCAGACGGAAAGGACAAACCAAGTGGTGGAAGATATGCTCAGGGCATGTACAACCGTGCACGTCCGATCGCTTCCCTCGCGTGGGACGTACCCGAGCTTGCTTAGAGTCCCAGTCGGTCTCGAGTCCGTGGGTCCGTCCCGCGTCACACGCACTCTTCGTCACGAGAGACAAACGACTGGTCAACGCCCATGCTCGACGGACAAACCAAACGTCAGCCCCACAGCTCGCTGACAGATCTCAAGCCCGACTCGAGGGAACATCCAGAACAGGGCCTCCATTAGCTCACGCAGCCATCTCAACAGACCGCAACCAGATCATCGGCTCAACGCTAAGAATTACCTCACACATGGCAAGCCGATAGCCAGACATATCACTGTGCCAACTCTACCAGAAGATAAACTTCGACAAAGCCCAGCTCTCACCTGGGAGGCACATCACGGAAACGACCACCAAGGCCTCACCGATACACAGCTCTCACCATTCTCGAACCATAACCACCAGCAGCATCTTCTGTCTGTGAAAGACCACTCACTGGTCGCCAGACACTCATCAATGGGAAACCTCTGCTTGCTCAACTTCTTCCTTCTTTCCTGGTCCCCCACCAGATCCCAAGGAAACATTACAACTTTCGAGGTCATCCGCTGACTCTCCATAGACCAACACCACACCTCGAGCCAACTCTCACTTAGACACTGCATCCGATCTCAGACCTCACGCCAACTCTACCCTCTCAGGGGAGTATGGCGAAACGACATGACAGGACCCTGGCGTCTTCGGTCTTTACCTCACTCGACTCAGACTTACAGGGGAGCCATCCCATGCTGATCTCAGACCAAGGATCACCATTCCAACATCAAACGTCTCATCAAAGACCTCCGCACATGGGCATCGTCCATTATCCAGTTGAATGCCATCTCATCTCAATCATTCTAAATGGACGCCTGCCAATCCCGGTTCTATTCTGACCACAGAGCCAAGGGATACACAACCTCTAACAACTAATGGCACACATCTTTAGGGGAGGAAAGTGCCATCCAAATCCACAGTAACCTGGTAGACAATGCCACGACCAGTGCACACGGGTCCTCAAGTAATACGCAAGTCACCATGGTCGATCGCTCGGTCAGCCCACTAGCTGCTCACAACTACCAACCTGGACCCATAATCTTGTCAGAGATCACTTCTCAAAAGCTTGATCTCATCTGAGGACACAACTTCCAACACAGAAAGAACTATGTTGGCGCTGCATGAGGTGGGTGAATCTGGCTCGGCCCATAATTGGCCCGTCAACGACGAGCCCAAATCGACTCACAGTCTACAACACGCCCAAGGGCGCCCGACAGTCGCGGCCCATATAGGCGCGTCCCACTAAGACTTGGCATCGGATTCGACAGTGCAGGTAGGGTTTTGGCCCAGACGCAATGACTGTCGAATGACCCTCCGACGATCGACCGTTACCCCCATGACGCTGGATTCACCCCATAACAGGCGAGCACGTCCCACGAGCGTTGTAAGACTCGCCTAGGGATCGACCGACTCTGGGGTAATCGCACCTCAATGGGAAACACTCGCCACGATCACGAAAAATGTTACTCCATGACTCACGCCCTTCCCTGCTAAGGGATCGGCCACCTCCACCAGGACAACCCCCTATTAAAAGGACCTCGACAAAGAAGAGATGACACGATGAATCTCACCAACAAAATGCCTACAGAGAAGCTAACTAGAGAGCTACACATCTTGTTACAAGAGAGGTCACAACCACTCATCCCCTGAATGACCTTACCACTTAGCGAGCACTCTCCGAGTGACCACTGGGACTGGCGAGCACTCATCTAGAGGGTCTACATATCTCTCAGATCTTTTACAGTGACCTCCCTCTCCACTTTCTCTCCTACTCTTCTCTGTTCTTTACTTACAACCATTGCTAACTTAAGAATCGGAGGGTTGTCCCCTGGGATAGCACCTGGGTTTTCTTCTGACGCCCCTTTCTCTTAGTGATTACAGGCTTCCACGGGTGCCAGACGACTTTTCTAACAAATAAATAAAAAAGTATGGTACGAGGGCTAGAGACTAGTTTTCTGCCTCTACACTTTTTGGCGCCATCTGTGGGAACTTCGAGTGAAAAGCCATGGCACCTCATTGGAGTCTTCACAACACTAGCAACCGAGGGCACGGTTTTCACCAAGGGCCCAACTCCCGTCGTGGATCATAAGAAGCCTCTTCTGCCCACCCATGCCAAGAAGTCACTCCAGGCAATCTCGCTTGTTGAGTCTCTCTGTATTTTGATGGATAACAACATGTTTTGATGATGACAACACTATGAGTCATTCTCTTTGATCATCCTAAAGTTTCTATCATGAGTCAAATGTCTGTTTAAACTGCTCTAAATGCTTTGCACGAGTTCCAAACATCATTCACCATTGCATGATACAATTAATTTGGAGTTTAGAGAGTAAGGAACCAATCCACTCAAAATAATTTCTAGTCACATTGCATTTGATCATCATCAAAACTCTTCAATCCACACATCATAACCTTGGGGACAAACAATCTCCCCCTTTTTGATGATGACAAAATGCTATGTGCTACGGTTCAAACAAGGTGACTAATCAGTGAGTAATTGTCACAAGGACCATGTGTGTTCCATGTAGCAATCCATCGAGCATCCATGACAACCATTCCATCAAGCATCCATGACAACCATTTCATTAAATTGACGTTCATGTAATGAACCACAAGCATTTATTTAGATTGATCGAAATGGGATTCACAAACAAAAGGGGAGTTCCCCTGCCATATTTAAGTGTTTCATAGAACTAACACCACTGACCATACATGCCATGCAAAGACTTCTACATTGACTCAGAACGACACGACGGCTCAATAGTCTCGACTATAGACAACATGTAACCATGCAGCCATGCAGGCATGCACACACACGTAGCATAGTAGTAACAAGGAAAGTAGCAACATAGAGAAATACATATATCTCCCCCTTTGGCATCAACAAAATTGGGGGGAACCAGGGTTCAAGTAGCATGTGTCTGTTGACACCCATTTTTACTAATAAGTTGAATCATTCCTCTTACTCTTATTTGTTGATGCCTCAGGTGGTCCGTTGTGTGTCGGTATCATTTTTTGCCAATATTCGGGCTTATTTTGTGAAAAGCCTCCCTCCCGGGCTGGGTTCATTTCAATTCAGGGCTTAATGGGCCTTGGAAATGTATTATTTTCCATTTTATCACAAATTCCAGCGCCCAGCACTTGTGTGGCTCATTCCAGACAGCTCATGATTGATTTTGCTATTTCCAGCATTTTTGAATTATCACCGACAAGTATATGTGCGGCCTATTCATGACCTCATATTAATGTTGTACGGTGTACAATGAGCCGCATATCCCTCAGAGTCCAATGCCGAATCCTCCGACCGGTTTAAAGATAAATTGGAGACTTTTTATAATTATCACCGACAGGGATAAACAGCCCAAAGTGAGCCGCACAAGAGAGACGTGCGGTCTATCGCAAGACCGCACATCCTCTCGAAAATGGGAAATTTAAAGAGCTTTTCTCTCTCACCGAGTTGGCGTTTAGCTCGGCTTATCACCCTCAGTCGGACGGTCAGTCTGAGCGGACCATCCAGACTTTGGAGGATATGTTGAGATCGTGTTGCCTGGAGTGACAGGGGAGTTGGACCCATCATTTGCCGTTAGTGGAGTTTGCCTACAACAATAGCTATCATTCGAGCATCGGTATGGCTCTTTATGAGGCATTGTACAGGTGACCTTGTCGGACTCTGCTTGATTGGTTCGAGGTGGGTGAGCGTGTCCTGACAGGACTGGAATTGGTTCAGTAATGCATCGAGGTGGTGCAACTCGTTCGGCAGAAGGTGTTCGCGGCTCAGAGCCGACAGAAGAGCTATGCCGATCGGAGGAGGCAACCCCTCCACTTTGTTGTGAGAGATCGGGTTTTCCTGAGAGTTTCTCCCATGAAGGGTGTAATGCGCTTCGACAAGCGTGGGAAGCTAAGTCCCCATTATATTGGCCATTTTCTCATTGTCAAGCATGTTGGGGAAGTTGGCTATCGGTTGCAGTTACCTCTGGAGCTGTCTGCTATGCATGATGTGTTCCACGTGTCAATGCTTCGGAAGTATATGCCCGATGATTCCCACGTTCATAAGGATGCCGTTTGGCCTGAGGTGACCCCAGATCTGTCCCTTCTGGAGTACCCTGTCCGCATTGAGGATCTGTGAGAGCAGCACCTGCAGAACAAGGTTATCCCTCTGGTAAAGGTGGTCTGGCAACGCCACTCTGGTGGTGAGGCGTCTTGGGAGCGTGAGGATGAGATGCGACAGCTATATCCTTATTTGTTTACGTGAGTCTTTTCCCTGCTCCTATGCTTTCGTTCTTAAATTTCGAGGATGAAATTTGTTTAAGGGGGGAGGGCTGTAACATCCAGGACCCTTTCGGATCCTTGTTTTCGGGTCTCAAACCTATTTTCTCAGAGCGTTCGGCTCTGTCGTGTCTGGTATTACGTTTCGGACATCTTTCGTGTTCGAATCGGTGTGATCTGGGGTCGTTTCAGGGGCCCAGAGGCGTTCCGCGACTTTTCCCGCGTGATTTTCTAATTTTTGACCAAATTTTTGGCAAATCCTTCGGCACGCTGTTGCGGGCGAACGTGGTCGTTCACCCTGGCATGAGTGGTACCGTTGCGATCGATGCGCTCCGAGGATCGCGAAACGTGATTTTTTATTTCCACACGGGCAAATCTAACCCTCAACCACAAAGGGGAATGTCTTCATAGGCCTTCTAATAGAGATGACCGAATGAACTTGGAGCACCCTTGAGTCGGGTGGGGAATAACTCCAAACATGGGTAATGGCACTGTGTGACCTCGATCCGGCGGCATCTCCAATGCCCTTATATGGCAGCTGCTCCCCATCTACCTGATCCGGCGACTCCCCATGCCACTCGATATGGTGCCCCATGTCGCTCGATCCGGCGCCCCTGCTGCTGCTCAATCCGACGCTATCCACAATGCCGCTCGATACGACAATGTCTCCAATGCTGCTCGGTAGCTCACTTCATGCAGGCTCGATACGGCACCCCCTCTGGCCATTCGACCTGGTGCCCAGTCACCTATTCGGTACGACGGTTACTCCCCAGCCTCCATCCGACTACTCTGGCAGCAGGATCGACAAAGAAGCTTCTTCGGTGAAAGTGGCATAGCCACCTTTTGGCAAATCTTTTGAGCTTTACCAGGGACTGGAGGTCCTTGCCCACGAGCCCCGGCACGTAGTGGCATCATCTCCAAGTTTTGCCTCTTTCGTGTTGGCCTCAAATCACCCACGGCTGTCAACCTCCTACAGACCCTGGATTAGGAAACATGCTGGCAGGGTAACAAGGGAAGAAGATAGGAGGGATATGCCCCCCCCTCATCCTCTTTAACGCATGAACCGGCGGCCTCTTCGGCCTCTATTATTGGTCGCCCAATAGCCTTCCAATGTGGCGTCGATTCGGTAGCCTCCATCCATTGGCAAGCACACCCGACGGCCTGCTACCGTGATGGTGACTCGAGCACTGGCGTGAGATGCGAGCAGATCAGACTTGCAAGTTTTGGGGTAACCTTCCAAAGCGTACGACTGCGGCCACCAACCCCCTATAGTCAGTAGATCCGGCAAAACCTCGGCGAAAGCGATGAGGCATGGGAGATTCAGGGCTGATTCGTTTGACCCCCACTTTCTTCAAGTTTGATGGGCATCTCCCGTATAAATAGAACGCCTGGAGATATGTAAAAGAAGTTCGGTGGTTGGTGGCAAGAGGGGTTCCCCAGAGAGCTTGGCGACTTGGTCCTCTTCCCCCACCTCTCTGGTTGGCTCAGGCTCTAGCACGACTGAGCAAAGAAGAAGAAGAAGGTAAAGGAGAAGGGGGAGTGCAGGGGAAGAGCCCAAGTGTAGCCCTCCACTGTGTTTTCATTCTCCCGTTGTTTTCTTCGGCCTCTTCCTGTCCCCTTGTCTCTATTTTGGGACCTGGATCCCCCATCATTGTACGAGCCACCGTGCTCACCTAGTTGTCAAGGAGCAAAGAGACCGTGGGTATCTGCGACCTGTGCTGAAGTGGCCCTGTGTTGTTGCCTCTTCTGTTTCTCTCTCCCCTTCTATTTTGCCTCCCAAGGTTTTTCGTCAAGCCCCTGCCACTCTCATTCGGTAGTTCTCTATCTCCCTTAGCCTTGGCCTCCTTTCCACCCCTTGGCGGAATCCTGTGTTCTTCACACGGCGGCCATGCCACTCTGGTAGCCTGGTAGCTCGAACCGACGGCCTCTATCTCCCTCATGGTCTAGTGGCTTTGTCATTACAACACCCCATGGCCACCTTTCCCGTGTAGTATCCACTTCCCCTTTCCATGACTTGGAGTAATGGTACCAATACCCAGTTGATCCGGCGGTGTCTTTTCTTCTACCCATCCCTTCGCTCGATCCGGCGGCACCATCATCCCTGCTTCCGCGGCATGGCTGACTCCCTGATCCGACGGCCCTCTGTCTGTCCAGCACCCTTGTGCCACCCCGTCCACTATCCGGCTGTGGTCCGGCGGTGCCCTGTGGCCCTTCGACCCGGCGCCTTTCCCCGTTTCTATACCCACGCTCGTAGCATTCAACAGGGTGTTAACCCCATCCGACGGGACCTTATCATGCTTCGCCCTTCTTTGAGCTGGCGGCGGTTCCCTGCACTTCATCCCAGCGGCACCCCGATCCGATGGTGCCACTTTCCCTTTTGATCCGATGCCAATCGCATAAACTTAGGCTCCCCCCCCCTTTTGCCTAGAGTTTTGTCATGAACCATGCATGCTACATCACGTCTTAGAGGTCTTCAGCAAGGTGTTACCACTCTGGTGGACATCCTTTACTTTTTGGGTCACGTCACTCCTTGTGGACTTGTGCCTGCTCTACCCCTTCCGTGTGTGGGTACGGGGGAGATGCTGCCAAATTTTTGCCAGGAGTATACACATAAAAGAATAATAATAATAATAATGATAAGCAAATTAATAAGTAATAATTAAACACTCTAATCAGGTCAGTGGAACTTTAAGGGACGCAAATAGAACCTAGACTGTGACATCGCATCATCTCGGCGGGCGTAAGCATGGACTTCCACTGCCTAGACGAACAAAGAGTGTGCATACGTTTCGTGAATGAGAGGCCATGTCCCTTGACACACTGCTGCATCCTCACCTTTTGTAGTTGCTATACTTAGCGCGAGCAGGAGCTAGCCACTACTTTTGAGGTGTACACTTTTTAGGTTAGCTGCCCTATGATAGCCCATGTACCAACTCCGAGTCTCCCATACACGTTCCCTGGGGATTTAAGAAATCATGAGAGAGCGTGACCCGGACATGACTCGTAGCTACGGGTGACCAAAATCGAGTACATTAAATTACCACCTCTTGGTGAACATTCTCGGAGATCTTCCTCTCCCTCTTTAAAACTCTGCGGTGGGCTATCAATGTTGCCCCGAGGTTCGAATATAAGCCCTGAGGGTCACCCCCTTGACATGGTTCTAGTTCGGCTTCCCCCGGGCCGACATCTGTTTCGACGCGACCCCTATAAATTTAACATTAAACTTGCCATCCTTCGACAGACACTTCATCGGGTTTGTTCCGTGGTTATCGTGCTTTTAGGGAAGACAATCGTGTGAGTACAAGGCAGTCCTTGGGAAGCCAACGCATTTACGTCATACCTCCTGATAGCATGGAGTCTCACTACATCATCCTAGATTTCTTTAATCTCATTCAGTCTACATTTGTTTATGCCATAGGGCCCTCTTTTCCTGGCAGTTAATCAAAGGTCTTCCTCCGTATGGAGGATGTAAATAACATCGTGGCCTTCATGGCACAGTGGGCTTCGGTCCCGACGCGAACTATACAATCATCTGATCAGTCAGATGGCACGCACCAGGGCGGAGTCAGGTCGAGCGCACCATGGGCTTCCGTGAAGCCCGAATAGATCGTCACCTTGGTGACTGGCACGCCCACGCACTTAATAAACCGACAAACGAATAAATCAACTAATTTAATGAAAAGTGCGTCAACAAGTCTGGCACGCCCGGTGGGACCCATCCACCTTTCATCTCTTTGCCGAAATTAGGGGCTTCGCGGCCCCCTTCTAATCGCAAAACCCGCATATCCGCATAAGCTCTCTCTGTCTCTATATAAACCAATAAAACATAGTGTTTCTGCGTGTCTTGCGGGGGTAGGTTATGCGGAAGGTTATGCGGAATAGCGGCACGGTTTTTGGCCTCCGTGGTATACCAGATGGGCCTTTTGAGGTTTAGCGGCATCCGCAAAACGGTTTAGCGGCATCCGCTAAACCCCCTGCAAATCATTCTGGCCTGACGCACTTGAGCACATGCATTCTATCTTCAACTTTTGACGGGATGCCGTATATCCATCCTGGCCTCCCACCTTTGGTGCCCTTCCCAAACTCCACCGGGAACCGACAGACCGCCCCATCCTCAAGAAGCATCGCAATCACCTCATCGCGCTCCCGCTTGCTGTATTTCTTCCTAAGCCGCTCGCCGAGTTCTCGCTGGCCGATGGTGCGGCCCTTAGACTTGCCAATGATGCGCACAATCTCCTTGGCTATGCCCTGGGTCTTTGTCTCCGCGGTATGAGCTTCCACGCCCATGGCCATAGTGCGGGCCGAGTACAGCGCCACGTCTCGCGCCCACATCATGTTATCGCTGCTAATAGCCGGCTTGTCCGGGTCAATGCCGCACGCGATGATCGTCGCCAGTCGTACGGCCATTTCCTTGGTGCGAGCATAGTAGGGCGCCAATTCCTCGCTGACTGCCTCGATATCTCCGCTCATGCCGTCATAGATGGCCTTGGCTCCCTTGCCCCAGGGCACGCCCCTTGGCTTCACGGCCGTTGTCAACGTTTTAGAGCTGATGTTCTTGCCTTCCTGTGGGCGCTTGAACAGGTATGAGAGGCGCGCGGCCAAGTCTTTTGGCACATCCAAGGGATCAATTGCCGGGTCTTGCTCAGGCCGCTTGTGCGGCTCTACCAGGAACAGGAACCGATTGAGGAACCCGTCCAGCACCTCCTTTTCGCCCACCGCTGAATAGAACTCGTGCTCTGTGCTCGCCGCGAGCACAGATAGTGCCGGCGCATGAATTGTCTGTGCTGCCTGCTTTGCCCCCGCATCACTGGTGTATGGCGCGAAGCTCAGCCCCCACAACGTTCGCAGCATCTTGGTTATGTCCCTGGCGTACTCATTAGCGCCGTGGGCATTGATTCGGCGCATAAGAGCACCGAACTCGTCCATGCGACACAGCAACAATGGCTGGACGCAAATGGTAGCGGTCACTGCAGGCCCAGACTTGAAATCGCTGGGTCCAATCTGCCCATGCATTCCAGCCTCGTTCATCAGCCGCCCCGCTTGGTCAAGCGGGTGCTGTTTGCCGGAACCCGTGGGCGCCAGCACAAGCACGTAGAGGTGTGTTGCGCTCTTGGTTGGCCCGGCCATCTCCCGCCCGATGGCCGTCCCGACGATGGTCAGCGCCGCAGCAATCGCCATGATGCGCGAGGGATAGCGGGCCGTGGCCTCGATCCAGTCCGTAATATCCCCCACCAGCCCCGGCACCTGCGTAAGGTGCTCAGGCAACCCCTCCGATTGGTGCTCGCTCGCCTCCTGGGCTTCTTGCACAATCTCGCCCGTGGTGGCATCGATCACGTCGCCATTGTCAGTGCGGGCATGGTTTGGCGCACTCTTCTTGGTCGCCACCAGGCCGGACACCAGGGCCGCGCCTCTGACTTCCTGTTCGGCATGGGGATTGTCAGGCGGCTGCCGGGGCTCCAGCTTGCCACGCTCCAGGCCGCTGCGGATGGTTGCTAGCGATGCTCTCTGCTTCAGCCCTACGTCTAACGCTGCTTGCAGCAATCCTGCCTTGGCCTCGCTCTCGCTGATCCACCCGGCACCCACCATGTTGCCCAGAGCGCAGGCGCTGTTGTTGAGCTGGATGTTACGGCCGCCCTCCGGAGTGGAGCGTACCTTGTCCAGCTCGGCATCGACGGCACGCTGAACGTAAGCCGGGTTGACCTCGGCCTGCGCAACAATGGCAAGCTGGGTATGATTTGGCGATGGGGCGGACTCGGCAACTGGTGGAAACGCGGCCAAGATCTCGGCGCGCGTATAGCGTTGTCCGTTCGCGTCCAGGATCTGGACAATTCCGCCGCGCTTCTGATTGCCAAAACCCGGCACCCGCAAGACGCGCACGATATCCTTGGCGCCATTGTCACAACCGTAGCTCGCCACCATGCGAGCCATGACGTTAGCGAAATCAGCGCGGCCATCTTTGTCAGCTGGCCAATCCCCGTCTACAAGCCAATAGCGGTGGAACCGTCCATTGCTCGACTGCACCACCATTGATGGCGGGATAGGGAACTCGCCTTTGAACCCATCATCATCTTCTTGCCAGACAGCACGGACGCGGACAGCATTCTTTGCCCTGCGCCACTGCTTCCGGCCGTCAGCACCCCTCACCACATCGACATCATTGATGGTGACATATACATCACCATCAACCCATGCCTCGCTCGGCAACGGCAGTTGTGCATTGGCCGCTCGGCCATTGCGCAGCATCATAAACGTGAATGCTGGCGCGCCGGGATCAAGCAGGCTGAGGAACTTCCTCGCCTGTTCCATGTCTGGCTTTTCCACGATATGTCCCTAGAACGGCACCCGATCAGCCTGCATAAGGCGGCGCAATTCGCACTGGTAGCCGTCGATCAGCCGGCACAAAAACTGCTCCCACTCGTCACGGCTCATGGCGGCCAGGTCGGTCTTGCCAACCTCGTCAAGCCAGGCGCCTGCTACGGCTCCTGCCTTGTTGATGGCTTCCATCTCGACTTGTGATAGCGATTCTACCGACATTCCGTACACCCTTTGCAGCGTCACATTGCAGTCAGGGCTGCCGCACGTCCAGAGCATCGGCAGTCCTTCCCATGGCCGATAGCCAAGAGCAATTGCCGAGCGCCGGCAGACGGCGCACATTTCGGGTTTCTCAGATGCGAGTGGGTGTGTCATGTGCGCGCCATCGACCTGGAGGCTGCGATTATGGCGCGTTTCATCTCATTTAGTTCTCTGGTATGTCGCACCTCAATGAAGCTGAATTGTCCTGCTGGCACTTGATAGGCTTTGCGCAAACGAGTTCTGCGCGCGATCCTATAGCCTCGAACCCAGCCTAACTCATGCACCCCCAGCTTCTTGTCCAACTCTGCATCTATCTCTTTCAATCGTTCGCTATACAGCTTTACTAGCTTCTTCAGCTCCGCTCTTTCTTCCAAGAGTTCTGGGAGCCTATTGTCCCCATTCAAGTCGATTGTCGGCTTCTGACTGCTCATTCCGCTGCCTCCTTGGCTTCATACCGATGGCTGAGAATGCGCCACCACTTCCCGTCCGGCCTCATCAGGATCTTCGATGGTTGCTGCAGCTCGTGGCGCCTGGAATAGGCTTCCTCGACATTCCTCGGTGCCGGCGCCTGGCCGCCAAGCTTGATCCACGCCTGGCGCGCCTTGCTCAGTGCGTAGCCGTCATGATCGAAGCACAGCCACTCCCGGTGCCACGCCATGTCGCACAGGTAGTCAACCTGCAGCGTGGGGAGCTTGGTGGGGTGCTCGGCGTTGTGCACCTTGAACGCCCATCCGTGCACGTCCACCCACTGTGGCGGGCTGACGGTCAGCACTGGCGTGGACGAGTCGGCCGTGGGAGCGTGGGTCTTGCGTTGCGGCGCAGGGAACTCGTATCCGCAGTCCTGGCACTGCCGCTTGCTGATCAGCACGTAGCTTTCGCAGTTGGGGCAGATCTTGGTGGGCGGCTCTTTCTTCTTGGCGTCCTTGCTGCCGGCGTCATCGCTGCCGGTGTCAATCGCGTCCACCGGGCCGTGAGACGCGACGTTGCCCGCAAAGTCCAGGACGAGGCAGTCAGTCTTGCCAGGCGCCTTGCGTGTTCCGCGCCCCATGCCCTGGACGTAGAGCCCGGTGGATAGCGTCGGCCGCATCCATGCCAGCAGATCCACGTGCGGCACGTTGAACCCGGTCGTAAGGCAATCCACGTTGGTCAGGCACCGGACATGCCCGGCCTTATAGGCGGCGATGATGCGATCTCGTTCCGCATTGGGCGTCTCGCCCGTGACCATCTCGCAGGAGATGCCGTGCTTGCGTACCTCATCGCGCACCTTCTCGGCGTGCTTGATGCCCGCACAGAACACCAGCCACGCGCGCCGATCCTGCCCCTTGTGCACCAGCTCCGCCACGGCAGCAGGCACCACGTCAGAGGCGAGCACGGCGTTTTCCAGGCTACTGGCGATGTACTCGCCACCGCGCGTTTTGACGCCCTCTGTGCTGATCTTCGCGGCCGTGCTCTTGTTGGTGAGCGGCGCAAGGTATCCGTCCTGTACGCCATCGCCGATGCCGTAGCTGTAGACGGTGCGCTCAAACAGAGCGCCTTCGCCGCGGTCTAGCCGGCCGGTATCCAGGCGGAACGGGCTGGCGGTCATTCCAACGATGCGCATGTCCGGCACCCTGGCCCGGCACGCCGCGATGAACTTGCCGTACATGCTGTCTGCATTGCGGCTGATCAGATGACACTCATCTACGATCAGCAGATCGAAGCTGCCGAGCCGGTCCACCTTGTTCCACACGGATTGGATACCGCAGAACAGGATTTGCGCCCGCGCGTCGCGCCGGCCGATGCCGGCCGAGTAGACGCCCACGGGGGCCTGGGGCCAGAGGCGCAGCAGCTCTTGGCAGTCTTGCTCGATAAGCTCTTTCACGTGGGTGACAATGCCGATGCGCAAGTCCGGCCACTGCTCAAGCAGCTCCTTGCACAGCGCCGCGGCCACGAGGCTCTTGCCGGTGCCCGTGGCGAGGTCGATGAGGGCATTGCCCCCACCACCTCGCCACCACGCATAGAGCGCGTCGATGGCTTCACGCTGATAGCGACGCAGCTCCATTGCCGGCTACCTCGCCCACGGACGCGCGCCGGCAGGCGCCGACGTCGCCTTGGCCGCTGCATAGGCATTGGCAGCCGGCCGAGAGGCCGCGGCCGCCTGGGCAGCAGGCGCCGCGGCGCGGGCCTGCTCCATCCTGGTCGGGGTGATGTGCCAGCGCTTGACGACATTGCGTGGGCCATACTCGCCGCGCGCCGGCTGCACGCCGATGCGAGCCAGGAATGGACGGCCGATCAGCTCGTCGCTGTTGCTGATGGACGCGAGGCCCACGGACAGGCACAGGTCGGCGAGCTGCCGCTGGCCGATGCGCTGCGCCTCAGCCGACTGGTTGAGGATGTTGATGCCCTCGAACACCTGCCGGCCCGTATAGGGACCGTCAATCACCTGCAGGGTGAGAGCGAGGCGCCGCCCAGTGCCGGTCTTCGTGTCCACCACGTCGGCCTCGATGGCCTGAACCATGTAGTCACCGGCCGGGAAGGGCTCAAAGGACCGCTCGTCCTCCGGCACTTCAGCCGGGTTGAGCGTCATGCCAAGATCTGCCATTCTGTATTCTCCTTATGCTGCCTTGTTTGCCACGTGGGCGGTTGGGAAATAAGGGGCAAGCTCGGCATAGCCATGCCCCTTGCGGTAAAGGATTTTCTCCGGCATGCCGTAGCGGCTCCCGGCGACGTGGGACGGTCTGCCCTCGCAGTAAATCCAGCGGGACGAGCCACCCGTGGCCGTGGCACGCTTCTGACCGAAGCCGGCATCCTCGGTCTTGACTGCCGGCTCGTGGCCCAGCATCAGGATCGCATCCATCTCGTCCTGAATGATGCCGAGCGCGCGCTTGTGGAGCCGCACGTCCCACCGCGGATACTCCGCTCCCGCGGGGTTCGGGAACGTGGTGATGGTGCTGTGAGCGATCAGCACCACGGCCATACCGCGGTCCACGCGCAAGGCGTTGAGGCCGGCGAGCAGGTCGCGCCACACCCGGTCGGCCTCCACGTAGCCCTTGCCGTAGCCGGGCGCCTCGATGGTGGGCCAATTGTTGTCAGCGCAGGCCCGCGCCCAGATCATCGGCTCCAGCTTATCGAGGCTGTCGAGCACCACTGTCTGCCGGTCGTGCTCTTCCGAGTACAGCATGGAAATGCAGTCCATTGTCGCGTCGAAGCTGTCGAGCTTGCCGAAGCTCACAAGCTCCAGGTCGCCAGGCGTGCCCTCCTCCACCTGGAGGAACACGGGCGCGGGGAACTCGGCGGCAAGAGTGGTCTTGCCCATCTTGGGCGGGGAGTAGATCAGCACACGCGGCGGCAGCGTCGCGCGTACAGTGGTCATGGTAGGCATGTGGCCTCCTTCAGGTGGGGTTGCGGATGAACGCTCTACTGAGGTGCACCGGGCAGTAGGGCTTGCCCGGCTTGGCGGGATCGCCGCAAAAGCCGAACTCCGGTGTGCGCGGATCGCCAACCGGCCAGCGGCAGTCATGGTGCTTCAGCTGCAGCAGTGTCTTGTTGGCCTTGTCGCCGGCCGGCGCTGGGGGCATCGGTGCGGGTGCCTCCTTGACACGGGGAGGCCCCACGCCGAAGTGCAAGGATGCCAGCCGCTTGGCCTGCACCTTGGTTCCTCGCTTGCCGGCCGCCGACGCACAGGCCAAGCGCACCGCGGGCGCCTGCCTGGGACGCATCAGCCCAAGGCGATGCAATTTCCCGCCGACCGAGCCCCGCGTGGCGCCCACTGCGTCAGCGATCTTCTGCAGCGATGCGCCGTTCGCGTACATCTGCTTGAGCGTCGTTACGGCCTCATCGGTCAATGCCATGTCATCACCACTCCGGATTGCTCAGTTTGGCCTCAAGCGCTTTTCTTGCTCACGGCAGGCGCGCTCCGCTTCGGCAAATGTGCCCACGCTCTCGACGATCTTGTTCGCTTGATGCGGGTCTAAGCGCCAACCGTCTTTCCACGTTGCGCTGTATCCCAGACCGGGCGTGAACACGATGCAGAAGGAATACCGATTGCGGACCAGAGCGCCCCATGTGCGGTCACCGGCAGCGGCGAATGGGTTTGGAATCGCCCTGAAGCGCATGGCTACCACCCGAACATCGCGGCACGGACTATCGTGACCATGCCAACGCCCCACGGCATGACGAGAAGCACCAGGGCCACCAATGTCGCCTGCCATCCGGTGAACACGACTTCGCGGTCGCAAATCTTGAAACTGAACAAGTCATCTTGCATGTCACCACTCCGTTCCCTGCTCTATCAGCTTGTGCAGCTTGTCATCCGTCATGCGGGTGGGTTGCGGCGCCCCGCACGCCTCTGCCGCCTCCAGCTCGCTCGCCAGCCGCTCGAACTGCGCTATCAGCCGCTGGCGACGCGCGGGGGCGTATTCTCCCCTGTCGAAATCCAGCAGCAATTTGGCTGCGCTCCTGAGAAGGTCCGCCGTCCTGATGTGCCGGCCCTTGTTCGTCCGTGTCAGTACATCCATCTGTGTGCCTCCATGGTCCATCAACCCCTTGCATTGCAGCCCTTCCTCCTTGCTTCCTTAGCCATCACAAGGGTGCAGCTCTGGTAGCAGGTCACAGACAGACAGTAAGGGCCCTAAAGATCATAGCTTCTTTGGCACTTCCCCAACTCTTCTGGTGGCAAATCATATACCACTGGAAAGGTCGTCCAGAGGGCTTTCCAAGAGCGGTGATTTCATCATCATCCAAGCTCGGAGCTGTCCGCGAGAGTGATTCTCCCCCGACTGCGCAAGAGCTCCTAGATAGAGAATCAGAGACCTAGAAAATCTTCCACCACGACCACTCCTTGGTAGATCTGGACATGCAACTTGGCTGAGAGTAACTTCTACCAGTCCTCTGTCATCCCCAAGAAGCGGAACAAAGTTCAGACCCCGGCATAAGAAGTTACGAATTTTCTACCAAAGTCACGCCAGGTTGGTTCCTCTGTTCCTGAACGGACCCACCTCCACTCTTCTGGCAAGTACGATCGACCTGACGTCCTCTGAGGTTGCTGTCTGTCCCATCTGAAAGAAGACGCTTCCACGGTCATCTTGGTACCAGCCCCACCTCCATCCGAGTTCAGGGCGGCCTGTGGCGACTCCATCATCCTGCAGCAAGACCCTTGGAGCGGCCAGCACTAGAACAGACCAGCACTATTCCATGGCCTGTACCATCCAGCAGTAGACTCAAGGTTGATCCAAAAAATTCAAGCTTCTTCCTAGGCCAGATAAGAGTGTTTTGGCTCTAGTCTCGGCCCATTTGGAGTTTGGGAGCTTCCGTGGCGGCGTACTCTTCGACTGGCTGTCCTGTGATTCCAGAAGCTAGCAGCACCGACACGGAGTCCGACGCATCTAGTGTTAGCTCCATCCCCTCCCCTCGCTTGGCTGGCTGAAGGCCCCTCCCTACATGGAGGTAGTTTTGGGTGTAAACGCTTAACCCCCACCCCAAGATCTCCATGCTCTGCGAGGTGTAGTGTTGTATCCCTCCTTTAATTTTCAAGTCAAGCGCCATCGCCGCGGCGTACGGGTGCGTACCCACGCCTCCCCGCTCGCCCTCGTCTCCGAGCGGGATCGGTGTTTTCACACCGGTCAGGTAAGCATCTGCTACCCCTTGGCTGGTTACTCACTTTGCTCATTTCGTATTGCTTTGAATGCCCATCGGACGGTGAGCCGAGAGTCCCTTAACCATTGCTCGACAAGACCGAGGCTGGTTCGGAGTTCAAATAATTGGGCCGCCAGGGCTATTTTCTCTTCTCTTTCGGCCGATCTCTCAGCCCTCTCTCTTTCTTTGTCCCTCTCCTTCTCTGCTTGTTCTCTCTTTCTGTCCTCCCTTTCCAACTGGAGGGTGATCCTCAGCTCCATGGCATCCCGAGAGAAGCCATCATCTGAACGGCGTTGTAATTTCTCTTCCAGCTCTGCTATCTTAGCATCACCTTGCGTGGCACAACCAAGCGTCTCCCGCATTTCTTCCTCCTGCCATGTCCATCATCCCAGGGATGTGACAAGACGTGAACAAAGCAAATTCAATAGTAGAACCCTCACCTATGCTGAAAGCATTCCCTCTGCATCCGCTACACGTTGCTAGCATGAGCAAGTTGCTCTTGGAGCAAGTCAAGTTCTGAGCAAGGGATCCATAAATTGGAGGAGGTACCATCCACCCCTACTGCCGATGAGGTTGCATCAAGCTGGGCACGCTGTAATGCATCCGAGGTGACAATTAGTGGCTTAACACCAGGAATTCGGGTCGTAATTAGGAATATGCATTTGCATGCACTTACCGTGGCATGCAGGGCTGCGCGGGTGTCACCCAACTCCTACTCCATGTCTGCCAAGCGAGCTCGTAAGTTTGCTATCATGGTATCGCGGGCATCTTACAACCGTAACATACAGATTAACATTCAAAAACAAAAAAAGGGGAAAACTAAAAATAAAATAAATAAATAAATAAACAAAAATAAACAAAAAAAATAAACAAAAGAGAGGGTTAGAAGACCAAACCAAAGAAAAAAAATGCATTCACCTCCACAAGTCCCCCAAGATAGAGTCACTCCGAATACGTCACTCTGAAGAGGTGCAGGTAATCTTCACTGTCCTACGCGTGCGACTCCACGAGTGTACCAACCTGTTGCTAATCCTCGTACTGTTCGGGGAAGCACACCCACCAATCAACACAGCCTACTAGCGCACGGGTCTTCCTCCTAACGTGAGGTGGCGCAGTCATATCTACCCACTCCTGGACAAGCCCTAAAGTCCTCATGGCCAGTCGCAGCTGAAGCGGCTCGATTTCATTCAGGCAATGAACCCAAAGGTCCCGGCCAAATCGGGCACGGCTTGTGATAACCCACGGCTGGTCTTACACATACATGACTCAAATAAAATAAAAATTACATGACTAGACTCATAAAAACATGACGAACACAATGACACATGTCAATGAATAATCTGAGCCTCGAAAAAATGTGGAGGGGCAAGGGATGCCCCCATCAGCCTGCCATAAGACTGACCCTAGACCAGTCTTCGTACGCTGCGTGCACCTCCGTCATCTCGCAAGAGCGGCACATGTCTCTGGTGACCACCACCGTATTAATGGTGGAACCACTGCCAGATGGCAAAAAGACAATGGGACAACACCCATGCCTCCAGCAAAGGAACGACAAGTTAGCCTTACGCCTCCCCTTCCTTGACAAGTGAGCAGGTGGGCCACTTACATCTTCATGGCCATGGCAACTCCCGCGATCCCAAGTCAAAAGTCAAAAGTCAATGGATGAAGTCCACGAAGACCCTATAAATAAGACTCTGGCTAGATGGCCAGGGACTGATGCAACCTATGCCCCTCAAGCTCTCACCTTCTCAAGTCTCGCACCCTTCCTAGACTGAGCTAAGCCTCCATCTCCATCTCCGGAAGATAGGCCCATTCACTTCTCCCTCTCAAACGCTCGTTCGAGCATCCCTCTTCTCCTACCGAGCACTAAGGCATCGTCTCCAGCCCCTAACCAGAACTAATGGCCATGGCACCTCGAGAGAACTATCGCAACATCAGCAATGGCCAGCTCTCGCCAGGCGTCCCGAGAAGCACCAACAAGTGACCACCTCTCCCAGGGGGACAACATCCAGCCCTCGGCACACTCCACCGCCTAGGAGCTGGCTGAGATGCACCGTCAGCTCTAGACTTTGGCACAGGCCTACTAGGGCCTCCTCAATCGACATGCGAAACAGAACCGCATCGTGGCAATCCCCCGACCCAGTAGCAAAGGCCAGTTGGCGACCTGTGACCAAACCCCCTTGGTCGCCATAATGACACACTCCATGCCAACAAAGACACTCTCCATGTCGCTCGGCGAGCCCTCTCCACCCTAACCCAGGGATGGCCTGCCGATTGCAATGCTACAATGACGTCAAGCGAGAGCTCTAAGGGAAGGTATGCTACTAGGATGACATGATCCAGGTGGCCAATGTTATGCCCCCTGGGGAGAATGTTATTCAAACAAGATATTATTTTGATGATGGCATACATAACTGTTTAATGGCAGACTAGTCGCACCCGAGTGGGAATCCCCGGGTGAAGAGCCCAATCCAATGGGAGGGTGTTCCTACAAGTGTGATGCCAGCTCTTCCTAAGCTCACCCATGCATTAACCTGTAGAGAATGCCAAATGGACAATTTATGCAAAACAGACTAAGCAGCAAACAAAAAAAATGGATTTGAAAAAAATTGGATACGAGGCGGCTAAACTATTGGCCGTCGAAGGACTTGGGCGGCCAGGTCGATGGCCGCTCAGGGAGAATGGGTGGCTAACTAATGGGCTGTCTGGTATGGGTGGACGACCAACCTTTCAGCCATCCAGGGGTATAGGAGGCCAGAGTATTGGCCATTTATAGCAAGGCCTGGGTGGCCACTGATCATGTTGCCTAGGTGTTTAGGTAGCCAGAAGTTAGGCCTTATTCTACCTGCTAACAGAGCTAAACTAACATGCAGAACAAGTAAATATGGGCTCTAAAAAACCTTGAATTTTTGGCATCTGGGACTTACAGTAGGAAGTAGCGTGTCCCACTATGATTGCTTGAAGGTTGTAGGCGTCGGGATCGGGAGGGGGCCGAAATATGCCGCGGTAGGGAGGTTCCCAATGGGTGTACGTCGACAACAAGAGGGTCACCCCAGAAGGGGGTGACGACAGGTGCCTCCCTCCCGGAAGATGCTGCGGGAGCTCTGAGCCTACAGAGCACGAGTCGAAAAGAATATGAAAGGGGTGATCGCCAGAGACTTATACCTAAGCCTCACAGGATGATGATCGTGTGGAGTGCCTTCAAACTGGGAGTTTGTGAGAACCGGACTTCTCCATGCACGGCTGGCCATGGATGGAGAGCCCTGCATAATCCCGAGGTGCTAGAAATCCTGCAAACAATGATAAAGCCCACGAACGCAAAGAAACAAATGTCGATTAGCCCTGAAGAGTACAATAGAAGTTCTAAATGACAAACTACGCAGAAGGTGAGCTAGAAGGGGAGGGGTTGAATAGATCACCCCAAATTCGATCTAACCAAAAACCAGAATAAGAACTCACAGGCAATTGGTCCAAACACTCGAGAATGGAAGAAATATCAGAGGCGAGTTTGATCGAGCGTTAGGCATGCAAGCAATTGAACAGCAGATGGAAGAGGCAAACCACAAGAGACAGATAGTTTTTAGGTGGTTCGATTGCTACCCGATTGCTGAAGTTGATACACATACTACTGAAGTATCGACACCTTCTGCATAAGTGTCGACACCACAGTCATTCCTCAGCAGACCAAGAAGGACCAAGGTCGATGCTAGTAGGACAAGGAAAGTGACTAAGCTGGTCAAGTCCACACCGGTAACAAATTGTGTTTGCAAAGATAGAAAGAAATCAAATAAGGCACAGAGATCGAGGCATATGGCTGCACAGAAAGCTAGGCACTGACATAACAAGACAACAAGTTTTACAGATATCCATGCAGTCAAGGTCAGTGCAATTGCTGAAGTTGATACACATACTACTGAAGTATCGACACCATCTGCATAAGTGTCGACACCACAGTCATTCCTCAGCAGACCAAGAAGGACCAAGGTTGATGCTAGTAGGACAAGGAAAGTGACCAAGGTCTGTGCGCGTTTCTATTGCGGTGCAGCCAGTGCAACACAAGGTCGGTGCAACTTCTGGCTGACACGCTTCATAGTTGGTGCACGTTTTGCTTCAAGGTCGGTGCACTTGCCACAAGGTCAGAGCACATTTGCTACAAGGTCGGTGCACTTGCCACAAGGTTAGAGCACCTCTGCTACAAGGTCGGTGCACATCCACAGCAGGTCAGTGCAAGTCCTGCCTCAGTGCAAGACCAGGTCAGTGCATGTCCTACGTTCAACACAAGACCTAGGTCAGTGCACATTCTGGGCCAGTGCAAGATCTAGGTCGGTGCAATCTCTGGCCAGCACATAACATAGTCGTGCACATTGCAACGAGGTCAGTGCACGTTTGGTTCAAATGTGACAAGGTCTGTGCAAGTCCTACCTCAGTGCACGTCCTACCTTCAACACAAGACAAAGTCTGTGCAAGTTGCTCAAAGTCCACATAAAGGTCCGTGCATACATGAAGACAAGGTCTGAGCACGTTGATGAAAGTCTGTGCACATTTACCTTCTGACAAGACCTAGTCGGTGCAAGTGTGGGGCTTACAGATATAGTCGATGCACATCCAGCCTTCAACGCAAGACCAGGTCGGTGCAGGTTCCTGCTTTAATTCAACAAGGTCTGAGCTTCTCCAATGAAGGTCGGTGTACACATTCTTAAGTGCCATCTATCCAAAGAAGGTCAAAGGGGAGTGTCGACACTTTGCTCACAGGAGGTCGACACCTTAAGCTTCCAGAGAAGCGCACCCTGTGCCAGAAGATTCGCCACTCAACTTCGAGCTGCCCGATGAAGAGGTGCTGGTACCTTCTCAAGAAATCGGGGAGCATTCTGAAGACGTCCCACCACAGACGGAGCCGGGCGTTCTCACCCTTGACCTCCCATATTGGGAGTTGTACTTTGATGGTGCCTCCCGAACAATCAGAAGGGCAGGTGGCCTTACAGAATTCGTTTCAAGCGCGGAGATCGTTTTCGTGTCTCCGCAAGGCGGCATTCTTCACAACTCTTGCGCTCTCATGAAGTCCCTGACTAATAATGAGGCAGAATATGAAGCGCTAATTATCGGACTTCAGCTGGCACTAGAGATAGAGATCAAGTGCATCAAAGTCTACGGGGATTCTCAGCTCGTCATTCGATAGGTCCTGGGCGTCTATGACGTCTGAAAAAAGGAGCTTGTCCCTTACCGCTCAAAGAAAAATTCTACCTCTTTGAAATAGGTCACGTCCCAAGAGGCAATAACTCCCAGGCAGACGCTCTGGCAAAGTTGGCAGTGGCCTTAAAACTCCCACCTGAGGGAGAATTGAATATTACTGTCAGACACCAAAGGCTCATGCCAAGTGTGCTCAATGAAGAGTCTGGCCTCACTGTCTATGAGGTCGACAACATTCAAGTGGAGAATGCTCCCGAAGAAGAAGACTGGCCCTAGTCGATCATAAAAATAAAGAACAGCCAGCTTCCTCCCGATCGCGCTCAGAGGGTGCAACTGTTACGCAGGGCGACATCCTACCAGCTGATTGACGGCCTGCTCTTCAGGCTCGTCCATGAAAAGGACCGATCGGTCCTCTTACGCTGTCTTTCACCCAAGGAAGTAAAGACTGTCGTGCACGAAGTCCACTCCGGATTGTGCGGGGCTCATCAAGCAGGAGCTAAGATGAAGAATAGCATCAAGCTTAAAGGGTTCTACTGGCCCACCATGTTCGAAGATTGCAACCAATATGCTCGTACATGTTACCAATGCCAAGCATTCGGGCTAGTGCCTCGAAGACCTCCTAACCCACTCCACCCAACTGCGCCTACGTGGCCATTCGCGTAGTGGGGCATGGATATTGTGGGACCATTCTCGCCGTCATCCCAAGGTCACAAGTTCATACTGGCCGCCACTGATTACTTCTCCAGATGGGCAGAAGCCGTCCCGCTAAAGTCCTAGAATCTTTCTTCAAGCCAGCGTCGACGTTACATGTTCAAAGGTCGACGCTGCTAAGTGTATTCCAAGCTTTCTTCAAGACAGTGTCGACGTTACATGTTCAAAGGTCGACGCTGCTAAGTGTATTCCTGGCTCTTGCATACACCAAAGCGTCAACGCTCCAGCAGTATAGCGTGGATGCAGCAGAGAAGTAATAGAGTTGGCACTTATTGAAATACATTAAGACGTCAACGCTGCGGAACGACAGCGTGGATGCAACAGAAGAAGCAACAAAGCCAGCATGTTGCTATAAGGCACCAAGGCGTCGACGCTCCGTAACGGCAGCGTGGATGCAGTAGTAGAGCAACATAGGATACAGCTTGTGTTGGAATGCATGGAAGCATCGACGCTCCGTAACGGCAGTGTGGACGCAGCAGCATAACTTCATTGGAATGCATGGAAGTGTAGACGCTCTAGTATTGCAGCGTGGACGCAACAGAGAAGCAAGTAACAATGGCATAAAGCTGAACAAAGTACACTAGCGAAGTCTGCACTGTGTCAACACTCCTATCCAGGTGCGTGGACGCTGTGGTTGAAGCAACTAGGTTCGAAGCCAACAAATATGCTAGTGCGTCAACGCAGTGAAGAGGTGGCGTCGACGCAACCAGTTCAAGTCTCATCCTTGTAGAGCTATTGAAGGCTGCATCAACCTGACTGGTTTACTGAGTGGACGCCGCCTTTGTTAAAGACTCAGATCTCATCACGTGGACCCCCATTCGCACCTCCTCCAATGCCAGATTAGCAGAAGGGTAATTCTGTCATCCAAGTCCCTTCTGGAACACTCCTGGACGTGTGCAATCATTGGTGAGTTAGGGAATCTGGCTGGGACCCACTGAGAGCACGTGTGTGAGGTCAGGCGCGGGAAGAAGCCATCACGCTCGACGCATGAGGGGGAGTGTGGTGAAAAAGAAAGAGAGTGAGGCTTTTCGAGAGCACGAGAATATACGCCTAGCAGAAGAGAAGACGAAGCTTGGAGAAGAAGAACAGCGGAGCAGAAGAGAAGAGGAGCAGAAGAATAGAGGAACAGAAGGGCAGCAGAGAAGAAGAACGAAACAGAGCAGAAGGCATCTGATCGTGGATCTGACAACTGGATCAGATCAAGTGAGATCAGTCTGCTGACGAAGAACATTCTTCTCTTTCTCTTTCTTTTTTTTCTTTATTTCTTTTTCTTTTCCCTTTTTTCTCTCTCTTTCCTTTTTTGTCTTTCTTTTCTTCTCCTTTTTTGTTTTCCTTTTCTCTCTTTTTTTGTTTTCCTTTTCTCTTTCTCCGCCGCTTCAGCCTCTCCCTATAAATAGGGGAGAGGGGGGAATTTCGAACGGCTATTCCGTTTGAACCCCCTCTCCCTCTCTCTCCTTCTCTCTGGTAGCCGAGCAGCCCTCCCGCCCTCTCTCTTCTTCTCTTTCGTCGCCGGACGCCGTCGCCACCGTCGCCGTCGTTTTCTTCTACAGGGTGAGGAGGTCACTGCGGCGCCCCCTCTCTTTCTTCCTCTTCCTCTCTCTCCTTCTCGTTCTCCCTTTCTCTTCCCTTTCCTCTCGTTCCTCTTCTCCTTCTATTGTTCTTCTTTGGCCGACGGGAGACGGAGCCCTAGGGCTCCCTCTCTCCCCCTCATTCTTCCTTCCTCCTCCCTCTTCCTTCCCTTCTCCTCTTTTTCTCCCCTTCTTCTTCGTCTCCGGCAACGGGAACGGCCGCCGGGAGGCGTGTGTCGGTGAACGGGGAGCCGGGCATGCCGGCGAAGGCCCTACGGTGTGCATCGGGGAGGGTTTTGCTGAGTGTACCGGTGAGCGGTTTAGGGAGTGTGCCGGCGAGCGGATTAGGGCGCGTGCCGGCGAGCGAGCAAGGTATGGGCATGCCGGTGAAGCCTCAACACAGGGGGCGTGCCGGCTAGGGTTTTGCCCACGGAGTGTGCCGGCTAGGGTTTTGCCCACGGAGTGTGCCGGCTAGGGTTTAGCACCGGGGTGTGCCGGTGAATGCCTCCGCGAGGGGGTGTGCCGGTGAAGAGCGGTAGAGGGTTCCGGGGAAGACTCCGCGAGGAGTGTGCCGGCGAGGGCCTCGCGCACGGGGTGTGCCGGCGAAGGCCTTGCACGGGGCGTGCCGGGGAAGCTTCGCGGGGGGGTGTACCGGGGAAGCCCGCGGACGAGGGTGTACCGGGGAAGCCTCGCGCACAGGGGTGTGCCGGCGAAGCCTCGCGCCCAGCGTGCCGTTGAGGGGTTTGTGGGGATTCTAACGCACCGAAGACTTATGGTGTTGCCCTGCGGGGCCCACCACCACTTTGTTGGGGCCGTCACTCCTTGTGGGCGCGCACCCGTGCATCACCCCCCAACATCCCCCTCCAATCCACAGCCATTAGCCCCTCATTACCCTTTACTGTACCTCTGCCCCTTGCCACCCCACCTCCACCAACACCACCCTGCATAGCTCAGCTCGCAGGTAGCAGCAGAGGCCCAAGTTGCAGATCTTGTCCCGGAGTCATTTGGCATCATCTGAAGACGTACAATACATCGCCAGAAAGCTCATCGAGGCACCTCCGCATCCGTGGTGGTCCCGCTGGAATCTGGCATCCCTGCTGTCTAGAGGGCCCATTCCACCCCGACTGCGCACAGTTGCCCTGACTGGAAGACAGAGCTGCAATACAGAAGCCTCCATGACTTCATCCTTACTCTCCTGGGTACGCCGCTTGACCGGGTCGAGGTACCACCAGTCCTCAAAGCAACGCAGAAGGTGGAACCTCGTTCAGAGTTTGGAGCCTCCCGTTCCGATTTTCTTCCCCCAAGTGCGCAGAACAGGCCTCTCAGAACCTAAACTGACACCCCTTCACTCAACGAGCTCCCTCTCTCAACCCTGACCTCGTCTGGTGTTCTTCCTACTTTCTGCTGGAAGAGGACTCGACCACGGTCGTACTCATCTTGGTCTTGCCACGTTTGGACTTCGGGAGCATCTGTGGCGACTTCGTCCATTTGCTACAGTATCCTGGGTCCAGTTCAAGCCAAAGCACTGAGATTTAGATCTAGAATCTGCCCCGGCCAGTGACGATGTCGGGTCCATCCACAAAAATTCACAAGCGTACCTGGCCCCTTCAGCGACATTTAGGCACCAGTTTTGGCGACTTCCGAGTTTAGAGGAGTGTGTAGCGGCATCTACAACGACTCCCTATCCTGTCATTCCAGACCTGGATAGACCCGGGGAAGCGCCCAAGCGGCACTAGTTTTAGCTAATCTCCCCACCCCACCTAGCTGGCTTAGCGCCCCTCCCTGTGTGGAGGTAGTTTTTATGTAATCCACTGTTCCCCACCCCTTGTCCAACCCTCCTGTGAGAGGTGTAGTGCATGTAAACTTTTAAATAGGGAGAAGCTTCACCGACGCAGTGTGCGGGGAACCCACACTTCCCCGCTCGTCCACGTCTCCGAACGGGGGTCGGTTTCTTCAAACCGACCAGGTAAGCTCTAAACCCTTGCTCTCATTTCAGTTCTTGTTCATTTCATATCCGCGGCCAAGAGGAGGCTTCATTTCTTTGACCCTTTCGATCCCCTCCCTAGTGAGCCTCTCGACACATATTCTTCACTTGACATTGTCAAAGAGGTCCACTATCATACCCCTTCCACACGTGCCCATCAACATCTCACCCTACATTCATCCACACCCCAAAGCTTGGAAGGAAAGGAACCTCGGTCTATCTCTTATGCTTCATCACATCCCCCATCATATAGGAGTTATGTAATGAGTGAGTTTGGATATAATGGTCCCCCAGAGTCTGCCACATTTAGTTAGACACTTGTGCATGATAGGTACAACTCTAGATGTCTAGGTTCTCCTTATATTGTCCAGTTAGGTAGGCGTCATAGACACGCTAGGTCCATGTTTAGATGTCTAGGACCACCCTTGCTTTTGCGTAGGTATGAGTCCACATAGTTATCTCGGAGTCTACATCATCATCACCACTTTGAGACCACCCCTGCTTTTGCATAGGTATGAGTCCACATAGTTATCTCAGAGTCTACATCATCATCACCACTTTGACTCCAGCAACACATGATACAAGGAGTTGGCTGATGCCCACAGGCACCGTCGTGAGTTCCAGGAGTGCAATTATGTCATGATCAGGGTCAGACCTGAACGGTTTCCCTTGGGAGCCATGAGGAAGTTGCACGCTCGTGGTGTAGGTCCCTTTCGAGTGGTAAGGCAGGTTGGATCTAATGCATATGTTGTGGACCTGCCAGAGGATTACAGGATTAGCTCCACTTTCAACATCTCAGATCTAGTCACTTATAGGGACCCAGTGGTGATACCTAGTGAGCCCTTTGAGTCGTCTCCCCCCATTGTGAGTGACACCATCCTAGAGTGCCCTCCTTCAGTCTTGTTACCTCAGTAGCAAGAGTAGATAGAGTGTATACTAGATGAGCAGGTAACGACTACTCGAGGCGGAGTGTACCAGTGCTATTTGGTGCATTGGAGGGGGAGGCCCACGTCTGAGGACACGTGGATCACCCAGGCAGAGCTGCAGAGGATAGATTCAGATCTACTGGATCGATACCAGAGCGATCAGGACCCCTACTCGATAGGGTCGAGCTTCTCCCACCCGGGGAGAATTGGTGAGGACACCAGAGCTAGCCGTCGTTATCAGACACGTGGCACGACTCGAGCGACGCCGACCTCTTTGTGGCTGCTGGGCTGGCGAAGGTTTTCCATTAATGAGTGTCTGGTGACCAGTGGGTGGTCTTTCACAGACAGAAGATGTTACTGGTGTTTGTGGTTCGAGAATGGCGAGAGCCATGTATCGGTGAGGCCTTGGTAGTCGTCGCCGTGATGTTCCTCCCAGATGAGATCTGGGCTTTGTCGAAATTTTCTTCTGGCAGAGTTGGCACAGTGATATGTCTGGCTATCGGCTTGCCATGTGTGAGGTAATTCTTGGCGCTACACCGACGATCTGGTTGCGGTCTGTTGAGATGGTTGTGTGAGTTGATGGAGGCTCTGCATTGGTTGTTCCCTTGGGTCAGGCGTGAAACCAGTCAGCAGGTTATGAAGCTGATGTGTGTTTATCCGCCGACCATAGGATGGATCGGTAGCTGCTTCTCGTGACGAGGGCTGTGTCTCCTCAGTGAGCGAGATGGTGGCAGCAGTGCCATGATTGGTTTCATAGTGATTGGGGTGATGTCGGACAGTGTCCTCTGGTGTATGCATGCTCTAATGGCCGGTGTGTACGACGTACGGAGCAAGGTGTCGTTCGTGATATCGGGCATGTGTGTAACATGCTTAATTCTATTATTTTGATGATGTTTGACTATGACTCATTGATGAGTTTGACCTACACTTGATAATGTCAATCTTCATATATTTCAGGATAAATCAAGGCACTGGCAACACAAGGCAACAAGTTTCACAAAAGTCCATGCAGTCAAGGTCAGTGCAACTGCTAAAGTTGGTGCACATGCTGAAGAAAGAAGGCGTCACAAGAGAAGTGTCGACACAACAACCATTCCTTAGCAGAGGAAGGTCGATGCTACCTCAGTCTCAGAAGGACTAAGGTCAGTGCACATTACTATTGCACCAAGACCAAGGTCAGTGCATGTTTCGTCAGCGTAACAAACAAGGTCTGTGCACGTTGCTAGTCAGTGCACATCCAAGACTCGCACAAACCAAGGTCGGTGCATGTGTTGGTTTCAAAGACTAGGTTGGTGCATGTCCTGTCTTCTGATATGCACAGAGTGTGGTGGTGATCTAGAAGGGGAGGGGTTGAATAGATCACCCCTTTAAAAATTTTGGCGGAATGAAGACTAAGATCACGTGTAGTTAAGATATAGATGAATACCAACACAGAAGATCTAAGAGCTACTCGGTCAAGAAATTTACTTGCATAAGTTACCATTTATCAAGTGGGTTCCCAATTTCACCATTTACATTTTGGCCATGGTCTTAAAGTAAGGAAATTCCCCATTTGATGTCTGATATCATAAGGTTACATGTATGGGTCATTAGGTTTCAAAAAAAATAGGATTTTCAATGGTTCTGGGCAAGAACGGGGTTCTGTCAATGTATGGATCGACCCTTGGGGTCGACCCCTGCATAATCAGGGATCTGGCACTATCTGCGTCGACCCTTGGGGTCACTGCATTGACGCAGGGCTCGGCTGCATTGACCCTTTGGCTAGGCTGCGTTGACACTGGGGCTTGACTGCATCGACCCTTTGTGGTCGCTGCGTCGACCCTTTGGGCCTCCGCATGGGTGCTGCGTCGACGCTATGGGGTTCAACATCGACGCTGTGGGCCTCTGGTATGGGAGCTGCATCGACGTTGTAAGGGCTGCGTCGACGCTGGGGCTTCAGCGTCTGGGTGCTGCGTCGACACTGTGGGCCTCTTTTATGGTTGCTGTGTTGACGCTGCAAGGGCTGCGTTGACGCTGTGGGGGCTCTTTTATGGTTGCTGCGTCAGCGCTGTAAGGGCTGCGTCGATGCTGTGAGGGCTCACTGCGTAGACGCCTTGACGCCTTTTGGCTCGTAGCGTCGACCCTGTTGGGTTGCTGCGTCGACGCTTTGAGGGATGTTGCTGCTGCGTCGACGTTGTGGGGTCGCAGCGTCGATGCTGGGGTCACTGTGTTGACGCTTTTGGTCTTGCTGCGTCGACGCTGAGGCTCAATGCGTCGACCCCTTTGGGGTCTGTTCGAGGGTCGACCCCTACGCGTAGCAGACGCGCTCAGGTCTTTGAGCCATGAAAAACTCATCCAATTGAGCTCCAATTGGACTATAAACTTTAACCCAATGCTCCCAAGTCATTGGCAAGCATATCTGGGTCATTTTGCAAGGATTTAGAACTCTAAAATCATGGAAAACCATCATGAAACAACTTATATGGAAGATAACACATGAAACACCTAGTTAGGGCATGCATCTAATAAAACGTGAAATTCTCTAAGCATGATCTATAAAATTTGGGGCTTTCTATGCTAAATGAAAGATCACATGCTAATGGTTACATTCATATATGTTAATTAGAATTTAGTCTGTTATAACCTACCTGATTCGGCCCGCAGCAAGGGCGAAGGCGAGGCCGCGGTCCGCGCCGCCTTCCCGGCAGCCACGATCCTGCGCCCCTCGGTCGTCTTCGGCGCGGAAGACCAGTTTCTCAACCGATTCGCCGAGATGGCCGCCCGCTTCGGCATCCTGCCGGTGATCGGCGGCGGCGCGACGCGCTTCCAGCCCCTCTATGTCGGCGACGTCGCGGTTGCCGTCGTGACCGCGCTCGCCCGCCCCGACACCGCCGGCCGCACCTACGAGCTGGGCGGCCCCGAAACCGTGAGCTTCCTCGACCTCATGGCCCGGGTGCGCCGGGCCATCGCCCGGCCTGCCCTGCTGGTGCCGATTCCCTGGGGCGTCGCGGAGTTTCAGGCCTTCTTCTCGGAATACCTGCCCTCGCCGCCGCTCACCCGCGATCAGCTGATCCTGCTGCGCCGGGACAATGTGGTGACAGCCGACGGTCTCGGCTGCGCCGCCCTCGGCATCGAGCCCATGGCACTCGACGCCGTCCTGCCCGGCATGCTCGCCCGCTACCGGCTTCAGGGCCCCTGAAGTTCTGTGAATAGAAAAATAAGTAAAAAGATTAGATTTTTGTGATTCTATCTGTAAGGGGTCTACTTGGGAGGACTTGTAACATTACTAAGGACTCTTAGGGATTAGATTTTGGTCAATTAAGCACTCTAAATTTATGCAAATCCTTGAAACCTTAGCCAAGTTTTGTAAATAGGACTTAGTTTTGAACTGAGCAACCCTTCCTTTGGCCCATGAAGAATCAAGGTAAGGAGTCCGAATTTTGGGTAAGTTCTTTATAGTTATTTGCTTCAAATACTAAGGACTTACTACCCCCTAAATTTCATGCTAGGAGGTCGACTATCTAGAGAGATAGAAGCCTCCAAGATGGCGATTCGGCCATAACAACCCAGATTTTAGAGCAGAAGGTTGCTGAAGATCAAGGATTTAGGGATCCAAAACGAGGTAATTAGAGTTTATGTCTTTAGAACTTTTTGTTCCCCTTAGTTTCTTCTTCCTAACCCTCAAATTTCACGTCCATAGGTCAAGAGGTTGAGGAGATAGGGCAGCTGGAAGTTGCTGAAAAGTCATAAGGAGGAGAGAAGCTAGGACAAGCTTTAAAGGATTAGAGGAAGGAATTAAAGCTTGATTAAGAGGTAGGTTATCTCATGAACGGCTGTTTAAAGGGAAATCTGGTCTGCTCCTTCTCACTGTCTGACATCGTACCTATCCTTGTACTTAAAGCTGGGATCTGCCAATAGAAAGATCATAGCAAGCAGTGCAGTGAATATTATGGGATATGGTCACCTTCCTCTTGTTGACTACCACCATTACACATGGTGTTTGGACAAGAAGACTTTCTCGCTCTCACCTCTTGGCACACACTTCAAGGGAATTTTGGTGGGAATATTTTGCTGATCCACTGGTCCAACAGAAGACTTTTTGGCATGCAATATTCCTAGGCTTTTCAGCTGGCCTTCTTATTTATACCAAGCTTCCTCAACTGAAGCACGTGCTGTAGCTGTCGCCCACCAAGTGCCACGCTTTAGAGCATCCACCAAGAACATCCCTAAGTAGCGTGAGAGTAGCCCAACGCCTATTGACCTCAGTCCAGCATTGCTAGAGAAGAAAAAAGAAGAGAAGTCTTGAGAGAAGAAGAGAGAGCAGCCTTGAGAAAGAAGACAAATCCTGTAGTCTACCGGTGCTTGAAGAAAAGGATCCTTGGATCTAACCTTATAGCTGCACTCACCAGCTCCCATGTCCTGATCTATTCTTTCAGCTGGTGTCTACATTGTCACTATTATTTCTCCACTGCACTTGCAGTATTCCGTTTCTTTTAGTTTTGATTCGTCTATCACCTATTCATCTCACTGTTCGGATCCCCTGTTAAGGGATCGGGTTCCCTCTGTAGTTTTAGAGGAAGAGAGGATCAGATCCTCTGGGTGTATAGCAAGCTGTTAGTCAGTAGAAAGCAAGTTGTGTAAACAAGCTGTGTTGTTCAGCGGATCAAGCTGTGTGTCAGTCGGCAAGCCTCACCGGGTTTGGTGAGGGGTCGACATAGGTTGTGAGTTAACAACCAAACCACCTTAAAATCCTTGTATTGTGGGTTGTATACCTTGTGGGCTTGTTCCATATCTTCTATCCCTCTTTCACAGGTCTGTGTGCTACTTATATTGTTTATTCTCTCTGCATACTCAAGAGTTCGGCTTGCACAAATTGTTTCATCTTGATCCCCTTGCTATCGTAGCTAACGTATATCTTCTAAGGTGTCTGCAGCACCCTTGCTCACAGGCACTTGGAAGCATCCTCCAAGCAAAGGGTTTATCACCTTGTGTGAGCAGCTTTCTCCCCTACAACTACACGGGGCATACCCCGGACAAAAGTACACCGAGACCACGACAACAGCTGGCTGCTCTAGACTATATCCGAAAAAGGACGAGGAACAGCGGCGGAAGGCTGGGATGGCTCACCTGCAAGAAAGAAGGGTGAGTCACAGCCAGACTCATTAGGGGTCACGCGGATCCCTACCTCGCACTAAACAAGCAGACACGCAAATATGAAAGTAATTAAAGCATGCATTCAATGCAATAACCAAGCAATGGCATAATTAAAACACATTTATAGCACAACAGTAAAACCTATCTATGCAGTTTGAACAACTGACTACATGCCAATAAATATGAACATAATAAACGCATAAATAATAACATAGGGAACTAAATCTACCAATAGAAGGAAACCTCAATTGTCCTGGTGATAGGAAACGGAAGTGACTCACTAGAAGGTAGAGACCAGATGCGTCCCCTTACTGCTTATGCTGCGTATCAGGCAACTCGCAAGTTCCACAACAAGCGAGAGGCATAAAAGTACCTGTACCAAACTGAGAACTAGTCAGAGTGACACTCGTCAGTGTCAGTCCTCAACCTCTGACCATGTGTGCACACACTGACTTCTACGTAGGGTCAGGCCTCCAGCTAGTTTTTCCCCCCGTAGAATGCAACGGTAACCGCAGGGGCCCGCGGCAATTAGCTTCCAAACCGTTTCACGGGAATGCCCCTCACCTTTCCCAGGTGGGACGACAGACCCGGTCACTGGGCTACGTCTAGTGATTCCATCACAAGGAAAGAGAAAGCCACTCTATCGAGATGTAAAATAATGCCACAGTTTTATAAAATAACTTAAACATGGCGCACATGCACAATGGAATGCTTTAGGAACTAACCTTACGTCTTTTAAAATGCCAGAACACGTAACGGACTAAGCCAGCCCCGTCACATAGTATAACGGATCCAGGTGGGGGTGTTATATCTCTTGTGACGCGTCTCCACAGGTCCGTTATGCTCTCCCGAGCTGTAATGCCCCTGATCCTTATTGGGTCTTATTGGATCCTGTGTTCGGGTCTCGGATCTGTTTCCTCGAGAAATGTGGCTCCGTCGTGTCTGGAATTTCATTTCGGACATCTTTCGAGTTCGGATCGGCGCGATCCGGGGTCGTTTCGGAGGCCTGGTGGCGTTCCGCGGCTTTCCGCATGTCTAACCGAGTCGCAAGCTTACCTCATCCAGAAGGAAGAGTACAGCAATGCTAACTGACAAGATAATGGTCCATGCCAGAAACACAAAGCCATCTAGAAACAACATGACAACACCTGCAGGATTCCAGCTCTGAATGGCACACAGAACCATGGAACACATCTCCCATCCCTCCCTTGGTTTGCCCCCTCCTAGCCCCCCTAATAGCCAACAGTTGCCTCCACACCCATCCACCCCCTTTTCCCTCCCATTTACGTCATTTCCCACCTCTCATCTTCAACCTACACTTCTCAGTTTGCAGGCAGCAAGCAAGGTCCTAGAAGTAGTGTCATCTCTAGTCCTTCCTAGAATTGTCTGGTGGCAAGTCATATACATCTGGAAAGGTCATCCAAAGAGCTTTCCAAGTAAGGTGGTTTTGCCTCCATCCGAGCTCCAAACTGCCAAGGAGAGCCGTTCTTCTCCAACTACACAGGATTGGTCTAGCCAGCAACCTGAAGTGACTTCCAGAAGCTCCCACGGCCAACCCCCTGAAGATCTTGAAGTAGAGCTTGGCTGAGAACTTCGTCTGCGAGTTCCCTTTAACCACCAAGAAGTGTCACTCCATTTGGCATCCGATGCTGTGATTTTGAAATTTTCTCCCTCTAGTGCGCTGATCAGTTTCCTCTGGAGCCAGTCTGATACCCCGGCACTGTTTGTGTCCTCGCCATCTACTCTGACCTCCTCCAGCATCCCCGTAGGTTTTCGATCTAAGAGGACTCAACCATAAATCCAACGACTCCGACCACACCTGAATCAGATCTCGGGAGCATCCGTGGAGGCCTCATCTTCCCACTGTAGAGGTGCAGAAGCTACCAGAACCAGCAAATAGAGACCGTGTTCACGCCTCTGCCCTGACCAACACCATCAATCAGGAATTCCCCCAAAATTTGGAAGTACTCTTGGGCCAACCCAAGAGATTTTGCCACTCGTTTGTCAACAACGGAGTTCGGGAGAGCCCATGGCGGCACCGACAGTGACTGCCTATCAAGTTGTCCTCAAAGCTGGCAGAACCAACGAGCTCCCTCCATTCGGCTTCTAGCTTAGTTTTCCCCCACCCCGCCTGGCCTGCATACAGCCCCTCCTTACGCGGAGCTAGTTTTGGTTGTAATAGTTAACTTCACCACCCTTGATCCACAATACCCTAGCCAGATATGCTTGTGTCAATGATTTGATAGCTATGATTTAGTGGATACTTTTACTTGCATGAGATTTTTATGACAAGGTATGTGCGCTACATGAATGGAATAAGGCTGGTTCAAAAGCTGAAGAGTTAGTGATTTATAGGGTGTTTGGTTACCGTTTTTCACCTCTTTTTTCTCTCAAAATAAAAATTAGAAATGGACAACCTACTTAACCACGTTTGGTAGGTCTCTCCAATTTTTTAGGATGAAATTTTATCCCGTTGTAACTTCCCCCAAAATAAAAACAAGTCTTGGCATAATTTTTTTCAGAGATGCACGACCTCTAGCCGTCTCTGTCTGCTCTCTCTCTCTCCCCATGCTCCCTCCCTCTCCCTATCTCTCTCGACGCTCTCTCTCTCTCTCTCTCCCGGTCCCCCCTCCTCCCGTAGCAGCACCGCCGCTGCGCTCTCCACCACCCTCTGCAGCTCCACCTCGTCCGTTTTGTCCGCGTCAATACTAAGCATCACGTTGTTCCAGCGCACGAACCAGAACTCCGGCGCTGCGCTGTGGAAGCCTGTCCCGCGGAGGACGTCCCCGATGCGGTAGCGGCTGAGCCTCGCATAGGTGGTGATCACCAGCTCGTACTCCTTGCCCGCCTCCACCTCCGCCAGGTCCACCAGCCTCGGCGGCGGGTCGGCGGCGGTGATGTGGGAGAACTCGAGGGGTAGGAACTCGAAGTAGCACATGAAGGGCATGATGGTGTAGGAGCCGTCTGAGGGTCGGCACATAGGGCAGAGGTTGAGCCCGAAGTAGCATTCGGGGGAGGCGTACATGGTGCAGGCCAGCGGCAGCCCCCCGCCGTAGTACTCCAGGGTTGTATGTATTGCGCCATGGCGCCGGTCACGATCACGTCGAGGTACTTGGTGTTGGGCCAGATCCTGTGGACGATGCCACCCCACTCGCCTCCCAAGCATTCCACGGTGATTAACTCGGCCAGCGCTGGGTTGGGGCTGAGCAAGCCGGAGACCGACGCCCTCTCTCTCCCGGCGCTCTCTCTCCCGACGCACTCCCTCTCTCTCCCAAACAAGCCGGATGGAGGCAAAACCAACTCCCTTGGACAGCAGACTGGCAGACCTTTCCAATGATGTAAGATAGGCCACCAGGAGAAGTCGGGAAGTGCCGAGGACGTCCTTCAACGGCACGCTCGAAAGCTTCAGCGGCACGGCGTTGACCCCTCCGACACGGAAGATCCAGCGCCACCCTACGCAGATCTTTGGCGTGTACTGTGGATTGACGTGTCGACCAAACAGTCAAACACGAAAATCCCCTTGTCAACGCAATGATGAGGGTGTCAAATCTCATTTAATGTGGCCTTTCCCGCCCACGCTGCCCCAAGCATTCGAACAAATGCTGTGCCGGTGGGGAGTATAAAAACCTCCCTTCCTCCACTCAAAAAAAAAGGGGGAGAAGGACCACCAGAGACACCCCGCAGAGACCCCGACGGGAGAAGAAGAAGAAGAAGAAGAAGAAGAAGAGAAGAGAAAGAGAGAGGGGCCTGCGGCCCTCTCCACTGCCGCTCAGCCACCGTCGTCGACGCGAAGAGAAGAAGAAAAGAGAGAGAGAGTGTGTGTGTGTGTTAGCTACGAGGTCATGGGGGAGGCCGGGGCCTTGTGGCCTTGGGTCTAACTCCCAGCCCATTTCTTCCTCTTCTCCCCCATCCCTACCTTCTTCCCCTTGCTCCGATTATACCCCCGTTCCCTTGCTTTGCATGAATAAGCTTTGTTTGCTCCGGCCATCTTTTTGCCCAACCGGTGTTTGTGCGTAGTGGTCTCCCCATCCATGTCAACCCAGCTCATCCAGCCATTCCTTGGCCTCCCACGCCGCTGGAGTCCCTCCTGCCCGGCTCACACCGCGAACCACCCTTCGCCGGCGCAGCCCCTGGCCGACACACCCATAGCCCTTCAGCGGCACACCCTGGCCTCCCCCAGCCCGGCACACCTTATGCGTTCCTTCGCCGGCACGCTCCTTGGCCGATACACTCTTTGGCCCACTCGGCGGTACACCCCTGCCACCTCCCTTCACCGGCACACCCCTTGGCCGGTACACCCAATCCCTTAACCCTTCGCCGGTACCCCCCTTGGCCGGTACACCCGATCCCTGAGCCTTCAGCGGCGCACCCCTTGGCCCCCTTCAGCGGCACACCTATCTTTCCCCTCTTTGGCCCAGCACCCTCGACCAGCACAGCAGCCCCCCCCTCATCGTCGTCTCCCCTCACGCTTTCCAAGGTCAACCTAAGGTGTTGTCGTCTACGGACGCCCACCTCCAATTGTTGGGTTCCGCCACTCCATGTGGGCGCGTTCCCCGTAGGAAGGCGAGGCGGTCGCTCCGGGGATGGTCGCCGGGTGCCGTCCACGAACCAGAACTGCTGTCCAGCAGCGCGCGACCGGACGAAAAATGCTGCTGCGACCAGCGCCGATGTCGGATCGACGCGAGATCGGTGGCGTTGGAAAGCCCTTTCAAAATACTTCATCCCCAGATGGGAGAAGTAATTTTGAATCTTCAGTGTTGGCCGTGACAGATTTTAGAAGCTGCTGTTCTACTGGGAGGGGATTGTCAGGATAGAAAGTGGGGTTTCCTGAGAACAGGGGAGAATTTTTTTTTTCTATAGACGCAGGAGTTTTTGTTACGTTGGGATCAAAACAACATTATATCTATTCTTATTACACTAACAAACTGTAGGTAAGAAAAATCATTTACCTACGACTGTGACCGTAGGTAATATACAAAGAAAAAAATCATTGGTGCTAGGTAAGGCCTATTCTTACAATATTAGAAAACCGTAGGTAAGTCATATCACATACCTACCACTTTAACCATATGTAATTTAGTATAAATAGCTATTTCTACCAAATCAACAAACCGTAAGTACGAGATATCATATACTTACAGACTTTAACCATAGGTAAATTAGCATAGATATCTAATTCTCACGGTTCTATTAAACCATAAGTGTAATACATAACTTACTTACGTCAAATGGCATTGGTAATTTCGTCTAAGTATCTATTCCTACGGTGTTATTGAGCTGTAAGTACATAGAAACTTTAACCATAGCTAAATTAGCATAGATATCTAATTCCTACGATTCTATTAAATGTAATACAGAACTTTACTTACAACAAATGGCGTTGGTAATTTCGTCCAAGTATCTATTCCTACAGTGCTATTGAGCCAAGGTACCTCTACTTCCTACGATATCAACCGTAGGTAGTATACAAACTCGTAAAATCATAGATGCAACCTAACCTATAATTACGACTTACACAGCTGTATGTTCTCGTGACGTAGTGTATTTTGTGATTCACTTGATCTCATCAAATCAGAACCATCCCAAATTCCCAGTTTCATCGTTTTCGATGCTTAAACGGTACCTATGTGAATCAAAATAAAGCCACGATGACACGGACATAACTGCAACTACTTGAGCATATATATATAGTTACAGGTATTTTTTGACAATTTTCGAAAGTATAAGATAGAAAGTGATCGCCAGAGACCCGAAAGCCTCAAAATTAAGGGGAGATGATCGCTTACCTGTTGATGCGGGGAGTGCGGAAAAGTGGGTATTCCTCCTTCTTGAACCGGCCGGCCGATAAGAAGGGTCTTCCTTAGATTGATTACCTTGCAAAAATAAACAAAGAACAAAGAAGAGACAGGCCAAAGTCAGAGCTGCGTAGTACTCAATTCAGAAGGATCACGTAATGAAAATAGCAGGACTTAAACATGCGCACCTTTTTTGTGATTTTTGTGAAAACCCCTAATTTAAAGGAAAGGATAGAATACGTATGCTGTGACAAACAATATTAATGCAATGCTAGTATAATGATATGCTAACGATGCTGCAACTCAAAACAAAACGAAGGAAACGCCCTGCTGTCCCTGAACAGTAAAGGGCAACCGGATGCAAAGGAGGCCGCAGGGAGGAGATGAAGATGATGTAGAACAGCACGTAGGAAGTGGGGAGTAGCAACAGCAACGCAGCAGGATGCAGGAAGCAACAGCACCGGACACAGAGCAGCAACAGGAAGGATGTAGAAGGGAACACAGCAGGGACAGCAACACGGGATGCAGGAAGCAACAGGAGAAAGAACAAAGCCCTTCGTCGTATGTATGCGTCTAACCTTTGAACGGTGGACGTGAAGCCTTTTTATAGAAAAGAGACGTGCAAAGAGGGGAAGATTGATTAACTACGGCAGTAGTTATCTTTGGGAAAGGATCAAATCAAAGAAGAGTCCAAACGGAGGAACAATCGTTCGGGGAAAGGATCAAGGGAAGAAAGTCCTAAGCAAAGCAATGATCTTCCGAGGAAAGGCAGAAATCTGCAGGACTCTGAAATGAAGACACGCCTTCAAACAGGGCGTGACTTAGTGATTTGACGACTGGACAAAGAGGCGTTTCTTGAAACACGCCTTCATCCAAGGCGTTACTTCCTGGGCTTATTTTCAGGAAATGAAATATTCCTTCTTTTGAAAATAACAGAACACGCCTTTTTCAGAGGCGTTACTTGAAAGACACGCCTTGAGTAAAGGCGTTTCAATAAAATACTCTTATCTCGTTTCCTTTTTTTGAAATTGGATAATCACCAGGAAGTAACGCCCTGAACTTAGGCGTGACTTTCTTTGAAAACGCCCTGGTCAACGCCGTTACCTAAGTAACGCTGCCATTCTCCAAGGCCGGGACAGTCTATCCCACGTAGTCCCGAGGAGCGTGCCCGCCTATCTGATAGGGGAGGCTCACGAATGGGAGCCCGTGCTGGGGCTAGAGGCAGTGCTGCCGACGGACGACAAGCTGGTGAGGTATAGCTCCGATACATCTTCTGTCTTCCTCTTCTCTATCAAGCATGAGGTTCATAGCTCTTGGATGCCTCTCCATTGTGTGTCTCCCCCTCCCTGGCCTCTTTCCGCATGAACATGGTGTTAGCTTGTGTAGCATAAATATATATATATATCTATTTGAAGGTTACCTCTGCGTTTCCTCAAAGTCTCGTCCCAATGTTCGATTGGTTTAAGGACCTGCCATGAGCGATAGGCAAATTATGATTTTCATATCGATTAATGTTTTTGGCTAACCACCCTCATTTCACCCCAGGGATCTGCTTCTTCATAGCATGTTCCTTGGTGGCCATTTTGTCAGAGGGCTGGATAATAATGGCCTTAGGGCCAGAGGTAATTGACTGTACATGGTGCACGATGTAGCTAAGAAAATAGAAACCATCCCTGGATTGGTTGAGGTCCCTCTCATAGGCTAGCCCTCGAGGTATCCTCCCTATCCGATTTGGGACTAAGAGCAGTCAGTCTTGACTTGCTCTATTTTGGGGGCCATATCGGAGTTTCTCCATAGGTGTGCCTCCTATTTATACCCCCCGACACTCTGGGTCAAGGGGAGGTGTTGTCGGACTTTTGTCGGATAGATTGACATGATAACAATATCAAAAGAAGGTTCTCAAATTCTCCTCCATGGTCTGATTGAATTATAGAGATTTCGTATGATCCACCTTGTTTTATTTTAAGAAAGAACTGTTCAGATTTAGAGAATGCATCACTTTTATTAGTTCAGAAAAATAGACATGAAAACCTTGAAAAATCATCTACAATCACAAATCCAAATCATTTTCCACTTAAGCTTTGAGTCCGAGTAGGACCAAAGAGATCCATATGCATGAGTTGCATGGGCTTGGATGACAAACTTTCAGTTCGAAGCTTAAAGGTTGAGCGGGTCTGCTTGCCTAGAGCACAGGCATCACAAGGTTTGTTTACTGAATTGAACTTCAGTTTAGGCAGACCTCTAACTAAATCAAATTTGACTAGTTTATTCAAAGTTGAAAAACTTGCATGTGGGCTTGGCCCAACGAATTGGGCCCAATAACAACATTAAGCCACTAAATGAAACATAAACATAGGGAAATAAACCTAAGACCTAGGGACATGACTCAAATAAAAGGGAAATTACATCCAAATGACTCAACTAAAATACTCAAACTAGATAAAAGGACCCAAATAACATGATGCTCGAACTCAATCCAATCTCGGGTGTGTGGACGACCCGAGCCAAAGGGAGGTAGTGGTGATGCCTCCATCAATCTCCCCAAGGCAGGGTCCACGCTGTAGGCTCAAGGGTGGACACAGCTGAACAAACTCCTCAAAGTATCAGAAGACGTCCACTGCATCAACGCTGCTGAACGACAGCATGGACACAACCTTCATTGTGTTCAGCTCAAAGGTCGACGCAGCAGACTTCAAGTCTAAGCACCTTCAAGCCAGCGTCAACCATCCAGGTGTTGGCGTCGACGCTACCTTCATGACTTCAATCCTTAAAGCCTTCAAGTCTAAGCACCATTCTTTAAGCCAGCGTCGATGCCAAGACTCAAGGCGTAGACGCAGCCTTCATTGATTTCAAGACAACGGTTGACGTTGCAAGTTCATGGTCGACGCTGTAGCACTACAGCATAGACGTAACACAGTTGCTGCAAGTCACCAAGGCGTCGACGCTGTAGCACTGCAGCGTAGATGCAGTAGTTGAAGCTACAAGGATTGAAGCCCACAAGAACTCCACTGCGTCAATGCGCCTGTCTGATTGCGTGGACGCTGTGGATGAATCAACTAGGTTTGAAGCCAACCAAATCTTCTAGTGCGTCAACGCAGTGTAGAGACGACATCCAGGCATCAATCTTCATGTGCAAGGGTTAGCCTGTATGACCCAACGCTAGGTCTTCCAGCGTTGACACCGCCTATGTTAAAATCTTCAGACCTCTTCACGTGGACCCCCATTCACATGTCCTCCATTGACAGATCAGCAGAAGGGCAATTCCGTCATTCAAATCCCTTTTGGAACTCTCCGAAACATGTGCAATCATTGGGTGGGACTCACTGACAGCACGTGTGAAGCCGGGCGCGGGAATATGTGATGCGGGATGAGACTGACAAGTGAGGTAAGACCTATGACGACGACCAAGTGCGGCCAGCACTCACACGTGACAAGGTAAGCCGGGCGGCCGACCCCGTACGTTCCTCCGATCACCTTTCCATAGTAGCACCTCGTGCTTGTTATTGTTGTTTATTCATCTCCCCAAGTAGATTTTCTTTGATTTTCTTTTTTCAATGGATCTACAAATTGGCGATCACGGTGGGACATCCATTGTTTTCTTTAGTTGATTACCACTCCCCTTGGCACCCTCGAGTGCCCTTTCCCTTTGACACCCTCGCGTGTCCTTTCCCCTAGGCACCCTCGCGTGCCCTTTCCCCTTTGGTACCCTCGGTACCCTTTCCTTTGTGTCTCTCAGGCACCCTCCATTGTGCACTCTGCACACTTCACGGCCTAGTCAGTGCTGCTTAAGTAACGCCTTCCCAGAGGGCATTTTTTTTGATTTAACGCCTCCCACAGAGGCGTGTTTTGATTATTTAACGCCCTCTCCTCAGGGCGTCTCCTTGATAAATTTGCTGCTTGTCTCATCATTTGAAAGCTCACGCCCTACTTCAGGGCGTTTCATCATTTGGTAGCGCCTTCTCCCATAGGCGTCTTCTTTTACAACTGTGGTTTCCTCCGCACTTGCTTACTAGTAACGCCTCCCCTCAAGGCGTTTTCACGTTGCAAGACGCCCTCTCCTGGAGGCGTCTCTTTCTGTTCACGCCCCAACGTGAGGCGTGTCCTTCGTTCCCTGCCTGGAGTCACATACTTTCTGCCTTGCCTGTGTTTTGACAGACGCTTTTTCACTGGTAACGCCTCCTCTCAAGGCGTTTTCACGTTGCAAGACGCCCTCTCCTGGAGGCGTCTCTTTCTGTTCACGCCCCCACCTGAGGCGTGATTTCGTTCCTCGCTTTGAGTCGACATTCTGCCTTGCTTATTCGCTGTTAACGCTTCCCACAAAGGCGTTTTGTTTTCTGGTGACGCCCTCCTGTCAAGGCGTCTCTTCCTGATAACGCCCCCCACCAAGGCGTGTCTTGTTTCTGTTCTGCGGGCTTCTCCCAGAGGTCACGGCAGGCAGACCGTCGTTTCCAGATCTGCTCACGCCCTGCCCCAGGGCGTGTATTTCCTGTTTTTACCGAGGCTCATTTCTGTGCCACTGTTATCATTGTCTTTGATTCCATATACATATTGATTGATTATACTGTTTGATTATTATTGCTGGATTGTTGCTTGGTTGAGAGACCTCCTCTCTCTAGCCTAGGAGCCACACACCCTCTTGGTGACCCTCTGCTCACCCAGTTCGCAGGCAGATTCTGGCCCCAAGTTGCAGAGCATTTTCCAACCTGTTCCTGGCGGATTCGGCGTCCAAGCTCTTCATAAGAGTTGTGCATCCACGGGTCTTCTGTGCTGGCGAGTTGGAATCGCTCCGATCCGAGCTCGAGGTCGTCCGCAGCAGCTGTTCTCCCAGGACTGCGCAGAGGATTCCAGAGCACGACCTGAGGCTGAAAGAAGTCACCACCACGCCCAGACCTGACAGAATCCGACATCGAGCCCTTCAGCAAAGTTCTTCCTCCCCCTGTTAGCCTTAAGCAGCCTCTGACGGAGCTACATTTGGGTTCTGTGGTCACGCGCTCTAGACAGCACATTCATAGCCGAACGGAACAAGCAGTATTGGGTGGCTCGGCATGGCCGTGTGTACGAGAGTGAGGCCGGGAAGTAACGCCGTTTCATGATCTTCCAGGAGAACGTAAACTAGATGGGATCCTTCGACCGTGCGGGTGGACACAAGTAGACGTTTGGGCGTCAACGCGTTTGCGGACATGACCAACGAGGAGTTCAAAGCCATGTAAACCGGGGTTAGGCCGGCGTGTGCGGCCACGGTACGTAAAGTAACGAGGACGTTAATGTACGAGAGCGTCACCGCGCGTGGTGCCTCCCAGCACGGACTGGACGTCCCAGGGAGTCGTCACCCCCCCATCAAAGGCCGGGGCCAATGCGGTAAAGTGGGCAAAGTTAGTATTGCACCACCCTTTTTTGTCTGTATATTAAAGGAGACCACGTTAGGGCAGGAAGATAACAAAGCTGCTCTGATTGTTTGGTCGATGTGCTCTTGTTTAACTCTAAAATGATAAACAAATTGCAGGTTACTGCTGGGCCTTCTTCGCTGTGGCGGCCATATATATACAGAGGGAATCACCAAACTCAAAACTGAGAGGCTCATCTCTCAGTCCGAACAGGAGCTCGTGGACTGCGACACCTCCCACTAGTACAAAGTGGGTTATCGCCGACAGTTAAAAGCGTCAGCATTTCTCGAATGGTCGACTCCCCTCGTCAAAAATATAGATGACGATTAGATCGTCGCCTTTTTTACCGTCAACTAATACAACGTCAACAATTCTTTGGTCGATAGTTTTTAAACCGTCGACCTATAAAATAGGTCGGCACCGTCAGTCATTCTTGCGGGGGACTCGAACAAGGGATTGAGATAAGAGACAAAACGTGACCTGCCCCTAGGAGAGGATCCTGAGGGACGAAAGCAGCTCCACATACACTACGGAGAGACACAAAGGGGGGGGGAATAACAGCCCTAGAGCGCCTAATGCACTCAAACCAATCCTAATGGACACACAATGGACTTCGGAGATGAGAGAAGAGTCAACCAATCTTTAGCAAACTTAAATGATGCGCGTCAAATTTCTCTTTGGTTCCTCTTTGAGGTCTTAATGGATTAATTAAGAAAAGTGCAGATCCGCTCAATCCACTAGGTGCCTAACCTGGGTAAGGATGGGGGGACTGATTGACTCTAAGGGCTCTCAACTTCACGGATGCAGACCCTAGACTGGGGGTGGTAACGGTACAACCTGCCCGGCGTCCGTGTGGGAATCCACGGCTCACGGGGACTTACGGAGGTCCTCGGCAAGGTTCCCTAGTCGGCTCCAAGGAATATGGAGACGAGAGGAAACCCGCTTCGGTAGGAATGCAACTACTAATAAAGTGAGATGATCCTATGTGCACCGGAGTGCATGCAAAATCTAGCCTAATCCTAGCAATCAAATGACAATATCAAGCAAGTATGAAACAATATGAGTGAAATGAAATCTTGGAACAACAGCAGGGGGAGATCAATCAGCAATTGTCAACAGCAAGCTATCAAAACATGATGGTGCAGAAAAGTGTAAAAGGAATGGGAACGCTGCAGCAGTAAGCAAATACACGGTCTCTGTGAGACCGTCCACAAACGTAACACGGTCTATGTGAGACCGCTCAATGGCAAAGAACAGTAACAAGATGCAGCGCTTATCGTGAAACCACGAGCGTGCAGACGGTCTCTCGATAGACCACTTATATATGCACACGGTTCCTGGTGGACCGTGTAGATGATAGCGCACAAAAGAACAATAGAAATATCAAACACAGAACGGTCTAACAGATACCGCTTACAGATGAAAACGGTTAAGATGGGACCGCTCCAAGATCGAACTCAGCAGCAAGGGACAACCTGAAAACGCACTTACAACACAGAAAGAAGTCAGCAAATCTCTAGCACGATGGGCACTAGGGGTCCCACCGTGATCGCCAGAAAAAGGATGTAGGTAGAAAAATCCACCCCTCTTTTACCTTCGTCCTCCTTCCTTGCCGCACACCGTGGGGGAGCCCGGGAGCGGCAGGAGAGCCCCCGGCCCCCTGCGTCTCGAGCACGAGCTCGACGCGCCCGAGCTCCTGCGCGCGGGCGTAGGCGATGGCGTCATCGAGGTTGCCGCTATAGACGCCTGTGGCGTTGCAAACGTTACGACCGAGACCGATGAGGGTGGGTGCTGTGCGGGCGGACGTGGCGGTGCCGGTAGTGGTGGCTACTTGTGCTCCGTCGATATACAGGGTGATAGTCCCTGCTGTGGCGGAGCGGGTGGCGGTAACGAAATGCCAGTTGCCGTCATTGTAAGCGGCGCCGGGGGAAATGATGGTGATATCGGGGTTTCCGATGCCGAACGAGACGGCGCCGAGACCCTGCATCGCGATCGTGAGGCCTTTCAGGGAGTCGGAACCGAACGCGTGCTTCGCGGTCGCCTTCATCCCGTGGTAGACGCCCCAGGCGGTGGCCGGCGACGGATCGCCCGAGGATTTCGCCTCGCCGTCGATGCCGAGGACGTGCGGGGTCTTCGTCTTGATCTGTTTCAGGTCCGCGGAGCCGATGCCGACGTCCTTCGCGGTGACGTAGACGCCGCCTTGGCGGTTCACGAACTCGCCGAACTTCGCCAGGAGCTCCGGCGTCTTCTTCGAGGCCGGTCCGACGAGGACGGATTTCCCGCCGCCCCAGTTCAGGCCGGAGATCGACGCTTTATAGGTCATGCCTTTCGAGAGGCGGAGGGCGTCGGTGAGGGCTTCTTCCGGAGTCTTGTAGTCCCACATGCGGCAGCCGCCGACGGCGGGCCCGAGCGCGGTGGAATGAACGGCGATGATCGCTTGGAGACCGGTCTTCTCGTCGTTGCAGAAAGTGACTTGTTCGAAATCGCGTACGGTCAGTCCCATAGGATCCTCCGGGAAGAGTTCAGCCTCAGTAGAATAGAGAGGGATACCCTAACTCCGCCCCCGAGAAGGGGCAAGAAGGTCCGGAATTCGCGGGGTTTCGCTGTCTAGATTCTCGACAGTGTCGAAAGGCGAAAACAGCGCTTCGTCGGGAGGCGATTCTCGATAGATTTTAACTCATTGAAATAATGAGACAAATCAAAAAAGACCCGCTGTGTCACCTTGGCAAGACCCTTGCTTTATCAAGGCCTGAGAACCCTTCCGTAGAATGAGGATCATTCGCCGCGGTCGGGCTCAACCTCTTGCCAGTCCCGAAGCACCTCGGGAGCCTGCCTGCCGGCCCCGCCAGCGGGCGTTTCGCCACCAGCCGCTACCCTACTAGCCTCGGCCGCTGCCTCCGCTTCCTGAGCGGCCTGAGCCCGCGCCTGATAGCCCCACGTATCGCCGCTAGGCTGGGTGCCCGGATCGGCGCTCCGCTTGGTCATCGGTAGACCGTCTGCGAGGGCTTCTCCGAACTCATTCCGTACAGCGTCAGCAGCTTCGTTAGCACGCCACTCCACTGCACCACGAGTAAGTGCTCCAAAGGCCAGACCAGCGAGGCCACCAGTCACGATCTCAGAGAAGTCACCATTCGGGTTAGCAGCATATGAACCGCCACCAAGGGCTGCACCAATAGCTGCACCAGATACACCGCCAAGTCCGATACGACCGAGCTTAGTGGTATTATATCCGATACGAGCAGTAGCAGACAGACCACCAGTGACCATTGTCAGCGGAGTGTCAATGTCGACCACACCTGCCAGCATCTGCGCAGCGAACGTGCTCACACCACCACGCCGAGCCAGAATAGCCGCATCAGTAGACTGTGCAAGACTGTCATTCAGCAGGGCGTCTGCCTCTGCCTTACTATTCGTCTGTAGATATCGCCAGCGCTGACTGTCAGGAAGATACCTGCTGTTTTGACTGATCCAGCCTTCCTTGGCAGTAGCATCCCATGAGGGATCAGGATCGCCTGCTTCGACCTTACGAGCAACGTCACGGTACATCTGATACCCGATGTTGTCGCCAGAGGTAAATGCCTTCTCAGTAGCATCCAAGAAACCAGTGTTCTTGGCTTCCTCATCCAGCAGGTACTCTTTAGTCGTATTGTTCAGGCCCTTGTCAACAGTACCAAGGCCGTCATAGATGTCGTCTTCCACCTGTATCTCCTGTGAGAAGCGAGGGCCGAAGCCCTCACTGTCCCATGTTCATCAGAGCGGGAACGTCAGTCGCGAAGTCATCCGACACAGCCCGAGCCATACCAGCAGCGCCAGTACTGATCCAGTTCCATGCACGATTGATGTAGCCTTCCGACTGAGCCTTATTCTGCTTGTCTCGCCACCGCTGTCCAAGCTCAGCAGCCGGGATATTGATCGCGGGACCAACGAACTCACTCCGATCCTTGTCTTTGTAGAACTGGATGCGGGATCAATGACTTCCGATGCGGTTCTCAATCTTGGGAAACACCCGGAGGTCATTCGCCAAACAGCAGGGTTCCGGTTACGATAACCTCGGCTTTTAATGTGGCTTGCCGAGGTTCCGATGCAAAACAGGTGGTGATATGACGACGTGGCTGGAAGGACTGGAAGGGGTCAACGAAGAGAACGTGATGCTGACCTCTCTCGAGCAGGCAATGAACTGGGCGCGGCAGTCGAGCATCTGGCCGATGACCTTCGTGGACTCGCACTATCCATCGGCGCTGGCTGAGTACGGCGAAACGATCACGTCGCTACGATCCGGTGTCATCCTTGGGGGTACGGACGGCGTTGCTCGCCAGCACAATCGGGCGGTCGGCGCGGACTCTGGCGAAGCGTATACGTGCTCGTTGACAATCGGACCATTCCCACTGACGCGAGCGACGTTCGATAGGGCTCAGATTAGGTCGATTCGCATGTTGGCGACCAACGGCACGCTCAATCTGTCCTGGCAGATAATTGCTGCTGAGTCTGCCGAATCCACGGTGAAGGTTGGCTCGACGTTCCCCACTATCGACGGAAAGAACACTCGCAGTTACACGACGACTCCTGGCTACCCCGCAACCCAACACCCGCGAGTTGCTGGCGTCGCTGATGTTTTATGTGACGCCGCACCCGCTCAACGCGCTCGAATGGAATCCGAACGGCGCGGTGCGCGATCAGTTCGAGCTACAGCAAAAGCCCGCGCTCGATCTCGGCGCGCGGATGGACGTGGAACAGCTTCAACCAGTTGAGCAGGATCAGCCGACGCCAAGCCGGCCCCGCGCGCTGGTCGCCGAAATCGACGATCGCCAGCGTCCCGCCCGGCTTCAGCAGATCGAGCGCGCGCTCCACCACCGGCATCCAGTCGGGGATCATCGACAGCACGTAGCTGAAATAGATCGTGTCGAACTGCTGGATGCCGAAGGCGGCTTCGCTGTCGAAGCCGTGCGCGCCGGCGCGGGCGACACGAACCTTGTCCGCAAGGCCGGCACGACGCAGCGAGGCGGATGCCGTCGCCAGCAGGTCCCAGTCATCGCCTGGCTGGCCGGTGTCGTCATCCATCAGCTGGGCATCCACTGTCTCGTGGGTGACCGTCATGGCGGTGCAGAGTCGCACGAACATGTCGGGGCCCTTGATGGTGAAGTTATACTGCCGGCGTATCTGCACAGCTGGACGTGCTGAACCTGCAAAACTGGCTGAATGTGGAGCTAGCAAAACGCACGGAAGAATATAATGCAGCTGCGCTCGCAAACTCACGCAGGAATGTATACCAGCAGATAGCTACACAATACTACTCTTACCTGCTGATGCAGGAAGCGGCCGCTGACGGTGACCGGCTGATATTCGAGACCGTCCTTTTCGAGATCAGGCCATTCGGAAGGCGGAGGCGCCGGAACCGGCGCCGCCTTCAGCCGGGCCTCGACCGTCGCGATCAGGTTCTCCTTCCACTGCAGACGCGCGACCTGCCAGAAGCCGAGCGACATCAGGATGGCCAAGGCGACCAGTGTCGCGAGGCCGGGCAGGATCAGCCGGCGGTCCTGGTCGTTGGGCTGGGTCGCCACGATCAGGTCGGCGGCGCAATTGAACAGGTCATGGGGCGTGCGCGCGCCGGGCGGCGCGGCGCGATAGGCGAACTGGATCCCGGCGGCGCGGGCCTGGAAGCCGAAATCGCTTTCCAGCCGCAGGGCCCGGTCGCGGCTCTGCCCGTCGAATGCCGCCTCGGTCGAGACGTCGAGGCCGGTCAGCCGCGCCTCGTAGCGCCGGGCCAGCCCGACCGCGGTGGCGACACGGGCCGGCGTCGCGGGACCGGCATCGAGGAACACCAGGATATCCCGGTACGACATAGCATCCTCCCTTGCGCTGCGGACGCGCTGGCGCCCGGCTTTCCGGACGCCATTCAGGCCCGATCGGCCGGACCGGGCCTTGACCGCGATCAAATGTGACAACCGTCGGGGACGGATTCCGTCCTTGGCGGGCGTCACCCGCCGCCATGGCGGCCATCCACGGCGGCCCGCAGGCGGCCGAGGGCGTCCAGGGCCTCCAGCGCCCGGCCGCGGTCGCAGGCGGCCAGGCCCAGGATGACCGCCTCCAGGGCGATCAGGGTCACGCCGTGCAGGGCCTGGCGGCCGGCCCGGCCGCGCCGGGCGGGCAGGACGAGGTCGACCGGCCCGGCCGGCCCGAATTCGCCCGTTCCGGGATCGCGGTCGGTGACCAGCACCACCGGGCAGCCCCGGCGCCGGGCCTCCGCCAGGGTGGCCAGCATGTCGCGATAGGGCCGGCCATAGGCCAGCATCACCAGCGCATCGCCCGGCCGCAGGCCCAGGCCCGAGGTGCCAGTCCGACGTGTGGATGACCCGCATCGCCCGACGACGATGCCACGCAGGTCTGACAATCCGTTCAGGTGCGGGCTACGGCTCGCACTCGCAGATCGCGGGGAGCTGGGTCGACCCGCACTTCTCGTCGCGGATCGTCGCCGCGGCGCCGCCGTTGTCCATCGCGAGCACGCAGTCGTCGTTGTTGTTGCCGCTCATGGTGGGGCTGCCGCTCGCCCACGGGAGGACCGTCTGCGGGGCGCCCTTGATGTCGAGCCACGTCCCCTCGGTCATCTGATCGCTGATGCCGACCCAGAACTGCGTCGACGTCGCGAGCTCGACCAGCGCCGCGAGCTCCGCCTCGTCGCCGGGGACCGCGAGGTACGCGCTCGTCGTGGTCGCCGTGCAGAAGTCGCGCTGGTTGGGCCAGTTCCCCGTCGTCGTCACCAGACGATAGAGGTGCCCGGTCTGCCCGCCCGTGAGCTCGTTGTAGCCGCTCGGGCAGCCGACGGTCGGCGCGTCGACCGGCGCGTCGTCGGCCCCGTCGACGGGGATCGGCGCGTCGGTCGTCCCATCCACCGGCACGCACTGGCCCGCGACGCTGCCCGCCGAGTCGCCGTAGCGCTGCTGGCTCTGACACGCACCGTCGCTGACGCTGCAGTAGCCGACGTCCGCCTGGCACGTCCCGCCGGCGCCGCAGTCGGCGCTCGTCTCGCAATGGAACGCGGTGGAGCGCAGACACGCGACGCTGGACGACGCGAGCACGCAGGCAAGGAGCACGGATTGGACGCGCATCAGAAGTCTCCTCCCCAGGTGATGAGTCCACCGCCGCTCGTCGGCATGACGCTCACGGCGGACGTCTCTTTGGATCCGGTGCCGCGCATCAGGTAGTGCACCACGCCGCCGGCGACGAGCGCCGCGCCGCCGCCGATCAACAGCACCGACGCGAGCCGCTTGCTGCGCGCGCCGTCGATGTGATCCTGATAGTCCGACAGCGTCATCGACGACTCCGCGTCGTCGAGCTCGCCGCGCGCGCCGACGTAGAACACGACGCCGACCGCGACCGCGGCGACGCCGCCACCGACGAGCGCGTCGCCGATCGTGTCCTTGTACCAGGGCGACGCCTGGCGCTGCGGCGGTGGCGGCGGTGGCGGCTTCAGCGGCTCCGCCGGCGGCGGTGTCGCCGCGGTCCGCCTTGGCGAGGATCTCCAGGGTCTCACACATAGGTCGGCTCCGCGTGTTCGAGGTAGGCCAGGGACGCCGCGTGGTAGGCCCGCTCGGCGTCATCGATCTCGGCCGGGGAGCCGCCCATCAGGGCCTCCTTGTGGGCCTCCTGGGTGCGCCTGAAGGCTGCGTAGAGGGTCTGGGGGTCAGACATAGCCGGCCTCCGAGACCTTCACCTTCACGACATACGTCGGGATTCCGGCTTCGTAGGCGTACCGCATGGCCCGCTGTTCCGCGTCGAACTGGCGGTGGAACAGCTTGGCCCTCTCGATCTTGTCCGTGGCCCCAATGTGCCCGGTGTCGGTCAGGTAGAGACCGCCCCCGGTCTTGACTGCGTATCTCATCGGTTGGCCTCCTTCATGCGTTTCCAGTGGGTCACGCCCTCGGCGGTGATCATCCATTGGCGGGTGAAGAGGCCGGCGGCCTCACGGGTGGTCAAATAGCCCTCGCTGGCGCAGGCCGCGACGGCCTCCGGGGTCGTGGTCGACGAGATCAGCGACCATGTGCTCACCGCCATGTCCGACACCTATGCGTTGGCGGTGCGCGACAAGCTTCCCTTCATCCAGGACAAGATGGTGCGCGACGTGAATGCCGACGCCGTCACCACCGCCGACGATCCGGAAAAGGTCGACATTCCCGCCCTGGAAAAACGCCTGCTGGGTGACGCCACCCAGGTGATGGGGGCGGGCAAGGTCAAGCTGATCACGGTCTGCACGGTCCAGATCTCGCCCCTCCATCCGGTCCAGACCCCGGCGCTCTATACTCCGCCGGACAAGGCCGCGCCCCCCGGCAGCCCCGCGCCCAAGAACCCGCTCAAGTCTCGCTGCGACAGCTAACAGCGCGCGGAACCGGACGCGATTTTTTCACGAATCCGTCGCCGGCCCCCGGTTGCCTCGCAAACGGGCTTTTGGCAGTCTTGCCTCGCCCTTGAAGCGGCGAGTCCGGCTTTCAATGCTGTGACACCGGCCATGGGGATCGGCGAAAGCCCTTCCTCTTCTTCGAGCAAGGGTATTCCCCGACCCGCCAAACGTGACCTCAAGAGGGGACTTTCATGCAGTTGGAAATCGTTCTGGCCTGCGGCGTGCTCGCGCTGCTGCTCGGCTCGGACTTCTTCGCGCACCAGTCCCAGGCGCAGGAAAGGTCGGCGGGAACCTCGACCACTCCGTTGCCGGGCTCGTCGCCGACGACACCACCCCGAGCGAGACCAACGTCGCCGTCCAGGCGCTCATCGACGCCGCCGTCACCGGCACCACCCCCGGGGGCGACCTCGACACCGCCGTTGCCGCGCTCGTCAATGACACCACCCCGAGCGACACTCGCAGCGCCGTCGCCGCCATGCTGCCGGACGTGTCCGGCTTCGCGCCCCTCGTGTCCCCCGCGTTCACCGGCAACCCGACTGCGCCGACCCCGGCGACCACCGACGACGACACGAGCATCGCCACCACCGCATTCGTGCATGACGTCGCCGACTCGCTCGTCACAGGGGGCACCGTCGCACCCGGCCCGCTAGCGCCCCCGTCAGGAATCGCACCGACCCTCCCGGGGACATACCTGGCGCAGATGCGAAACAATGGCACTGAAATCAGTTTCTTCGCTGGATACTCTGCCGTGTCGGTGCTCACGGCCTACGCCTGCGCGTACGACGCGGGCGGCAACCGCTACGTGTTCAACAACACGTTTCCGACGTTCACCCCGTCCGGGTACGCCTTCCCCTACTTCGCGTTCACCGTCATTCCGACGGGCTCGTCCCTCACTTTCGTCAACATCGGCGGCGGCTCTCCGACCAGCCGGTACCGGGTCAATGGCATCGGCGCCGGAACCGATATCCCCACCAACACATTCACGATCACCGGGCTCACGCCGAACCGCCCCAACCTGATCGAGCTGATCCTGGTGAACGTCGGCGCTCCGAACTGGTGGGGGCCGTTCACCTTCTACCTGAGCAATGCGTCCACCGCACTCGTCGCCGCCCCCTCCAGCGCCGCCCCCTACGGGGTCATTCCGCAAGCAAACAGCCCCGTCGGCGACGGTACGATCACGTCCGCTCAGATCGCCGATGGCACCATCGTCAACGGCGATATCAACGCCTCAGCCGCCATCGCCGGGACCAAGCTCCAGCAGGGCTCGACTGCAACCCGAGGCGCTCTCCAGCTCGCCACGCAGGCCGAGGTCAACACAGGCACCGACGCGAGCAAGGCTGTGGTCCCTGCCACCCTCGCCGCTTACACGGGACTCACATCTAAGGCCCCGCTCGCATCTCCCGCACTCACCGGGACCCCGACCGCGCCGACAGCCGCACCGGGAACGAGCACGACGCACTGATGGAGGAGGAGCTTCGCCAGATCGGCGGGCAAATCGCCATTCCGGTGGATATTTCCGAGCGCATCGAGCGCCTGGAATCGGACCTGAGGGCGCTCATTGATCTTTCGCTGGGCCAGAAAGAGCCCGGCTTTGTTTATGTCCGCGCTCACCGCCGCAGGGTCAGGAAGGCGGCATGAACGCAGAAGTCCTGCGCCGGCTTGCGGCGTTACAGCTTCCCTCTGAGGCGATGCGAGAAGTTCTAAATATCATAGCCGACATTCAGTCGGTCGATGACGCGCGCCGTGAAAAGGAGCGTAACCGCAAACGTGCGTGGCGGGACAAGGACGGGACAAGGACGGGACAGGAACAGGACAAGGGACGGGACGGGGACGGGGTTTCTCCCCCTAAAAAAGTTTCCCCTATAACCCCTTCAAAAAACACCCCCTCTTCCTCTCTCTCAGCGCGCGAGGAATTTCGGGAATTGGTGGCCGTTTACCCGAAACGGAAGGGGCGGAATCCGCTGAAGCCTGCGCTGAAAAGCTACGAACGGGCGCTCGCACAGGGCGCCACGCCCGCCGAAATTCTGGATGGCGCGAAGCGTGAGCACGCGCGGTGCTCGGAAGAGAAAATCATTGGCACGCCGTACGTCCCACAGCTTGTCACCTGGATCAATCAGGAGGGCTGGAGGGATACGCAGTCGGCCGCGCCATCGGGGCCGGTCGTTCCGAATGATTTGGCCGTGAAGCTGTTCCGCGACAGCGGGCGGTGGAATCTCGCGTATGGCCCGGAGCCGGACAAGCCCGGTTGCCGCGCATCGCCGGAAATTCTCGCCAAGTACGGATACACGGAGGCGGCATGAATCACATCACCCGCGCCTCTCAAGTCGTATCCGACTATGAATCTCTAAAGGATACAGGACCACCTGGATTTAATCAGGCAGTCCTTAGAGACCTTATAGTAGTAGCACTAAGAGAAGTAGAAATGAGGGTTTTGGAGAACCACGTTGCAGGCGCTCAGGCAAACCAAGCCGACGCCGTTCCTCAACATACTCCCGGGCCGTGGAGCTGCAGCAAAGTCAATCCTCTTGTCTGGCGCATCTATCGCGATGGCGACGGCAGGCGCGTGCATCAGCCGATTGTTGATTGCGCGGCACCCACTCTTTTGCCGGCCGAAGAGAAGCGTGCAAACGCCCTCACAAGCTGTTATCCATTGCATCGCGTTGAATATGGATGATTTTGGCTTTGGGGAAAACCACGGCAATCAATCCCAGATAGAAGAAATTCTGCGGCATCTTGTCCACCACGCGCTGCGCGGCGCCCTTGTCTATCAATTGTTGCAGCGTGGCCAAATATTGTTCGCCTATGCCGACTGCGGCCTGCTTGTTCAACAAGGCCACGCACTCAGGATAGGAAATGTCGGTAGCCAGCTCGATCGGCAGCATCACATTGGCGCTGTTCCAGAAAGTGACTTCGCCCGCGCCCGCAACCAGAGGATGGCTGGCCAGTATCTGTTCCGTCAGCGTGGTGCCGGAACGCGGCATGCCTACTACGAATATGGGTTGGTCCGAATCATGGCCCATTGCCGCATGCGTGGCAAAGAAATCGGCGCTAAAAGCCGCCGCTATGGCTGAAATACCTTCCTTGAATTCCTCTATGTCGAATGGGAACTTCTCTTCCTGAGCATTGAACCGATTACCCGCATCGTAGAAATAGAATGCTTTATCGTATTGGCCGATATCGTCGTACACCTTACCCAATGTGAAGTGTGCCGCTACTACATTGTTTTGTTTTAATTGCTTTTGTTGCAACAATTTTTCCATCTGCAAAATCAGCGGCTCGTCCTCGGCACGGAATTTCTTCACCAACGCCAATCCGGCGTAAGCTTCAACATTCTCCGGTTTCGATGCTATGATTTTTTCAAATACCTCGATCGCTTCCTGCTGGCTGCCCATTTCGACCAAGGCGCGGCCTAATCCTATCTGCAAAGCGTGCTCATTCGGGTATAGCAACAGGGCTTTTTTTATCCAGTCGACCGCTTCTGCCATGCGATTCAATCCCATCAAGGCTTGGGACAGGCCTTGGAATCCGTGCAGGTTGGAAGGAGCAAGCTTGAGCACGTGCGTGAATACCCCTTCGGCATCCCGATAACGCAATATCTTCAGCAGGCAATAACCAAGCTGCTCGAAAGCCTCGACCATGCCCGGATTCAGGTTGCAGACATAATTGAACTGCTCCATGGCTTCGCGCCATTGCTTTTCGTGCCGATACAGCAGCCCCAGTTGTATACGGGCAGCAATATGCTCCGGTTTGATACGTACGACTTCCAAAAATTGTGCGATAGCCTGCGGGAACAACCCCTGCTCTTTGAGCGCCACCCGAGGGCGGCTTCAACGTCATCGCCCTGAGCTGCGAGGAGCAGCAACGCAGCGGCTTCTACGCCTTCGTGACCTCCATCCGCGACCGCCGCCTGCCGGTCATCGACCGCGAGCGCGGCCTGGTCATGACTTTCGCCTTCTTCGACCACTCCGGCGCCCTCAAGGAGATCCGGCTGAGCGACGGCCGTACCCTCCCCGCGCCGCTGCGCGCACCCCATACGCTGGAGATCTCGGAGCTGTTCCAGATCGACCGGGGCCGCATCGACCAGGTGGAGGCGGTGCTGCAATCCGTACCCTATGGCATGCGCTCCGCGGTCTGGGACCGGCCCTAGGGCAGTATCAGCCGCAGATGGATGGCGCGGGAGGCGCCATAGGCCCCGTGGTTGGCATCCGCCATCAACAGGCCGCCGCGCCACGGCAGCACGACCTGATTCTGGGTGCCCGTCAGGGCGAGCACGGTCTCGCGCGGCGCGCCGTTCAGCCACTGGAACATGGCGATGCGGCAGGGCGTGCCGGGATGGTCGGGGGGATTGCCCTCGGGGCGCGCCGGCTCGCATGCCTGCTCCTGTTCGGCCACCAGCACATAGGGCACTGCATCGCCCCAGTGCCCGATGTTGATTTCGTGCACGTCCCGGTAGCTGCGTCCCAGCCCGTGCGCGATCCAGGGATCCTGCGGATCCGCCGGCTGCTCGTACCAGGTGATGCCGCGTGGATCGGTCGTGCCCCCGTGCCCCTCGTGCTCGTTGGCGGCGGTGACATTGAGCGGGGTCGATTGGTGAGCACCAGTCATCACCTCGCATCCGGCTTCCTCCAGCCATCCGCGGACCAACGCGCCATGCGGGTCCCGGCCCAGCGCGGTGTGCAGGGTGACCTTCGCACCACAGCACGAGGCCGGCCGACGCGCACAGCGGGGTCAGGAAATCCCAGCCGGACTGCCCCACCATCCACGTGAGAGACTCCGGCGGGCGGTCGACGTCGGGGGTTCGGGTGCTCGCGCTCGCATCCGCGTCACCGTTCCACGTGGTCGTGTACCCGGCCGGCGCGTTCGCACCGTCGAAGTAGTCGACAAGCTCGGACCCCTCGTAGAGCATGACCCCGTCGACGTAGTGCTGCTGACTGGCGGTGTTCGCGAGCGTCTCGAAGTACACGGCCGCGTACGACGCGTTCGGCGGGGGAGCCATCGGATCGCCGAGATGATCATCGCCAAACCAATGGATGAAGGCCATGAGCTGATCTCCATGAGGTGAGAACATGTGCACAAGACACCCACATATGGGAAGGATGTTTACACAATTTACAAAAAGTTCAAGGTATTTTTGTAAACCCTTGGACATTTTGTAAAGCAAGGGACATTTCGTCAATTACAAAGGTTTACACGAATTTTCTGAAAGAATACAAGACTTTCGACAAATTGTAGACTTTACGGGACTTTCTGCGCAAGATATAGGGACATATCTACAATTTTTGGAAATTATAGGATATTTCTGCAATTTTGTAACCATGCAAGGGTTTGCTTGTAATTTTGGACAGGCCAATGATATTTTTCGTAATATGTGGACTGAATAGGAGTTTCTGTTTCTGTGTAATTTTAACATAAGACACAAGTCTCTCCTTGGTGGAGGCGCACAAGGCAACAATGCTTAGGTGATTGTTTCTCTTTCTTGAGCTCCATGAGTTGCGATCTCTCTCTATGTGTCCATCACCGCATTGCCGTGTATTGACCTGCGTAGTTAGGTCATAAGTGTCAAGGGAACAGTGCCCTCTTGTTGGGGGTTTCACCACTCTAAAGAAAATTTATAATATGATCCATCTCTGAGAAATGGCACAAGGGGCAAAGCCACACACCCTTGTTGGGCTTAAAATGACATAAGACACAAAAAAAATTAGGAGATTACTTCTCCTCTCCTACTTCTATATGTGTAAGCATCAATTACATGATTTTCCTTATAAAATACAAGGAATTGTATAACAAAAATACACAAGGGCATAATCACAATTACAAAGGTATTCTTATAAGAATACTCATAAAGCACACAGCATCAAAGGCACACAAGAACTCTGAGTTTGCTCCGTGGTTCATCCTTGTTTAGGTGGTCCCCCTAAATAATATTTATTGGCCGAGGATACTTGATCGGGCCAGGTGATGGGTTTTAGGGCTTACTTAGGCTAGATAGGCTCCCTTGGGAGCTTACCTGGGCCTAGTAAGCACCCACGGGTGACCTCCTAGCCTGGACAAGCCACCATGGGACGTTCAAGTCAGTTGAGATTGGTCTATCTAGATCGGACAAGCCTCCCATGGAGGCCAACCTGACTCGGACAAGGTCGAAAGGGCCTGTCTGGTCTGGGTGGGCATCTCGGGCACGCGACGGAGCGGATTTTCCTGCCATTACTCAAGCTCACCATTCCGGAGATCGTGGATTACCACATGCCGGCCGAAGGGGTGTTTCACAACCTGGCCTCGTCCGCCACCAACGAGGCGTTGCAGGCCATCGAGCTGGAAATGGCGCCGCGCCTGTCGGCGCATTGGAGCGCTATTTCCATGCATCCGGTGCTGTTCGCCCGGCTGGATGCGGTCCATCGTCAGCGGGACACGCTGGGGCTGGATGCGGAATCCCTGCGGGTGCTGGAACGCTATCACCTGGATTTCGTGCGCGCCGGCGCCCAGCTGACGGGCGAAAGCCGCGACCGGCTGGCGGCCATCGCCCAGCGGCTGGCGGTTCTGGGCACCCAGTTCAGCCAGAATGTGCTGGGTGACGAGGAAGACTGGATCCTGGGCTTGAATGAAAGTCAGATGGCCGGCATTCCCCCAGCGATCCGCGATGCCGCCGCCTCCAAAGCCGCGGAACTGAAACAGGAAGCGCCCTTCGCCGTCACCCTGTCGCGCTCCAGCGTCGAACCCGTCCTGCAATATGCCGATGACCGCGCCCTGCGCGAACAGCTTTACCGCGCCTGGGTGTCGCGCGGCGACAATGACAACAGCCACAACAACAATGCCCTGATCGGCGAGATGCTGGCGCTTCGGGCCGAGCGCGCCACACTGCTGGGCTATGAGAATTTCGCCGCGTTCAAGCTGGCCGACTCCATGGCCGGCACGCCGGGGAAAGCGCGCGCGCTGCTGGAAGAAGTGTGGGAGCCGGCGCACAAGCGCGCGTTGGAAGAACGCGATGCCTTGCAGGCGCTGATCACCCGCGAAGGCAACAATTTCCGCCTGGCACCCTGGGACTGGCGCTACTACGCCGAAAAGCTGCGTCAGGAAAAATACGCCTTCGATGCGGAGGAGCTGAAACCCTATTTCCAGCTTTCCAACCTGATCGACGCCGCCTTCTTCACCGCCGGCAAGCTGTTCGGCCTCAGCTTCCACGAACGCCGCGACATGCCGGTCTATCACCCGGACGTGCGCGTTTGGGAGGTGCTGCGCGAAGGCCAGGTGATCGGTCTTTTCTATGGCGATTATTTCGCCCGTCCCGGCAAGCAGGGCGGCGCCTGGATGTCCAGCTTCCGCGACCAGCAGACCCTGGACGGCAATATGTCGCGCCCGCCGCAGGATCCTGCGAGGTCAGCGGTGGACGATCCGGGCCTGGGGCAGCTGGTAGATGGCGTCGAGCGCGCGCAGCTCGTTCGTGCTGCGCCGGTGATCGGCCATACCCGCAGCGATCGAGGCGAGGCCTCCGATGCCGCCGAACAGCGTGTACGTCGCGGCCAGGAGCAGCGCGACGAGGCCCGGCCGTTCTGCGTCTTCCTGCCCCTGACCCAGCCGCATCCGCCCTATCGCGCGCCAGAAGGCTTTCACGATCTCTACGCCGCCGACGATCTGCCGCCGCGAGCTTGGGTTTCTGAACGCGGCTGTCGTCTACTGGCACAAGCACCCCGAATATGGCCCGATCGGCGCCATGCCGGTCGTCGTCAAGCCACCGCGATCGGAGCCGCGCAACAACTTCCTGACGCGCTCGCAGGCCGCCAAGATGCTCTGGGCTGGCCGGCGGAAAAAACGCTTCGTCCGGTTCTTCCTGATCGGGTGGTACACCGGCACGCGGCACACCGCGATTTTGCGGACGCGCTGGGATATGGTCGATTGGGAAGCCAGGATCATGTACCGCCGCCCTCCGGGCGTCGCTGAGACGAAAAAGCGAACGCCGCCGGTCAAGATTGCCGACCGGCTCTACGCGCACCTGAAGCGCTGGAAACGGCTCGACGGGCCGAAGGCGGAATACATCATGACCTTTGGCGGGAAGCCTACCAGCAACATCCTGACGGCATGGAACACGGTACGGGAAGCTACCGGCATCGACGTGACGCCCCATGTCCTGCGGCACAGCCGGGCCACGCACCTGATGCGGCAGCGAGTGGACCCGTGGCAATCGTCCAAGTCGCTGGGCATGTCGCTGGAGGTTCTGGAGAACACTTACGGGCACCATCACCCGGACTGGCAAAATGACGCAGCAAGGGCTAAGTGATCCGATGTTCTCAGCCATTCCCTTACCGTTGACTTACCGACGATACGAGAAATGGCTGATACATGGGCACTTCTTGATTAATCCGCACAAATCAGTATTTTCAAGAGATACCTCTAAACCATTGATTTATTTGGATTTGATTAGGTTGTGGTTTTTTTTTTTTGTGTCATTCTTTTTTAATTTTGTGTTGTTGTTCGAATTGTTTGCAAGCATTATATTTTTCCAGACTTTTTTTTAGATATCCTTTAATTGGATGGATGCTTAATGTGGGATGCATCTGCTTTGCTATTTACTTAATGTTCTGGGATGCCGGATTGGCACTCTTGTTTAATGTTTCTCATAATCTAATATAGGGTTTGTGCCAATTTACTTTGATTTTATTAATGAAAGAAAATTTGCCCCAGACTAACCTCTTTTTGTTTCTTTAGCTTGCAAATCTTCACAAGGAATTGAGACCTCACATTCTCCGAAGAGTTATAAAGGATGTTGAGAAGTCCTTGACACCTAAAATTGAACGTATTCTTAGAGTATAGATGTCACCCCTTCAGAAACAGAAAGTGAAATTGTGATTTCTGATAAGTTGATGGAATTATTTTGATTTTCTATTTGAAGTTTGTTCTCATTCATTCTTCTACTTGGCTAGGTATTATAAGTGGATTTTAGAGCGTAACTTTCATAGTCTGAATAAGGGAGTCCGTGGAAATCAGGTAAGCTAATGCCTTGAGTTTTGTTTCTCGGGAAGCTCTCATTATGATGTTCTGACTCATGGCTCTTGCATTTAATATGTCACTAAGAGAATGATGGAAATTGATCAAGCATTGGAGGGCACATAAATACACTGGGAAACAATGCAATCATGTCAAAATATTTTTTATTTAACTATGAACAATGCTGGTTTCATTTTCTAATTATTCTGTTTCAATATCGCAGGTTTCACTTCTGAATATTGTTGTTGAATTGAAGAAATGCTGCAATCATCCTTTCTTATTTGAAAGTGCAGATTATGGCTATGGTGGTGATGCCAATACAAGTGATAGTTCTAAAGTTGAGCGCATAGTCTTAAGTAGTGGGAAATTAGTAATTCTTGACAAGTTGCTGATCCGATTGCGTGAGACTAATCATCGTGTCCTTATATTTTCTCAGGTGGGCTTATTCATCTGTTTTGGATATATTCATTTTGTTGCATTCTTGTGTATGTACATATGGATGTGCTATGTTCCTTATTCCTTACAAAGGTCTCTATATGTTGGCCAGTTTCTCTCTTTGCTCACTTTTTTGTATCCATCCAGAGTACAATCCTTCATTTCTCCATAAGTTGTTAGGTGAAACAGAGAGATGTTATTTAGTTATAACATCACTTATTTTCTGATGTAATTTTGTATGTGGGTGAGGAATCTCTCCTCCCTTCTTTGATTATACATATTTTGTCCCTGGACTTAGGAAGAAGATGGACGTGGGATGCAGCCTTCCTTGGATGGATCTAGCTCCAAGATTTAGCAGCACTTCGTGGGGAACTCCAGAAATCTCCTCTTTCCAGCCATGAAGACAAGGGTTCTATTTATAAACCCTCCAAGTGTTGGGGTGAGTTGGAGAGAGAACAGCTAAAAAGTAGGAGGATTATAGACAAACTCTTGAAGATAATACTCCCAAGAATCCATAGAAACAAACAGAAGGTTCTAAGGATCAGATTCGAGGGAGAAATCAAGAAAACAAACTCTTTAATCCGTCCACGGAGTAGCGGAGAAGAGCAATTCTGCTAAAACTCTTCCGCTTGAATTAATGCATCCATGATAGACCGCCATAGTTATATAACACGCCAGAGACAGTCCGTTATGTGACCTTATCCAACAGAAGATAAGAACAACAGGCGAAGTGTTCAGACTTAGGACTCTGGAGGATATAACGGATTGGAACAAGGGCGTTATAGTGAACATGACGGATGGAACAAGGTCCGTTAAAGTTCAAAGGATAAGATTCAAAAGGCTCCATTGGCTTTAGGATTCTGACAAAGGATAGCGGACTGAAGAAAGTGCGTTATGTGGATATAACGGACCTAGCCTGATGCGTTATGTACCAAAGGGAGATAAATGAAAAAGAAGTGCTCGCCAAGTAATAAAATAAGGATAAGACCCAACCAAGGAAGGCAATGACCCCAGAAAGAGACCTCAAACATGACCAAGCAGACTCGACAAGGGTGAACAGCTCGGAGCATTATTAAAATAAGTAAGGAGATGACCCAACTAATTGGTCATAAAATGGGTGTCAACAGTTACCACCTCCACCTTCGTCACCATCCTCATCCCCTAATCCTTCTCCATCACCATCACTACCTTCACCATCTCCATTACCTTTGTCTTCTCCACCGTCTCCGCCATCTTTGCCACCTTCATCTTCACTATCTCTACTTCCTTCGCCTTCTTCTCCATCACCCTCATCGCACGAGCCTGAGCAGGTTACATCTCCACCTTCACCTACACCTTTACCCCACCTTTGCCTTCACCTTTATCCCCGCCTACATCTAAACCTATCACTACTACATTACTTTTTCCACCTTTACCCCCTCCTACACCTCCACCTTTGTCTTTGCCTCCACCCGAGCCTGTCATCGCCACTATCCCTCCACCGCCTGGGGCCTCTACACCTTCTAAGCCTTCACCTCCACAGCCAATGTCATCATCCGAACCTATTACCTCCATTTCTCCTCCATCCACTTCCACCCCACAGAGCGGGTGCATGTTGCCTTTGGTACCCCTCGGGTCTAGTCCCCAGGGTGAAGATGAGCCGAGTCAGGATGATTCAGTGCCGATTCTACATTTCAAGCTTCAAGATTTTATCTGCTGCATGACAGTCTGTTTCCTGGTCCTTGGCCATTTTGGGAATGATGAGCTTCCACTTACAAAGATAGTTGTCAAGAAGAGTTCCCTTGCCTTAGTGCCAATTTCTTCAAAAGTGAGGCCGATGGTAATCTCATTGCTCACTAGAGGGTCTATTATTGATGTTGTTATTTTCTATTGCTCTATTGCTATTCAGTTTACTGGTCAAGAAGGGTTCTCTACCCAGATTTTTCTAACACATACGGCTGCCAAGGAAATTATGGATTTCATGCTTAAGGGGCAATTTGCCATATTCTCAGCGTTCTCCAAGGACATTTTGCACATATTATGCAATCTCCCTTGGTTTATCAGCAATCCGGCCATGTCAGCACTGTGTATTACCCTCCCTCAGTCTCATCCTTCCCCTCAAGCAAGAGAGTTATGCTTCATGCCTGATTGCCGAGTGGAGTTGTCGGATCTCCACATCTTGGTGCTGAGTGACAAGACTTCACAATTTTATGATGTTTGTCTATCTAAGGAGTCACTTGTTCAAGAATGTCTACATGATGTTAGCACTGGGTGTCTAGGGGCAACCGCCCTGACGAAGCTGCATATTCATGACCGCGCCAGGCCATCTATCAGGTGGGCCCGTTATTTGAGAAGACATTGCAAATTAAGAGGCCCGAAGGTCTGAGCCCACGCCAGGCGGGTTCGGGTTCAAGAAATCACTACCAAGAAGAGGCGGTGGCGGAAGCTCAAAGGCCATGTATTGTGCACTCAGGGGTCCACTTCTTCTTCCTCTCCTTTCCATTCATCATTTTTCATGGTTAGTTCTCACCCTTGGGCGGTGTACCTTTCTTTCTCTGATCTAATTTTCATGATTTTCTCCTCCCCTCCCGGGGCCATGAACCCTTATTCTTCTCCCTCTCACTCGGATCCTCCTTATTTCCACGATTCTAGGCCTCAACCTATGTCATCCTTTCGTCCCGATTCTGGGACCTCTCTCATCTGGAACCTCTAGATCTTTCCTTCCATCCCGATTTCGGGGCATCTTCTAATTCTCCTTCCCCGGGACTTCCGAGTGTTGCCTCTACTTCTTCTCCAACCTTGTCGGATGACCACTATTCTTCTTCTCCAACCATGACGGATGTCCATTATTCTTCTTCTTCGACCCTGTCGGATGGTTATTCTTCTTCTTCTCCAACCATGTCGAATGATTACTCTTCTTCTTCCTTATCTTTGCAGCAATCTCCTTATCGTCTTTCTATTCTTTCCTCTTCATCCTTTCGAGGTCGTCACCCTTTTTCATGCTATTTTTGAGGCTTTAGTCCGCCTTGATCGTAGCTGATCTCTATTCATTATGTATTCTGTTCCTTATTATCAGGGTCTCTGCGTCTTAACGAGGGAGTTCTAGCCCTCGTCTCTTTTCTTTTTTATCCTTCTTCGTCTATTTTGGTGTCTATTGCTCCTCCATGTAGAGGAATCTTTAATCTTTTGCTATCCTTTCATCTCTGTCTTGTCAAGCAAGGAAGATGAAGCTCTCACTCATCAGGATAGCTTCAGGGCACCAATTTCCACGTCGTGGATTTGCAAGGTAACTTTTTTTTCACGTGTGAACATGATATCATTGCTAATGCTTCTTTTATTCATGCGCGTGATCATAGTGTTGGTTCCTCAACATGTTTGAGTGGCTTTAGGCCTTAGTTGGTTTAGTCAAAATGAGTTCGCTTCTACAGCACCCTCAAGCTGGTGATAGCTCCACACTAGGAGTTTAGTTTCTTTCCCCGATCATTGGGTGTCTCTTGAGCATGGGTTTTCACACACTTAACTGTGAGCCATAGCCGATCCCTCTGGAGTAACACCGTTCCTGCTTTGACCATACTTTTGGTATGCATGAATGTCACGCCCCGAGCGCGGAAGGAACCCGAAGTGCATGACGAGTTTATATCGATCATGTCAATCAGAGCATTAGTGTATTCAACACAAAGACAGAGTGCACAAAAGTAAATATAATCCAATCCAGAAAGGGCATGCTACTCTCAAATGAATCCCACTTGAGGGATGAGATTCAACTGACGATATCGTGGATTGGTCGTCCGATGGGTGTGCCACGATAAAAATCTTGACGAATACAACCCAGATGGGTCGACAGAAAACTCACGGTGGCACGAAGATGTGGAAAACATAATATCTTCATCAAGGCAGTGAAGGTAACATCGGGGCTGGCTATTCAGATGCTTCCCAATCAAATGAGTTTACTCTGAATGGAAGATATCCCATCAACGGTACGATCGACGTTGATGGAGCTCAGCCTAAAGGTCCGATTTGAAGACAGCGACATCCGTCATTGCCATAACAACGATAGTCGTTACTGCAACAGTAACAACAACTACAATGAAAGTCGCCTAGCGGTGGACTCCCATGTCTAGGAATTCCCTCGTGGCTGAGGGCACCAAATTTGAATAAATTCCCTAAATTCCCTTCTCACTTATACTAAGCACCCAAATGACGGGTTGAGTGGGCAGTGAGAAGGTCACCTATAGTGGTCGACCTCTCCTCTTTCCCTTGTCGAGAGGGTTCTTTTGAATTGGATACACTCCAATTTGGGGGTTTAGACTCAATCCACTCTTAATTGAGGAGTTTGGACTGGACCCAACCCTCAATTAGGGGATTTGGACTAGATCCCACCCCCAACTGGAGGGTTTGGACTAGATCCAACCCCCCACTGAGGGGTTTGGACCGGATCCAATCCCCACATGGGGTTTTGGACCGGGTCCAACCCCATATGTGGGGTTTGGATCGGATCCAACCCCCCACATGGGGTTTTGGACCGGGTCCAACTTGGGGGTTTTGGATTGGATCCAACCCCCACATGGGGGTTTGGACCGGATCACTCCCCCAGGTGAGTGGTTTGGACTGGATCACTCCCCCGGGTGAGCGATTTAGACCAGGTCCACCTTTAACCCCCCCGCAAGGGCTCTATGAAAACCCACAGTGGGACCCAAAAATGGAGAGTGAATGTAGAGGAGGAACACAGACGAGAAGGAGTGCTTGTGTTTCTGAAGGCCCATCCTATTGGGTTTTGTGCTTGTGTTGTGCTTGTGTTGTGAGGGTATGATATAAAAAGAAAATCCCTCTCTTGGCTTATGTGCATCACAAGTCCCTATGTGATCTATAAATTCCTTTGGGGAAATGATGACAATACTTGTAAATATCTTTTATGTGATTGTCTTACACTCTGATTTTCTTACTTGCGAGAGGCTTACCATGCCGGCTATTCACGTTCCCAAATTTTCTTCCGCTGTAGTAAAAACTCAGGGCGTAACACCCAAGCCCGTGCATGAGCCGATCGCAAGATCATCCAGCACATGAAGTGCTTCCCAACTAATGTTACTATATGGGAGGCAATCACTTGGAGTAAAGAACTCAGGGTGGCACTGACAAAAGTACTTCAAGAACCCGAAGTTTATGAAGCCCATGTGACTGAGCTCCAAAGTTGAGCATATGAAGCCCTTGCAATGACCGTCACCTTTACAGATCGGGCTCCTTTCCAACCAAATGAGTGCAATCTGACGGATGCCTAGCTATACTTCAGGGAGCTCACTATTATTCCTCACCCCGAGATTAAGAACAAAGAGAAGCCAAAGGCAGTGTTAGAAGAAGAAGACAATGAAGAAGAGCTCTTCACAGTCAATGAAGATATCGCCAAGCTACCGACTACACATGCAAGCTGACTCACCGAATGCCAAGTTAGCTCTTCTAGAAAGGCGAGAGCTCAACTTCAAATCCAATCTCATCAGTCGGGCCATTGATAAAAGCATCTCCCTGCCATCAGCTTGCATACAACTTCCCTTCCTCACAAGAGAGCACAAAGTTGAACAACTCAAGACATTCATTATTACCTACCAAAGGAAAGGGAAAAGAAAAAATGTGGAGACCATAGGCCAATCATCTTCAACAAAAGAGACCTAGTACCTCGCGGCCCCTCTAAGGATGACTTCGGTCGAGGGGGCGTGTAGGATCCAGGTAAGGAGACATTATTCTGGGAAAGTTCTTTAGATGTTTTTGTTCATAATACATAGGACTAATATCTCCTAAAATTTCATGCCAGGAGATCAAGTATCCAAGGAGATAGAGGCACCCAAAGGTGCTGGTTTCACAATAACGACCCAGCACACTGTGCAACGGGGTGTTGAAGATTAAGAAATTAGGAACCCAGAATGAGATATTAAGCATTAGTGCCTTTAGAACTTTCTGTTCCTTTTACTATCTACTTCTTACCCTCCAAACTTCACTTCCATAGGTCAAGAGAATAAGGAGTTAGAGTGACATGAAATTACTGGCTCATCACAAGAGGTGTAGGAAACTAGGGTTAATCTTTTACCGAATTGCCTTGGTAATACGTACCTACCGCCCGGTGCAAAGACAGGACAGGAACCATCTGGTGCCGCAGGATGCCATCAATGCTGCATGGTTCACAAATTTCTTCCCAGGTAGGTTCGTTACTGAAACCACGGCTCACCCTTTGGCCTCTGGAGTACTAATTATTAAGCGAGCAACTTTTACAAAGCACATCCTTTTAATGCTCTGTAATGATTCTTTTTCATTTGTAAAATGACGAGGAAGCTCCCATTCAAGCTAGAAGCAACGTGGAGCTGGGTATAACTTTCTTCATTTTTTTCCCCCAAGCAATGCTAAATTCTTATTATACATTGTGTCACACTATGGACAGCCTTCTGATCATCCTATCAAACTGTTCTTGCTGAACATTTGTGGTGTGTCTTTTTTTCTTCTTCTGAAACTAGGGCATTTAACGCGGGGTCATTGGACCAAACCATCGGACTGAATAATGACTGATATAAAAATAACATTTCTGTACTCTTTCTCAGTTTCGAACTGCTGGGCGGAAGCTTTGCCGATGCCTTTTCAAAGTACACTCAAGGCATCTGTTTGTTCTTCCAAAGCTTACAAGGGCACTCACAGGGGAACTCGTTTTGTATATTCCTCCGTCTCGATTATGTCTCCTATAGAAGCCAGAGGCAAAATGATAACCTCAAAGTGGTATGTCTTCTCAGGATGATGAGCACCATAAAGTTCAACCCTGACGTTGGAAAACTCTGACGGTCTTCATTCGTACTACTCTTCGAAAGGCATGTTTTCCGAAGCTTTAAAGTGGAAACCATTTGCGTTTTAATTTCAGTATAAAAATGAATCAGTGATAGTGAATCTAACTGTGAATTTAGGCTCCCATAGTTGTTGGTCCTTCCATAATCTCATTTTTTGTTGTGAAATTATAATTAATCATTGCATATCCAAACATATTCATTGAAGTTCCTTTCCGAGTTTCAGCCCATGCGTGATGGGTCATGATTTTTGCTATGTACATTCCTTTCATACCACGGGCCAGATAGAAATCACAGACCAGATAGAAACAAATCAAATAATAACATTAGGCAAAGGTCTTGTTAAATGAAAAAAAATACACTGTTCTAAATTTGACCATTTGACACCTAGACATTTTGCACCTCAAATCAACTGGTTCAGATTGGGATGGGTGTTTCCACCCCGATAGAGGTAGGGGGATCGTTGATTTAAACGCCCTCGGAATCCAGTTGGGCGAAATTATTTTCACGAGGGTTGTGTTTTAATACACAATAATTCTATCAAACACTTGGTGGGTGACATCAAGCCACGTACCCATGCAACAAAATTAACAAAAAAAATGACGGCCCTCGACTTCCATCAAGCGTTCCCGATGTGCCACAGCGTGATCCTTGCACTTGAGCAACAAAAGGTGTCAAACAAGGTCTAGAAAAAATCAAGGAAGACCACCATGTGTCGCCACCTAGAAGAGCAACAGAAAGCATTAAAAATCCTCAAAAAAATACAGATCAAAGGGAATTTTCATAACCTTTCTAGGGGCTACAAACCAGAAGGAAGCGCCTCCTCCCTCTCCCCTTCTCTATCTTCGCGTAAGAGAACCCGAACGGACCCCCTCCAGGTCTAGCAAACCCGGAGGAAGCTCTTTCGGGTCGCACGAACCCAGAGGGACCCCTCCGAGTCGCGCAAACCCAGAGGAACCTCCTTTGGGTTCGCAAACCCGGAGGAGCCTCCTTTGGTTTGCGCAAACCCGGAGGGAGCTTCCTCCGATCACACAGACTAGGAGGGACTCCCTCCAGGGTCTCCCTCTCTCTCTCGCTCTCTTTCAAAAAAAAAAGAAAAAAAAAACAAGAGGTACCTCCTTTAGGTTCCCCAAACCCAGAGGAAGCCACCTCTATCCTCTCTCTCTTTCTTTATTTATTTTTTTAGCCAAGAACCGACCACGCAGAACAGAGACTGGTCAAGTGCACCCTCCCTCAAAAAGGGAGAATATTCTCACTCCCCCAGGCTGTACCTGTGGTCCTAGATTTTATTAATATTGAGAAAGGAGTACACAGACAACGGGGCATTCCCCGGGGAAATAAGAGAGCAAGCAAAAGAGTTAGCCCTGTAGAAAGTAAGGGAATAAAAAGTAAGGACCTAAATATTAACTACCAAAAGAGACTAGAAAGAAACAGATGACTGGTAACCCAGTCTAGTCCATTCTAAGTCCCCCCTGGAACCCAAAGACGGTCTAAAGAATCAGAAACTAGACCAGGGATGCCAAGACAAAGAGCCTGCCAGCTAAACCCTAACATCGTATAGCTCGAGATGCTTTGGCCTACGACGATTCTTCCTTTTGCTCCTACAATATATGGGGAGGAGAGGAACCCTAATTAATTACCAAAAGAAATCATAATACGAATCCTAGTTTAAAACAATTATTACCCTACCTAGAGTCCTAGAGAAGGGGGATGAAGGGATAATGGGATAAAGGGAGAGGGGTGCCCACCAATTCCGAGGAGGAGTGGGAAGGGAGGAGGGCACCCTCCTTCCCAACCCAATTGGGCTTGGGAAAGGGAGGGGCGCCCCCCCCCCCCTAAGGCATGGGACCCCTTGGGGGGGGGCCAGCACAGTCCTCCATGGGCCTAGATGAAAGTAGCCCACTAACCTCAATCAAGCCTACTAAATACACATATGACCCTAATGAAGTCCAATTGGCCTCAAATTGGCCTACAAAAGTCCATAATGAAGGGAATAAAAAGATCCAAGCTCCTGACTAGCTCTCCATGCCATCTCCAAGTCATAAAGAAGTCTTCAAGTCTCGAGTAGTGCCACGTGTCCTATAGTGTCACTCTGTCGCATCGCGCCGATCTCTAGCTCGGGTGTTGTGGACGCACTTTCGGAGGCACTTTATTTTATTCATCCTTTAGTTCATCTTTTTATTCTTTTCTTCAATTTATTAAGTGTGAGGGCGTGCCGGTCACTGAGGTGATGATTTATTCAGGCTTCGAGGAAGCCCATGGTGTGCTCGATCTAACTAATTAGATGATTGTGTGTGTCGTGTCAGAACATAGAATCCATCGTACCATAAAGACTACGATGTTAATTACATCCCCTCAGAGAGGGAAAAACCTTTGATTAGTTGCCAGGAAAAGCGGCCCTATGGCCTGAAATTCATATTAATGGAATGAGAGAATGAAATCTTGAGCTACGTTTAAACAAATCCCGCATTGGGCATGAATGTTTAAAGATATGTCAGTCCCTTGTAGACCATTTCTTGTTCGGACGAAAGTCTACATTTGTAGCGAAAAGGATGGTGATAAAATCGTACAAATGTCTACCGCTGATGCGGTAAGTTTAATGCGGATGCGGGATTGGATCCCGACAGAGACGAGTCTAGTCAACGAACTGTTCGCCTGAAATGACTTTGGATCATGGCCATATCGGGGGGCTCCCAAGGTCCACATCCAATTCAATGGGGCATAATTGCTTTTCTCTTCACACCTAGTCCGGAGGAGTGAGAGTCCCAAGGTATGCACAGTTAAAGCATAAAGTCTTTGCATCTTTAAATTTGAAAAATAAAAAATTCAATTTACTTGGTGCAACAGTACACCCCGGTCTGGCCACCAAGCATTTTTTGTGATAACAAAATTTGAAAAACAAAAAATTCAATTTACTTGGTGCAGCACACCCTGTGTGTGTGTGTGACCCAAGCTGGCCACCAAGTACTTATCTTTGTGTGTGTGTGTGTGCGCGGGCGCACACGTGCGCGCGCGCGTGTGTGCGCGTGTGTGTGCGCGTGTGTGTGTGCGTGTGTGTGTGTGTCCCAAGCTGGCCACCAAGTATCCCAAGTATTTTTCTTAAGTGTTAGTGTGTGTGCGCGCGTGTGTGCGCGCGTGCGTGCGTGCGTGCGTGCGTGCGTGTGCGTGCGTGCGCGCGCGCGTGCGTGCGTGTGTGTGTGTGTGCGTGCGTCTGGCCACCAAGCATTTTTCTTAAGCGTTAATGTGCGCGTGTGTATGTGTGTGTGACCCAAGCTGGCCACCAAACATTTTTCTTAAGCGTTAATGTGTGCGTGTGTGTGTAAGCATTTTTCTTAAGTGTTAATGTGTGCGTACGTGTGTGTGTGACCCAAGCTGGCCACCAAGCATTTTTCTTAAGCGTTAATATGTGCGTGCGTGCGTGCGTGCGACCCAAGTTGGCCACCAAGCATTTTTCTTAAGCGTTAATATGTGTGTGTATGGCCATCAAGCATTTTTCTTAAGCGTTAATGTGTATGTGTGTGTGTGTGAGTGTGTGACCCAAGCTGGCCACCAAACATTTTTCTTAAGCGTTAATATGTGTGTGTGTGTGGCCACCAAACATTTTTCTTAAGCGTTAATGTGTGCGTGTGTGTTTGTGACCCAAGCTGGCCACCAAGCATTTTTCTTAAGCGTGTGTGATCCAAGCTGGCCACCAAGCATTTTTCTTAAGCGTTAATGTGTGCGTGTGTGTGTGTGAGCATTTTTCTTAAGCGTTAATATGTGCGTGTGTGTGACCTGAGCTGGCCACCAAGCATTTTTCTTAAGCGTTAATATGTGTGTGTGTGTGAATGTGTGCGTGTGTGACCCAAACTAGTCACCAAGTATTTTTCTTAAGCGTTAATGTGTGTGTGTGTGTGAATGTGTGCGTGTGTGTGACCCAAACTGACCACCAAGCATTTTTCTTAAGCGTTAATGTGTGTGTTCTCGAACCCGACAAAGGACCACTACCCCGCCTGGGCTACAGCTGATCCCAGAGCACACTGGCCACGACCGGGGTCGTGGCCTTGGACGTGGAAGAGGCCACGGGAGGATCCCTGAGTCGCCTCCTCACTCGACTACCTTTGACCCAGAGCGAGTCATCCTCTTTCGAGGAGAACAAGCCATCCCAATCCCACCTGCGGAGATTCGGGGGGGATCCAACATTTTCAACCCTGCTGGCTCCGAGGAGATCACCGCCAGTACGTCAGTCTCGGCATCAGCTCTGATTCCTTCCACAAAGCAAGCAGGGCCATCTGGCAAGGACGGTCTGATTCCCCAGCCGCCTCCGGAGGAGCCATCATTGGCACCCCTCTTCCAAGAGCCTGCGGGTGGCCAGAGTCAGCCCGACCCTAGTGGTAAAGGCAAGGCGGTGCACCTCCCAGACAAGGAGCGGCGCGAAGGCCAACAAAAAATCCAGCTTGACATACTGTCGTCACTGGAGGACGCTCGAGCTCGAGTCGACCGCAAGGTCCTCCACCAGATGAAGTGCTTCCCTGCCAGTATTATAATTTGGGAGGCCATTGCTTGGAGTAAAGAGTTGAGGGAAACTCTTATCAAGATACTCTGAGAGCTAGAAGTCTGAGGCACACGCGGTAGAAATGAAAGTCGCTGCATATGAGGCTTTCACCGCCATTGTTACCTTCACAGAGAAAGACTTGCTGCTCTCTCCTCCATGCCATAATCGACCCCTCTATATGAAGGGAAAAATCAATGGGCGAGATGTAAATCGGATTCTAGTAGATGTCGGTGCGGCGGTCAACATCATGCCCCTCAAGACCTTCAAAACCCTATATCTGACCCCCTACCTTCAGAAAGTTCAGGCGATCAAGATATTCGGCTTCAATCAGGATACCGAGGATGTCCTCGTCCAGGTGGATATCGATCTGGTACTCAATGATTTTACCTCCAAGGCGACGTTCTACATCATCGACGCCAGTACGTCCTACAGGGTGTTATTGGGTAGACCCTGGCTCCATGAGAATTGGGTTGTCCCTTCAACCCTCTATCAATGTATCAAATACACCAAAGATGGAGAATAGGATACAGTCTTTGCGGACTTGTCTTCATTCACTCCCGCGGAGTGCAATCTGGCTGATGCGGCTCTTTACTTCAAGGGAATCAGGCCCTATCCCCTGATTAAGAGCAGTGGCTGGCTCTCAGAAGAAGAAGAGGAGGATCTCTTCTCTGTTGATGAAGAAAAGGCCAAGCTTCATCGGCTACGCTTTAGCACCAAGTCGACCACCGATCGCCCTGAGAGGCGTAAAGTCAATTCTGAGGCTAACCTCATCAGTCGAGCCATCGACAAGAGCATATGCCTTCCACCAAACTGCATCCAGCTCGCATGTGCCTTAGATGAGCATAGGGTTGAGCAGCTCACGACATTTATCGTCACTTACAGACGATGACACAGGTCCAAGAAGAAGGCCAGTCGGGACAAGTCTATTGTTTTCCACAAAGGAGACATGGTCCCTCCAGCCCCACCGGAAGATGACTTCGGCTGGTCCACGCGAACCGACAACACCCCTGAAGCCATCCAGATTTTGGACGACCTACCACCTCACATTTGGGAAATGTGCCTCAAGCAGTAAATTCCCCAGTGGCAAGGCTCCGCACAGTGGAGGTATTTCCACAATTTGTGGACACCTTTGCAAGTTCGGGGGCAACCCCCATTCTCCCATAAAGATACCAGGGGGCTCAGCTACGACCAAGACCCAGACTTTCGTGTCTACCACGCGGTCCATGCCATAGGCCCAATGTAGCCAGCCATTGACTCGGCCACTGTCAACACCAAGTTCGACAGCTCGGGGGACGAGGAGGAGGATATTTTAATCCCACTCCCTGCCACAACCAGTACCTCAATTCCAGCACTCGATGAGGCTTCCCCATCCGTCCGCGAAAATAGTGAGACGGAGGAGACTCTTGGGGTCTCCCAGCCAGCCAAAGAGCCCAGATTACTGAACCTTCACTGCGAGGGAGGTCTTCAGAATAGAGACTGCGAAGCGTCACCGGCGTCAGCAGCCAACTCCAACCAAGCCCCTGGGGCACCAAGCAACAGCTGTTAGCCTGATAGGGACAGCCTAGGACAACCTCAGCCTGGGCCTAGTAATGACAGTCCTCCAGTCCCGTCAACCTCAACCGTTGGCTCTGGGGACCCCTAGGTGTATGAAGCCAACACTGACGATGAAGACTCCGTCGACTTCCAACTAGCACCTCCTGAACTAGAGGATGGCGGGCAGGCAACCATCAATGAGCTCGTCGAGATTAATCTAGGCGAAGATGAAGCCCCTCAACCAACCTTCCTCAGTGCTCTCCTCACTGAGGCAGAAAGACAGGACTACAAGCAACTCCTGCTCGAATACCAAGACTGTTTCACTTGGACATACAAAGAGATGCCAGGGCTAGATCCCTCCATAGCACAGCATGACCTGGCTATATCTCCCTCAGTCACTCTAGTAAAATAGCCCCAGCGGTGCATGCGCCATGAGCTGGAACTCCAGGTTGTGGCCGAGGTCGGCAAAATGGCAGAGGTTGACTTCATCGAGCCATGCATCTACCCGATCTGGCTCGCCAACATTGTCCCAGTTAAAAAGAAAGGTGGTCAAGTCCGCATCTGCGTCGACTTTCGGGACCTTAACAAAGTCTGTCCGAAAGATGACTTTCTAGTCCCAATCATGAAAACGATGGATGACGAGACCACCGGACATGAAGCTCTATCTTTTATGGACAGATCATCCGATTACAATCAAATCCAGATGTCCATCAAAGATAAGAATCACACTACCTTTAGATCTCCCAAAGAGATCTTCAACTACAAGCGTATGTCCTTCGGTTTGAAGAATGTTGGTGCTACCTACCAGAGGGCCATGACCAAAATCTTTGACGAGATGTTGCACGACATTGTCGAATGCTATGTCGACGATCTCGTCGGCAAGACTAGGAGGCGAGAAGATCACCTGCGCGATCTGCATTAGGTCTTTGAGCATCTCTAGCAATATGGGCTCAAAATGAACCTCGTGAAATACACCTTTGGCGTATCCAGCGGTAAGATTCTCGATTTCATTGTTCGATACCGAGGAATCGAGGTGGACCCTAGCAAGATCAAAGCAATTCAAAAGCTCCCACCACCCAGCAACCTCACTGAGCTCAGGTCATTCCAGGGTAGATTGACCTATATTTGGAGATTCATCTCCAACCTCTTCGGTCGATGCACGTCTTTTAGTAAGCTGATGAGGAAAGACGCTCCCTTCATATGGGACTCGAAATGCCAGGTGACTTTCGAGCAAATTAAGGAGTACCTCCTCACCCCTCCAGTCCTGGGGGCACCTGTTAAGGGTAAACCCCTCATACTTTGTTTTGTAGAAGTTTAATTTCCTTGATAAAAGCAGGATCAAGAATATCTTCACGCGTAGCCATGAGCTGGCCGAGTTTAATGAAGCTAGTGCCAAGTTCTTCAAAACTTTTACGCAATTGTTCGCCGAAGTCCTGCCACCATTCTTCATTTGAGAAATCTTCATTTTTTAATTCGGAAACCCGGGCGGGTAAAACAAATCCAGGGATGACTTTATCGAGACCTGATTTCACAATCAGTTCCGAAAATCCGTGACGGCTCAATACAGTAAGAATCTCGCGGAAACGCGAAACGTTTTTAATCGTCTTGGAAATTCCTATGCCTGTCTTAATTAAGTCCATAAATTACAAGGTCGCTTTTTATTTTATGGTAAGTTAAAATGCCGAGAGTACCAATATTCAACGAACAAGAACTAATTACCTCGTATGCTAAAGCTGACTGTTTTTATTTGTTTAATCAAATGGAAAGCATCCGGAAAGTTGTTTCTTGCAATTATCCTGATTGTTTCAGTAATTCTGGCTTTTGCGATTACCGGAAGGGTTCCTTACAGCGCCAACAAATCATTGGTAGATGTTTTATGTGCCAAGTCTTCTGTGACGTGCACCGGATTGGATGTGAGGTTGGTGGTAGAAGATCAATTGGCCAAAAATATATATAAACACCCAATTTTATCTATAATTATACCCATGACTGTTCTTGGAGCTAGCCGCCAACACTAATTAATGGTTGATCAGTGCCGACAATTTTTCTAGATAACGTCGACACAATATTTTTGGTGTATGATTTATTTTCAAAAAAGTAAGGCAAATATAATTGTGGGTGGCCTACAATTAATTAAGCTTGTCGCCTTTTAACTCGAAGTAAAACAAATCACGGCCGGTTGAAGTGTAAGCTTGGAAAACGTAACGTACGTAATGCGAACATACCAATTTAGAGAAATTCTAGAAATTAAGATGGAAAAGATTAGTCACAATCCTTAATTTCCCTATATATATATATATATTTATTTATATGTATAAATCCTCCCACTTTGCACCATTCTTCTTATCTCTGCTTTCAGGCAGTTGGTCACCGTCAAACAGGGACGGTGTCGTGTCTGTGATGGGAGTGACAAAGCTCAATCTCCCCCGATCTGGATGGTGTGAGAAAGGGGAACAAGTCTGGCCCATGTTTGTTTGAACATGAAACCTTCACGTATTTAGCACAACACTCTAACCAACTGAGATAAGAGGCCGTAACAAAATTTACTATAATATTATTTAGGATTTTTTGCATATAAACCATTGTTAAACGTATATTTGCAAATACATCATGCCTGGATTTGCATTAGCAAAGATATCCCTAATTTCATCAAAATAGTGCAAAAATACCACCATAGTTAACTTTCGTTGATGGACCGACAAATATTCTATAAAGATTCAACTATTCCCTCTATTTGATAATTAAAAGACTAAAATATCCCTCATAAATCTGAAATTCTCCGCACCAAAAGAGAGATGAGTTGGAGAGAGAGCGGGAGAGGTTGCAAGGGAAAGACTACGAGAAAGAGAGGTGAGAGAGAGAGATGACCTTGGTGGGGTGAAGGTCTAAGAGAGAGAGGGGGGGAGACAATGAGAGAGATGACCCCGGTGAGGTGAGGGTCTGAGAGAGAGAGTAGAGAGGTAAGAGAGAGAGATGCCGGCAAGACCCACTGGCGTCTACCCCCGACCATGACAAAGAGAGAGGGGGGGAGAGAGAGAGAGGTGAGAGGAGAGAGAGAGAGAGAGAGATGGTCGGGGTGGGGTGGAGGTCTGAGAGAGAGAGGGATGAGAGGAGAGAGAGAGAGAGATGATCCACCCACCGACGGAGGAGAGAGAGACAATCCAACCCCGCCCCTCTCCCTCTCTCACGGGCAGAGGAGAGAGATGATCCACTCGTCTGCGGGCCGGACGAAGGTGCAGGTGCACCGACGTGGGGCAAGAGCGAGGGATAGGAGACGGGGCGGTGCAGCGATAGCGGGTGCGAACGGCGTGGAGCATGAGGCAGGGGGTGAGAGACTGGGGAGTGGAAGGCGAAGGCGGCGACGGTCTGCCGGGTGGGGTGGGGTCTAGGAGAGAGAGGGGGACAAAGAGCAGAAAGGTGAGAGAGAGAACGAGCTGCCCGGGGTGGGGGTTAGAGAGAGAGCGAGAGATGGCCGGGGTAGGAGGGGCCGCAAGAGAGAGAGAGGGGAAGAGACATCAGAGAGATGAGAGGGGGGGAAAGTCGCTCCATGTGAGAATGACTTTCCTCTGATGTCGCTCCCACATGGAACAACTTTCCTCTATCCCCCTCCCGAGCGTCTCTCTCCCTCCAGCAAGCCCCCTCCCCTCTCCTCTCATGATAATTTTCAAATTTTATGTAGGCCCTTCTGGTAGCACTTTTAAATAAAGCAATATAAATTCTAACAACACCAGAAACAATAAAGAACTTGCATAAATACAATAAATTCGAGATGAATGCCCATATTCTCCCTCACTAGGTTTGTCTCCTTCAAATGACAATGTGGTGTATTAAAAACATCTTGATCCATCCGACAATGTCCTCTTAACAATTGGCGAACAGTTTGGTAGTTCCTCCACAAATTTCTTTCCAGTCAGAATTGAATGTCTTATGCGTCATCGAGAAGTTCCAACATTTTGATCACATTTTAAGACATATGATTCAGCTAAATCTAAATTTACACTAACACAATTCATCACGACGAGTAATACAATCTTCCTCTTCAGCATCGAAATCTTCATTGACATTTGATTAATCAAATGATTCATCAACCATGCCACCTGAAAATGGCATTTATCAATTAAACGTTCATGTCAACACATGAGAGGCAAACAAATGGAGCTAAAATCGGGTGTAAACAAATGGCATGCACAAGCATACACAGGTGTAACATGCACTAGCGCATCTCTGAAGTTATCTCAAACTTAACAAAACCTGATTAGAGAAATGAGCGCTGAAATCAATAGCAATAAAAAGTTCCTCCCATTTGAATTACAGATAAGAGAGATACAAGGAGAAATGCATTACGAAGATGAGTAGTCACAAAAAGAGATTTCGTGAATTCAAACCTTCCTCGTAAGAAATACATGAGCGCATAATCAGGAGACTTGAGATCATCTCTATTGTGTAATTAAAAAAAAAACATGGACATCACTCATCAACAGGTGAAGCATGACCCACACACCTACTCCAAGGTGAGCGTTGACACTTGCATTGCAAGACGTTCCTGTTAGGTTCTTATTTTTCCCTCGAGAGGGGGGAGCAAATTAAAACTTGTTGAGTCTCATCCAGCAGTTTTGGATACAGATATGCTATTGCCAGAGGTTCTGTTCCAAGTTAGGTAAATAAATATTGTTATTGAGACATTATGGCAAGAAATTCTGACGTTTCTGATCTGATTGAAAGTATATTGATTACCGCTTTGCAAGACCATAATCAATGACAAACAACACCCCATTAGTGATCGAGCTGCAGCGGCCCACCCTGACCTCGTCTGGCACCCCCGTTGGTCTCGCGATCACCCGGTCAGCCCGAAGGCCGGGCGCGCCGGACTCGCCGATCAGGGCCGTCAGATAGATGGCTGCGACCCGATCCTCGAATGTGAATCCCCCGCCACCAGTGAGCTCGGGACTTGCAGTCGCTGTCTCGGGACCCATGTTTCGGTGAATCCGGGATAAAGTTCTCAACTTGTTCTAGCAGCCGACGCGGGCGCCGGCGAGTCAGGCGTCGCGCCAGTTAGAAGGCCCTCTGAAATTCCGAAGCGCCCAACATCGCCGCCGACCAAGCCGCGTTCCCCGCCCAAGTCCACCGCGCCGTCGGCAGAACGCCTGCCAACACGGGCTTTTCGCCGATCTCGGCGCGCACGCCGCGGAGTTCCAGCGTGTACTCGCTGTGGAAATCCGGCGCATCGGCCAGGGCGCGGGGGCAGGCAGAATCTAGGAACGTCAGCACGACAGCGTCGCTTCCGCCCGGCTGCACGGGCAAGGCCAGCAACCCGCCGCACTCTTGCGGCCGAAACACGAAACGACGCCGCCCTTGCTGAAGCACGAGTTCCGAGTCGGCGAACAACATGCGCGTCGGCTCCGATACGCGCGCGAAGCCTCGGCTGATTGTGAGGCTAAAAGAAAGACGGTTGGCGATACCGGCACCAGCCTCGATCTGCGGCTGCGCCAGGAGGATCGTCGCGCTTGGACGCTCGGCCAGCCAGCGGCGGACACCCAAATGCCGAAGGGGCAGCCAAGGGCGTGGAAGCCGCAATAGCAGCGCCGGCCAGATCCGGCCCATGCGATCCAAAGCCAGCACGGCCAACGCCGCGACAAACAGCGCGACCGCGACCGCGTGCGGCAGCTTCGGCGCGATTTCATCAAGAAGATGATCCGCCGCGAAAGCGCTGACCGCCAACAGGGCGGCTAGCCAGGTTGATTTACCCATCGATGCCGCCCCTCCGAGCTGGCGCCCGTCGCATCGCGACGGCCACGACGACCTCGTCGATCCTGCCAAAGTCATGCGCCTGGGGGCCGGGGCCGTGTAGCAGGAGATGGGAAGCCGGCCGCCAATTGTCCAGCTATAGGAAAAGCCTGCAGCCCTATCGGGTGCCGATCGTTGCTCTACCGCGCCACGGGGCCGTTACCGAAAGTCCGAATTTCTGAGCGATCTAAAGGTAAGCTAAAGGCGCAAGGCCGCTGACCGAAACATCGATCGTGGGGGACAATTCAACCCCCCCTTCTTGTCTACTCGCCTACCCAAGGATCCAACACTTTATTTTCTCAATTTGATATTTTCTTTATTTTCTATATCAAGGAATTGGCGTCTGAGCAAGCAGGCGCTCATTCCTTTTTTCCATTTTTCAACCTTTTTCTTCTTTACATTAAACCCAAAATTGACGTCCGTGCACTCCGTCGCTCATTCTTGAATTGGCGCCTTATCAATCAGGCGCTCATTAATTAGCGCTTGGGCTACTGGTCACAGATTCTTTTTCTTCAAAAAATGGCGCCCAGTCCCCTGGTCGTTTATTCCTGTAACTTCAGAAAATACAAAAAATGATTATTCTTAATCTCAAAATGCATTGTGATAGTTGTCTAATTTCTTAAATATATCTCACATTACCATTTTGACTCAAAATGATGATAAATTCATGCAGACTTAAATTAATTGTGAGAATGAGATTTAATCATATTAATGCACAATTATACTCATTAAATGCTCAAAAATGATAAATGTGATGTAAATTATGATATAAAATATAACACTCACCATCTACTAGGAATTCTAGGAAGTGGCAATGGATGTCGTCTCCCTTGGAATCCAGTAGCAACCTCCCCAGTAGGAAGAGGAGGAATCTCCTCAAGTCTATATTTGACTTCTCCTAGTTGCTAGCATCTACGCAGTACACAGCGCGGGACCCTCTTTCAGCTCTCTCCATGAATTCCTCTAAGGACTCGTTATCATGTAGACGAGTGTCAGTAAGCCCCAATGCCTCCATGATAGATGTCCTGACTACTGATCTGTTCTTTTGGTCCTTTAATTGCAACCCCAGAAGCTTCTGAGCACCCTCTCGATAATCGGGGTAGGTGACCCCAGTCACCGCCTCGCCATCCACCCTGAGGCCAGTGATGCAAACGATATCCTCCAAACTAGGCACCATATGCCCCCACAGTATTAGGAAGGCCTGACTCTCTGGGTCCCATCTTTCAAGCAGTGTGTGGATGAGGGCGAGGTCGAGCTTAATTGGTTCGACTCGTAGGAAGGCGCCAAATCCCATCGGATCTAGCTATGCCTTTTGGATGTCCGGAAGGCCCCGATATGCAGCCACCACCAATTCCCATGAGATGAGTGACCTCATCATACTCTGTGCATACGCAAGAGACCCTGTTGGTGGGCGGTGGTATATTATTCGAATGGTATCAGGTCATTCCTATTATCCGGATCTTGGGCTGTTATAGAGATACACTCAGACTCCCATGATCATTACGAATTTGCCCGAGCTGGAGAACCGACTCTGAATTGTCTCGGCAGCTTTCTTAGCAGCCCTCCAGGTAGCCGGGGTACACTTCCTTCTCGTATCAACATGGTGGACGAAGCAGCCCACCGCCTTTGCTTCCTTCTCGATCGCTACTCTTGCAACAATGGCAGGTTCAACCTCCTGGACTTCCAAGAGGTTGATAAACATAACCCCCAAGAAGTTTGGGAACCTGACCACAGGGGGGAAGTCTTCGAACTTGATTGGCATGGCGAGGTCACTGTGCTCAACATGGCTCTCCACCATGAGTGGTCCGAACATGATTGCCATTGAAGGTGCTCGGAGTTCGTTCCCCTATAATTTTAAATTAAGAATGTCAGAAACTTAGAAAGAGGCTACAAAGCCCCAAATCCTAGTGAAAAGATAAAAGGTGGTCCAGTCCCACCGGACGTGCCAACTTGTTGGACGCACTAAAATTATTATAAAATATCGTGATATCTTTTATTGGTTTAAAATGCGAGGGCATGCCAGTCACATATGTGATGATGTGTTCGGGCTTCAAGACTAGAGTGGTCTGAAGTCCAATGTGCGCTCCGTCCAACTAATCAGACGATTATGGGTATTGGGTTGGGAGTGGAGGCCCACCGTGCCATAAAGGTCACAGCGTTAATTACATCCCCTCGGAGAGGATAAAACCTTTGATTAGTCGTCGAGAAATGAGGCCTCCTGGCCTGAGAAATTAGTTATGTGCAAGATGTGTTAGAAAGCGTAGAAATTCCCCATATGAGGAGTCAGAAGAATATACGAAATTATATTGGTCGCATACCAACCGTTCAATGATCGGACGAATGCCCAATTTGGAAAAGCCACCATCATCGTGGGAAAATCAGAGCATATGTATGCCGAGATATGGAAAATTTATTATTTAGAGAAAAGAAAACGTTCGGTTAAATCACGGTTAGAACGGTCGGGAATTAGTGAGTTTATCGGCCTGGTGCGAAGTCAAGTCGCGAACATAATGGGGGAGGTTCCCGTAATCGAGGCGTGGCTCGCATGAGCATCGTTAATATATGTCTGGTGCCAAAGACCGGTCAAAACATGTGTCAATTGACCGGTCAAAAATATGTGTCCATTTGACCAGTCAAATATTGACTAGTCAAATATTTACCAGTCAAATATTAATCAGTCAAATTTGTACCTTTGACCAATCAAATATTTACACGGATGCATGCACATACACATGTACGTACGTACTGGAGCAAGCCATCTCAGCCCCGAGACTCCCAAACGCTGCTTAATTGGCGTCTATAATGTTATCAAATTTCAACGCCAATTACCCGTGGGAACGAAGCCGGCGCAGGCACGGACGTGGGGGGCACATCTGGCCGGGTTGTCCGTTCCCGACTCGCTGTCACAGAGAAAGTGTACGTACGTTTGAATTGATCTTAGCCATTCTTCAGTTGTTGCCTGTTGGTTGAACCATCATTATATATCTTTCGCAATCAAACATATATACGAGGAAAAGAACTAGCTAGGTTCTCTCAATACATAGAAACAGCCCGCAGCCGTAGTGTGTGGTTTTAAGAACACCCAGTAGACTATAACTGGGGTTTGGCGCACCTGATCGATCGACGTGTGTAGGTTGCCAGCTTCGATCTTAAAACAAATCCCCAGCTACACGATCGAAGGAGACGCGAATTAATTAGTGCGTTTGGTAGGTGGGTGATGCAAATACTATATATGATCTCCTGAATACATACGGATACAACAAATCCTACTCACCAATTTGAAGTAATAATCCTGGAGCTCGATCTGTAGATATATCGGCCAGGCTTAATTCAATCGTTTTCTTCTGCATGCATGTTGGAGGCGACTGCTAAGCGGTTCTCATCTTTGCCCGTTGCTTTCGTAGAGTCGACTCATAATTAATATTAGAGGGAATGATTAGATGGGGGCACCCTCATGCACGACACCCCTGGCCCGTACTGGTTGCTGACAGCGCCCACCACCTAATCATGTATAGAGAGAGAATCAGCTGGATTGTTCCATGAAAGTATGGGTTTCAGGGTTTGTTCTCGGAAAGGAGTTCTTTAGGGCATGTTTGCTAACCGGGTAAGATCAGCGTAATCGATTCGCGAGAGTCGATTGTGCTAATCGATCTCGGTTAATATTTACGTGTGTGAGGAGAGAGAGTGAGTCGCCTAAAATTTCTCTCTCATTAATTTTTTTAACCTCTGACAAATCTGTTAATGAAACAGTCTTTGTATCAGTAAAGGCTTCAATTCGGGCTGTTCATATTCATCTAGCCCATTTATGTAGTCTTGCAACCGCCAGGCTTTTGGACTAATTTCTTTGGCTACTGGTAACGGAGTTTGTCTTCTCCGATTGTGTGTGTGTATTCTGATGACTGCAGGCGGGCTGATCCACGTGGGTGCTATCACCGGAGGAATGGGTTGTGGTGTGATGCCACGAACATGTACCCCTGCCTTTCGGTGAGGTGCAATTTTCTTCTTGATCTTTGCAGGGACCTGCTGCCATCCCTTTTGTTCTTTTATTGGTGTCAGAAAGTAGGCCTTGTAAGTATGCTGAGTGCTGGCTTCTACAACTTGTTCGGGCAATGCCTGATATAAAGAAATCATATTGGCCGCAGCTCTCCTCAGAGGTGCTTCATGAGGCTGTGGAGGGTCAACCTTGTACTCCCCCAACTCTATTTCTTCCTTTTCCACCATGCCTTCGATGATGTCTTTGAATACATAGTAGTCCTCAATCGGGTGCCCTAGCATCTAATGATAAGGGCAGAATCTCAGGCTGTCTCTTCTCTTCAGGTCCTCCAGCCTCTTTGGCTCAGGCAAGGTGACCTTATTATATTGGGCAACCCAGTCAACTAGAACCCTAGTCTTCTCCTTTGGGAAAGAATATGCCTTCTTTATTTTGTCCCTTAGTGAGGGACCCTCCTTCTTCTCTTCTGCCTTGGTGGGCTGAGGTGCAGCTGCCTTCTTACCCTTGTCCCTTTGCTGTTCAAATGCCCTGATATCAAGGGTGTTCGCTTCTTTAGGCGTTGGGCACCACTCTACTGCCTTTGCTTTCTGTGCAGTTGCAGTGGTTGATGTAGGGGTAGGCCAGGCCAGGCCAAGAAAGCTTCCACTTTGGCCACTACATTATTCAAGCGATTGAATGACCGGATTTCCATGCCAATCATCTTTTCTAGTACCTCCCTCCTGAGGTTTTACTTATAGATTTGTACAACGTCCTCCTGATGCGGGGGCCGCTTACACCTCATTTTGAGGTTCCTCCACCTCTTGATGTGTTCAAGGGCCATTTCATCCGCCCATTGTCTGGTTGAGTAGAGTTCAGCCATCGTGACCTCCATCTCGGTAACGTGAAACCTTTCTCTGAACTTCTTTTGCATATTCGACCAGTCGCTGATCGACCCAGTCGAGAGGCTGGAGTACAATTCGAATGTGAGCCCTGTCAATGAGGACCCGAAAAACTTCAGCAGATATGACTAGTCTGTGACTAGGTCACCCATAATGGTCAGGTAATATGCGATGTGTTTCTTTGGGGATCCCTTCCTATTGAACTTGTCAAACTTAAGCGGCTTGCTGATCCCCAGAGGGAGCCGCTTTGCTGCATGATGGGGCGGATATGGCACCCGATATAAGCATCGACTGTGACATAGTCACCATCACTTCACTCAGCAAGCTTCAACTCAATCATCCTTTCCACCATCAGCTTGTTCATGGCGGTTGGATTGACTAGTTCTGGGTAGAAGTGTGCTGGCTACAGGTAAGGGGTGACCAAGGTGGTCACCTACGGAGGAGGACGTAGCAATGGAGGTGCTTGGTGCACTGGTGGAATCAGCGGCTATGGTGGGCGCTGCTAGGTGGCCGCCAGGCTGGGCTCTATTGGCTGGGGCATGGTATACAATGGGGGGAAGTTGCACGGGTTAATGCCTCCCCGTGACGACTCGGCTTGTATCTTAGGCTACTTGGAGGCTGAGGCTTACTCTGTTTTCTCCATCAGCTGCTTCTTTAGAAGTTCTATCTCTTGCTGATATTTCTAGAGCAGCATCAGTACTGATGGGTCCATGGTTATTGTGTTGGGGATGGCTTCTGCTGTCTCCCCTGAAGCTCCTTCAGGCGAGGTACTCAGCAATACCTCCTCCTCTTTAGCTGTCACCATATTTACAGTTAGGGTGGTGACTTCATCACATAAAACTTGTTTTCCTCTTGTCGCTTTTAGCATTTCCCTTGCGGCTCCCGCTCTTCTGGTGTTTGGCCCTGGCCTTTTGGCCAATCGAGCCAATTCCTGGGGGTGCTCGGGTAGACCTCCATATTTATTGGCCAACCCGACCATATTGCAAGTAAACACCCGCATAAGCTTCCTTTGTCGGTGGACCTTCCTCCTTGCATGACCTGGGAAGGTTAGTCTCTCAAACATGGAGACTCTTCTTCTCTCCCTCTACTGGGGAGCACCTTCATCAGCTTCGAGCTCCAAGCGGTCTTCATATCCATTGTCATCAACCGACGATGTCATTCTTCTTTCTTCTTCTTCTTCAATTGCCACTGGTGGCCAGTCATCTTCTTCGGCCGCGGCGGCTTGCAATAGCCATTGTTGGCCCAGTGAGGGGTTGCCCATACCCCTGAAATAACTTCTGACCATGCTAGTCATTTCTTCTTGCCCCCATCCCTAATGTAGGATTGGGGATAGCTATCGTCCTCCCACCAGAGGGATGTAGGCTAGCTGGGCTCTTCCGGTGGGTTGCTCAAATCTTCTTCCCATTGAAGGGTTACTGTCTTGTCAGGCACATGCCCTGAAGCTAGTCTGGCGTGGAGGATCCACGACCGTTTCTTCTTTTCTCGGGGCCAAGCCCCACTCATTCCTCCTCCCCGTCTCAGCATGCTCAGGGTGGTGGCGAATAGGTGCCTCTTGGTGGATAGGTTGGATCTTCTTGGGGACCCACACCTATTTGAGAACTTTGGGCCTTGGGGCCAGCTCTTTCCGGCCTTCTTCTTCTCTTTTGGCTCTCCTCCTGGAGAGGGCCTAGAAGGAGTTACGGGTTGGCACAGCGGCGATCACCTGATCCCGGATTGCTTGGGCGTCACGTCCATCTAGGAAGATGTAGACACCACTGATTAGGATAGACTTTTCAGACACTGACAACCATCTGGTAACAGGAGCAGCAACTCTTCTTCGGGAGTTCCCCTGGCGGCGGCCCCCAGGCTTGTTGTGGTAGGCAGGGCGAGCCCCTTGGGCTACATGGTGTACCTTGTAGCTTGCTAGCTGAACCCGACCTGTTGGCAGGCCTCTGCAAGTTTGGGTTTCGGTAACCCATGGCTTCTTGCTGACCTCTTCCCCGGCCACCCCCGGGGCTTCGACCTTCAGCACGTCGATGAAGGCTACCCCCAAGAAGTTGGGGAAGCCGACCACTGGTGGGAAGGCGCCAAAAATGGTCGGTACCACCAGGTACCCGTTAGCAGCATGGTTGGCCACGATCATGGGCCAAAAGTCAAAGCAGCGATTCTAGTAAGCATCGTTGTCTCTTGAAATCACAGAAGCGAACAAACAATCAGTGCTCCTTGGGAGGGCCCTCGAGGCACACTTATCTTGGCAAAGAGATGAATGGAGACTGAGTCCCACCAAGCGTGCCAGCTTGTGGGGGATGATGCAATTGATGACATGAAGATAGCGTAAATTATAGGAAGGATTTATAAGCTCAAAGGATAAAAATTTAATCATCGTCCATGTACTTACCTAATCATGTGATTGTTTAAATGACATGCTTAAAGAAAAAAAACATGATTTTAGACTTCAAAATTGATAGATCTAACATGCAGGGCACACTAGGGTTTTAGGAGAAACTAAGAAGAACTTGGTCAAGCCAGAGGCTGCAATCTAGAACATGGTCAAGATGGGCATCGTGATCTGAAATCGAGCTTCCAATACCTAGAGCGTTCCTCTACAAATCGTGTCTAGGTCACCGAACGTGTTCATTAATTGTGTCACCTCCATAGTATGCATGTAAATTGAATATCTAATATTCAAAAATTAAATGCGATAAAAAGACAAATGTGGTTATTGCATATGTCGCATTTATGAGAACATAGTATGTTGGGTAACTGTGATCTTGAGTCAATTTTCAACTAAAACGAAACCCCGATCGTTCATGTGAAAGGCAAGTCTAGGATATAGGATGCATTCAATAGAGCACGTCCTTTTGCTTGGACGCTTTTTAGTTGAACTATCTATAATTTAAAAAAATAAAGGTATGATCACAGTCTATCGAGCGCACGTGTTTAGAACACGGTCCCTATGACCACCGCGATCAGAAACAGAAACTTCGTTCCACAGAAATAGTGATACCCTTTTAGTAAAACTCAAATAACATGCTTATTACTTAATAAAAATTGGGGAAAAGGTATGAAATCAAATTAGACATGCATCTAAACCTATTTGATGGATTAATTTGAGTTTAACTAGAGAGAACACAAACCTTATCAGATCTAAGATGAAGGATGCAGAACGTGAAGAACGCCATAAGAACCTCACTTCCTTCTCAGAATATGCCGTCAGAGCATTGGGAAACTCTCCTCCAGCATGCTAAAAGCCGAGAAGAAGATGATAGGGCTCTTTTATGGATTAAAATCGCCTAGAAAGTCTAGATTCAAGGCATGAAAGTCAAGATTCTAATCTCCCTGAATTTCAACATTCAAACTCAAATTTCAAACACCACCTCCTATTCTAGCCCTAATTAGGGTTAGGATTGGGTAGATGAAAACTTTCTTTGGTGGGCTAGGGTCTAGGTCTTGAAATTTTGGCCACTAGTTTCTAAAATCAAGCCCAATGCGGACAGTAGACGCCAGCCTCGGCAGAGCCAAACGCGTCGCCGGTCACGACCCCGAAATTGCCGAAGCCATCGGTATCGGCGATTTCATCGCCGTTGGCCGCCCATCCGAAGTCGAAGTCGAGCGCTTCGGTGCCGGTGTCGATGTCCTCGCCGATGATGTGACCGGCAATGACTGTCGCGCCCTTGGGGACGCGGCACATCTGGATAACATCGTTCTGCGCCGGGGCGCCGGCCATGTTGTAGGTGCCCCACGCGACGAGCACCTGGCCCGCGCTGCCACCGGCAGCGACGGGCAGATTGGCAGCCGCACGAGCTGCCGCAACAGTACCAAGAGCCATTTCAGCTTCTCCTTCGCTCAGGCCGCCGTGGACGAGGCGAAGAAGCCCGTCACGATGCCGTGGTCCTTGAGGTCGTCGCGGTCGCCGGCACCCGAGCCGAAAACCATCTTGCCGACGCCGTAGATGGCCGAGGTCTCGACGCCGTGCTTGTCGCCGTAGTCGAATTCCTCGGTCTTGGAGCGCCAGCGGCGGGCATAGGCGACGCCGACCGCCTGGGCGCCGCACAGGAAGGCGGGAACGGCCGTGGAGGTGTCCCCGAGCCCGGTAAGGGTCGAGTAGTCATAGAGGTCGTGGGCCTCCTTGATGATGACGCCGTTCCACAGGAGGTCGCCGCCCTTGAACAGACGGTTGTTCTCCATCTCGAGCGAGACTTCGCGCTGGGCCTGACGCAGGGCGGTGTCCGCCTTGAGGTCGCGGAAGGCCAACGGGTGGGCGTACATCACGTAGTAGTACTTGCCGTTGGCTTCCGAGCGGATCGGCCGCACCTTGGGGTTGGCCCGGTTCATGGCCATGAACTTCATCTGGTCAATGGCGTCGATGGTCAGCCGCTCAGCGGCGGTGCCGGAAGTCAGCGTGGCGAGGCCGGCCGAGCGGGTCGTGTCGCTGGCGCCCTCGAACACCGAGATCCTCTTCGCCGTGGGGGCGGGGGACCGGGTCGTCGGGGTGACGATGATGGACGACTACCCGCCCGAGGCGAAGGCGCGCACGTCGGTCGGCGGGATGTCGGCGTCGAGCGTGAACCTGGAGCTGCTGGCGTCGCTCCGGCCCGACCTCGTGCTGGCGACGGGGGGCGTGCAGCAGCCGCTGGTCGAGCCCCTGGAGCGGCTCGGCCTGGTCGCCTACGCAAATAATAGCTATGGTTTTACGGGCATCGATCTCGGCGCGGGGAATGAGAGCCAGGTTAGCAAAGTGAGGTTCTACCCGCGAGCCGGGTACGCCAGCCGGATGTACAACCAGTACGGTAAGGCGCAATTCCAGGGCGCTAATGAAGAGGCCCAGGAAATCTCCGTTATCAGCAGCGTGACCAGCAGTTGAATCGCCGGCCACGTGAGGCCGATCAAGATCGACTTCCTGAGCACCACCTTGCGGGACGGCTACCGCGATGTGGAGGTGCAAGGCGCCATCATCGGCGGCAGCGCGGGACTGGCCCTGGTGATCGCCTGCCTCGGGCTGTTTTCCATGGCCGCCTTCACCACCGAGCGGCGGACCCGGGAGATCGGGGTGCGCAAGGCGATGGGCGCGTCGACCCTCGACGTCGTGCGGCTGCTGCTCTGGCAGTTCACCCGGCCGGTGCTGTGGGCCAACCTGCTGGCCTGGCCGCTGGCCTTCTGGGCGGCGGAGCGCTGGCTGCAGGCGTTCGCCTATCGCGTGACCCTGCCGCCCTGGCTGTTCATCGCCGCTTCGGCGACGGCCGTGATCGTCGCCCTGGCCACGGTGGCGGCCCACGCCTGGATCGCGGGCCGCGCTGTTCCCGCCGCGGCCCTGAGGTACGAGTAGCTCAGTGCCTACGCGTTGTTGATTGCGTTGTTCGGCGTGTGGTCGCCGCCGAGCCAGCGCTTCAGTTCGCTGTGGGCGTCGAGCTTGCGCTTGGCGTTGAGCTTGGGCGCGATGTCGGCGTCGAGGGTGAATTCCACGATCAGGCCGTTGGGGTCGGTGACGTAGAGCGAGTGGCAGTAGCCGTGCTCCAGCTCGTAGGTGGCGGGCGGCTGGATGCCGGCGGCGGCGACCCGCTGCTTCAGGCCTTCCAGCTCCTCGGCGTCGACGTTGAGCGCGATGTGGTGGAACGGCGAGGCCGGCATCTGCGGGCCGAACTCGGCCTGGTCGGAGGGGTCGGCGAACTGGAAGAAGGCCAGGGCGCTGCCGTCCTTCAGGGCGAAGAAGCAGTGGGCGTAGGTGCGCTGCTTGCCGAACAGCACGTCCTGCTCGCACCAGGTGGCCACCAGCGGCAGGCCGATCACGTCCTCGTAGAACCGGCGGGTCGCCTCCAGGTCCTTGGAGACATAGGCGTTGTGGTCATCGCGTCTTACACGACATTGTTGTAAAAGACATCAATATGAAATCTTTCCCGGTCCAAAACCTCGAGAATGCCGAGGAACAGGGTCGCCACGGGATGATTCCACAAGTCGGCCGATACGATGCCGAGCCTGATCGGACGTTGGCTGTCGCGCGTGTTGCCATGCGGGCGAGGCTGTGCCCCCAACGGCGCGAGAGCCCGGCCAAAGGATAAGTGCGCGGCAAATATGTCTTGCTGGCTTGCCGACTCATCGTGAATCAGACAAAACAGCATGTTGCTCATGGCAGTAACAAAATCGGGCTTTTGCTCCAGCGCGCGACGAAAGTGCGGCAGCGCCTCTGCATGCCGTCCCAATGCGGAGAGGCAAGTGCCGATATTATTGCGAAGCTGGGCACTATCGTGCTCTGTTTCGGCCAATGGCAGGAAGTGGGCAAGCGCCTCGTCATAGCGGCGCGCGTCGTGCGCTATTGCGCCCATCAGCTTGCGGGCATCGGCTGCCCCGGGCTGCTGGCGCAGCACCGTCTCGCACTCCTGGGCGGCAAGTTTGAACTGACCGAGGTGGTAGCAAGAGCGCGCCAGGAAATAGCGCAGCTGCGTATTTTCAGGGGTTTGCTGCAAGGCGACACGCAAATGTTCCGCCGCTTCGGCCATGCGTCCCAAACGGAACAACAGCAATCCCTGGTCGGACAGCAGCTCGGATGTCGGAGCTCCGAGCCGAAGTGCCTTGTCCATCAGTTGAGCAGCCTGGGGCAGATCGCCCACCGCGAGCGCAGCAATGCCTTTCAGGTGCAGGTGCTCGGGCGTCTGGTTATCGAACTGCATCCAGTCCCGGCAAACGGACTGCACCAGGTCAGGCTTTCCTGCAACCAGGTGGCGCCTTGCTGCGGCTAGTGCGTTCGTCAATCCTGCTGCTGTCATGCTGCCCTACTCCCACAATAAATCGCGCGAAAACCGGCGACCGTTTCGCAGGCAACCCATGTTAACAGAAAACAACAGGATCGCCCCTGCTTTATCGGGTGGCCACCTTGCTTTTGCCAAGCGCATTTTGTGAGAGTTATCAGCCGGTAAACGAGACCGGAGACCTGTTTCCTGACCTGATCCGGATTTAAAAATCGCGAGCGTCTCACTCTGCCATGAAACATTCAGGACATCCTGAACTCCGGATATATCCTTGACCGGCTGTAGAGAGGGGGTGCCCCCCATATAATCATATGCCATTTGGGGCATAGTTGGCCATGGTGAGATTCCGAATGGCTTAGTGCCACCCTGTAAAGCCTCAGATGATAACCCAGCCTGCCCGGGTATAGCGAGGTATAAACCCATCTTTCTTAATTCTCTTCTTAGCACTTCAACCTCTTGAAGCTTTTGACACAGCTCTGCTACCACCGCGGGGTCAGCTTGGGAAGAGTCGAAAGTGCTGTCCTCTATCTTGATCTTAGGCGGGACCAGCGGCATCTTATCATCATTGTTGAGAGCGTCCCATCCCTCAAAGGTTGACATTCTTGCCCCCATACCCTCACACAGAGGAGGGGTGCAGTAGCCTGCCTCTTTGTCAAGCGGTGGAGAGCATATTGTTTCAACTTCTTCTTCAGCAGCTCTGCTCGTACTGGGCGAGGTAGATAGCATATTACAGGAGAGAATAATGCTCCTCCCTTTATTCTTCAACTTCTTCTTTTTATTCCCCTGTGTGGTCGGCATTTGTCCTTCAGGTAGCTTCTGGTATAAAGATATCATATGGATTGTCCTTTTTAGATTGGGCAATTCATGAGGGTGTGGGAGATCAACCTTGTAGTCACCCATTTGCAACTCCCCTCTTCGGATCAGCTGTTCAATAGCATCTTTGAATGGGTAGCAATCTTCAATGGAGTGTCTGACCATCTTGTGATATGGACAGAAGCGGGGATTGTCTTTTCTTCTAGCACCTCCTGGTCTCTTCGGTTCTGAAAGAGTGACTTTGTTTTATTGGATGGCCCATTCAAGCAGGACCCGGGTCCTCTCCTTAGGGAAGGAATACAACTTCTTCATCTTGGTCCGCAAGGAAGGGCCTTCTTGTTGTTCATCGGGTTAAACAAGGGGAGGATTAGCAACCCCTTTATCTTTATTCTTTTGTGGCTCGAACATCTTGAAGTCAATTATATGAGCTTCCTTCAGCGTCGATCATTTATCAGCAAACTTGGCCCTCTGGCTTGCAACAGTGGGAGTAGAGAAATCACTGGAGAGGAAGGCCTTGATCCATGCCACCACATTGTTTAGCTAGTCAAAAGACCTAATCTCACCCCCAATCATCGTCTCGAGGATCTCACGCCTCAAGTTTTGTTTGCAGATTTGAACCACGTCTTCTTGATGTGGCGGATCTTGAGTCCGTTCACGCCGACCGCCAGATCTCTGATCAATTCATCCTCGGCGGAGAGCAGATTTAAGCGCCCCATCTCGAAGTCGGCTCGGTTGATGCGCATGAAAGCGGTGCAGATCACCACCAGAAGCAGCCACAGCCATCCGCGCTGCGCCATGAGCCCTCGGCCCTTGAGCGGCGCGCACGCTCGCAACAACCACGGAAATCCCCCGTAGACCAACAGGGCAAACAGGAGCAAGCCGCCGCACAGGGGGCCAGACGGGAACAGGCAACGCTTCATGTCGAGAACTCCGATTATCCGATAAGAGCTACCGGACAAAACCATTGGCGTCATGCCGGATAAAGATCACACAGGCGGCGAGCTGAACCCACCCCAAATAGCGCTTGGCGGTGCGATCGAAGCGGCGGGCGATCCGCCCAAATTGGGACAAGAACGCATGGCAACGCTCCACCGCACAGCGAATCCGACCTACCCCAGGCTGCCGTGCCTTGCCCCGTTTGGGCGCCTCCATGCGGAAGCCCGCGGCGTTGGCGCGCCCTTGCGTCGGACGGTTGCCGTAGGCCCCGTCGGCACGCGCACGCGGCAAGTCCCGCGGGTCCGGATGGGAAACGGGTGTCTCGGCAGCCGGCGGTTGGACCACCAGCGACGCCAGCACGGCCTGCGTCTGCACCCCGTCGTTGGCGTTGGCCCCGGTGATGCTGGCCCCCAGCGGCATGCCGTAAGCGTCGCTCGCTACGTGAATAGCAGTACCGGACTTACGGCGATCCACCGGCGATGGTCCCGTGTCTTCACCCCTTTTTTTGACGGCTTCTTGGAGCCGTCGAGGAGGACTTGATCCCAGTTGATGCCGTGCAGTTGCACGTAGCGTTGAGCTAGCTGTTGCCAGGCGGTGTGGAAGCAGTCCAGGGCCAGCCAGCGCTTGAGGCGGCGCTGGACGGTCTTGTAGCTGGGGAAGCACTTGGGGAGCATCTCCCAGCCAATACCGGTGATCAGGACGTACAGCACGGCGTGCAAGCACGAGCGGTTGCTCTTGGGTTTGCGGCCGACGCCCCGCCAAACGACGGCCGGCAGGGTCGGCTCGAACACGGCCCAGACGTCATCGGGGACGTCGGCCACGAAATTGGTCAGTTTCATCGCTGGGGTCTCCGGGGACTCCAGCTGTACATACGATTCTGTCATTTCTTTGACAGTTAAACAAAGGTGTTCGGACGTTAGGCCGATGTAAATCAACACTGACCCCGGTCAGTGGGGAGATCCAGCACTCGAACCCAAATCGTCTGATACGATGTGCACCCACGGAATTATCCTCTGTATCAGGAGAATGCTTCTTTTCAAAAAGAGCAAACAACATTTTTATAAAATATTTTTTAAAATTCCGTGCTCAACAGACATCCCAGTGATTTCTAGATCCCAAGAGTACTTTGGTAATTTTTGAGTTTCAAGGGCATTTTGATAATTTTAGGCTAGGCCAAGAGCTTTGAGCAATTTCTGGACTAAGCAAGGGCTTTTATGCAATTTCTAACTTCCAAGTACATCTGAGTAGGTTCTGGAACGTTCAGTGGCTATTTCGCCATTTTTGGACTCCGAGAGTATTTTAGTAATTTCTGTGGAGACCAAGGGCAAATTTAGTAATGTCTGGCGACGTTCAGCTGTAGGCATAGTTTGACAGTACCCATAAGTGTAAGGACAGAATTGGGCTTAGGAAAAGCACACACACAAACATCCCTCATAAAAGGGGGACGTATATACAATTTCATCAGCAATTGGGGTTCATTTGCAATTCCTCGAAACACACAAAAACTTTTCAATACATTCATCATTTTGTGTGAATACAAGAGATTGTCGGCAAATTGTTGACTTTACAATAAGTCTCAGCAAAAACACAAGACATAATCACAATTTGAGAAATTTGCAAGATATAATTGCAATTATAGGGCATAAGAGTTTTCTTGTAATCTTAGGAAGGGCATTTCTGTAATTCCCGGTTGGTTAGAAAAATTACATAACTCTGCCGCCCAAAATGCTAAGAAATTTACAGAACAAGACCTCCAAGGACATAAATGTAAGACCCAAGGTATTTATCACTCATACCCTCGAATGGGCATTTACAAAAAACAAAAGCTCCTTGCGCCTACCTATGTGTCCATTTTGTATTCTCTCCTTTTTTCCTCTAGACCCATGGGGGGTATTTATAGAGGGTAGGAGGTCACTTGGACCCGGTTAGCAAGTTTTTGAACCATCTGGGGCAATTGGCCCTTTTAGATGGGTAAAAGACCTCTGTTGGGATTTTTTCCCACCCTTTTAGGGCTTAACTGGGGTCAATGACCGGTAGGAAGATGGGGATTGACTCGGGGGTTTACACAAACGATTAATGGCACATTCGGTCGATTTAAGACGAGCTCCAGTCATTCTGTATACTACCTTCTTAGCAGCATCCCAATAGATGATATTTCCGAGCTATCTACAGCTTCAGAACTTTTTACGACTGACGCAATTAAATTTGATGAGCTTATTCAAAGGGATATTGACCAAGGGCGAGTTTCTCGAATAGCTAATGATTACCTCGTTGGGTCCAAAGATAAGATAGTTTTTTTCCCCCCACTTCTCGCGTGTATCGTGTTGTCAGCGGATGGTGGCGGCATTCAACGACAATATGAGGATTTTTCAGAGGCGGTGGATGATAAAGACGACCAACGGATCTATCGCGCGGTTTGGGACAAGGACGGATTTGCGTTGAATTTGGCGCTTGGCACAAAAGCGGACGCTGATCGTAAGATCACTCTCACTAGCGGCAAGACCGAATTCTTTCACGACGCTGGACAAATCAGAATCAATCCAAAGCGCGCAAAACTTGTCGTTTTGGATGGACAGCACAGGTTGGAAGCGTTACGCCTTGTCAGAAAAGGACCCAGAAAAGATATTTTGGATAACCTCGAGGTGCCTGTGTGCCTCGTATTCACTCCAGGCGCTCTGGATTCGTCCAGCGAAGACATGGTGGAAGATTTCAGAGAGCTTTTTGTTAGGGTCAATGAAGAAGCTAAGAGGGTCAGCGGGCATTTTTTAATTTTGCTCCAAGATGACAATTACTCCGCGGCTGCTATTCGAGAACTTGCCGAAACTTGGCGAAATGATCTAAGTCATGGATTCAGCCTTTTACATTTGCTTGAATGGAATCAACGCATCGAGGAGTTAACGAGAAAGCGCAGTAGAAATTTTTCTCTCACGACGATTGGAATCGTTCACGAAACTATATCAGAGCACCTTTTTAAACAGGAGTTGGCATCCACAATTCTTAGGCTCGACGACGTGCATGAAAAATTTGAGGCGGCGGACCCTAATTTCAATTATGCCGATCTTGCCGATCAAACTCACGGACCTTCAATTGATTCAATTGTTTTCCCCCAAATTGCGACCCATTTGGTGCCGTCGTTAAGCATTCTATTTTTGACGCCAACCCCATACAAAAGACTGCAATCCGAAGTTAAGGCCGCGTTCACGAAGTTGCAAAATGCAGTTGCAAAACATGATCCTTGGCAAGCGGACTTGCCATTTTGGGGGTGAGCGCACCGGACGAGATGCGCTGACAGGGCCAGAAGAGCCCGTCCGGCTGCCCAATGGGACTGAGCCTTGTTCAGGTTTCTTTTTTAATTTTGTTATTTCTTTTCCCTCTCTAGGGAGAGGTCTGCTGTAAGATGTTTTATTCCATCTTGGTTTCCACTTGATCTTTTAGAAGTCTTTTGTTCAGTGGTCTAACGCTCGCTCTTGTATTAATTTTCTCATCATTAGATGGGTAATGCTGCAGCAATTGCTGCTGCCTTTGGCGGGGGCTTGCCTCCTGGAGTTACTGGCACCAATGATAGGTGTACTATCCTCGTCTCCAATTTAAATTCAGATGTAAGACCATTCTCCCTGTCCTACATCCTTTAGTTCTTACATGAGAGATTATGCTTTAGCACTCTTTTTTTCCCCTCCTCAGAAAGTTGATGAGGACAGGCTTTTTAATCTGTTCTCTCTTTATGGCAACATCATAAGAATCAAACTACTACACAACAAACCAGATCATGCACTCATTCAGATGGGAGATGGGTTGCAAGCTGAACTGGCAGTGCATTTCTTGAAGGTTTGGTGGCTTCAGACCTTTCCTTTTATTGATTATGTATGTTATCAATATTTTCCATCGCAGAATCGATTGAAAGTTGCAAATTTATTGCTGAGTTCTTCTTAAACCCTATGAGAGTAGAATAAGATCATTTTCAGGGGAGGGTTGTTTCTTCCCTAGTTACATTGGGCCAAAATGTGTCACTCCAATATTCATCTCCATAAGATTGTGACTTCAATCTGAGATGGGATAGATCCAATAAAAGTCTTAAAAGTGGATCCTTCAAGGATTTGGCAATTTTTTCCTTAACAGCTGCGACCCTCATCCCAGCTCTCTGCAAGGCTCAGTAGAGGGCCATCAGAAGTTCTCGGGACTGGTTGGCAGGTAGGAAATGCTATATTATTGCTTGTGTAGTCCAACCTTATGCAACCAGAACCGCCTAAGTAGAATGTGGAATGAATTTAAAAAAGGAGAGGAGAGAGCTCCTACATGTTCTCCATTTTAATCATCTTCTATCCAAGCTTTATGAGCTATTATTTTTTGTAGGCATCATTTTCTGGCTTCTCATGTCTGAGAAAATTCGAGATTGTTTATGAATCCATACTTGGCAATGAAAGCAAGAAAAGATACACACCTTGTTGGTGTTGGTTTAAACCCCTTAATGCAAAGGGTGGGAAAAATAAGATGACATGAGATAAGGAATGTGTAAGAGTTGCACTAAGGGAGGTTATGCAAAAGTTGCACAAAGGGAGATCTCAATAGTGAGATAATTTAAAGAAGAAGAGAGATAGGAGAATACGATGCATGCAATTAATTGATGAGAGGAAATCAAATTAAACTAAAGAGAGATAAAGGGAGAATAAGCTTATTAGTGATTGGACTCCAAGATCTTCAAGAGGGGTCTCCAAGGGATGAAGACTTCATGCTTTAGGGAGGATCCTCTTTCCTCCTTCTTCTTGAGAGCTTAAGGGCCAACCAAGGATTCCAAGGGGTCTCAATGTTCAAAGAAGAGGGCTATTTAGAGGGGAGAAATTCATAGCCTATAATTCCATTAAAAATATAAATTTACATTCCACTAAGATTTTGATGGGGACATATTTCCTCAATGGTTCCTTATTACCTTAGAAAGCCATAGAATTACTTTCTAACACCCGTATGAACATCAAATTGAGGAAGGGAAGAATTGAGCTCAAAATAGGGCCTTCTGGAAGAACAGCCTAGAATGTGATCGCCTGACTGACCATGACTTGAAATGCATCGGGGCGGAGTGCCGCAATTTAGAAGATTAAATATGGCAGGAAACTCCCTTAAAAATAGAAAGCTTGAACGCGTCCAAGGAACTAGATGCGATTTGGACTAGAATGAAGCCTCCTCTGGCAACGTGATTTGAAAAGTTTCATGTTTTAATAGAATTCGAAGGCCAAAATATGGAAGGTTAAAAGTTGGAAGGCATCTTATGGGGCTGACATGATTTGATTCACACCTTCCTCTTTAGACGCGTTCCAAATCAAGATGCTTTCGAATGAAAGACGGTAAGAAGTTGAATCGTGTCACAAGTGGGTGACACGTCTTGAAGATAAATATGGTTGGGGAGGCAACCATGACTTGGAGTTGGATCACGTCCATGGAGACGAACACATTCACATAGCGTATAGGGAGAGCGACCCGTTCAGGGGAATTATGCGAAAAATGGGAAAATGAAGAAAATTTAAAAAAATCAATCAAATAAGCATATTTTGAGGACCACTTTATTTTAAGGGTAACTTTGGGACATTATGTGTAATACCTAGGATAATCTAAAATTAGTATTGAAGACAAACATCCTACACAATCCATTGTGAATTTAACGAATGGGGCTCATTTTCATAGCTTGGTTGCTTTCTAGAAATTTTTCTTTGTAGATTATTTTTCTCATTTGAACAATTTGGTTTAATCCACACCTTTTAACGCGAGGAAACACATTGTTTAGATGCAAGAATCCCCAGTTACTCAGTGTGGTAACCTCTTTACCTCTTAAAAGAGTAGAGTTAACAGTGGGAATGTCTTTTTACATGAAGCACAGTACGTCTTAGGTGAAGTGACCCAGTTACTCAACACACCATGTCATTGCTCTGCCATGGTTTTATTCATCATGTCTTTTTAATCAGAGTTAGTTTGGCACTTCATGACTCAACTCGCTTCACTTCAAGGGTGAAGGATGATTGGTTTCTCAGTAAACCAAAACCATTGCTCTGAAAAGCTTGTCCCCCTTTTTAGAATTCATTTGATTGTTTAAATGTTTGAAGATAATACTGAATACGAAGATTTTTCAACTAGAGTTGTCTCCTTACTTTCAATGTTCAAGCTTGTTGGAAGATTTTAGAACACCATATTTCAGTATTGTTCTTGACCCATTAAGTTTGTATAAAGAAATACTTCAGAAAATTTTTATCTTTGTCTTTACAGGATTATGAATCTTAAACCACTTAGCCAGGATATGGTTAACAATCTTGAAGTCAGTAAAGAAGGCTCTAAATTTAGAAAAGAAACAAGGGTCTGTGAAGAACCTATTTGAGACTCGGAATAGAACTAACATAAGACTATTAGAAGTTTAGAACCTTGTAAAAAAAATATTGAAGCTGAGAATACAATCTCCCCCTATCAATTTGACTTCAAGAATTTATGTATCTGATCAAGACCAAGAAGGAAGGATCTCCCCCTGAGTATTTGAGGTATCAACCCTTGGTACTTGGCGGAGTTCTAATACTCACGCATTGTGATATCTTCCAAGCAGACTTGATCTGCTCTTCTGAAAATCACAATTTGATATACCACATGGTGATTATTCACAAGTAGTAAGGGGAAGAAGTTTTGATAACAGGAAGACTAACAGCAGAATTAGCTCCCCCTAATTGATTTATTCTACCAGACCAGAAAAAGAATTCAAGAAAATTTGTAGATACCCAACTCTCTCCTCAAGGTAGATCTTGCCGATGATGACAAGGGTCGAAAGGGGTAGCGACCGATCTTGTCGATGATGACAATGGTCAAAAATGTAGCGACCGATCTTACCGATGATGACAAGGGTCGAAAAGGGTAGCGACCGATCTTGCCGATGGTGACCCTTGAATACATGTCCACACTTGCATTTAAAATAATAAAGTATTAATTATAGGAGTCTAAAAAATTGTGACCAAAAAATAAAAAGAGTGAAGGGGTAAGATCTCACACCGTATTGCAGACCGTCAAATTCAGGAGAATGAAATAACCTGCAAGATCACACCAGTTACCTCTAGAAGAAATCTGCATAGGAAGAGCAAAGATCAGGAGGCCTGGGATTAGGATCCCAGGAAAAACCCTCCGGTACTTCATCCAATGTGGGCAAGAGTTGAGCGCAGGGAAATAAAGAAAATATGGGGGCACGGGACCACTCTTCACTAGTTTAAGGGTTAGGAATTGAACTTTCCTCGTCGGAGGGAGAGTCCTGGGATTAAATAGTTATGAACTCCCTCTTCGACTTCGCGGGAGTCCCAGAGGGGCCGTTGTGTGAGAGCGTTACGTCCTCCGATACATATTCTTATCGTTGAGGGACTCTTGCTCTGCCCTTAGCCCTTTCTACTTCTATGCTCTCATGAGTTTGCGGGAGATTCGTCTTCAATTGCATGGGATAGATGCCCGACTTGGATAGACTTTTCTTGAGCAGAGAGGAGATTCCTACTGTGAGTCTTTCCTCTTCTGGATAAGAGTTATCCCCTTCAAGGGGCCATGATCGCCAAATTTTATTCCTATCCCGTACTCTCTCGAGGGAGTCGCCTTGGTAACCTCCTATTGGCTCAGGTCGATGATGCATTAGGGTTCCTCTCAAGTTTAGGAGAATCTTCTGCATGATCGATCGTGCCAAGATTACATGACGTTCTTTGGGCCCTTGACTCTCGGGCTTCAAGTAAATGGGCCTGTCCCACGAAAGTGGACTATCATTTACTCGGCCAAACGTGTCACAGTAGATTTTTAGACTATGAAGCAATAGACCACGAATTTTTCGCTCTCCAAATGTCTCTACAATGTTTCTAACTTGATTAACTAATTGTAAATCGCGGCATACCCCGGCCAAAAGTACAAAAAGATGACACACTGACCCTGCTGGCAGACTAAACTCGATCATTTGTAGGTCATGAGCTCTAACCGAGTGCCCTACATTGGTGGAGAAGGAAAAGGAAGAGAAGAAGAAATGAAAAATACTCGACTGCTTTGGACAGCTGTCAAAATAAGTCCTGGGAGCTCAGGAGAATATTCGGGGCCACCCTCAAAGAAGCAAAAGAAGGGTCATACGGCAAGCCGAGATCAACAAGCTCAATGAACCGGCACCGACTCGTTCGTGCTGAGGAAGCCCCTTACCTCATTTGATGATGATGAAAGTGCACCGGGTGGCCCATCATCTGGCAGGGAACCTTTCCGAGGTGAAGAAACATATCTAATTCCCCAAGATGAGGTGTCGAAGGCGATGTCAGCGAAAAACCTAGGGAATCTAATTATCACATACAGAATCCCGGAATGGTCCGTAAGCAACCATAAAGATGCCCAGTCAGGGTGAAAATACCTCGAGGAATAGTCCTCTCAATGAAGATGCTCCATGTATCCATAAAGTGGAGTTGATGGCACAAATCGCTGTACCGAAGGCTGAATCAGCGGGAAACCCGAGAAAGTCGTTCAGCACAAGTGGAATGCTGGAACGGTCCGTAAGCGGCTGAAAAGTCATCCGATCTGGGTGAGAATGCTTTGGGGAATGGCCCTCTCGATGAGGATGTTCCATGTATCTGCAAAATGGAGTTGGCGGCACAAAGCGCTGAGCCGAAGGCTAAATTAGGGGAAAACCTGAGTTACCTGATTTGGGTACACACTACACCAGAAAAGGTCCGTAGGTGACCGAAAAGTTACTCAGTCAGGGATAAAATGCTTCGAGGGATGGACCACTCGACGAAGAAGCTCCACATGTTCTCAAGGATGGTCTGGCAGCACAAATTACAATGCCGATGGTCGAATCAAGACAAGACCCGAGAAAATTGGTATAGGTTCGACACACGTCAGAATCATCGAAAACTACAAATCGGGGCCCGAAAATGATGAAATATGTACTCTGAGTCTACTGCATCAAACCCAAGGTTGCACCGGACATCAGGCTTCTATCAGGGTCAGTTTTGGGACAAAATGATGAAAACTGTGAAATGCCATTGGATGATTCAGTGGCATACTTTATTAAAAAAAGTAAAAAGTGAATTGGCAAAAAGGTGAATCGGTAGCACACTTTCATTGAAGTGAATCGGTGGCATATTTTTTTTTACAATACCTTTTTATATACATAAATATTGTAAAAAGGATGCAGTAAACAGATGGGTACTGTGTAAGTAATGCGATACAATTAAAGACTGCTTCCCTGTACACAATCATATATATGTACACTTTAGTATAAACACTCTAGATACATTCCGAAATAGCATGTATTACATGTGTATATTCATATATTCATATATTCATATGTATATGTTGCCCCCGCACCAGGCAAAGGATATGATCCTCCCGAGTCCCGCCGCGCGCGCCTTTCTTCTTTATTCTTTTCTTAATAAGAAGAGTGAACTGACGAGAGGAATGTTGAAGCGGAGAACTCATTTAAGGATAGCTTAGTGGTGTCCCGAGTCAAATAGAGGAGGTAAGAGGGCTCATTTAAGTTTAACTTAACTCAGTGGTGTCCCTAGCCAACTAGTCAAAACTTCAACATTATAAATAACAAATAAGAGTATATGTAGCATCTAATATATTTAATCGTTGAGTCGTTTGCTTAGACTTTAGACGTAAAACATTGTAAAATGTCGGTCGTATACACGTGTTTACGTGACACATAAGATATATTATTCTATGATATTTTACACATTCCAAATCATTTTATTTTTAGTTCTATTTATATTTCAGTTATACCTTTAATTCGTTATATATGCGGACCTATACGAAAAATGCGAGGCATCTTTGCGGCACATGCACATATTTAAAACCGAAAGGATTCACAACCAGGACTTGGACCGGAGGAGGTGAAGGGAAATAGCACCGCTCGCTTTGGAAATGTCTAAACTAACGGGGGGAGCCAGCCTAATCCCACCTAAGGCCACAATTACCCTACCGTGGGCCCACCAGTCGGGCGAGCCGCGCGGGTATGCCGCCGAATCCGCGAGCCGAAGAAGGGAGGCGCGCCAACTCGCCTCTTCCCCACGCCGCTGACGTGGCCTGTGGACGGACTCCAAACCCCGGATTCCAAACTGGGTTAATACCCGGGGAACCGGGACAGAAAAGAAAAAGTTGGGGTGACAGAGATAGCCTCGACAGGGACTAGAGAGAGGAATAAGAGATGTAGAGAGAGAGAGAGAGAGACGACGGGTGGGAGCGGGAGGTGGGAAGCCCGTGATCCTCGAAAGGAGGAAGTCCCGATCTACACGCGCCTGCCTCTTCCCCCGTCTCTTACCTTTTCCAATTTCTCTCCACAAAGGTAGTGACGCCAAATCTTCAAGGCAAATATAACAACAGCCAGTTCTAGATCATGAACATGGTAATTCTCCTCATGTCGCTTTAACTGTCTGAAAGCATAACAAATCACCTTGTCATTTTGCATAAGTACATAGCCCAGACCAATGCCAGATGCATCGGTATAAACTTCAAATCTGCCACCTTCTAAGGGCAATGCCAGTATAGGTGCCGTGGTGAGATGCTCCTTAAGAGCTAAGAAATTTTCTTCACACTCCCTTGTCCACTCGAAAGGATTTTCCTTCCTAGCGAGTCTTGTTAAAGGTGCGGCGATTTTGAACAAATCATTGATAAATCGCCTATAATAACCAATCGGACCAATGAAACTTTGAACTTCAGATACAGTGTTTGGTTGGCTCTAGTTCCTAACAGCTTCAACTTTAGAAGGATCTACTGCAATGCCTTCTTTAGAAATGATGTGCCCAAGAAAAGAGACTTCCTTAAGCCAAAATTCACATTTGTTCAACTTAGCAGAAAGTTGATGTTCCCGTAAGGTTTGTAAAGCAACCATTAGATGTTCCTCGTGTTCCTCCTTCGTCTTCGAATAGATGAGAATATCATCAACGAACACGACTACAAATTGGTCAAGATAAGGCCGGAACACATTATTCATCAATTGCATGAATGCAGCAGGTGCTGTAGTTAACTCGAACGGCATAACCACAAACTCATAATGTCCATATCTGCTTCGAAAAGTAGTCTTGTGAATGTCTTCTTCCTTGATCCTCAGTTGATGATAGCTAGACTTGAGGTCAATCTTGGAGAAGTACTCCGCGCCAGAAAGTTGGTCAAACAACTCATAAATATGCTGCAGTGGGTATTTGTTTTTGATGGTAAGTTGATTCAACTATCGGTAATCAATGCATAATCTGAGAGAACTATCCTTCTTCTTAACAAATAAGATTGGCATACCCCAAGGGGATGTGCTAGGTTGAATGAAGCCTTTTTCTAGCAGCTCTTGCAGTTGCTTCTTTAATTCCTTCAACTCTGTGGGGGACATCCTGTCAGGAGCTATCGACACTGGTGCTGCTCTAGGTGTGAGTTTAATGGTGAAGTTAACCCCCCTTTTGGGTGGTAACCCAGGTAACTCGGAAGGAAAAATATCAGGAAACTCCCTAACTATGGCATGTGGTACGTTTTACTACTTTAGACTGTACTTTCTGTTGGACTAGACTCTGCTGTTATAGTTAGTTATTTATTTCTATTAATTGTTGAATTTTCCTACTTTATTTCCTATTTCTTTGTACCTCCACACTCCTTTTTAGCCCTTCCAAGTCTTCCGGCTCGTGGGCGGTGGGCCAGGATTTGAATGGTATCGGGCTCCTCCCGGTATCCAGATCTTGGGTCGTTACAGTCAGGATGAAAACCAGTTTGGGATGAAGGGAGCTCTGGGGCAAGGCATACATCAACCTTTTTCAGATCCTGGGACTCAGTAGTCAGAGGGGACACCTTCGGATTTAGTGCCATATCACCTGAATAGTCCACTTGAGCTTGCTTCGAAGCAATACCATTGTATGAGTCGATCTGCACTGACTTTTCTCCAGAAGTTGCCGCTATACTAGTCAATGTCAACTAGACCTGATAGGTTAGGCTGATGTCCAGCTCCTTATCCATCTGAGCCAGATGCGGACCCAAATGCAGCATGTGTGAAATGTCCTCAATGTGAGCCGAGGTTGATACTATTGGAGAAATAACCTCCAAAGCTGAATCCCTAGCGCACCCCTTGTCAGAATCAATTTGAAGAGTGGGTGCAGCCGTCTCCTCACTGTCAGTAAGCAGAGCAGTAAATCTATTGGCCTGTTCCACATTGATAACTTGAGTAGCAGGATGAGGCCTGAATTCCAGGTGCTACTTCCTGCCAGCCATATTAACCTCACCTTGTAATTGTTGGTTTTTCCTGGTTGGGGCTTGCGTAATATTCTTTTTCTTGCATTCCGTATCTGAATGCCCTAACTTGTGGCAATACGAACAAAGCTGTGGGACTCTGTGATAGTTTATTGGTTGCCAAAAACCCTCCCCTTCATATCAATCCATAAATGCTCTTTGCGTGCAGAGGATAGATTCAAATCCACACAGACCAGAGCCTCAGATGTATCTGTCATAGCTAATGTGTTGTCATGAATACGAAGAACTTCGCCAATGTTTCCAGCTATGGATCGAAGCAAATCCTCATGATAGAAGTTAACAGGTAGAGACAGAAACCCAATCCATACAGGGGTCGTCGCAGGGTCAGCCTCAAAATCAAAATTGTGTGACCATTGAAAAAATCTAAAAAGAAAGCCTTTGACATATAAGTTTTTTCGGGACAGCCTCAGCGAAAATCCGAAAGGGCGGTGAGGTTGGTAATGTGGAAAAAAAAGATCCTCTCTTAGTTCGCTCTCTGGGCGGCTCCATCATATTGATGCCTTTGCTATTCCTCCCATGTTTTTATAACACCCAGCCCCACCGGGGCATCCCAACACTGTTACACTTCGTCCCACCGGGGCCATCCACACCACCATTTGCAATGGATTTGACTCTTGTGCCCTTCGGGCTATCAAGTCTACCCATTTTTTTTTCAAGAGTTGACTCCTACGCCCCTTGGCATGTCATCTCCACTCATCTTTCGGGTCTCCCAGGGGTTTGGATCGTATGCCTTTCCGGGCTATCCAATCTGACCCTCTTTTGTCCCGTCGGGTTCGGCCTCAGCATGCCCTCTCGGGCTGCCAACCCATCATGCCTTCGGCTCTTTTTACCTTCTTGGGGGTTTGGCCTCAGCATGCCCTCTCGGGCTGCCAACCCATCATGCCTTTCAGCTTTTTTCACCTTCTTGGGTTTGGCCTCAGTATGTCCTCTCGGGCCGCCAACCCATCCCTTGCCTATCAGCTTTCGGGTTTGACTCTCACGTACCGCTAGGGCTGTCAAATCCACCCTTTTTGGCCCTTCCGGGTCTGGCCTCTGCATGCTCTCTCGGGCTACCAACCCATCATGCCTTTCGGCTCATCTTACCTTCTTGGGATTGGCCTCCGCATGCCCTCTCGGGCTGCCAACCCATGCTACCCTTCAGCTCATCTTGCCTTCTTGGGTCTGGCCTCAGCATGCCCTCTCGGACTGCCAACCCATCATGCCCTTCGGCTCATCTTACCTTCTTGGGTCTGGCCTCAGCTTGCCCTCTCGGGCTGCCAACCCATCATGCCCTTCGGCTCATCTTACCTTCTAGGGATTGGCCTCAGCATGCCCTCTCGTGCTGCCAACTCATCATGTCCTTCGGCTCATCTTACCTTCTAGGGATTGGCCTCAGCATGCCCTCTCAGGAGCATGCCCTCTCGGGCTGCCAACCCATCATGCCTTTCGGCTCATCTTACCTTCTAGGGATTGGCCTCAGTATGCCCTCTCGGGCTGTCAACCCATCTCACCTATCAACTTTCGAGTTTGACTCTCACGTCCCATTAGGGCTGTCAAATCCACCCTTCCCTTTCTTTTGGGTCTGGCCTATGCACGTCCCTTCCGGGCTGCCGACCCATCCCTTGCCTATTGGTTTTCGGGTTTGACTCTCACGTCTCACTAGGACTGTCAAATCCACCCTCTTTCGTCTCACCGGGTTCGGCCTCTACATGCCTTTTCGGGCTGCCAACCCATCTTGCCTATTGACTTTCGGGTTTGACTCTCGCGTCCCACTAGGACTGTCAAATCCATCCTTTCCTTTCTTTGGATCTGGCCTACGTACGTCCCTCTTGGGCTGCCAACCCACCCCTCGCCTACTGGCATTCGGGTTGACTCTCACGTCCCACTAGGACTGTCAAATCCACCCTATTTTGGTCCTTTCGGGTCGGGCCTCAGCATGTCCTCTCGGGCAGCCAACCCATCATGCCCTTCGGCTCATTTTACCTTCTAGGGATTGGCCTCAGCATGCCCTCTCGGGCTGCCTACCCATAATGCCCTTCGGCTCATCTTACCTTCTAGGGATTGGCCTTAGTGTGCCCTCTCGAGCTGCCAACCCATCTCGCCCAACGGCTTTCGAGTTTGACTCTCACGTCCCACTAGGGCTATCAAATCCACCCTTCCCTTTCTTTTGGGTCTGGCCTATGCACGTCCCTTCCGGGCTGCCAACCCATCCCTTGTCTATTGGCTTTCGGGTTTGACTCTCACGTCCCACTAGGGCTGTCAAATCCACCCTCTTTCATCTCACCGGGTTTGGCCTCTGCATGCCCTTTTCGGGCTGCCAACCCATCTTGCCTATCGACTTTCGGGTTTGACTCTCACGTCTCACTAGGGCTGTCAAATCCATCATTTTCTTCCTTTGGGTCTGGCCTACGTACGTCTCTCTCGGGCTGCCAACTCATCCCTTACCTATCGGCTTTCGGGTTTGACTCCCACGTCCTACTAGGGCTGTCAAATCCATCCTTTCCTTCTTTTGGGTCTGGCCTACATACGTCCCTCTCGGGCTGTCAACCCATCCCTTGTCTATCGGCTTTCAGATTTCACTTTCACATCCTACTAGGGCTGTCAAATCCATCTTTTTCTTTTGGGTTTGGCCTCTGCATGCCTCTTTCGGGCTGTCAACTCATCTCGCCTCCTGGCCTTAGACTTGACTCACACGTCTCACTGGGATGGTCAAGTTCACTCTTTTGTCTCCCATGGGCTCGGCCTATGCATGTCCTTCTCAGGCTGCCAACTCTATTTGCCTATAGTCTTACGGATTTGATCCATACGTCTCACCCGGGCTGTCAAATCCCCTCGTTCATCCCACTGGGCTTGGCCTATGTATGCCCCTTTCGGGCTGCCAACCCATCTCGCCTACCGGCTTGCAGGTTTAGCCCACTTGTCATTTTCAGACTATTAAACCTACCCCTTACTTGCTATCCCAATCAGGCTTGGCCTATGCACGCCCTTCTCGGGTTGCCAGCCCGTTTAACCTATCAACTTTTGGATTTGACTAAGCGCGTCCTACTAGGACTGTCAAATCTACCCACTTGTCCCATTGGTGTAGCGCACATCTCCCTCCGGGAGTGCCACACCCTCTCTGCCTTTTGACATTATAGGTCCTAAAAAAAAACGGGGCTAAAAATATTGGTGCCCCAGCGGACTTGGTTGTTTCCATTAGGGGAGCAATCAAGGGCAAAAAGATGTTAACCCGGCTAAGGTGAAAATCCGAAAGGGCGTCTTAGACAAAAATGAGCACCCCTCAGTTTGAAAATCTGCAAGGGCACACTAGAAAAAGTTAAAGGGGGTCAGTCCTGGCGAAAACCCGAAAGGGCGGTAGGGCTGGTAAAATGACAAAAAAAAGAAAGATAAAAAGAGCATACATGCAAGAGGATGGAAGCCACGAGCTGTTGAGCTCTGTCCTTTATTCATCGACGTCATCAAAGAAAGGAGCCCGAGATAAGCCCTCGGGGTAACTTATAGAAGAATGGGCAAAGTACAAAAGCCCTGTGTATAAGAATGTGCCAAAGCCCATCATGCACATGACTCGCTCCTCAGCTCAGCAAGGCGAGTCTCACTCTGAAGAGCTTTCTCCTGGAGCCCCTCAAGCCTACGGCGAAGAGTCTACATCGGCACGCGCAAGACTGCGCTCCTCGGTCTCTCAGACCTCTCGCAAAAGCTCCTGGAGCCCATCAAGCCTGTGGCAGAGAATCTACATCGACATGTGCAAGACTGCGCTCCTCCACAATCCCCTGGACCTCTCACAAAACCTCCTCCACTCTACGGGAGGCCACCTGCTCACGCTCCCAGGACCAGATCGGGCCCTATATGCACAACCATTGAGTCATGTATATTTTAAACATTCACTCTAGTTATAGCCAATATAGAGTTCCAAGGAATAACCATGGTAGGATGATAAGGTAGACTTCATGAATGAAGGAGTTCAAGGGAAGAATTGTGAACAAGTATGCCTCCTCGTAATTATCACGAAAAATCTTGAGACAAGATGTGAAACTAGGTAAATGGTGCCAAATCAGGCTACCGAGATTTTAGAAATAGCGCCCAAATGTGTGGTCGCTTATTCCTGTGATTAGTACAGGCTAGACAAAAATAGCATCCAGTTCCTGGTCACTATTCAAGAAATAACGGCACTTGGCCGATCGCCTATTCATTATGGCGCCCAGGTCAGTGTCGCCAATTTACTGACAGACAGACAACTTCTTAGAGAGGCCAGAATAGTGCTCTAAAAGGGCTAATGCATCACGTTTTCTCAGAGTAATGTGACAAGACATGGTGGCATGGGTTTTTAGGGTACAACCTGCTCGGCGGCCTTGAGAAAATCCAAGGTTTTGCGTAGACTTACAGAGGTCTCTATGATGAAATCACCAGTCTGAAGGAAGGGATATCCCGCAGAGGGTTTTGACATCACCGAGTATTAGTGTACAATCGATAGAAATAGTAATAGTGACTCCATCTACGAATGTAAGATGAGAGTGCCAAATAACCCACGGTATGGGTTGAAACAGTCAGTAAATCTGAGTCATGGGGAAACAACGCCTGCTCAGAAGTCGCAATTCAAAAATAGCGACCTTCTGAGAGATCGTTTAATCACAACTATTCCAGAGAGTTTTCACAGAATTCAATGATTATAATTTTAAATAGCGACTGGACTCAGTGGCGTTAATTCTTGAATAGCGCCTTGTCCTTGGTCGTTAATTCATAAATTTTTCAGCATTTCTCTATTTGCTGGGTTTCTTTATGATATGGTGCCACTGTGTAGGGGCGTTGAATCTTTTATAATGATAGGGGTACTATCGCCAATTTAATAATTTTAGTATATTTTTAGATTTAATAATATAGCACCTCTATGGAGGGGTGCTCTTTCTTGAATAGTGACTTGGAGACGATCGCCATTCCTTTCTGATGCTACACATCGGCCAGGTATAATCCCAAACACAATTTTACTGTTCACTTGTTTTGTCTGATCATGCTTTATTTCTTATTTGCATTTTGCTTGCTTGTATGTGCATTTCACGTTTACTTTCCATTGCAATCTTGTTAATAAGATTTAGCCCCCTGACCTTGCATCGAGGAAGATACAATTTCATTCAGGCAAGGGGCTAAAATCAAACTGCACTAACCTTTTACCCTTTTAAGTATAGTTGAAACAAGTGAAAAGGAAATGACGACATCAATCTAGCCAAGAAAGTACATTGAAGAAATGAGCTTCATTTCTAAAAGATGCCCATTACATTCCTTTGATTACAAAATTCTAGGGGTATACCCCCAGTGTATAAAATAGTCAGCCATCTACTCTCCTCTCTCTCTCTACTCCTCATCGATACAGGGCCGGCTATGCCAGCTGCTCACGTCATCATCATCCCCATCTCGCCTCTCTCTCGACCTTGGAGGTTGGGAAGCCCTCGATGCTGCTGGCTGAGCTAGCTGTGCTGCCTCTGAAGGAGAAGCACCTAACTCCAAGAGTTCCCTTAGTGAGAAGCCCAAACTCCCTCTAGTTTGCACTGACTCCGAGGGGGTAGTAGGTCCACCCGTAGCCTCACCAGGAGCAACCCTGCTCTGGTACTTTTACAGTACCCGCCATTGCAGGGCCTCCAACTGGTCGAGAGCTCACCGCTCTCAGATCGCCGCCACCATCTCTCGAGCCCGCGCCTTGGTCTCCCTCTCCTTCGCCTCAGCAAGGCGACCCCGTAACGGCGTATCAGTCTCCACCTCACCAAGACGGCACATCAAGTCCTCGACGCATCCCTCTAGCTCTCACCGAGAGGCCACGCTAGCCTCTATCTCCCTCCACTGTAGGGATTACCACACACAGATGCACAAATCAGGGGAAAATGAACCAAAGAAGAGAAGACCTTTATTTTGAACCAAAAGTGTCTAGGCCATACCATCTTAGCTAGCTTTGTCTCCCTCTCCTTGGCTTGGTCGAGAGTCAACTCTAGGTGACCCTCCAGATCCTCCACTCCTTCCTTTTGGGTCGAGGGTCCTGCCTCTCCGGTCATGCCCACCCTCACGCGGACATACGATAGCTCACCTCGCTGCAAGAGAAGGAGCAAGTGGTCAATCAAACTTTTCAACAAATTGCAAGCAATCGGGTGCAATGTAGATGGTACTATCTGGTACTCATGCAACCATGGTCGTCGTTATGGTAGAAATCAGTTTCTAATTTTATAGTGACTGGGCAGGTTCTGTAGATGACAGGAAAAGCACCAATGGATTTGTATTCAATCTCGGATCAGGAGCAGTAACATGGAGCTCAAAGAAGCAAAGTTCCACTGCCTTTATCCAGTGCTTAAGCGGAATATGCAACTGCATCAACCACATCTTGTCAAGTCGTATGGACGAGAAGATTGTTAAAAGATATCGGTCAACCTCAAACTCAAGCCACGGAGCTGTATTGTGACAACATGGCAACAATTGCAATGAGTAAAAAAATCTAGTATTTAATGGCAGATCGAAACATATGGATCTTCGAGACCATTTCATCTGTGACTTGGTTGCCAAAGGAGAAATTGTGATGAAGTATTGCTCCACCAATGATCAAGTAGCAGATGATTTTACAAAGTCACTTCCCATCACAAAATCCTTCCAATTTAGAAATGCACTTGGTGTTAGGGAATTTGCATCGAGAGGGAGTGTTGGATGTTGATACAAATTTAGTCACCGGACCCGGGTTTCACGTTATGCAACGTATGGCCCTTGTCTCTTTAGGAGCAATTAGTGTTGGTCGATTATGTTTCCTGCTTTAATGTTATATCAAGAAAGGGTAACGGTTGTCACCCACGTAGCCATGGTTTTCTTTCTATGTTTGTGTTTTTTTGTTTGTCTATATAAAGCTCTGATTGTAACACGACTATATATATGCTGTAGAAATGTTTTCTTCTTCTTGGTACTTTGTTTACCCTTCTTTTGTGGGTTTACTGTGTGTGCTTTCTGCTGTAGCAGAAACAATGTTTTTCCTTTCTCTGTGTTTTGTGTTTGCCGTAACACAACAGGGCCCAAACAGAACAGTGTGCATCAGATCCAATACTTCCTTGATGGTTATCTCAAGAATGAGGGAGGGACGTAGTGCGAGGTCCCCCGCCATCTAACTGTGTTGGGGTTCCATGGGGAATGTTATGGTAGTGGTGTAGTAGAGCATTCCTCTAACACATCCATTTGTGTTGTGTGTAAAGTCTGCCTCCAAGATTGGAACTGGGCTCTGTTGCAGCCTTTGGTTGGCGTTTAATTTTCTGTCTCTCTGATCAGGAAATAAGACCTCCGTAAGTCCTTAGTCCTACGTGTCTGCTTTTGAGCAGACTGTGTTAGATCAGAACTTGATGACACTGCATTCATTCATGTAATGACCATGCCTACCACAGTAATAACATGATGCATGTGACTTCCTAGCAGCATGATTTCTAACGGATGAATTCTTAGAATGTAATGTGTCACTTGCATGCTCATCTTCTATCAATAACCTGCAATCATCCATTACGTGGCCTGTCATACCACAATAATGGCATGAAGCTCTCTTTTCATATGCATACGAATAAGTAAATGAAGCATGAGCAGTATGCATCGATCCATCAGATTCAGCAAAGCTAGCAGATTTTAAGACACATGCAGGGACAGTCTTGGCCCTGTTCATCTTACCATTCTTTTTCAATTTTTTACCATTTTTTACAATTTTTGTTTATTTTTTATTTTTTTGAGCCTTGAACTAAAATACATATGATGGAGGTGTTTTAGGAGGCCCAGAGCAGCTAGCTATATCAGAGCTGCGAACAAAGGTGGTGTACAACTTGTTTCTTGTAGACTTCTCGGTTTGAGAAGTGCACCTTTCCTCTTTACTTAAATCAGTGATTTTATCACTCAACGGGACATTCATTTTCTCTTTTCCTTTGACAGATGTTGACATGGAATGAGTGAGTTCATTTATGTTAGTTGCATAGAAGAGATTTTGAGTTCAGAATTTATCAAATCTTCCTCACATATGAGGATCTGTCTCTACAAAGCATCATTCAAATTTTTTACCATTTCTAATTCCTATTTTAGTTTTTCTTCCTTCTCAGATTGAATTTCTTTATTAGCAACTTTTTCTTTCTCAATGTCCAACCACTTTTCTCCCATGACAGTGTTTAGGACCATGAGCTTCTTATTTTGATCTTTCAGTCTTTCATTTTCCTTTATCAGCTTCTCAATTTCTTCACCACGATTTTTACCACTGGATATTGAATCTAGTTTCTCAATTAGATTCTCCTCTCTTTCATGAGTTTTATGAACTTCTTCCATCAGGTCTTTGTTTTCTTCTTTAAGAGAAGCAATCAATTTTCTCTGCCACTCATTTTCATCGTAAAGATCTCCATTGCGTTCTTTTAGCAGAGAACATGTACTGCAAGTAGATTTTTCAGTGAAGATATGTGAAGTTTCTGCGTTGAGTTCTTTTATTCTATCAACAAGATTTTTATGGTTCTCCTATAATTCTCCATTTTCTAGTTTCAGTTTGTCCATTACTCGCCTCAACCACCTTGCCTCCACCTAAACACATCACCATACCCATTGAAGCCTCCATGCTTTCCAAACCTCCACCCTCAATACCTACCAAACCTTCGGAACCCTCTAGTTCTCCATCCACTTCCACCCTATGGAGTGGGTGTGCATTACCATTGGTGCCACTTGGGTCTGGTCCCTAGGGAGACGACGAGCCGAGTTAGGATGATTCTATGGCAGCTTTGCATTTCAAGATTAAAGATTACATTTGCCGCATGCCAATCTGAGTCCCAATCCTTGGCTATTTTGTGGATAACGAGCTTGCATTTCCCAAGATGGGTGCCAAAAAGAATTCCTTTGCCTTGGTACTAGTTTCTTCCCGAGCGATGATGATAGCAATCTCGTTGCTTGCTGGTAGGATTTCCATCGATGTTCTTATTTCTTCTCACACCATTGCTGTTCAGATAACTGGCCAAGAAGGGTTCTCTACCCAGTTGGTGCTGACTTATGCGGCCACCAAGCAGATTGTGGATTTTATGTTCAAAGGGCAATTCGTCGTATTCTCAAAAGACATTCGGCACATTCTATGCAATCTACCTCAATTTATCAAGTCGGCCATGTTAACGCCATATATTGCTCTCCCTCAGTTTCATCCTTCTCTTCTATTACGGGAGTTATGTTTCAAGGCTGATTTTTGAGTGGAGTTGCCAAATCTTAGGATCCCTATGCCAGGTTACAGGACTCCATGGTTCTCTGATAATAATCTATCAAAGGAGTTCACTATTAGCACCGGATGTCTAGGGGCAACCGCCCCAACGAGGCTGAATGTTCATAGCCAGGCCAAGTCGTTTGCTAGATGGGGCCATTATTTGGAGAGACACTCCAAATCAAGAAGACTAAAGTTCTGAGTCCATGTCACGCAGGCCCGTGCTCGAGAGATTTCTGCTAAGAAGAGACGACAGCGCCAGTTCAAGGGCCGTCAATTGTGCACTCGGGGGTCCACTTCTCCTTCTACTTCTCTATTCCATCTGTCATCTTTTCTCCTACTCAGCTCCCACCCTTGGGTGGTGTATCTTCCTACTTCAAATCCTACTACCACCATCTTCTCCTCCCCTCCTAGGTCCGTGCGTCCCCATTCCTCTCCTTTTCCCCTAGAACCTCCAGATTTTCCCTCCTCTCACAATTTTAGGCCTCGCCCTATTATATTTTTTAAAGTTTTGGACCTGCTATAGTGAGTAGGTCCGGTTTCGGATCGTCCAAGTCCGAAACCAATACGTTTCGGCTGAAATGTATCGATTTCGACCGAAACATATCGGTTTTGGCCGAAACTGCCATCCATGATGCAGATGGTCGATTCCATAACAGACCCTACGTTGAGAATGTCTTTCCCAACCACAGAGATGTAAGAAGAGTTTTCCAATTCTATGTAAAACTTTATGCCTTACATAATGTTTTTGAATCATGATAGTTTTCCAAGGACTGGAATCCTCATTTAATAGTTCCCAAAGCCATTTACCAAGCATTGCTAAATTCATTTGCTGAAGATTCTTTACTTCTAGACCCCCACATTTTTTTGGAGAGGCAAACCTTCCACTTACAGAATTCCACGTTTGTTGCCGTTGTGTCCTCCCCAAAGGAATCTCCATCTGATCACATCAATTTTCTTACACACATTAGCTGGCATATAGAAGACAGACAAATAATGCTATTATGCAAAGGCATTGCAGATAAGACTGAGTTTAACAGGGTGGTGTAACCTCCCAAGGAAAGATGTCTGGCCTTCCAAGCAGTCAACCTTTTCTGCATCCAAGGCAAGAACGGACTCCAATCAGCACGAGTGAGGGTTTTGTAGTGAAGTGACAGCCCCAAATAAGTGATAGTTAAATTTTGCATTTGACAACCAAATATAGAGGCAAAACGCTGCAAATCCTCATCATCCATATTAATATCCACAAATGAAGTCTTACCAAAGTTAATCTTCAGTCTTGAACATGCTTCAAAGTGCCTCAGGACAAAAATCAACAGATGGAGCTGTTCCACCTTCCCCCTCAATAAATAGCAGTTTGCCTGGAAGTCCAGCACCGTAACAAAGATCCTCCACACCTCCTAAGCAACATGACAAACAATGAAAAGGTGGTCCACTTTTTCCTGCTGGCCAGAACAGAACACAGAAGAAGAATCACAACCTGGACCCATTTCCTTCTGTAGTATCTAGTAACCATTCTTTTTTCAAAAAGTAGCAACATGAAAGCCCTGTTTTCCAAAGAAGTCGAGCTTCCAAACTTCTCTGTACCTTGGATATCGACCCGAGTGACTATCAATGAAATTGTAGAAAATTTTGACTGGGAACTCCTTCCTATTATCCTATAAGAAAGCATGTAAAGGAGAAACGCGCCCACAAGGAGTGGCGGAACCTGACAATTCGAGGTGGGTGCCAAGGGCAGCAACACCTTTGATAAAACTTCGGAAAGCCTGGGAAAACCAACGAATGGGGGACACTTCTAAAACTGGCTGGAGATGCATCGGGTAAAAAGGGGTGACTGGTGTGCCGAATAGAAGGGCTCATGGTGGTGTGCCAGGCTGGCCGAACAGGAAGTGTGCCAAGCAAGGGTGGCCAGGCAGGATTCGGGGCTGTACCGGGCTAACCAGTCTAAGGGTGTGCCAGGCTGGCCGGGTGTAGGAGTGTGCCGAGCTGGAGAGTGCACCGGACAAGGGGGGAATTGGAGTGTATGCATCGGGCTGGCTGGCACAGGGGTGTGCCGGGCTGGCCGATCAGAGGGCGTGCCGGGCACGGGTGGTCAGGCAATGTGCCGGGCTAGAAAAGAAAACAGTGCTTCAGATAGGGGCTAACTTAGGAGATGATGGTGAAGGAGAAAATGAACCAGGGACATTGGGTCGGCCAGACCAAGAAAAACGTCAATCAGGAGGGAGAGAGGGTTGCAAGGGTAGTGAAGAAAAGGTGTTGGGCTTGCAGGTCTCAAGGAAGGGGAAGGGGAGCTCCCCTTGGGCAAGAGAGTAGATTTGGGGTTAAACCCCACCAAGAAGCCACGAAAAGAGAGGGCCCAACACAAGGATGCTCTGGTAGTAGGCCCCTCGGAGCGACATTACACCAAGGCACTGCCCATTGGGCTAGACAGGCCGATACCATGAGAAGAAATCGTCGTAAAACCACCGAAGAAAGGGAAAGAGATAAACACCCGAACACGTCACAAAAGAAATGAGTGGCAGGGAACCCAAGAGGGAAACATCTTTATTCGTGAAAGAAGGTGACCATGGATGGCCACGAAAATTACAATGCCCATGCGGGCTATGTTGCAGACAAAGGGGGAAGAGGGAGAACATGAGAATGGGGAAGGAAGAAGGAATGAGGGAGTCTGGATCAAGCAGGGACAATGACCCCCGCTCTCCCCCACCCCCTCTACTACATAAGAACCTCTCTCTCTCTCTCTCTCTCTCTCTTTTCTCTTTTCCTTACTCTCCTCCTCCCTCCTTCTGGCCTCTGGAGGACCTGCAATGCCGGAACAACTTCTTCTTCCTCTTCCCTCTTCTCTCTGCATCCTCTTCTCTGTGTATTCCTCTCTGTTGTCTGTGTGTGTCTATTCGCATGGAGACCTCTTTATATCTCCAGCGGCGGGAACGACTCGACGACGACGGGCATTAAGCGGAGTTGACCCTCCCGTCCTTGGTTGCAAGGGGGTAGCCAGCGTGCCTTCACCCCTGGGCGACACCTCATCTATCCCTGCACGATCCTCATTACGCGCTAAGGATTGTAGGTCATGGCGTGAGATCTTGTTTGCCGGCTGCACCGGGCAAAGAAGAGGGCAAAGTGTGCCGCTGGAGAGCTACAAAGTTGTGCCGCTAGAAGGCTGAAAAAGTGTGCCGCTGAAGGGCTGGACAGCTGTGTCGCTGAAGGGCTGGACAGTTGTGCCGCTGAAGGGCCTCTACGGCGTGCCGCTGAGAGGTGCATAGGGGGTGCGCCGGCCAAGGCCCCTGGGGATGTGGGCCGCTGAAGACGACGCAAGGGCGTGCCGCTGAAGGGCTTGAAGGTGTGCCACTAAGAGGGCAACCTAGGTGTGCCGCTGAAGACACCTGCAGGGTGTGCCGCTGAAGGGCATCTGGGAGTGTATCGCTGAGGCGCTCTACAGAGTGTACCACTGATGGGGCACAGGGGTGTGCCGTTGAAAGGAGCATTTTAGGCGCGCCGGCCAAAGGCACCAAAGGTGTGCCTGGGGGCGTGCCGGGTGGAGCACCCTGAGGACGTGCTGCTAAAGAGCCCAGATAGTGTGCTGTGGAAGGGCACAACAAGTGTGCCGCTGCAAGGGGCACCAAGGGGTGTACCGCCGGAGTGGGCACGTGGGTGTGTCGTATGGAGGAGGCCACTAGTGTGCCATTGGAGGGCACCAAGGGTGTACCGCTGGAGGGCTTCCACTAGTGTTCTGTTGAAAAGGCACAGTGAGTGTGCCGTTGAAAAGACACCCTAGGGGGTGTGCCGTTGAGAGGCACTAAAGTGTGCCGTTGAAGGGCCCAAGAGAGGGTGCCTCTAGAGGGCAGCCCTGGGTGTGCCATTGGAGGCCCCTTCAAGGTGTGCCGGGTCAAGGCCTTCAAGGCATGTCGGGTCAAGGCGAGTTTGAACCCGTTATAAGCAAAGGCCGCAGTCCGTTGATTTTATTCAGGGGCTCGGGGATTGTGAGTCTCCTGGGGGTGATTCTTCTTCGCTGCTGGGACTCCGATGATGGCTTCACAACAATGTACATGTTCAGGGAGTAGTTTCTTGCTTCCCCGTAAGGGCAGTAACATTCTTCGAAGTCTGGGTGTCCCGTTTCTCCGGGGCTCAATTCTGTTGTTGATGCGAGACTGGCGTGGAACGTATGGACGTGAAATTTTATGGGTCCACAGGTGCGCTTCGTATCAGACGATGAGAGTTCGAGTGTTGGACCTTTCCCCACCGATCATAGTCAGTGTTGATTTACATCGGCATAACGTTCGAACACCCTTGTTTATTTATCAATGATAAGACCTAAAATATCTCTCCAAGGTTCTAATCAAGGACACACCAGCATAGGTAGCTTGCATCACACTTTTAACTCCCAATGGGTAACCATAAAATGTGTGAGGAGTAAGGTTTGGCTAGGACCAAGCTGAACTGGGCAACACCCTATTGTGTCTGGGGATAATAGTGAGCTCGGGGAGCTCAGGAGTGTCCTAGGGAGCCCTGTTGGTTACCTGGACACCAGGGATATTTTGGTAATTATCAGACCCAGGGGGTATTGTGGTAATTTTGCCTCACTGAGGGTTTTCTTACAATTTGGGGTGACTGCCAGGCAAGGATTGGCTTTGGCGGGTTTAGAGGCCATTTTCAAGAGCTGTCGAGAATTATCGAGGCATACCCAAGTTGGAAGGACATTTTCGTAATTTGGCACGACCCTATGCGAGGGGTTTATGAGAGGCGCTGGGACCGAAGGGCCATTTGTAGGCATTTCTTGAGTATGGAGAGGTCATTAAAGGCGATGCGCACCCTCGGCTCCCGAAGGAAGGACAGATGTGCAATTTTCCTTGTAGGAGGGGTTTATTCACAATTTTCCTCAACTTGCACGCTCCAGGGGCAACATCACACACCCTTGCAAACTTTCATAAACTTCATTACAAAAGTTGTCAATGAGTTGCCAACTATACACGGTATCTCCGCTCTGAGGTGGGAATAAAACTTTCATACGGGCTTGATAGACTTGTAAATGCTTGTAAGCTTGGAGTCTCCTACCCTCCAGACAAGATAATTCCTCTAGCCAGTCGATTATGAAATTCGTGTCGGGATCAGAAGTCCATCATACCATAAAGATTATGACGTTAATTACGTCCTCCGAGCGGGAAGACAACTCTTGATTAATTGCCAAGATGGGATACCTTAATGGGTAATACAAATGTAGATAGAATGTAGACTAAACGTAAACGAGGATGCCATGAGATAAGCTTGTTAATTGACCCATTCATGCAAGATGCAGTGAGTTTATTAATTCATTTATTCATGTAAGATGCGGTCAATTTGTTAATTGGTTTATTTATGCAATAACACGTAAGAATTTTCAAACCTCGATACCTGGCGGAGATCATAGGTTCGAAGACCACCAACACACATAGCGAGAATTTTCAGTCTGGCGTAACACGACCTTCTATTTATCGCCATTTGATATACCAAGAGTTCAGTCATGCTAACATGCATTTAGATGATAGTGCATGTGCACTTATAATAAACATGTAATTTGACTGAGAGTAATGACCCTTTTTATTTGTTTATTAATTATTTGATTGGCTTTATTGAGACTCAAACATCAAATGCCAATTGAGGAGGGAGGTTGTTGGATTATCTTTTATTTTGAAGATGAAGGGTTTACCAAGAGATCTGATGAGAGGAGCGTGAGACAGTAGGGGTGCCACCGATATGCCTAAACGCAGGGGATTCGGTGGCATCGCCAGCGACTCAAGGTGCGCGAATGGTGTGTCAGTGACGGCGCCACCGACTCAAGACTCTCAAGCTTCATCTAAAATTAGGGGTTATTAACATGATATTAAGTGAGATTTATGAGGTGTTCTTAAACAATTTTGTCAAGATCTACGGGGTTTTGGACCTTATTAGGGGGATGACTTATTATTACTTACTTCTTTATTATTATTATTATTATTATTTCGTCAACACCTTCCCTCTGTGCGAGGTTCATACTCCAGCACATTTTAAGTCATGCAACTTGGATATTTGAGTCCCCTGATCAAATGCATAGGTTCCTAGAAACAATTGGGCAGCATCTCCCCATGATGGGGGATGCACCATATATCAAGCGGATCAACACACGGGAAATCCGGTGTCAAACCATAAATGAGAGATCCCAAAGGGATTATCTCAAAACCCGAGGTCAGTGAAACGTGAATCCTGAGGGCCAGCCTACTAAGGATTCGCACGGACCCAAGGGAAAAGTTTGTAAATGATAGAGAAAACTTGAATGCCTTGCTAGGGACTAGAATGAATTTTAATAAGGAAGGCTTGGGATTTAATCCCGCAAAGAAGAAACAAGTTGGTATAAAAACTGTCACTTTTGTATCCTCAACAGGTGCCTCAAGTTCTAACTCTAAACCTGCTCAAAACAAAGGAAAAGAAAAGGTGGGAGAATCCATGAAGGAAGACTCTAGAACTCCTAAGAAAACTCCTCAAAAATCTCAGCCAAATCACCAAAAATCTAAATCCAATCTAGCCTACACCAAGGCTAGAGGTGGTCAGAAAAAGAGTTTAGGTCTACACCATCCTCAGCAAGGGTCAAAGCAACCCTGGTCTTTATATAGTCAGAAAGGTAGAGACCTATCCATGCATCAACGGACAAACTACTATAGGTCTATGGAGTCACATGGTTGGCACTACTACCGGTCGGTGCAGTAATACACATAGTCCTTATACTCACAGACCTGGCCCAACCTATTACCTAATGAACCACCACAATTTCCATCAGCCTAGGACAAACTATAGGAACCAAAGACAATCCTTCTCAAACGTCTATCAAAAGCCAAAGGGTAACAAGGTTGCTAAACAGAAAATAAAATTGAAAATAAAAAATAGAAACTCTCCATCAAGCAAGAGAGTAAAAAATGTGAAGAAAATCTGGATTCCAAAATCTATGTTATCTTGTTTTGCTGAAATGAAAGGTTTCTTGGGACCCAATTGTTCTTGGGTTCCAAACACTGCTACTTGATTCCTTGTGCAGGAGTGTCTTGTAGCCATGCATAACCGGGGGTACCTTGATAGTGACTGTTCAAGACATATGACTGGGGACAGAACCAAATTCTGTCTCTTGGTTGAAAAAGAAAGTGGATACGTCACATTTGGATGGAACAATAAGGAAAAAATCATCGGTATAGGTAATGTAGGTAAAAGTCCCTCCAATTCCATTGAAAATGTTCTGCTAGTTGAAAGTTTGGAGTACAACTTACTGAGTATAAGCCAATTATATGATAAAGGCCATAGAGTGATTTTTGACTCCCTCGAATGTAAAATTCTGGAACCAAAATCTGACATTGTCAAATTTCCTGGTAAGAGAGTCAATAATGTATACGTGATTGACCTGGATGATCCTACATATTTGAATCTATGTCTTGCTGAAGGTGACCAGTGTTGTGTAGGCGTGCAAGCCCCCTACTGAGCAGCTCTTCCATGATGATGAAGAGCGCTGGAGCTAGCGGATCACCTTGCCGAAGTCCCCGGGAAGATTTGAAGAAACCAGCAGCCACACCATTAAATATAACGGAGAACCAACAATTTGCAGGCAACATAGCTATATAAGACGTGAAGCGGGAGGAGAAACCAAATCGTCGAAGGACGGCAAATAAACAGTACCATTCTACCCGATCATACGCTTTCATCATATCCAGTTTAAGCATAACATTATGTCCCCTGCATTTTCCACCAAGGTCGCCAACCAATTGTCTCGCCAGGGAGACATTGTCAATGATGAACCTCCCTTTCACGAAAGCACCTTGTTCATCAGAGATGATCATGGGAAGGATATTCGTAAGCCGATCTGAGAAAATCCTGGAAACAACCTTAGAACAAAAATTGCACAGGCTAATGGGGTGGAAATCACCGAAGGTTGACGGTATGGCCACCTGCCACCTTAGGAATGAGAGCAATGAGAGTGGAAGTGATTCCCCGGGGCAGTGGATATCCTTTGAAAAAAACTTGGATAGCAACAACCACATCCTTAGTAATGATATCCCAGGAGCTGGTATAGAAGCAGCCCGTGAAGCCATCTGGGCCTGGGGCACCATTGCCATTCATATTCCAAACAGCTCGTTTGATGTCCTCAACCATTGGGATCACACAGAGAGACCTATTATGCTCTTCAGTGATGATAGAAGGGATGACATCGAGTAAATAATCATCAATAAGGTGGTCACTTGAGGTAAGTAGACCCTGGAAGAACCTGGCCACCTTCCTCTGAAGCACATCCTGGTCATGGCACCAGTCATCACCAATCCGTAGCCGATCAATGAAATTCCTGCGTCGATTGCCTTGGACAACCGCAGGGTAAAACGTAGTGTTCCTATCTCCATTGCTTAGCCAATCCATGCATGCCTTCTGGGCCCAAAAGAGCTCCTCGCAATGAAGGGCCTTCTGAAGGTGAGCATTAGATTCATTGAGGGCAGCCCTAGTGGTTTCCGTCAGGTTGTTATCATAAATTTCCTGTTGGGAGGCAACCACAAGCTCGGCCTGGCGAATATTAGAATTAAGGTCACCAAAGGTCTCCTTGTTCTAGCTCAGCAAAGCTTTCTTGATAGTACTAGGGATGAGAGATCTTCATGCTCTGAGAGAACATTCTGAAGTCTGTCAGCTATGGTAGTAACTTCAGTCTGAACTGTGTCTATTTTAGCAATGAGCTGTTGCTGACTTACAAAGAGTGGGTTCATGATGAGTGTGCATTCTGCAAAACTGATTTTCCATGGGGTTCATCTTGTTCCTTGGACCGAGTGGATGATTTTTTTCCACATCTCGTCCTAGGATGACTTTGTTGTTTTGTTTTGCTGCCAATGGGATACCTGTCAGCACACCCTGTACTATCTCTGGGTCTTGCGTTCTATCATAAATAATATGACAGATTAATGGAAACAATCATGGTTGATATTAATAGCTCGAGCATGGTCATACTTATAACCTCATCTCATAACAACATGAGAGGCTAAAGGAAGACGGAGAATCTGGTTACTGGTTGCCACGCTATCAAATTTACTGTTCTTGAGATGCGGCCTTCTGTGCTTCTTCATGCTGGTGGTTGCGAAAAGTAATAAGGGGGATGGTTGGCACGTGTCACATGTCTTTAGTCTGGGGTTTGGCATCTTTTGGCCAGATATCGGAATCTGGTTACTTTCTTATATGGGCTTTGTGTGCATCTAGGGCTTATCGAGGCTCGTTGACTATATTTATCTGGTTTCTATGTCATAAATATGTTTATCTCGGAGGAAATGTTGTGGCAAGAACTATTCAGATTATTGCTTCATACCAGCATCCAGGATGTAGTTAACTCACTTGTGCTGGTCTTGACTTTGTCCTTTTGCCATTTCGTGGTTAGAAATGCTATACACTGTTAGTGTTTTGAGAATTTGTTAATGGCTGGTGGAAATTCACATCCTGTTGCTGTTTATCAGGGGGCAATAAGTTTTCTCATAACAATGAAGTGACAGAGCACATAGGATCCAGCAATACTGCTCGACCTGCAGTCCGGATGCAGTTCAGAGCTACAGCTGATAAAAACATGAGGACGGACAGAAATCGGCTTGAGAAAGTGGTTGGTTATGCAATTTCATGTCAACTGGTCTTTTAAGCTTTGTCACATTATACCCCTGTATTCCTTTTGGCATCTTACCATTTCCGGTAATATAATAATAGACCCTAATTTTCTACTATTATCGTTTTAAAACATTTTGGGATTTCGTTATGATTGAAAACTTTTGTGCTTACCAGAATGCGTAAATAGTCCATTTTATGGCCGTTTATAAGTGATAAGCGGTCTAATATAAAACAGTTTATCAACGGTTCGCTGTCTATCGTTGGGCCGCTTATGAAAGTCATATGGTCCATCATTAGGCCGTGTAGTCCCGGCTAACAGAAAACTAAATATTTGTAAACTAATTGCTAACCCAAGACATATCATGCTTGGAAATCAATATATATAAACTCTATAACATGGTAGAATGAAATATAGGCCAATAATATGCATGGGTTCTTGTATAATGACAAGAGGATTCCTTTTAGTTTAATTAGGGCTAAGATTCATGCATGTGATGATAACTCATGGTAAAACAACCAATATTCCGTGTACAAAGTATGAAATCTAGTGCAATAAGAGGGCTTTTAATCCTAAAACCATGTTTTAGCCATTTATGAGATAACCTACCTCAAATAGAGCTCCTAGACTTTAAATTTTTGACTGGAAGTAGTGCCTAAGTTCTGCACGTCCTTTGCTAAACTAACAACTTTAGCTTCATGTATCTCCTGATTCTCTTGACCTATGGACGTGAAAATTGGAGGTTAGATAGAAGATACAAATGGTAACATAAAGTTCTAAAGACTCAATCGCTAATACCTAGTTTAGGGCTTCTAATATCCTAATCCTCACTGGTTTGTTGCTCAAGTTTCTGGGTTGTTGGTGTAAAATCAACAACTTTAGACGCCTCTAACTCCTTGTGTGCTTGATCTTTGAGGATGAAATTTTGAGACGAGTTAGATCTAAGTATTGTGAACAAAAGATTCTAAAGAACGTACCTGAAATAAAATCTCCTTACCTTAGTTCCATGCGAGCCAAAAGTAAGGGTCATGCAAGGTGGTTCTAGGTTCTATTTATAAAGTTTAGTTAGGTTTCATAGATTTGAATGAACTTAAAGTCCTAGTTAGGTCTCCAATCCAATCCTAATTCCCTCTAGTGTCTTCTAACCAAAAAGAGTGATGAATTTTAAGAGATTAGGCCAGAAGAAATTGGAGTTTTCTTTGCAAGGTAGATAGTCACGATCGCACTCTTGTACGCGGTCCATTAATGGGCCATTTACCTTGACAAACAGTCGAACGATAGACTGTTTATGGTCTTGAGCGCCGAATTTGAATTTAATTCAAACTCATTTGTTTATTGATCCTTTTATTTGAAGAGTCATCCTTAAAATTAATTATGTCTCTTATGACTTTAACATTTAATAGTATAAATATAAGTTTTGAAAGTTAAAAAGATCTGAATTTTAAATCTTTTTTTCCTTCCCTATGTGCATAAATAAATAAAGAAAATTTAAGAATCTAATTAATATTAAAGCTATGAAATCAGGACATGATGCTGTCTCTTGGGACAACGTACACACTACGAAGGAGAAATAAAAATTATACAGTGCAAAAAGGAAAGTACTTTATATTTCTAAGTTACTTCTCAAGTCATATTAAAATTTTATAGATACACAAAATTGACGTGAGTAATTCTAGTCTTCCTGATTGTTGGTGAACTTGAAAAGTTAAATTATGGATCAATGACCCACTAATCTATCCGAGTTAAGGTTTTATAACATTGAGACAGTTTAGTTTGAGTAGGATATTAAATAAAATGATTATTGCCTAAGTCAAACTATCAGTCTAATTTTATATAATTCTAGAAAAATTACATAGATAAGGTAGACAAGAAGGAATCTCCCCGACCGTTTTTCACAGGTACAGTAGGTAAGCACTAAAAGAAAAAGGTCATTCTACCTTCTTACATAACGCAACGTATTGCATTTGCAATCTAATTATTAATTTTTTTTGTCATGTTCAAATTCTCGGATAAAGAAAGAAATGGGAGCCTTCGTATGAGCCTATGAGGACGTGGGAGTCCAGGTCGGGAAGTATGCCAGCGATATAGGCCAATCGCAGGACCTTATTTACGAGAAAGGCAAAGGGTTATAGAAAATGGTCATATCCTGTAGTGCTCAACATTAATTTGATTTTACAAACATCGATTTTCATAAAAATTATAGAAATTATTTCACGGCTATTTGAATAATCAATTAACTCTACAAGTATTACTTTACATAGGCATCACTATTACTAGTTTATTTTTTGCGATGTTGGCTGTCCCAGCCATCATAAAATTACTAGATTACTCGTAAATGTTTGATTAAGTTTTTTTATTCTCTCGCAACATTACGAGAAAGGGTGACATCAGTGATGAAATTCCGTGACAAAATTTTTTCGTCACTAATTAGAGATAAATTAGCATCCAGCATAAATATCCGTCACTAATATAAATGAATTATTTCTTACATCGAGTTAGAGTATGATTCATGACAGATTATTCTGTCTGGGCCGTGCATTTAGGCCATGGAAATGAACTCAATTTGCGCTTTCTGGGGGCTAGCTTATAGCACACCATCTTGGTGTCGGTTCTTTGTATAGAGAGACTTTTTTGGAGCTTACACATACCATGCATGTAATTTTTCTTTCTGTTTAATAAATTTGTGGGACTATTCATTTTTGGCAAAAAACTTTGCCAACCAGGTGTGCACATCACTTGTTATCTAGGTAGTTAGTGGTTCTGCTGTTGTTTCATTTTTGTATCTGCATTCCATGCTCATCCATGAGTGGGCTCTCAGTTAAATGAGATAAACTTTATGATGGTGTCACATTTGTTTTCACGAAGCTTTTCTTTTTTTTGGGGTTTCTTTTTGCAGCCTAAGTATGGTGGGAAGATTATAGACATAGTATCGAGGGATATCAGCACACCAGAACAGCAAGCTGAAGCTTTAGATGCCGTAAAGCATACTATATTTTCTATCATGTTGATTGTATGCATAGGGTATGATTTATACGGGCATTTTTTGTAGCATAATTTTAGTAGTCCACATAGGCTGTGCCATATCCCTCTTTAGAGTGCCATCCTAATTTTCTCTATTGATCATGGATATTACTCTTTTGTAACCTATTATTCTGTAATGAAAACAATATTCTTTGTTAGTAGCAAATAGCTGCCATCATGCTGATTTATTCTATGTTAAATGAGACGAATTCTCAGCATAACAGTTATCGAGATGTAATCTTACTGTATCAAGCTTGTGTTTGTACATGATGGGCACTCTACATATGGAAAGGGGAAAATATTTAAATATTCTAAGCACTTTCCAGGAAAAAGAGGGCATGCCAAAATCTATCTTTAGTAACTAGGGCTAGTGTTTCCTTGGGAAGGAAAATATCAGATATAACTGTGATTTATGAATACCTAAGTAATTGTTATAAAGGTAATATACCATGAAGACACACAATTAATGTGAGAAGGTCAAGTTACTAGCTTCGAACTAACATGAGGAGAATTGACCAAATCATTTGTTGATTTAGATGTTTGCAGGTGGGAAGTCACTGTCTTATCTTCTTTGTAAGCTAGGAATGTCAATGGGCTGGGCCAGGAAAAACCCCATTATATGCAAAACTGACCTGGTCCAGATTTTCTTCCTTTAGCCTGGTTCTGCCTAGCCTGGTCCATTGGATATTTGTGGTCCCATGAGAACTTTGTCACTAGGAGGAAGTAGGTACTTTCTTCTATTCATTGATGACTATAATAGAAAGAGTTGAGTGTATTTCTTGAAAAATAAACCTGAAACTCTCTCTAAGTTTCTGATTTTCAAAGCATATGTTGAAAAGCAAAGTGGCTATTACATCCAAACCTTGCGGACGGATAGAGGAGGAGAGTTTTTGTCTAACAAGTTTAACTCCTTTTGTGAAGCAAATGGTATTTGCAGGGAATTGACAGCAAGTTATACACCTCAACAAAACGGAGTTGCATAACGCAAAAATCAGACTGTAGTTGAAATGGCAAGAAGTATGCTAAAGGCAAAATCTCTTCCTAATGTATTCTGTGCTAAAGCAATTTGGACAGCAGTCTTTCTCCTAAATAGATCACCAACGAAGGCTGTCCAATCAAACTCCATATGAAGCCTAGTATGGAAGGAAGCCAAACGTAAGTCATTTGAAAATTTTTGGCTTAATTGCTTATGCTTATATAAGTTCTAAAATTAGAGAAAAGCTTGGTGAGAAAAGTGTAAAATGCATATTTGTTGGTTATAATGCTGAGACCAAAGGATATCGACTGTATAATCCCATTACTAAAAAGTTGATCATAAGCAGAGATGTTATATTTGAAGAAGATGACTTTTGGGATTGGAATTGATGTGTACATGATGATTTGAAATTTGAAGACTCCGAGGAAGATCCTATACCAACTGAAATTGAGCAAATTGAATCACTAAGGGGTGAAGCAAGAAGTTGTCCTCCCTCTCCAACCAGTGAAAATTCGGACTCTCCTCCAAGAAAGGTAAAATCACTGCAAGAAATTTATGAATCATGTAGTTTTGCTCCGTATTCTGTAGAAACATTGATTTTTGATGAAGCCATTAAGAAGGAGGAGTGGAAACAAGCAATGAATGAAGAGATTGCAGCCATAGAGAGGAATGATACATAGGAATTAGTTGATTTGCCACATGAAAAGAACACAATCGGCTTAAAATGGATTTATAAGGTAAAGCATAATATTGACGGCAACATTCAGAAGTATAAAGCAAAACTAGTGGCCAAAGGTTACTCACAACAAGAAGGTATTGACTTCTATGAAACTTTTTCACCTGTTGCAAGACTAGAAACTATTAGAATTATCTTATCTCTTGCTTGATTTTTTACTTCAGCCTTATAAATTTGAAACTTGTTTAGTACTTTATCTTTGGTTTTGATTAAGTAGAGATAACAATATTTTGATAAATCATTAATAAATGTTACAAAGTATTCGTTCCCACCTCTAGAGATCCATCTAGAATCACACACATCACTGTGTATAAGTTCTAAGACAAAACAATCTCTATCAACTGATTTGAACGGTTGTTTAGGTAGTTTGGCTTCAACATAAATTTCACATCTTTTATGGAGTTGGATGTCCATTTTAGGGATCAAGTTTAATCTCATTAGTCTCTTAATTGAGTTATAATTAACGTGTTCTAATCTTGAATGCCATATGTAGGAAGACTCAACATTTAAAACAGTTGATTGTTCAAATGATGGTGTGCACACATTAAGTTTGAATAGACCATCACACATGAACCCTTTTTCGATAAAGGACAATCCTTTAATTACTACAACTTTATTTGCTTCAAAGACCAACTTGTAGCCTTGCTGCCCTAAGAGGGACCCACTGATGATGTTTTATTTAATGCCGAGAACATGATGAACGCTGTTAAGGGTCAAGATTTTGCCTGAAGTCAACTTCAGATCTATTCCTCCAGTCCTTAGCACTTGCACCTCCGCATTGTTCCCCATCTTTACATCTCTTGTATTTGAGTCCTGATAAGTGGAGAGCCAAGAGCGATCAGCACATACGTTGATACTGGCTCTAGTGTCAATCCACCAATCAATAAGCAAATTGGTCAAGTTCACTTCAGGATTTAAGAGAGTTGACGTAAGTGCGGGATTAGGTGCACCAACGCCTCTAGTCACAATGTTAACTTGAGGATCAGTTGGAGGAGGATTATTTCTTTTCGCCTTTCGAGTAGGCTTTTTCTGGTAATAGCATTGGAAGGCAAGATAGTTGATCCGTCCGTACATATAGCAACAATGCTTCTCATTGTTCTCATTTGGCTTTTTATTTTGTGGATTTGATTTTTGAGATTTCTTGCTATTGAATGGTTGGTGATTTTTCTTAAAGTTTCTGGAGTTGTTGCGCTTAGGAGGAAATGGTTTATTATGGGATTTGAATGCTTTGTTTTCTGTTGGGTCCCATAGTGCAGGAACACGGTTCTAGAGGGGGGGTGAATAGAACCTTCTACTAAAAATATGTCCAATTAAAATCTCAAACAGGAACCCTGTACAGGGCAAACCATTGCGTTCTCCTACCTTTGGACGGTACTGGTGGGACCGGCCTGTTCCAAAGATTGAGGGAATATATTTTTCTATTTTTTTCTATTTTTTAAAAAATCTAGATTTTCTATATATAGCCCATTTCTTTTTCTATTCTTCTTCATTCTTTCTCTTTTTTCCCCCTCCCGTGGAGAACCGACAGTGCCCCCTCTTCTTTCTCTTCTTCCTCTGGCGGCAACCGCGATAGTGTCCCCCTCCGGCTGTAGATGGCGGCGGGACGATCTTGGTGGCGTGCGGTTCGTGCGAGCTCGTGGGAGCTCGGGGGTCTTCAAGTGGTTTTTTGAAGATCGGCGGCGATCCGTCACGTTTCGAGCGGCCTTGAGGTAGGGTGACAGATCCCTAGCTCGTCATTTACCTTTCCTGCGATTTCTAGGCCGAAGGGAGGTTGAGAGGGGTTCATTTCGTGCCGAGAAGGGAAAATCATGTTCTTGGGATCGAGCGCCCGATCTAGAGTTTTACCACGTTATTCGATGGTTTGAAGGCACCATTGGATGCCTAGGGGCATGGGGAAGGGTTCCCCTATTGTTTCCCCATCACTCGGGGGTGATCAAGGTGTGGAATGGCGAATTCCACCGTGATTCGTCGTTCTCAATTTTTTGGGAAGAAAACGGTCCTAACAGGAATCATTTTTAGCCTAGGTGGCCCTAAGAAGGACCGCCTACTGACTAGGGAGCGTTAGTGGGGTACGCGGTCTATCGTCTGACCGTTTCACCCTACGGTGGCCTAGAGGCCAACCGTTTTCCCCGTGGAGCCAGCGTGACTCTCGAGGCCTTTCTGATCGTTATGTTTTGACCATTGAACAGTCCATAGGCTTAGCGGTCATGAGGTGACCGTCTATCCTAGTCTAGCGGTCCCAAGGGAGACCGTTTTAGTCTCCAACGGTCACAAGGTGACCATTTGGCCATGGTGTGGTTTGGTGGCTTGGCGGTCCCAAGGGGGACCACTTAGCCTTTGAAGTGGCCCAGAGGTGGACCGCTTGGGTCTCTAACAGTCTAAAGGAGACCGTTTCTCTTCTTTTAGGGGTGACCTTTGGGTGACCGCATCTCTATCCTTGCGACCTATCGTTCGACCGTTTTTACCCTGGGACGGTCCAGAGTGGACCGCCACTTGGGTTCGGTCCAACCAGAGTTTTGTTCTTGCCGATTTAAATCTCGGGTGAGTAGACCTTGATCCACGTGTTGGCCTGTGGTCTGACTAATGCTGGGCATCATGTGGAGGCCACGTGTTAGGGTGTCGTGGGGTCCCGGGAGGTGGTGTTCTCGACTCATGTCACCGTGAATCGGTGTCGGTACAAGGAGCAACCCTTGTACTTCATCTGGCTTAGGCGTTGTTTCCCGTTGGCTAGAGAGTCTACTCCTTCAGCAACCCTCCACTAGTCGTAGCCTTCCGACACGCATGTGGTCCCACCAAGGAGTGGTGGCGAGGCTACCCCAAGAGATGATTTTTAGACTGGTTACCGTAGGGCCCCACGTCTTGCAGCCAGAGTCTGACTGAGCGGAAAACTAGTCAGAGGCCTAACCTAGGACGCATGGTCAGTGTGTGCACACGTGGTTGGGGGCGGTTGGACGCACGCTGACGAGCATGACCCTAGCTAGTCCTTGTTCTGTGGTTACTTGTACGGTGTTCTCGTTCCGCCTGGGGCAACGAGGGGGACACCTGAGGCACAGTCTAAGACGTCAGGGGATGCATCTGACCATGCTTCTAGTGGTTGGTACTCTTGTCTTTGTCAGGTAGTGACTCTTAGTTTTCATTGTGACGTGTGTCTCAGTTTCCCACCATGAGATCGGTGTCAGGCGTAGCAGGGCTTTTCTGTTTATTTATTCCTGTTGTACTCACCCTTAGCTACTTTGTGTTGTAGTTTCTCATTTTGTGAGGTAGGGGTCCGAGTGATCCCTACTGAGCCTTTTTGTTATAAGGCTCTTTCCCTGTATTTTTACCACGTTTCAGGTGAGGCGAGGCTTCAGAGGAGCATGTCTGAGGCTCCACATGGTTCTAGTGCCCAGGGTTAGTTGCCAGTTGCCAGTTGCCAGTTGTCAGAGCCGGGATATGTCCCGTATAGTTGTACTTTCCTTTCTTTACTGTACAAGTTGTGGACTATTGTTGTATTATTAAGCTATTGTTATATTGTGGACCATGCAACTTGTTTAATATTAATTCTATTTCCTGCTTATTCATATAAACTATGTATTTCTGTAATTATTTTAGATTCACGTGTACTTCCACACCATCCCTTTAACCCTTCTGAGTCTTCAGACTCATGGGTGGCGGTTCGGGATTCGAGTTATCGGGCCTTTCTCGGTATTCGGATCTCGGGTCGTTACAGCTGGTATCAGAGCGCGGTTGTGGGAATATATAAGAATCATAAATAATTACAGTGGTCCACTAGTCCACAACGATGATGTACAGTCGACATTGGCTAGGGCACCGTATGTTTTATTAACTTCACCGTTTCTCGTGTCTTCTGTCTTTTGCATCAGAGCGAGCATGGCGTCGAGGCAGAGGACTCGCTCCCAACAGGGATAGTCGGTATAGATTCAGCATGAGCGGGAGGAGCAGAGTAGAGTGGCACTAGTTTCCACTGAGGCAGGGGATGCAGCGAGAGTTCCAGGGGCAGAGGATTTCTTTCGAGGCAAGTTTTAGTTCATGACTCAACAGTTCGGCAGAGATGCTGGTGAGGGCTCGTCGTCCAGGGGTGGGCCTAGCCATGTAGTGAGGGACTTTTTGCAGTTCCATCCACCCTATTATGGCAGCCAGCCAGACCCAGATGTGGCTAGAGATTGACTTGACGAGATGGAGAGAGTGTTCAGTTACATGAACTGCGTCGAGGAGGACAAGGTGATGTTAGCATGTAACCAGTTGTAGGGTACGGCTCGAGCTTAGTGGTCCTCGGAGTGGAAGATGTCCTTTTAGTCTCGTCCACTTCAGCAGTTTGTGTGGAAGGACTTCATCAGGGTCTTCGAGCGTGCTTACTACCCATCCTATGTCAGAACGCAGAAGATGCGTCAGTTTCTGGAACTGGTTCACGGTGACATGTCGATGTTGCAGTATAGGGCTCGGTTTATGGAGTTAGGGTGTTACGCTCCCCATATCATGGAGAATGAGGAGCTGAAGACCAAGCAGTTCGTTCAGGGTTTGAGGCAAGAGCTGAGGCACCATCTGATAGCGAATGCTGCCACTAATTCGGAGACGGCTTCTCGTGTAGCGGCATCATTGGAGCTGGATATGTACAGGACTCAAGGACAGGTTAGCCAGGGGCAGTCCCAGTCAGGCCACAGTCAGCAGATGGCTACCCAGCAGCAGAGCACCTTTCATCCCCCTTCGGGTAGTTCGAGAGCTTCGACTCCAGCGGCATCAGTGACATGATCTGCGTCTTTTGGCTCCAAGATCAAGAAGTTCTTCAGGAAAAGTTTTGGTAAGAAGCGTAAGGAGAGCAGAGATCAGAGGTAGGCGTCTTTAGCTAGTGTTTAGCAGCCGATGCCTTATCAGCGTCAGGGATCAGTCGATGGTTCTCGAGGGTCATGTCCTCAGTGTAGCGAATCACATCCAGGCAGGCAGTGCACGGCGCCAGTGATCTATTTCAAATGTGACCAGGCAGGGCACATGGTGCGTGACTGTCCTCAGAGACCGCGTCAACCACCCCAGTACCCTCAGCAACAGCAGCAGTACCCACATTAGCAGCAGTTTCAGCAGCAGGGGCAGTATCCGCCACTACCACGGTCAGCGAGTGTGGGCAGACAGAGGTCTCGAGGCAAGATTACACACATGACCAGGGCAGAGGCAGAGTCGTCGCAGCTTGTGGAAGGTACTATTATGATTTTGGGTTGTGCAGCGCGAATTTTGTTCGATTCTGGCGCGTCGCATTCGTTCATATCGGAGGATTTTGCGCTGAGTGTTGAGGACCCGGTGTCCCAGATGTCGTGTGATCTAGCGGTGGAGTTGCCTTCTGGTGACTTCATGTTCACCCCATATTGTTTCGAGAAGGTTCCAGTGTGGATTGAAGGGCGGAACTTGCCAGACAGGCTTTATGCGTTGCACCTTCGGGATTATGATGTGATTTTGGGCATGGATTGGCTCGAGGCCCATAGAGCAGTGGTGGATTGCGGAACGAAGAGGGTCTACTTTCAGCATCCCCATAGACCCACATTCTATTTTCAAAGTATCCGATCTACCTCTCCTCGTTTCCTCATTTCTGCCATTAGAGCCCGTAGGTTGCTTGATTCTGGTTGTCAGGGTTTTCTCACTTCTGTGGTCTCGGTAGACCAGCAGTGTCCAGATGTGGAGGACATTCCGGTGGTGTACGAGTTTCCCGATGTTTTCCCCGAGGATTTGCCTGGATTACCTCCCCAGCGGGAGATTGATTTTGTTATCGAGGTTGTGCCTGGTACGGGACCTTTGTCGAAGGCTCCTTACCACATGGCTCCCGCTGAGTTGAGAGAATTGAGGGTGCAGTTGCAGGAGTTGCTCGCAAAGGGGTATATTCATCCTAGCTTTTCCCCTTGGGGTGCGCCGGTATTGTTTGTGAAGAAGAAGGATGGTAGTCTGAGGTTGTGTATTGACTATCAATAGCTGAATGAGGTGACCATGAAGAACAAGTATCCATTACTGCGGATTGATGATTTGTTCGACCAGCTTCAGTCTGCTCGAGTGTTCTCGCGGATTGATCTGCGGTCTGGTTACTATTAGCTGCGGATTCATGAGTCCGATGTGGAGAAGACTGTGTTCAGTACGAGGTACGGGCATTATGAGTTCTTGGTGAGGCAGTTTGGGCTCACCAATGCCCCAGCAGCCTTCATGGACTTGATGCAAAGGGTGTTTCGTCCCTACTTGGATCAGTTTGTGGTCATGTTTGTGGATGACATCCTTGTTTATTTGCGATCTGCGGAGGAGAGGGTTGTGTTGCAGACTTTGCGAGATCACCAGTTGTATGCAAAGCTCAGCAAGTGTGAGTTTTGGCTTCGTGAGGTGCACTTTTTGGGGCACGTGATTTCTGGTGATGGTATTTCCGTGGATCCCACTAAGGTTGAGATTGTGATGCAGTGGCCGAGGCCAAGATTCGTGACGAAGATTCAGAGTTTCTTGGGACTTGCAGGCTATTATAGGAGGTTTATTCAGGCTTTTGCTCGCATTGTGACGTCGATGACTAGACTTACGCGAAAGGATGTGCCTTTTGTCTGGACTGATAAGTGTGAGCAGAGCTTCATGGAGCTGAAGAGGTTGCTCACTTCGGCACCGGTGTTGGTGTTACCTTCTGGATCGGGAGGTTTTGTATTGTGTACAGATGCTTCCAGGGTTGGTCTGGGTGATGTGTTGATGCAACATGGTAGGGTTGTGACGTATGCATTGCGATAGTTAAAGCCACATGAGGAGAACTACCCTACCCATGACCTTGAGCTGGCGGTTGTGATCTTTACGTTGAAGATTTGGAGGCATTATCTGTACGGTGAGAAGTTCGAGGTGTTCACTGACCACCAGAGTTTGGGGTATGTGTTCACTTAGAAGGACCTTAACCTCAAGCAGAGGCGATGGATCAAGTATATGAAGGATTATGACTTCACCCTGTCTTATCAGCTAGGCAGGATGAATGTCATTGTCGATGGCTTGAGTCACAAGGTCGTGGTCAGCGCGATGATGTTGAGGAAGTGGAGGCTCTGGGAACAAGTGCCAGTGGTGACATTTGGCTTAAGGTTCCCCGAGAGCCAAGGTCGGCAGTGCTTACGAGCTTGACTGTCACTCCAGCCATCCGTCGTCAGGTGATAGATGCTCAGCTTGTAGACTCTGAGTTGCCCCAGATTTTGGCTATGGCCGATGTAGAGCTCGGCGAGGATGGTGTTGTGAGATTCCGAGGTAGGCTATATGTCCCAACCGAGGAGCAGGTGAGATGTGCAGTGTTATTAGAGGCTCATAGGAGCAGGTATACTGTGCACCCGGGTGCGACGAAGATGTATCAGAACTTTCAGAGATAGTTCTGGTGGCCTGGTATGAAGAGAGATATTGCTGAGTCCATGGCAAGGTGCCTGACCTGTCAGCAAGTGAAGGCAGGACACCAGCTAACTGGAGGTACGCTTTAGCCCTTAGAGGTTCCTGTGTGGTAATGGGACCACGTGACCACAGATTTTATGATGGGATTGCCAAGGACTCCGAGTGGGCATGATAGCATTTGGTTACTTGTGGATAGGCTTACGAAGATGGCTCGGTTGTTACCGATCAGAGTCAGCAGGAGTGTGCCCAAGCTAGCACGTCTTTATGTAGAACGGATCGTACCTTTGCATGGAATCTCCATTTCCATTGTGTCAGATCGAGATCCGCATTTCACTTTGGGATTTTGGAGGAGTTTCTAGAGAGCTCTAGGCACCGAGTTAGCTTTTAGCTCGACTTATCATCCTCAGTCAGACGGTCAGTCGAAGAGGACCATCTAGACGTTAGAAGACATGCTGAGGTCATGTTACCTGGAGTGGTAGGGGAGTTAGATTCACCATCTATCATTGGTGGAGTTTGCCTACAACAACAGCTATCATTTGAGTATTGGGATGGCTCCCTATGAGGCGTTGTATGGGTGATCGTGTCAGACTCCACTCGATTGGTTTGAGGTTGGTGAGCGTGTTATGACGGGACCGGAGCTGGTGCAGTAGTGTGTGAATGTGGTGCACTTGGTTCGTCAGAACATGTTGGCGGTCCAGAGTCGGTAGAAGAGCTATGCCGACCGGAGGAGGCAGCCCCTTAGTTTCACTGTTGGCGATCGAGTATTCTTGGGAGTTTCTTCGATGAAGGGGGTGATGCACTTTGGCTGACGTGGGAAGTTGAGTCCCCGCTATGTTGGTCCTTTTCCCATCGCGGAGTGCATCAACGAGGTTGCTTATCGGTTGCAGTTACCCACGGAGTTGGCATCGGTGCATGACGTGTTCCACGTCTCGATGTTGCAGAAGTATATGCCCGATGACTCTCATGTTTTGGAGGATTCTATTTGGCCTGAGGTGACTCCCGATCTATCCCTTTCGGAGTTCCCCATCCGTATTGAGGATCGGCGAGAGCAGCACTTGCGAAACAAGGTCATTCCCTTAGTTAAGGAGGTGTGGCAGCGGCACTCTGGTGATGAGGCAGCTTGGGAGCGTGAGGATGAGATGCTTCAGCAGTTCCCTTATCTATTCGAGTGAGTTCCTCTCTTCCTTTCCCTTGTGCTTTATTTTAAATTTTGAGGATGAAATTTGTTTAAGGGGGAGGGCTGTAATATCCTGGATCCTTCGGATCATTCTTCTTGTGTGAGATTTTGAGACATGAATGAATAGGCTTCAACTGATTTCCTCATATCTGATACATGAATGCAAAGGCTTCATGTCATCTGAATTCAGCTGGAAGTCAAACTAAAATTGTTCCTGTAGAGACAAGTCTGTGGACTTGTGTGACAGTTCTGTTGACTAAATTTTCCATACTTTGCACATTGTTCAGTCAACTTGAATTATGAATGGATCAAGAGATTTTTAGTTGAACTGGACTGGACTTATCTTATCACCTTCTGGACTGAACTTAGGCTTTTACATTTCTGTAGAACTGAAGGACTTGCAGCTTGCTATTCATGCATCAAACTAAACTCTGAAACTATGATAGTCATGAGTTCTGCAGGGAATTCTGACATGGTTGAATGCAGAAGCTGGATAAATTTGTAGCCAACTGAAATTAGTGTATGCTTAGATGGACGTGCATTAATAAATTAGCGTTCCTCCATAGTGATGTGAATTCATCCTTTAATTGTTAATATGCAATAAACTAAAAGCCATAGAATTAGTGTCTATTAGGGCAGACGTAAATTAGAAAAATAGCGCCTCTTTACAGAGACACGAAATCCTGTTAAATTAGTAAATATGAAATAACCTAAAAATCATGAAATTAACATCCGTTTACATGGACGCGAATTCAAGACATGGTGCCTCCATACACGGACACCAATTAATATAATGTTTATTTAATTATAGTTAATTCTAAAATTGATGCCTATTCAAGGAGACGTGAATTATTAAATTAACGCATGCTTACTTGGACGTGAATTTTCTACCTCACAGTTTTATCGTAGTTTTGACCCATACCACGGGTCTTCTGGCATTACTGTCCCATGGCCGAGATGGAGTCCCTATTTTTGTGAGTTTTCACATTGACACCTCAATTCTTGGAGATTGAAAGACCATTTTTCGGATATCCCTTCTATCGGTTTGAAAATTCTTTCTCTAAGGCCTCCATAAGTCCCCGCTAGCGTTGGAATCCCTCAAGGAAGCTGAGTAGGTTGTACCATAAAAACCCATTAACCATGCTAGTCATGTCACTTTGAAGAAACATGGCGCCCTAGCCATCATAGAGCACTATGATCAAGTGTTCTGTGACAGAGTCCTGTTACTATCTAGAATTAGCGTCTAGGACAGTTGACGCCAAATAGAATATAGCATCCTGGTCGGATAAATCATTTCTCCAATAACTCCAATAGTTGTTCTTTCAACTCCTTCATTTTGATGGCAGACATCTGATACAGAGCTTTAGAAATTGGTGCAGCTCCCGAAATCTAATCAATAGAGAAGACCACTTCTCTTTCCGGAGGAAGACTAGGCAACTCATATAGAAATATATCAGAATAATCCTGAACAATAGGAATATCCTCCAGAATGGGTTCCTTACGCTCGGCCATAGTAATAGAAACTAAGAAAGCTGAACAACTCTTCATCAATAATTTATCGACTTTAAGGGCTGAGATAAGAGATATGTGTCTAGAATGCCTAACCCCAGAAAATATGAGGTTGGGGTAGCCAATAAAGGTCACCATGCCCAACTTTTAGTTGACACTAGCGCCATGTGTAGATAACTAGTCGGCTCCCAAGATAATATCATATCCTTCCATCTCCATCTATACTAAGTCAGCAGGTAGGTTACAACCGCTGACTAGAACTTCACTAGCAGGATAGAAATATTTAATCTTCGATCCTGCTCCAATAGGGGTAGTAATAACGAGTTTAGATTCTAATGGAACAAGCCTCGTAGGTAAAATATCAGCAAAGCTCTTAGATATAAATGAATACATAGCTCTAGTGTCAAATAAGGCAGAGGCATGCCTTGAGCACACAAAGAGAGTACCTCCCATGATGCCTCTATCTTTGGTAGGTTCTGCATCCATAAGAGCTTGAAGTCTTCCTTCCTTCTTGACAGCAACTGGAAGCTTTTCCGACGGGGCTTGCTCGTTAAGAAGTCACTACAAGAAAAATGGAAAATACTGATGTAATTTTTCAACGGGAATATTTCTGTCAGAAAGACATCGAAACTAGCATAACTTTCTAACGAAAAATATTCTGTTGCAAATCCGACAGTAAATATCGACTTATTTCTGACCTGTTATTTTGGGCGAAAATCTGTCTCTAAAAAGAGACAACTTTCAGACAAATTAAACTTCATCGGAATTACGTCGATAATTACCTACTGATTTTTGACAATAGAATGTCTGTCACTAATATTTGCATCCTTTTATGTAATAATTAACATAAATGAACAGAAATATGTCTGTAAATTTTGACGTATTTTTGACCGAATGAGGTTCCGTCGGAAACACCGGGAATATCTTATGTTTAACTGTAATACGTAGATCGCAGGCCTCGGCAAGCCGGGCGGCGAGCAGGCGATAGAAGCGCTGTTTCTGGTCGAGGCTGCGCGGCCGGGACGTCACCTGAAGCATGACCAGCCGGTCCGAACGGCGCAGACCCAGCCCGGTATCCTCGGCCCTGATCTGGCGCCGGGGATGTTCGTGAACGATCTGGTAGCGGTCGCTGCCGGGTACGCCGAAAGCCTCGACCATGGCGCGATGCGCGGTGTCCAGCAGCAAGGCGAGTTCCCGGTCGGTCCGGCCCTCGATCAGATCGAAACGCAATAGCGGCATGGCAAGGCTCCAGAGGTTCGGTCGGCTCAGCGCAGCCGCGGGCTGCGCAGCGCGAGGATGAAAAGGGAGAGGCCGGCGACGAGGGCACCGGCATGCATCGCGGTCTCGAAGCCGAAGCGGTCGAGCGCGATGCCGCCACCGAGCGAACCGAGCGCGATGGAGATCTGGAAGTTGGCGACGAACAGCGCCATGCCGCCTTCCTGGATCGACGCCGCCTTCGCCATCAGCATTTGCAGCGCGACCGGCATCGCGCCATAGGCGAGGCCCCAGACGGCAAGCAGTGCGACCACATCGCCCTTCGAGCCGCCGAGCGTCGGCAGCAGCAGCAAGGGCAGCACGAAGCCGGTGATCGTCGCGACGAAGGTGGTCAGGCTATGCCGCCCCGCCGCGGCGCCGCCGAGAAAATTGCCGAGCAGGCCGACGAGCGTATAGCCGAGCAGGATCGCGGAGACGGCCTTGCCGCCGAAGCCCGAAACATCGGCCAGGAAGGGCGTGATATAGGGATAGGTCGCGAACTGGCCGAAAAGGACCAGGAACATCGCGGCCAGCACGACCCGGCCGTCGCGGGTCGAAGCGACGCCGAGCAGATCGCGCGGCGTCACGCGCTGAACGACGCGCAGCGGCGGCAGGAAGGCGAGCTGGGCGGCGAGAGCGAGCACGGACAGCGCCGTGGCCGCACCGAAGGCGAAGCGCCAGCCGACGAGATCGCCGAACAGCGCGCCGGCCGGACCGCCGATCAGCATGCCGATCGAGACCCCGGCGAAGATGATCGCGGTGGCCTTGCCCACCGCCTGCTCCGGCGCCAGCCGGGCGCCCAGCCCCGCGCCGATCGCCCAGAACCCGCCGAGCGCGATGCCGAAAAGCACGCGCGCGAGAACCAGCAGGTAAGAATGTAAGGAAGTATGACAAAACATGTGAATAAAACTATAGCAACATATAGCAAGAATTTGACAAGAGATTTCAAGAAAATGAGAGCAAGATAGATCAAGCAAGAATATAATTTGGCCTTCCAATCACAAGAATGTAATATCAATCACGAGAATGTACTTGCATAACCTTAAGAAGGCTATGCAATAGAAAGTCATGTAACAAGCATGTAACAATATTGTACTTTCAATCAAGTATGGAAATTTCATGAGATTACCTTGTGAATTTCACCCATTTATAAAAAAAGTAGTCCCAGTGTAATGCGATGTCGATAACTATTATACCCCATGATTAATAGTATATTTCTGGCCATCTATCGAGAGAGTTAGACCGGGGCCTTTGGACACCGTCTGTGCTCGCTCTTGCACTTTCAAGTTATAAATCAAGCTACTTCCACGAGAAGAATAATAAGTTAGGCCAAGAATGTAAAGTTCAACGATTGCCTTTAGAGTGATAGTAATCAAGGTAAGCATGTTCCAATACTTTGAAAAAGAGAGGTGAAGAATGAATTAAAAGTATGTTGTTCTATGGAAGGATTTCAGTAGTATAATGACATATTTATTTATTTTCTTAGTTCATTAATGACTTGATGATAATGTTTAAGATTCTAGACAGTCAAAATATCGTCTGAGAACAAAACACAATCAACCCTTGGCTCAGTCCTCGGGTTGGACCAATCTTGATAGAATGCGGTTGGCATGGCACCGCAATAAGAAGAACACGGTTAGGAAGCAGTCCGCGATCAGGAAGTGGGTCGACTCAAGAAAAAGAATGGGTTGACTCAATCAGGATGTTATTGACTAAACATGAACGCGGTCAAGTATTAAGCCACGATCTCAAGAACGCAGTTGGCTGTGAGCCGTGATCAAGACAGATCACAGAATTGCAGAAAACATGAAGTGCTCTTCTAGCCTTTGGGTTTTTAGGAAACAACCAGCTTAGCGTCCTAGTGAGAATTACAAGCTTGCAGAGACTTACTGAGGCCTTGAAACATAAATTTCTAGTCCAACAGAAGGAATATCTGATGGAGAGGCATTCAATGTCTAAGAGAGTGTTCCTATCAAGTGTAGTGACTAATAGCTACATATCGGAGTACGGGCTATGTGCAAGTAACAAAACAAGAAATAAGATGAGCTTCACAGAACTCAGGAAATCCACAAAAAACCCAGACTATAACGCACCACAATAGGGGCTCTATAAGACTATAATGCACGGGAACGGGCGCGTTAAAGCCACCAGCTATGACACACGACAGACAAGGAATATAACGGACCGCGGAGGGGGTGTTATGATGTACATAACGTGCCTCCCATGAGTCGTTATGCCTTCCAGACTGATTAAACTCCACAGAAAATATGGATATAACGCACCTTAATAGGGCGTCATATAATGCACGACGCACAGGGACAGGGCTGTGAAAGGCAACAGACCTTTAACTCAATACGAGGGACTATAACGCACTACCTGAGGTGCGTTAAAGTCACCTGAATATTAAAATCCATAGGAAAACTCAGACATTATTCACATAACACACTGCAAGGGATGCGTTAAAGGGACATAACGCACCGGGGCAGGCGCGTTATATCACCTGGGTTTCGTGACTCCAAAAGCCAAAATCGGAAACCCTGCCCGGTCGATTGAAATCGACGGGGGACGCGACGGATTACAAAATCAAACCATCCTACCTAGCCAAACCAACATACCCAGCCTAAACATGCTATTAGAAATGAAATACGATGCCCATGGAATTGAATTTAACAATTAAACGATAAATTCCATAATAAATAAATTAAAATACATTAAATAGGAAAATACATAAAATACGATGCAGAGGGCATCAGACCACGACACAAGTGGAACCGGCAGTGTCCTAGCGCGATAAGGATTCCATCCCCCTACCTAGACGATGGCGAAAGTGATGAATCTACGGCGAATCGGCGTGAGGGAGAAACGGTGCCTCCCAACTCGGCTCGACTCCACGTTGAGCGAATCGTGGAACGGAGGGCGTCAGCGCGATCCACGCGACGTGACCGATCCAACGGTACCTCTCTGGCTTCGATCAACAGCCGTCTGGACCACGAAACGAGAGAGACACGTAAATCGAGAATAAATCCTAAAATATCCCAAAAGAAGAATTGCACAGAAAATGAGACAAATGGCGACGGATGGCAACGCAGAGGGTGTCAATGGATTCCTGGCGAGATGAGGAGTCCGATCCCTTACCTTTTGTGCGGCGAAGATCACAAATCAGTGCCGAACGAGCGACGAGGGCCACACCTTCTTCTAGCTCGCACGCGTCTCCACGCTCCACATCGAAGAATGGAATTTCTGATGATCTTGCGAAGGTCGAAGCCGTGCAAAACTAGGGACGACCGACGAATGCAACGGAGATTTGAAGCTTCTTGGGTCTAGCTGGTTACTATCGGCATTTCATCAAAGACTGCTCCAAGATTGTTGTACCTATTACGAGATTGACTCACAAGGAAGTTCCTTATGAGTGCAGTGAAGACTGTGAGAAGAATTTCCTAACTTTGAAGGATCTCTTGACTACTACTCCGGTCTTATCTCTAACAATTGAAGGAGAAAAATATGAGGTATATACCGATGCATCTTGTATCAGCCTCAGATGCGTATTGATGCAGAATGGGAGAGTCATTGCATACTCGTCTCGACAGTTAAAGAAGCATGAAGAAAATTACCCCGTGCATGATTTGGAGCCAGCCGCAATGGTATTGGCTTTAAATATCTGGAGGCACTATCTCTACAGAGAATAATTCATAGTATACTTCGAACATAAAAGCCTCAAATATTTATTCTCTCAGAAGGAGCTGAACATGTGTCAAAGGCGTTAGCTCGAGTCTCTCAAGGATTTTGACTTCACGATCCAATATCATCCTGGTAAGGATAATTCCGTAGCAGATGCCCTTAGTCGGAAGCTGAGAGCCCTAGTAGCCAACTATATCGTTCAGGAATGGAACTTGCTGGAAAAATTCTCTGAACTCAATATCAGCATGGATGAAAAGGATGGGTGTATTATTTTATCTCACATAAGTTTACATCCAGACTTACTAGCTGAAATCAGGAGGTTACAAAGAAGACCCTATCCTAGTGGAAGTAAAAGAGAAGCTGGACGCGAAAGCTGAATTCAAGTTGGCACCTGATGGCAGAATATTATTCTATGAAAGGACATGTGTACCCGACTGTCCTGAGCTGAAGAGGAAGATTCTGGAAGAAACTCACCGATCGAGGTACACCATCCACCCTGGAGCCACTAAGATGTACCAAGACATAAAAAGAACCTTCTAGTGGCCCAACATGAAAAGGGAGATGGTGGACTTCGTGTCCCAATGTTTGACATGTCAGCAGGTGAAGGTGGAACATCAGAAATCCACTAGAAGACTGCAACCACTAGATATCCCCAAGTGAAAATGGGAAGACATCGGCATGGATTTCATCATGGGTTTGCCCAAGTCTAGGGACAGATATGATTTGACGCCGGCCAATCTTCCCAGGGTCAAGGGGGCCCGATCATGTCCCTATTGACCCCGAGCACCCCACCTGAGTCCCCACCCTATCAGAGTGGGTTAAAACGGCGATGCACCCCTTTTTAAAACTCTGGTTCTGCCCTTTTTTTGCAATTTGCTCGCAGTCGGGACACATGGAAAGGAGAAAAGGTTTCTCCTTTGTTTGTTCTTTGATCTCCTCCGCGCCGTTGACTGAGGGGAGGAGTTTCTTTCCATCGCGATCGTCTCGTACGCACATGTCAGACTCTCCGTTGGTAGGTGAACGTCTTCCACATGTGCATCCTCTTGCTGCGATGTAGCTTTGCTTGATCCCAAACCTCCCGCGGGAGTTCCCGAAATCCGGGAGTTTGCATGGAACCACAAGACAGTTAGCTCTAAGCCGTTTGGTGGCCATTGAGGATTTTGTTTGAGCCTCAAGCACCTCGGTTGCTGCGAGGGATTTGTAATTCGGGATGAGGTTGGGTCTGTAGACCCCAACGTGTGGACACGGAGCGACAGTGTTGGCTTTGCACTATATTTCACTCGTCGCAGAATGTAGATTACCTCAATTAAATCGAGAAAGCATGCCTCAATTAAATCGAAAAAAAATAAAAGGGTGCAATAAATGTCCCCTACGGGACATCCGTGCAAGTCGGAAGCGAGGGCGGGTGACCCGTGCCTTCTGTGGTTTGAGCGTTTGTCTAGAGTCTTTTTGACATAATAGGACTTTCGTAGGACTGCATTTAATTGTCTTCTTGTTGTCCTTGAAGATTTGTTTCTAATCTTTCTGCTTCTTTTTTCTTGTTGTAGTGCTCGTGGACATGGCCCGTCGTAGTAGAGATAGGGATCACCCCAGGAGGCCAAGGATTAAGAATTATGATGATTGCTACATCAAGTAGACTGATCGGCACATGCCACCATTTCCACCTCGTACCATCACTTCTGAGAATTTTGATGGACTGGATCGTTGAGGGCCAATTGAGAGTGCCAATGAGGGCGCGAGCATTGTTGACATCACCCGCATTACGAGGAACAAAGTTTACACATATGATCGATCAGGGGGATATCTGTCCCATCATTCATTGGATTGTCATCTCTTTTCATCCAGAGCTATGTTCGCGCTGGTATGGAGAGTGATGATCCCCTTTTGTCAGAGGAGAGGCGCTATCTTGAGCGACCAATAGTGCTGGGGAGAGATAGCATGCAAGGCACCTACACTTTTTCTAATCCGAGCTTTCCAAAGGGTTTCACTCGGCAGAGGCAATATTTTGATCAAGCGAGCTTCGACTTCTTCAGGCAATTTGACAGTTTCAGAGTCCGCACTGTGCAGGCATCACAGAGTTATGGAGCCCACAATGGAGGGCTAATTCTTGACACCCTCGGGGGCGAACTTCGCCAATGATGACTACGCTCAGGACTGTTTCCTGGAGAGGACCCTGACGCTGAAGGCTCCCAGCTGGTATGAGAAATGGTCTGTCATCCCTTCTCACAGCTATCACCAAGGGGCGACAGAATGGCTTTGGGGTATCCTAACCATCTATAAATCAGTGCTAGACTAGGCAGGAATTTGCCACGCAGTGACAGCAGCATTATATTCTTATCCCTGCCACACAGATCTACTTCAGGCTCTTACAGAAAGATTCAATTGTTGACGGAACACATTTGCTATAACAGAGGAGGAGACTTCTTTGGACCTCTGAGCTTTCCACAAGATTTTTGGTCTCCATGTTTGTGGACGGGCCTATGAGGAGTTATCACTTGACGATATGCATCTCAGCCACTCAGATGGAGCCAAGTACTGCATGCCCTATTGCTTCACATATTTGATGAAGACACGAGAGACTTGGCCTGTGTGGGTAAGGAGAGGACCCTTTGTACATCCCGAGTGACTCTGAACGCTTGGGTGAGTCACTTTTACAGTGGCCCATTCTACTTCCACGAAGAGTTTACCCCGCCAGGTGTGACCTGGGAGCAGTGTAGAGAGGTTAGACTAAGGCTCCCTCCACATCTACACCATTTACCTGCTCCAGCACAGGGATGCAATTCTCGTGGATTGCCTCCACTTACATATTTGTCACCTTCCTTGGCCTATTAGTTGGCCACTTTTGTAATCTCTCATGGTGAGGAGGGTGTTCTTCGAGCGGATGTGATATATCCAGCATGCCTGATGGCGTATGGCCAGAAAGTAGCTCTTGCAACTACTGCCCCTACAAATATTTATCACTCTCTAGGGGCTCTGACAGCACATTCTTCTCCTAGAGACGAGCATTTTGATGCCCACCCACTATTTGAGTGCCTAGGCAGAACTTTATTTCCAGAATTCTCGTAGAGATCACTAGTTGAGAACCCCACGGCTCCACTTATGTTTGCCTTTATCAGACGCCCAAATTAGGATGCCATTACCTAGCTTATTGGTGCACGCTGGTTTCTATCTTTTCTCCCCACAAAGAGGGGTGAGGGTCTGGACCTCGACCATTTCTCCTATCTCCATTGTCCTTATCTAGAGCAAGAGAGAGATTCAGTTACGTGCAGGCTATCTTCATAGGCTTTGCTCTCTTCCCACGCTCTTGCTAAATGGGTTCTGTGTATACGCCCCAGCGTTCTAGTTTACTGCCGTTCCAGCACTGCGGTCCTTGAGCCTTACTACCCACACCGGTTCACCCGAAACTTTGGGTATGACCAAGCTATTCCTCCTAGTGCAAAGTTTCCTCTGACTCTTCGACAGTATAAACATAGGGATGTACACTTAGTTGCAACAGCATGGCATGACTTCTTTTGTCGTGATATGAAGGAAGATTATCCTATTCCAACATAGACACGTAAGGGTCATTTGGATATCCATTATGCGTGCTGGTGGTTCAAGGCCAGCAACAGTGTCAGGCAGTACAATGACACCATCCGGTCTGTTGAGGAGAGACGTTTGAGGAGGGATGATCTACCTCCTTTGTTCCTTGATCCAGACTTTGTCAGATCACATTTTTCTGTAAGGCAGAGGGCCAAGCCATTCCTACAGACAGGAGCCAGTATACTAGAGCTCTAAAGCCCTTGAGAGGTACACCAGCAATAGTTTCAACTCCTTCCTCAGGCCAGGGGACGGCCTCTAGTTCTTCGCGAGCCTACTCCTAGTGAGAACACTTCAAGAGCTCCTGTGGTCAGAAGAAGAAATCCCAGTTGTCACGACCAGTGCCCGAGGGAGCACTCGAGGGCAGCGTCTTCGCGGAGTGGAAAGCCCATGTCATTAATGCAGTGGGCTCTGCTGGCCCGACGAAGTATATTTCTGAATTGGAGGTGGCCATTACTCCAAACGCCATTCTGTGTTGGGTCCGGTGCTATGGATTCAGAGGGGGGGTGAATGAATCACCCTATTAAAAATTACGTCTATGCTGAAATCATAAACACCTAACCCATCATCGCTCCATACCCCATCTAGCTCCTCATCATCCTCCAGGACGATGGCCATTGCTACAAACTCTGGGCATGTAAGGAGGGCGTGACAGCGTTGAGCGAGATCCTGGAGGAACCTATCGGGGATAGATTTAGAATGACGCGTCATCGAGTGCGCCGCAGGCGTGGACGGGCTAGAAACACTAGAACTAGACTCTATTCCAACTGACTCCACTATCCTAGGAGACTCGACAAACTCTACATCTATCCTAGAAGATAGAAAACCTAACAGAAGAGAAGCAGGGGGCTCGTGCCCCTGGGAAGAAGTCGGGCAGAACACAGTGCAATCCTCCACTGAAATCTCAGTTTCAAAATTGGCATTTTTCTTTCGAGATCAGTGGAGAGTACGCAGCATGAAGGAGAAGTTGGTGGAGGAGGAGGAAGGGCAAGAGGGTAGATAGAAGGACAGAAGATATCGAGGAAAGGGTCGGAGGAGGAGAACCAAGGAGTGAAAAGATCAGTTGGTGGGCAGCGCCCACATGGACAGGTAACAATCAAGAATTCAGTCGGCATTTCAAGCCAAAATGGAGATTGGAACATCAACAGATCAATAAGAATAGGAGGTGAACGGGGGATAAAATCCAGCTTTTGAAAAATAGATATTAGGCGGGAAGGAGATAAAGTGATAGTCAAGCTCCCCTCTTCTCGCAGACGCTGGGCTGGCTCCCTGCATGGATACTTCACAACCCACACCTTAGGTTTTCTTGAATTTTCTTCTTCATAAAACAATTTCAATAAAGCTTCAGAACAATCACCAACATCATCAACCAGCCCCTTTGGCAACAAAGGCGGCCTGGAAATGGTGCAAGCAGTACTTTCTTTCTTATCTTGGCAGGGTGGGGACTTCAGAGTGCCGGGCTGTAACGACCCCTTTACAAAGTGTTGGCGATAGTCCCAGGTTAGCGGCCCGGAGTCTCCCAAAACTGACAACCATGACTCTCGGTACCCGAGGCCTCTTCGATTCATTTTTCTGCCCCTTGGGACGGGCTTGGTCCACCCCTGTAGTTGGGCACTGAGACCCATGCCTGGCTGGTAGCCGAGCTTCAATATTATAGCGGCCCGGGATCCGAGTACCGGAAAGGAACTGGCACGACTCGAACCTCGGCCCGCCACCCATGAGCTGGATTGTGAAATTATGTTATACAAATAATACAATGGAATGAGTTTTTAATCTTTTTAAGATGATTCTTTACTGTGGTTTCCCAAGTGTTTGATCTCTATCCTCGTCCTGTTTTTAGCTTATTGTGTATTTTCTGAGTTTTTTATTTTTCTCCTCCTGTCTGTTATTTTCCTTACAGTTTGCACTTTCTTCTTCTTTTTCCACTTCTTTTCTCTCTTACCTGATCTTCCTTGGTGTTTGCATATCAAATAATTTGTATTTCAATCTATGCCTAGTTCCTTGAGAACTATTAAGTAATATCGAAGTTGCTCTAAATGCTAACTAGCTATGCTTGAGAAATTGCAGTTGTTTCTCGTGTCTGGGTTTACGAGTAACAGTTAGGGGTGTTGGATGTCATTGTGGCAGATGGCTATCGAAACCTTTTGCTATGTAGTAGACCTCTAACGGCCTAACTCCTAGTGGATCTCTGCCTTGATGATGATGTAGTCGTAGGTGCCTGCATCTTTTTCCTGTTGAGGTCTCCCCATTTCTGACTCCCTTTTGCAGGCTTGTAATCTGACTGTTCTAGTTTGATATACTTATTTATGATTGTGTTATGGAGCTTCTTCTAAGTCTTTCTTAACTAGTAATTCATCACCTCGTCGTTATGAAGTTGAGATGTTGCTAGGCATCTGACCAGATGGCCAGGTGTTGAGACATTTGGGTGGTAGACTTTTTGCAACACATGCATCTGTTGACAATCATGTTTTTTCTTAACGTGTGCGAATAAACTTGACCTTACAAACAATGATATTTTATGTGGACTGTTAGAATAGTCCCGTATTAGAAATGGGTTAAAATAAAATGTGTTTAAAATAGTGGTCTCTCTCTAGTCAACACCTTAAGGTTTTGAGTTGGATGGCCCAATTCGATAAACTCGTATGATATTAGAGCCCAGGGTTATGATATGGACCGTGCACCCATGTTTGTCATAGTCCATGTGACAGAGTCTAAATTGGCCTGCACGCGTGGGGGTGTTTTAGAATAGTCCTATGTTTAAAATGCGTAAGCTTGAACTGAAGCAGGCACGTGTTCCCAGAATGGTTGGAAGTTGGCACGTGATCCCAAGGAGCTTATGTTCGGGCACGTGATCCAAGGCCCTATGGAAGAGGAACATTCTCGTTCCTGCCACGTGGTCCAATCCGCCACCACTGGATTATGTAGCCCAGCAAGAAGTTTTGCATATCTCTAAAACGGGAGGGGTGCTCAGGGCAGCCTCGTCTGATATTTACCCCGAACAGGGGGCATCGAGACTCGAAGATTTGCTCGGGTATGTCAAGGTCCCCCTAGGGATCATCAAGCCCATTATAGATATAGATTATCAGACAATCGAATTATTAAAGACCCTAGAGGTTCCTAATCTTGAAGGCCAGCCCACTATGCTCTACGCAGCCAAGGCGCAGCCGGTTAAAGGGATGATGACTGCAAATTCCTCAAAGAAACATATGACCCACCCATCCCGGTTATGGGACTCCCTGATATAACTGACAGCGTGGTCAAGATGGCCAGAAAGCAACACATCCCTTTCTGCCAACCTTCAAGTCAGAAGGAAATGTTTAAAAATTATCGTATCCACCAAACATGGATAAGGAGCTACTATAGATCACTTAACATCTAGGTCTGGGCTTCTCTGTGGAAAACTTTTATGAAGCAAATATGATTTCTATTTCGGCTTCTACAAGCAAAAACTCCCCGGGGGCAGTGTATGATGAATGTCTGGGGGATTATGAAATGGCTAAATCATTTGATGGATCGAAGAATATATGCCTGCCTCAATTGCAGACACATGAAAATCCAAAAACTAATGCTCAGTGTAGATGTTGGGAATTTATTTTCGTAGAAGCTGCCACGACTTTTGGCAATGATTTATAGGGCCTGAATGTTGAAAAGATTGCTTCCACCCCCAGGGACGCTCCACCTATGGGTTAGTGCTCAAGATGCCTGGAGTCTGTATTGTCACCACCAGGGCTATCATCTTGACAAAGTTACACACCAGTCAACTCAGAAGAAACAAAATTTAAATTCTTGCCAATAGGCAAAATAAAATAGGAACAACTCTACGATGTCTTTGAAGCTGAAGAAGATGATGAATATTTCATCGATTTGTAGTTGGCTCCCCCGGAAATAGAAGATGGCAGCCAAGCTACCATTGATGACCTGGTCGAAGTAAACCTTGGCACAGAAAATGATCCCAGGTTGACTTTTCCCAGTGCTTGTCTCTCTTTGAAAGAGAGAGGGCAATACATAAAACTACTTCAGGAGTTTCTAGATTGTCTTGCTTGGAATTACAAAGAAGTGTTAGGCCTTAGCCCTGCAGTGCATACATGTAAGAAACAAATTATGATAGTAACTCTCATTTTTATTACATCAACATCTCTATACATCAGATAGGTCATAGCCAAAATAATATTTATAAAAAAAAAGATACAACACGAACTGATAACTTGATACGGATGAGGTTAGCAGCTCCAAACCAAGTCACTGACTCCACCTAGCGTGGAAACTGGCTCGGGTAGTAGGACGGCTGACTTTGTCTGCTCGGGAAGTTTAAAAGAGATGGTATTAGTAGAAAAAAAAGGAGGGTATGCCCGACCACCAACAGAAAGTAAGCACCCTCTAGGTGGTGCGAGAAAGGATAAGAGAAAAATAGAAAAATAGAAAGCAAGCACCCTCGAAAGAGTGAGGACAAAAAGAAACAGGGACAAGAAAAAGAAGAAGAACAGAAGAGGGAGAAAGATTTGAACTCTCCCTTGGCGCACAAGGAGTGGGAGGGGAGGACAGAAGAAGATTGGAGGAAGAGAGGTGGAGAGGGGAAAAATCTATCGCCCAAGAGCACGGCCCAACCACGTCCAATATGATTGAACCAGGCCCAGCTTTCCAAAGTGACAGCCCCATTCTGGGCCCACTTACTCCAAGCCCAAAACCCACTCAGACCAGCACTTCCTAGGTGACCCCCGAGTCTAAAAGTCTGAGCGACAGATCGGCCAAGAAGGCCCCTACGGGGACCCAGTGCAACCTGTCTGAGCTACGCATCCATCACTCGGGAGGATTCCAAGCGAGCACCCCAAGCTCGGACCGACTGTCAGAAGCTTACCCAAGCATCTATTACGCATCCTCCAAGTGCAGGGAACTCCAAGGGATAAGGGAGAGCGAGAGTCCTTGTGCCATAAATAGCCTATAATGAGGACGTAACCCCCCATGAATCCCCTCAACTCCCTGGACTCCCTGGATTCTTATGTTAAACGGATTGCTATATAAATCCTAGAAGACTCTCCGAAGAGGTAAGCAACAATCCTGAGTGAGAACCACTACACTTCTTGGTGGAGAACGATCTCATGCCCCTTTTTATCTCCTACCATCTCCCCTTGCACCTGTGCTCTATCATATTCACTGACTTAAGCATCGAAGGGTTTTTTCCGAGGGATTCATCCTTGGGCACCCCTGATCTATTTCCTGCCTTGCAGTTCGTACATACGCGGTGATCGTGATCAAGGATCCTCGTTACATGGCAGTTCGGTGTTGCGAGATGTGCTCGTGGGATTGTCAACGAACACCGCCACAGTTGGGGCGATTGCGCCTTCTGCGAGAAGATTGTCGAGAATGCGGTGCGTTGGGACAAGGGACAGGGCAGTGGCGCCGTCAAATGCGACAAGGACTGGATAGGCCCCGCCCCCCTCTTCGTATCCCGGCGGTGTGTACACCCAGATATTGCGAGTGTTGCCCATGATCGCGCTTGCGAATGACTGCCGTTCAATCAAGCCACGACGCACGTCGGGTCTCTTATGAATCGCCGACTCGTCAGGCGCGTCCGGGAGCTCGAAGTACGATGTCGCCACGACCGTGCCGTCGACAGCCCGAGTTGTGGTGAAGTGGCGATGGTTTGGGTCTGATTGAAGTGGAAATTCCCTTCTGTACGTGCGCAGGGCGTCGTATTCCGTATCCGTACAGTCATTCCATGATACAAGCGGCCAATTTGGAGCAAAGCTATAACTTGTTCGCGTGTCATTGCGATATATATAGCTAGCATAGCAAATATCAGTACCTTCGATCCGACTCATTACGTGGTCACGACCAAAGCCAAAACCTGGGTGAACCGCGACATGCTTGGCCCCCTTGGGGTGTGGAAAGACATAAGTCACGATACTGTGCCGCTCCGCGTTCGGCGCCGGCGTGATGAGCGGCGTACGATCTTCGCCAATGCGAGCCCAAAACGCCGCCTCACGCGAGGGATCGTCACGGACTTGAGCCAACATCGGGTGCTCGTAGTCGAAGACGCGGGCCGCGACGGCGTCCATGGAATTGCTCCAATACGGAAGTTGCTGTTTTGGGAGAGGCAGCGAGTGATATTGGAAGTCGCACGCCGCAGACACGTACAGTGGCGGGGTGCCCGAGGATCGAACTCGCATCCGCCGTTTTTGAGGCCGGTTCGGTTGGAGACCGCGCTACCCCTCCAAATCCCTACGTACGCATCGGCGCGACAGGGTGCGACAATCTGTCCCCAAACCTGCTTACCGGCTGCTTACCGGGGCACTTTTGGAGGCGCGGTAAGCAGTGAAAAACCGGCTAAGTCATTGAAATTGTGGTGCCGCCTAGGTGACTCGAACACCTGACCTACGCATTACGAATACTTACTCAAATTCCTATACTATTGATATTGAAGGGATTTTTTAGCCCGGTCGAAACTACCATCTATGCTTGGGCCTGAAGAATAGAAAATAAAAGAACCCCCATAAGAGGAAATAGTGACTGTACAAGACCCAAAGAGGATCCCCATTCAGATCTACTTAGATCCCGTGCAGATCTGTTTACAGATCTCCTGTCATTACAATCAGATCTGCTTGACAGATTTTTTGAGATCCTAGTCAAATCTGCTGACTGCACCCTTACAAAGTTGATTTCCGCTGATGCTCCTCCAATTGATGCTGTGAGGTCTCACAGCAGCAATTTGTTGGAGAGAAATTTATGATGAGTAGAGGAAAAAGCCTTCGTGAATATATCAACTATCTAATTCTTTGAAAGCAAATATGGAATAGAAATTAGTTTCCTCTGAACAACGTCCTGAATGAAGTGGCAATCTATCTCAATGTGTTTTGTACGCTCATGAAATATGGGATTTTCCACAATGCGGATGGCCCTAGTATTATCAACATGTAGTGGAGTGGGTGCAGTACATGGCAAGCCTAATTCCCTTAGCAATCCTTGCAGCCAAATGAGTTCCGAACATGCAGTAGACTGTTGCACCTGCTATTTGTCTCAAATAAATTGAGATCTCTTCCCTCGTATTGGTCGGGGTTCAATATTCGGCATATCGCCGCTCCGTGGAATATTTCCACACATCGGGACTCTGTGACCTGTGTACTTCTACAACTATACACCCCTCGCAGCAAGCAAGGTGTTCAAGAACCTGGTTAAACCCACCACGATTGTCAAGATCGCGTGGTTTCGGGGAAAAACCCTGAAGAGACGAAGTTTTCTCCCCTAGATATTCAACATGAACAAAGGAAGCCTTGCAGCAAGAGAAGGGAGACGCAAGGAATGGTGTACACACCGCCAAAGGAGTCCCACACACGTGTATCACGCAACCCGGACAAGAACAAATCCACTCCTCGCGACCCACGGCATGGGAAAGACGACAAACGAACGGGAAGGCACGCTTCTCTCCTCTCCACTGGGCATGCTGCAGCAACAAGCCCTAAAAAGGCCCGGAGAGGATACTTTTTAAACAAAAAAGGGAGATGGAGGACCCGTCCGAGGTCGGGGGGGCCCGAACGGGGTCGCCCGACCCCGGGCAGGTCCGCACGTAGGCGGGCGGCCTTGCCTGGGGTCGCGCGACCCCGGGTGGGACCCGCCGGTAGGGAATACGGAGAGCCTCTTTTCTAAAGCGGGACACGAAGTCCCACAAGGACACCTCATGCCCCTACTTGATGGCGAGAAGGCTTACCCAGATCTGACTTCCTTCTTGTAGCCAATGAAGTTCTCTTTGAACAGTTTCTTCAATTGCTGGAAGGACGTGATGATCCCGACGGGTAGTAATTTGAACCAGGTCCGAGCATTCTCCCGCAGGGTGGTGACAAACGGCATGCACTTCACAGCGTCCGAAGCCTGGTGAAACACCAGGTTTGATTTGAAACTGTGCATGTAGTCAGCGGGGTCAGTGGTGCCGTCGTACGGGGTGAACGTCGGTAGTTGAAACTTCAGAGGGATCGCCGCTTCCATGATCTCCCGGGAGAACGGAGCATGGAAATCTGAATCGTCGTCGACGAGCCCCTGGTCCATGCAGTCTGGATAATGTCATCCAGATAGCGGACCTTTCCCTTTAGCTCGCTCTCCACTTATAGCGCCGAAGCCACTGTGCCATCTCAAAGTTGGAGTGTAGCAGGCCATGGGGGTGCAGGGCGAGCGGACTGGGCAGGCGTTGCGAGTGTGCGGCGGAGATGTGGGAATGGTTACACGCACAGCTAGACGCCGCCACGATGGGGGCGCCTACGTTTAGGGGAAGCCCCGTCGGAGCGCGATCCTGATCCGCTTGCCAATTAAGGAGGCCTTAGCACACCTCTGTAAGCACCTGGATCTAGCGACACATCTATGCTAGTTCGTCCGTGGCGGGGCCGAGTGGAGCCGCGCCTTGGGGCGGACGAGTGAAAGAGGATGCTTCCTGAGACTCCCGTTTGGGACTTGCGACTTGTCAGGAACCCTGGGCCCCCTGGCAATTACTAGTGTTGCGAAAGCTTCCTCGGGGTGCCATGACTTCCTATTCGTTTCCCACAGATAGCGCCAAAAAGTGTAAAGAGAGGAAAGAGTTCCCTAGACCCCGTACCATACTTCTAAGATTTTTTTTGTTAGGGAAGAGCAGCCGGCCTCCCAAGATAACCTGTAACCACTAGAGAATGGCATCAGAAGAAGCCCTGTGTGTGATCCCAAGGGATAACCATCCGATGCTTAAGTCAGAGACGTATGAAAGCAAAGAGAAAGAGAGCTAGAAAAGGAGGGAAGCTAGAAAGGGAAACAGAAGAGCCTAGGTGGAGGAAGGAATGCTCGAAGAGTCCTCGGAGAGGCAGGGGAAAAGAACCACAGAGGGATCTCCCTGACCCTACTTCCTAGATAGAGATTCCTTTGTGGGGAGGTCCTCCTTCCTCCTTGGAGTAGAGTTCTTACTGGCTAGGGGTTGCCTTTCTCTATATGTCTCTGGAGACGAGTTTCTAGAGGTGTATGAGCGTGTATCTGTCCGTGGGCGTGGTCCCCCTTTCCGGGTCCGGCTGGGGACCTATTTATAAGGGTTGCTGGGACGCCAGTCGTTCCCGGCTGGGAAACGGCGAAGATCATGGAGCAACGTCTCCTTGATTGTGGGGGGTTGTCCATTGCTCGCTTTCCCGTTCCCGGAATGGAGGCTTCGTGGCAGAGATCTCGGCCTCGTGGGTGTGACTCAATCCACGCTAAGGAAAGTCCTGTGATGGCGGTGGCAACGTTCATCCGTTGGCGTGTTTTGCGGCATTCAGATCCTACGCGCACAATAATTCCGCCTATGGGCTGGCGAAGTTTCCTTGGGCCTTAACTAGGCCACGCTGAATGGGTCGGAGGCCAGTGAGGTGATCCATCACAGGCTCAGCTGAACCGAGCCATAACGGGCCTGGCGATATTGGGCCGCGCTTGGACCTGGCAAACATTCCTATCCTCACAACTGATCACCAGATCAGATGTTGGGTAAACACAATGCACCAGAATCCAATTTTTCTCGAATGAAGTGGCGATCAATTTCAGTGTTGCTTGGTTCTATCATGTTGCATAGGATTGTTGGCAATGTTGATGGCAACCTTATTATCGCAATAACCATAATAACACAGCCAAGCCATGTGCCATGGCACGGTATTCTGCCTGAGCACTGGAACGAGCATACACTGATTGCTTTTTGTTGTGCCAAGCCACTATTGTTGTTAAGAAAAACACAATATCCTGTAGTGGAACGTCTATCATCTCGAGAACCTGCCCAGTCAACATCTGCATCTCTCTCAACTTATAGACTAGTAGACTTGGTAAACAAAAGTCCTCTCCCTAGACATGTCTTCACATAACGAAGAATACGGTCCACTGCTTAAATGTAAGATGTTCTTAGTGCATGCATGAATTGGCTAACAACACTCACAGCATATGCGATATCTAAACGTGCTAGCGTCAAGTACAACAGTCGGCCAACAAGCCACTGATACCTTCCTTTGTCAATCTCAAAAAGTAGTTCCCCTACTTGGGTAGATAGACCATGATGTCTCAATTGGGGTTGCTGCAGGTTTGCAACCTAGCTTGCTAGTCTCCATCAGCAGATCTAGGGCATATTTCTTTTGACACATATAAATATTCTCATTAGAAAAATTAACCTCAAGTCTAAGTATCGAAGCAATCTATGGTCTTTAATTTCAAATTCTTTGGCTAGAGCCCCTTTCAGCTGATTGATTTCTTCTTCGTGATCTCCTATAATGACCATACCGTCAACATTGACAAGAAGGATGGCCACCTTGCCTGCTTTCCATTTGACAAACCGAGTGTGGTTTGCATTGCTTTGCGTGTAGCCAAAGTGAGCAAGCCGAAACGTGTCAAACCAAGCCCTAGGTGACCGTTTGAGAACATACAAGGGCTTGCGCAACCTGCACACTTTGCCACCTATAGAATAGCTAGGAGGGGGCTGCATGTAGACTTCCTCTTGGAGTTCACCGTTCCAAAAGACATTTTTCACATCCAATTTGAATAATTTCCAAGAGTATTGGGTAGCAAGTGAGACAATAACTTGAATTGATTTCAATTTTGCCATAGGAGTGAAGGTTTCCTCATGATCCACTACATAAGTCCGAGTGAATCCTTTGGCCACTAGACGTGCTTTATATCGATCTACAGACCCATCTGGCTTGCACTTGATGATGAACACCCACTTGGAGTCAACCAACTTCTTCCCTTATGGTGGATCAACAAGTTCCAAGGTTTGCAATGCTCTCATCTCCTCATCCATTACACACAACTATTTTGGATCACTTGCAACTTCTGTAAAGGACTTAAGACACATAAACTATAGATATGTAGTGGCAAAAGCATGATAGGAAGGAGGCAATTATAAGTAACCAACTTGGAAGTGGGATGTTCTGTACACTCTCTAACACCTTTGCGAAGAGCAATGGGTAAATCAAGTTCAGAAGGGAGAATGGATTGATTACCTAAGGATCCAACAATTTCATGAGAAGGGCATTCCATAGGCTGGTCCTCCACCCTTCTCGCACAGATACTACTACCCTAGGTTGGTTACAGAGTTTTACAAGAACTTGAAATTTGATTTAGACCATTCTAGCATTTCATCCCATGTGAAAGGGATCAAGATTGAGATAACTAGGCGATTTCTTCACAAAGTTTCAAGGATTCCTGAAGATGGAGTAGTTGAAGGAGATTTTGAATATGATGAACATGAAGCTTACTCCATCCTCACTGACAAGCCTAGTAATCCTAATAACAAAAACCAAACCAAGCTGACACAATTTAATGCAAATAAGTTCTCCCCTCTTAAAAAACTATTGCATCACATGTTCACTACAATTATAACTCCACAAGGTGGAGGTAGAGGTAGATTGGCTGAGTCACAGAGGTTCATTTTCTACTGCATGTTCAAGAAAATTAGAATTTGCCTGCCAGAATTGATGATACAAATAATTGGAACTTGCAAGGAATCCAGAAGGCATCTACCCTATGCAGCCCACTTGACTATAATTTTTATGAAAATGAACATTTCTTTAGAGGATGAAACATTCATGAAAATCCCTAAAGTAAATGTATAGAATATGGACTTCATCACTAAATTTATGAAGCTTAAGCCATCTGGTGCAAGGGTCCAAGCTCAGGAACCAGCAGATCAAACTGAACAGCAAATGGTAGAGCAACATGTCCAACAAGTGGAAGAAGAACAACAACCAGTGGAAGAAGAAGAAGAAGAAGAAATGCAACCTGAGTCAAAACAGTAATAGCAGCAACAAGATATAGAACAAGTGGAACAACTTCAGCAGGATGTACAAAGTTAGGGGGAGCAGTAGCCACAATTAGATGAGCAAGAAGTGGCAGGGCACATGGAGTAGTAGGATGATGATGAAGTGTTGCATGATGAGAACTTGCCAGAACAGCCAGAACAGGAGGCAAAACAAGTTCTGGAAGAACCTCATCTAGAGCTATAGGAAGAGTAGCAACCAGAACAGTAGGAAGAAGAATGAGAAGAGCTGGAAAGAGATGTATAGCAAGAACAAGAATTTCATGAGTTAGAACAACAATTTTTGTTAGATGAACAAGTTATGCAGTAGTTAGACCATCATATTGATTAGTTAATAGAACAGATAGAGCAGTAGCAGTAGCAACAACAACTTGAGTAGCAAGATGAACAAGTGGATATGCATGAACAAGAAGAATTTCAGGCGTGCCGCTGAAGGAGCCTTAATAGCGTGTCGTTAAAGACACTTGGTGGAGTGCTGTTGAAGGTGCATGAAGCGTGCCGTTGAAGGCATCAGGTGTGCGGCTGAATGGCACTTGATGGTGTGCCACTGAAGGGCACAGGGTGTGCCAGCGAAGGAGCACTGGGAGCGTGCCAGCGAAGCCCACGCCAGGCATGCCGCTGAAGGGGCAACAAGGGTGTGATTAAGGTGGATTTTGGGCCTATTTTGGACTCGATTGACGATCCGTTCGATTCTCTTCGGGGGCCCACGAGTGGTGAGCTTCCCCGGGGGTTGGTTTCTCTTCGCCGTCGTGATTCCAGAGACGGCTCCACGACAGCATGTCTGTTTGTTCGGAGGGTCCGGACGGGACATGCCCTCCATGGTCTCTTCGATTGAAAATATTGTTAGTGTGGGACTGGTAGGGACGCATGGACGTGCAATTTTACACGTCCGCAATAGTCTAATCCAACAATGAACTAAATCCACATTCCCCTGGGAATTGTGGTGGTCCATGGGTTATGGAACCCCTCGTAGGCTAGCCCTCGGGGTCTCCATCCCGTCCGGACTGTCCGCTTGAGCATATATTGATAACCCATGGATCATCAGTGCCCTTCGTAGGCTAGCCCTTGGGGTTTCCATCCATTTGGGTTCACCGTTTGGCATGTTGGCCTCCCAAGATTTGGGAACTTACCCCGGTAGCCCTATGGGTGAGTCTCCACTTTTCCCCCGTGACCCTTCGGGATATGGGGAGATGTTGCCGAATTTTAGCCTTGATCTCACTGACTCGTGTGATTATCTTAAAAAAAGATTAGGCCATCGTTAATAAGTCAATTGTGCTAATAATCACTTGGCACAGTGCTTGTGGACCCGCCTCTAGGACAATTTGTGCTTAAGTATGAACCTCACACAGGATTGAATCAATAATCTTAAATGATCAGAAGCTTGAATGCATCATCATGTTTTAACAAAAGAGGTTTGATAACTTAATTCAGCCTTAAATGAAACTAATAAGAACTTTAAAGGAACCCCTTTCCTAATCCGACATGGGATAATCTAGCTCCCAAATCGGCGCACCGGATTAACCCCCCTCTAAATGCCCATTTCTTCTCTATCTCCTCGAAACAGCATGGGGTTTATTCCGGCGCACCGTCCGCCGTGTACTTGACTGTAATCCATGAGTTCAAGGTTCAAGTTTTTAGAAGAAATTCAGGGCATTATATTCCAATATTGATCTTAATTCATTGTTCTTGTAAGAAGATATTCTTTCGAACTATGCAGTTTGATCTCTCCAAAATCATGAGATTGAAACTTCCTTGCAAGCCATTCAATTAATAGATTTAGGACTTTTAAGAGAACTTTGGAATTCTGGATCTATGAACAAACTGCATAGGAATCTCAATAAATTACAGCAGCCTGATAGATTTGAAAAACTAGACCACTCCCCTTCACACTAAGACTTCATGCATCAAAGAAGTTCAGATAGTAATATGCAGAGAATCTCCCCCTGACTTTATGAAATGATTTTGCCTTGGTACTTGGTGGAGAATGTTGGTTCACAAACCATCTCACGCATAGTGCAGGTTTCCAGGCATCAAATGCCCTTCTCCTAACACCATTTCATATATCAAGATTGAACGAGCAAGTGAGAGGAATGATGAAGAACAGAGGAAGCTCAAATGCGTCGACCTGTTTGCTAGATGCACTGACGTGACAAAGATGAAAGTGAGGAAAATTTAACAACCAGGTTGAGGCAACAGTTTATTGCATCGAGTCATGCAGTAGCCCCAAGTGAAGTTAATTGAATTCAGAAGTGAAGGAAGTCTGAAGATGCCCAATTCTCTTCTTAATGTAGAAAATTTATCATTATCCAAAGACTTAGTAAATATATCTACAACTTGTTGTGCTGTGCCTACATGGATTAATTCAAAGTTTCCTTTTGAAACTTCTCCCTTATGAAAAGATGTCTAATCTCTATGTGTCTGGTGCGTGAGTGCAGAACAAGATTTTTAGATAGGTTTATAGCACTTGTGTTGTCACAGAAGATGGGTGTGCAATCAAGGTTTACATTGTAGTCGTTGAGCTGGTGCTTAATCCAAATAACATGTGTACCACAGCTCCCTACTGCTGCATACTCAGCTTCAGCAGTGGAGAGGGCCACAAAGTGCTGCTTCTTGGAGGCCCAAGAGACTAAGCACCCACCTAAGAATTGGCAAAAGCTATTGGTGCTTTTCCTATCTAATTTGTAGCCAGCATAGTCTGCATCCATGTAAGAGATTAGGTCTATAGTGTGTGTAGCAGGATACCAAAGACCCAAGTTGTGTCTACCTGAGATGTATCCCCGCCTTTTTACATATATGACAGGGCGGCCCATCTTATTTAGTACTGTTGTAGTGTCGTAGAACGGACTAAGCTGGATTTTATTATTTTGATTGTGAACTCTTCTTGTTCACGAGTGAAGTAAATTTGATCAAATTGTCATCCCCAACCATTAAAAGAGAGATTACTTCTTTGGTAGATTTCACTTGATTTCAACTAATAAAAGTACAAAAGCTAAGTTGTCATGTTGCTGAGTAAGCATATGACAAGTTGACAAAGTGCAACCAAATGCATGTATGTAAGCAACATATCTTAATTCTATCTCCCTTGAATAATAGCACGGATCAAATGGCAGCCAGTGCATGTAAAATTGTCGGCCAGGGATAAAGAAGGCATAACTTTTTCTTCTTCACGGGCTTGGGGATCTTAATGATGCATTGCTCGTTGTTTGCGGAGTGAACCCCTTCAAACACTTCATTGTACTTGCCCCTGCCTTAGGAGGAAAACAGAGTTTGGAAAATATTCAAAACATGGAGAAGGAAACAGAGTAGATAGGAGAGACTACTCGAAAGGGTGTGGGGAAGAGGAAAGGGTTAGAGACATAAATCACCCTGATATTTTGGGAAAGAGATGGGGAAGAAAAGGAACCTCACATAACCAACTGTGAGGCCATGGGGAAGACGCGAGGGAATAGAAACCTACCCCCGTCAGTCAATCTCGTTCTCGTCGCCTCCCTCCCATCCTATCCACACCCACAGAGGAGGATCAACACCTGGCATTACGAAGACCTCTTTGCTCGTGATGAAACAGAAGTGCAAATCTATGGAGAAAAGCTCCTTGAAGCTATTACGCTTCCCACAACCGCACACTTGCACAGCCGCTTGGTTGCCTGACAGAGAACCCATAGAGGTGCAGCAAGAGGAGGTGGTGAAGGACGGGGCAAGGACGCAACCACCGTCGAGCTGCCCAGTTGGAGCTGGAGCATAAGCTGCTATTGCTCCTCCAGCAAGTGCTGTCGAATGGACTGAAGCACGATCGGTAGCTCTCTCTCTCTCTCTCTCTCTCTCTCTCTCTCTCTCTCTCTCTCTCTCTCTCTCTATCTCTCTCTCTCAAACACACACACACACTCACTCTCTCTCCTCTACCGATCGCCATCGAGATCAATATTTTGGTGACGGAAGCGGAGAGGAGTGGAGACATCTGCTTTTCTTAATTTCTTTTGATAATTAATTTTTAGGCCTTTCTTTTTATTTCCTTGCTGTTCTAAAGGGCTAGCTCTTTTGCTTACCCTCTTGTTTCTCCAGGGGAATGCCATGTTATCTATGTACTCCTTTCTCAATATTAATAAAATCTAGGATCACAAGTGCAGTCTGGGGGAGTGAGAACACTCTCTTTTTAAGGGAGGGTGTACTTGATCAGTTTCTATCCTGTTTGGTCGATTCTTGGATAAAAAAAAGGTTATTGGACCTCCTCTCCTATTTAGCGGGATGCCTACCCCCATACCTTCGTGGTCTCCTATATCCCCAACCCTCTTTTTTTCTTTATGTTTATTATATAAAAAATTTCTTGTAATGTGGCCAGGGTCGAGTCTCTCCCCCTGTCCCGTGCAAGTATGACCTTAGTTTTAAAAAAAAGATATGTAAAATCTGACTGAGAGTCATTGGTCAGCTGTAAAACGCATCTTGCGCTATTTAAAGGGTCCCATAGAGTATGGCCTTCTTCTTCGGCCAACATCACAACTCCAAATACACGCATACAGTGATACAGATTGGGTTGAAAATCATGATGATAGAAAATCAACCGGCGGTTTTCTTATTTTTCTTGGGCCCACTCTCATCTCTTGGGGTTCTCGTGAGCAACAAATGGTGGCTCGATCCAGCACTGAAGCTGAATACAAGTCATTAACTTGGCTTTAGTCTCTCCTCAAAGAACTTCATGTGCCCTTATTACGATCACCGATTTTATGGTGTGATAATATTGGAGCAACCTACCTCACAGCCAACCCTATTTTTCATGCTCGTGGAAATTGACTTCCACTTCGTACGTGAAAAGGTGGCTACCAACGATCTCGATGTTCGTTATTTGCCTGATCGGTTGGCCGATGCTCTCACCAAGCCCTTGCATGTACATCGATTTCAAACCATTCGTGACAAACTCAATGTGCTTTCCACCACGTTCAGTTCAGTTTGAGGGAGGGGTGGGGGTGTCAAGGATAATAACTTGTCATTATTCCTCATCCCTTGAGAACTTGTTACTCTGTTGTATTGTTCTAACCTCTCAACAACTTGTAATGCAGAGCGAGCTACAGGATTTTTAATTTATACGAAAGTATCGAAGGCATCTAACATGAAGATTGATTTTTGTTATTTTATTACTTCTAATTAATTTTCACATATACAAATTGTGGAGGTAAAAATCTAGTTTTTATGTCACGTATCACATTTTTTATTTATTTATTGGGGAAGTCGTCCGGCACCTGTGAATACCAAAAGCAGAAGGGGCGTCAGAAAGAGTTCTGGACGTTATCCCAGGGGATAACCCTCCAATACTTAAGTCAGCAACGGTTCAACAAAAGAAAAGAGAAGAGCAGAGGAGAGAGAGAAGGTTGGAAGTCGCCGTACTAGATCTAAGAGATGCGTAGGCCCTCCAAACAAATACTCGTCGCTCCCAGTGGTCACTCTGAAAGTGCTCGCTGGGTGATAAGGTCGTGCAAGAGGGGTTTCTCTCTCAGGGATCGTGGACGTGTGTGACCTCTCTATCACAGTATCAAGGCTAGTGGCTCTATTATCTGTGTGAGGCTTCTAGCAAAAATTTTACCGTATCTTCTCTTCTCTGTCGAGGTCCCTTTTATAGGGGATTATCCTAAAGTTGGAGGCCTATCCCTTAACAAGGAAGGACGTAAGTAGTGGAGTAACGTTTCTCGCGATCATGGCAATAGTTTCCCGTTGAGGGGCGAGTATTCCGGAGTCTGTCAATCCCTAGGCGAGTCTTACGACGTGCTCGCCTCTTATGGGATATGAGCCAAAGTCGTGGGGGATAACGGTCGGTCACCGGAGGGTCTTCCGGCGGTCATTGCACCTGAGCCGTAGCCCTTCCAACACTGTCGAATCCGATGCCAAGTCGTAGTGGACTGTGCCCTCATGTGTCGCAATCATCGTGTGCCATTGGATGCGCTGCAGGTCCTGAGTGATACCGGACTCGTTGTACATGGATCCGTTATGTGTCGAGCCAAATTTACCCTTCTCACAAAGCAAATTATATACCTCTACACTGCATAATTTAAAACGATTCCATGCTCTAGTGCCATCTTAAATACGCTGTTTTCAACTTCTACACATTTTTCTACCGCAGGCTTGCACGCTTATGTTTTACCTTATGCATATTCTGTCTAAATTATGTTTCTAAACAATCCTGTCAAAAGTTACATCTTTCCTCTTCATATTTAACCTATTGTTTTTTATTTGCATCGCCATTCTCATATTTACACTTCTCCATCTATCTCTTTTGGAGCGAGAGAGACAACTTGGTCAAACATACTATTTTGAATGATTTGCTATGATCGTACTCGATCATGCTCTCATAACTCTTATCTTGATCATATCATGCTACTTGTGTTATTTTGATTTTATTCGTGAGAATTATCGTGTTTTCATTATCCTATATTCTAGAGCTAAGATGTTAATGACTTAAACATTACCTTCATGTTGATACGAAGATACCTACTGGGTAAGTGCGCTCATTCCCTACTTTTTCAATCTTTTCATGAAATTCTAGCGGGTCGAATTTAGAATATTCAAGTGCCGGATCCGAGAGGGACTAAGTTCAAGAGAAGCCATAGTTAGCCGAGTCATGAGTTCTATTATGTACTTTTCTCTTTATTGAGTCAAGTGTGTCAAGAGTCAAGTCGAATATTGATGTAAACTTTGATTGTTTTTATTTAAGAAAGTTGGGGTTTTGAATACATCATCTTGTGCCTTCATCTTCTTTGTGGATGTGTTATTACGTTCTGATTATATTGCTAACTTGAGGTGTATTGCCGACTGTCTATGTTCCTGAATATCTTCTGTTGTACGCATATCTCGGGGCATGACATGGTAGGTTGCAGAGTAACCTCATGCAGGTGGCCAACCAACTACTTGCCATACTTCTTTGCAAGGAAGAACATCCTCTAATCTTTAGCATGGTAGGGGGGCTGGTCCTTGTAGGTTGAATGGGAACGGAGCAGAAAGTAGGAGAAACATTTCTGTGTTGGTGAGCAGAATGGCCATGGTGAAGAATGGATGGGATAGAAGATTTTGTTTGTGATAGCTGTGGAAAAGAATGTCAGGAGAAAACATATGAAGATCCAGAGAAAACATACTGAGGCGCCAATGAGTTACCTTTTTGCCTGTGCTAGGTGAGATCAGGGTTGGCTAACTGGTTGGGATGGACCGACCCAGGTCTGCACTGGTACAGTATGGGTTGGTCCGACTCGACCTGAGTTATCCAATTGAGTCCTTAAATGACTTGGGCTGGCTTGTACCGTATCATGACTTGGGTTCGCCATGGTACACTACAAGTCAGCTGAATCATACCGATCTAATCTGAGTCAGCCAACCGTGGGTGAGAATTGGATTTTGTGGTTTCCTTCTGCAGTGATGGGGAATTTAAAGTTCCACCTACATGTATGGGTCATTAAAAGAGGAATCCAAATGCCAACCAGTTCTTCCACACCTACTCACCTTACCCGGTGATTTGAATCTTCTCACCAAATAAAACTCTCTTATCGTCATGGCGATGGAGTGCTTCACCAAGTGGGTGGAATTGGAAGCTTACATGGAAATTAAAGCATCAACATTCTACAAATTCATCATGAAGAATATCATCGCCTAGCTCGACATTCCAAGTTCCATCATCATCGACAACAGACCGCAATTCATCTCTCAAGAGCTTCAGGACTTATGCAACAAGTATAAAATCGCATTGCATCATTTATCTCCATACTATCCACATGGCAATGGTCAGGCAGAGATAACCAATAAAACCTTGATTAATATAATCAAGAACAGATGTGAGGCTAACAAGTTTTCTGATTGGCTAGAAAAGCTCATCGAAGCACTATGGGCCTACCGTACTTCCATTCGTACACCCACTAGGTAAACCCCGTTCGCCCTTACTTATGGGATGTAGTAGTCCCCTATGAGATTCTTATACCTTCTCTCCGAGTATAATTGGACAATGAGCTTTCTATTGATGAGCTCCGTGAATCCCTTCTTGCCCAATTGGAACTCTTAGATGAGAGGTGTCTAGCCGTTGCTGAACATGCGCATGCTTATCAAAATAGGTTCTCATGTTTTTATTAAAAGAAAGTAATTGAGAGAAAATTTAAGATTGGTGATATGGTAATTAAAATTTTTTTCGTAAACCTGGTAGAACTCATTCTAAACTCCAACCAAACTGGGAAGGACCTTATGTAATATGCAAAATTAATCCTGGTAATGCTTATAAATTAGCTAATGCTGAAGGGGAAGAACTGGGTCACCCTTGAAATGGGCTTTATCTTAAAAAGTACTACCCCTAAGATAGAATTGTAGGCTGTCATGGTACTCGGGCCAAAGAAACTCAAAAAATTAGAAGCTCTAATTCATTCTTCATTCTTGGTAATTTAACCCTTGATTAACTCTAATGCACACAACACGCTTAGCTCTTGATCTCAAATGGTGCAAAATCCAAAGAAAGTCATAACCGAACCAAGGGTATATAGCATCACCCGTTCTCTTCTCTTCAGATCATGAGAGGGAGTAAGGCTTTGAGTTAGACCATTGAACTTACCCGCCACCCTAGTAGGTGGAAGTCATGGCCAAAAGGGGGATGATGTGTCAAAGCCCCAGTAAAGTCAACTATAAAAAAAAAGCATGTTAAGAGGGTTTTTTGAACGCTAAAAATTTCGGTCGACTGACCCATGCCCTTCGGTTGACCGTTTTGTTAAAAACTGTTCCTTTTTGAACGCTGAAAAAATCGGTCGACCGCTGCCTATCCTTCGGTTGACCGAACTCTGGAAACCTGCAAAAACAGTCTAGTTCAGTCCATGATTTATATCCATATGCTGAAGGCTTATGCTTGCAACAATGTCCATATCAGATGAGCTTGTTTGGACTTAATCACGATATTTGTTAAGGCATAATAAATGTGAACATTTACTTTGGTGAAAATAACTTTGAGAGGTGTTTAACCAAGTTATTGACTTATTTGTAATCCCGGGGTTTTGTTATCATCAAAATCAACTAGAGAGACTCAACACAACCCTCTGATGCTTAAGTCAGTATTGAGTCGAATAGAGAATGAAGAAGAGAAGGCGAGAAAGAAGGAGTAGGAGGTCATTTGTGGAGGCGTGGGAGAGCGGACGAGTGCTCGTCATTGCTAGTGACCACTCAACGAGTGTTCACTAGGCGGTAAGGGTGCTCGGATGGGATTCTCTCTTTCGTAGGCAGACGGTCGGGACCTCCCTAGTAGTAGCAGGACGTATAGTTGCTCTAGCCTATTTCTCTAGGAATTTCTTAGTGGAATTCACCGTGTCTTGCTTCGTCTGTCGAAGTACCTTTTATAGGGGATTAGCAGGGAATGGCGCCAGTCATGGAGTAATGTTCCACGTGAATGTGGGGAGAGTTTCTCGTTGAGGGAGTATTATCCCAGGGTCGGACGATTCCCTGGCGGGTCTTACGATGCCCATAGGGCGTGCTCTCCCTTAGTGGACTTAAGGCCGATGTGTGGTAGGTAACGTTCGGTCGTCGGAGGGTCATCTGAGAGTCATTGTGTCTGGCTCGAAGCCCTTCCTATGCTGGCGAATCTGAAGCTCAATCGTCGTGGGCTGTCTATGATGGTCCATGGCTGTCGGAGGCCTTTAGGCACGTTGTAGACTGTGGGCCCGAATGGGCTTGGCGAAATTGGGCCTTACATGGGTCGAGCCGATTTTACTCCTCATAAGGTAAAATTCTTCTGTCTTTTAAAGTGTCAAAATCCGCCATCTATTCTATTAGAAGGTGGAAAGAGGGCGACTTATATTCTACCTTCTATTAGACTGTCTTCTATGTAAATAGAAAGCGATTCACCCTTGCACTTATCACGGCCGCTCGCAAGCTGTGACCATACTTCTTGGCTCACCCAGTCGTCGTCCTCACCAACCAGCCACTCCGACAAATCCTCTAGAACCCGGACGCCTTGGGAAGGCTGATCAAATGGGCTATCGAGTTGGGGGAGTTTGACGTCAAGTTTCGCCCGAAGACTGCGATCAAGGCTCAGGCTCTCGCCGACTGCGTAGCTGAATGCACCATACCTGCTGAAAACTCACCTGAGCAGCCCTCCGGGCCCACATGGGAGCTGTACGTCGACGTGTCGTCCTGCGCCGTGGGGTGCGGAGCAGGATTGGTCCTCCTTTCACCGGAAGGACTTGAGCTCCAGTACGCCTTACGATTCAACTTCCCGACCACGAACAACTTAGCCGAATATGAGGCACTCCTCTCAGGGCTACGCATGGCAAAACACATGGGGGCGACCAGCGTGTGAGCATATATTGACTCCATTCTCATCGTCAATCAGGTAAAGGGAGAATTCGAAGCGCGCGAACCCTCCATGGTTAAATACTTGGAGCAAGCCAAGGTCGCGGCAAAGGAATTCTCCCACTTTGAGGTGGTCCACATCCCACGAGAAGAGAACGTCCGCGCAAATGCCCTGTCTCGCCTGGCGTCAGCCACCGCAGTCTCCAACTCGAGGTCGGTCCTGATAGAAGAACTATCGACATCGAGCATAGACGAGCCAACACCCCAGGTGAACGCCATCGACTATGAGCCCTCCTGGATGGACCCCCTCTTGGATTTTCTCCTTCGACAATAGCTCCCGAGCGACCGCGCCGAGAGTCAGCACACGCGAGCAAGAGCAGCCCACTTCACAGTGGTGAACGGCAGGCTATATCGCCGCTCCCTCGCAGCCCCACTGTTAAAGTGGTTATTCCCTACGGAGGCCGAACAGGTCATCCGAGAAATCCACGAAGGACTCTGTGAGAGCCACGTAGGTGTTGGACATGTATGTAACATGCTTAATTCTATTATTTTGATGATGTCTAACTATAAATCATTGATGAGTTTGACCTGCATTTAATAATGTCAACATTCATGCATTTCAGGTCAATTCAAGATTCAAGGTCTACGCATTGTCCAGGTCTGTGCACATGAGAAAGCCAACTGACAAGGTCTGAGCATATTCCAAAACAAGGTCTGTGCACATGTGGAAGCTAACTAACAAGGTCTGAGCATACTCTGAACCAAGGTCTGTGCACATGTGGAAGCCAACTATCAAGTTATGAGCACATTCATAAGAAAGGTCTATGTATGTTTGCCTTCAGTGTAAGAAGAAGGGACTATTTGATGAAATGCCTCAATGAAGAAGTCCGAGCAACTGTTGCACTCCGAGCTACAATAGCAAACCTAGCTACTGTAGCAGTCCAAGCTAAAGCTGGAGAAGGACGAGCTACTGTAGCAATCCGAGCTTCTGAAGAAGTCCAAGCACTGTAGTTGGCCGAGCTACTGTAGTAATCCGAGCTTCTGTAGAAGTCCCATCACTATAGCTGGTCGAGCTACTATAGTAATACGCGCTTCTGAAGAAGGACAAGTTACTGTAGCAACTTGAGATACTGTAGCACTCCGAGCTACTATAGCACTCTGAGCTACTGAAGAAGTCTGAGCACTGTAGCTAACCGAGCTACTATAACAATTTGAGCTTCTGAAGAAGGCTGAGCACTGTACCAGCTCGAGTATTGTAGCTGGCCAAGCTACCGTAGTAGTCTGAGCTTAAGTTGGAGAGGACTAAGCTACTATAGCTAATCCGAGCGACTATAGCACTTCGAGCTACTACAGTAGGCCGAGTACTGTAGCACCTCGAGCTCTGTAGCAGCCTGAGCACTGTAGCAAATCGAGCAACTGTAGTGCTCCGAGCACTGTAGCAGTCCGAGCACTATAGCAACCCGGGCACTGTAGCAGTCTGGGCTACTGTAGCAGTCTGATCTATATGAAAGAGGTCTGAGCTCATCTGAAGATAACCAAGCTACTGTAGCAGTCTGAAGCCCCCATAGCAGTGCCGAGCAGAAGGGAGCAGAGAAGGTGAGCACAGGGACTGTAGAGAAGAGAAAAGAGAGTATGACTGTGCCGAGCTGGAAAAAGGTGAATGCTCACACATTGCTACGCCAACTTCATTGAATATCTCTATCTCTTTTCTCTACTCTACCTACAACGGTTCTGAGGATTTCTAAAGGATTAAAATAGAATAGTAAACCACCAACAACATGGATTTTGAGGTCAGGAGGAAGTTCCCATGTCTGTCATCACTTCCCTACCTAAACACCTTTTTGGAGGAAGACATGCCAGTGTCTATACTTGGGATATGACTCTTGTCAGGACCACCTTTCTACTGTCAACCAATGAGATATGCTCTTAGGAAAGTACACTAAGCAGTGAAGTAACATGAACCAATGAGAATGCAGACAGTCAAGATCTCCTTCATGAGCTTCATTAAATGCTCAGATTTAGAGCTGTACAAATGTACCTTGCAAGTATCTCTTTGAAGTTATCAAAAGAAGACCTTGCGTGAATATGTCCTTTTTGTCCCTATCGAGCCAATGAAAAGGACAGGAGTTTTGGAGGGAAAGTTCTTCACCATATTTGCTTAAGGCTCGGCTATAAATATCAAGCTTCTACAAGAGAAGAAGCTGTTGCTGCCCAGAGAGAGCCACGCCCTTGAGCATCTACAAAGAACATCATTGAAAACCACGTGAGAGCAGCCCAGCTCCTATTGATCTTAGTCCAGTGCTGTAAAAGAAGAAGGAAAAGAACAAAGAAGCCTTGAGAGAGAGAGCAGCCCTGCAGTCTACCTGAGCTTGAAGAATCAGATCCTCAGATCTGAAATTTGTAGCTGCAGTCACCAGCCTCCACATCATCATCCTACTCTTTAGCCGGTGTTCATTCCTTTTCTTTTGTTGTGGTTTTCCCACTACACTTGCAGCGAGTTTTATTCTGTGATTTTGTTCATCTTGAACCGTCCCTACCAGTCTTGTGTGTAGGAAGATAGATAGAGGCGTGCTCCAGTCAATGGAGAACTGTCCCTACTGGTCTTGTGTGTAGGAAGACAGACGGAGGTGTGCTCCGGTCTGTGGAGAACCGTCCCTACTGATCATGTGTGTAGGAAGACAGACAGAGGTGTGCTCCGGTCTGTGGAGAACCGTCCCTACCGATTTGTGTATAGGAAGATAGACAGAGGTGTGCTCCGGTCCGTGGAGAACTATCCCTGTCGATTTTGTGTGTAGGAAGACAGACTGAGGGTTCTCTATTCTGTGGTTTGGGGCATGTCCTCGGTCAAGTTATGTGTCAGCAGGAAAGCCTCACCTGGTTTGGTGAGGGGTGGACATAGGTTGCGGGTTTGCAACCGAACCACCTTAAAAATCCCTGTGTTGTAGGTTGCACAGACTCCAGCAGATCTAGATTTGTCCTCTGTAGCTCTGCCTAGGTGATCCACGTGTCAACAGATGCGGGCCGTCCTCTCTATCGTACCAGGTAGCGCTCGGTACGCTCCACTCCTAGTAATCATCACCTGCTCATCCAGTATGTGCTCTATCTACTCACGCTGCTAGGTAACGGGGTTAGAAGTGGACTCTCGTGGTGGGGTCACTCACAAGGGGAGGAGACGGCTCAAAAGGCTCACTAGGAATCACCGCTGGGTCCCTATAAGCGACTAGATCCGAGACATTGAGAGTGGAGCTGATCCCATTATCTTCCGAAAAGTCTACAACGTATGCGTTAGATCCGTCTCGCCTCAACACTCGAAAGGGACTAGCACCGCGAGCTTGTAATTTCTTTACGGTTCCATAGGGAAATCGTTCAGGTCTGACCCTAATCATGGCATATTCATCCTTTTGGAACTTGCGGTAGCATCGGCTAACTCCTTACAGCGTGCATTGCTGGCCTACTATACGATGACTATGCAACTCCTAACAAACTATGCAAATAAAGGAAAAGTAGACAAATCTAATGCTATCCAGACCCATACATATATGAATGTAGTGGTGGTCTAGGACACCCATATGTGTAACTTACATACACATGATGCAACCCAGTGTTGGCAGAATTATGGAATCCTAGGCATCCTAATATGAGCTTATCATGCACTGGCTTCCTAATATGAGCTTATCATGCACTGGCTTCCTATTGGATTTAAGAGGTTTGGGAGGACCAAGAGAGCCAAAGTCACCTTCTTCATCACCCCTATATGATAGTAAGGCATGCAACTTTTTTTGATGAATGGGCTCCTTGCTAACCAAGCTCCTAAGTATAGGTTGATTGGTCTGTGTGGAAGGGATGTGGCAGGGGACTTCCCTAACAAAGTGGAACAGAGACTGTGGATCAAGAGGCTCACTAGGGAGGGGATCGAAAGGATCAATGAATGTGTGACCCCTCGAGACTGGTTCCTTTGACATTCATGATCGTATTGAACACATTATCAAAAACATTCTTCTCAATATGCATGACATCCAAATTGTGCCGTACAAGAAGAGTTGACCAATAAGGTGTTGTGTTTTTCCCTGTTGTTTTGATGATGCTGACACTATATAAATCACTATGCATTTATTTTGGCAATATTTTAAATAACAATTCGACAGTATCTCCCCTAGACCCGGAGTGTCTGGGAAAAAGTGGAGGTCCACCCTCAATGACGAACTCTTAAATATCGGGAGGCCAAACACGGTGACCGACGGACCCAAATGGACGGAGACCCCGAGGGCTAACCTACGAGAGGTACCGATATTCTATGGACCTTTTAATCTTAAATCCAACAAACACCCAAATAGACGTGGATCCCGAGGACTAGCATGCGAGGGGTTTCTATGTGTCCATAGGTTATCCAAATCGAGACACTGTTCACCATTAAGGCGGTCAATATTCACTCAGAGAGTGATCGCCTAAAATGGCGTGGAGAATTACCTTAAAACAGCATGAAAACTGGCTTAAAATAGCACGATTGCAGTTAAACCGGCGTGGGGGTGGACCACGCCGGATTAGCCCATTCCCACGCCGGATTAGAGGATGACAGTGAAATGAATAGGCCATGCAGAGGTTGATTTATGTAGCAGGCATGCTTATTTAAGTATATAATAAAGTGTGTGGATCATGCACACATACACGTATAAGAAAAAGATTTGCATATGACCCATCGACAGATGCAAGGTGGGTTGGTATGTGGGTTTCATGCATATATTATATGTAAACATACATATGTATATGTGAGCACTGAGTGAATCGGCGTGAGGTGTTAAGGGGGTTAATACGGCGTGCCAAATAGAGGGGGTTTTATCCGGCGGGGGTATAAGGGGCGCGTTGGGTAGATAGGTTTAGAAACTTCGTGGCTTTGGATGTGGGGTTAATTCGGCGCGGTGGGGGACCTCGTTGGATTAAGATGAAATAGGGATTTACATACAGAAATAAGAAACGAAGTACCGGAAATGGGAAATAGAGTGCGAAAAAATTGAAGAAATAATTCACGATAGAGTTTATTTATCCCTTGTATGCATCCAGAGCCTACATTCAATAGACATGGATGAATTTCTCGCCGCATTCGGGGCATCAAGCCATCAAATCAGACATATGTCTGGGGTAATTTAGTGACTGCAGAGATGGGAGGTTAAGATGACAATGAAGATACTCGCAGCCAGTCGATCGGACATCATCACAGAAAGCAAAGATTGGATGCGAAATTATATTTATATACCCTTTTCCTTGAGATGCTCAGAAGTCATGTCTGAGAACCGATGAACTCCCAGCAACGATTTAACAGAATATAGTCTTACCTGATTGCAGATTTCACAGATGATATCGCCTTTCTTATTGCACCATCTCTGAATGCACTTCCTATGGGCAAACTACACCACAGAAAGAAATGGGAAAAGAAAGTCAGTTATCAAGTGAAGATGTCTTAATTACCAGATCATAGAAGACAAGTGAAGATGTCATAGATCATAAATAAGAGGGGGATATGTTTTGCAGTCATAAAAAACATGTAACAATCAATCAGCGACATGATAGACAATAGCTATAGACAAAAATAAAGGATGGGGCCAGACTAAAAGATTATGTGACACCAATTCTATTTCAAACTACAAAACAATGTTGAAAGCGTAGATGGAGGTAACAGTTCCAACAGAACAATGCCTAAAAGAGACATAACAATAAACAATATTTACTAGGCGCCCACACATATAACTATATGAGAATGATTAAGAATACTAAACCATAATATAGAGGCAAAACCAGGAGAACAGGCAGCTAGAGTATCTAAACTAAAAAGCATTGTTGTTTAAGTGATATGCTACAGTATTAGAAGAAACAATTAAAAGAAACAAAAAGAAGTTGTATAGTAGACATGTACCAGGTGGGCCAAAAAAAAGTGAGGGAGAAAGGCACGCTGGTTTTGGGGCATAGGGGGAGGTCAGATCAACACACGTATACCTTGTAAATTAATACAAAGAAATGGAAAACTTGCTCAAAAAAAGGAATGTAAATACCACTAAAAGTAGAAGGGCATATAATGATTCAAGGCACCTATCCTTAATATTGATCAAATGCATGAAAAAGAACATCAACTTCAAGACGAAACTGAAAGGCAGTCAGCACATTTCCAGAGTAGCTCAACAAATGTGGGAGCATCAGTAATAGGGCAAAGACCTAAAACAAGAGAAATAAACTTACGCAGTGCGGGAAGGATGCAACAAGACTGCTACATTTTGACACAAAACCAATCCCCCAGAGGGCCAGCGATTTAAGCAACTAGGTAGGCCATAGTGATATACACAAAAGGAACCATAAGCTAGGGTTCTAACAATCAATTCAAGCATGCGAGCTAAATTGACATGCAGGAATGCAACGAGAAGCATCAGCCACCATGAGACGTAAAATAGAGCAAATCTGAAACCGTCTGGTGCTTGGGACCAAAAAATCTGTCCACGGAATTGACTTGAATTCTTCTAGTATAACATGCAACTGCCTCTTCCGAAGAGGCCGCTTCCGAACGGTTATCGAACATTCCAGTATGCTCCATGGACCTTGCAAACCAACTCAAGTCATTTGATTAGCAACGTGCTCACGTTCAGCTCTAGTGCAAAATATACCACAGCCACCTCATCAAAACCAACCTGACTTTGTAAAAGCACAGGGCAACTGTCATAGTACCAAAGGTTAATGGTTCAGGTTTCTGTTCAAGTTTCACGGGAAGATAGAGCTAATTACAAGGGAGGGCAAAATCTCCCATCTCTGAAGACTTAAAGAGGAATGGGAAACTCTAAGACAAAAGACGCTGATTAGATGAACATTTCAATAGCACCAGGTATGATGGAGAACTTCCTTGGAAGAAATCCCAAAAACTCCCCATCAGATTGAACGTAAATGCCATGATTGGATGCCAAGGCCTCAACTTCGATTGTCCGTATACTGAGATAGAACAGGGTTAATATTATAAACTTATAGATATAGATCTATAGTTTGATAGATAGATAATAGATGCATGTATAATGCTCTATGTTAGAAAACAAAACTTGAGTTAAAAGTAACAGACAACTTACACCCTTGAACAAACATTTCTTTCTGAAAGATGGGATCCATTGTAGAGCTTATGTAGTTTAAAAATGAAATCATACCATTTGAAATTTTGAAGAATCACAACCTGATCCAAACAAGAGGAAATCCACACTCGTGAAGTTGGCGGCATTTGACGAAACAGTGCCTTCATTGACAATTGGAAATAAAATAAAGTTCACCTGAAGGTTTCCACTTGTAGGATATGCCATTGGGGTAATCTTCATGCCACCACCAAAATATTTAGCATTTCCTATGCATAAAGCAGTCACTTTCTCAAATATTTGCCAATCAGCATCATCGACCTGGAAGTAGCACATAATTCATAGCAAGGATTAATAACATCCTAAACATTCGTGTGAAGTCCTTCTAGCAGCGCATTTCTGTAACCAAACCTTGATCTTCAGGTCTTGATTGCCGTGTCCAACGAATGCCCTTAAAGCACCAAAAACATAACACAAGTTTCCAAATCTTTTATACTTAGATGCGTAGAAACCAGCCTTGGCACTCCTGCACATATATCCATAAAAAAGAAGAGTAAGATCAATATGGGACAAGTCCGCTGGGCCGGGAACGAAGAGAAGAGATGGACATTTTATAAAATAATCCCTATAAAAATCACTTTCTCATCATTCGGACTCAATTTTTTTATTTAAAAAGTTGCTTTTCTTGGCCCCCAAAAAACTTCTTGGCACGGTACCGTACCATACCGTGCCAAACCGTACCACCGAAGGACCGGCACAGTCTCATCTGACAGTATGGTGAACCTTGGGTGTGACTATTGCTCATCAAAGATGAACCCACTTGATTAGAAATAGAATGAGAACCACCAGCTTGGGGCACAATGCCCTACACGTAGCAAACTTTGTCACATGGAGGAGGCATTTGCCTGACACCTTGCCATCGGAGGGCAATGGTAACCCCAAGCAGCAGTAATCGCCCCAAAAATGTTTGCAGCAATACGGTGGTAAGTACGATGGCACATTAAGTGACAAAATAGAAATCACCTTTGCCTCATTGGAGATAGCAGGCCTCGAGGGAAATTCCACCTTCCGCGCATTGACAATGGTAGCTTCCCGAAGGATCCTCTCTTGGCTCTGGTCGTGTCCAAAAGGCCTTCTTCCTAAAAGCATCTGGTACAGGATAACACCCGCTGACCAGACATCTACCTGTGCTCCAGTATATCAGATTGCTTGACATAATCAACAAATGACGTAATCCAAGCAGTAAGTTTCTTTTAAAACATGAGCTTTTAATGAGCACAGATGATGTCCAGCCGAAAGAGCATTTGCTAAGGTAACACTGGTCAACAAAACATCAATCTATACTCCCCCATTCAAACCAACTGCTTAACAGAAATCAACATATGAATGAATGCCAACAAGGAGTTTTTATAAACAAAGCCTTCTCAAGTGAGACACATTCAATACTGAAAATAAAAGGCTCAAAAATCTTGGAAATCAGGATAATGATCACATTATGTCCCGATTGAGAATACATTAAGTGGGAAGAGATTCAAGTGAGATTGGAGCAAAGAACAAATCATTATAAGGAAAAACAAGAAAAGACAACCCTTCATACGGTACAGCCTGTTTGATAAACTAGGTAATGGCTTTCAGAAATGCCTACTAGAAAAGAACAAGCCACCGGCATTTTGGAATTGGTTATTTGCTACAGATGAGACAACATTATCAGTGTGGTTTATTACTGTTATGAGAACAGCAACAGCACTTGAGACGACAGTCCACCACAGCACCATAAAGTTTCAGCCAGTCCATACCAAGAATCGCGTCATAGTCGGCTAACTGTAATGCGTAGAGCCTTGCTGGCAGTTTTCGACCACTGACCATAATCAGAGAATTTTCCAAGCATAGAGGAGTAGACATGAAATCGCCAGATGGCAACTCCATGAGTATCTCACAGGGAACTTCATTCACCGGCTTCTCAATATGGGTAATAAAATCTTCGAAGATAAAAGAATGTGTTGCACTTGAATCGAAAAGAACATGCGCTGTGTGATCATAAATCAAAACTGTACCTTTGATTAGATTAGACGCCAATGCCTCCGCATGAGTGATGTGTGTGACTTTGACTCTCGGTGGACAAGTAGCGGCAGATGACTGCTAAGAAGGTGTAGGGACTGGCAGTTGAAACGGTTGAGATGGAGGCGGCGGTGGAAGACGGAACTGTGGCTGCTGCAACTGAGAAGTCTGTGAGAACTGCACCGTTTGCTGCCTCAACGGACAGTTACGGGAAATGTGCCCCAGCTGATCACAACGATAGCACGCAATCGGCAGAGAGCACGGCACACCCGTATGACTGCCACCACAGCTGGAACATAACCTCGGCTGAAAAGTAACGAAATCTAAATGCGGTCGAACAAAAGAACCAGACTACTGACTCGGATCAGAAAACGACGACTGATCGAACCTCCTCTTCTTCTTCTTGTGACGAAAATCTCTGCCTTGAGATTGCGAGAAAGGAGCACTATCGACAGGAGAGAAAGCGGGAGAAACTCCTGAAGCAGATGACTGGTGGGGTGGCTGATACTGCACGGCCGACGGCACCATCCCAGTCTGAGTAAAACCCTGAGTCCTCGCCAACTCTAACTCCAACGTGACAGCGGCTTGATATGCAGAATCCAACTCAGCGACACGGGTAGCGAATAGCGGTAGGCTCAGTTCTGCTTTTAGTCCGCGCAGAAATTGCTGAGTCCTCACGGTCTCATCGGCAAAAATATGAGGTGCATACCGGCCCAACTCGATGAATCTATCGTGATATTGTAGCACCGACATCTCGCCTTGTGTCAGCTCTAGGAACTGATACATCTTGGCTAACTTCAGGTAGGCTAGAGTATAGACACATTCAAACGCAGCAATGAACTCAGCCCATGAGATCTGTCGGACCTGGGAGAAGGAGGGTGCAACGGCAGTGGGGTGGAGAGCAGGCTGAGGAACCACAGGCAGACGAGCAGGACCGTCGCTCGAAGGGCCTCCCGGGCCAGCAGCCCAGACGGGATGCGTAGGCTCGCCAGCACCACCAGATACACCGGTGCTGGTGATGGGCTGGGCGGTAGATGGCGGGGAGGCTTCGACCGAGGGGGGTGCTGGGACGGAGGTCGCCGACGGCAGCTGTGGGGGGAGGGCTTGGGCGGCACTACTAGCCACAGGGGAGGTCGTTGGCGAGGTATCCGCAGTGCAGGCGAGAGGAGGAGCGCCCTCGGTGGAAAGCAGAGTGCCGTTTGGGACCGCTGTCCCATCATAGGCAGGGGAAGGCGAACTCGCTGGAGTAGCATCGGGAGGGTGAAGGGACGAAGCAGGGGGACTGCCAGCGCCGTCCGATGGAGGAGGAGGACCAGGGGCGGCCGGCAGGTGAGAGGATGCCGAGGGGCAGTTTCCCGCCAAGGGAAGGGCTGTGGTGGTGTCTTGTTGCGTGTAAGAAACGACAAAGACGTGTCGAGCTGTGAAAAGGAGAGGCGCGGCGGAGGATCACTCAGGGGGACTGGGAAGGCGCCCAGAGGCACCGGCCACGGCAGGGAGGAGCCCGACAGGCCCAGGACCATCTTCTACATCGCCGGCAGCAGGGAGGACGGAGCGAGCATCAACGTCCATACAGCCATGGCGGTACGCTAGAGGTGCACCGGAAAACGCACGGGGTCCTCCGGCAGCAAAGGCCTGCAGCGAGGAAGAAGCTGGAGGAAGGGGAAGGGGAGGCACAAGGCCTCCCCCCCCACCAGCCATCGCCGGAGGGGGCTCACCGGCTGGAGCAAACGCCAAGAGGGTATGGAAGGGAAAGGGTTTCGCGTGAGCGGGAGGGGGAGAGCGGGAGGAGAGCGAGACTCATTGAATGCAAAGTATTGGATACCGGAAGTCTCTCTTCGACCCCTTGGTGCTCTCTCTCTCTCTCTCTCTGTGCGCGCGCGGTGTCTGAATCCGCAGCAGATGAAGAACCACATCTGCAGAGTCGACGCCAGACACGTTGCCGAGTGCAGCGGGAGTAGGTTTCTGCGGCTTTTCCTCGGGAAAAGCGCCATGCTGTTTAGGTCGCAGCAGTTGTACAAGAAGATGGCGAAGAACGTGGGGAGAGGTGGGTTAAATTGTTGCACATATTTTGATGGGTCACACTATCCAGATTAGATGAGGATTATCTTTCAAACTAACTCAAATATTTGTATCCCTCTATCAAACCAAAAAAAAGAACAAATTAGAAGTTATCCCGGGGACAAACGGGGGATAACCCCCTATCAAAGTGACGCTAAAGGGCTGCTTGAGTTGACTTAAAATTGAACCCGAGACGTGTCTCGGTAGTTCATAACCACCCACGCCCTCACAATGCGGAGATTGTGCATTCAATTTCGCTCCCCATCATGCGGAGTAGGATTGCTTATCTCGGATTATTCGCGGCCATCAAGTTGTTAGTTAGTGAGATCACCTGTCGCGAATTTATGAAAAATTACATAGCATAAAGTTCGAACCCCAGTTCTCTCCTTCACCTCTTCGTATCCCCCTGCACCTTCCCCCATATCACTAGGCCATATAACAGATAAAAAAAATATCAAAATAGAAGAGTTGACTTAAAATGATGATTTATCTGTAGTTAAGAGTCCCATTTCACAGGATTTTTGCAGTGTTTAATAGGTTAGACCAAAATAAGTGGAAGCACAACTTAATTCAAAGGGCAACCTTTTGCAGAATTCTTTTCACTATGATCATAAATTGCTAAGTGAATGCAAGGGGCATGAGCTCTTAATTGGAGGAAGAAAGTCGAGAGAGCCAAGGCCTACACCTGGATTTGCTTTAAGCGTACCAAAAGGGGCTGTGGATGCTTTTCCTTCTTGGAAAGCTTCGTAGCCAGACATCTTTAGAAGAAGATATATATTCTCCCCCCCGTCCAAATGTCTGTGCTGCATGGGTTATCAATGGGGTGTGATTAGATTCCCCGGTCACGGTGGGAATCTGTATTGATTGAAAACAATAACGCCCAGTTGTTTCTTGTTGATCAGCTGGGTCGACATCGATCGGGGAAAGAATGCTTTAGAAAAAGGGGGAACGAGTTGTATATATTAACTGCAACTTGCCTCACCACACGTAACATGCATGGAGCCTTTTGCATAGAACATCCTAAAGAACAGCATTCAATATGAAAAACACGTTCCTTTAACTTATCTATGCCAGCCTGCAGGTATATTGCTTCTCTTGCAAAATCCTCCTGATTTGGGATCTAATTGGATAAACAGATGACAAATTAATGAATATATATCAAACAGACTCGATGCACGAGCACTCCTGGCTACCTCATCACGGTCCTAGCCCTCATAGGATATCAAAAGACATCCATGGGTCAACGGGCGAACCCTGAGGCTAAGCCAAGACAAACAGAAACTGGAGCGGTAGACGACGACAACACTCTGGGCAAAGCGAACTATCATTCAATCGCTAGGCGAACCCGACAGCCAAGGAAAGCAGCTGCAAGACTAGAGACAAGGACACTGGTAGTTATAGATTGAGTCATTAGGGTACTGTCGTAGTCAGGTAAAAGACCACACCCAATCACCTAAACGACCGATCCAGACAACCACCAACAGACGGACATCGCCCTAGAACACGACCTAAGACCGACAAACACATGGGACAAAACAAGGACCATCACGGCCAACAACAGGACTATAACGCACCAACATAGGGGCGTTACCTGCTATAACGGACCACAAAAGGGGCGTTATGGCAGACAGATGCAAAACTCCAACACAGACAATATAACGCACCAAGACAGGGGCGCTATATCAGCATAACGCACTAGGACAGGGGCGTTATGGCCAACGGACCAGAACTCAAACCAAGGGGAATGTAACGGACCTCCATAGGCACGTTATACTAGTATAACGCGCTAGGATAGGGGCGCTATATCCAACAGACCCAAACACTAATACGAAAAAGAAGCATATAATGGACCGCAATGAGTCCGCCATAGCCACAGAGTGCACATGGTTAGGCACGTTATATCAACTGCCATACCCAGTCAAACATCAGTCAAACACACCATAACGGATCCACACAAGTATATCACCTGAACCATAATGCACGGGGAACGATCTGTTAAATGAACCGATTGACACGGTCTTTGAGGAAGCACGATCGTCGAGGGGCTGACACAGCAGTAGGCCTCAAAAACAACTTGAGCATAACGCCCCTAGACAGGGACGTTATACTCAAATAACAAACCAGGCCTGTTCTGTTTTGCTCCATGACCTCGAAAGATGAAAACGAGCAAACCATAACGGTCTGTCGAGGGACCGTTATGCCTATAACGGTCTCTGGTAGGACCGCTAAATCAGTCCGATGACTAAAACGGTAGAACGGCCAAATTGGCCCGTTCTACGCCTCATGCACACCGTAGCGCAGGGGAAACACATCCAATCGATGGGAAACGACTCCAGGTATGTGTTGAATGCACTACGCTCTGATTGACATGATCGTTATAGACATCATCACGCCACTTCCGAGTTATCTTCCGTGCTCGGGACGTGACAACACAACCGTTCAAAAGCTCGAGACACGTGGTCTGAAAGTCGAGGCTGTCCACCTATAAGTAGGAAGGGTGAGTCACAGCCAGACTCAGTAGCGGTCACGTGGATCCCTACCTCGCAACTAAACATACAATCAGGCAAAGGCAATTAGAGGCCTTAAAACCATCAGAAGAAGTGGGCCTCAACTCCTTCACCGGCACACTTATCCTCTCTTCCCTGTTCCTTGAAGCGATTTCTGCACGCACTACGTTTTCTTGAAAACTGCACGGGGTATGCCCCCTTTTCGAAAACCTGCACGGGGTTCATTCCTTTCTCTGAGAATCTGCACGAACCCCTCCCCCCTCAATCCTTTCTGTCTTCTTTTCATACCTCGTGCAGCCTTCACCGGTACGCTCCCTTCGAACGCTTCACCGGCACGGCCCCTGAGCTCTTCCCCAGCACACACCAAAACCCCCTTTTTTCTTCTCTCTTCCCCCCTTCTTTTTCAAAAAGTTGCACGAGCCACACTTTTCGAAAACCTGCACGGGGTATGCCCACTTTTCAAAAACCTGCACGGGGTACCTTCTTGAGAAGCCAGCATGCGTGTGCGCCCGCACGTACTCTTTCTCCCTTTTTCCCCCTTCCTTCTCGAAAACCGCTCGAGACACCCCTCGTGCCCCGTGCAGACGTGCACGGGGTACACTCCTCGACCTCGTGCACTTCGTGCACGAGGTATCCCCCCACCCCGTGCACAATGTGCACGGGGCATGCCCCTTACCCTGTGCAAACCTGCACGGGGTATGCATTTCCACCTCGTGCACTTTGTGCACGAGGCGCTCCCCCACCCCGTGCATAATGTACACGGGGCATCTCTCCCCCACCCCGTGCACAATGTGCACGGGGCACGTCCCGCACCTCGTCCAAGATATGCACGAGGTGTACTTTCCACCTCGTGCATGTCCTGCACGAGGTCCCTCTCCCTCTCTCCCTCTCCACTGCCTCTCCCCGTACCCCGTGCAGGTGTGCACAAGGTATACTTCCATACCTCGTGCACATCCTGCACGAGGTCTCTCTCACTCTCTCTCTCACCGTCTCACCTCCTTCCCTCAAGGACAAGCAACGAAGCAGGACCTTCCCTCGGGCATCCGCCATTATTCGTAACAAGGTTTCGTTTCTTATCTCATAGGAGTCCTTGATCCTGAGGAGCTTCATTCTTTGTTCTTTTTCTTGCGGGAGCGGTTGGCGTTGAAACCAATGCAGGAGATACTCCCTCCAATCGGGCTGTTGGACTTCCTCAGTAGTTGTCGCTTCATTATCTTCTTCATTAGCCAGAATCTCTATTACACTGGGGACCTGACGCAGATTAATTACTGTTATATTCAGGCTCGCGTCTGGTGGGATTGCCAAAGAACTGGCCAGCTTTGTGAGAGCATCTGCCTAAGCATTCTGTCCCCGATTGATGTGCCTGATTTTGATGAAATAAAATTTTGTCATCAGGCGCAGTGTCAATTGGTAATATGGAAGGAGTTCCTGCTTCCGCACATCGAATTCTCCTTCCAACTACTTTATAACTAGCATAGAATCCCCAAATGCCTCCACCATCTGAATTTTCATGGATAGGACAATCTGTAACCTGATAATTAGGGCTTCATATTCTACCTCGTTATTTGTGTAGGGCTTATTTATTGAGCAAGAGGTATATATAACTTCTCCTTCAGGAGATTTCAGGACTATGCCTGCCCCGGCTCTGACTCTGGCTGCTCCAGTTGCTAGGGTGTCAATTCTAGATGCGCCATCAAAGTACAATTGCCACAAGGCAGGCTGCACTTGATCAGCTTCCAGGGTCTCATCTTCAGGGAGCTCTGTCTCTAGTGGACAACCTTCTAGCACCGGATGCGCAGGAAAGAAGTCTGTGATGGATTGGCCTTTGACAGCTTTCTGCGGCACATAGGAGATATGAAACTCCATGAGGATCATCGCCCATTTGCCTAAGCGACCCTTGAGTGCAGGTTGTGATAGAATATATTTAAGTGGATCTACTTTGGAAATCAACTTTATTTCATGCGACAGCATATAGTGTCAGAGCTTCTTGACTGCGAAGACCAGCGCCAAGCAGACTTTCTCAATGAAAGTATATTTCTCCTCAGTTCTGACCAATCTTTGACTGAGATAGTAGAGGGCTTGTTCCTTCCCTTCTTCATTATTCTGGGTGAGCATTACCCCCATAGAGTAGTGTGTGGCTGCTATATATAGAATCAACAACCGTCCTTTCACCGGTGCCCCAGCCCTGGTGGGACCACACGCGTGTCGGAAGGCTACAACTAGTGGAGGGTCACTGAAAAGTATACTCTCTAGCCAACGAAAAATAACGTCTGAACTGGAAAAGGCACAAGTACAGCTCCTTGTACTGACACCGACTCACAGTGATGCTAGCAAAGAATACACCACTTCCCGGGACCCCATGACACCCACACACAGACCCCACATGATGCCCAGCATCATTCAGACCGCAGGTCAGCACGTGGATTGAGGTCTACTCATCCGGGATTTGAATCGGCAAGAAATGAACTCCGATCGGATAGAACACAGGTGGTGGTCCAGTTTGGACCGTCCCAGGACAAAGGCTATCAGATGCTGGATCGCTCCCAAGGGAGGCGGTCCTCTCTGGACCGCAGGAGGAGGGAGAGAAACGGTCTCCTGCAGGCTGTTTAAAATAAAAGCGGTCCACTCCTGGGCCGCCTCACGGTGTAAACGGTCTCCTTGGGGCCGCAACACCATGGAACTGCAAGAAGGGTGAAACGGTCACCTTTGTGACCGTTGGGACTTAAAACGGTCTCCCTTGGGACCGCAAAGTGGGTTTAAACGGTCATCCCATGATCGCCACTCCCAAAATCTTTTCAATGGTCGGAAGACAACGGTCAGAAATGCCTCGACAGTCGCACTGGCTCCATGAGGTTAGCGGTCGGCCGCCTGGCCACCGCTGGGCCTTGGCGGTTCATCACACGACTGCCAAGCCCTGCCGACACTTGGGGTCAGAAAATGGCCCACCTAGGGCCGCCTCTAATAGAAACGGTTCTTGGAAGGACCGTCTTCATTCCGTAAAATCGAGAACGACAGGAATGGCCCAAAAATGTCATTCCATGCCCCATTCACCCCCAGGTGAAGGGGAAACAAAGGGGAAACTCTTCCCCATGCCCCAAAGCATCGTTTGATGCCATCAAATCACAACATAGCGCGATAAAACTCTAGATCCGACGCTCGATCCCAAAGTATGGATTTCCCTTCCTGGCTCGAAATAACCCTCTCTCGACCTCCCCTCAGGCTAGAAATCGCGGGGAAGGAAATAAATGAGCTAAGGATCCGTCACCCTACCTCAAGGTCGCTCGAAACACGACGGATCACTGTCGATCTACGAAGAACCACTTGAAAACGCGAAATCCCACAAACCACGAACGCCGCCTTATATGGTGGGGTGATTACCTGGGGGTGGTGGGAACGGGGGATGGTCGAGGCTTTCGACCACCCGCCTTCCCATTTGTTTAAAAGGAAAAACCTCTTAATGGGATCTTAGTCGATTCTAATATGCTATGGTGCAAGCAGGGAAGGGGATTGCAAAATGAAACAAGAAACACCGAGAGGGAGAGATCAAACTTGGAGAGTAGCCACACTCGTGGCTGCGTAGAAGCGTAGTTCGGAGAAGGTGCAGAGTAATCCTCAAGCCTTAGAGCCTTGCTCCAAGCCTCGACTTTTCCTCCCTGGAAAGTTTCATCAATCTCCCCGCCACCTCCATCCGACCTACAAAACAACAAGAGAAGAAAGAACTCTCTAACTCTCGAGCTCTTCGAATGACTGACTATCTGACCTGCCAACGTCCAACTGAACCGAACCCCCCTCCTCTGTGATCCCCAGAAGAGTTTTGTATTCTGGGACTCCCTCTAGAAGTCTCGGACGTGGTGGGATCGAATGTGGGTGACAAGGGAGAATGGTGCAGAGCGTGGCGGGTGAACGGGCCACGTTCTTTGACCAAATGATTGCAGGAAGGCGGCCAGAGTCCTAGCCTTCCACGAAGGGGGTAGGTGGCCAGATTAATGGCCTTCTAAGGGCCTGGGCAGCCATGTCGATGGCCTTCGAGGTGGGTGAGGATGGCCAAGACTTGGGCCTTCTAGCAAGCTGGGTGGCCATCCTAGTGGCCTTCTAGTGTGGAGGGCGGCCAATAGTGTGGCCTTCTAGGGGCTAAGGGCGGCCATCGCCCTTGCCTTCTAGGGGCCTGGGTGACCAATGGTTTGGCCGCCCAGCCCATGGGCCTTTGGCCCCTTCAAGTGAGGGTGGCCCAACAACAAAATGTGTTAGGGCTAGACTTAAAAGCATAAAATGACAATAAACATGGTAAAATGACCGCATTACTCATATGACGGTCTAACTGGGGATCCGCGGGATGTCCAAAATTTGGCATCTACAAATGCCCCTCCAGAATGCCCATTTTGCAAGGGAGCCCAGCAGACTGATAAATGGGTGTTTCGGTAAAGAAATAAGCCTAATAAGGACATCTCGCTCAAGGAAATTCTCGAGCAAAAATCGAGCTTCATGCAGGGTCGCATGAGCATTAAGCGATTAGATAAGTCATTGGAAAAGGGAGACAACTTGAAAGTACTTGAGATACATGAAACACTTTACTTGTACATGCTTATGTGAAATGACCAATTCAATGATAACACTTGTTACAAAATCATTCTTTATTTGAAATCTTGCTCTTGATATCATGTCTACTTGTGATCCTATATACTTGCCTTCCTTTGCACCCTTATGTTCATGGTCCTTGCTTTAGTTATGTTTCTCATCATAGCGTATTTACTTTATCAAATATGCTAATCACTTAAAGATGTCTGATATAGCGATATAAATCCTACTGAGCTTTTCACTTATGTATTTTTTGTTAATATTTTAGGTAGTTTCGATCAGGAAGCACAAACTGATAGGATTGGACAACAGTGAAAGGAGTAACTGAGCTTATCCTAGAACCCTTATCTTCATAATGTTGCTTTTACTAGAATTAAGTGTTATTTGAAATTTGTAATTTAATTATCACCATTTGAGACATAGTGATGTTGTAAAACTCTATTTTGACATAATGTTAGTATCCTTTTCTCATTATTTTCCCCTTGTGACTGACAACCTTATGAATGCTCTGATCGACATGAGTGTTACGACTCGTCACGCCTCGATATTCCATGTCAGGGCATGACAGTCTTTGTGGTATTAGAGCCTAGGATTCTTAAACCTTAGGTTATCCTTGATATAGGGTCTAGTGTTGACTTATAACCCTAGATAGTGTCTTGAACCTTACTAGTGAGATTCGATAGAGCCATGGGCTAAGGTTACAATATGATTAATCAAAGAAATAAATAAATCACATAAGTTTTGTAGTTGTAACTGTAGGTTTAGGCCTTGCCAATGGCTACCGAGAGAGCACAATGGCACGAGATGCAACGAATAGTGCAAGGACTGACCCAAGCACTACAATAGATGGCTCATGGAGGAGCTAACTGAGGAGGAGATTTACACATGAATTTCAAAAGTATGAACCCTCCTAAGTTGGCAGGATCAACGGACCCAGATGAGGCCGAACACTAGGTTAAGGTGATTGAAAGGATTTTCCGAGTTATGCAATATGCTGATGAGGAGAAAGTCCTTCTAGCCACCTTTCAGTTAGAAAGGGATGCCAGTGCATGGTGGGAATCTATTAAAGCAACTAAACCACATATCAGGTGTTATGGGAAGAATTTCTAGAACATTTCAACAACAAGTACTTGTCAGACCCTACAGACGTTAATTATGGGTGATTTTAGCCTTTAATCTGATTTTCAGTTTAAGGGAATGGTGTCTTCCCAGAGAATCGTTAATTACTTAGTCTTCTGCTTACACGGATGTTATTTAAGAGTTCATTTTCGTATAACCAATTCTTGATTCTGAGAATCGGCGCCCATTTAAGTGGCTGTTAATTAATCGGCGTCCATCTCAGTGGTCGCTAATTCATTAAATTGACGGCGTCTAGTGTGGACGCCAATTCTCTTAATGACAGAATCCCCAAGCAGAGACCCATCCGTGAGCTCAAACTCACTTGGCTTCATCGCGTCTTGGTTCTCATCTGGCATCTCTTGATTGTTTTGAGCATGATTCATTCATGGAAATGCATGAGCATGCACACTGCATCTTTGGAGAAATTAATTATCTTCTGCAAGGGCAGCCCCGATACGTGGTGGAGTCTTAAACTCACTGATAGTGAAGGCTTCGATCCGGACGTAATCCGAACTTCTTCCACACACCATTTGATATACCCGGTGCACCATGGTATGCAAGCACACGGGGATGCGGTGAAATGTTCATTTTCGTGCATAGGGGGACAAAGTTTCCTTATTATTTCATTAGCTTATGCCAATTGTTCATTAATTTGCATTAAGTTCTTTGTGTTCAATTATGCTTGAGTTGAGTTTAATTATCGACATGCTTGGTGTCCTTGTCCTTCAAATTTTCTGGAAAAAATTCGGCAGCATCTCCCCCAGACTCTGAGCATCGGGGAGTTAATTGGGTACGTCATCCACAGAGATAACTCTGAGACGGCCCCAAAACAAAGGGATACGTGCAAAGCGACAACACCCCGGGGTGTGCACGGAAGCAGCAAAACCCGATAACCCGACTTGGGTGCGGAGATCCCGAGGGCTAGCCTACAAAGAGCCCCGTCGACCCATGGGTTGCCACGACCTCATCGCCGAGACGTGGACTTAAGCTATCACCGTATACGGCCTTTAATGTTAACTCTTCAAAGGGAAGCCGCCTGGGGTCCACGTTAAGAAGTAACGAGCCCTCGAGAGTCCGCAAGTGATCCAAGAATCAAAGTCGGAATCGATGAAAATGATCAGTTATTTGGGATTAGATCCCATGTTCCTCACCCCCTTAGAACCATGGCCATTGGATTGGTCCAAGTTCTAAAGTGGGCACTTACACATGGCTGTAGAGAGATTAGATGCCAGAATGGTTCATGTAGAACAAACTGTAAATAGACAATGGGAGAAGTTTGTCAGGGATAAGTACAGATCTGACTAGAGACTCCATGGGTTCTTAGATTCTCTACTACATGTTTGTGAGCAAGCTGGTACTCTAATGAAGAATTTGAGATTGAACCAAGTAGAAACTCATATTGAGACAACTTAGATGTTGGTTCATGCTTATGACATCAGGAAAGAACAGTAGACCATTAGAGAACAATTGATTGTCATATAGCAAGAACAACAAGCTCTATCACAGAGAATCAACACCATGATAGGAGAAATCCATGGCAGCATCATACAAATGGGGAATATCTATGCCAAGCTTGACAGTGTCCAAGAAGAAGTTTAGAAGTTGTCAAGCAGCTTTAAGGATATTGTTACTACTTAGGACACCAGTTCCTCTACCTCCATGGTAGAAATCCATCATCAGCAAACTTCACAGCTAGAGAACATGTGCAGTATGTTGCAAAGCTGGTTTGTGGATCTGACAACCACTGTCAAGGAGCTACAGGCTCAAGTCCAGCAAAATGACCAGAAAGTCATGGCTAAGTTTGCAGCCCTAGGAACTAAAGTTGAAAGAATTCCCAATGTCTTCCCTATGGCTGTGCCAATAAGAGAGCGTGGTAGTTCTAGTAGAACACCCACCAAAAGACCCAGACAAAGGGGTGGGAGCTCTAGCAAGACTTCTGCAGCTAATGTTTGAAGCTTGAGAAAGCCAAATTCCTACTACCTTTTCTTTTTGATAATGACAAAGGGGGAGAGAGTAGTCATGATGATGTGTGCTATGCTGAAGATGATGATGATGTTCAGTCTGAGAATGTGAGCTGTTGTAATACTGTTTGCCAAGGGGAGAGCAGTCTTGATGTGCTGAAGGTGCTGAAGACTATATATTCTGAAGAAGATGATGTTGAAGCATTGTGTGTTGTTTTGAGACAAATAACATTTCTTTTTCTAATGTACACAGTGTATTAGTCAGTTAGAGCATTTTAGTTAGTCTTGCATCTGTTATGTTTTGTTATCAGTCTTGTACTTTGGTTTGGCTCAATGAATGAAAAATGAAATTTTGCTAGTTGCATACTCTTGTTTGAAATAAATGATGCTTTGAGTGAATGAATGTGGATCAATGATTGAATGCATGAATAAATGCATCAATTTCATTTTGTGTATACACATACATTACTCATAGTTGTCATCATCAAAAAGGGAGAGATTGTTGGAACTCTGATTTTGATGATGACACCCTATGAACCATGATGAGACTGAATTGCATAAGATCTTCTACATTGAATAATGCACTTATTTGTCTAAGTGTCAGAACTCAGGTCGATGCATGTTCAAGTCTTAGTTAAGTAAGGTCGATGCTTGTTTGCATCCGAGTTAGACAGGTCGATGCACATTCACACTTTATTCACATAAGGTCAATGCACATCTTTGCATCAAGTATGATAGGTCAATGCACATTCTAGGTTTAAGTATAACAGGTCAGTGCACACTTTCATATCAAGTGTGTCAGGTCTATGCATGCATTTAACTTCATCCACACAGATTGATGCATCTTTAGACTACGTTGAAAAATAAGGTCGATGCATATTCTTGCATTAAGTCATTCAGGTCGATGCACATTGCATCTTGCGTAAGGCAAAGTCGATGCACATTGTGCCTTGAGCAAAACAAGGTCGATGCACATTGTACCGTGTGTAAGGTAAGGTCGATGCACATTGCATATTGTGTAAGGCAAGGTCGATGCACATCTTTATACTCATTCTATAAGGTTGATGCTCATGCTTGTGTTATGCACTTTAGGTCGATGCACGTTTTGCGGCATGTCCTACAGGTCGATGCATGTACCGTAGCATGTACACCATAAGGTCAATGCATATGCTCTACCATACTGTACTCGGTCTATACACGTATACAGTCTAGGGTCTATGCATTCATAGAGTCTGTGCATATACATGTCTGTGCACATATAGGGTCTGTGCATATGATGCATTCAGGTCTGTGCACATGAAGAAATCAAGGTCGATGCACATGAGGATTCAGGTTGTCAAGTCTGTGCATAAAATCCATATCTTAAGATATTTACATAATCATACACTTCCTCAGTTTGAGAATCTAAATTTTCTGATGTTGTCTAAGCATGCATTCTCATAAGCAATAATGATAACAAAGGTGTTTGACGAAATGACTCATTTCTTATTGGCAGGATTAACTCAAACACTTAATGGACTGAGAGTAGCAGATACTCAAGTGGGCACGTGATCCAAGACCCAAGTTAAGGAAATACGTGATCCAAGGTGACTTTCTCTCCAAGAACACTTAGACACTTGGCCTCGCCCAATCCTCAATATTTGACACGTGGGATCATCTTCCTGATAAAGCCATTGGCGAGAATTCTCCTCCCATGCGCCGAAGCCAATCCGTGTGGGGTCTACGCCATCAGGCTCACTGGTATAAAAAGAGAAGATCTCTGAGATGAAAGGAAAGCGGAGAAAAGAAGCAGATCTGAGCGAGGGAATTAGAAGAAGCACGTAGCAGAGTGAAGAAGATAGAGAAGAGGAGAAAAGCAGATAAGGGAAATCTGAGAGCAGTGAGGAGCTTCTGAGAGAAAAAGAGAAGAGTGAGTTGCAGATTAGGGAGAAGGCTCAAAGCAGAGTATCGTAAAGGGAGAAGAAGGGAGAGTTGCTACAGTCACGATCTCTAGATCAAATTTAGGATCATTTGCTCATTCTTGAGCTATATTGCTTTTCATGTTATATTTGTTCATCATTTTCAGTCTTTGTGCTTTCTTTTATTGCTATCCTTCAAGCTGTTAGTCAGCAGAGCAAGCTGTGACGCTCAATGACGAGGATTGGTTCCTCAGACAGCAAGCTGTGGTGCTCAGCTGTTAGCAAACTGTGAGGCTCAGTAGATTAAGCTGTTAGTCAGCGGTTGTAGGGATTCGTCCCCGAAGTTGTGGATCAGCAGTTAAGATGTGTGACAGCGGAAGCCACACTCAGATCTGAGTGTGGGGTGGATGTAGGTCTCAGGTTGAGACTGAACCACCTAAAAATCCTTTGCCTCTTATGTGATTGTCTGTCTATGTTTCACTCCGATAGATGCATGATTAGGAACGCTATCATTTAGTGTTCAGTTCTGAATGCAAGTACAGTCTAATGATCTGTGTGTCTCATCAACTAATTAGTATATCAAAAAACGTGACAGGAAGGATAGGTCAGGCCTATCTAGAATTTCACCTCTTGCATGAGGAGATCTTAGATCGAACCTCCACCAAGTACTTTAATTAGCTGATTGAGCACTTTCTTCATCAGAGTGATACTTGCTGGTTTTCTCTGTGAGCAGAACACTGTCCTTTGTGTGATCGTGTGTGATCAGAGAGATTGAGAGAATTTAGTTAACTTGTTTAGTTAATTTCTTCAATCTCATTAATCTTGTAAATTTCGATGTCGGTAGTATTTTAATTTGTCATCTAGTGTGAGGGACAATTCAACCCCCCTTCTTGTCCGGTCGCCTACCCCGGGACCCAACATCAGCAATGAAGGCTGTATGAATGTTGAGAAAGGACTATGATGCATTCTTGGCAAGTATAGTCACAAAGTCTGATGCTGACCAATCATTGATTGTAGCAGAAATTGAGGTTGTTCGGGAATTCCTAGATGTGTTTTCAGAGGATTTGCCCGGATTACCACCTACAAGGGAGATAGAATTAGACATCGATCTGTTACCTGGCACTGCACCCGTCTCTGAGGCACCCTACCGAATGGCCCCAGCAGAATTGTCAGAGTTGAAAAAGTAACTTCAAGATTTGCTGGACAAAGAGTTTATACGTCCAAGTGTGTCATCATGGGGAGCTCCAGTCTTATTTGTGAAGAAGAGGGATGGTTCTCTCAGGTTATGCGTTGACTATCACAAATTTAATGAGATGACCATTAAGAATAAGTACCATTTATCCCGCATAGATGATTTGTTTGACCAGTTGCAGGGAGCCACGGTGTTCTCAAAGATTGATCTACGTTCGGAAAACCATCAGTTGAGGATAAATGAGGAAGACACATCCAAGATGGCGTTTCGAACGAGATATGGTCATTATGAATTCTTGGTGCTACCTTTTGGTCTGACAAATGCCCCAGCAGCTTTTATGGACTTGATGAATCGGGTGTTTAGACCTTATCTTGACACCTTTGTGGTAGTCTTCATTTATGATGTGCTGATATATTCCCCTGATGAAGCTTTGCACCGAGAACACTTGATAATTATCCTCGAGATGCTAAGAGTACATAAGTTGTATGCTAAGTTCAGCAAATGTGACTTTTCGCTGAAGGAGGTCCATTTTCTCGGGCATGTAATCTCAGACAGTGGTGTTGCCGTTGACCCCGCAAAGGTTCAGGTGGTGTTGGAATGGGAGACTCCTAAATCTCCAACGGAGATTTGAAATTTCTTAGGGTTAGCTGGTTATTATCGTCGCTTTATCGACGGATTCGCATCTCTAGCGGCGCTACTAACCAAGTTGACCCGAAATGGAGTCAAATAAATTCATTTCTTGAATGAAAGATTTTTTTTCCATATTTTTTTTGGCATCAGCAGAGCAGTGAAACATGGTAAGCAATACTTTTACATCATCATAAATGGCTGGCAAGGGATCCTTGGAGTTAAATGACATCATTACAACATGCAACAGACAAATTCAAGGTTTTCTGTTATGAGAGGAAACATTAACACTCAAATCACATGTTCACATAGAGCCAAATGTTAGCCTGGATCAGCCTACTTCCAGTCATAATTTTAATAGGAATTGTATCTACATCTCCAGGAGCAATTCAGCTATGTCCATCCTATAAGTGCAGAATTAGCATGGCCCCTGCGCAAGGATGACACACACAAGAAGAATGTATAGAAATAAGGGAATGTGAATAGTGTGCATGGTGGGGTATCTATGTAGTTCTGAGCTCTCATACTTGCTGGCTGAATGACAGTAAAGGAGAAAGAGATGTGTATCTTATGCTTTGATTGAAAGAATAAAACGCAACACAAGAATCTCGATAAATTTCACCGCACCAACATCACCCCCCGCCTAAAAAAAAAAGAAAAATACCAACCAACAGGTCTTGAAATTGAACTATGTTAGCTTCATCGATGGGCCTAGATCACACCAAAAAGTTTGCTATCAAACAATCATAAAATATGGCATTCCCATTGTCACCATCTTTTGGCAGTATCCCATCAGTTTCTGGTCAAGTGTATGGTTCATCAAAAGGTTGGAAAGAGTCAAAAGGCTTTCAATTGGACTTTTTATCCAAAGGTCAAACATCTCCAAGGTATCATAGAGTTCCCATCAGTGTTGCCTGACCTCATATCTTTTCCAAGGACTGCAGAGTTCCCAGCCAAGCTGGCCTTGACCATAGAAGGCCTGTCAGAAGCGAATGAGAACCACTCATTTGTTATGCAATTAGCCCTCAAGTAAACAAAGGTGAAGGAAAAAAATCAACATTGGGGATGGGGATCACATATTGCAGACCTTTGTGTATGCTGGAATCATGAAAGCAGCTCATTTATTTGCAGAACCAACAGTCAATTGTGTCCATGCATTCAATAACAGCAATCAATGATAAATCACCTGATCCCCAAACTTATTCTAGCCAATTCTAAATTTGGAAATGCTAACCTGAACCCCAATCAATTAAGTACAATGAAAGAGGAAAAATGATGTTGATTTGTGAGACTCCCGGGCAGGCATCTTGGTCTTCTCTTTCCTGATCTTCTTCTTTTCTTGGAGTCGGAGACCGTGCCTTAGGCACCCATATTTGTTTGAATCTGATTGGCTTAGGGGCCAATCCTCCCTTTCATTCAGACTCAAAGCGGTCCCTTCTTCGTTGGGCCAACGCCTAGAAAGAGTTGTGTACCGGCACCGTGAAAATCACTCTGTGGGGTATGACCTTGGCCTGTCTACTGTTTAGAAAGACTTGGACGCCTCCAATGAATATGGATTTTCTCGAGGTAGAGAGCCAGCTCTGCAATGTGCCGGTGTTCTTCTTGGCCGCCCTCTTAGCAGTCAGGGTGTGCCTCTTGCCTGAGGTGGAGTGGTGAGTGTTGTGGACATGGTTGCCCACTGCTTCGGTATTCTTTGGTGTCGCTGTTGGAGTGGCGACAAGCTTCGAGTTCATGAAGGCCACCCCCAAGAACTTGGCACAGTAAGGTAGCCATGCTCAGCATGGCTGGCCACCACAAGCGCGGTCCGAAAGTGACTGCCATCTCGTTCATTGAAAGTCAACCTACAATTTCAAATTGAGAAAAAGTTAGAATTTTAAGAAGAGGCCATGAGGCCTCAGATCTTGGCGAGAAGATGAGAGGTGGTCTAGTCCCACTGGGCGTGCCAACTTGTAGACACACTTTTTCTTTATTTACTATGTTATATCATATCATTGTATCATTTATCAAGTGCGAGGGTGTGCTAGTCACCTAGGTGACAAATATGTTCAGGCTTCGAGAGTGGAGTGGTCTGGAACCAAGGGTGCACTCCGTCTGACTAATCGGATGATGGTGGGTATCGGGTCGAGACTGGAGACTCGTCGTGCAAAAAAGGTCACGGTGTTAATTATATTCCCTCGGAGTAAAAATCTTTGATTAATCGTCAAGATATGGGGCCTCATGGCCTAAGTATCGATTTTTATGAAAAGAATGAATAGTGTATTGAAAAGTATTAAAATCCCCCATGTTGGGGTGCCAAAGGACATTTAAAAATATATTGATCATATGTTGACCATTTTATGTTCGGACGGACGTCCGGGTTGAAAACATCGCACGCATATACATAATATCGGGACATATGTATGCCAGAGCCTGGTAAGTTTAATATTTGAAGAAGTGGAGAAATTTGATGAAAACATGAGTCTAAAAGAGACCATGCTATTGGAAAACAGAACCATTAATCAAGCTAGTTATTCAGTTTCTGGTGTATTAAGTTCTTCCAGTGCAAGTTGTAGGTCTCGGGGTGACAACTTCCAGGAGATACTAAATGGAAAAAATAACTATGTCATCTATAAATTTGTTACCAGGTAAAATGTTTTATATTTTCTCAGTTAATCTTTTTGTTTCATTAATCTTTCCATTTGCTTGTTTACTGTATGATAGTGTGGATGAGGAAGTTTGGTGACACGACAGACAACATTTCTTTTCTCCATGACTCTTAACTTACTGGAATACAATCCCAACATTTCTCAAATAAGGCAATCTTTGCAGAAGCTATTATCATTTCCATGGGGTTAGCTTTATGCATCTGTTTCATTCCTATTTGGTTTATGGGCCTAGGTACATGGGAACCTGTCATTCTGTCTTATCTTAGTCATTGAACTGTTTCATCTTCCAAATGCACATGACATGCCTTTTTTTCCTCTTTTATGCTGTATCCCAATCATGTAGCAATTTATCCATCATGCAGTAATAGGACAAAAGGCACTCAGTTTGACCATGAAAGCAGAAAAATCTGTGGTCTACTGAAGAAAAAAACAATTTAATGCATTATTTGCCAGCTAGGTATAGGATACATTTACTAGCATATTCTATTCAGCTGCCAGTCCAGAAACCTCACAAATGTGAACTGCAGTGCATCTTATGCTTGTAAGTCAAGTCCCTTCTTTGCTTTGTTTTCTTTTCCAACCTTACATTCTCTTCACAGTAATCTTTGGTATTTATCCTGTTGACACCAACATCCTTTCACAACCTCTGTTTTGTTTTGGGTTGTTTTTTGTTTTCTTGTACCCATCACCTGGTAATTGGGCAAATGGCCAATACTATTTGAACTTTGAAGTAGTATTCCCCCCATATGGTAAAGAAAAATAGCTAGTATTCCAAGAGGTTTAAGAAGTAAGCCATTTCCAAGGATAAGGTTGTAGTTACTTGCCAGTCTGAAACATGGAAGGCAACTGGGACGGGTGTCCGGATCAGATCTGGCCAATCCCGATTCAGTCCGGATCGGATTGGTGGAATCGGCTGATTGGCTGGAAGATAGGCCAATCCTGGATCAGCCTGATTGAAAAATATTAAAATATGTTAAAAAATCAGAAGGAGGCACAAGACCCCGAGGGGGTGACCCGCTAGGGTCCAGCGGGGTCAGTTGACCCCGCGGATGGGTCAATTGACCCCGCTGGGTCCCAGTAGGGTCAACCAGTCCTGCGCGGGGTCGGTTGACCCCGCTGGGAGCCAGAGGGGTGCCACGCCCCCCCCCAGGTCAACTAGCCCCGCTGGGTCCCAGCGGTGTAGACTGACCACCCCACGGGGGTGGGCAACCCCGCTGGGCCCACCAGGGTGGGCGCGACCCCCCGCGGGGTGGTGGAGTCCGTCGTCCCCCTTTTGGCCCCTCTCCGGGCCTTTTTGCTCCATTTTTGCCGCATTTGTTAAGAAGAAGCCGTGGTGGAGCATTTATTGCTTGTAGAGGCCCGTTCTTCCCCGCGTGGTAGCCATACGTCGGTGGAGACTGGTGCGGGAGCGGAAGATCGTCTGTTCGTTGCTTGTTGTTGCATCGCTCGCTCGGAGAGGATTATTTGCACCCGCCTATGCCGTGTCATACACTTGCTCGGCTACTTCGACAGGTGTGCACGCATATTTTCCTCATTATTTTCCTTGTTGCGACGTCGCTTGTGATTTTGTGTTGTCGGGCCAATCGACCCTAAATCACGGAGGCACTCCGCGATTCGACGGTGCTGGTGATACGCCGTATTTTCCGTCCGTTGCTCTAGAATAAAATTCTCAAAATATTTCGAGAAAATTATGGGTGCAACAAACTTCTATAAATCATAGATGTATGCTTTAATCTTATTTTCTTGTTGTGCAAACAAACCACTCAAATTCAACTAGACTGTCTAATATGCCAACTAAATCTAGTCTAGATGGACAATTCATGCCTTAGATCTCTAATCAGACCAAGCATTGTGACCCATGTCCTTTTGTTTCCTTTTCTATTGATAAATGCTACCACAATTTTTAAGTGAACTCATTGGCCCAATAATCAAAGATCCTAGATCATGATAACAAGGCCATTTTATAATAGGAAATAGAAATCACGTGCTAGGACATTAAAGATATCAAAAAAAAACTTATAAGAAGATATGGAGTCTTGAGTTAAAATTACCTGGACAACAAGATATCTAATTACTTCCACAGCCGCAGTATATCTAGAAGATGCTTTTGCAGCTGTTGAAGCAGATTCTTGAGCCTTCTTTTCATATCTTTCCAATCCAACATCGTTGCAAGTGCCATGGCTGGAGTTTATTTTGGACCCGAAGTCATTCGCAGCCATGACAAGTATGGCTACCTGACCGTGCCAACTATATTTGGTGTCTTCCCTCTGGTGGTGGGCTTCCCCAACTTCTTGGGGGTAGCCTTTGTGGACCGACTGACCACGGAGGCCACCGAGCCCGTGCAGACCGATAAGCCAACTATTTCAAGAGTTACTATTCCCTCTGCCAGATTTACTCACGTCGAAGTTACACCAAGACCTACCAACGACGCAACATTCAAGACAGCCAGCTGCTACGTGCAACATGTCTGCCGCAGTGCTAACTCGACCAACAGAAGGCCAGCTCCAGGCAAGAGAAGGGTTCCAAGAAACATTAATGGTGCACCCTCCAAGGGTCGTCTCTCGACCTCTGGAAAGTCTATCCTCATTGGAGATACGAGGATTCATCTCAACGCCAAAAATCTGAAGCCATTCCAGACCGGGTGGTGCTAGCAGTCCCAGCACATAATTCTTTCCAGGCACTAACCTTGAGCTAGAGGGAGTATGTTGTAGGAAGTGGACTGTCAAGAAATAAGCTAGCTCCAAAGCCAGCAAAGTTCAAGCAAGTCTAGGTGCCCAAGATGGCACAGACGTCCCCAGTAGTCCAAACCCAGCCAAGAGCGATTGTTCCAATCTTGCTTGGAAATACCAATATGATCAGTAGGGTGTCGATTGTTCCAACATTATCGAAGAGGTGAGAGTGACCTGTGAGAGGGTCCAATATCTGAAATGCATGTCCGATGAGCGTAGTGTCGATTATTCCAACACGATCGGAGAGGTGAAAGTGATCTGTGGGAGCTGACAGAATTCAAATCAGATTCCTAATTTAGGCTCGGCGCTCAAATCACCCATTTAGAAATTAAGTTAAGTTTAAAACCGAAGAAGTTGGGTTCAAGAGTCCAATATCTAAAATATAGGTTCGATCGATATTTCAATTGTTCCAACACAACTAGAGAGGTGAGAGTGACCTGTGAGAGCTAATAAAATCTAAATTAGATTTTTAATTTAGGCTCGGCGCTTAAATCAAGCATTTAGGAATTAATTTATGTTTAAAACTGAACAAGTAGGCTCTAATATCTAAAATATCAATCCAATCAACATGACAATTATTCCTAACACAACTAGAAAGGTGAGAGTGACCTATCGAATTAAGAGAATTAGGGTCAAGATGGAGTTTTATTTAACTAGGTCTTAGATCGCCCAATTCGAGCCCAAATCTTGACTATTTGAGCACAAACTAGGCCCATTCGATCGGCCTTGGTGAGTAGCCCATTTTTCCCTCTCTTCCCCACTGAAAGCCTAACCCTAGGAGTTTAATTTTGGGAGAGAAGGTGACGCGACATGGTCAATGCGTGATTCCCATGCGCGTGGAGTTCATGGACTCTATCCGGCACTATCCTTCGGTCTCTGATCGAATTACCCCTATAAAACTAACCCTAGCCCGATCTAGAAACCCTAGTTTCTAAGGCGGCCGGCGAGGAATGCGATCGGGGGAGGAATCACTGAGGTTGTGGAGCGCGAGTTTGTGCGGTGCCGAGCGTTCGATGTTCCATTTGTGCTTCAATTAAGGTAGATGATAGTGGACTAAACCCTAAGAATATTGTATCATTGGAAGTGTCTTCGAGTCCCCTTTCTATTGACACTAAAAGCCCCAATTATGATGCAGTATAGCGCATGTATTGTCTATTTTAGTCGGAGCATGTTAATGAGGGCATCGATCTTGTAACCTCTTTTTACATCAATGGAATGTTAGGATTAGCAAGCTCAAACATTAAATTGATCATGCGATATTGTGTGCCTTTTTGTCCTCTCTCTAGTAGTATAATTTTGCCCAATTCTTATGCACTGTACCGCTTGTATGCCTTGTCACAATCGAGGTCTATCAGTGATCACAAGAGATCGGAAGAGGCGAACGGTTTGTGATCCTAACAAGAACTGCCTCGGGCCCTGGCGGTCTCACAACTGACCATTTTCCCGTTTAGTATTTCAAAACTCATTGCATGTTAGCGGCCCTGCGATAGACTGCAAGGTCCTGGGTTGCGGCTAGTTACTGACTGCTTAAGATACTAGCGGCCATTCGACAAACTGCCTAATTCATGTTGGATTTGAAAACTTGAGACCCTACACAACCTCGCGATGGACCGCCTAACCCAGTCTGGTGGCTCTAGGCAGACTATTTTGGCGCGTAGTCATACTTAGTTCCATGCTGTAATAATTATGTTAATCTTGTTAGATTTTGTGCGTAGGGTAGAAACACAGTAAAATAAATGGATTATATAGAACAGTATAATGTCTGATTAACTATGATCAATTTCCAAATCCTTGAGAAGAAAATTGTTCGTTGTTTTGACCGTTGAGGGGTAGGTGATCCCCGAGTCTTAAATTTATGCCCTTAAGGGGTATGTTTGTAATTATGCCCCTGTGCGGGCTATATTTGTAAGTTTGTACGCTCTCGAGACGGCTAAATTATGTAGTTTGCCCTTATAATGAGAGAATTATGAAAATGTCCTCCCTAGATCTACGAGAAACATAAGTCCTTTTGTTTATAGTTTTACTCTGCAATCTTTTGTAATTGGGGCTACGCCCCTACCTCCTGTATTAGTACGGATCTCTGTGATGTATAGTCGACAACTCGTCAACAACCCTTGTACCCACTTGGGCCCTAAATATATTCAATGTACTTTGCAGATCTTCTTTGCACACCCGTTAGAGAAAATTACGAGAAAAACCTTTGACTTTCGGGAAATTATTTACATACCTCTTCCTCTTCAAATCGACGCACGTACACCTTCTATGAAGCACCTCGTTGCTTCTTCAGTTTAGGGACGCTGTCAACTCAGTCCGACATTTGGGTGCCGCCTCAAACCTAGGTTCGTGTAGGGTTTGGCAAAATTATTGAAATACCCCTGTGACCTAGAAACGGTCTAGTAACCCCCAAAACCCTCCATAAATGGCCTTGGTGCCTTTGGAAGTTTGGGATTCTATCCTACCTTCTTTCCAACCCAGCGATTTCAGAAATATCTCTGGTTTGGTAAAATTACCAGAATACCCCTAGAAATGTAAAATTACCAAAGTACTCCCGAAGTCCAGGAAACCTCCTAACACTTCAAAATGCCTATGGTTCCTGCAGAAATGCATCCATACCCCAAAATTCTAGGGCTTTTGCCTAAGCCTAAGAGGCCTTTGATAAAGCCTTAGTCCTATCAGTCTGTCGGTGGTGAACGAGTGGTAACTGCGAGTCGCCCAAGTCGCCCAAGTGAACATGTCCCTAACATCAGAACCTATAGAAGGGATTTTAATATTTTTTTTGACAGATAAACAAAAGTGTTCGGACGTTAGGCCGATGTAAATCAACACTGATTGCGGTCAGTGGAGAAAGGTCCAGCACCCGAACTCAAATCGTCTGATATGATGCGCGCTCATAGAATAAAATCTGCACAGGCTACCCATACAACCCATATATGTCACCCCTCTTCTTCCCCCTTTTCTCTTTCAAAATGTTATCATTATTCTTTTGTTGCATTTAGGACACGTGCGGGTTTTGGGTCGGTGAAGGTTTTGGGCAATGAGACGATGGGAATGAGACACAGAGAGGAAGAGTGAGACGCTGAGAGAGAGAGCGAACTGAGACGGTGGGAGAGACAGAGAGTGAGACGCAGAGAGAAAGAGATGAGACGATGGGAGAGAGAGAGTGAGACACTGAGAGGGATGGAGAGTGAGACGCAGAGAGAAAGGGATGAGATGATGGGAGAGAGAGAGAGTGAGACGCTGAGAAAGAGACAGAGCTGGTGAGGGAGAGATGGAGAGAGAGAGAGACGGAGGGAGAGAGAGCCGGTGAGGGAGAGACGGTGGGGGAGAGAGAGACAAAGGGAGAGAGAGAGAGAGGCGGAGGGAGAGAGAGACGGTGGAAGAGAGAGAGACGGAGGGAGAGACGGTGAGGGAGAGACGGTGGGAGAGAGAGAGACAGAGGGAGAGATGATGGGAGAGAGAGAGACGGAGGGAGAGACAGTGAGGGAGAGACAGAGGGAGAAAGAGAGAGATGGTGAGGGAGAGACAAAGGAAGAGAAGGTGAGGGAGAGACAGAGGGAGAGACGGTGAGGGAGAGACGGAGGGGAGAGACAGAGGGAGAAAGAGAGAGATGGTGAGAGAAAGGGTGAGACGGAGAGGAAAGATAGTGAGGGAGAGACGGTGGGAGAGAGAGAGAGAGGGAGAGACGGAGAGAGAGACGGTGAGAGAGAGAGAGATGGAGGGAGAGACGGAGGGAGAGACGGTGAGAGAGAGAGAGACGGGGGGAGAGACGGAGGGAGAAAGAGAGAGATGGTGAGGGAGAGACGGAGGGAGAGACGGAGGGAGAGACAGAGGGAGAAAGGGAGAGATGGTGAGGGAGAGACGGAGGGAGAAAGAGAGGGACAGTGAGGGAGAGACGGTGAGGGAGAGACAGAGGAATGGTGAGAGAAAGGGTGAGACGGTGAGAGAGAGAGAGAGAGGGAGAGACGGTGAGGGAGAGGCGGAGGGAGAAAGAGAGAGACAGTGAGAGAAAGGGAGAGACGATGGGAGAGGGAGAGACAGAGGGAGAGACGGAGGGAGAAAAAGAGAGATGGTGAGAGAAAGGGTGAGACAGAGAGGAAAGATGGTGAGGGAGAGACGGTGGGAGAGAGAGAGAGAGAGGGAGAGAGAATCCTAGTAGTCGAAAATCTCCACTGAAACAAATGAGAAAACTCACGTCAAAAGGTGAAGTCTAGAATTCAAAATAAATAGGGGGGGCTGTGTGAAGCTATCGAAAGCTGAGAACTTGAAATGTATAAGTAGGCGGCAAAGTAATCCTTTAATGTTACTTAGAATGTCTATATATCCCTACGCTTAGGGTTCACTGCTCATGTACTTGCACCTTCCCACCATGGAGAAGTTGCCTCAGGTGTAGATTATGATTTAAACTATGTGCATAGGCTATGCAATATCATCTTGACGACCATACATCTCCTTTAGTCATGCTTTGTGGGCTGCACTCTACCTATGAATCTTGGGCACTTTTCTTATCCTATCTCTGATTGAGGGGAACTATGCTATACATCTATTTTTTAGTGTGCTTACTGTCAATGGATGTCTGCATGCCTGAATACAAAGAAAATAATAAGGGAAAATGAATGAAAATAGAATGAATGAATGAAAACCCTCCCAATTTTCACTTTACAAAGCCTGCTCTCCCAATTTCGACCGTCACAGCCTGCTCTCCCGATTTCAGCTCTCGCAGTCTGCTCTCCCAATTTCGGCCCACAGTCTGCTCTCTCAATTTTGGCTATTAAAGCCTGCTCTCCCAATTTTAGCTCTCGTGGCTTGCTCTCCCAATTTTGGCTCTCGCAGCCTCCTCTCCCAAATTTGGCACCCGCGGCCTACTCTCCCGATCTCGGCTTGGCAAAACCCACTCTCCTATTGTATTTTGGCTTTCGCAACCTGCTTTCTTAATTTTGGCTTCGCAAAGCCTGCTCTCCCAATTTCAGTCGAAGTCCGCTCCCCTGATCACGATAATGAATGAAGCAAAAAAAAAGATAGCAATTTAAAATGGGATACACCCGTGGGGCTCACTCTCTCATCCCTCATTCGCACTACCTGCGAGTGGGGGGCATTTTGTTGATGCTAAAATCCTCCAATTTATTTTTCTCTCTTTGCAGCAAGCTACGCTGGCAAGGGGAAGCGAAAAGAAGAAAGAAATGCCCTAAGAAGGGCAAAAGCAAAATAGAAGAAGTAAGAGGGGAAGAAGTAGAAAGAGAAAAAAAGAGAGAGAATGCACGGACTATTTTCCCAGTGTGTTTCTTTCTTTTCTCCCTATCGCTAGCATTCCATGCTAGTGTGACCTCCTTCATAAGAGTCTCAAGAGTCACCTCTTGGACTTCACCGGTAGGAGGATCATTGTTGATCGGCTCCGCATTGATAGGGGCAGCACGCTCCTCAGCGAGAACTTCTTCTACTTGTGTGGATGCCTGAGGTCCGACAGAAGTGTCGATGTGGCCGACTAGAGCCAGTAGCGGAGGCGGGTGGCGAGGCCTCCAAAGGTGAGATATAGGTAGGGTCAGATCATCGGTCTAAATCTTAGGTTGGTGTCCGATGGTATAACACGCGAACACCCTGGCTGCGTCGTTGAGGAGCCAGACCATCCTCCTTTTCTGGGAGCACCTCTTGGGGCGGACAGGTGTCCCCAGCCTATCAAAGATCGAGGTACGCTGCGAAGGAGTCTCCATCATGGCATCTGCCTGAGGAGAGCTTGGGGCTGGATGTTGGTGGGGCCCGGAACGAGCCCGTCTCTGTTTCTGCCTATCTGTGCGAGAGGCGATGAAGGGTTGGGCACCTCCAGTTAACGCAGCTGCGGGGCCAGTCACACATTGCTTGGCGCAATGCCTTAGTGCCCAAAAGGGGTTGCTGAGGCGTGCTCTCCAGACAGCTTGAGCTTCCTCTGGGGTGACCCAGATCCTTCTCAAGTCTGAATGCTGGTCTCCCTCGTCCTTGTTCCTCTGACGGGACTTGGAAGCTTGAGTGCCAAACTGGCACTGGTACTTTTGGGCCGTCGTCGAAGCATCCACCTGCTTAAGTTCTGCCTTGTCTTCCCGAGTTTGACGCGGGAGGCTAAAGCAGTTGGTGATGGGGACCGTAGGGATGATCCATTCCGGAGGAATAATGGGGTCGCCCCCATCTAGGTGAATTCGTAAGTCTCCGACAAGAATGGTCTTGTTAGAGTTGCTGGTGGTAGCAAAGGGTCTCTTGCCTTTACGGCTACGATGGTGCTTCTTCTGGGGAGCGGAAGATGACTCCGCTCCAAGGTGGTAGGCCGAGAAAACCCAGCCTGTGGGTGCTGGTGGCACAGGGCCATTCATCGGGAATATTGGGGTGGACCCCCAAGACACGAAGTCTATAGTGAAGGCGGGTGGCTAGGTGGCTCGAGTGTAGGCTTTCGCCCAAGCCGACAGTAGTGTTGCGAACGCTCGCCGCGACGTGTCTGCACCCGAAGTTGTCACTACAGGGGGTACCGAGATGCCATTGACCCAAGGCCTTGAGCCTGAACTGGGAGCTGGCAGGACCAGAAGGCGCGACAGAGGGTGCTCAGTCCATACCGAGGACACTGCGTCCCACAAAGGCAGACCCATGCTGGGGATTGGCGTTGTTAGATTGGGGGAGGAATGCCCCCAAGGTAGAGCTGAGAGATCTGAGGCCTGATGCGGACCACTCGTAACAGACATTGTCCATGGGTAACCCCGGAGTTGTATGTCTGGTCTGGATGCTAGGACGCCTCGTGCGAGGGGTTGAGGACCCGGACGAGGCAGTTGCACTTCTGTGGTTCGAGTCGGGAGGCCCAAACAGGGTGCTAGGGAGCCCTACCCTCGATCTAGGAGGCCCGTGTGGGGAGCTGGCTCAGTAGGAGCTCGGGGTTGACGGCCCAAGCTGAGTGCTGAGGAGCCGAACACCGTAGGGTGGAGACCCACACTGGAAGTCAACTTGGCTAGGGCTCGGGGCTAGAGGCCCGAGCAAACTGCAAGACTGGAGACAGGAACCTGGGATGCAAGGCTTACGTAGGAATCCGGTCGAGACTAGGCCCGGGGACTAATGCTTTCCCAGGCTGGGACTGGTCCAGAACCCCTATGGGCACCGATGGCAGGAGAGCCGAGCCTGACGCTCGGCCTGGCTGTCGAGACAGGTAGCTGGCGTGGCTGTCGATTATTATTCAATAATAGTGCAAGTTTTTATCCAATTATTATACATTCATTCTTATGTGTGGAAGTGATAGCGCTCTGATTATATTGCTCGCTTGTGGCGTACTAGTCGGCTATCCACGTTCCCGATTAGTTCCACTTCATAATCTTGGTGCGTGACACATCAAGTATGCCAAGGATGGGGAACAGCACATAGTCTTTGCAGACCTGTCTCCATTCACTCCAGCAGAATGCAACCTTGCCGATGTCGCCTTTTATTTCTGGGGAATTAGTCTGTACCCCATAATCAAGAGCAAGAGCAACAGTTGGCTCTCAGAAGAAGATGAGGTTGACCTCTTCTCCGCTGATGAAGAGAAGGCCAAGCTTCATTGGCTACGCCTTAACTCCAAGTCAACCTCAGATCGTCCTGAGAGGCATAAAATCGATTTCGAGACTAACTTTATTAGCCAAACTATCGACAAGAGCATATGCCTACCACCAGACTGCATCCAGCTCACGTATGCCTCAGATGAGCACAAGGTCGAGCAGCTCACAACATTTATCGTTAATTACAAATGACAACTCAAAAGCAAGAAGAAGGCTAACAGGGACAAGCCCATTGTCTTCTACAAAGGGGGCGTGACCCCTAAAGCTGCACCAGAAGATGACTTCGGCTGGTCCAAGCAAGTCGACAATACCCCAGAAGCCATCCAAGTATTGGATGACCTGTCACCACAAATCCGGGAGATGTGCCACAAGCAGCATATTCCCCGATGGCAAGGTTCCGAACAGTGAAGATACTTCCGCAAGTTGTGGACCTCTTCCCAGGCCAGGGGGCAACCCCCGTTCTCCCACAAAGATACCAGGGGACTCGGCTACAACCAACACCCGAACTTTTACATCTACTACGCGGTCAACATCATGGGCCCGACGTTGCCAGTCGGCGATCAAGTTAATGTCGACACCAAATTCGATAGTTCTGCAGACGAGGAAGAGGATACCCTAATCTCACTCCCCGCCAGAACCAGCACCCCAGCTCAAGCACTCAACGGGTCTTCGCCATTTACCTATAAGGACATTGGGGCAGAGGAAGTCCCTAGTGCCTCCCTACTAGTCGAAGACCCCAATCCAGTAAACCTGCCTGATGAGGAAGGTCCTCAGCACAACGGCCATGAAGCGTTGCCAGCTCTAGCAGGCAACTCCAGCCAAGCTTCGATGGCACCAGTCGACAAGTGTTAGCCAAGCATCGGTAGTCCAGGACAGTCCCAGTTCGAGCTCAGCAATGATAATTTTCCAGCTCCACCAACTATAGCTGGTAGCTCAGAAGGCCAAGAAGTACACGAAGCTGACACTAACGATGAAGATTTCATAGACCTCCAACTCGCTCCTCCCGAGCTGGAGAATGGTGGCCAGGCCACCGTTGACGAACTCGTGGAAATAAACCTGGGCAAAGATGAAGCCCCCCAGCCAACGTTCGTTAGTGCTCTCCTGATGGGACATCGGAGCAAGGCACTAACAATTTTTAGTTTGCATTTGGGTCCTTTAGTTTACATTTATATCCTTGCATTATTGGGTTTGTAAGAGGCCATTAATTAATTGGCAGCCATTCACTCGGTCGCTGATTATTTGAATTGGTGGCATCTCGGGTGGATGCCCATTCTCTTAACAATAGAAACTCTCAAATAGAGGCCCATCTGTGAGTTCAAGCTTTTCATTTTATCGCCTTTGGCTTGTTTCAACATGTTTTAGGTTCATTTAAGCCTCCTTTCTTTGAGAATCATTTTTTCACAAAGGCATTCCCCGATATGAGGCAGAGTTTAAGACTCACACATGGTGAGGGTTTCCACCCGGACATAATCCAAGCTTCTCCCACACACCATTTGATATACCCAAGGCGCCATGTAAGCATGTGATGAAGTGTTCATTTTCATACATATTATGCATTAGTTCAATTTCTTTGCATTCAATGGTTTGGTTCATAAAGTTCTTAAGCTTAGTCCAATTTGTCATTGTGTTATCATCTTCGTGGCAAAAATTCGGTAGCACCTCCCCTAGACCCGGAGCATCGGGGGGGTGTAAATAGGGGACAAACCTACGGAGAAACTGTGATATGGCCCCCAAACAAATAGGGATGCGCAAGGAAGTAGCAACATCCCGTCACCCATTTTGGGCGCAAAGATCCCGAGGGCTAGCCTACAAAGGACCCCGCCAACCCATGGGTCGCCACAAACTCATCCCCAAGATGTGGACTTTGAGGTATCATCGTAGATGACTATCGATGTTCACTCCTCAAAGGGAAGCCACCCAGGGTCCACGTTAAGAAGTAATGAGCCCCCGGGGGTCCATGAATGATCAAGAACCTAAAATCCAGAATTTGCAAGAACAATCGATTATTTTGGGATTGGACCCCATGTACCTCACCCCTTTGGAATCATGGCCATAGAGTTGGTCCAAACTCCAAAATGGGGCTTTGAGAAGAGAATCACGCTCATGGCCAAGCGAAGAAAATGTATATTGGGCTTCCGATGGTTGGCAACCCCGGGCCACACTCATAGGTCAGAGTGAGCTCTGTGCCGGTGGCCATCGTGATAGTAACTAAATCGCCACACAGGTGGCACGAAGAAATAAAAAGGAGGGGGTTCATCATCCCCACTGTAGGAGGGGAAGTAGAACGCAAAAAAAACCTAATGTATCTTATCTATATACATATGTATGTACCTATATATATATATGCATACATATATATCGATGGGAGCAAAGTCCATTGGAAAACTACATCCCTTGGAAATTCTCAAATAAAAATGGGAAAGTATAGGGATAGATTTCATTATAGGTTTGCCAAAAACAAGAGACGGACATGATGGAATATGATTGATAATTGATCAACTAACCAAGTTTGCACATTTTTTGCCCATTAAAAGTCGATGGACAATGGATATACTAGCAGCATTATATATCAAGGAGATTGTTAGATTACATGGAGTCCCTATTACGATTATATCTGACTGAGATCCGCGCTTCACATTACACTTCAGGAAAGGTCTACAACACTCCTTAGGCACAAGACTGAATTTCAACACAACATTTCATCCACAAATAGATGGCCAGACTGAAAGAACTAATCAAGTAGTAGAAGATATGCTCAGGGCTTGTGCTATAGACTTTGGTGGAAGCTGACATGATCATTGGCCACTAGTAGAGTTTGCCTACAACAATAGTTATCAAACTAGCATTCAAATGGCACAGTTTGAGGCACTGTATGGAAGAAGTTTTTGTTCACCTATTTGCTGGAATGAAGCTGGGAAGAAACAACTTCTAGGCCAATAATTAGTCAGGGATACAACCGAGGTGTAGCTTATCAAAGAAAGACTCCAGATGGCACAGTCAAGATAAAAGGCATATGCTGACAATAGGAGAAGAGACCTAGAATTTCAAATTGAAGATCATGTGCTCCTTAAGGTTTCCCTACATCGTGGAATCAGAAGATTCAACATCAAGGGCAAGCTTACTTTGAGATTTATTGGCCCTTTTGAGGATCTAGAAAGGGTTAGCGAGGCCGCCTATCAGATTGCTTTGTCACCTTAATTATCCAAAGTTCATGACGTGTTCCACATCTCCATGCTAAAAAGGTACATTCATGACCCATATCATATTATAAGCCATGACGATCTGGTGATACAGAAGGATCTAACGTACGAGCAAAAGTCACACAAGATACTTGATCGTGAAGTACATTAGCTCAAAAATAAAACCATTCCCATGGTAAAGGTCCAGTGGAATAAATACCTAGAGTAAGAAGCTATGTGGGAAACGGAAGAAGCCATGCGCAGAAGATTCCCAGAGCTGTTTAACTGTAAGTAAAACACACCTCCATAATCCCATGCAATGAATTTGGGGACCAAATTCTTTTAAAATGGGGAAGGGTACAACACCTAGAATAGCCGTTTATTAGTCTTGGGGTAGCAGAGATCATAACGGACCAATACAGCCCCGCTATGTAGCATAACGGATCAGTACTGCACCGTTAAGAGCATAACGGCTAGTATGGGGTGCGCTATGCAATGCATGGCACATCTCATGTGGACCGTTATCTGAAAGGAATCAACCCCAGACGTCAAGAGCATAGCGGGTCTCTAGAGGTGTGCTATACAATGCATGGCGCGTCTCCAAGAGTCCGCTAAACTCACCCGAACTTGTTTTTATTTTAATTCATTACTTAGGAAACCATTGCGGTCAGGTAGAGGTGCGTTAAAGTCGCCCGAACATCAAAAAGTTCACAGAAAACACAGACCATAACCTTTTAATTAAGGGGTGTAAGGATAGTATGCTGTGAAAGGCATGCTTGTGTAGTCATAAAAGAACGTTAAATACTTCATGCATAATGCATAAAATCACGAGGTAAGAGAGGGCTTTTGTTCCTAACTTGATGTTTAAGCCAACATGAAATAACCTACCTCTGGAATGCTTCCTAAGCTTTGAATTTCTCGTCGGAAGAGGGTCCTAGTTCCTGTACGTCCTGCGCAGAACCAACGACTTCTGGTTGTTCTAACTCCTTAAATGCTTGACCTCCTAACACAAGAATTTATAGAATGTTAGAAGACATTAAGGGGAACAATAACCTTAAAAGGAAGAACTTGAAATAATCATACTATACATTCAAACCATGCAAGTCAAAATTAGTGTTCGCGTAGGTCGAATCTGGGCCTATTTATAGAGAATGGCCTAGGGCTAAGGGATTAGATCGCAATAGGAGTCCTATGGGGCGTCAATTCGATCTCCTAAGAGTTCTAGACAAGTTCCCATGCTAGATTACATCGATCTATGGCGATAGGGTTGATAAAAATCTGATCTTTCTATGCTTCTCAAAGTCCCATTTACAGAATCGGAACGCGGTCGCCTGGGGACCGCCATTTTATAAACGTGGTCGCGCGACTGACCGTGCCTGTCTGGGCGTCAGAATTTGAATTTTGGTCAAATGCATCCTATAATTATCTTATAATTATCTAATAAAAATAGGAAATTATCCTAATACATCTTTTAAGGCTAGGCTTGGGCCTAAAAGTCTTAGGATTGAGTTTATGGCCTGTCATAATTGGGTTTAATTATCAGGTATTATTTATTATGACCTTTTTATTTATCTAATTGATTCATTTATTTGTTATGCGTGCCAATCACCGGAGTGACAATTTTATTATGCGCTCGATCTAACATCGTCAGTCAATTATGAAGTTCGAGTCTGGACCAGAAGTCCGTCATACCATAAAGGTTATGACGTTAACTACGTCCTTCCAAGGAAGGACAACCCTTAATTAAATGCCAAAGTAAGAGGGCCCGTGGGGCGGATCACAAATATGACTATTATGCTTACTCTTGTGCAGGATAGAGGTGATATAGAAGTTACAAGTTTGGGGTTCATTTTGGTTTATTAGCTTAAGCAAGAATGACAGTATTCATGTTATTAGAGTGCTACAGCGTTACATGATTGTTCAGGATGAATCTGGCAACACGTCCCCTTAACCTTGGACTATGCCAAGTGGGAATAGGAAACCATCCACATAGAGGCGGGATGGAGTCCACAAAAGAGTGGGCTGTACCGATGCCCGAGTATCACTAGATGGGATAGAACCGAGATAGTATACACATATCAAAGTGCTTGATATTATTATTCCCTAAAGAAAGGGAGTTAGTAGAGACCATACAGAGGTAGGACTCTCTAAACTCAATGGGGTTTGGAGATAATGTGGTGCAGTGAAGATCGAAATTCATTTCGGTAGTATTTCCCCTTTATTTCGGATCATGCCAAGAGGATATAGGACATCCATCCACGGAGTGCCGGGATGGAGCCTAAAAAAAAGGGACGGGCATACAGCTCGGGATCTGAGGGGATCGAGTCAAAATGATGTTCGCCACCGTGGCATTTCATTAATATTCCTCTTTTAAGGAACCGCCGGAGGACATGCAATGGCAAAACTCCGTGGGCCATTGGGGTCAGAGAATGTAGGGGTGAAACCCCATTGATTTAGCTCTCGAGGCTATGAGTGAAGAACAGTAGTCCCCTTGACAAACTCGAGATCTTAGGGCAGTCTAATGAAATTGGGATATTATGCTCAAGCTGAAATTCGTCGGGGTGAAAAATCTCCAAAGTTTTAAGGGTAATCGCCGCGAGCAGGGCATGGTATGGGGGTCTCAGCGTGGGGTAGCTCTCGGCGCTGCCAGTCCTCTCGACGTGAGGATGTAGGCACCGAGGGAAATCACCCGTGCTGATGGAAACCGGCACCGAGGGGAGTAAGTAGATCCCCTCACGGATAGTGATAGTTTCCAGACAGGCTTGACCTATCCTTCTACATTTCACCATTTGATATACCATCTTGTCATGATATGACATGCTATGCAGAGCAATTAAAATGCAGTAAAGATCTCAGATGAATGCAACCTTCTGCTGAATGTAATCATCATCAAAAGAGTCATTCAATTATTCGGTAAAATACTGAGTGAAATTTAGAATTATAGCCAGCACATAGATATCATTCATGATCAATAAGAGATTAATCAAACAGCTCAAGTAGAGAGGTCTACACATACAAAGCTCTCTTCTGAGAGATGAAAAACTATCATTGCAAAGAGGGTTAGTAAATATATCAGAAATTTGATTTTTAGAGTCTACAAAGATCAATTCAAAATTAGTCTTGCTGACCTCATCACGAAGGAAATGATGCCTAATATCGATATGCTTTGACCTAGAGTGTTGGACTAGATTTTTTACAAGATTAATTGCACTCGTGTTATCACACATGATCGAGACACATCCAAGATCTATCAAGTAGTCTTGGAGTTGGTGTTTGATCCACAACACTTGAGTGCTGTAACTCCCCGCAATGACATATTCTGCCTCTTTGCTAGAGAGGGCAATCGAGTGTTGTTTCTTGGAAGCCCAAGAAACCAAACACCTACCCAGAAATTGGCAATAACCACTCGTGCTCTTGCGATCTAGCTTGCAACCAGCATAGTCCGCATCTGGATAAGAAATAAGATGAAAATCACAAGATGACGGAAACCATAATCCCGAGTCTTGAGTCCCGACAATGTAACTAAAGATACGCTTGATGATAGTTAAGTGGGATTCCCTAGGACAAGCTTGAAATCGAGTACACAGTCAAACTCTAAACAAGATATCAGGTCTAGATGCAGTCAAATAAAGTAATGAGCCAATCATACCTCTGTATTTCTTTGCATCCACAAGTTTACCTTTTTCATCAGCATCCAGTAATGAGTTGGTTCCCATAAGAGTTGCAACAGGCTTACAATTTTTCATGTCAAATCTTTTCAGCAGCTCATTGATGTATTTGGCTTGACTTATAAAACACCCATCATTATTTTGATTGACCTGCAGCTCGAGAAAGAATTGAAGCTCACCCATTAAGCTCATCTCAAACTCACTAGTCATAAGGTTAGCAAACTCCTCACAAATATTGTCTCTGTTAGAAATTTGATCAAAGTTCTCAGAGTATATGAAAGAGCTTCTGGTCAGCTCATCAATGTAGGCAAAAGTGGTTTCTTTATACACTCCAAGGTTCATAACTCTATTGCCAACCGACTTCAGAGCATCACTGGCTTCACTCGACATTCCTTTCCCCACAAGTATTTAGGCTTCCCTTTGGTGCTTGGCAGAAGCTAGAAGATTCATTTTGCTAGCATTATAAATTCCATCCAAAAGTGCATTGTAGGTTGGAAATCTAGTCTGTTATCCCAAGGTGCCAAACTGATAGTAATTAAGCATGTGTTGACTTCAATACCTATCTACTCTCTGACCTCTTCTCCCCTACACACCGGTACTCATCAACTGCTTGAGCGGTCCTTTGCTAATTTCTTCTGGGGATCTTCCTCCCAAGGTAACAAAAGACATTGGAAGTCCTGGAAGGCCATCTGTAGGCCGATTTTACAGGGAGGTCTTGGTATCATGTCACTCAGACACATGGAAACTTCTCTGCGGGCTAAAATGCTATGGCAAGCAATCCACTCAAATTCCCTTTGGGCTGTTTACTTCAGAGCCAAATATTTTCATCATTGTCACTTAAGAGAGGTACACTTTAAAAATATGAGCAGGTTTGCCAGAAGGAGTTGGATCAAAGCAAAGAATCTTATTCTTCAGTTTAAAATGGTTATTGTTGGGGATGGCAAGAGCACCAATTTTTGGTATGACAAATGGATTGGTAATCACAGTCTGGCTGATTATGTCCCTGCCAATCTCATCCTAAATCCTAAGGTGACTGTCAGAGATTTCATAATGCATCCAACTAATGAAGAATTGGTTCTGCAGGATAGTTTGTTTCCTTCTGACATAAGTAAAGTAATAGGGAATGTCAACCTAAATCAGGAACCTGACTTGGTGGTTTGGAGCTTGTCCTCTTCTGGGAAGTGTTCGGTTGCTTCAACTTATAAAGTTTCTTGTAATAGCACACACTCTCAAACATGTATACCATCGGATCGGATTTGCTCATACTGGCTACCAACCAAAGTTTCAGTCCACCTGTGGAAAATCCTGAACAATTGTTTACCAATTGATTCAAATGTTCAGTGTTTGGGCGTTTCTCTCTGTTCCAAATGTTATGCTACAAGGAATCCCATGTAGAAGACATTAATCGTTGGCGAGAAACAGGTGTCGTTTACCTTAACGCTCGCTTTTCAGTCCACTCTGATGCATTTCCGCTTCATCTCCACATTCCATTTCACTTTTGCTTCACCTCCGCTCGCTCCCCTACAAAGAGGACATTAAGGAGGGGCATCTGTTGACACCCATTTTTTACCTTTGAGTAGAGTCATTTTCTTACCCTTATTTTTGATGCCTCAAGTTGTCCACCACTTGTTGGGCGGTTTCTAGGCATTTCTTTGGGCTTATTTTATAGGTATTTTCTCACTGACTTGACTTGCTCTAGAATTTTCTTGAATTTAGGCTTAATGGGTCTTGATTTAACTTGGTCTTTGGGGTAAATGGGCTTATTTATCGCATGTTCAATATTTTCCACTGCCCACCGAAAATGTAGTCTAGCGATAGACCATTTAAATGATGGTCGGCGGTCTATTAGAAGACCGTTTTGTGGCCAGGAGTCCTACAATGGTTTAGTCTCTAGATAAAATGGGTATTTATCTCCCATTATTATTTTCCACCGACACCCTTATTTACGGTCTCCATTTAGACCGTTTTATGAGAGTGGCGGCCCATCAATTGACCGTTCTGTGAGCCAGAGTCCTACATCAATCTGTTTTTCGGATATATGTCTATTATTCTTATTTTTTACTATTTTCCACCGACACCTATGGGATGGTCTCCAGATGAGCCGTTTAGGTCAATAGGTAGTCCATCGAAGGACCATTTTATGATTAAGAGTCCTACGCTGGCTGATTTGGTTTGTTCTCTGGATAAATAGCCTTATTTATCTTTCATTTATTTTCCACCGACACCTTGATACGTGGTCTAACAATAGACCATTTAGTGACTTCTGCGGTCTATCGACTGATCGCATTTCAAGGCCAAGACCCATGCTCCGGTCGACTTTTCTCTCTCCATCCGTGGTTAAACTTGTTACTTCATCCACCTTCTTCTCCACAGATTCTCAACCAAATTTAATGTCATTTGGTCCTGGTAAAAGTTGGGAGTATTATCTTCATTTTATCTAAAAGAATCCAAGGCTAATTCCCACCGAAAATCTCTTAATTCGAGCTAGCTTTCAAGGGTCTATAAATAGCACCCTTAGATCAAGCTCGCGAGGGGGGGGGGGGGAGATTCCGGAGTTCACATCGAGGTGCTGCCAGATTCTTGGCGAAAAAAAAACAAGGAGCAAGACCCAACTAGGGAGAGTGACCCATAAAATAAGTCCCAAAATTGACCAATATGGCCCAATAAGCGGTGAATAACTCGGGACACCATAAAAATGAATAGGGAATTGACCTAACTATGGCGGACCACTAGGTATATTCTCATCTTTGATCGGATGACAGATGTTGTTTGTTCGACACGGCCAAGTTGATGCTGGTTTATAGGACAGGCCGAACGGCACTGCCGGTTTGTGGATTTCTTCTGATCCTCCTGAGGTGAAGGCCCTGGTGCTCATGTCAGATGACCTGAGGCTTCAGCAGTTCGAGAAGACCCTTGTGTATTGATTTTCTTTGACTTCTGCATTTTAGCAGGCCACATTCTTCTTATCATTTAGGTGTGACCGACATTGAACATATTTTAGGTGCCGATAAATGCCCCACAACCGTGGGTGCCGCAAGTGATGGATAAGTGTCGTGGGTCCAGCGAATACACTCAGACTGAGCATACTCTTCATCTGATTGGCCCAGACCTCATAACGATCTTAAAACGGCACGGCATGCTTAAACGGCGCACCCTGATGTTTGTTAATCCGGCGTGGCCATCTCTGGCGTGCCCTTTTGAGTTTGAGCTCAGGCGGGAAGGCTAAAACGACGCACCCTTTGAGCGCGCTAGATTAGACCAATGAAGCCGACCTATATATTTTCTCTTTCTTTTATGTTTTTTATCATTCCATTTCATTTGTGCCTTGAGCTTCTCTCTCCTCTCCTCCCCTTCTCTCACGGTGTCAAGCGCTTCTTGCCTTGAGTCTCGCAATGACGACGGCGGTGGTGAGGGCTAGTGAGTGAGAGCTATGTTTATCTCGATTCAGGGGGATTCAAACCCCTCTTTCTAGACCCCGGGAGGCTCCTAGTAGGCTTGTCCTCTGAGCTGTACCCCTGGGTGTTCTGTTTTGGCCTCGGTGTTATACCCATGGCCTATTTTAGGGACCATCCCTTGATGGACGTGTTCTCGCTTCCTTCTGGCAAGCTCCTGGACTGGGGAGATTCTGCTGAAATTTTGTCAGGAATTTTATTTTTTTTTCAGCAACTATTTTCTAACTTTGTTTATTCTCTTCGAGATGCTTTTTATGCAGATAAGATGGCATCTGGCTCTTCTTCTTCTTCTTTCCATGTCGTGGTAATAAGGGATGTTCCCAAGGTAAACGTTTATAACATGGATTTTATATCCAAATACTTGAAATTGAAGTCTGTCACTACAAGTCAAATGAAGGAACAAGCTGAAAAGAAAGCACTTAGTCAGGGGGAGGGTCTGCCTCCAGTAGTGGAACAAGCTGAGGAATAAATTGTTGAACAACAAGAAGATGTTGTACAAGAAATTGAATAAGAAACTACTGAGGTGCCAGCTGAGAAAAAACTCAAAGAACTACAATTAGAGCAAGAAGTCCATGCACTCAATCTAACTGATGATCAAATAATGCAACAGCTGGATCAAAACATCAGTGAGTTGTTTGATAAATTTGGAATGCCATTTGAGCCACAGAAGCCAACCGATCATCCAACACAAGGAGCAGAACAGCTAGGGGAGGTCACTGAACTACAAGAAAAATCACAAGACCAGGAAGAGGAAAGAACAAAATTCCTTAGGAAGAGGATATGAGAGAGAATGTTCAGGAAGAGGAGGCAACTAGCGATGAAGCTGCTCCCACAGAAGAACACATGCATGAAGCAGAAATAGAAGAAGAAAATGTTTTAGATGAAGACTCTCTAGTTGACATGATAGATGAAATCTTGAAAGAAGTAATTGATAAAATATTGGAAGATATTGCTGACTCGATTATTGAAGAACAAAGTGATGAATAGAAAGAAGAAGAAGCTCCTTAGGAGCAACCACAGGTAGCTCCAGAGGGTGTCGAAGCAGAAGCACCAGAGGAGCAATCACAAGAATCTGCTGCAGGCCATCCATGGCAACTGTCTGGCCCTCCACCTGTCCATTATATAGAATTTCCTGATTCCAGTGCCTCTTCATTTAGCTTAGCTAGACCAAGTTCTGAGCCGCACGTTATTGAAATGTTGACTAATCTAACAAATATGGTGATGCATCAGAATGACTTGATGAATGCACAGTTTCTGTTCACAAACTTTAATATTAACTGATTGAATGCTAGAATGCAGCATTTGGAAATTACAGTGAACACTCAGTGGTTGCAATTTTTAGCTGATAAACAAAGGACTGATGCAGCATCACGAGAGCTTTTGGAATCTCTTATGGGGGTATGTAACAGGGTTGGACAAATGGTGAGTAGCATGCAAGATACTCAAGCTACATCATTCACCACGCTCGCTAAAGTTCTTGATCATAATCCTATGTTGGAAGTAATATTCTTAAAAGTTCCATCACAGTTGGTGATGGGTGGTGGATTAAGCTCCAAGAAGACCAGTGGTGCTCTTTTGTTCCTTTGGCTTCTATGTTTAGAAGGTTGTATGACTTCTCCAACAGAAAGAACAAAACTACATCTTGTTCAGGGAGATGATGGCCAAAGAAGGTGGAATATTTAATTCAGAAGGCATATCCTAGAGACAAAGATGATAGAATTCGTTGGAAACTTCCATTTTACTTGATCACTCCAAAGTAACACCAAGCTGCATTCACACGACATTCTATGGTGGAATTAGATAATAGAGACTATGGGAGAGCTCGAGGCTCTTGAAAGGTTGGCCAACATTTGTCTGAATGACCTGGACAAAGATAATCAATGAATGGCCAATAAAATCAGTAGGCAGACAAGGAAGAAAATAGAGGTGGTCTTGGCAGACTCAAAGTGAAAGGGGCACTAACAAGGGAGAGAACTTTGCAGGAACCCTAAGTGGTCAGTGCGGCCATTTAATTTAGGGTCCCGGATCCCTTATGGTATCTTTGTCACGGCTCAGCAAGGAGAGTATGAGGGAGTTGTCATTTGCGTTCGTACAAGCTTTGTTTTGGGGTATTTACATTCTAAGTTCAGTGATTCGACAGGGAGGCTGTGTCTGAGTTGGTATCAAAGAGTTCTCATGTGTTTGGTTTGGAGGAAGAGTTTCTTTAGAAAATCACAGGGGCAGCTCTCAATTTATAACTATCCTTCTAGAATTTGATAATTTGGTATGATCCACTTGCCCAAAATATGAGCAGCTAGAGATGGGAATTGAAGTGCAAACCCTTTTTTATCAAGACTTTTGACAGCACCTTCCGAGAAAGAACAGGTGAGCTAGATCGTATATGGTTGAAGTAGTGGTTTTCCAAAATACAAAATATGTTAGAAATCTCCAAACTTCCCACTATAGATAAAATGAATCCTCTAAACCACTAACCAAGACATGTCCATTTTGGAGAGTCTGTGGAAACACGTGGTTACTTATTCATAAGGATGATATGTATTATTTATAGGTTATTGAGCAGCTCTTTGTGGGTTGAAGAGATCCATTTGATTGTTAGAAGAATGATCTGTCCGGTTGTCGACCTGAGAGACTAGGCACAACTCACGAGAAAAAAAAAGGAAGAACCCAATCTCCACTCACCCTATCTCGCAGTCATGATGGCCGCGAAACCCTCAAACCTGAGGCGGCTGGTTGAATCACCTCCTGTCCTACGGGAGACTGCATCATACCCATGAGCTCGTCCATCATGAAATGCACGTCCCCTATGGTCCGCAGTGACTCAAAAGGAGTCGCAGTCCAACTCTCCCTCCTAGGGCACCCCTACCCTGGTACTTTCGCATCACTCGTCGTCGCAAGGCCTCTAGCTGATCGAGAGCTCGCTGCTCCCTCACTACCATCGCCATCTCTCGAGCACGTGCCTCGGCCTCTCTCTCCTTCGCCTCAGTAAGGCGGCCCTCGAGCCTCTCGATCATGCTCGTCTCTCCCAGTCGGTGTGTCAGCTCCTCAATGTGGGCCTCCTGCTCCCGACAAATAGCCAGGCTGGCCGCCAGTTCCTTCCTCTGTAGAAGATGAAGGATCAGGTAAAACAGGTGAAGATGATAAAGGGGAATCACTTTTAACTTGAGTGTTAGGTTCCTACCACCTCGGCCAACTCGGCCTCTCGCTCCTTGGCTGGCTTGATAGCCCCGACTAGATGATCCTCCAGCTCATCCACAACATCAGCTCGGGATGAAGGGCCGGCCTCTTCACCTGCTCTAGCCCTCACTCGCACATGGACCAACTCTCCTCGCTGCCAACACAAGGGGCAAGTGGTCAGTCAAACTCAACAAAGTCCAAAATTCACAATCAATCAATCTATTTTGGCTTACCATCTCTCGGATCTCGTGTCACAAGTTCACGATCGTCTGGTTAAGGACGACTATCCGATCCTTGAGAATCCTCACAGCCTCAGTCTCAGGCATCTGCGCATCAAATCCACAAACTCACTTAGCTCCAACATTTAAATAAAAATATCACATTTCGAGAGCTAAAAGAGTAACTCACTGCTCGGGTGTCGAGACGAAGCCGTCCAGCATACCGGTCCCGATAGTCCACCAAGTAAGTCTCGCTACTCCTCACAGTCCGGTCATGCTCTAGTGAGGGCCCTTTCTATAATGCCTCTTCCTCGACACGGTAGCTAGAGGCCCAGTCCTGATCGCTCGCTGAAGTCCAGCGACATTCCCGATCTGACTCATGCTCGACTGGATCACCACTGGCGGCTGATCCAACCCCAGCGTCCTCTGCACTAGGCGAAGGAAGAGCGGCTCCCTCAGATTCACGCAAAATAGCACTGTATCTCTATGGAACCAAGCTCGCCCCTCCCTCACCCAAGGCTAAGGGGTGGTGTCCTCCGTTGTGTAAGGAGTCCAAATCACCTGCCACATTAAAAATGAAAAGTTTTGCTAATTGAGTACTTACCAAATGCTAAAAAAAAATCACAACTCTTTAGCCGAAACACACTTACCTGGTGGGGAGGGAACTTATCCAAAGCTGTCCTAAGATCAGAAAGCCTAGTGGCCACTAGGCGTTTCTTAAAAATCTAGGAAGTAGTAGTCGCCTCGCTGTCGAAGTCAAAACTCAAGTCATCCACAACTGCAGAAGATAGAGACTCCCCATGGCACTGCCACCTAGGCTCAACTGAGTGAGTCCGCAGTACATATGAGCCAACATCGCCTGGGAAAGAGAGTGTCATGTCCATAGGAGAGTCAGGGGCCCCACATACTCTCGCCTCTGCACGTCGCCTGACGTAGGGAAGAGCAACGCCCCACCCAAGCATAATGTCACACTGCGCATCAGTCGATCTGCCTCCACTGCCTTATCCTTCACATGGCCCAAAAGCCAACCTGCTAGGCGGTCGACTAGGATCCCTCGCTGGTCAGTCATCTGGCAAACTTCATGCTTGTCTCTCACGATCTCTGCTAGGGTCTCATCCCAGGGAGGAAGGTCAACCAGCTCGCCCACCTCCAAGTCACTCCACTGGAAGATGAAATCTAACTCTTCTACCAGTATTGAGGCCTCGAACTCAGGGAAGATGAAAGTGTGTGTATCTGGATGCCACAACTCGATTAGTGCGGCTAAGGATTCCCAGTTCCACCTCATGCTGTTGAAGCACTTTACCATGATGACCAGGCGGATCAGGTGCCATTGGTGCATGAATGCCCTCATGACGAGAGTGATTGTCGCCATCAAATCATGGAGCCAGCCATAGAGGCGGGCATGTCTTGCCCCAGGAAAAGTAGGCACATGCTACACCATTTAGAGAGAAGAGAAGAGAAGAAATCAATCAATAACATACTAGATCCAGCCAAATACAAAAATAATAATAATAAAAATTTTGTATTTGTGGCATACAAGCCATACTGTGCCTTGCTTCACAAGGTTGCTCAAGTGGCCAGGCACGTTAGAGAGAACACCAAGTTCGTGGCCTCCTGACGGGGTAGAAGAAGATGCCATGTCTATTTTCTCCTTAGAACTACTCCTCTGGCTTCAACTCTTTGTTTAACGACGGAGTAGGACTACCCTGCCCCTTAGTCTTTTGTAGGCTAAGAGTCCCACTTGGCTCAAACTCCCATGGCTTGGGATAAGAGCAGGAGGGCAGCCAAAATGATGGTCGCCCACCCCTGGTCTAGGCGACCACAGGTCTAGCCGCCCAGACCACGGGACGACCAGCAACCTGGCCGCCCTCATTTCCCTTCCTTATGAGCTATGTTTGTCTCGATTATGAATGGTTTAATGGTTCATTCAATGAAATATGATTGTTGTTCTATTATTATTATCATTGATGAACTTTACTAATGTGTGCTAATGCAGCTGTAGGTCTCCACGGCTATGGGACCAATGGGCGATAAAGCCCCCATTACATTGCATTATAGGTAGAATGCCAGAGGCTAATAGCTTCGGGCGTATAAACTCTGAGTTCCTCTCTATAAAAAACCATGAAGAGTTTATACTCCTTAAGTTATTCGATGGCCGCCTGCTGCCTAAGCCTGGGATGACGGACTTCCGAAACTCTCGACTATGCTTAAGTACAATGTGGAACGATGGAGCCCCACTGGGATCTAGACCACGTCTGTCGCCAAGCATGGGATGACAAACTTCTTGAACTCTTGACCGATTGGTTCGGAGGCAGTCAAATAAACCGTCCGACTTTGCATTAGATTGTTTTTTTTTCATTTAAACCCAGCATGCATCATATAGGTTTTTTAGCCCCATTTTGAAGAAAATCCAAGAAATATATACATGTGCATAAAAAAAAGAAAAAAATGCATGCATCTCATCTTGGGAGCCATGACGCAGAAATAGGGAAGCCACATTGATCTAGCCGACCATGGTCCTCTTGGTTCCCGCATCTGGTTTTCCGAGTCCCTCGATTTCGCGAAGTTTGCACGAATGAGTCGACGTGATTCCACTCTGATTTAACCAGCAGAAAATATGTCTTACACAAGGCCATTTTGAGTATTTCATGATTCAAGGAGTCATTGCATTCCCCTAGATAATAAGAGTAAGATTTCAAGTAGCGAACGATCATGTAACAAGTATAGAATTGGCCATTTCACGCAAGCATGTACGAGTCAAGTATTTCATGTAATTCAAACAAGTCAAGTATTTCATGAATGAGTGGAATGTCATAACGAATTTAGCAAGTAAGTACTCGGTGCAATGCCACACCAGGTCAATAATAGCTCCTATAGACACAAGTACTTTCAGACGCTCCTCCTAGGATCAGACTGGGCCCCATTAATGCCAGGCATTGTAGTTATGGGTCATTGATCTCAAGTATTTATTTAGACATCCACATAATATATGGCCAAAGAATTTTAAGAAAAGCTTGAGAAGTGTAGTATAGCGCACAACTAACCATTTAGTTATGTAGGACTCTAGAGGTGACCCCTACAGGCTCAAGAGATGGCTCTGGTCATGTAGCCCTTTGTGTCATTATGGCCTCAAGAGGTGGCTCCCTTAACGTAGCACTTTGCCTTGCATGGCACTTAACTCCTACACTCCTAAATGGTAGTTTATGACTAAAGTACAGATTTCCATTTCTATTTCCAAGGACAAGTAGTATGAAGAGTAAATGAAGTTTACAAGAGAAGTTGAAGGATGATTGAAGGCATCATGTTTAACGACATTAAGACAATGAGAAAAAGAGTTGTCGATCACGGCACGTCAACTTTTTCAGAAATTTGGATAAGGTATTTTTAGATCGAGTTCTCCTCAATCGGTGTTTAGCGAGACACCAAGAATTCACGGCCAAGTAAGAGGTGGGACAGTGGGAGGCTCCCCTCATATTCACAGGGTCCTAATTAAGTAACCACTTATCCACTTAAAGCGTTTGTCCGTGGACATCTTTCCTTAGACACCGGTCTTTCTTGATAAACTTGCTAGCTACACGACTTTGTCGGTGTTTTTAGATCAAGCTTTTCTCAGTCGGTGTTTAGAGAGGCACCAAGAATTCACGGCCAGGTAAGAGGTGGTACAGTGGTAGGCTCCCATCGTATTCACGAGGTCCTAATTAAGTAATCACTTATCCACTTAAAGCGTTTTCCCGTGGACCTTTTTCCTTAGACACCAGTCTTTCTTGATAATCTTACTAGTTACACGACTTTGTCGGAAACCCGAAACACTTAATTCATTTTAAGAGGAATCCAGGGAATGAAAGAGTTCAAGGTATTTCTTTCAAAATTCAGGGTTGCTACAGGCTACCCCTTCCAGGTCTTGGTCGATGAAGACTAAGGCCTACTGATCGCTCACTAATGAAGCCTTAGGAGGCTCGAAAGCCCGAGAGGCTCGTTCAGCGTGACACTTTCTCCCTCAACTACTGTCCGCTCTTGAGGCGGATCCTCCCAAAATGACATTGATGTGGACCCCAAGGGGCCGATTGTCGATTTCTTCTGGAGGGATTCCACAATCTTCTTGCCACTCGGCCACGTACTGGGAGAGGTGACCTTGGCGGATGAGACTCTCGATCTCGTCCTTGAGGTGCTGACAATCCCTGTTGTGGTGGCCGTGGTCGTTGTGGAACTGGCAGTGTTTGCGGTGACTTCGGTGTCGAGGGTCAGCTTTCATAGGCTCGGGTTGGCGGAGGAGGCCCGAGTCCTTGATTTCTTGGTAGATCTCATAGACAGGAGTGGACAAGGGTGTATACTACTTGAACTTCTGTGGAGGCTCTTTGTTGTCCCCGTCCCAGTTTCTTCTCTTTCCCTGGCCCAAGGCTTACTCAGATAGTCACTTTTTGTCTCCTTCTCACCTTGAGCTTGTAGGGTCTCGACAGGCATTGAGGACTTCTTCACACTTTGCATGACGTAGAGCCAGGGTCACCAGATCAGCGAGGGAGGAGGGAGAGTTGAGCACCAGTTCTCACCGGAGGTTCTCATCTCGGGTGCCTCCAGTTAGTGCGGTGATGGATGAGGTGATGTCCAAGTGGGGGATGCGCAGGGCTTCCGACTTGAATCGGTTGATGTAAGCATGTGGCTTTTCCCCTGTGGGGGAGGAGATTTTTTTTATTTTTAAATATTTTATTAGGTTTGTTGCGTAGGCGTGCCAGTCAATAGGTGATAATTTATTATGCGCTCGATCTGACTTGGTCAAACGATAGTGAGGTCCATGTCGGGACCAGCAGTCCATCATACCATAATGGCCATGACGTTAATTACATCCTCCAAGAATGAGGAAAACCCATGATTAATTGCTGAGGCAATGAGCCATCGGGGCTGTGTAAGTATGCAAATATAAGTAGAATGAACAAAATAATATTGAGCAATGGAGGAGCGGGACATAATGTCACACATGCAGTTCAATCGTATTTATTCCTTAGGCCCTCAGTACATGGCGGAGAACACCTGTCCTATATATGTGAATTCCGTTCGCCCTACATTTTTCTTTTTCTTCTTTTTTTTATGTCTGCCCCCAGAATAGGCCCTTTCCTTTCTTTTTTTTTTTTGCATATTTTACATCATTTGTCATTCTTCTCTTTGTTGGCAAGCATCCGCATCTAAGCTACGCGGACATGCTAGATATTGGCTTTAGCCAAATTTGTGAGAAGCAATTGAGGCGGTGACACCGCGGGGGTCAGCTCTCTTCCAGACAGGCATTTGGTAAGGGCGCAGTGGGTCCACCTTGTACTCACCCATCTGTAATTCTTGATCAGGCCTTCAATAACGTTCTTGAACACATACCAATCATCAATGGGATGCCCTAACATTTGGTGATAAGGACAGAAGTGTGGATCATCTTTTCTTTCGAAATCGCTTGGTTTCTTCGACTCCAGAAGCACTACTGTGCTGCATTGATAGGCCCACTTAAAAAGAGCTCTAGTCTTATCCTTGGGAAAGAAGTATGGTTTCATCATTTTGTCTCTTAATGAGGGCCCTTGCTTTGCCAGCTCGGCGGAAGAAAGGCTGGTTGCCTCTTTCATTTTCTTCTTCTGTTGCTCAAAGGCTTCAAAATTTGAGGCGCAAATTTCTTCTTGTACTGGGTGTTTACTGGTTGGTTTATTCTTTTGGCTCGAGGCCGTAGAAGCCAAGCAAAGTTTTACCAGAACTACTTCGACATTGGCCACGACGTCACTTAAACTGTTCAAAGGTTGTTACTTCAATGTCAATGAACCATCGTAGAATTTTTATTCTCAAATTTTCATTATAGATTTGAATAGAGTCCCCGTAGCTAGGTGGATGCTGACACCTTTCACAGAGATTCCTCCACCTTCTTATGTAGTCTATAGCAGACTCGTTATCTTTTTGTTTGGATGCTTGTAATTCGGCCTCAGTGAGCTCTTCTTCGGCCGTCTTCATATTTATTGTTCGTTCCGCCCTTAGCTCGTCCGACTGCATGCGCGACCTCATTGGCACCATCGTCAGAGATGCTTTAGTTGCCCCCTGACTTGCCCAGGGGATTGTGTGTTGGAATGGTTGGGGGAGAATACCTCCTATATGATCATGTACTATTGTCATGCGGCTGATGACCCAGGTCCTTCGACCTTTGATTGGGGTCTTTGTGGTAGTTTATTTCGATGACATCCTCATCCGCTTGAGACAACAGTAAACTAAGGCGCCATATAGTTCCAGCCAATCCATGCCTAGAATCGCGTCGTACTCGGTCAACCGTAATGCGTAAAGTCTCGCTGGCAGTTTTTGACCACTGACTAGAACCGGAGAATTTTCCAGGCACAAAGGAGTGGACATGTAATCGCCAGACGACAACTCCACAAGCATCTCACAGGAAATTTCATTCATCAGCTCTTCGACACGAGCAATAAAATCCTCGAAGACAAAAGAATGGGTCACACCCGAATCAAAAAGAACACGCGCTGAACGACCATGAATCAAAACCATACCTTTGACCAGGTTTGACGCCAACGCCTCCGTATGAGTGATGTGAGTAACCCTGGCTCTCGGCGAACAGCTAGCTACAGACGACTGCTGGGAAGGAGTGAGAACTGGTAGGTAAAACGGTTGAGGTTGAGACGGCGGAGGAAGATGAAACTGCGGCTGCTGTGGCTGGGGAGTCTGCGAGAACTGCATTATCTGCGGCCTCAACGGATAGTTTTGGGAGATGTGCCCTTGCTGATCACAACGATAGCAGATGGGTGGCAGGGAACACGGCACGCCCGGATGGCTGCCACCACACTTGGAACACAACCTCGATTGAGAAGTAGCAAAATCCTGACGCGGTCGAACGGAAGAAACGGAATGTTGACTCGAATCAGAAAATGCCGACTGATCGAACTTCTTTTTCTTGGACTTCTTAAATCGAAATCCCTTGCCCTGGAATTGCGGGAAGGAAGTACCACCGGTAGAAGAGAAAGTGGGAGGAGCTCCTGGAACAGACGGCTGGTAGGGCGGCTGATGCTGTACGGCCGGCTGAACTATCCCAGCATGAGGAAGTCCCTGGGTCCTCGCCAACTCTAACTCTAACGCAACGGCTACTTGGTACGCAGAATCTAACTCAGCTACACGGGTCGCGAACAACGACAGGCTCAACTCTGCTTTTAGTCCGCACAGAAACTACTGAGTCTTAACGACTTCATCAGCGAAAATGTGGGGCACATACCGACCCAACTCAATGAACTTGTCTCGGTATTACAGCACTGACATCTCGCCCTGCGTTAGTTCCAGAAATTGGTACATCTTGGCTAACTTCAGGCAGGCCGGAGTGTAGGCACGCTTGAATGCAGCAACAAACTCCGCCTATGTGATCTGTCGCGAATGTTGTAGCCGACGCGCTCAGCTGGAAACCAATGGGAATACTGTCAAGTCTCATGAAAGGTATGACTAATCTTATTGTTAACTTTGTTCAGTTGAATCTAGATATTAATGGGGAGAAAGAAGAGTGCCTTATTGCCAATATCCAGTCACAACCTACATTGATAGAAGACCTAATCAAGTTGTAAGAGAATGATCCTACATTGATGGAAATCAAGGATAATGTTGATCAACAGCTAGATTTCTCTATTACAGCTGATAGAAGATTGCTATTCTGAGGTCGGATCTGTATATCGGATCATGCTGATACTAAAAAGCTAGTTTTGGATGAAGCACATAAATTAAGGTATGCCATTCACCCTGGTGCTACCAAGATGTTCCAAGACCTTAAAAGGAATTATTGGTGGCCCAGTATGAAAAGAGAAGTGGCGGACTACGTGTCACGCTGCCTTACTTGTCAACAAGTTAAGGTAGAATATCAAAGGCCCGTTGGAAAGTTACATCCCTTGGAGATTCCCGAGTGAAAATAGGAGAGTGTATGAATGAATTTCATCATGGGTTTACCTAGGTCAAGAGGAGGACATGACGGTATTTGGGTGATCATTGATCGCTTGACCAAATCGGCTCACTTTCTACCTATTAAGAGTCGATGGTCCGTGGATGTCTTGGCTGACTTGTATCTAAAGGAAATTGTGAAACTACATGGAGTCCCTATCACTATTATATCTGATGGAGACCCATGATTCACGTCTCAATTCTGGAAGGGTCTACAACATTCATTGGGGACCCGATTGAATTTCAGTACTGCATTCCATCCACAAACTGATGGTCAAACTAAAAGAACCAATCACGTGGGGGAAGATATGCTCAGGGCATGTGCAATTAATTTTGGTGGAAGCTGGCACGACCACTTGCCTCTAGTGGAGTTTGCCTACAATAATAGTTATCAATCTAGCATTCAGATGACACTGTTCTAGGCACTGTATGGTAGGAATTGCCATTCACCTATATGCTGGGATGAGGTTGGAGAAAGATAAATTCTAGGCCCTGATCTTATTTGAGACACAACTGAAAAAGTGAAGCTGATTAGAGAAAGACTCCAGATGGCTTAGGATAGACAAAAGGCTTATGTTGATATCAGAAGAAGAGATATGGAATTTCAAGTGGGAGATCATGTCACTAAAACCTGTATAACAAACGAACCCAATTTTAATATATATCAGACCTCACGATCATAGGCCATGAGAACCAAACTTAAAACCCATGTACGTAGACAGGCTTAAAACCAACGACCACGCCAGCCCTTTTGGATTTCTTTCCATCAAACAGTTCCTATAGCATGCCACCACGTTGCATGCGTTGTAAGCTTTAGGGTTTCACATGCAAAATGAAGCAAGCAAATATTGTATTGGCAGGGAGAGGGATCAGCGGGCCATACTGGGAAATCCTTGTTGCATTTAGCATTTTAACACCCCCGTTAGGCTTTCTCACCCTATAAGTAAACCCCTCTATCGAATGTGTGGTGGCCATTGCTGCCACTCCGTTCGAGGGAAGCCTTGCTGTGTTCGTTTCCTCTACTGTTGTGGCTGCGACGTGAAGACGTGGTCATCTTCCTTCTTCTTCATCTTCCTCCTTTCTACTGCAGTTGCGGTTGCTATGCGTGAGCATGTAGGAAGAGCTTTTGTTTCCCTTCCTCTCTCGTTCTGGTGCTACTGCATGCTGTGAAACCTTGCAGCTTCCTCTTCCTCCTGCTGACATACGTGAAGAAGAGAGTGTTGTGGGCTTCTATTTTCTTCCTCTGCTTGCATCCAAATCATGTAGGTGTTCTTAATACTCAAGCAAAACCTTATTAATCACTGAATTCAAGTTTTTGCTTCACGTAAAACAAATCCACGTATGCTTAAAAAAAATTATCTATTAAATCATATGCCTAAAAATCATAAATTTTATATTACTAGAATCATCATGACTTTCTCTAAATTTTCATGTATTTATATGGTGTATTAACTAGTTAAGAATTAAATTTATTAAATAAATGAATTCTAAAATTTAACACGGTGAATCATCAGAATCACTGTAGCATGCTAGTTATGGGTTTTTACTTTGTCGGCATGTTCGTGGGTGCCGGAGTGTTCTTTGGTCATGAAATTTTACGAGCGTATTACTGGGATAGTGATCGAGATAGTGGGGGTGGTACCTCCTTTTTTCGATCCTCCTAACCCAAAATAGCCCTCCTCTCAAGTAAAATTTTTTTTGAACATCATGTTAGGTAGAGTGTTTCGAGCTCTTCAATTTGACATATAGATTGCGCGATTTCGACGTGTATACATCAAGAACTTGGGATTTAAAGGGGGTGATCGTACCGGGAAGGGGGTTGGGAAGGGGGATGACTAAGACTTTCGACCATCCGTCTTCCCTATATTTTGGATTGAAAATCTCTTTGAAGTAGGGATCTAAGAAAATCTAGTATGCGCGTAATGCAGTAAAACGAATTAAAGTGCAGCAAGATAGAGATCAAAGGAAGAAAGACGAGGTTTGCCCGTCGACCAACAGGGGGTGGCCAACTGTGTGGCTATTCAAAGGTGGTAGGTGGCCATGTCGATGGCTACCTCCTAGAACCTGGGACTGTCCCACGATGGAGCTCTTCGACTTTGGGTTCTACTTCTCGGGGAAGGTCGGGGAAGGTGCTCTCGTCCTCACAGCTCTCTCTCTAGGCTCACCGAGCTGCCCGCCTTGCCTCCCGAAATGTCTAGCCCCCCTGGAGAGATTCTTCCCGATGAGTTTTTGTATATGGGGGATTTCCCTCCATGAAAAACCCTTGAAGATAGATTCAAAATCCTTTTTGACCACTTCTGTGGTGAGAACATGCGACACTACATGTGCCTCGACCCCCGGAGTGGGAACAACTGTGGAGGATGTGCCCAGAGTGGGCAGAATAGTGGAGTTGACTACGGATACCAGGAGGCGGCCATGTCGATGACTGTTTCAAGGGAGTTGGGCCACCAAGGTTGTGGCCGCCTTGAGGGTTGGGCGGCCAGGTGTTTGGCTACCTTAGGCAATCACAGTGTTGATCGATCCCAGTGTTAACATCGTCGATAGTCCCTTTGTCTACCAGAGGTTTCTTTGGAGAAGAAACGGGGGCAGCAACAACATTTCACATTCAAAAATCTGCCCACATCCTACAAAAGTAGCTCATGACTAGCTTTTTCGAATTCCCATCACCGGCTCACCTTGCGTCTCATTCTCTCTCCAAGCATAATCCCCATTGCACGGAAGCTAATGGGGGTGTAAGGACGTCTGGAATTGCTCATTTCTTGTCGGGGTATTCCAATCATTGGAATGCCCTCCATTGCGATGTCAAAAGTGTCCTAAAAATTGATCTTGGGTAACTTTTGACGATTTCAAACTCCCCTTTTTTTTCTCTCTCTCCCCTCCTATAATCTATTTTTGAGAAAAGTTGAAGTGACATGACTAACTATGAAAACAATTATAGATGGTGGAGATTACAATGATTAGAATCTCCCAATTAAAGGCTTGGAGATTCAAGATTCCCAATTTCCTTTCTGCAGGTCTCTGACGGATCATCACAGGCGCGTTACGCTACTGTGGTGCATCAAGGCTAGTCCATTACGCTTTACAGAGTTACAGATCGCAGTTTCTGGTTTTCTCTCTCCTACGGGTAGGTGCTTCATCCACCTATTCTAAGGTACGTTTCAAGTCTTCGGCTTGTTATTTACCTTAGTGGCAATCACGTTCTTTCTTAGTTTGGGCAATAGGTCTCTCTCCCATCATATCTTTCCTTTACTTACTTGTTCCACCCCTTGCGGTGTGTTTTCTTTTCTTCCTTGATCCACTCCCCGGCGTGTGTTTTTATTTCTTCTTTAGTTTAGTTTTGATAGAGATTACTTATCCATGCTTGGATATCATGGTGGTTGCATAGGTGTATGCTGCACATGCTTATTGGTTGAGTGATTACATTTATTCATAAATCTGCATAGTTGATCATATGATCTTGCAAGAAAAGGAATATCATCTCATCAATCACACAAATAACTATCAACAGGCCCCAGTGTTGGTGCTCCCTCAAGGGAATGATGGCTTCACTATTTACACAGATGCCTCTAGGATTGGCCTCGGTTGTGTACTAATGCAAAATGGCCGAGTGATCGCCTATGCCTCGAGACAGTTAAAGAACCATGAGAAGAACTACTCCACTCATGAACTGGAAATGGCAGCAGTGGTCCACGCTTTGCACATCTGGAGACACTATTTCTATGGGGTTTGGTTTGTGGTCTTCACTGACCATCAGAGCCTCAAATATATATTCACTCAGAAGGAACTCAATCTGAGGCAAAGGAGATGGGTCGAACTACTGAAGGACTATGACTTCACCTTGCAGTACCATCCAGGGAAGGTGAATGCGGTGGTAGATGCTCTCAGCCATAAATTGATGGCGTTGAGCTTGCATCGAGAGTGGTATATGATGGAGAGTGTGATTGAATCACGACCCAAAAAAGGGAAGTAATTCGGTCTCTTGGCCGGGTTGTCAGCTAGACCTACATACTTAGACAGGATTACTGAGGTGTAAATGTAGGATATGGCATTGTAGAAGCTACTAAATAATGAGGACTTCCATGTGGGGATCGATGGGCTTATAATGTTCCAAGAGAGGATCTGTGTACCGGATGATGTGGAATTGAAAAGGGACTCTTACTTCCTCTTCTTCTTCTTTTCCTCCTCTTCTCCCCTCCTTCTTCTTCCTCTTCTACTTCTCCGGCATCGTGGATGGCCGCCGGCCGGGCGTGCTGCAGACGGGGACGCCGGGCACGTCAGGCAATGAGGGCACAGGGCGTACCGTAGGCAGAGGGGCTAGGCGTGCCGGGTAGCATAGGGCACGGGTGTGTCGGGTAGAGAGTGGCACGGGGTGTCCTAGTGAAGCGGGGGCACAGGGTGTGCCGGTAAATAAAGGGGGGGCACGAGTGTGCCGGTGAACAAGGGGGGCACGAGTGTGCCGAGCAGAGGGCACAGGTAGTGTGCCGGGGTGATGATGGTGAAGCGGGGGCACAGGGTGTGCCGGTAAAAAAAAAGGGGGGGCACGAGTGTGCCGGTGAACAAGGGGGGCATGAGTGTGCCTAGCAGAGGGCACATGTAGTGTGCTAGGGTGATGACGCCACCACGTGTGCCGGGTAGGGCTTCACCGAGTGTGCTGGGCAGAGGCTCCCACGGGTGTGCCGGGGAAGACTGCCGCGGGTGTGCCGGAGAAGGGACACTGGGGCTGTGCCGGTGAAGTAGGGCATGGAGTGTGCCGGGTGAGGGCACAGAGGGTGTACCGGGCAAGGAAAGAAAGGGGGAGACTTCTTCAACCGAAGGAACTTCCGGTGTTGCCCTCGAGGCACACCGTGACTTTGTTGGGGCCGTCACTCCTTCTGGACACACACCCGTATTTTTCCCTTACGCCTCTGGCCTCGGGGAGATTCTGCCAAAATTTCATCAGAAATTATCGGCGTCTTATTCATTTCAATTGTAGCATAGCCCCTTCATAATTTTAAAGCATTTTCTTTGCTTGTGGCTCGTTCTGACCATGGATTTCTTGCACTTTTCAGATAAATGGCTGCTCCCAGTGGTTCTGTTGTTCCTGCTGCTGTCGGTGCCGAGTCTGCTTCCCTGCCCATGGTGCCAGCTGTCACATGGATCACTATCGAAGACTTAGACCGGGAGCATGCTGAGATAGCTGCATTGGCCGAGTCGTCGGGTTCTGACACCGAGACTATGGACTTCCGTAGGCTCGTCCGGGCTGAGGGCGGACGCACCTTTGACCGGGCCGCGGTGGACTATAGGAAGGATTACCCAAAGGATAAGCACCCGATCCGCTTCCTGAAGCATTTTAGTCACCGGGAGAAAAGCGACCTCCGAGTTGTGAGGGAAGCCGAGCAGGCCATCCTACAGTCTCGAGACAGTTTACTGTACAGCGTCCCCCGAAGCATTCCAATGTACCTGGTGGGAGAGGCTAGGGAATGGAAGCCCGTCCTAGGGATTGAAGCAGTGCTGCCGACAGAGGACAAGTTGGTGCGAGCACCTTAGTTTACCCCGGCTCGGTGGGACATGGCTACCGGGCGGGTCCAGGGCGAGCAACCCACTTTGGTTTATTCTTGGCCCCGCTGAAGTGGGGGTACAGAGAAGAGCCGTTTCTGCTGGACTGCCTAGCTGTCCGTTTCAAGCACGAACTGGCTTTGGGTTGGTTTGTGGAGTTGAAGCTCTAAGATGCGCACACCTTTCGGGAGGGAGCGGTGGAGTTCACGGAGTACGTCCTGTTCAACTATGCTCTGATACTGATTTGGGCCGGCATCTATCACAGTGTCTACACCTCTCGGTATGGCTACCCCATCTCAAAGGGGCTCTGCTGCGGGATGATTGAAGTCTGCAGTGTAGAGACTAACACTTTCTACACAGTAAAAGGCGAGACTTCACTGGATTTATGGAGCCTTAGTCAGCTGAGCGGCTTGCCCATTGACGGGGAGCCCTATGAAGAAGTATGCCTCCCCGACCTTATTAAGGATGAAACCAACGGGGACGGCTTCTATTCTCTTGGCTATTCCTATCGGTACCTGATGAAGGCGTACCGGGAGTTATACCAGTTGGTACATGGTGGGAAGCAGCCTCCCCGTGGAGATAGGAAGAGGGTTCGCATGGCCCTATGGTCATAGTACTTCTATGATGGGCTGAAGTAGTATGAAGACTTCCTATGCATCGACACTGCTGTCGCTCGCAAGAAGCGTAGCAAGGCCAAAACTGACGTGAAGATCTGCTCCTAAGGATGTCGAAGTGGCCCTAACCCGACAGGGGTCGACCCGTTGACACATTGCACGGCCTACCTGACGTACTGGCTGTGCTCATTCTCCATGCCATACGGAGACGAGACTGTCATCCGGCCAGACGCAATCTTCCCAGCCTGTCAGATGGCATGGGGAATCAAATTGTCTTTGTGCCCGACGGCCCTCTATCTGATATACAAGGCTATCAGGGACGTTAGCGTTCATCAGTTCCCGAGTCAAGCTCGGTATGTCTGCCCACTGCACTTCTTCAACGCGTGGGTCTGCTCCTTGTTCCCCGAGTACACTTCACGCACCCTCCAGGGCTGGGGACTAGTTCCGCAGATGTTGGAGTTTGCGAGTGCAGAGTTGGGCATGACGTCCCAGCAATTGTATCACATCTGGGGCCGATTGACGGTAGTTCCTCAGGACGCAGTAGGCACTATTCACTTTTGGACGCTGGCCGCACACTCGAGTCCCCTGGTGAACAACAAGAGGGAGTGCAAAGACGACCAGGTGGACAAATATGTTCATCCGATTAGCCAACAGAACGTCATCCGCCCGTTGTTGAAGCCAGAGCTCAGAGACTGGGCGTTGTCCATCCGCCCGAGTGTGCTGGTATTCAGAAAGGGGGACACCGCATGGCTAGAGCCGTATTACCCCTTCCGGTTCAGGTGGAATTTCAGATATGATCAACATATCTTGGTGCACAGCGCCCAATTCGGCTTGCCCGTGCGAAGCCTCCGGGGAAGCTTGACTCCTGAGAATGCCAGGACCTAGTGGGACTTCTTCCATCTGGTAGACACTGCAACCTTTAGGGTACCGGCCCCTGGCCGTGTTCCGCGGGTGACTGCCGAGTATATAAAATGGTGGAATGCCCGGACAGCCTTCTATCGGTCGTGCAAGACCGATTGCTGGGATGGGGCAGAGAGGAAATTCTTGAGTAGGCAGTCAGTGCCGGTGCTCGACATCGACCCGGAGCACCTCCTTCGGCTGAAGAACAAGAAGGAGAAGGAGGTGGCTACATATTTGGCTGCGCGCCGGGAGGCTCGGGAGGCCAGGCCAACACCGTAGGTCAAACTACCTCCAGTAGCAAAGGATAATTTCAAGAAGGCCTTGAGGGATCTATGTCGCATCGGGGGTGAACGTCTAGAGCTCATCAATTACCCATTCCCCATGGAGAAAGAAGGCACCCCTGCGAAGAGCTGGCGTCTAGAGAGGGACCCGATATGCCTGTACCGCACATTCATGAGGAGGGAGGAGTGGAAGCCCGAAAATTACAAGGACACCACATGGCTGTACGTTTAGACCAAAATATGCATCAACCTTCTAAGACTTAGATGTGCATTGACCTTACTTGTCAAGGAGCTGACTTACAATTTTGAATGGTTTACCTGTTGTCAGTTCTTGAACAGTGGCATTGACCTACGTTGACTTACGTTGATCTTTTATTTTTCATGCTTCTATAAATGTGATGATATCATTAATTCATGCATAAAGGTTGTATCATCAAGGTTAAATATAATGAGACATAATGTTTGACCTTATCAAAATCACTGAGGCACAACAATCACCTTGTCGGAGAGCAAAGGAGCAGATCCAATAAGTCAAATATGCAATACAATGAGTGACTATATCAACGCCGGTAGGATTGGGGCCTCCTTCTTGCCCCTCTTTCAATGCGGATGGGAAAGCGGCCTGTCATCGACCCTCTTCTTCCACTTGACAGGAGTCGATACTACCGAGGGGAAGTCTTTATATTTTCGCTCCCCGCTAAAGAAATATTGGAGCCAAGTGCCTATCCTCACGTGCCTCTTCTCCCCTGGCTTGCACGTTTCACGGGTATCGCACGAAGATTGGCAAAGCATATGATATGCCTTCCTCAAATAATGATAGGCGAAGCTGGTCAGATATCGGCCCTCGCTATAATGTTTTGGATCCTTCAGATAGTAATTAGAGAGCTTTTGGACACTTTCGTGGGTCCTGAATTGTGTTTTACGATACACATGGATTTTTCCCCTATATAAGTTACGAAATCCAGTGGAGAGTTGACCGTTGAGTTATGAGACTCAGGGATGCTGCTGATGCGTTGTGCTCTTTCTGATGATTACGTAGGCTATTTTTTCATAATTATTTAAATTTATGAAATTTCAGGCGAAAAATCAGATTTAAGAAAATTTCACAATTTCCTTTTCTTTTTTATTCCTTAACCTCCTGTCTCCTCCCTAACGTTTCTCATTTCTCACCCTCTGTTCTCTCTCCTCATTTCTCCTCTCCCCTGGGCACACAACCGTGGCAGAACTGGGTGAGGTGGCGATGGCGTGGACCTGACCTGGTGTGTGATGGCGTGAAGATCGGAGCATGACATTAGTGTTGTAGCGCCCGTGCCTTAATGGATCCGTAGTGGTTCGGACCTGGATCCGCTTCTATCAGTTCTGTCGATTTTTACAGATTTTTTAGCTATTTTCTGGTATTTTTTTGCTCAGTTCCCTGTTTGAACAGAACACGGCAACAGGTTTCCGTTTTATAGTTCTCAATGAAATAGTGCCTTGTCTGGGGGCGCTATTTTAATTGGCGATAGCGATAGGGGCGTCAGTTAGTAAATTGCCGTCTTTGCAGAAAGTCTTCATTTTAGTAATTGGCGCCTTGAGTTAGGGCGTTATTTACTTTCCTTATTCCAAGTAGGATTCTTACCGTTTGGTTGAAATGATTTGACGCCTTTTTAAACGGTCGTTTGTTGATTAAGTGACGCCTGTTCAAAGAGCCGTTATTTAACGAAATGGCGACTTGATGTAAGTCGCTATTTATAATTTTCTTTATTTTGAAATTTCAGGGTTGTTAAACCCTCCCCCACTTAAAAGAATTTGGTCCCCAAATTCACTTGCATATAAATGTGGAGAGTGTAGGGTATATACCTCCTAGAATAAGTTAGGGAATCACTTCCTCATTGACTCCTCGATTTTTCATGTAGCTTCATGTTTCGAATATTTATTCCACTGCACCTTTACCATAGGAATAGTCTTATTCCGTAGTGTGCATACCTCTTGGTCGAGGATCTTCATAGGTCATTGTTCATAGGTGAGATCCTTTCGAATCGCCAAGTCTCCATAGTCAATAATATGTGACAGATCATGCACATATTTCTTTAACATAGAAATGTGAAACACATTATGCATTTCGGACAACTGAGGAGGAAGAGCGAAGCGGTAGGCAATCTCACCAACTTTTTCTAATACCTCAAATGGTCCGATAAATGTTGGCGTAAGCTTACCCTTAACACCTAATCTCCTTATTACTTGTCCAGGTGATATCTTGATAAACACATGGTCACCCTTTAGAAATTCGAGTTCCCTTCTTCGTGTGTCAGCGTAAGTCTTTTGTCTTGATTGGGCAACCTGAAGTCTTTCTCTGATTATGTCAATTTTCTCAGTGGTATCCCTTACCATTTCTGGGCCTAGTAGTTATTTCTCGCCAACTTTATCCCAGTATAAGGGTGATCGGCAACTCCTTCCGTATAAAACTTCAAAAGGTGCCATCTTTATACTTGCTTGGTAGCTATTATTATACACAAATTCGACCAAAGGCAAGTGATCATGCCAACTTCCATCAAAATCAATGATACATGCTCTAAGCATGTCTTCCACCACCTGATTTGTTCATGAACCGGTACTCGGGCGTCGCATTAGAAATTAACATCTTGATCTGGTCCCCCTCCGGAATGTGCCTTGGGACTTGCGCGGCCAGGCGACGCCAGCGATCTGCAAAGGCGCAGAACTCCTCGTTGGGCCTCATCTTCTCGTGGGCTAGATCCACAATGGAATATCTGGGCCCAATCTGGTCCTGATACTGTTGAATAAATTTATCTTGGACAACTTGAAAATTCACAATCTGCTCTTGAGGTAACGAAAAGAACCAATCTCGAGCTGGGCCTTCCAAAGACTGACCAAATAGATGCGCCATCAAGCATTGGTCATGTCAAAATTGGGCCGACTCACAAACGAACTCCTTCAAGTGCACATACGGGTCACCGACTCCACCATAACGGCGATATATGGGAATTTGTGAAGGAGGTGGAAGCTGAAGATCTTGAAATGCGAATGGAATACTTAAGGAGGATTGGGGATCAATTCGGAGTTAGAGTTCATCAATCTGGCGTTGGGATTGAGTGATCATCTCCTGGGTAGGGAGAGATCGAGAGGAATATGGGCCAACTTGAGCAAGAGGTTGTGAATTCAGACCATGATGATAATGAGCCAGATAAGAGGATCCGGACCGAGAAGGAGAAGAAAAGCCCATTCCGGAAGTGGAAGATATGTAGGCCTGGAAGGAATATGAGCATATGGACCCATTAGACCAGTAGCAACATAAGGAGAAGGGGAATGAGGCCCATTAAAGTAGAAAGGCCCATTAAGAAAAGAAGTACCTTGAAGGGAATAAGGCCCATTAGGAGAAGGCGGCCCATTTAGGGGATGAGGCCCATCATCAAGGTAAGAGGGCCCATTAAGAGAAGAAGGAGGCCCAAAAGAAGAAAGCCCACTAAAGGATGGAGGCCAATTAAGAGGATGAGGCCCACTATGAAAAGGAGGCCCATTAAGGTGATTTACAATAGGCTTTTGGGCCTGGGCAAGGTCCATTCGACGAACAAGAGATGAAAGGTGGGCCATAAGTTTGGCTCGTTCATCCGACGGATCGAAGGGGCCACGAGGAGATGGGCCCGCGTGGGAAGAGAAATCCACACAGGAATATGAAGATGAAGAAGGAGGGTACAAGGGATTAGGGTAGTGCTCTATGAGGGCAAATGGAGACTTAATACAAAAAATTTCAAGGAAAATACACAGTGATTAAAGTCCATAAGGTCCAGTACAGTCGACAGCTGGCATAGGGTTTTGTGTTTATTTACCACTTTATTTCTCACGTGAGAGTAAGAGTGTGCAGCGTTGGTGCTGTGAAGGTAGTTTTGGTTTTCGTCGAGGTGCCAGTGTGGGGCCTGAGGAGTGAGATAGAGAGCTCTCTTCCCCAGAGGTGGCAGCCCTGGTTATGTTGCGTTGGGCAGAGGTTGCCGGTAGGTGTGTAACGACCCAACATCTGAGCATCCGGTGAACACGATAACCACTTGGATCCTGAGATGCCACCTAAGAGGTGTAAGGTTCCGAAGGGTTAGAAAGGTGTGTGGAGGTGCATTGAAATTTGAAATAAATGTAGCAACAACTATATATTAATGAACAAGATTGTTAAATTAACAAAAATAAAATTATATTTTTAATTAAATAAATTAAACTATAGAGCTAAAATAAAGTCCAGTCCAACTAAAGTACAGTCTACAAGAAGAGAAACATACTCTGATGTCAGGGGCAGCCTAACACTGGCAAAGCTGACTCCATTGGCACTAAATAAAAACATTGAACAAGTTGCCCCGTCACTTAATATAGATGGCTTTGTTCAAGGGTTTCCAGCTATAGAACAATATATAGCCAACACTGAATTTCAAGAGAAGAAATAAAAAAAGTGATGGATGTCACGCTTTCCTGAACCCCATTCACTACGCTATTCCACACTAAATCTGTTACCATCCTCCACTGGATCTTCATCTTTTAGATCCGATCTTCCACCCATCCTTCCCGTTGTCCATGATCCACTTCCCTCTTCAGTCTCCACCTCTCCAAATCGAGACGCAGCATCAATTCATATGATGAATTCCAACGTTGGCACATCTCGATCAGATCCAGTATACATCACTCCTGATAACTGTGAATGACCTCCAAAATTGGCATATACTACCACTACGCCTGAACAATTGCAAAAAGAACGAGTTGAATTGAATGCCGATACAAGTTATTTACTGCTACACAGTGCCGACAGCTCACAGTTACAAAAGGATGAAATTAGACAGTTAAATTATATAACGCATTGGACCACATTTGCAGAAAAGAATTTCAGAAAAATAGAATCCTAATTTGCTCAAATTACGTAAAATATGGAGCTCCTTCAAACAACTGTCAATGATCTAAAATCGAGACTAAAATACTTCCTTGCAGGATGACAACTCTACACAAGAAGGAGAAATACCTCGGAATGCTACTTTGCTACAGGACAAGCGTCGAAAGGAGGGTATCTCTTCACAGTCTGAGAAAGACACTAAGTTAAAGGAAGATCTGTTGCTGTGCCTACTCGAAGAAAGAGGTTTATATTTCTTGAAGAAAGGAAGATCTCTACGATACGACGGCAAAGAACACAAGGAAGATAGGGAAAGCTCTGTCTGACGAATACGTGTTAAGTCTAACGAGCATGTGGAAGAGCCTAACGTACACAAAATTGAGTTTAACGGCTACGAAAATGAACCTAACGGAATCTTTCTAGGCAGCTATAAATATAAAAGTAGTATGCAGAATGTGTGAACAAGAAGAAGAATGGATGCACACCCCACTCTTCATGCGAGAATAGACTGAGCAATCCAAATCTCCAGCAAAAAGCCTGCATTGCAGAGTTGAGAGAAACACAACCTCAATCCGTCCTCAACTCCACTTTCGTTGGAAGCGTTTGCGAAGAAGAAGCTCCTACAATCTCTCTGCTTCACTCATCTCAGCTTCTTCATTAAGCCTTCTGCGATACTATGTTTTTTCTTTAGAAGACTCCTTTAACCTTCAGTTCAAGATTGTTTGTTTTCCGTTCTTAGTTTACCTTCTTGAACTAACTGCGATAATTGTACACAATCTGCCTGTTCGAGAGGCAATCACTATGTAATCCCATTTGAAAAGTGGTACCCTTCTCCTTGAGGGGAGAAGCTCCTTCTCGAGGGCAAGAGGGACCAATAGGAGGTCAATTTCTTACAAGTTTGGCTGATACCAGGAAATCAGTTGGGACTCTAATTGAAAGAGTGCCCGTGGTGTGGCTGAACACCTAAACAAAAACAACTAGGATTCTTTGAAGAAAGAGTGCTTGTGGTGTGGCTGAACACCTTAGCAAAAATAACCAAGTGTAACTGTTCCTGGTGCGGAAAGTTAGTGGAAACCCCAGTAGTTGCTGGGGACTAGACGTAGGATTGACTTGAGGGTCAGGGCCGAACCAATATAAAATTACTATGTATATTTGTATGATTGTTGTTATCTCTTTAATTCTGGTGACACTACAACCACAGTGTTTTACATTTCCACATTGCATTCATCTTAATCGCTCTTTCATTACAATTAATCACCGGCTCCATGGTTAACACTGCCTTGTGCCACTTGCTGTAATGCCTGTGCAAAACCTTGCACGGTGCACTGCATCTCGAGCCATTGCACTCTTTCAGTGGCCATGATACTACAAGAGAATTTAAGCATACTAAGTATCATGTTTAATTATAAGGTCGAATGTCATTATAGAACTTAACCCATGGCTCTACCCATCTTACTGCGTATATGGTGTAAACCTATCCTTGGACTTGGGTTCCTTAGGAAATTAAAATCATAGGCTCTGATACCATGAAGGCTGTCACGCCCCGAGCGCGGAAGGAACCCGGGGTGCACGATGAGTCTATATCGATCATGTCAATCAGAGCAATAAGACCTTTTTTTGACATAAAGATAGACTGTGCAAAAGACTAGATAAATAATAACTAAGATTTTTTATTTCTAAAATAATACCAATATTCTAAGATGACATTTATCTAAATAACCACAATGATAATGCCCTAAATTAAATGATAATGTCCCAAATTAAATCATAAGGTTACAAGTCTTAACATGTTTCGACCAGCTAGACCAATATAATTGGGAGTACAAAGCAAGGACTCAAGCTACAAAGGACACGACTAGCTGACAATTCAACAGTTGGTGTTCTAGCACTCATCATTCGGTCTCATTCCCATCCGGGTGGTGGTCACTATCCAAGTTACCTAAAAAATGTTACAATGCAACTAAATCAGTGAATGGCTCAGTAGAAATTATATCTCAAGTTCTAACAATCTTTAAGTAAATTACATGTTGCATGCAATGCAGGTATAGCTATGCATGATGGACGAGCAAGATATCAAGAACTGTATAGAAAGAATATCACATGATATCAAGAACTGTATAGAAAGAATATCGCATGATTTCAAGTATCAATAAGATACTAGCAAGTGATTGCACAATATTTTTCAAGAGAGTAAGAATCAATGTTCAAGTGAGTAATATCAAGCACATGTATTATCAAATACGTGTAACTGGAATTGGCTATTTCATTCATTTCATTCAAGTAAGTACTTTGCCCTTTTTCAAGCCATGCAAGTCAAGTAATTATCCTTTTTCGGGCCACGCAAGTCAAGTCACGAGAGAGTGAGTGGGATGTCTAAAGTTTAGCAAGCAAGTAGTTTGGTGCAATGCTTAAACACCATGATCATTCAACTCATGCACCAAATAGCAGGATTAGATCTGCAGATCGTTGGATCTGTTGAATCAGACACCCGCTCTGATACCAATTGTTGTGATAGTGGTGCTAGCAGATATGTGCACGGCTGAAATCCAGAGGGGGGGTGAATGGATCCCGTTCAAAACTTTTGCAAAATTAGAAGTTTAAACTACACTCAAAGTGAATGAATAAAATAGCTATGCTCTCTCACTGAATAAACTCCTCACGAAAGACTAATATCAAGCATTATGTATGCAAATCAGTATCACACAAAAATGCTGGGAATAACCAACAACCAATTCTTGTACGAGGCGGAGGTTCGATCTAGGATCTTCTCATGCAAGAGGTGGCATTCCGGATAGGCCTAACCTATCTTTCCAGCCACACCTTTCCATATACTTCTTGGTTGAAGGCAAACACAAATCATATGAATCAAAATGCAATAAGTATTACATGCCTATTAAGAATGGTCCTAGGCATACATCTAAATGAAGCATTAAGGAGATATGCAATCACATAATGGAGACAAGAACTTTAAGGTGGTTCGGTCTCAACCTTGAGACCTATGTCCACCCCTCACTCAAACTAGAGTGAGGCTTCCCGCTGATACATAGCTTAAGCCCGTTGATCCATAGCTTCGGGGACGAATCCCTACAAACTCCTGATCCATAGTTTTGGGGATTAAATCCCAGACCACTGAGCCTCACAGCTTGCTGTCCGAGGAATTACTCCTCGCCACTGAGCAACACAGCTTGCTCCACTGCCTAACAGCTTGAAGATAGAGTCAAAAGAAAACACCAAAGAACAAAACAATGTACAGATAAAGCTCGAGAAATAATGTAGCTCTGATGAGCATTTGATTCTAGATCTAATCTAGAAATTGAGACTTCAACAACTATCTCTTCTCTGACTTCTTCTCCTCTCTCCAATACTCTATTTTGCAGTGGCTCTCTCTCACTCTTCTGCTACTAGCACTCCCTCTAGTTTGCCACCAGAGAGATCTGGTCTCTGCTCCCTTTTTCTCTATAGTCTCACTCATATTGTATGCTCTAGATTCTCTCTCACTTCTCTTTCTCTTATGCTACCAGCACTGCTTCAACACTCTCTTCTTCACTCTATTGCTTCTCTCCTATTATTCTCTATCTGTTATCTTCTTCGAATGAGAGATCTGCCTTTCATCCACTGGACGACAATGGTCTTAGTGGAATGACTAAGAGGAAAAAAAAAAGGGAAGAGGCTAGCGACGCAAGTGCATCAGCAAGAATGTTCTGAGAATGAAGAGTATGGATATTGATAAGCTTGCAGAACTATCTAGTCAAGAGCGTGACCAAATCCTGGTAGGGCTTAAGTTTAAGGTCACGGGTGCGGTAAGTTGAAAGGACTTGACGCAGCACCAACTAAGAGTCTCCTGTGATGTTCAGATACCGTGCGCCTAAGAGATAGGCATGCTTCAGAGCAGCAAGGAGAGCCTCATACTAGGCTATGTTATTCATGGCAGGAAAAGAGAGTTAATAAGCAATGGGGATGGTCACTCCCTCTGGAGTGAGAAGGACGATGTCGATCCCATGGCCCTAAGAATTTAGTGCACCGTCGAAGTGTAAAGACCAGAAGGGGTGATGAGTAATTGTACCAAGGTGTTCGTTAGGAAACCCGTCCGGGATCAAATCAGTGCAAGGGATTGGAGAGTGAGCAAGATGCTCAGCGATAGCATATCCCTTGATCCCCTTTTGAACAACGAAGGTGATACCAAACTGTGAGGGAAAGCTCTGCCAGCCAGCTAATCTGCTAGAACGGACGGGCTTTTCTAAGAGATAGCGGATTAGGTCCATTCTAGAAATCAACTTGACCTCATGGGCAAGAAAGTAGTGCTTGAGCTTCTGAGCTACCCATACTAATGCTGCGCAGGTTTTCTCCATGGCAGTATACTTAGACTCAATAGGATTAGATAATCTAGAAAGATAGTATGCTGCCCTTTCTCTTCCTTCATCGTCCACTTAAGCCAGGACAGCTCCTAGGGAGTCCTCAAGAACAGAAATGTACAATATCAGGGGTTTTCCAGGGACGAGAGGTTATAGAACTGGGGGATAAGATAGATAAACCTTAAAATCTTTGTAGGCCTTCTGGCATTGCTCATTCCATTAGAATTTGACCCCCGCCTTTAACAATTCATAGAATGGGTGGCACCTTTGTGAATGTTAAGATATGAATCTTCTGATGAATTGTAAATGCCTGATCAAACCTCGAAGTTCGATAATATTCTTCGGCAGAGGAATGTCCATAATGGCCTTTGCCTTATTCAGATCAATCTGAATCCTCTGCTTGCTAACTATGAACCCTAGCAATTTCCCCGATGTAATCATATATTAATATAGTTATTATAATTGTAGGACCATGGCCGCAGAGTGTGCACAATGGCGCGATATGCAACGGACCGTCAGGGGTCTTACTCAAGCACTCCAACAGGTAGCACAAGGAGGTGCACACCGTGGAGCGGGAAACCTCCACCAAAGTTTCAGAAACATGAATCCTCCTAAGTTCATGGGATCCACTGATCCAGATGATGTCGAACATTGGATCAGAGAAACCAAACGTATCTTTTGGGTTATGCAATGTACGGACCAAGAGAAGGTCTTGTTAGTAACATTTCAACTGGAAAGGGATGCCCGATGCTAGTGGGAGTTAGTAGAAGCCACATTAGACCAGGCTCAGGTTACATGGGAGGAATTTGTAGAACATTTCAACAATAAGTATTTCTCAGATCGAGTCCAGGTGAAAAAGGCCGCCGAATTTGCCACACTCAAGCAACGATCATTATCGGTGGCCGAGTATGAGGCATAATTCTCGAGACTATCTCGGTATGCTAAACACCTAGTTAGTACTAGGAAGATGAAAGGTAGATGATTTTTAAATGGGCTCAGGCCCTAGTATATCACACAACTGGCCTCGATGGACATACAAGTCTACTCGGAGATCGTAAGGCGGGCCCAGTTACTAGAAGATGCCACGGAACTATCCGATAGAATTCATGGGAGAGATAAGAAGTAACATGTCACTAGCTCCGGTTCCTCCAAACCCAATTTCAACAAGAAAAGGCCAAGTTATGGAGGAGAGTCCTCTCAGGAGAAGAAAGTCAAAAATAATAACAAGCCATTCTCCATCACCAGCACACCTTCCAAAGTGGTGTGTAAACATTGCGATAATGTCGGACACAAGGCCGATGAATGCTAGAGAAAACTTAGAGCTTGTCTCCGTTATGGGAGCCGTAATCATCGGATTCCTAATTGTCCTTTGCTCAATGATCAAGCTGGTGACGAGAAGCGCCCGGTGACAAAGAATGCACGTCTCCAAGCTATTAAGGAGGCAGATCAAGATGAAGGCGGATTAGTAGAAGGTACACTAAAAGTTTGTTCCAAGTCTGCACATGTCTTATTTGATACTGGTGCATCGCATTCCTTTATTTCCAAGAAGTTTGCCGATCCTTTGCTTATGGAACCAGAATGGATAAAATTAGTTATTTCAACTCCTCTCGGATTCACTTGGACATTTTTCTTTATCCATAAAAAATGAAATTTTTGATGAATTTGTTATGTTTAGCAGACAGGCAGAAGGATGGCAAATACAAGATCATGAACCTAAGGAGTGATCATGGCACCGAGTTTGAGAATGAAAGGCTCAAGGAGTTCTGTGAAGAGAATGGGATAAGTCATAACTTCTCAAGTGCCAAAACTCCATAGCAAATTGATGTAGCTAAATGGATGAATCAGATCTTGGTGGAGATGGCAAGCACAATATTGAACGAGATAAATCTCTCCAAGTACATATGGGCAGAAGCAGTCAATACTACTTGCTACATCATCAACCGTGCCATGATCAGGCCCATCTTAAAGAAGACACCCTGCGAACTATACAAAGGAAGGAAGCCCGAGGTCAGCCACTTCAAGCTGTTTGGATGCCCCTATATGATTCACAATAATAGTAAGGAGGATCTTGATAAGTTTGATACTAAGTCTGATAAAGGCATATTTCTAGGAAATGTGCAACAGATCAGCGGGCATTTAGGGTGTTTAATATGAAGAATCTAGTAGTAGAAATTTCTACAATTGTCAGCTTTTTAGAGATAGATGTTACGGACAATGAGCCAAGAGACTCATTGTTTGTTGACCATGCAGGTGGCAAGTCAAGAAATGTAAATGATGGAGGAAATAGCCAATAGTGATAAAAGAAGGATGAGATGGATTCAACAATTGGAACAAAAGGAACGGATGAACCTCCAATTGAAAGCCTAAGGCAAAACGATTCGCCGGATGTAGCTCTACCCAAGGAATGGAGCTATGCTAAAAGCCATCTGCCTAAAAACATAATAGGTGATCCATAGTTCGGGTAAGTACATGCCCTCAACTTCAACATTTTAATCATGCAGCATTCCTATCTCAGGTGGAACCCAAGAGAGTTGAGGATGCTATCCATGATGACTCTTGGGTTATAGGCATGCAAGAGGAAATAAACTAGTTTCATTTGTGGTCCCTAGTTCCTAAACCCTCAGAGCACCCTATTGTAGGAACTAAATAGATTTTTAGAAGTAAGTTCGATGAAACATCAACTATAGTGTGGAATTAAGCTAGATTATTTGCTCAAGGCTATTCCAAAGAGAAGGGAATAGACTATAATGAGACTTTTGCTCTTGTTGCAAGACTAGAAGCTATTAGGATCGTACTTATATTTGTTGCCTCTCACTCCATCAAATTATTTCACATGGACATGATGAGTGCCTTCCTTAATGCAATCTTTAAGGAGGAGGTCTATGTAGAGCAGCCTCTCAAGTTTGATGACCCTAAGGCTCATGACCATATCCTTATATAGGTTGAAACATGCTCCAAGAGTCTAATATGCGCAACTGAGTCAATTCCTACTAGACCATGACTTCACAAGATGACAAGTTGATAAAATATTGTTCATCTTTGTAATGACCCAAGATTCGGATACCAGGAATACCCGATACCATTCGAATCCTAGTCCGTCGCCCACGAGCTGAAGGGCTCGGAAGGGCTAAAAGGATAGGTGTGGTGTACATAGAAATAGGAAATAAAGTAGGATAATAGACATAAATAACTAACTACAACAGAGTCCAGTCCAATAGAAAGTACAATCTAAAGTAGTAAAACGTACCACATGCCAAGTGAACACTCAGCCCGGCGAACTGGCAACTAAGGACCTCCACGCAACGCCCTCGAACCTCGAGGAAGAACTGCCACATCTGAAAACTAGGGGTAAGCCTCCTATCACTGGCTCAGTAGGGATCCCGCGGAACCCCAACCGAGAAGCAAAGGCGGCACGAAAAGTAGGAACTACGAAAGCAGGAAAGTAACTATGGTGGCCGATAAAACCTCGGCTCTACAGCTACTCCTACTGTACCAAAAACACGACTCGGTCTCCCGTCGGGGGACAACCAAGTCACGCACCACCGTAGCCACGCTACTAGGAAAACGCCACGACGCCTCAGTCGCGAAAACTCACCCTCACAGAAGGGCCCAAGCTGAAATCACGCGGTCAGGAACACAGTCACGACCTCGCCGTCATGAACTCAACGCTATCTAGGGAAAGTCCTCGATGGCGCTCACCGAAAATCCCAGACCTCGACTACGGAAACGCTCTCGAAAATAACACCCGAAATCCTGTCTCGCAGATGAGAAATGGAAACCCTGGACACGATAACTCACGTCACGTGACGGGAGCACCACCCACTAGAAGAACGACCGGATGTGTCCCCTGACGTCTTACACCGCGTCATAAGTGTCTAGCTACAATGCCCCGGGCGCGAGACTCAAACACACTCAGTAACTAGAAGTACCATAAAATAAGGACTAGCTGAGGTCGCGCTCGTCAGCGCGGGTCCGAACGCTCAGTCTCGTGTGCACACTCAGACCATACGCCCTAGGTCTGTCCTCTAGCTGGTAATTCCCCCCGAGTCCGGACTCGACTATGTGCGGGGGCCCTACAGTAACCAGCCTACTCACCGTCTCTCTTGGGTACGCCACACCAGTGCCCCCGGTGGGCTGACACACATGTGCCATGAAAACTACGACTAGTGGACGGGTCACAGACGTGAACACAGAAAATCACGCACGCACCCATCGCGAGTAACATGAGGGAAGAAGTGGCTCGCGACCACTTTACTCTAGACAGCCCACTAGACTTATTAAACTCAACGGTCCTTGAGTCACAAGGCTCGGGTCAAGACCGTCACACGCGACAGCACTGAGCTGTCAATCTGGCCTAATCCCTAGGTCCAAAATCACGGTGACACGTGAAAAATTCCTAGCCCTAGGCTGGTCAACTGGACTCGCAGTCCAAGGCCATATATACAGCCCCCACGGATACTCGGAGCACATGCATGGGGTTACCCTGACCCCAAAACTCACGAGCATGCCAATCGACATAACGTGGCACCACCGGACACCCCCAAAACACAAACACAGGTCTCACGGTGTCTGGGACATTCACGAGGTTGAAGGTCAACCACTGGGTCACAACCAGGTCAACCGGAGACAAACACAACGTGCAACAACATGGTAAACACGGAGAATATCCTGGCAGTCCAACCTTGGGCCGCCACAGTCCCTAGCGGCCCAACTCTGGTCTGCCACAAGGACTCTAGCGGCCTAACCTTGGTCCGCTAGAAGATGAGTCACGTTGGGTCTAGCGGTCCTATATAGGGCCGCCAAGTTTCTCTAGCAGTCCAACCCTGGTCCACTAAGATCCCTCTAGCACGCGTACCTATGGCCGCTAGAGGGCACGTGACCCCAATGGTCAAAACACGCGCCCTGAAGCGTAACGATCAAAACCGGAAGTAGCGACGGAAGCTACAGCAGTTGGGGGTTTATCATGCGGTCGCCAGCTGATGAAAACCCCCGTCGACAAAATAGTAGCCGGTGGCGCGAGTCCTCAAATGATTGTCTTGCTTGTTAAGACTTATCTTGATGACAATGTCGTCATGACAAGCTTAGGCTCCCAGTTGCTTCCGACCGCGGAGATACACCCAAAAAGTGTTCAAGGTAAATGATTTGCTTGACCCGGGTCTATTTCCTCACAACCATAGACGATATATGATGGAACACCTTGGAACCCTAATGGCCAACTAAGCGACGCTAACCCGAAATCAGACGTCGTCGCATCGCTAGGTGACATGCAGGCATTGACCCAAGCCCGAGGTTGATGAAAGAAAACACTAAAGGTGGATATGGACATTGACATGCCAGAAACATGGGGATTTCTTGTAGCAAAGGCTTTTGTTCTTTCAGGATAGACAACCATATAGTGTGTTTTTGAAAAGATGGCTACAAGCCAATAACAGAGTTATATCCTTCAGAGTTTCAATCGGATTCTGAGTCCTCAAAATAAAAAAGAATGTGGGGGATAAACTTCACAAGAGGATCGGTAAAGCTGTTAAAATGATGAGCTATGAGCGAGCTTAATTCACTCCACCTTTTCGGTGATTTCGGACCACCTTCGGAACATTGTGCTTGTTGTGTTGCCCCTTGAATTTGGACTTGAGTTGTAGGGCTTTCCTTATCTTGACCAGGCACGGTCACGACCAAGCTTTTTTCATTTGTTCCCTTTTGAGATTTTTCTTTCTTTTCATTGCTTGGAATTTTGGAATTTTGGGTTTTGCACCCTTTTTGACTTTGATTTTTTTTCTTTCTTTCCTTACCTGCGGGGACACTGCCCTCTTCACGTGCTCTGGTCTCATTTTTGAAGAGAATGTGAGTTCTACTCTCCCTTGAGGGCATTGTGTTTCAGCTGCTGAGCTTAAGGCCTTAAGGACGCCGACTGTCTTGATCAGTCGAGTAGAGAGGAAAAGGAGGATTTTGGAGTCTTCCAGAAACCTTCGGGATAGTCACTCGCTTTAGGCTGTTGCCACATTTTGAGAGCATGTGAGTGTGTGCATATTGTCTGCCCCTTGGAGCATTAGCTTAGCTAGGCGAAATTCTCCTCGGTTCCGGTAGATCAAAGTCTTAACCCACCGAGACTTTAATGCAACCTAACCTTGACATACATGAAGGGATGGGGAGTGAAATGCATGGCGGCTGCCAGACTGTTGGTTTTCTTTGATTTCAACAGTGATTAAAACATAAATAAAACAAGTCCATGTATCATTTGAAATATGAATTTAATACAAAAATATATGGTCTGGCATGAAATTAACATAAGTTTAAAATAAACATTTAAGTCGTGCATGATATGCAATCTACCAGGTATGGTTAATAATATAACCAATATCACGAATATGAAGTCAATACCTAGGTTTACCATATAGTTATTAAGGTCAATCTGCAATCTGTTTAGAGTTAACAGAGAGCATATTACAGAAAGTGATTAGCAGTTAGGGAAGGACCGTATGAGAGGGATAGCGGTCTATTATAGGGCCGCTACGCAATTTTTGGCGATCTTACAGAGACCTTTTAGGTTCTGAAGCAGTCAAAACCCAAGATGGGGCATGAAAGGCCTATTCTAAGGGAATAGATGCATGATCACAAGCTAGAAAGGAATCAAAACATGCTACAATAGAAACCACGTTATGGAGATGTATGAGCAAGATTTATCATCTTTGTAATTAAGGGTAGAGATTATGCATGTAAAATATCCTAAATGCATTGTGATAATAAATCATCAAATACAAAGTGTACAATGCATGAAATCACATGAAACAAGAGGACTTTTACTTCTAACTTGCTATTTTAGCCATCCACGAGATAACCTTCCTCTGGAAGTGCTCTTATGAATCAAATTTCTGACTGGAAGAAGGTCCTAGTTTCTGTACATCATGTGCTAAACCAGCAACTTCTTGCTCCTCGTTCTCCATAATCTCTTGACCTAAAGATGTAAAAATTGGAGGGTACGTAGAAGATATCAAGGGGAACAAAAAGTTCTAAAGACACTACTTGTACTAACCTCGTTTAGGGCTTCTAATTTCTTGATCTTCACTAGGCTAGCATACTGCCTCATGTGCTACTTGTAGCAAACCAGTGACTTGCAGACGTCCTAACTCTCAAACAGCTGGGTCTTCTAGCACGAGAATTGGAGGGGGGTTAGATAAAACTAAAGTAACCAAAAGGTTCTAAAGGACCATCCTAAAATAATATCGCACCCCGAGCGAGGAAGGAACCCGGTACACGTGATGAGTTTATATCAATCATGTCAATAAGAACATAAGTGTATTCGACACATAGACAGAGTGTGCAAAATAGAGATAACCAAATCCTTTATTCATAGTAACCTTCAAGGTAATTCTAATTTTTTAGATGTATTTATCGGGGAGCTCCAATTGAGAGGGGTCAGAATGCCAACGGCGTCCCCAATCCTTGGGGAGAGGGTAAAGGTTGACCTGGAAATAAGTGAGGGAGACCTAGGAGCAAATGAGGTAGACCTGGGAGTGAATAAGGTAGACCAGGGGCAAATGAGGTTGACTTGGGGATAGATGAGGTAGATCTTGGAGGCAGATGAGGAAGACCTGGGGTAAATGAGGTAGACCTCGAGAGCAAGTGAGGTAGACCTCGAGGGCAAGTGAGGTTCGTGAGCAAATACCACAACGAGGGTCAGGTATTCGGATAGGAATGAATTTGGAAGGGATGGGGCACCCAAGGAGTGAAGGATCAGGAAGGGTGCTCATTTTTAAAAATTTCTTCAGCCGCCTCGACCTGCCACGAGGATGCATTGACCTGCTTATGCAGTGCATCGACCTGCTGTGTATGTGAGGTCAGCCCACCCTCTTTGTAAAATCTGCTGGGACGGTGAAATTACTATTGTTGCCATGGTCAGAATACATGAGCTGGTGCGCAGCAAGACTTAGATTGCAATCTAGGTTTGCCACTGAGCTTGGTTGTTGTGTTATGGACTTGACAACCGGTATGATCATGATGGTTTGAAACCTGATGCTCCAATCTTGTTGGAGTAAAACTGAGCTTAGTTGGAGAGGTTTTGCTAAAATGCAGCTGCACTGACTCAGAGCTGGTGCTGCTGGCTTGTCCATTATGACATTCTTGCTGCCTCTTGGAGGCATTCCATCGAACAATCAATACTTCCCAATGAAATGAACTCGGCTTGACTCAGGCTGCTAAATTTGGCGTTACAGATGGTTTAGCATGCCAATTCAATTGTGGAAGATTGTATATAAGCTCAGTTGAGATAATCAAAATGGAATTGCATAAGGCGTCGGACTGGCTGAAAAGCCAGTCAGCTGGCTTACAGTGAAATTGGCTGAACTTCACTTGCAGTCATCTGAATTTCTCCCAACTATGGAGTTTCCAACTGAAATTGTCAGATTAAGCTTGCTCATGACCTCCTTTCGTTGGACTAGGGTCTTGACCTCCATTAATGTTGAAGTGAGCAATGGACCTTAACTCCAGATAGAGGTCTGCTGGTTAACTCCAGATAGAGGTCTGCTGGGTTGAACAGCAGCTAGGTCTGCTGTCTCATTTTAATTGATCAGGTTTCTACACCCTTGGGTGGTGTACCTGCCTCCTCTTAATCCTATCTCTATCACTTTCTCTTCTATCTCTGGGTCTATGAACCCCATGCCTCGCCTTCTCATCTGGACCCACGGGATTTCTCTTATTTTTTTGGTCCTCGGCCCCAGCTTGGGTCATCCTCCTTTCATCCCAATTAGGGGATCCCTTTTGATTCCTCCAAACCTTTCCTATGATGCCCGTCTCTAATTTCCATCTGATTCTTCATCCTCGAGACTCTTGGGTGTTACCTCTGATTCTTCTCCGACTCTGTCTGATGATCACTCTTCTTCTTCTCCGACCGTATCGGATGATCTTTCCTTCTCTTCCTCATCTTCGCGATAATCTCCACATCATCTTTCCATTCATGCTTCCTCACCCTTTTAGGGTCTTCACCCTTTTTCATGCTGCTTTCAAGGCTTTAGTCCACATTGATCTCAGCTGATCTGATTTCTTCTGTATTTGGTTCCTGATTATCTAGATTTTTGTCCATTAATGAGGGAGTTCTAGCCCTTATCTTTCTTCCTTTTATCCTTCTTCATCCAGTATGGTGTGTGCCGCTCCTTCGTGTAGAGGAATCATTGATCTTTTACTATCCTCTCTTTTTCGTACTGTCAATCAAGGAATACAAAGCTCATGCTATACAAAGCTCACTGATCAAGCTCTCACTTCAGGAAGTTGCTTTTACTCCATGGATTTGCAAAGGTATCTTTTATTTTGTGAAAGAATATGCTATCATCGCTATTTTTCCTAGTGTCTCTTGCTCGTGGTTATAACGATGCTGGTTCTAACACGACTGAGTGGCTTTAGGAGTCGTAGTTTAGTTTAAAATGAGTTCGCTTTTCCAACATCCCTAGGCTGGTGATAGCTCCACATTGGGAGTCCGGTTCTTTCCCAGATCGTCAAGGGTGACCTTTTTAGTATGAGTTTTTCACACACTTCATGGCGAGCTATGGCCGATCTACTCTAGAGCAACTCCGTTGCTACTTTGGCCATACCAAGGGTATGCATGAAGGCCTTTTCTATTCTCTGTTCGGCTAAGTGCTGGGGCAAGAGATTGATGGATGAGATGATCAACTTAGGCATTCCCCAATACGAGAGAGGTCTCAAATAGGGGTAGTCTGGGCCCTCAAAAAGTGAGCCCCTAATAACCTCCCAGGTATCCTGAGCATACATCTAGGCTGATTTGGACATCTAGTGATGCGGGACGCTAAGCGAGCTAAGACTCTACGTGAATACGAGACTAATGGACAACTAATACCAGCAACAATGCAATAGATCGAACGACGTAGACTCGACACCTAGAACTCCCAAGAGGGATAACATGCCAATCAACAAGGAACTCAAGCTCACAGGCGTCCCAAGAGAGGGAAGCGCGTCGATCCGCACGGTTGAGAAACCGACAGGGTATAGGGTAGACAACTCCACACTCGTGACTCAGATGAGTCATGGGACGGTCTGTCTCTCTCACCGAGGTAGTGAAATAAAGTATGCAAGTTAGTAACCTAATGAACTCACAAGCAACGGCATCCAGAAAATATACTAAATAAGTGAGCAACACCAAGAAGGGAATAGTCGCATACCTCCACGCTCGGGTCGTGGGGAAGACACACGGCCAAGTCACACTATCACCCGGTACAAAGCTAAACAAGTACACATACAAACACGCCCACTCCTTGCAGGTAGGTAAAAGGCACATAGTGATTCCGGGGATGTGTGACGTGGGTTGACGGGCCACGGGTCAGTGAAGCTTGCCACCCACGTGGTGCTGCGAACCGAAGTGGACTGAACTGCGCCAACAAATAGAACTGGAACCAGCAGCGGGGACGGTGTGTCACGGAGGCTGAGGCAGGTACCGGGGTGATTGATGACGAGCCACAAGGGATGACGACGGCTCCAAGCGAAGACACCAGCTGGGGAAGCCAGCTTGGGCCCTCAAACCTCCATGAATCGACAGTTTGAAATCTGGCCGACCTGCGCAAGTGCAGGCAACCAGCGCTAAGGTGGCTCTAGAAGCCGGGTCTCCGGGCATCCGCTGGTCATGAAAATTGGCGTGGTCACCGGTGGGGACGTCCCTGAGATGCCAAAGGAAGATGGGCTGCAGCCGTGCACTGTGTGAGCAGGGGTGACTCCAATAGTAGGCCCCTGTGTGTTCTGGCCAGTTAGCTAGCAGCGGGACAGAGGGTGGAAGATGAGGGTGATACCGGGGGTTCCAGGAGGCTTTTGGGGCTGAGTTTTCTCTAGAGGTTAGGGGAGGGTCGTGGGAGAATGGAGGTAGGGTGGCGGGGCGGCCCATAATGGAAGTTTTGGGCTTGAGAGGATTAACTTCCCTCATCCCCCGGGTCGTAGACGTTGGCCCCGTCCCAACTGTCTTCTGGTTGCTGATGGTCGACTGGCTCACCTGTTACAAACTCCTCCCCCCCTTTTAAAGGGACCTTGTCCCCAAGGTCAAATGAGGGGTAAGATGCTGTAAATGTATAGTAGTCCTCCCAGGTTGCATCTTCTACTGCCTGACCTTGCCATTGAATTAATACTTGCGAGACTGCTTTATTTTCGCTCTTGACCATACGTCTGCCTAGCAATTGGAATGGTTGTCTGTCAGCTTGTTGCAGGATATCTGGCAATGGCAGACTGTGTGTTGCAGCAGTTCCGACTTTGAGTTTTAATTGGGAGATGTGAAAAACAGGGTGTATTTTTGAATTCGGTGGTAAGAGCAAGCGATATGCAACCGCACCATCCGTTTGTCAATTTGATATGGCCCATAGTAACGAGCACTGAGTTTGGCATCGTTCCTCTGTACCACTGAATGTTGACGGTAGGGTTGTAGTTTTAAATAAACCCAATCTCCAACTTTGTACTCCTTCTCAGTTCTATGCTGATCAGCCAATCGTTTCATTCGGTGTTGTGCTTTGGAGAGATTCAGGTTGAGGTCCCGGAGTATATCATCACGGGTACGCAATGTTTCTTCCACTTCTTGTACTTTAGATGTGCCTGGAACATAGGATAGCAGTGTAGGTGGAGAAACTCCATATAATGACTCAAAGGGAGTGGTGCCCGTTGATGAATGAACGGTGGTGTTATACCAATACTTAGCCCAGGGAACCCAATGAGACCATGTATGTTGTTGTTGATAGCAAAAACACCTAAGATATGTTTCAAGGCTTTTGTTTAGACATTCTGCCTGACCATCCATTTGAGGGTGGTAGGCACTGCTCATGTGAAGTTTGACACCTTGAAGTTTGAAAATTTCTGACCAAAACTGACTAGTAAATATAGCATCTCTGTTAGAGGTAATGACCTGTGGTACTCCATGTAGTCGGATCACATGTTGAACAAACTCATGAGCAACTGAAACGGCTATGTATGGATGTCGGAGGGGAACAAAGTGGGCATATTTAGTGAGGCGGTCGATGACTACCAAAATTGAGGATTTTTGATTAGAAGGAGGTAGTCCGTCAATGAAATCCATATGTATGTGTCCAGACCGTGTCAGGAAGTTTGAGGATTCTTTTGTTAGCAGAGAAATATGAACAATGTTGATCAAATAAGTCTGGGAATGATCCTAGGAGATTTTCTAGAAAGTGGGTTGTGTGTTACAGTTTATGATGTAAATGCTTTTAAGGTTAAGAAATGTACAACTGATTATGTGATGTGAATTATGCACATATGTTACAGGTGGAAACTATATGGGTGTGTTATTAGAACTCCAGATGGTATGCCCTTGAGCGCCTTGTGGATACCTCGATTCACAGTGATTGAGGAGTGTAATTAAGGTGACGCTTTCCCGATCGGGCATCGAGTGCCCTAGGAAGGGGGCACCACAGGATGAACCTAGAGCCAGTGGTGGAACTCTTATCTATAAGCGTAAAAATATGAACCCGTGAACTATGAGCAAAGTAGCGTGTGATAAAGAGATAAGAAAAATAAAACTGTGATCGCCACCAAGAGATAATAATACGAAAATAGTAGAAAACATACTAAGACACATACTACTTACCTTGGAAATAGAAGGGGCCAGCCAGAAAATAATCAGTTGAGCACTGGCTGAGAACACAGTCTCTGTGAAGACCACTACTTCATGAACGCGGTCATTGGGACCACCGTGTTCAGACAAAGGTGCGGGAGATGGAGAACACCTCTTCCTCGCTCTTCAGCCAGCCAAAGAGCAAGGGTCTCATGCTGTATACCTGTCTAGACTTACGAAACAAAGCAAACAGAAAGCAAAAACCTATTAGAACTATAGAAAGCATAGCATCCATTTCTCAATTGAAAGCAACATGCAAAAGGAGGGGAAAGTGCCTGGCACGTTGGCTTTTTAACCCCTACTTGGGAGACAAAAAAGTATAGATGTGTGTGGTGTGATGTAAGACGCAATAAAGGAGATAGTAAGGAGTGCATGCAATGCTTATGATAGAAGGAGACACAGTAATAGAAGAAGAAAGAACAATGAAGAGAAATAACAAAACCCTAGAAGAAAAGGGGGGCACTGGAGACTTCCCTAGTAGATCAAGATCGAAAAGAAGAATGTCGATCCGATGCAGCCTGACTTCACCCCATATCTAAAGTGCCCTCCTCTGGAGCCCTAGGCGATGGCAGGTGATGCGGGACGGACCCGCGAGACGACCTAGGACTCTAGGCAAGCTCGGATACGTCCCTTAGCGAGGGAAGCGGTCACATATACGTGTGTGAGTATGATACATATACCCGCATACGTAATAATGGCGCGCCATGACACACAAGTACAAGCAACAGAATCTCAAGCCCAAGGCATCGTCTTCTCCGGACGTCGAGGTCTTGACTGTAACCCCGGACGATCAAGTACACCCACGGGCACCGCCCAGCTCATCCTTCACCCGCGCTACCCGTGGGTGGGGGGCATTTGTGGACGCATAAAATTACACGTCCATATGTCCCAACCAGTCCAGTATCAATAGCAACTTCAACAGAAGAAACTGCGGAGAAGGCGGGCCATCCGGACTCTCCGAACAAACATACACTGCCGTGAAGCCGTCTCCGAAGTCACAACAGCGAAGAGAAATCAACCCTCGGGAAGCCCACAATCTATGGGCCCCGAAGAAAATCCAATAAACTACAACTTGTGCTCGTGACGGGCTTAAATGCATCACAAACGGCATCTCGGTCAGCCCTCAACGACACACTTTGGTGCCTTTTCAGTGGCACACCCAGCCTAGCCACCGCTCATCGGCACACCCCAGCCCGCGCTCTAGCGGCACACCCTGGCGGGTCTTCCCAGGCACACCCCAGGGTTGCCCTCAGTGGCACACCCCAACCCGCGCTCCAGCGGCACACCCTGGCGGGTCTTCCTCGGCACACCCTAGGGGGTACCCTCAGCGGCACACCCCAGCCCGTGGTCTCTCCACCGGCACGCTCCCGGGGCAAGCTCCTTCAACGACACACCCCTGAAGCCCGCTTAGTGGCATGCTCCATGCTGCTTTCAGTGGCACACTCACCAAGTGCCCTTCGTCGGCACGCTTCCAATGCTCTTCAACAGCACGCTACAAATGCCTTTAGCGACACACTTCTTCAATGACACCTCCGGCAAGGAAGATCTTATGCCATTCCCCTACGGATTTTTGGTGCGCAATGGGCCGGCTGAGGTGTCTAACGGAGAGGGTGGCACGCTGGCTATGTTCCCTGTCACCGAGAACGATCGGAGTCAAATCCTCATTAATGCCCCACGTTCCCACCTCCGCCATTCTCACATTCAAAGGCACAGACACAAAAAATGCACAAAGAGACATACACACATGCACAGAGGGAAGCAGAGGCAGATCCACGAAGCGCCCCCACATAGAGAAGAGAAGAAGAGGAAGAGAAGAAGAAGAGGAAAAAGGAAGAAAATTAGGATTAAAAATAGAGATGCCCGGCCGGCCTTATTCCTACATCAGGACAAGGGCAAAAATGGCTATAACCCGATTGTGACGAAGACCCAAAAGGGTACGGCAAGTAAAATCGGGTATTCCGCCACGTGAAAACTCGAAAGGCCGCTTAAGTCAGTAATGTGATATAAAAAAAAAGAAAGAAATGATGACGTAACAGCGAGGTCATGTCCTCATTTGTCATTCAACTCCTACAAACTTTTCGTTGACCCTTGTCACCATCGGTAAGACCGGTCAACTTTCCTTCGACCCTTGTCAACATCGGTAAGGTCGGTCAACTTTCTGTTGACCCTTGTCACCATCGGCAAGATCGGTCAACTTTTCTTTGACCCTTGTCACCATCGACAAGATCGGTCAACTTTCCTTCAACCCTTGTCACCATCGGCAAGACCAGTCAACTTTCCTTCAACCCTTGTCACAATCGGCAAGATCGGTCAACTTCTCGTTGACCCTTGTCACCATCGGCAAGATCGGTCAACTTTCCTTCCACCCTTATCACCATCGGTAAGATCGGTCAACTTTCCTTCGACCCTTGTCACCATCGGCAAGATTGGTCAATTTTCCTTTGACCCTTGTCACCATCGGTAAGATCGGTCAAGTTTTCTTTGACCCTTGTCACCATCAGCAAGATCGGTCAACTTTTTTTCGACCCTTGTCACCATCGACAAGATCAGTCAACTTTTCTTCGACCCTTGTCACCATCGACAAGATCGGTCAACTTTTCTTTGACCCTTGTCACCATTGGCAAGACTGGTCAACTTTTCTTTAACCATTGTCACCATCGGCAAGATTGATAAACTTTTCTTTGACCCTTGTCACCGTCGGCAAGATCGGTCAACTTTCCTTCAACCCTTGTCACCATCGGCAAGATCGGTCAACTTTTCTTTGACCCTTGTCACCATTGGCAAGATTGGTCAACTTTCTTTCGACCCTTGTCACCATCGCCAAGATCGGTCAACTTTTCGGCGACCCTTATCACCATCGGCAAGATTGTTCAACTTTTCGTTGACCCTTGTCACCATCGGCAAGACCGATCAACTTTTCTTTGACCCTTGTCACCATCGGTAAGATCGATCAACTTTTCTTCGACCCTTGTCACCATCGGCAAGATCGGTCAACTTTTCTTCGACCCTTGTCACCATCGGCAAGACCGGTCGACTTTCCTTCGACTCTTGTCACCATCGGCAAGATCGGTCAGCTTTTCGTTGACCCTTGTCACCATCGGCAAGACCGGTCAACTTTCCTTCGACCCTTATCACCATTGGCAAGACCGGTCAACTTTCCTTTGACCCTTGTCACCATCAGCAAGATCTGTTAACTTTTCTTCGACCCTTGTCACCATTGACAAGATCGGTCAACTTTCCTTTGACCCTTGTCACCATCGGTAAGACCGGTCAACTTTTCTTTGACCCTTGTCACCATCGGCAAGAGTGGTCAACTTTTCTTCGACTCTTGTCACCATCGGCAAGATCGGTCAACTTTTCTTTGACCCTTGTCACCATCGGTAAGACCGGTCAACTTTCCTTTGACCCTTGTCACCATCGGCAAGATCGGTCAACTTTCCTTTGACCCTTGTCACCATCGACAAGACCGGTCAACTTTTCTTCGACCCTTGTCACCATCGGTAAGATCGATCAACTTTCCTCTGACCCTTGTCACCATCGGCAAGATCGGTCAACTTTCCTTTGACCATTATCACCATGGGCAAGATCGGTCAACTTTTCTTCAACTCTTATCACCGTCGGCAAGATCGGTCAACTTTTCTTCGACCCTTGTCACCATCGACAAGATCAATCAACTTTTCTTTGACCCTTGTCACCATCGGTAAGATTGGTCAACTTTTCTTTGACCCTTGTCACCATCGACAAGACCGTTCAACCTCCCTTTGACCCTTGTCACCATCGACAAGATCAGTCAACTTTCCCTTGACCCTTGTCACCATCGGTAAGATCGGTCAACTTTTCCTTAACCTGGACCTTTCGTCCTCGTTAATGAAACAATACTTTTGATAAACTTGCCACTTGGCCCTTGCCATCATCAGCAAGATTGGCCAGCATTCCCTTAACTTAAACCCTTCATCCTCGTTAAGCAGCAAATCTCCTTTGCTTCGACATTTCACCCATGTTGATGAATAAATCCTACCTTCAATCCTCGTCACCATCGGAGAAGTATGCAAACAAACCCATGGCTCGGACCTTCCATCCGTCAACCCATCCCTCGCTCAGGTTCCTCCACCTCATCGATGGATGAGCACGCTCCTCGCCTCTTGGCAACTTCGTCACCATCGGCGGAGCCTATCGATAGGCCTTCTCACCTCATTCTATGGTCCTAAGAGATCCCTACACATTCGTTCTTCGAACTCTCGGCCTACATTAGCCAAGGGTTTGGCCCCGAGAATAGTTACGTCGCGGTGAAGTGAACACCTCACCCCTTCGCTGAAGGTGTGAGCTTTCTCCTGCCCTAGTAACTTATATATCCGAGCTAAGCTAATTGGCTAGGAAAGAAAGAAAGGAGAAAGAGAAAAAGAAGTCACGATGTTGTGGCAAATAAAGATATTTCATTAATGTGAGATGTTAGAATACATGGTTGCCCAGGGCATCCCCCAAGGTACATAGAACTATTCTAAAAGGAGTAGAAGTCAACTAAAGGGGGCTACTGTGGTGGGCGCCGAAAGATATCCTCTAGCTCCAAGATGCCTAGGAAAGGATGGCGAGCCAGTTCTTGCAGTGGAGACTCCGTGGCTTCCAGCTGTGATAATTTTTCTTCAAGGGAAGCGACTTGTCCTTCAGCCAACTCAGCTTCTTCCATACTCTAAACTCCCAAACGCTCAGTTTCCTGTAATTCGGCTTCAGCCCTGGAAAGCTCAGCATGCAGTTCTGCTATATGAGCTGTAAGGAAGGTCTGACGTTCCGAGGAAGTGCTGTCCGCATCTCTTAGTTTCCCCGTAGTCCCTCTCAATGAGGCGATAGCAGTTCGGCATTCAGCTCTCTCTAGTTTTATGGCCGTTAGCTAATCAGATACCTCTCGGCCAACGAACTCTTGTCTGTTGACGTGTTTTAGTAGCAATATTACCCATGGAGTCCAGTCATCCATCGGGCAGCCAAAAGCTAGCAATGAGCCGAAAAGGTGCTCCACCAAGCCCCTCAACTGCACATAAGTTAAGTCTCGGCTAGGTGCTATGGTTTGCTGAAGGGTTCCCAGGAACTGCCACACGAGGTCGCTTGAGGTTTACAGACCAAGTGGCGAAGTCTCAGGGAGCTAGAAGTCCACCTGATATCCACGTCAGCCCAAATATCGTCACTCGCCTCAGAAGATGACTAATAAGTGTATATTTTCCCATCTTAATTCATGTGATTAAAGAGCAACTGATGGAGCTTTTAAAGAAAGGATTTATCAGACCGAGCACTTTCTCGTGGGGAGCGCCCATGCTATTTGTAAAGAAGAAGGATGGATCGATGAGACTATGCATCGACTATTGATAGTTGAATCACCTCACTATCAAGAACAAGTATCCACTGCCGAGGATTGATAAGTTATTTGATCAAATATCTGGATCTAAGAATTTCCCGAAGATTGATCTCAGGTTAAGATATCACTAACTGAGGATCAAAGATGTGGACATTCATAAGACCGCGTTCAGGAGCAGGTATGGGCAGTACGAATTTATTGTCATGCATTTTGGACTAACAAATGCCGCTGCAGTCTTTATGCAGTTGATGAATAGCATCTTCAAGCCTCATCTGGATCAGTTTGTAGTTGATGTGACACAACCTAGGGATGAGTTAGGACCGACCAAATGACCCTCGGACCTAGGTTTGCAAGCAAAGAACGACCCGACGATTTCACTCGGGCAGACTCACCCGTGTAGTGCGCACCCGGGTCCGTAGGTGGACCGGGGATAGGGATGAGAGTCCGAGGTTGGACCTTGAGGTCCCAAGGGTTTGGCTAGCTTGGGATGGACCCCAATGGGCCAAGGATGCCCACTACGGTGGGCGATCAGCATGCCGAGGGCGTGGGGATGAAAGGTCACTCTCACAACTCACCCATGGTGGTCACTCAAGTGATCAGCACTTTGGTTCGGGCACTCACTCGCCGCCGATGGAGCATCCAGAAACAATACTACACTAAACAAGCATATATTCAGCTCTCAGCCGATGGAATTTCACACTTTCTGGAATTATATTTTGTCTAAATGGATCCCCACTAGAATTTTTGTTTTCCTTTGGAAGATTATTCACAATTGCTTACCAATAGGTCTGAACATCCAACTCTCAGACATTCCATTTTGTTCCAAGTGTAGATGCTGTAATGGCAGCCAGGAGGAAGATGTAAACCATTTGTTTACTAACAGTGATCTGGCTCGTACAATCTGAAATTATTTCAGTTCAAAAGACATTCCTATTGTGGGAAATAGCGTGAGGGGTACTATTATTAACACCATTCAAGCTGTCAAAGGAAAACCTCTATTCAGATTATTCACCATTGCTATTATGGCCCATGGTTTGTGGGAGATTTGGGCAGCTAGGAATTCTGAAGACTTTATCTGTGGAACCGGTATTACTAGATTCTCATCTTATGATATCAACCCCTATTGGTTTGGGGTCCGAGATTAAATATTATTACCCTGCTAGTGAAGTCTTGATTAATGATTGTAACCTATTTGCCGATTTGGTATGCATGAAGATGAAAGATTATGATGTGATTCTAGGAGCCAATTGGTTAGCTAAACATGGCGCTAGTGTCCACTATAAATCTGGAGTAGTGTCTTTCCCTGGACGCCCTGAGCTTTCCTTTTCTGCCTCGAGGCAATCTAAGTCTGTACCACTCATTTCAGCACTTCGGGCGGATAAGTTGTTAAGGAAAGGGTGTCAGGCATTCTTGGCCTTGATCTCTTTAACTGATAAGAAGGTAGTGGAGTTGAGTGATATCTCGGTTGTTCTAGATTTTCCAGAAGTATTTCCTGAAGAATTGCCAGGTCTTCCCCCTGAGAGGGAGGTGGTTTTCTCCATCGATCTAATTCCTGGCACTTCACCTGTTTCTAAGGCCCCCTATCGTATGTCCCCTGCTGAGTTAAGGGAACTAAAGGAGTAGTTGCTAGACTTGCTAGAAAAAGGGTTTATTCGTCCGAGTACTTCCCTGTGGGGTGCTCCTGTACTCTTCGTAAGAAGAAGGATGGTTCGTTGAGGCTGTGTATTGATTATCGTCAGTTGAACCAGCTCACCGTGAAGAACAAGTATCCATTACCTAGGATTGATAAGCTATTTGACCAGATATCTGGAGCCCAGTATTTTTCGAAGATCGATCTCAGATCAGGATATCATCAGTTGAGGATAAAGGATGAGGATATTTTTAAGACGGCATTTCATAGCAGGTATGGACATTTTGAATTTATAGTGATGCCGTTTGGACTAACCAATGCTCCTGTAGCTTTCATGCAGCTAATGAATAGTGTGTTCCGACGCTACTTAGACCAGTGGGTCGTAGTATTCATTGATGATATTTTAGGATACTCAAAGAGCAAGGAGGAGCATGAAGAGCACTTGAGGATGGCATTGCAAATACTCAAGGATCATCAATTATACGCCAAGTTCAGTAAATGTGAGTTTTGGCTACAAGAGGTATCTTTTCTAGAACACATTATCTCTAAAGATGGAATCTCAGTAGACCCTTCTAAAGTGGAGGCAGTACGTAATTGGGAAAGGCCTGTAAAAATGACTCGGGCTGATTGTTCTATGGGACGATGATACGTAATGCCATGGAACTGTGTGGGCCACAGGGGTCTAGGTGGGAGTTCGCTCTCGGGTCTGCGCAGTACTCTTTTATTCATTCGTTCGGTCATTTGTGTGTGTGGGCCTCCTGTGTTATGGCAGCTGTTTGTTTCCATGACTAACGAAAATGTGATAATATGTAATTGCTCATTCACCGTGATTTTTGTGCATGCATGGGTATCTTATATGTTAGTTAAAGAATATGTATTTTTCTCCTATGAGTTATTTTAAGTAGATGATAATGAATGGATTATGCTATTATTAACATCTGAGTTATATATAAAATTTGGTTATATTGAAGTGAGTTAACTCTGGTTTGTTTAGGCTACCTACTGAGCGTCACACTCACCCCTTGTGACACGCGTTTTCAGGAGACATAGAGAAGGAAGTCGAGGAGGAGGCTGCAGCTGAGGAGTAGTGCTAGTGCATAGTTTCTCTGGGTATGCTATGGATGAATGCCTCTCTTATATATATGGTTATAGGGTGGTGAGCCTATGTGGACCATATGCATGTTTCGTGTAATTGTGGTTTCTCTCTCTCTCTCTCATGTGAATGTATGCATGTTTATATGTTTTGTGCTTCCGCGATACATATGAAGTAACGCTTCGGGGTCTGATGAAAAAAAAAATATGCCCATGAATTGGGACTCAGATCTCGGGGCATTATAGAGTGGTATCAGAGCGCGAGAGACAAGCCATGGTTACAACAATTCCTATTGTCCAAGTAGTAGAAGAAGGGATAGGTTGGAATGATAAAGGGTGGAGTATAATTAAACCCATTTAGAATGAACCCTCACATTTAAAAATTGTTGTCTTCTCAGAGCTATGCCGCCAAGAAGATAAAGAGATCTTCCCTAGGCTGATGAGAGAGGATCGGGGGTGGATGACCCCAATATGGTTAATGATAGGGATGTCAATGCCCCGATGGTTAGAGGTGGACAAGTGCCCAATGCGGGAATTAAGATAGGAAAGAGAGGAAAGAGAAAGAGAAACTCTGCCATCCCCGTTTCCCATCTCCCAGCTTCTTAGTTTGCTTTAAGGGAAGGTTCTACTGGGTTTACAAGTCTCGTTGCCCGTGGGAGGAAGGTTCCTTTGTCCTCCGTGCTTCCACATCATCCTCTTCTAGAAAAATTAGGGCTATTACACCCTCCCCCACTTAAAGAGAATTTGGTCCCCAAATTCCTTGCTTGAGTTTTTATGGAGAGTGTGGTATGCTTGTAATTAATTAGTTGCACTAATAATTAAGACAATGCTAAATGCAAATAGGTCAAGATGGTACCTTCAATTGTTTTACCTTCTCCATCCAAGATGACAATTAGTCAGCCTCGCCACCCTTGTCCATTATTATCCCTTAAAGATTGTTCCATTATGAGGGGACACGTGGGTAAGCGATGCTCCTGGCTCCCACATTTAAGACAAGCTCCTAGTCACTTCCAACATTCTTCAGCCGTATGTCCGAACTTCTTGCAAAATCAATAAGCCGCCATGACCTACTTTTCTTCTTCCTTGACTCCTTTGGTCTGGCCATTGCCATTGCCATTCCTTTTGCCATTACTGTTCCCATTGCGGGACCTTTTGTTCTTATTCTGGGGTTCGTAATCCTCCGTGATGCTAAACCTTTCTTCTTTTTCCTCTCACCTATCACATTTTCGGCTTGACTTTTCATCCTTTCCCCTGAATTTCTCTATCTTCTCCAAGGTCATTTCAAATAGGTGGCCTCGTTGGACCATCTCGGTGCAGGTCCGGATATTTTGAGGCCCAAACTAATTTATGAAGACGGGACTTAATCCGTCCATAAAGCGATTAGCCTTTAACAGATCCGTGCCGACCAGGTAGGGAGCGTAAGGTGCCAATCTTGAAAATTGAAGCTCATACTCTACTATGGACATCATCTCTTGCCGAAGGGAGGCAAATTCCGTCACTTTTTTCTCCTTGGCGTGCTTAGAGAAATATTTCACACGGAAGAGTTCCAAAAATTCTGCCTAGGTGATTTGTTTGTTCTGTAATGGGGCTGAAGTAGCCTTCCGCCACGTGCGTGCATCTTTAGTGAGTTAAAAATTGGCTAGAAGGACCTTCTCCCGGTCTGTGCATTGCATAACGTTGAAGATCCGGTCTATTTTGTCCATCCAATTTTCCACTTCATCGAGGTTCGATGATCCGAAGAACTGTGGAGGGTTCATACACCGAAAATTCTGATGTAAATCACCGACGCCTGCCCTCTCATCGGCTTGTGCCACGGTTTGGGGGGCCTGGGTAAGACCCGCAATGGTTTGTTGCATCTCATCCCAGTTTACACAAAACTCCAAAAAAATCAGATATTTCAAAATCTCTAAAAATACCATCATGTTGCATTGCATCCATTGCATTTCCCTTTCGTACTTTTTTCTGCATATTTAATAAAGGCTCCACCCCTTGACCAAATATCAAGAATAGTCAAAATTCTAACTTGCTCAAGGCAAGGGGTTGAGTCTAAGAATGGATATAACTTGTTTTCTTGTTTAAGTGTATGCGAGTGTAGGTTCCCAAGCTGAAGACTCAGTTTCTGGCCATATGACGCACCTCAAATGAACCGTTATATCTTATTTAATGGACCAACATCACTCCGTTATATTCCTCAGGAGCCTTTCTATGACAATGGTAATTTAACGCACTCCAAAGTATCCGTTATATTCTTAACCAATCACACCTACTCCGTTAATGTTTCCAGAATGCATTAACCTGGTTGGTTTTCCTGAGTCATTCTTATGACGGATGGTATCTAGTCCGTTATTCTCCTGTAACAGATTGGTTTAGGTCTGTTATTGCACGCAGAAGCTTTGTTTCCCAGAACTAGTTCACTCAAAAATAGGATCAAGTCACAACTTCTTTTCAAACAAATAAAGCTGTCATTTTCATTATTCAATTGAGCTACATTGTACATCAAATCATCCAAATTCCACTCTTCTCATTACATCAAGAAATAAAAAAATCAAAGCACATTTATTTTCTTGTCTGCTTGAGGCTGGATTTTTCGCAGTTCCTTCATGTAAGCCTGACAATGTTCATCGTCTTCCTCCACTTCCTCCCGCCATGGATGCACCTTGCTAATCTCCCACATGGTCAGCGCGTTTCGAACTGCTCTTTCATCTTCCTCGGTCCCTATCTTCCTAGCTTGAAGGGGAGGGTAGTGTGCAAGTGCAAGAGCGTTGGTTCGAGGTAGCCCAACTTGGAGATAACATCGTTGAGGGTTGTAGATCGCCTGGGTAGTGTCCCCCACTAGCTGAAGGTCTAGGCCAAGTCACCGTGGTACTCTAAAAGTGGCATTCCGAAGCACGCTTGGACGCATCTTGAATCCATCTATTGGCATGGTGTTGAGGAAGAGGCGCCAATCATTGCATGTCTTTTTATCAGCTGTCCGGCATTCAACCTGTTGAGAAAATCCAAAGGCCCCTCCGATGAAGAATAGTGGGTGGCTCCCAAAAATTTGGCTCGTCGAGAGATTACTACTGCCCGCTCAAGACCATGGGTAGGGTAGTTCTCCTCGTGTGGCTTCAACTGGCGATATGTGTATGCCACTACTCTTCCTTCCTGCATCAACACCGCACCCAAACCTGCCCTAGAAGCATCCGCACAAACCACAAAACCTCCTGACCCAGAAGGTAACACGAGAACTGGAGCGGTGGCGAGCTCCCTCCTTAGCTCCATAAAGCAGTGCTCACACTCATCCATCCAAGCAAAAGGAACATCCTTCTTGTGTCAACCTAGTCATCAGAGCCACAACACGGGCAAAATCCCAAATAAAGCGTCGATAATAACTCGCTAAGCCCAAAAAGCTCTGAATCTCCAACATAGACCGTAGCCTCGGCCACTGAACCATGGCCTCCACCTTCGATGAATCAACTGAAATGTGCTCGCCCGAGATAACGTGCCCTAAAAAGTGCACCTCCTGAAGCCAGAACTCACACTTGCTCAGCTTGGCATACAACTGGTGATCTTACAGGGTCTGTAATACCATCCTAAGGTGGTGAGCATGATCCTCCATCGACCGAGAGTACACAAGGATATCATCCACGAACACCACCACAAACTGGTCCAGGTAAGGATGAAACACTCGATGCATCAAGTCCATAAACGTTACGGGGGCATTGGTGAGCCCAAACGGCATCACCATAAACTCATAATGCCTATATCTCGTGCTAAATGTAGTCTTCTCCACATCAAAAACTCTAATCCACAACTAGTAATAGCCTGACTGTAAATCGATCCTCGAAAACACCTGGGCTGACTGAAGCTGATCAAATAGATCATCGATCCGGGGTAGTGGATACTTGTTCTTCAAAGTGACCTAGTTTTACTGTCGATAGTCTATGCACAGCCTGAGACTACCATCCTTCTTCTTTACGAACAACACAGGTGCACCCCAAGGGTAAAAGCTAGGGTGGACATAGCCCTTAACAAGCAAGTCTTGCAACTGAGCCCTTAGCTCCCTCAACTCTGTCGGTGCCATACGATAAGGCACCTTAGACATAGGGGTCGTGCCAAGCACAAGCTCAATAATGAAATCATTCTCTCACTGCAGGGGTAACCCTGGCACATCATCGAGAAAAACATCGGGAAACTCACACACTGTCGCGATATTCTCCACTCTCTGCTGCCGATCAACCACTACTACAGCATTGCATGATGCGCTTTGCACTCCAGTTAACTATTGATTTTCTAATCTGCTCCTTAGTCCAGACGTCCTCATCTTCTGGCAGCTCGTAGGGACCCTTGCTAATGACTCGCTAGAGCTCATAATCTTGGGCACGGATGAATACCTGCATGCGATTTTTCCAATAAGGGTAGTTAGATCCAGCAAAGTAGGGCGGTCTGTTAACTGAATGCCCTTCAGGCATAAGACCTTTAGATGCCATTCTACCATTTCTCTCAAGTCGTTGGACCCCATCATGAGAGATTGGCTCTGATACCACGTGTTGTGTGGGAATGGATGATCTAGAGGGGAAGGGTGAATAGATCTGCCTCTCTTTTTTCAGATACAAACAGATTGCAGCAGAATATAAGAAACTTGATCGAAAAGCAAGAACTAAAAATGTAGGATGCAAGATTAAGGATGATCAACGGCCTAAGCAAACATCTAGCGCATGAGAATCACATAAACAAACAACATGAACAAGGATTTTAAGGTGGTTCAGACTCAACCCTGAGTCCTACGTCCACCCCTCACTTAAACCAAGTGAAGCTTTACTAGTGCCACTACACTAAACCACTGTAAACACAGCAAATGGCATAACCGGCCACCCATAGACATGAGAAGTCCTCTATCTGTCTTCCTATAGAAACAGGTAGGGACTGAAACACCACAGACTGGAGAACACCTCCATCCGTCTTCCTACCCACATCGGTAGGGATGGTTTAAGGTTTCTTTGAACAAGATCAAACAAAAATAAGACTGAAAAACTCAGATAGGAAGAGTGATGTTCAGTGCAAGATGCAAAAAGTCCTTTGTCTGAGATGAGGAGTGCTTGAGTTGCGGTGAGCAGATCTGTTGCCTTTCTCTGACTGTAACTTTATCTTCATAAAGCAACTAGTAAGAGGAAGAAAGCTTCAGGTAAGCCCCTTGATCTTCTACTTCTTCCTCACTTGCTAGCTCACATAACTGCTGGCTTCTTTTTCTCCAAGGATGCCCTCTTCTCAATCATGCCAGCCAGCCTCTGCTACCGTAGCAGCTTGTGCCTCTCTGCCTTTCCTCTTTTATACTGTTGAAGCAAGCCACTTGGTGCAGCACTTTGCCTGGATATGTGTGCCTGGAAGAGGAGATTTTTCCCTCCAAAATTCTATCCTTCAATTTGATTTACGATTTTCCTACCAAAAATGAGATTCTGTTTATAATCGCAGTGCTAACAGGGACTGCATCTCTAAACACGGTCACCCGATAGAACGTGTCTTGGAGTTATTTTTATAAAAAAAATAATTATCTTGAACGTGGCCTGCTTGTGGACTACATTCGGATCATCATGGCTCCTCCCCTGATTGCATTCAGGCACATGTTTCCAGAAACCCTAGTGTCTTTCCAGCATGTTATATTAGTGGTTTTTTGTCTAGATGCATGTTTTTCATGTCTGCACGTCATCTGAACCAACTAAAGTAACTAGGGTGCATAAATAAACCTTAATTCTTAAGTTGCATGATCCATGCTCATCTTCATCTTTTGATTCTATAAACTCATCTTGCTTTCACTGTTCTGAGCATGTTAAAAGAGTAGATAACTTCCTATTAACCTAAAATCGGATCATCATTGCATGGCTTAATGTTATTACATGCTAATTATATTGATTGGTGATGTCATGATATATCATGTATAGTTGTTTTAAAGGTTATGTCACTCTGGTGATGTTAACCTAGCGCTATTCATTGATTTTTGTTTCTCACTTGAACCATAATTTTTGGTGAAGTTAGAACCCTCCGCCAAATATTTCTTCCATCAGACTGGAACATTCTTCATCAATGCCTCCGTAAGTCTCCACGAGCCTTGGATTTCCACAAGGACACCAAGCTAGTTGTACTACAATAATCCTAAAAACTCTGAGAATCATGTCCTATTGGTGTAGGTCGATGTTCAACCGACTGTTGGACCCATAGAATGAGATTCTGTTCTGGTTCTGAATGCGACCTGATCAGGGACCACATTCAATCTCCTGATCGTGGCTGACCCCCCTGACTCATTCTGATCATGGTGCCTTTCTTGACCGCGTTCTGTTGAAGAGATCTGTCTCATAAATGCCTGAGTCATCTTCCACTGGTCGTGACCTTACGACCAACTGCGTTCATCGATCCTGATCACGACACTATTCACGACCGGATCTATAACCCAGTTTTATGAACTTTATTTTTTGGTTTGGTTATGTTTTATCCCTTACATTCATTTGTTATTCCCTTGCAAACTCCATTCTCATATTGTAGCTGAATGATTGTTATTGCCTTCCTGGCACCACAGAGGAAAACTCATTTAGACCCCTCCCTAGGGGTTGACTACTAACTTATCATCAAACTCGACATCGTGCATCATCACAATGCGGGACAATTCAGAATCTGCTTGCTGAGCTTCCCTAATCTGTTGATAAATAGCTGGAGTAATCACGAGACTAGCACATACACCTACCATCAGATCACAAGGAATTTTCATGCTGAATGTCTCACAAGGAAATTGTTCCCATAATTTTCATTCTCGGACCAGCAAATGACTGATTTACATTTTCCTGCTTAAAGCATCAGCCACTACATTCATTTTACCGGGCTGATAGGAGAGAGTAAAATCATAGTCTTTCATATACTCCATCCATCTGCGCTGATGAAGATTCAAATCCTTTTGAGAAAACACATATTGCAAGCTTTGATGATCTGTAAAGATATCAAATTTCTCACCATATAAATAGTGTCTCCAGATTTTCAGTGCAAAGATCACCGCTGCAAGCTCTAAATTATGAGTAGGATAATTCTCTTCATGCTATTTTAATTGTCGGGATGCATACGCTATAACCTTGCCATGTTGCATAAACACTGCACCCAAACCCACTCGAGAAGCATCTGTGCATACCACAAATCCACCCGAGCCAAAAGGCAAAACAAGCACTGGAGAAGTAGTGAGCAGCCTTTTCAATTCATTGAAGCTCTATTCACATTGGTCTGACCACACAAATGGCACATCCTTGCGAGTCAGTCGAGTCATTGGCGCGCCAATCTGTGTAAAATCTTGACTGAATCTTCTGTAATAACCAGCAAGACCCAGAAAACTCCTGATCTCTGTCACAGTCTTTGGGCTCTGCCATTGAAGAACAGCTTCTATTTTAGCAAGATCAACTGCAACTCCATCGCCAGAAATTACGTGGCCAAGAAAATGAACTTCCCAAAGCTAAAATTCACACTTGCTGAATTTTGCATAAAGCTCATGATCTCGCAGAGTCTGCAATACTACCCTGAGATGCTAAACATGTTCTTCTTTGGAAGCAGAATAAACCAGAATATCATCCACAAAGACCAACACAAACTGGTCCAAATATGGACGAAACACACCCTGCATCAGGTCCATAAAAGTTGCTGGTGCATTGGTTAGCCCAAACGGCATAACCAAAAATTCATAATGACCATACCTCGTGCTAAAGGCAGTCTTCTCCACATCAGATTCTTTAATCCTCAATTGGTAATACGTTAAAGTTCCTATATTCCAAGTAGCTAAACATATCCTATGTTTTTGGACTAGCTTCTTTACCCGTGAACATCCCACCCCACACAGGAACCCTTGCCTATTTGACACCGCAATCGGCGCCATTACAGCGCGTCGCTTACGGGAAACGCCCTAACTAACCCTTGCTCACTTATCATTCCATCCAGGTTCCGATGTAACGCATCGCTTCCAGAGGACGTCCTAGCATTAGCACAAAATGTACTTAGATCAAAATTCATGTGGGAGATGTGATAAAATTTTACTGTTGGCTGTCAACCTAACACAAACCCTCCTCCTTTCTCATCCGGACTTGGCACCGGCCATGACAGAGTTGTGTTAGAAGAATCTACATTACAAATTTAATACATGTTTCAAGCCGTATTAAAGACATTGCAATTTACGCTTCGAAAGTCCTAAGATTCTCTCTCGTCTTCCTACTCCATCCCTAATTCTTCCTTCCACTTCAGCTGTCGCCCTCCTAGTTCCTCTTATATCAATTACAATATTGATATTCTGGACTCTAAAAACATCAGCATCAAAACTAATTCTGCAACCAAATGGGACATTGGGAGTGAGCTGATTGGAGAGGAGGGATAGTTTGTCATGTTTTTTGTGCTGCACCTACAGGACACTTGCATGGTGGCAAGGCATCAAAAGAAAGGAAAAACTGTGTTCTGTTCGCCAATGTATGCAACACCTACAGGATGCTGGCATGGTGGCAAAGGCATCAAGAAAGAAAAAATTATGTTCTGATTGCCGATGTATGCAAATGGTTGGAGACAACAGCTGAAGTCTGATGCTGCAATCTATGTCCGGTTTTACCAGAACCCCCAACACATACCTGTGGCATATCGAAAGGGAGCATTAGGAAAGGCCTCTGCAAACAATAATTTTACCCGAGCAATTTACTCCATCACAGCCATCATAGTCCACATGCACTAGCACCCAAAGAAAGAGAAGAATCTAGAAGATGCTACTCAAGTACCTTTAACATGACTACTGGGTTGAATTCATAAAGTAGCAAAAAGTGCTGCAGGCACCTACTAGCTGAAAGTTCAGCTTATTCTTTTGTAAAGGAATGTGCAAAATATATACGTCCTCAAAGGATTAAATATTAATGGTCACCATATTTCAGATATGGCAGTGATTCAGTGTTAGATCCGCTGCCCCATTTTGTGAAATTTAACTTTCATTTTAAGGGCTTGTTGTGGTAAAACACGGCCATGACCAGGCTTTTATTTAACTCTCCTTCACCTTTTCTCCTTTCTTCCTCTCTTTTTTCTTTCTTTTTTTTATTTTTTTAGAGGGAGATAATCATCTGATATTCTAGAACCCCCCCTCACATGCCTGCAGGGACACTGCCCTCCTCTCGTGTCCTGACTCAAGTAGGAGGAAATGAACCTATTCTCAACTTCTGGGTGTAGTACTTCGGTTCCCTTATGCTCAGCACTCTAAAGGCGTCGGCTGTCTCATTAGGTCGAGGAGGAAGAGAATATAGATTGCGACTTTCCTAGAGACCTTCGAGTTTAGAATGTGGCCCACCAGGTTTTAAAAAAATCCTTCTGACAACTATTTCACCGATTTTGAATTTTCTTTCAATGACCTTCTTTTAGTAAAAGCGTGCGAGTCTATTTTGATAAACATGAGCCTGCTCGACAGCGGCCAGTCACTTTTTATCTAAGAGTTCCAACTAAACAAGGAGCGAACCATGACGTTCATCGATCGACAGTTCCTTGTCCAGTTGTACCCTAAGAGAAGGAATCATGGTCTCATACGGGACTACTGCCTCCATCCCATAGGTAAGGGCAAACGGGGTTTGCCCAGTAGGGGTACAAATTGAAGTGCGATAGGCCCATAGAGCTTCAACAAACTTTTCTGGTCAATCCGAGAACTTATTAGACTCACAGGTCTTTTTTATGATCTTAATCAGTATTTTATTAGTGGCCTCTGCCTGGCCATTGTCTTGTGGATAGTATGGTATTGAATGATGCAATGTAATATTGTACCTTTTGCAGAGGTCCTGAAGGTCCTGGGAAATGAATTGCGGCCCATTGTCGGTGACGATCGTGCTTGGAATGTGATGGGAATTGACTCTGAACATTACTATTTTTATTTACCTTTATGTCCTTTAGGTTTACATTTATGTCCTTACATAAATATGTGTGCAATTGAAGGCTTTAATAGCCAATGTGTCAGTCCATAGAAGTCATGGGATTTTCTTACAAAAAGCTCGTAGGTTCAGTAGGGGTCCCCCCACCCTTTTCCTCATTGGTCCACCTATGCCCTTGGGTCTAGGTGGGGATGGACCAAGTCCAAGTAGGACCTTTTAGAAAGATTAATACTAACTCCCTTATTTTTTTTTCTCGTCGTATTTCCCTTCTCACCGTGGTCACTGACCCAATTTCACCGTCGAGAGAAAAGTCTGGCGAAACACCCCCCTAAATGCTTGGGCCCGGGGGGTGCTGTCGAAATTCCACTGGAGATGCAGCTAATAAATCAGGAAGTTAATAATGAAATAAGCCAAACTTTGAAAAGGAAATAAAAATACAGTAATAATGACAACAAAATTGATGATAGAGGAAGTACCCAGAACAATGATAAAGTTAAATTCTAAACAAGATTGTGGAGAGTAATACTAGATAGACAAACATGGATAGAACCATATACAAGGAAGAACAGAATGAAGAATAAACAAAAGACAAAAAAACCTATGCATGTACACATGCTCCACGATTGAAATCAAAAACACAGCCAAATTGCATACATGCATCTGCACAAGGACTGCCACTGGACTTTCTTGAACCAAGAGTAGAAGCTTTCTGCATCCCTGAACACCCGTGCATATTGAGCATCTTATGCATGCATCTAGCCTACATGAAAATCCTTGCTGAATCCTCTTGGACAAGGGTAGTAACTCTCTGAATTCTATTGAGCAGTTGGATACATCGAATATTTCCCTCCTCACTCATAGATAATTTTAGAGAACTATTCTCAATATCATGAGCTAGTCACAAAATTTTGATCTAGTGAATCATTGTGGGCATCTAATATGTTACAACAATATGCGATTCGACATTATTAATCTAAAAATGAGATACACAATATAACATTACAGACATTCAACTAAGATATGGTATTTTTATCTTAATATAAAGCTCCCACTAATTTTCGGTGACTTTACATAACCCCCATTATGTAAAGACGGGAAACTCTGTCAATTTCTTAGTGGGGACTAGAATCCTATTAACATTATAGTAGTGGTCTTATGGTAGCACAACAAATCACCCCATACTTAATGAGTAGGCAACTCTTGTCAATTGTAATTTCTAGTCTTATTCGGCCTCCAGAACACTTGTGATCTTGTGGTAGCACAACAAACCACAAAGTTTGGTTAGGTTACACCCATTATTACGAGGTGAGCAAAGATTTGTGATGTAGCCCTTGTGGTAGCACAACAAAGCTACACCAGTCCTCCACCCCACACATGGCATAAGCATGCCGTAGTTTAGGTCAATGTGTACAACATGGACTTCATCACCAAGTTTATGAAGCTTAAGCCATTAGGTGGTAGAGTCCAAGGTCAGGGGCCAATAGGCCATGGTTAGCAAGAAATGGTAGTTCAACCCATCCAACTAGTGGAAATAGAGAAACAGTCACAGCTGGAAGAAGATGAACCAGAAGTTCATTCTGAACCAGAACCTGAGCAGCAGCAGTAACAAGAAGTAGTATTTGAAAAGGAGCCAGAAATGGAACAACAACAGTAGCAATAGGATGAGGGACAAGATGAACAGATTCAGCTAGATGCAAAAGGTAAGGGGGAGGACCAGCCACAAGCAGTTGAACAAGAAGTGGCAGTGCATGCTGAGCAGGAGGCTGAGGAAGAAGTTATTCATGAAGAAAACCTGCAAGAGCAGTTTGAATAGGAAATAACATCGATCTTGGAAGAGCCTATTCCAGAGCCAGTTCAGGAAGAGCACACTCTAGAATTACAGGAAGAACCCCATCCAGAGCAAGTTTAGGAAGAGCAGCAACCTGATCAATAGGTAGAAGAAAGGAAAGAGATGGAAAGAAATGACCAGTCAGAACAAGTTCTCCATGAGCTTGAATAGTAATTTTTATCTGATGAGCAAGTCATGCAGCAAATTGATCAACATATAGACTAGCTCATTGAGCAGATTGAGCAGCAGAAGCAATAATTTGAAGTTTAGCCAGAGTAGTTGAATGAAGAAGAAGGTTTACAAGAGCAGCAACCAGATGTTGAACAACCCCAAGAGCCGCAAGGGGTGGAAGAGCTTCAAGAAGAACAACCTTAGGAACATCAAAATGTTGAAGCTGAAATACCACAAGAAGGCTTTGTAGGTCCTGCTACATATCAAGGACCTTATCAAGGGCAATGATGGCATTCGATATTCAGCCACCATTATCCCCTGAGGAACCTTATATCCCACCAGAGTTTCAAGCCTCCAGTTCAGCTGGACCAAGCTCAGGTCAGCATGCTGCAGATGTACATCCCTCAGTAAATCTATTGTTAAATCAATTTAGAATGATGAATGCCTCCTTCATGCACTTGCACACGGCTGTAGAAAGACCAGATGCTAGAATGGTAAATGTGGAGCAAACTGTGAATAGCCAATGGGAGAAGTTTGTTAGGGATAAGTACAGATCTGACGAGAGACTTCATGGGTTCTTACCTATTTATAGGCAACCCACATTTTACAATAAACTCTTGACTCTTAACACAATGACTAATAACCAAAGGTAAGGGGGCGCCCTTGGGCCTAGCCCAATGAATTGGGCCCAATAACAACATCAACCTACTAAATGAAGCACAAACCTAGGAAAATAACCTAAAGAGCTAAGGACATGACTCAAATAATACATCAAAATGACTCAAATAAAATATAAAAGTTATATGACATGACTTAAAGAAATGTAAGATCACGATGGCACATGATGATGATCCATCCGGGCTTCGAAAAATGTAGAGGGGGTAAATGATGTCCCCATCAGTATCCCTCAGCTTCTCGGCCATAGACCTCCACCTATCAGCAAACTGAATGAAATCTTCCTCTGGCTTCATCTTCTCTGCGACCAGATCCATGACGGACAAAGAGGGACCCACACGGTCCCTGTATATCTGCAATAACTTTCTCGTTATAACATCAAAATTGCCGGCTTTGGTTGGCTCCAAAGAATAGAACCACTCGAGAGCCAGGCCATCTAGAGATCTTCTGAATAGGTAGGCTAATGATGCCTTATTATTCTGCCAGAAGGAAGTTTCATACATGAAGTCCTCCAAGTGAATGAATGGGTTACCCATTCCATTATATCGATGGAAGGTCGGCATCTCTGATGATGGCAAGTGGAATACTGGCAAGGCTAGCATGGCAATTTCTGGAGCATCCTTTGGAATGGACATCTTCTTGAGCTGCTCTTCCATGCTAGCTATCTTCTACAAGAGGACGTCGGTGTTGGACTCGGCTGGGGCCGGATTGGAAGGGAATTGGTTAGGTAAGGGGTTCCTTTGAGGTTTAGCAAAAGAATAACCCGCCACAGCAGGGATGGGGGTTGTAGGACGGGAAGGAAAATTGGTTGGATTCGCTTGACGGACTGCCTGGTCCCTGGAGGAGTTGATTTGGTGGACACCCATGGCCTGGGGGAGATTAGAAGAAGAGGAAGGGACAACTTTCCCTTTCAAGGCAGCCTGGATCTTTTGGTGCTGTGCCTCATCCAGCTAAGAGAGAGCATTGATAAGATCATCGACGCTGAGAGAAGGGGCGGTTCCCTTGGAAGTAGACTGAGGTTGCACTTGAGATGAAGGATCTCCCCCTTGGTTAGTGTCAATCACATAAACCTGAGGGTTTTGGCACCAGTATCAAATAGTACAAAAGTATGATGGGAATAAATTTGATCGATACCTTCCATTAAACCATCATCTTTTGGCACCTCTTCATCCAGTATGGCATTTAAATGAGCCTGCCGCCTACGTCCGCCATTGGAGGGTTGCTCTTTCATGAGGGGACAATCGGGCATACGATGCTCCTGACTTCCGCATCCGAGACAAGCACCAAGGCGCTTCCAACATTCCTCGACCAAATGACCAAATTTTTCACAAAAAGTGTAAACTGCCATGACTTGCTTCTCTTCCGCTTTAACCTTCTTGTTGTTGTTGTTGTTATTGTTGTCAATCCTATTATGGGATCTCTTCTTACTGTCACTGGATTTGTAGGACCCTGTGATGCTGAATTTCTCTTCTTTTCTTCCTTTCTTGTCAAACTTCTAGCTCAGTTCCTCTCCCTTTCCTTTAAATTTCTTGACCATCTCCAAGGTCCTCTCACATAGATGTGCCTGATGGACCATCTCCATATAGGTCCGGATGTTTTGAGGGCCAAGTTGTATAACAAAGATCGGCCTTAGGCCATCCATAAAGCGATTGGCTTTGAGGAGTTCCGTAGCCACAAGGTGTGGAGCATAAGCTACCTGACGAGAAAATTGTAGCTCATATTCTGCTATAGACATCATACCTTGCCTCAGCGAGGCAAATTCCACAGCCTTCCGCTCGCGTACATGCTCGGAGAAATACTTTTCTCAGAAGTGTTCAAGAAACTCTTCCCAAGTAATCTATGCATTTTGAAGTGGCCCGAAGTGGCCTTCCACCATGTGCACGCATCTTTATATAGGACTTTCTCATGGTCCGTGCATTGCATAACATTGAATATGTGATACATTTCATCAATCCAGTTTTCTACCTCATCAGGGTTCGACGACCTCGAGAACTGTGGAGGGTTCATACTTCAAAAATTACAATGTAAATCACCAGCGCCTGCCTGCGCGCCAGCTTGCGCCACTGTTTACAGGGCCTGGGTAAGACCCGCAATAATTTGTTGCATAGCTTCCCAATTTGCGTGGTTGCCAGCCATTGTAAGAATGAGGTGTAGAGAAAATAAACAATTTGTTATTTTCTTTAGAATTTATGAGGGTTAACCAAAAGATTAATTTCTTCTAGATAAGTATCTCATCTTGGGCTCTACCCAAACCTTACATGGAGTCGATGTGGCAATGTGTGAGCACTCACCTTTTTCAGCTTGGCACAGTCAATCTCTCTCTTCTCTTCTCTATAGTTCCTTTGCTCGCCTTCTCTTCTGACTTCTGCTTGGCACTACTATGGTGGTTTGGACTGCTACAGTGCTCAGACTGCTATAGTGCTTAGCCATCTTCAGATGAGCTCAGACCTCTTTCATATAGCTCAGACTACTACAGTAGCTCGGATTGCTACAGTGCTCAGGCTGCTATAGTGCTTGGGCTGCTACAGTGCTCGGAGTACTACAATACTCAGACTGCTACAGTAGCTCAGAGTGCTATGGTTGCTCGGATTTGCTACAGTAGCTCGGCCTTCTCCAACTTAAGCTCGGATTGCTACAGTAGCTCGGCCTTCTCCAACTTTTGCTCAGACTGCGACTGTGCTCAGACTTCTTCAGAAGCTCGAATTGCTATAGTAGCTCGACCTTCTCCAACATTAGCTCGGACTGCTACAGTAGCTTGGTTTGCTACAGTGGCATGGCCTTCTCCAACTTTTGCTCGGACTGCTACAGTAGCTCGTTTTGCTATAGTGTTCAGAGTGCTACAATAGTTCAGTTTGCTATAGTGCTTGGTTGCTACAGTGCTCGGGGTGCTACAATACTCGGGCAACTACAGTAGCTCTATTTTGCTACAGTAGCTCAGCCTCCTCCAACTTTAGCTTGGGCTGCTACAGTAGCTCGATTTTCTCCAACTTTTGCTCGAACAGCTACAGTAGCTCGGTTTGCTGTAGTGCTCGGAGTGCTACAGCAGCTCGGCCTGTAGGACTGGCTTACTACATTGATGCCATGAGTGTTGCAGACGCCAGACAAAACCATGTTAAAAAGTTGTCGACTCCGGGTGTCGACATTCTTCCTCTGGTTGTTCCCAGACAGAACCTTGATAGTTAAGAGTCGACTCCTGGTGTTGACTTTTTTCCTCTGGATTTCAGAAGTCTACTGATCTTGAGAAACTTGATGTTCTGCCTTCAAGGAAATTTTTCATATGTACTTAGCTTCACACCAGTCATCACAATGCTTGACAATGAATTGAATTGATGTATCTTAGGTGTGTTCATTGGGCTTCATCTCTTGCAATGTTTGGGTAATCCATCCAGACCTCGAAATCTGTGTATCTGGACACTTGCAGTACCTATTTTCTCTCTCAAACAGTATACCCTCTACTGTTCATACCCCTTTGAATAGTAAGGCGGCGAACACTAGAGCGGCCCCCATTAATCCGTTCAAGCTTCTTGAACGGCGCATTGATCGACCGCCCAAAGGACCACTGCATCCCTCGAGTGGGCAGTCCCTAGCCACCAAACTACATGAGCGGCTGGTTCTCAATCGCCCATAACCCTAGAACCTATTGAGGTTAGCATTCGAGTAGCTAAGGCCCAACTGCTTTGGCCTCGTGAGCGGCCCAGACTAAACCATGTAACCCCTTTAGCAGGCTTGTCTAAACCACTTGAGTCCTATAGTTTGAATTTCTTAGTACATTCATTTATTTATGCTTTAATTACTACATTATCGCCATGTTTAAAGTATTTTATATAACTGTGGCATACTTTTAGATCCCAATAGAGTTACTTTCTCTTACCTTGTAACGGAACCACTAGTTGCAGCCCGACGACTATTGAGTCGGCCCACCGGGGGGAGGTGGCAGGGTAGTCCCGATTTACGGTTCTTAAGCTAGTTTCCATGGGCCCCTTTGCTTGTTGGTAGCGTCCTATTGGGGGGAAAAACTAGCTAGAGGCCTGGCTCAAGGTAATGAGCCAGTGTGTGCACACGTGGTTAGGGACTTGGAGTGACATTGACGAGTGTTACCCTGACTAGTTCTTATTTTCTGGTACTGTTATGCCTCTCGCTTGTCATGAGCCAGACTTGCGAGTTGCTAGAGATGCAGTGTAAGTCGTAAGTGGACACATCTAGTTTCTTCTTTCTGGTGGTCTTCCTTCTTCTTGTCACTTGGTTAGCTGAGGTTTATTCTATTGGTAGATTTAGCTCCTGACGCTTATATTTTTATTAAAGTGGCATATAGTTAGCTATTATGAACTGTTTAGATAGGTTTTATAGCTTTACTATAATTGTGTTTAAATTATGTCAATGCTTGTTTATTGCTATAAATGCATGCTCCAGTTGCCTTTGCATGTTTAGTTGTGAGGTAGGGATCCGCGTGACCCCTACTAAGTCTGGCTGTGACTCACCCTTCCTTCTTTCAAGTGAGCAGCCTCAGCTGACTGCCGGTGTTTCTCGAGTTTTCAGCGACCGTCCTTAGCTTACCAGTGATAGTCGGTTGTCCTTTTGGTGTACTTTTAGCCGGGGTATGTCCCGTGTAGTTATTTCCAGAGGCATTATGATTCTGGAGAATTTGGCGTAGAGGTTGGTCAGTGAGGATGGTGATTGGGTGAGCGAGGAAGTACAACCGTAGCTTACAGGCAGTAATTATGAGGGCCAGGGCGAACTTCTTGGCTCGTGAATACTGAAACTCTGATCCCTGCAGCACTCGGCTTATGTAGTAGATGAGTTTCATGAGCCCTGCTTCTTCTCGAGCGAGCACAGTGCTCATCGTGATCATCGTGCTCGGCGTTACTGATAGGTATAAGAGTAGCTGCTCTCCCTTCCGCGGCTTAGAATGCATAGGGGGAGTAGCTAGGTAATGCTTCAACTCCTCGAACGCTTGCTCGCATTCCTGGTCCCATTCGACTTGTCCCCTCTTCTCTGACGTTTTGTTGGCTTGCTTGGTGAGCCGAAAGAAGGGGAGACACCTTTCTACTGCTCGGGACAGGAAGCGGGTCAAGGCGGCAATACGTCCGGTGAGGCATTGTACATCCCTCACCTTCGTTGGTCGTTTCATCTCCAGGATGGCTCAGATTTGATCAGGATTCGCCTCTATTCCCCTGTGTGTGACAAGAAAGCTGAGGAACTTGTCTGATCTTACTTCGAACGCGCACTTGCTGGGGTTGAGCTTCATATTATACTTCCAGAGTGTAGCGAATGTCTCCGCCAAGTCTTCCAGATGCTCGGGTGTCCGGAGGCTCTTAATGAGCATATCATCGATGTAAACCTCCATATTTCAGCCGATCTGTGCATCGAACATGTGATTGACGAGGCGTTGGTAAGTAGCTCCTGTGTTCTTCAACCCGAACGGCATGCGCGTGTAGCAATATAAGTTGTGGTCGGTCACGAACGCGGTCTTTTCTTGGTCGGGCCCGTACATGCTGATTTGGTGATACCCAGAATAGGCATCCAAGAAGCTCAACATTTCATGCCCGGTCGTTGCGTTGACTAGTTGGTCGATTCGTGGCATGGGAAAACTGTCTTTCGGCGTAGCCTTGTTGAGATCAGTGTAATCTACGCACATCCTCCACTTCCCATTGCCCTTAGGGATGAGAACTACATTCGTCACGTAGTCCGGATAGCGGGTGGGGCAAAGTAGCCCTGAGCGCAGTTTCTTGCTCACTTGTTCCCGGATGATGGCTTGTCGCTCGGGGTTACAGCGTCTCCGGCGCTGCTGAACCGGGCGACAGCTCGGGTCCAACCTTAGTTGGTGTGCAATGATCTCTGGTGGGATCCCAGGGAGTTCATCCTCAGACCAAGCAAAAACATCCTAGTTGGCTGTGAGGAAGTTCGCGTATGTTACCTTATCCCGTTCGGACAGTGTAGCTCTAATCCTTAGAGTCCTGCTCGGATCTTCTCCCACCTGAATGAGGCATAAGTCTTCGGCTGGGGTGCTCGTGCTTGGTCCCGGGTCTTCTGTCCTCGCCTTCTTTTCAGGCGGTACTTCCTTGGGTTTGCGATCATGCGTCGAAATGATGTAGCATCTTCTGGATTCCCTCTGGTCTCCTCACACCTCCCCCACCCCTTGGGGGTGAGAAAGTTGAGCTTTTGATGGTACGACGAGGGGACGTCTCTGAGGGTGCTGAGAATCCCCCGTCCTATGATGGCGTTGTACCTAGTCATCGCTCGGATCATCGTGAAGTTGGCTAGGAAGGTAGCCTTCTTCGGCGCAGTCCCGAATGAGATTGGTAGCGAGATGCGTCCCTCTGGGTGGACCGTGGTACCGGAGAAGCCATACAGAGGTGTATGTGACGGTGTAATTCTGGACAGATCCACACCCATTAGCATTAGATAGTCATACGAGATGACATCGGGTCCGCTTCCATTATCCACTAACACGTGATGCACGTTACATTGGTTGATGGTGGCTGACACCACCAAAGCATCAGAATGGGGAGTGGTTGCACCTTTTAAATCATCGTCTGAGAAGACGATGGGATCTTTCAGGCGTTCCCTAGTGGCAGCCTCCCTCTAGGGGCTGTCGCTCTACTCCACGGCGTTGACGACGGACGCGTACCATTGTCGTCTGGATGCGATGTCCCTACCTGAGGCTGGACCTCCCGAGATCATCATGATCTCTTTGCCGTTGGGTCGATTATCGATGGACGGGGGAGTTCGCTGTCGCTTCTCTGTGGCCTTGGAGATGTACTTATCGAGGAGCCCTCGCCGGATGAGATCCTCGATGGCGTCCTACAGGTTGATACACTATGCGGTGTCGTGGCCGTGGTTGCGGTGGAAGCGGCAGTACTTCTTCTTGCTCCTTGAGTTGGGATCCGACTTCATCCGAGGAGGCCACTTAAGGAATGGCTCCTCTCGGATCTCCATTAGAATTTGGTCGGAAGGAGCCGTCAGGGGCGTGTAGTTGTGGTAGCTCCCCCTTTCCCTCTCTGGGAGATCGTGGTGGTCACGGTCACACCGTTCCCACTTGTTCCACCCCTCACAAGATGAGTCGGCAGATCATTTCCGATCGGAGTTTTCAGTTCCTATTGCGTGGCCCAGGGCCGCAATATTTTCCTTGCATTGCGCATGCTTCTGTGCTAGGGTGAGGGGGTCGGTGAGAGTCATCGGGGCCTTGACCCCGAGCGCTCGCGGGAGGATGTGGTCCCGTGTCCCTTGGGTGAGCGTAGTGGTAGCGATATTAACGTCGAGGCGCGGGATCTGGAGCGCCTCTGTGTGGAAGCGGGACAAGAAGTCCCACAGTGTCTCATCTCCCCCCTGCCTGAGGGCGAGTAGGGTTACCGCCGACTTGGCTACTTTTCGGCAGCCGATGAAGTTCTCTTTGAATAGCTTCTTGAGCTGTTGGAAGGAGGATATTGTCCCCGCAAGCAGGGACTCAAACCATGCCTAGGCATTTTCTCGGAGGGTTGTTACAAATGCCGAGCACTTCACAGCGTCGGAGGCATGGTGGAAGACCAGGTGAGACTCGAAGCTGTGCATATGATCAGCAGGGTTAGTGGTACTGTCGTATGGAGTGAAAGACGACAGTTGTAGCTTTGGTGGGATAGGGGCCTCCACGATTTCCCTGGAAAAGGGTGCGTTGAATTCTTGGTCATCGTCGATGAGCCCCCGGTGCTTGGCGGCGAGGAGGACGTCATCGAGAGAGCGGACTTTGTCTTCAATTTCATCGAAGCACTGGAGTTGCTGATCCATGGTCGGGTTGGAGTGCAGCAGGCTACGCACTCTTGGTGCTGGCGTACTACGCGACCATTACGTTTTGGCGACAGAGGCATGGGAGGCCTCCCGCACTTGGTGAGAGTTCGCCGCGACCCGGGCCCCCTCGTCCTACCGCCGCTCAGAGGGCGCACGCTGGGGGTTTACTTATCGATCCAGGAGGTCCTGACATAGCCCCGTCAGGGCTGCAATCTGTTGGCGGATCTCTTTAAGGTCGCCAGGCATGACTTCAGGGGGTAAAAACAACTACTCTAACTAATCTGATTTAATAACAAAGCACTTATCACTTAGTACAAACCAACAAATCCCACTTGAATGAAGACAGTGCCCAAACAACCAAATGTCATACTAGGCAGAGGTTTGATCTAAGATCTCCTTACGCAAGAGGTGACATTCCAGATAGGCCTGACCTATCCTTCTTGCCATGCCTTTTGATATACTGCTTGGTTGTTGAAGCACTCAGATCATAAGAATGTAAATGCATTCAGAATTACATTCCTACTAATAGCGGTCCTAATCATGCATCTAAGCGAAGTGATACACAGATAAATGATCGCATAAGGGACCAAGGAGTTTTTAGGTGGTTCTGTCTCAGCCTCGAGACCTACATCCACCCAACACTCAAATTTGAGTGTGGCTTCTGCTGACACACAACTTGACCACCGATCCAATGTTTCAGGGATGAATCCCTACAACCACTAACTAATAGCTTGATCTGTAGAGCCTCACAGCTTGTTAATAGCTGAGCACCACAGCTTGCTATTCAAGGACCAAATCCTCGCCACTGAGCATCACAACTTGCTCCGCTGACACACAACTTGAAAAACAATGATGAAAGAAAAACACAAAGAACAGAAAACTGAGAATCAGATGTAGCGTGAAAATAATGTAGCTCAAAGTCAGCAAACGATTCTAGATCTGATCTAGAAATTGTAACTTCTACTGCAATCACTTCTTCCCCTCTTCTTCTCTTCTCTGATGCTCTATTCTAAACCTCTTTCACCTTTCTACAATGAACTCTTGCTATCCTGTACTTTTCTCTCTGATGCTCTCACTGCTCTCAATTTACTCTTCTTCTTATGAACTTTGCTTCTCTATTTTTCTCTGAACTAAACTCCTCAATGATCGCTTGTCTCTTCTTTTCTTCTTTTTTTGTCTTCTTAGAGATCCCCCTTTATATATGCCAGTGAACTAGGTCATGTGGTCCCTACTAGTTCAGTCCGGTCCGTGGACAGAGAATTCACGCCACTGACTTTCTCAGAAAAGTAGCTTGATAAGCCCACGTCTCAGATCTAGAGTAAAAGGCAAGACCACGTGGCTGAGTGTTCTTTGAGAGCTGGCCGCCTTTGATCACGTGTCATTTTAAGTCAGTTCTGGGATCACGTGATTACTTAAATCTCTACTACTCTCAGTCCAATTCAAAATTTTAAAATCTAAAATTTACACCATCCTTGCATTTCATGGCATGCATGGCATTCATTTCTCATTTATCTTTGCCTATTTAATTAGGCTTCACCCCTTAACCAAATATCAATGATTGGTCGTATCTAACTTGCTCTAGGCAAGGGGTTTGGTCTAAGAATAGATCTAACTTATTTTCTCATTTTAGCGTGTGCAGAGATAGGTTGCAACACCCAAATCCAAGGCTCACAGATTCCCTATTCCTTTGCCTTTGCGGTCTTCCTCTAGACCGTTACGTTAGCCTTAGCAGCCAATTGGCGACCGCAACCCTCAATCGAGAGCCAAAGCACATGGATCCCCTGTTCCTTATCCTTTGCGGTCTGCTCTTAGACCGTCACGTTCACCTTAGCGGCCGATCGACGACCGCATTCCGCACCCGAGAGCTCAAATGAGCACAATTTTTTGTTCCTTCCTACTTGCCGTCTGTCAGGAGACCGCTAAGTGGATCTAGCGGTCCTTTGGTGGACCATTTTTCAAACTAAGAATCCTGTAAAATTAAACATTCAAGCCAAGAGAAAGGATTTCATAACAATTGTTCCTTTAGACATTCATTCAATGTTCAAAATACATCATCCTCTCAATAATTCTCTCTATACATCATCATCATGAAACTCAAGGCTCACTCAACTTCACATCTACGCGGGGCCGAATCTTGCGTAGGACCTTCACGTAAGCCCGGTAGCTCTCTTGATCTTCTGCCACCTCTGCCTACAAGGTACGGACTCGGCTGTTCTCCCACATGGTCAGAGCACTACAAACTGCCTACTCGTCTACCTCGGTCCTGATTTCTCTAGCTTGAAGGGGAGGGAAGTATGATAGTGGTGGAACCGTCGTGCGTGGTAGTCCAACTTGTAAGTAGCACCGGTGAGGGTTATAGAGCGCCAAGGTAGTGTTCCCCACTCACTAAAGGTCTAATCCCAATTGTCGAGATAGCCAAAGGGTGGTGCCCTATGTTGGGCATGTATGTAACATGTTTAATTCTATTATTTTGATGATGTCTGACTATGACTCAATGATGAGTTTGACCAGCATTTGATAATATCAACATTCATGCATTTCAGGTCAAGTCAGCATTGGCAATAAAATATGTCTGCAAAGATAAAGAGAAATCAATTAAGGCACAGTAAACAAGAAGGTCATGCCACCACGGTAGTATTGACTCACCATTCTACTGATTTCTGTGTTACTCTTACCCCAATTCTTGCTATAGTTGGGACCCTCCGTCAGATACTTCTTCTGTCAGACTGGAACCACTATATCAAGGTCTCTGTAAGTCTCCACGAACCTGGGATTCCTAATAGGATGCCGAGCAGGTTGTACCACAAAAACTAAGAAAACCCCCTAAATCTTTGTCCTACTACATAGGACAAGGTTCAACCGGCCTTTGGAAGAGCAGAACGAAACTCTGTCCAAGTTCTGTCAGTGTTGTTTTAAATGCATTTGACCTAGGAACTGCATTCAGTCTTCTATTTACAGAAGTGGTTGATCGTTGGACCGCGTTCTATCTTGACTAGCCACTCGATCCTGATAGCGGTCATCCTGCTGGTCGCATTCATGTCGCGGCCTTTGACTAGACCGCGTTAAAGCCCAATTTTCCAAAAGTCTGTCCCTTGCATTTGTGTTATGAAAATTCGAGTTAAGTCCATATTGTAGCCCTCCAGGCTATATCACATTGATATTCATGACCTTTATTGGGTCTAGCTGGAACTTTATTACTAGAGATCAATTGAATCCTATTTTCTAAGGTCATTTTCTTTAATGACTTTTCCGTGGGACATTGAGTTTGGAAATCCCTATATCGACTGTTCATGCCTTGGCTACATGAGTTTGCCCTGGGAATTCTTGGCTATCATTAATGAATGTCTAGATTTATACTTGGATCTTGGGTCCACCACTCAATGCCAACACATCATTTAGGGCCCAATATGATCCTAGGAGGAGTGTCCGAAAATACTGGTTGCCCATGGGAGATATAATGACAATATACGTCATTGCACCAAAGTACTTACTAGCGTGTTGATCTATGACATTCTATTCCACTTGAATTACACGAATTGATTACGTGACTACACATATGTGCTTATCATGACCAATCACCTGAAAATTCTAATTACCTGCACTTGCTCTATCTACTATTATTACCTTGTTTTAGTATTAATCTCACTCAATTTCCATCTCATTGTTGTGTTTACTTTCAGTCAATATATTTCTTTTGATTTAAGTCATTATTCTCCTCATGAATTTTTCTCCTTGGAATTTCATTAAATGGTTAATTACTTAAACTATGTCTGGTATAGAGATATAATTCGTCAAATGACATCGAGGAAGAATGTTTAAATGATTCAATGGCAGCCAAGAATAAGAGAAAGTAGCAAGGCAGGTTGAGTCAATGATATTGGCAGATCAAGCTCCTTAATCTCCCAGGTGCAAAGATTCGTTGGATGCACAGAAACCAAGGCAGATGATGTAGAAGAATGGAACTGGGAAGATGAAGGAAAGTGGAGTTCACCCTCTGGCTCAATCAAATGAAGAGTTAAGGCAGACAAATGAGGGCTTAAGGGTGTAAAATAGATGGGCAACACTGATGAATGGCTGGCAAGGCTGAGAAGCTAGAAGAAGATGAAGACAAGTTGACTCCAGCCAAGTGGACCCAATTGACCACATTGACCAAGTCAAGTCAAAGGCAACCTCAAGATGAGCCAAGTTGATTGCCATCAAAAGTTGACCTAGTCAAGTTTGACCAAGTCAAAGTCAATAAAATTCAAGTCAAACATAAGCTTACAATCAACACAGGCTCAACCAGAGTCATCTTAGTCAACCCCAGTCGCAGGGGTGGCAAATGGTCAATAACAGAGACAAATGGCCACTAGTGCCGAACAACAGCAGTGGCAATGACTATTGATGACTAAGAGTAACAAATGGCACATACAGGTGACAAATAGATAGATAAGGGTGACAAATAGGTGTTACCCGTGACAAATGGCCCGTAAGGCAGTTTCAACAAAGGATGCGCTGACGCACCTTCAGTCTTGCGTTGACGCCATGAAGCTCAAGCTCGCCAACAACTACAAATTCCTTGAAGGCTGCATTGACCTCACCATGTTGTTGCTCCGACCTTAGGCTTTCACAGAAAGAAGAAAGTCCAAGCAGCTCTTTGGTGCTTCGACCTCACCTGCTCAGTGCGTCGAAGTAGGGGGCTTCCAGAAGCCGTTGTAAATGGCCTTTCATAGAGGATGCCTTGATGCACCTATGAAGCTGCATCGACCCATGAAGATCCAGCTCACCAGCAACTTAAAGAAACTATGAAGCTGCATCTACACGATGGCCTACTGCGTCAACGCACCAGATGACTTTGAGTCTTTATCTGTCAAACTTGCACAATTTTCAAAGCTGCACCGCCGACGGGCCATCAAGCAATACTAAACCAGCAAGTAAGTACCAGCAAAGAAGGGCCCCGAGGCTCACCTAATCAGCGTGAAGACGCTATTTTTTTTGGACGGCAACAAACTAAAAAGATTTATTTGTAAAATGTTGATGATTGTAAGGACTTTTAAGATAATAGTCAGATTTGAGGAATTAATCGGCAATTCACTAAGTTTGTAGGGACTAGTATGCAAAAATCCCTTTGAAAAAAGACCATAGTTGGGCCTCCTGAAGTTTATTCTCAGATCTATCTGCAACAGCTTTTGGAACAGGGTGAACAACACTCTGATGGATCAACAGAGTGTCACCACAAAAGGGTGGAGGATGTGAAGGAAGGCTGAACATCCTCACAATCTAGTACCACAATCTGAAAAAGCTGTGGCAATCTGCGCTGGAGGGAGTTTGCAGCCTGGGAAAATCCTGGCAGTGGTGGGTCCTGGAAATGAAGAGCAGTGGTCGGATGAGCTTATAAAGACACAAGGTTTCATGGTTGGTATCTCCTTTGTCAGGAAAGAGTATGTTCACAAAATGCCAAAGAAAGTTAAAAGGGACTTGAATTGCAGATGAGTGTTAAAAGAAAGGGTTCTGATAGTGGACTGAAAATTCGGAAGGGAGATCTGAAGTACCTGCAATCTAATGAGATGGTAGATGGTTTAAGACCAAAGAAGGAAGAAGGAAAGGGAAAAGGATAATTCAACAATGAAGTTAGTTTCATGAAGCATAAGAGGTCTCAATGGGAGGATAAAATCAGAGAGGTTAGTTGATGATTCACAGATTAAACATAGATGTTTTTTGTATACAGGAAAGTAAGATGGAAAGCATTCATAAGGACTGGATAAGGAACAATGAGAGGCGCCAAACTGCAGCCATCTGAAAGATTAAAAGGGGCTATTCTTTTGCTATGGGACCATGAAGTTCTGGAAAATTGTGGAGAATCAGCCAAACAATTCAGTGAAGTTTAGACAGAAAAAAGATGGATTCTGCTGGGTCTTCATGGGGGTGTATGGTCCAACTCAAGCTGAGCTCAAAAGAAATTGTTTCCAGGAACTTCATGAAGTCAATGGAGGGAACAATTTAGCGTGGCATGTAATGGGAGACTTGAATGCAGTTAGATACCTAGGGGAGAGATCCAATCAACAACAATGGGCAATGGAAATGGATCTTTTGAAGATTGGATTCAAATTTCTGAAGTCATAGAAATTCAGATCAGTTTATCTTTTCTACACATGGATAGGAGATGATCCAAGAATCTTGGGCATTACAAATCGACAGTGCGCATGGGCTTCAAATGGCAGCCCTCCAATAGCTCGCACGGCAGCCCCATTAAGTGGGTTTTATACCCCATAAGGCAGCCTATTGGGCACTCATCCAGTAGTATATATAATGCTGAACTGGTAGCCCATTGAATAGCAAAATGGCAGGTCATTAAATGCCTATACAGCAGCCCCGTTAGGGTCCATCTGGCAGCATCTCAACCGCTCATCCAACAACATCCCCAGGCCCCATCCGGCAGCCCCATTCACACTCAACCGGTCGGTGTGTTACTGCTCATCGGACGGCGTGACAACCTCCTTAATCGGCAGCCTTCCATGAGCTGAACTAGCAGCCCCCATGCGTTTCATCTGGCGGCACATTGAAACCTGACCGGCAGCCCATCCAAGGTTCATCCGGTAGCATGGCAGTGGCTCATCCGATAGCGATTGAAGCCCCAAATGGCAGCCTACTTGAAGCTTGATTCGGCAGTGCCTTGAAACTTGAAACGGCAACCCATTAAAGCTTGAGCCGGTAGCCTTTCCCTTCCTATCCGATAGCCCATTATAGCCTCATCTGGTAGCTTGGCCAGGGCTCATCCGATAGCACTCAATCTGCCCCATCTGATAGCCATCCAACAGCTCTAACGGCTACCCCTCTTTAGTTGGTTTAACTCTCTATACAATAGCCTCAACCTGCTCATCTAGCAGCCTCAAAGCACACCCATCTGGCAATCCCATGTGGCCGAACCGGCACCACATTAAATGACCATTCGATAGCCCTCAGCCAGCTCATTTGGCAGCCCATTGGGGCCTCATCTGGCAGCAATGGAAACCCCATCCAATAGTGTAGCAGGGTCCCTCACATCTGCCCCCCTGCACCCCTATGTAAAGGGGGCTACAGTGGAGAAAGGGAGACACATAGAGATGTAAATAGAACTATCTGGCCCTTACACTTCCCGCCAAAGCAAAAGAATAGCAGCCTGAACAACAGATGAAAAAGAGAGAAAGAAAGAGAGGGGACAGAATAAAACACTACACCGACAAACAGAAGAGAGGAGAGCGCAGAGTGAAGAAGAATAAAAAGAAGGAGAGAAAGAAAGGAGAGAGAGGTGAGAAAGGGGGAGTAGGAGCCAATGCTCCATTTCTCCCCCCTTGTATTTCTTTTCCAGAAATTATGCTCCAGGTTATGGGCACTTGCACAGGGTTAAGAAGAAACTTACCATATGCCGCACATCTCACGACTATCTTTCTGAGAATGGGGATCTCCTTGGAAAATGAGAAGAAGAAGGATATCCCTCAGAACAATGTCTACTGCATGAGATTCATTGAGAAATTGATGCACTTTAAGAAAGGAGGAGACAGAATGATTAGAAGCTTACCTGGCCATCTTCCTAAACTACAAGTATAGCAAGAGGTTCTGTCTAAACCGTAAGCACAGCAGGAGGCTCAACCTCAATATCCCGCACCACAGGACGTTCAACAGGAAGATGTTCTACCAGCCGAAGTAGAACAGTTTGAGCAGCATGAAGAGTAGCTCAATCAGGTCCATCAATTTGATCAGCAGCAGCATGTCCCAGAGGAGACTCATCATGGCATGATGATGGGGTTTGGTATTCAAGGTACACTGTCTCCAGAATTTGAACCCAGAATATTTGGCGAAGGGGATGCTCCTCCAGAATTTCATGCCAAGGCCTCCACTCTAGAGGCACAACTTATGGTGCAACTGGCGACCACATGAGTATTAACCCAAATTTCATGAAATTTCTAACTACTTAGTTTGGATACATGAATTCCTCCTTTTTGCAACTGAACTTGCTCATTGAGAGATTAGAAACAAGACTTATTCACAATGAACAAATATAGAACAATAGATGGGAAAAGTTTGTTCGTGATAAGTACAGGTCAGATGGGCATACTCATGTCTTTATGAATTCATTGTTACATGTCTGTCATAATGTTGGGGAAGTTATGAAGGAATTGAGGGACATATACATAGAAACTCAAGAAAAGACCACCCACATGCTAACCCATGCTTATGACATCTGTGAAAAGCAGAACTCCATTTCTGAGGCATGTGCCACTCTCATCGACACATCTAGAAGAACTGAATAGCAAGTGGCTACTGCCACTGACAAAACACTGCAAACTGTCATTGCAAACACAGAAAGAATCCTGGATGTGACCACAAGGTCTCAACTAGGTCTCTCAGACGTCCGGGTAAACTGGCTTAATGACTCCATCCATCTACAAGGAAAAGTTCAGGAACTTGTGACTCTATCCACCAAAACTGAAAAGACTGTTCATGCAAATATAGCCAAGGTAGTTGAAACCTCCACCACTTGTAACAAGATAATTATGTATAATTTATTTACAATTGAATAATTGGTGTGTGAGAGAGAGAGAGTGACGTGAGAGTGAGGGGAGGGAGAGAGGGAAGGAGAGAGAGAATGAGAGAGAATAATTACATTCAATAAAAAATTATAAAGAAAGGACAACTATGATATTTTGATTGACATAATTATAGAGTTAACCCAATTATTATCAAATCACACTGGAATAAAAGGAAGATAGTCCACTTATTTATTTCTAGGTTAACTATCATTCTATCAAATTAAAATCAGATTAATCTAAGACTAAGTTAAGCGGAGTTACTTAACCCTTAAAATGGATAACCCCTTCTCAAAGTGAGCTACAGCTGCCGAACCGGAATTGGACCAGCGCGGATACCCGAAACCGCGGGCGCTCTCTGATCTGTGTCTTCAGCGCCACGCGCCGCGGCGCAGTGGCATGACATTTCGCTGGATCAATAGTGAGGCAACACGATACCACAGCGAGCGCACCGCCACGTCACTACTCCCAACCTCATTGGCCTTCCCCATCTGTGAAGAAACGAAACGCGGAGCATATGAATGAGGGGGTAGGAGGACGACGGAGCTGCTCCAAAGAGCTTCACGCTTGGGCGCAAAATCTCAGCGGACAGAGCAGGTAATCCTGCTACCTTCTCTCTCTCTCTCTCTCTCTCCCTTTGATCTCGGAGTGTTTGATCCACGAGATTTTGGGAATTCGTGATTCGATGCTGCTGCCTTCGTGTGTCTCGATTTTAAGATCCGGTTTGGTGAGTGTTTTGTGAATTCCCCTCCCGATGCGGTTTCAATGGGTTCGAATTTGTGCATGCAGCAGAGGTAAGCGATAGATCGTCTCGGGGTGGGTCGCCTGCCATGGAGGAACAAGTCTACAGAGAGGTCCTCTCTAAAGTTTCTTCCCTGTTCATGATTACATGTGATGTCATGCTTTGATTGTATGGTGCCATTTTTGTTACGTGCCATTCCCAGACCTATGTTCTTGTGGAGACGACATTCCTTTTTCTTGTATATTTTATTTCATTTTTTTAAGGGGACGTTTGCTGCCTTTTGAGGCGTATTATTTCCTCCCCTCCTTTCCCGGTGTGTGTGGATAATTGGGGAAAAAGTGATTTTGAACTGTTGAATTTGTCCCCTCTTATTTATTTGCTCTAAGGGGTTCTTTTCCAGGTCAACCTGTTAACCCCCCTCCACGGCCTTCTTGTACGGCTCCTATTCCAAGGCCTTGTCAACCCTCTGCTTCTCCCGTTTCACCCCTCCAATAGGTTCTCGTTGATAAAGTCACTTTGTTGGAGGAACAACTTAAGAGGGTTGCGAGCCCGCGGCCCGCTCCTCCTCCTTCTCCAGTCAATCCTCTTCACGCCTTTCTGGACAACATTACGAAGATGGAAAGAGAATGGAAGGAGGGGAGAGATAACTCCGGCATTAACAGTTTAAATGAGCAAGAGCCGGCGGATTTCGACGATCAAGTGGACGTCATTCACCCTCCACCTATTCACCCCGTTCATTAACATGGCCCTCTGCCTTCGCTTCCACATCCATGTATACGAAATCCTCCACATTACATTTCACCACCCATTCATATGCCTCCGCTATGGCGTCCACTTGAGCCTGACAATGAAGAGCCGGCATGTGAACAATTGAAGGTGGCACATGATGATGAAGTTTTGAAGGCATCCATTCTGAGTTTTCTTCGCTTTCCACTTCCTCCACTACCACCAGATGAGACGATGCCACCGTTCCTAATCTAACCCCCATTTTTGAGACTTATTGGTGTTACGACAATGGATCGGTACTCCAATCACCCACATCGGCACATCATGAGTCTTCTCTTACTCCTAACACCTCTCGCCCAATCTAGCATTTCCTTCGCACCAAACCTCCTTCTTCTACACCTCCCACTAAACCTCCACCAGCTATATCTTCATCAACCTCCATAGTACCGGCCTCCGCCGAACCTGCCACTAAACCTCCACCAATTATACCTTCATTAACCTCCACGCCATCGGCCCACGCCAAACCTACCACCAAACCTTTTCCAATCAACCTGCCTTTGTCGCCACCTCGGCCTTCCGCTATTCCTTTAACTCCAAAACCAACTTTACCTATCCCTTTACCCAAACCCATGGCTAATCCTGAGCAGGGTCCGCCCCTTTTTGCACTCGAGCGAACCTCATCCACTTTTGAGCAAGAGGAGAAGCTCGACATGTTTGAACCTCCGCTTCCGCTTGCCCTTTCTCCAACACTTTTCATTACACCTCCACCATCTATGAAGCCCTCCGCCTTCGCTTCACCTTCCTCTCCCACTCGAAATGGGGGTCCTTCTGCAAATATGTGTGTGTTTCATATATCTTTGTTATATAGTTGCACTGTATTGCATAGCATCCTCCCCATTTTTTTACACTTTCTAGGATATTACCCTCTCTCGATAAACAAAGGACCCTCTAGTTGAGAATTCCTCTCGACGGACTAGGATCTCCTATATCGGGACCTCCGTAAGTCCCCGACAGTGAAGGATTCCCTGTTCATTGACTGGGCAGGTTGTAACATTAAAGTTCTCCGAAAATAGTAGCCCATTCGTGGTGAGACGAGTGACCCCCTAGTTGGCATGGCGAAAACTGAAATTGTAACTAGGGTCCTACCTCTTTCGTGTGAACTTCAGATCTGTTAAAAATCACCTTCTTTCAAGAAAAACAAAAAAAGGGGACGTAAAGCATCCACTTTTGTGTTAATCTCTACTTGTTTGTTTGTCAGTGCATGTTATTGCATTCTGACAAAGTTCTAAAAATGGCCGGATATGGTTATGAGGAGTTTGAGGCCGGGGCCTTTGCATATGAGCCCCATATGTACGAACTGGCCCGTGAGTCTCATGAAAAATACCACCCGGGCCAGGGCCACCTTGGTGAGCCACACGTCCATGCAATGAACGCAGGTCCCTCCCACGAGCCCTCACATGAGGTGCAGGCTATTGTCGGGGATGCTTCCCCCTCCCAGGACATCTCCTCCATGCTGGGTGTCCTCGCTGCTACAGAGCTCGGTCCTGAACAACTCCAAGCCTTTCAGGCCATTCCGAAGGAGAAATCTGTTTCTCCCGCTCCCCAGGAGCCAACTCTGGCTACCACACCCCTCCAGAGACCGGTATAAGCTTTCCCTTCTCCTTCACTCTACGGGCAGGCAAGTCAGCAACCTCCCTCTTTCCAATTCCCTTCACAGTCACAAACCCAGGCCATTCCTCATACATCGATTCAACCGGGTCCATCCATTGGTAGACCCTCATACCCCTCCAGTTTAAGGTTCCCTCCTCAGGCCTCTGGGAGGCCTCTTCCTCCTCAGTGGTAAGTGCCACCTTCCCCATCCGATTCGCTCACCCAATCCCTCCTCAATAAGTTGAACAAAATGGATGAGCAGTTTCAGGATTTAAAGAAAATGGTGGGCGTAAAGTCCACCCCTGAGGTCTCCCTGTCGATCCTCCCGGTATTCCATCTCCCTTCCTCTGAAATGCCTACGTATCGTGCACTTCTTGAGGTGCTGGTCGTTTGTTAATTAACCTAGCCTTCTGGCTTGAAGTGGCAGGAGCAGCGGAGTATTTTGAAAGGAAAGCCTCGACCTCCGCTACGACATTATTCAGTCGATCAAATGACTTGATTTCAGTGCCTATCATTCTTTCTAGCACTTCTCTTCGCAACTTCTGCTTGCATATTTGGATGGCATCCTCCTGATATGACGGGCTCCTACACCTCATGCTGAGGTTCCTCCATCTTTTGATATATTCCAGGGTGGAATCATCATTCCTCTACCTGGTTTCATATAGCTCGGCTACCATCACCTCCCTTTCAGTGATGTGGAATCTTTCTTTGAATTTTCATTGTAGGTTTGGCCAGTCAATGATAGACTCGGGCTGCAAGCTTGAGTACCACTCGAAGGCAAGGCCTGTTAATGTGGACCCGAAGAATTTTAGAAGGTACGACTTGTCAACAGCAAAGTCACCCATCACATTAGTATAGTAGGCAATATGCTCGCGTAGAGACCCTTGCCTGTTGAACTTCTCAAACTTTGGAGGCTTAGTGATGCCAGGGGGCAGCCTCTTGGCAGCATGATGAGATGGGTATGACACCCTATACGCATCAAATGAGGTGGAGTCACCATCGCTCCTTTCTGCCAGCTTCATTTCTATCAATTGCTCGACCATGAGCTTGTTCACCACCACTAGGTCAACCAGGTTTGGGTAGAAGTAAGCTTGTTGCATGTGCGGCATTGCCAGCATGGCCGCGTGGGGCATGGTAGGAGCCCGTTGGAATTGGAAGACTGAAGGATGTGGTGCAGCCGCAAGTTGTTGTTGCGGGGGAGGCATGCCCCCGGTGTAGTTGTGCACCGGTTGTGAGGCGATCGCCTGTGGTGAGACTTCAAATGCTTGGCCGCTGCCCCCTGACGTTCCAAGCGGGCCTTAACCCTGTGCGAGCGTGGAGAGGTGCATATCCCTCTCAATCAGTTGCTTCTTTAATGCTTCAATTTCTTGTTGGTACTTATGCAGCAACATCAACAAGGCTGGGTCACCGACGGGAGTGTTGGGATGACTTGCCTTATCCTCGCCAGGTGTTTCTTCAGATGAGGTGCACGGCATGGCACTATCTCCCTCGGCCGTAACCATATTAGCAGCTAGAGTCACTGCGGCTTCTTCTGGACCTGTCCCATTTTATGATTCTCAGTGAAATAGTGCCTTGTCGGGGGGCACTGTTTAATTGGCGACACGTCAAGGGGCGTCAGTTTGTAAATTAGCGCCTTTGTACCATGTCTTCATTCTAATAATTGGCACCTTGAGTAAGGGCGTTAATTACCTCTCTAATCCAAGTAGGATTCTTACCGTCGTTTGAAATGATTTCATGCCTTATAAATGGTCGTTACTTAATAAAATGGCAACTTGATGAAAGTCACTATTTATAATTTTATTTAAGATTTTATTTCAAAAATTCAGGGTTGCTACATCACTGCTGGCTTTTCTATCATATCGTGCACAAGTGGTGGCCACTCTAGATCTGTCGGCATGAACAATTGGTTGAGGGCAATGGTGATGCCGTTCATATCGAACCATCTATACCAGTTGCATTCTAGATCATTCATTTTCCATCTCTTGTTTGGCCTCAGGGACTCTAGAGCTTGGTAGGTAACCAGTGGGGCTATGTGACGAGCAAACTGGCGTGCATGCACATCTTGATTGTCCAAAACTGAGGTAAGTATCGTAGCTTGCTCCCCAATCTACTCAGTAGGCCCCCTCATAAAGTGTGTATAAACAGACCTTGTAAGCGGTTGTCTATTCGGTTTAAATGTGGAAGTCATGCTAGTCCACAGCTCTTCTTCCGTTTCAGCGGACTCTGCCTTGTCTGGCCCTTTGTATCCTAGACCGCCTCAAGGGATAAGCTTGTGATTCTTAACGGTCCTGACTCCACCCTGCAGGTTGACTCTAAGGCCCTTGCCAGACCTATACCCTATTCTCATCATGATGTTCCAGCCTGGGGTATTTATCATGCTCTTCTTTTTTCTCCCCTTTTGATGCAGGGGTGGAACTAGTGCTGATGTGCAAGTTGCAATTTTGGTCTCAATATATCATGGGTCGGCAATGTCCAGTATGGATAACAATGGCATGTTGGACGGCCAGATGGAAGGCACTGACGTGGCCGATAGAATTTCCATGGTTGGCAGAATGGGCACACTAGTCACTTTGACGATGCGCCCCTTGTGTGGAAATTTAATGCATTGGTGATTTGTGGAAGGGACGGCATCAAGTGCTAAAATGTAAGGATGCCCCAGAATAGCATTAAAAGTGGGGTCCATGTCTAGCATATGAAAGTTTGCGGTGACAGATGAGGGATCTTGATTTTAGTTTTTGTTTACAATAGACAAGAAACAATCTCCGTGAGACCGCCATAACTAGATTGCTGCCCCGCGATAGACCGCTACCACTAGCATGCGGTCCTCATCTGACTACTATTTGCTTTCTATTTTCTACACTTTGTTGACTCCAAATAGAGTGCAGATTGGCCCAATTTACTATATGATAAACCTAGTTAAATAGGTTCATTCCCTAGTTTTGTCCTCCTATTCATGATATTTGTTATATTGTGCATCATACATGATAGATTGCATGGCTTATATGTTTTAAATGCTTATTTTAATCTTATGCTAATTTCATGTCAAAAACTCATATAGTTTGTATTTAAATCATTTTCTCTATGCTTATAGAATGTGGTTTATTGTGATATGTTGACCGTTGTTTCACGCACTTCACTCTCACCTACTATCTTTTTGGTTAAGTACATAGCACATACTCTGGTATGTGACTATTAGTTACACTTGCACATTATAGGAACACCTCTTGGACTTGTGAATCTCTCCACTGGATATTCCTTCTATCGGACTAGGGGATCATGTTTCAAGGACTGCGTAAGTCTCTACGATCCCGAGATTCTCACTAAGATGCCGAGCTGGTTATACCCTCAAAACCCAATGGTCTAGAGAGCACTCAAGTTGTCGTTATTTTTCTGTGCCCTGGCTAGTAACGGCCATCATGAAGACTGTCACTATCAGGTAGCCACCCTCCCCTGACCGCATTTTACCAGAATGTCCAAGTGTCGACTCTTCCCTTGTTCTGGTGTCAACTCTGTCTAGTTGCGGCCGTTCCCGTGACCGCCACCTTTTGGTTGCGGCCCTGTCATGACCGCTATTTCAAAGAAATGGCCCTAGAGTGACCATTTTTGTCTCAAGTGTTCTTAACCCAGGTTTTGACCCACGGGTTGATTTTTCTATGTTCCTAGGTGGTCAATGGATTATTTGAAACTTAAAACCTTGTTCAATAAGTCGATAATAGAATATGAAAGTTAATGAATACGTTGTAATGCTGTCAGATTTTTCCCGAAGCATGACCTTGTTTTTAATTCATCCTTGAACTCTCATGATCTCGTATTGGTACATTCTCTACCTTGGTTACACTATCATGAAACTATTGTTGCATTGTGCATTATTGGTTGAAATATTTATTTATATCTCACCAGTCACGTTGACAGCCCATCGGATACCAATCACAGGATGTGAACAGAGGATCGAAAATCATGGTGAATCATCGTAATACTGCTATTTTAGTAGGTTGTATATATGGTCAAATCTTATGTAATATATGTCATACATACTCATTATTATAACAAAGAATATGAGAGCTCTCGATCAAGCAAGAGAGCCTTCTTCCACCAATCCATGTGTGCTCTTCTCCTGTCTCAGACTCTCTCTCTACTTCCTCTCTAGATTTTACATCGTATTAGAGCCATCAGCTTAACAACACTGATCCATGGCTAAACCTGTTGCATCTTCCTCCTTTGTTGTCCCACCCACCTCCACTAATGTCATGCCCTTCCTGCCTCTCAAGCTCTCTCGTGACAAATTTCTCCTCTAGAAAGCTCAGTTTGTGCCCCTACTTAAGAGTTATGGTTGTCTCTCCATCGTTGATGGTACCGAACAACCACCCTCGAAGATGCTGAACATGACCACCGATGCCAACAAGGCAACAGAGGAGCCCAACCCTATGTACGAGGCCTGGGGGAAGAAGGACCAACTCACTCTCTTGTGGCTCATCTCATCTCTCACTGAGCCCATCCTCCCTCTTGTCATTGGGCACGACACTACCTAGGCAGTATGGGATGCCTTTATGCATGCCTTTGCCTCACGCTCCAAGGCTCGTGTCTTGCAACTCAAAACCAAGTTCATGAGATTAAGTGTGACATGGCTGTTGATGACTATGTCTAATCGATCAATGCTGTGGCCGACCGACTTGCAACCATTGCGCATCCGATCGATGATTCCGACCTAGTAATGGTTGTTCTTGTGAGTCTTGGCCTGTCTTATGAAGCCTTCATTTCCAACTTAACCACTCACCTTGATGCTTACACGCTTGAAGATGTTCGGGTGCATCTCATTGCCCATGAGACTCTCATGGGACAACATTGGTTGTACACCATTGAGAATGTTGTGTTTCCTTTTGCAAATGTTGCCACTTACAATTTGGTGCGGCCACCAGAGCTAGCGAGAGATACGATACGGCGAGCCGTCAATACCGTACGCGCAACACCAATCGAGCTACATCGGCTTCCCTCTGGTTCGGAGACAGCCTGGAGTCTCCCTCTTGAGTCTTAGTATTTATAGTATTTATTGGGACTTTATTTGTGTGTAATGTGGAAGATGCCGGAGGTCTCCCCTTGCTCGTCTCAACCCGGTGCCGAAGCGACATTCACCTCACATCTCTCTGGCGCTATAGTCAAAAGGCCTGTGGGGTCTCCTGGCATGGGAGGGCACAAGGCTACCCCGGAGTCTTTCAGGTAATCATCATAGATGGGTTCGATTGAGGCCGAGGCCGCTGCATCTTCAGGGGCTTGGTGCTGGACGGATATAGTGCAGATTCCTCTCTTGGGGCCGCCTATCATATGGGGATGTGGCGGGGCCACTACATAGTCCCCCATTCTTAGTTCACCCATGTCAATCAGGTCTTGACCTATGTCTTTGAAGATGTAACAATCTTCAATAGGATGACTGAGTATCTGGTGATAGGGGCAGAATAGCAAGTCGCTGCTTCTCCGAACATCTTGAGGCCTCTTGGGCCTCGGGAGGGAAACCTTGCCGTAGTGACAGGCCCAATCAAAGATGCCTCGGGTATTTTCTTTTGGGAAGGAGTAAGGCTTCTGTAGCTTCTCTTGTAGTGTAAGGCCTCGCCCAGCTGGCTGTCTGATTGAAGGGCTCGCCATGTTCCTTGCCCTCCTCGCTGACTGGGCAGAGGTATCGGGGCTGGTGGTTCAGGACCAAGCCACGTTTTCACCACACGGGTGGAGGGGACCCTGGGTCATGTCTACCACTAGTGCCGCTAGTTTGGCCAATTGTGCCTTCAGCATCTCGATCTCCCGTTATTGCCTGTGGTACAGGGCGAGTATAACGGGGTCGTATCAGGGAGGGCCTAAAGCGCGGCCCGTACCTCCGCTTCCTGCCTCGCCAAGAGATGGGGATGATGGGATCCTGATGATGCAGTCCCCCGACATTGACCCTTCGGAAGAAGGAAAGACCTTCCCCGCACGCCTGTAGAGGAGGGGGTTGCAGAGGAACACTTCTTCATCTTGTGTTTCTTCAGCCTGTGGCAGAGGTTGTTTGTTGCGGTGGGCTTCCTGTAGGGCCACAGCCTTGACGGGGTCACCGCCGAGTGGGGCCAAAACCGATATCACGTCGGCCTCATAGTAGTCTTCTGGTGAGAAGCCCAAACCAAAATGCTTGGTAATCCGTAGTAGCCCCTGGTCCAAGTTTGGCGGGTTCCACATCTTCTCAAACATCTCCTTCTGGCTGGAGGGTTGATAAAGAGGAATCCTTTATATCTGCATCAGTGTAGGCTATAAGGTCTAGCTCACACCTAGCAGGAAACCAAAGTCCTAACTCAAGGGTGCCTGATAGGTATCTAAAGATCCTCTTAACTGCACTCATGTGAGACTCCTTAGGACTAGCCTGAAATTTAGCACATAAACACATAGAATAGTATATCAGGACGAGATGCAGTAAGGTAGAGAAGAGATCCGATCATACTTCTATATACTTTGGTGTCAACCAATTTACCTTTTGGGTCATCATCAAGACTGGTTGATGTGCCCATAGGTGCAGTGATCTCTTTGAGGTTCTCTAGACTATACTTCTTCAACAAGCCCTATATGTACTTGGACTGGGTTATAAAGATTCCTTCCTTAGTCTGACTAACCCGTAGTCCAAGAAACAACTTTAATTCACCCATTGAACTCATCTTGAATTCACTTGTCATTAAGGTAGAAAACTCCTCACACATAGATGGATTAGTCGAACCAAATACAATCTCATCCACATAAATTTGAACAATGAGAATATCCTATTTACATACCTTAGTAAACAAAGTTTGGTCAACCTCACCTCTAGTGAAATACTTTTCTGTGAGGAATCTGCTCAGTCTATCATACCAAGCTCGGGGAGCTTGATTCAAACCATAAAGAGCTTTATTCAATTTATAAACATGGTTAAGGTAATCAATGCACTCAAAATCAGTAGGCTGTCTGACATATACATCCTCCTTTATTTCACCATTCAGAAAAATAGACTTTACATCTATCTGTTGGAAGCTTATTCCTAATGAACATGCATATGCTAAAAGTATTCTAATGGCCTGTAACCTAGCTACAGGGGCATGGGGCTCCTCAAAATCAATTCCATGTTCTTGGTTGTATCCCTAAGCTACAAGTCTGGCCTTATTTCTAACCACATTACCCTACTTATCAAATTTATTCCTTAAAACCCATTTGGTGCCTATGACAGTGCCATGGTCAGGAGGAGGAACTAGGTCCCATAGCTTGTTCCTTTCAAACTGGTTTAACTACTCGTGCATGGCAGTGATCCAATGCACATCCTTTAAGCCACTGTCAACATCCTTGGGTTCAATTTGAGAAACTAATCTAAAGGAGTTCAATTCATTTTAAGCTCTAAAGAAAGATCTGGTCCGAGGGGGTTCATGCAAATTACCAATTATATTTTCATACTTTACGTTTATAGATATTGCACGATCCCTGATCTAATCTAGGTGTTTTCTGTGGTCTTGTATGTTCTTTTACAGGTCAACAGTCACTTCTACACGAGGCCCATCCCTTCTGGCCGGTCGGAAGGGGTGGAGGATCAAGTTCCCACGTTCGGGTTTAGAAGCTATTTGCGGCCTACCTCCGACCGTCTTTCAGCGGTGGCGGCCCTTCTCTAGGCCGTTTTCCTTTTGTTGGCAGTTGCTCGAAGACCGTCTAGTTCCTACGTCGGTGCCTTCTTCCCACGTTCTGTCTCAGTGCTGGTAGCAACATGTCATCCGATCGTTGTCTTGTTCTAGCGGCTGTCGTAAGACCGTCTTCATCAGGCTTGCAGCCCTAGAGAGGACCATCTTCATCCTGCACCAGAGCTGTCCCGATTGGTGAGTGTCTACATCCATTCCTTCTTTCCAAGGTACGTAGTGCGTTCCCCTTGCACTGCTTACTTTGGTGGCGATCATGATCTGGTTGTGTTAACTTCAAAGTGATGGTAGCTGTTCATTACTCGCTTTATTCCCTATTCTATTTGATGTCACACTAGTCACCTTCATTCACCCACACACTTAGAAGAAAATATACTAACACACTTGCTCTTTTTGGCGATCATGATGGGACACCTTATGCCCGTCGTGTTTTTAACATTGTTGACCTGCTTTTGTGTGCTTGTTTCAGTCATTTTTAAGTCTCCTCAGATTTTTCATTTCATTTCTCTGTCATTTTCTGCTCTCTGGGTGGATTGCAGTCCTCTATGAACCGTTCAAAAGTTCCAGCAGTCGGTCGGTAGACCACCTTATTCAGTCTCAGGTATGTCCGTCTCAGGTGAGTTCCTATCCTTTGTTATTTTCTATCTTCTGGCTGTGTGTGGCCCCGTCAGGGCCGTCTTATGCTGGTTACGGCCACTCATCAGACTGCTTTCCTCACTCAGGTGTGCATTTCATGAATCCTATCACTGTTCATTGTGGTTTCTATCTGTTTTGCTATTTTATTGTCTCCTGGATTATTGTGGTCCTTCCAGGACAGTTTGATTTGATTAGCGGGCCTTTCCCTGACCGCTACGTTGTCAGAGTGTCCCGTCACTATTCAATTTAGTCTCTGTTATTTGTGTTCGCTACTCCCTAGCTTGTTGCGGTCTTCCAAGGACTGTCTCCCCCTCTCTGCGGTCTCCCATTAGACCGCTACTTTGTTACTGTGCATCCCAAACATTATACTTGTGTTTCATTATTCATCATTATTTTACTTATTTTGGGTGCTATTGGTCTCCCCCTAGATTATCATTTATATCCATATTATTGTTGCATATTTTTGCTATTGTTTGATCATTGTTTGTTAGTTTTAGTCTAGAATTCGCATGCACCCCGGTGCACATAGGATCATACATTTTATCATAGTAATTGCATGCCTACCTTGGTAGGAGATCCTCTCACCTCCATATTTCTTGGAGTCGACTAGGTGATCCTATCCGAGACCTCTGTAAGTCCACGTGAGCCGTGGATTCCCACACAGATGCCAGACAGGTTGTACCTTTGCCACCCCGTGTTTAGGTTGCATCTGTGAGAGAGAGTTCACACATAGAATCAACCAAGTCCTTAATCCACCCCTATTAGGAATCCTATTTTTGGAGAGAACATTGATTTAATTCAAATCACTAAGGTTCCAAAAGGGAAAAATGAATATAAAAATTGCATATATCATTGTAACTTGGTTGATTTTGGTTGCCTCTTATCTCCTCTCTTGTTTATGCATCTTGTTTATCATCCCATTAGGTGTGCTTATTGTTTGTTGTTGTCATCTTTGTGTTAGGTGCTATGTTACATGTGGAGTTGCCTTCCACCTATAGGATCTTCTCCTAGGGGCAGTCCCCATTTCATTTCCTACCTTAATCCACTGTTTGATTCCGCTATGTCATCTTACGATTTCTCTCACTCCCGTGAGGACTCCCTTCCTCAGGGCCTCCTAGAGGACCCACCCAGGGTCGTGGTTCAGAGGTCTACCCCTCTGTTGTCTGCTGCCATTGAGGGTGGTCAACCCTCCCTTTCTAATCCTCCTACTCAAGGTTCCGCAAATCGAATTCTTCAAATGATGGCCCAGGTGGATCCGGCCCAGCTTCAGGTCCTTCGTCAAGCCTTGCAGGGGTCAGGCGCCCTATCTCCTACTACTCCTCAAGGTTTATCTACTACCTTCGCCTCACCGTCCATGGTTAATGGGCCAGGGGCCCCTTCAACTACTCTAATCGATCTTACCCCAGTCCAACCTAGAATTCTTCGTTTCTCCAATTTAGAGGCGGGCCAACCTTCCAGTTTGGCCCATCAAATTCTTGATAAAGGGAAGGCCGGGCTCCTTCCATCTTCCCAGGTTGATCCTTATGGGTCCATTCCTCCAGCATCGCAGACTCTTGTAGGCCTGGATGATTTCCTACATTCTCAGGCTGGGACCTCACACTTAGCTTACATGGATATGGGTCCCTCCTTGGCCCAATATCCTTCTTATGGGCTTCCTCCTCCAGCTACTTATCCTTCGAGCCTTCACACTGGGTCCACCCCTTCCATTTTAACTCCTCCATCCCAAGAATGGGAGCTCCTCAATAAGTGGGCGGCCATGCAACAACAGCTTAACCTCCTTCAGAAATGGGTCGGCCCACAATCCTTGGCTGATGTCCCGGTCCCCAGTTTTCACAACATTCGTTTACCTTCCCAGTCAAAGCTCCCCACATACCAAAAGTATGATGGGAATGGCAATGCTTATATCCATGTAAGGGACTTTTTATATGAGTCAGTGCAATTCTAATATGACGATCGCCTCAGGGCATATTTTTTCTGTCGCTCATTGGATGGGGTCGCCTTAGAATGATTCTATGCTCTGCCATTGGAGGACGCAGAGAGCATTAAAGTCGTCAAGGAGAAGTTCATCCAGAGATTTAAAGATCGGGTCAGTCCAGAATATTCATTTACTGATCTGGTAGCCGATAGGATAAAGGCAGATCAAGACTTTGCAACATATGCTGATAGATGGAGGTAGATGGCTGCTCGGGTGCCTGACCATATTTTGGAGGAGGAGGAGAAGGTGAAGCTCCTCATTTCCAATGCCACCCCTACCTTTCGGAACATCCTAGTCATTAATGACATTATGATGTGACACAACCTAGGGATGAGTTGGGACCAACCAAATGATCCTTCGACCTAGAAGTGCAAGCACCACAAGGCCAAGAGGCCTACGCAAGTGGGCAATCGTCGGTGCGCACACTCGATCCGGGGGTGACTCGGGGATGCCGAGTTGAGGGTGTGGGACAAGACCCTTACTGGTAGAGGGCCAGCAAGACTCAAGGCTAGTCTCCCCTAAGGTACGGATGCTCAATTCAAAGAGTCGGCAATGGCCAGTTATTATCTATATTAGTGTATCATTATTTGGGTCGGGATCATTTAATTTGTGTAACATTTACTGTGTTTGTAATGTTTATTGTACTGCTTGAATCTACTTCATATTTAATATGTAGCGAATACTAGTTTAACATGTCTAATGCCTACTTCTAGATCTGAATCCAATTTATTCACAATCAAATGCATATCAAATGTTTTTTTATTTTTTTTATTTTTTTTGAATTTTTTGAATTACCTGAACAGGCAACGGCCTGTTTCGACCGAAACCAAAAGTGAAATCGAAACGTTTTGGTTTCGGACTTGGTCGAAATTGGGTCCGAAATCGAAACTGCCATCTTTGCCGGATCCAACACCCATATGGGGGTTTGGATCGGATCCAACCCCTCATATGGGGTTTTGGACCAGATTAAATCCCCAAATGATCCAACACCCCAGGTAAATTGTTTGGACTGGATCAATCTACAACTGCCTGAGGGCTCTATAAATACCCCTAGTGGGACCTAGGTGAACATACACAGAACACAGAGAACGGAGGAAGAGTGTAGGAGAGAAGGATAGTGATTGTGCTTGTGCTTCTGAAGGCCCATCTTTTGGGTTGTGTTTCTTCTTGTGTTGTGCTTGTGTTCACAGTGAGGGTATGCTATAGAACTGTCCCTCTTTGAGTCCGCACACATGTTCTTGTGTTGTGGTTAATGTAATCTCATTGTAAATGTTTTGGGGAAAATAATGTGATTCTCTACAATAATCAAGAATCCTATAAGCATTCCAACTTTTACAAAAAAGGGTCTGGATAGATGCTCTTGTGGTGATGTCCCTTGTGCCACTCCTTGGAGATGGATTATAAGAAGTTACGTTGATGAACGCATGAAGTTGGATCCCAACTCATGAGAGTCCAAGAAGGAAAAATAATCTCTCGAGAGTCTTTGGCCAACGTGCCTCCACTAAGGAGGGATTTGCGTCTCATGCCAAGATTACACGAAAATCCCTGTTCACTCCAGATGTTACAAAAGTATCCCTGGTCTGGACAAATTACATAAATACCCCCGAGTTTTTCTAGAATCGTACTCAAGGGATAATCCCAAATAAACCCAGAAGGGGTTCACTAGTTCAGAGCCTCAAATAAACTCAAGAATGGTACAAAACTGTTAAAAATATCCCGGAAGGGTCAAAACTACGATTATCATCCTTAGACAACTATGTGAAAATTAGTAGAATAAACATGTTTATTAATTACTTGGTCAGTTCATTTAAATTTTTGCCACTTATAACTTGCTGAATATTGCTCTTAATCATTGTTTGACAATCATGCCACTCTAGTGGTATGGACTGACTACACCGATCACATTTTCTGAGTTTTCTTGCCTCAGTCTTGTCATAGTTGGGACTCTCCATCAGATACTCCTTCCGTCGGACTAGGACCACTATTATAAGACCTCCATTTATCCCCGCGAGCCTGGGATTCCCACCAAGACGTCGGGCAGGTTGTACCACCAAGACCTGAACCCATCGACTTGTTTGACTCACGATTTGGGGGCAGTCCAACATCAGGACTATTCTGCCTTGTTCGGCCTGCTAGTGGCCCTCCCAGGACCACTAAGGCTCCGTAGCGGCCCTGGCTAGACTGCTAGGTTCCCTTGGCTTGGTTATGGGCTAGATTGGTTAATCAAAACATTCTTGTTCCTAACCTAGTCCCCTCTATGGACCTAGGTTGCGTGGGCTGGACCCTGGTTCAGTCCCACCCTACCTCAAGCTGATCAAGGACCCGACTAAGTCTCCTTTGCTATAATCAACTTGAAAACTGTCCATGTTAGACCATTAGCCTCGTCCTAGCAATCCAAGTATCACCGCCACCCTTGAGGCAGAATGTGATTTTTGTGATTTTATGTGTTGTAGCAGTAGTGCCAAGGTTGGCCTAAGATTGCGAAATCTTTCCTTGATTCTTGATCATTATCATGAACTTGGACTTCCAAGTCACTTTCCTATGACTTTTCATTCCAACTTACTTGGAATTTCACTTAATCTTAGAAGTAAATTGCATAAACTTAACCTTGGAATTCTTGGCCTTTCATATAAGTGAATGCCTAGATTGGGATCTGTGATCTAACCTTTCAATGCCAACGCATTATAAAGGGCCCGATCTGGTCCTGGGAGGAGCGCCTGAAAGTACTTGTGTCCCAGGGAGTTTGTAATGACAAGGTATGACATTGCACCGAAGTGCATGACTAGCGTGTTAATCTATGACATTCTACCTCACTCACTATTTGGAATTTCTTGCGTGACATAACGTGCGTGCTTGATATGGCCATCTCACATGGAAAATTTCATGGAAACTCTGGAAATCTTTGTTATACTCATTATTGCATTTTCATTTTTGGGATTTTAATTTTAAGTCCCTATTAATTTATGTAATTTCGTGTAACCCCTGTAATCCATTTATTTATCAAAAGGCCCACCAAATGTTCTAACTCTTACCAAAAAGCCCATCTGGTTAACGGATGCTGGAAAAAGAGAATATGTTGCTACATTGGAGAGGAATATTCTTTCTAGACATGGAAATCTCGAAAATACCTCCACTCTAATCTCTCTCTCTCTCTCTTCCTTCTAGAGGGGAAGGCCACCCCTAGAGCCCCTTCGAGCCCCACCCCCGGTTCTGTGGTGCCCCCCCTTCCATGCGCCTCTCTCTCTAGTTTGTAGTGATCTCGAGTTCTCCATTGATGTCGAACCTCATGGACATGTGGACCAACTAGTTTGCCAAGCTGCGGGAGAAGACCTGGCGGTGCGCCAGCGGGCCGTCCACCCAAGGGCCGAGCAGCTGGAGGTGCTGTTCGGCAGGGTGGAGTGGCAGCTCCAGTCGTGTTCCCAGGCCTGAGCTAGGTTCTTCAGATCAAGCCGTGGCCACCGGCGATGCTATGCTCCGAGCTGCCCTCGCCATGATGATGGACTGCCTCAGCCCTGAGAAATGGAGTAATCTGGTGAGGAGAGGGAGAACCCGAAGTGACTAGAGCCCTTAGAAACTGCCTTCCATGCTGCCCTCTCTCTCTGCTCTCCGTTCTCTCCCTCTGCGCACCCGCTCCCCCGCTGTGGGGGAGTGCTCTCTCTCTGTCTCTCTACTTGCACCCCCTCCACCTCTGGCCAAGGTGGCGGAGGAGGAGCTCCATGGGCTGGATGCCAACAAGGAGACGGTGACAAGGGAGTTCCTCTAGATGCTGGAGTTGGAAGACGGCAAGGACCACGATCTTTACGTCTCGTCCGGCGTGAATCGCGTGATGGCCCCCTCGAGACCAGGCTCCGACAAGGATGGCAATTCCGAGATGGTTTTCATCTCCGACCTTCGCTCAGCAAAAGGTGAAGGCAATGGCCTTAGAGGTGTTCAGGATCCAGGCAGACATGGCGGAGGAGGAGGTGCCCTTCGACATCTTCACCCTTGTCGGCAAGGGTGATCCCAACCTGCCGCTGGCCTCCGCGGTCTTTGCTCCCTCTCCCCCCCTCCCCCCCGGTTCTCTCTCTTTACTCACACCCTCCCTCCCTCCGCCAGCAGCGGAGTTCCGTAGGATTTGCCGAAAATCGGGTCGGGAATCGAAAAAACGCGCGAAAAAAGTCGCGGAACGCCTCCGGGCCTCTGAAACAACTCCGGATCGGGCCGATCCGAACATGAAAGATATCTGAAACGTAATTACAGATACAACGGAGTCGGACACCCCGAGAAAGAGGTCCGGAACTTAAAAATAAGGATCTAAAAGGGTCCAGGACATCACAAAGCACCATCAACCTTGCATAAGAGCAATACTCTAACTGCTGAAACAGTCTTCCTGGCGAATTTATAAACTTACCCAGTGAAAAGTAAGGCAATACTATAATTCTCTCTTCCAACTTGCCTAGTGAAAAGGTGAACTTATGAAATTCACTTATGAGAAAATAGGGATGTAAGAAATCTATGAAATCAGAGTACATTTATATGATGTGTGTTGCACTAAAATGTAGGCGACCAATCTATGAACTGTGAGCAAATTTTACTCCAGAGGAGGTAACAATGTTTATGATGTACCATCAAACCAGGAATCTAATGAGATTTGAACCCCAACTCTAGGATAATATTTGTGATGCTAAACCAAACAAGGAATTCTGGTGAGCTTTTAGGTCTAACTGAGAGATTATCTAGGATACCAACTGTCAGATAGCAAATGATACTACCAAGATGTCCGAAAATGAAAGGCCATGTATCAGAAGAGAATGGAAACAATCAGAAAGGACCTCCATCTAGAAGCTTCAACACTATCCAAAGAAGGTGAAGAAGTGCTTTCTAAGACATCATCCTCATCCTCCCCTTTCCTGGGCACCTACCTTTGGCACCACAATTTATAGCATCACGAAGAAAGGACATCAATAGTGGACTTGCAGTTTACAGATGACAATCAATTTTCCTCAACATAGGCAATGTTGTCAATGCTCCAAATATGATACAACCAGAAAACTATAATGAAAGATACAAAATAAAGGAGATATACTGATGCATACCTCATAAAAGGGGGAAAGAACGTAGAAAATGTAAATTCTTTACCATGGGAACCAAATAAATTAGTCTTAGGGTCCCTTAAAAGGAAATGTGCATACAGCCAGCCACTGTATGTTGCAAAGAGTACAAATGGCAAGTATGGTATTGTCTCTGATGTGAAAAAGCTCAGAATGATGGACATTAGAACGAACAAATCTATGCTTGAACACCTGGGTTGCATAAAGGAAGAACTTATTATTCTCACAAGGGCTTTAAAGTTAAAAGGATAAAAGGCACGTGATCCAAGGCAAATGGCTAAACTGGATATTCCACCACGTGGATCAACTTTTTGTCTGCTCCTGACACGTGGGCCTTCGAAGTGCACTTTTTGGATAAAGTCATTGGGCGGGAGTGTGCTTTCCATACGCCTAAAATTTAAAAACCTCGTGGGACCCCAAGACTCGCGCTCGCCTATATAAAAGGCGATTGAGTGCTCAAATTCAGATATATAGAAGAAGCACCTGCGAAGAAAATCAGAAGAGAGCAGAAGAGCATTAGAGTTCATGAGTTCCTGAGAAGATTTTGAGAAGAGAAGAGTTTGAGATAGAGCTTGTTGTTATAGGGAGAGAAGAAAAATGGAGTACCGAAAGTCTGAGAAGAAAGTCTGAGTGAGAAGTGAGCCTGAGAGGAAGAGTGGTTGTCTTGACTTCTGGACCAGATCTAGAGTTAAATTGCTCTAGTGAGAGCTACTATTTTTCTTTCTGTCATTATTTTTCATTTCTTCTTTTTCAATTCATCTTTGAGTTTTTGTAAGCCGTGTATCAACTGGTCAAGCTATGAGTCAGCGGCGAGGATTGTATCCTTGGACAGCATGCTATGTTACTCAACAGAAAGCAAGCTGCAAGGCTCAGCAGATTGTAGGGATTTCATCTCTGAAGCTGTGGATCAGCAGAGTTCAAGCTGTTTGGCAGCAGAAGCCTTACTCAATTAAGTAAGGGGTGGACGTAGATCTCAAGCTTGAGATCGAACCACCTTAAAAATTGATCTGTCTTGTGTGTAATTGGCCATCTGTTCATTCCTGTGATTAGATGAATGCAAAGGATCATTTGCAGCAAGCATTTGATATTTCTGATATGGTCATTTATTTCTTGTGCTTTAGTCATCAACCAATAGGTATATAGAAAGGCATGGCTGGAAAGATAGGTTAAGCCTATCCGGAATGCCATCTTTTGCATGAGGAGATCCTAGATTGTACCTCCACCGAGTACCAACTTTGGTTGATTGACAGTTATCTTAAGTTGTGTATGTTAGTTCATTATAATCTGAAATTGTTCTGAATTGGTCTGAAATTTCTTCATCTTATATCTGTTCTGTGGTCAATAACTCAGTGGAATTCCACTTCGGATTTGCACTATACAAGTGGCGGGTCCGAGAGCGAATGAGAGTCGGATAAAAGTACGAGTGAAGACATAGGAGTCTTATTGTTTAGATTGAGTCAATGTAATTTTCTAATTTATTGAGTCTGAAAAAGATCCGATTTAAAGGATGAATTAGTGGTTGTAATAGAATATCTTGATTATAAATGAAATAGAAGTTGAATTTGAGTAAATACTTGTGTAATTATATTTTATGTGTGATTATTTCACGCTCTGATCATGCTTGCTTGCGAGAGGCTTACCATGCCGGTTGTTCACGTTTCCCCGAGCGAGTCTTCTGCTGTAAATAAAGGCTCGGGGTGTGACAATAGCCATATTAAAATCCCAGAAGGTCTCACCAGGCCAATATTCGGCCTCGATCATATCACTATCGAGCCTTTCAAAGCATGGGGGGTGGCACAGTCTGAAGGCCCTAGCAGCTTGTTCTATACGACTGAAGAGCACCCTACAAAGGAAGACACTGATTGTCATCTCCCTGAAGATATAGAGAACCCGTCACTCCCCGTTCAAGGGCTGACATTCACAACAAGCCGGATGGCTAAGATGTTCCGGAAGCAGCATATCCCATCCGGCCAGTCCCGCAATGAGAAAGAAGCGTTCTGGAGGCTCTGGTACCCCGCCAACCTGGAGAAAGAGCTGAGACATGTTTCCCAACATCTAGGGTTGGGCTTCACCCTCGAAGAATATTATTACAGTGGGTGCTATGAAGTGGACATCATCTCCACTTTCTACCCAACAGAAAACAGCTCACTGGGGGCAACTTTTGATGAATACCCGGCGGAAGCTAAACATACTGGACCGGCTCAACCAAGAGACTCGAAGCCATACCTCCTTGCAGGTGCTGGGAGCAAGTCTACCCTGAAGAAACGACTCTCCAAGCCAAATTTGACACGACCAATAGTAGTGAAGCCGAAGATATTGAGGAAGCAGGGCTATCCCTAGCTTTTGCCTATGGCTCTCCTCGGGTAGAAATATCACTACCTCTGATACCGATCAAAGAAGTTTCTGCTGAAATTGATCAAGAATTGCCCGTTGCCGTAAAAGAGCGGGCCATCTCTGCCAAAGGCAGGGTGATTCAAAGAGACGACAGGACAAGGTTGTCTCCACATGCCACAAAATTGCAATGCTATTCGATTAGGTGTGTGGGGTCTCATCCTTATTTAGGTAGGCTCCACCCTGTCCCGAGGTGAATTTGTAGACGGTGCTATATATATATTTCGCCCAAATCTCTGGACGGCCAAGGTGCTGGCCGCCCAATTCCCAAGGCGGCCAGATACCTGGCCAACCCAAGGCGGCTAGATGCCTGGCCGCCCACACATCCCAAGTTGGCCAGCCTTCTGGCTGCCTATACCTCAAGGCGGCCAGACATCTGGCCACCCAGCTCCTTTGAATGGCCACACCCTTGGCTGCCCAGCCTCCTTTGAACAGCCATCGACCTGGCCGCCCACTGATAACTGCAGTCAGCTCCATGATCCGCCCACTCTGGGCACATCCTCCAAGATCGTTCCCACTTTGTAAGGTCAAGGCACACGTAATCTCACACGTCCTTGTCTCCAGATGGAGGGAAAGGAGTTTGAATCCATATTTGAGTGGGAGGGAGAGCCCCCACATACAAAAATCACATTTGAACATTCTCACGGGGGGTGGAACATTTTTGGGAGGAGAGGTCGCTATTTCGAACCTAGAGAGAGAGCTGTGAGCACGAGAGCAATATTCCCGACCTTCCCCGAGAAGCATAACTTGAAGGCGAAGAGCTCCGCGGTGGGAGGGTCCTAGTTCTAGGGGGCGGCCATTGACATGGCCACCCACCACCTCTGAGCGGCCACCTGTTTGGCTGCCCTCTGTTGGTCGACGGGTAAACCCCGGACTTCGTCATCGACTCGCAGAGCTCCCCATTCTTGGCCGGCGGAGAGCGAGGATAGGAAGAACCCCCCATCTTCCATTTTAAAGGCATTGCGATCATCCTACCCCCGTGAGGCTCAGGTATAACCCTCTGGCAATCACTATATTTCTTCCTTTCTAACCTGTGTACTGTAGGCATCAACAACAGTTCACAGAGAGGCGCGCGCTCATGCACACCGCCCCCTTCTGGCGCCTACACATTCCCGACCTGATACCCACAATCGTCTAGTTAGTCAGATGGAACGCACCCCAAGTTTCAGACCACTCTAGTCTCAGAACCCGAATAAATCGTCACTTAGATAACTAGCACACCCTCGCACTTAATAAAACACTAAAAGATAAAAAAACTAAAAAATAAATTAAAAGAATGAAAAGACGTGAATTTAAAAGTGTCTCCAATACCCATTATTTTTTGTTGAGTTTGTTGTCATTATTATTCTTGTTTCCTTATTATTACCACTTGCTTATTTATCTCTTTTTTTGAATTTGTTATTATTATTATCTACTATTTTTATTATTATCATTATTATTTATTCCCCTTTTTTGAGTTTGTTGTTATTGTTATTCTTTTGTTGCATTTAGGGCACGTGCAGGTTTTGGGGTCGATGAAGGTTTTGGGTAATGAGACGGTGGAAGAGGGAGCGTGAGATGCTGGGAGTGAAAGAGACGGAGGGAGAGATGGAGGGAAAGGTGAGATGGTGGGAGAGAGAGAGAGTGGGGCACTGGGAGAGGGAGAGACGGCGAGGGAGAAAGACAGACGGAGGGAGAAAGAGAGAGATGGTGGGAGAGACGGATGGTGAGACACTGGGGAAGAGAGAGAGAGATAGTGGGAGAGATAGTGAGAGACAGATGGAGGGGGTGGTGATGAGAGAGAGAGAGATGGTGAGGGAGAGATAGAGGGAGAAGGAGAGACGGAGGGGGAAAGAGAGAGAGAGAGAGACGGTGGGAGAGAGAGAGATAGTGAGGGAGAGACAGAGGGAGAAGGAGAGACAGAGGGAGAAAGAGAGACGGAGGGAATAAGAGAGAGACTGTGGGAGAGGCGCTGGGAGAGAGAGATGATGAGGGAGAGACAGAGGGAGAAAGAGAGACGTTGGGAGAGACGGAGGGTGAGACGCTGGCAGAGAGAGAGAGTGTGAGATGCTGGGAGAGAGAGAGACGGTGAGGCAGAGACAGAGGGAGAAGTAAAGAGATAGTGAGGGAGAGACAGGGGGAGAAAGAGAGGGTGAGAGAGAGAGAGATGGTGAGATAGAGAGACGGTGAGGGAGGAGAGAGACGGAGGGAGAAGAGCCAACAAAGGGGGTTGGAGAAGAGTCTGTGCAGGTTTGGGTGGAGTCCATGCAAGTTTTTGGGGTGAAGTCCATGCAAGTTTTCAGGAGTTTAAACCCATGCGCATTGGGTTAAGTCCATGCAAATTTGGACTAAGTCCGTGCATGTTCAGGGAAAGTCCATGCGGTGCAAGGTGAAGTCTGTGCAAGTTTGGACTGAGTCCATGCACGTTTGAATGAAGTCCACATGAATATTCAAATGAAGTCCATGCGTGTTTGAGGTAAGGTCAATGCAAAGCTGGACAAAGTCTGTGAACGGTCCTTGCACATGCAGGCAAAGTAAGTGTACATGGACTAAGGTCAATGCACATGCAGACTGAGGGTAAGATGAAGTCGGTGCAGGTCCATACGTGTGTATAGGCTTAAGGGACAAAGTTCGTGCACATTTCGGTCAAAGCCCACGCAAGTACTCAAGCAAGGTACGTGCATATGCACGGGGTAGAGGAACGAAGTCCTTGCAGGTTGTGCACGAGGTTGAGGAATGAAGTCCGTGCATATGTACAGTGTTGAAGAACGAAGTCCGTGCATATGCATGGGGTTGGGGAACGAAGTCCTTGCAGGTTGTGCACGGGGTTGAGGAATGAAGCTCGTGCTTATGCACGGGGTTGAAGAATGAAGTCCATGCATATGCACGGGGTTGAAGAACGAAGTCCATGCATATTCACGGGGTTGAGGAACAAAGCCTGTGCATATGCACGGGGTTGAGGAACGAAGTCCATGCAAGTTATGCACGGGGTTGAGGAACGAAGTCCATGCAAGTTATGCACGGGGTTGAGGAATGAAGTCCGTGCATATGCACGGGGTTGAAGAACGAAGTCCGTGCATATGCACGGGGTTGAGGAACGAAGTCTATTCATATGCACGAGGTTGAGGAACGAAGTCCATGTAGGTTGTGCACGGGGTTGAGAAATGAAGTCCATGCATATGCACGGGGTTGAGGAACGAAGTCCATGCATATGCACGGGGTTGAGGAACGAAGTCCTTGAAGAACGAAGTCCGTGCATATGCACGGGGTTGAGGAATGAAGTCCATGTAGGTTGTGCATGGGGTTGAGGAATGAAGTCCGTGTATATGTATGGGGTTGAAGAGCGAAGTCCATGCATGTTTTTGGGCTAAGTCCGTGCATATGCACGGGATCAAGGAACAAAGTCCGTGCATGTTTCGGTCAGGGTCTATGCAGGTTTTTAAGCAAGTCCGTGCATATGCACGGGGTTGAAGGACGAAGTCCATGCAGGTTTTTAAGCAAGTCCGTGCATGTGCATGGGGTTGAAGGATGAAGTCCATGCAAATGTTTGGATTGAGTCCATGCGAGCTGGGCAAAGTCCATGCATATTTGGGGTTAAGTCAAGTGATGGAGGCAAAGTCCATGCATGTTAGAGCAGGAATGGCTAAGGTGTACCAGCAAAAGCACGAACGGGCAGGGACTGGGGTAAAGTGTGCCAGGGAAGGCTTTGAGGAGAAAAGGGGGGAAGGCATGCCGGCCAAGGATATCAGGGAGGCAGAGAGTGTCTGGGGTGTGCCGGCGAAGGCCTGGGAGCGGTGTACCGATGAAGGATGGCCGGGCCTGCCGGGGAAGGCATGAAAGGCGCACCGGGGAACGGCAAGGCAGAGTGTGCCAGCGAGGAGGGTGTACCGGCGAGGGGCTGGGGATGGTCGTGTCGCTCAAGGGAGCTGGATGGTGTCCCGGGGAAGGAAGTTGGAGTGTGCCGACAGGGGGTTTTAGGAGCATACCGGCAAAGGAGTTGGAGGGCCCACTCCTCTTCATTCTTTTAAGGCCTTTCTTTTCTTCCACATTTTTGATTTATTTATTTCTATAATTTATGAAGATTTCCTCTCCCTGCAGAATGAATGTTCAAGTTGCCTAGTTGTTGTTTGGTCCCACCCTCTCGTACTGCCCACAGTTCCTTTGCCTTGGTTTAAGTATTTTGCTGTTAATCATTTCATTTGTTTGTTGCTCCCTTTGGTATTTTAGCACGTTATTATTTTTGACAAAAATTCGGCAGCATCTCCCCTTGACCCGGGCGTAAGGGAGATATGGGAAATGCGCCAACATGGAGTGGCGGAACCCAACAATTAGAGGTGACCGTCTGAAGACGGCAACACCTTTGATGAAAACTTCAAAAAAAAACGTGAAGGGAGTGGCGAGTGGAAGACAACTCTAAGGCTGACCGCAAGTGTCACGGGTAAAGGGTAGGGACTGATCTGCCAGCCAAGGGGCTCAAGAGTGTGGCGGGCAAGGGCACTGGAGAAGCCGGGCTGCACCGGTGAGGGGTCGTGCCGATGAAGGGGGTTAAGGCAGTGCCGGCCAAGGGCCGTGCCGGTGGAAGGAAGACTGATGGTGTGCCGTCAAAGGAAGGGCAGGATGTCGTAGGCAGACTGCATTGGGGCAGATAGGAATCAGTGAGGTGGAGAAGGTCACAGGCTGACCAAGTGGGATGGCACCAAGGGGAGAAGAGTTTCGTGAGGTCCTCGGGGCTAGCCAATGCACGTGGTCGAGACGCTCGGAAAAGGAGTGTACCAGTTATCTACCATGGAAGGAACGCCCATCCCTCGTACTTAGAACGCGACAACATTGCGAAAGTTCTATTTTTGAGCTCCTCCCATACACGTAAGAGACAAATTATGATAATAACTCTCCTTTTTGTTGTATCAATATCTTTGTACATTAGATGGGCCATAGCCAGTACAATATGCAAAAAGAAAAAAAAAATTTATATAACACGAACTGATTACTCGGTGCGGATGTGGTTAGCACCTCCAAGTCGAGCCACTGACTCCACCCAGTGTGAAAATTGGCTCGGATAACGGGACGACTGACTATGTCTGCTCGGGAAGTTTGGAAGAGATGGTATCAGTAGGAAAGAAAAAGAAGAGGAGGGTATGCCCGGACACCAGCTCCGTAGAAAACAAGAGAAGGCCTCCTCTGTCAACTCTTTGGAAAATGGAGCATAACGAAGCCATCATGAATTGATGGCGTGGGCAAGAAGAAGCAGGAGACAGAAAGCAAGCACCCTCTAAGTGGTGCGAGCAAGGATAAGAAAAAAGAAGAAGCAGGAAACAGGCACCCTCCAAAGAGTGAGGGCGAGAAGAAGAGCAGAAGAGAGAAAGAGTTGAGCACTCCCTTGAAGGGAGTGGGAGAGGGGGAGCGAGGATGAAAGAAAGGAGGAGCAATGACTTCTCCTCTCTCAACCATCCCCTCCCCCCATTGGGGCAGCGGTCTAGAACTCAGGAGGGAGCCAGTCGCCATGCGTACTCCTTTCTTGTACGCCGTCTACCCCGTCGTCCTCCATTCTTCTACGTCGAAGTAACCTGGACGCCCCAACAACCGTCAAAGTCTTCATCTTCAGAGTCGCCCTCATGCTTTGCCAGAGGACGATCACAAAGAAGAAGACAGTCGCTTCGCAAGAAAGCGAGGAAGAGGTAGAGACTGCAAGGGAAGCCTTAAGTAGCGTGAAGAGGAGGAGGCGCCCTTCGGGACCATTTTATAGGCCGAAGGGGGAGATTTCTACTTTAATTGACCCTCCCTTCGAAAAGACGCAAGAGGCAGACATCCTTCCCCAGGAGTAGTTACGCTACCTCCCTCACAGACCCTCCTGTGGGAATACGCGAAACGACAAGTCATTCAAAGCATAAAAAGACGAAAAGGCGCCAGTTCAGCACCAACATTGTGGATAAAGTCCCTTTGCCAGGAATCAAAATACAGAAGTCCTCATGCAAGGTATCTTTGGTGACTCATGTCAAAAGACCAACTGTGCAATTGTGACTGAAGAATCTCTTGGTTGGTAGTTAGATATAATTACCATCTAGAGATTCTTGATCGAATTAGTTCAGTAAACCCTATTCTTGTTGGCCAGGTTAGGAAAGCAATCGAGAGGGGGGTTGAATAGATTGTGCCCCATTATAAAAACTAAACGTAGAAATTACACAGGAATCCTAAATAGCGGAACAAGGAGAACTAAGTAAGATAAAGAACAAGCAACCTCTCACAACTCTCCAGTGCAATTTGACTAATCACTCGGACTAAACGTAATGAATGGATGGATTGATTAAACTCTCAGCTCACTAAATCACACTCGTAAAACGAACGGATAGAGTAGAACAACGATTCCACAGATAGCAAACCACAACACAAGAGACTTTTAGGAGGTTCAGACATACCCGAGTGCAGTCCTACGTCCACCCCTCTCAACCCTAGAGGATTCCACTAAGAACCGCTACACGACGACAGCAAGCCAACACACACGGGCTCGATGGCCCAACACACGTGGGTTCTCGTACGACGACGAGAAACCACACACACGAAGATGATGCTCTGAAATTGCCTATGAAGGAAAATATATGGAAATACAAACCTAATTCAGATAAATAAAAATGTGCTCAAATAAAGGTATATGAACAAGAGAATATGAGATCACCCTTGAATCTTCAACCACGCTTGGAGACAAGATGAAGGAAGCACTAGAAATGATGAACCAGGGAGTGGAAGTAGTTGCCCTTGTTGGTTCAGCCACCTAAGATAGCAGACAGTGGAGAGTAGCCACAACCGCCTCCAGATCTGAGCTTAGGGTCGTGGGACGTGATCACCGCAAGGCCTCCTTCCTTCCTCCAGGAAGTGTGCATCACCCCTCTCCTCCTCTTGCAAGAGAATAAACCTTTCAGCCTCAAAGATGTCTCCAGATCTGAAATTCTTGGCTACTTATATAGGCTAAAGGATGATGCATGATAGACCAAAAAGCCCTTGCCAAAACCCTCTCTTAACACCCTACACATCCTCAGAGAAACCCTAAGGGTAATGGAGTAATGGACCAAGCCAATCGGATCATAACTCATAGTGTTCAAAACTAAGTCGGCAGACGTCCGTGTGAGATCCTCCATATAAATAGCTTCACTTTAAGGGGACTCCTAGGGTTCCAAACTTGCGATGCAAGACCATGTCTCACTCCTCCATTTGAGATAAGATTGTACGTTGAGCTCACCGTGACCTTCCTTCTTTGTCCCACCTCCACTATCACCTATCATTGCTGGTAGCTTTTGAAGCAAATCCAAGAGAAGAGAAAGGGGTTTCTCTGGCTGTTCAATCTCCGCCACCCCAAGGATGGAGCCCAAGTATCCTCCGATAACTGTGTCTCAAACACTTGGGAAACTGATGCCACCTGTGCAAAAGCAATTGCAAAAAGCTGTGGAAGTGTGTCCTCTAGTGTATAGTCACCGCACCACCTATCTTTCCAAAACAGGCACTTCTGCCCATTCCTTAGATGGACCTGTGTACTAGACAAAATGATACCCCTGCACTGCAATATATCCCAAATGAGAGAGATATTGTGCTGTAAGGTTGGGTCAAATCCCAGGCCTTCACATTCCCATAGTATCTTTGGATGATGACCTACAATCATAGCCCATTTTCTTCAGAGCCAAGCGTCCATAGCCATTTGCACAACAAAGCCTGATTAAAGTATGATATTTCTAATGCCCAGTCCTCCCATTTCCTTGCTCTTGCAAATTCTGTCCCAAGCTATGTTGTGCCATCCCCTACCCCTGTCTCCATTGCCATGCCAGGAAAATCTTAATTGAATAGACTCAAGCTTCTTTGCAATCGTCTTGTGAATATGGAAGATGAACAATAATAAATGGGGAGATTATTTAGCACCAATTTGCAGAGTACCATCCTTCTCTCATACGAGAGAAGTCTCGCCTTCCATCTTGCCACTTTTTATTCATACCTTGTATCATACTTTGCCAATGACTACAATGTACGGCCCCTGGAGATAGCGGTAGGCCCAAATAAGAGATGAGGAAATCTTCCATGTGACAACTTAGGATGAAAGTAGCTCTCCATAGAGCTCTATCTCCGATGTTAATCCCCCCTATCAGACTCTTGTTGAAATTCATCTTGAGTTCACTGACTTCCTCCAGTAGCTTTAGCATGAGTCTAGTGACATGTAATTACATCTCGTCCTCTATTAAGAAAAGAATGGTATCATCGGCATATTGTAAGCGGGTGATGTGAACGCCGCTTGCTAATGTGTGGGTGATTGTTAAAGCACAGGTTTAATAGATAATGACCAGCTCACAGTGTGTGTGATTCTCCAAACAGAGCAAGGAGCACAACTCTGAAGAATAAATTTTTGTGAATGAGATAGAAGATAAGGAACCAATCGCACAATGCAAAGTACTGCACATAGAATTTTTAAGGTGATTCGGGACCACAACGGGCTCCCTACGTCCACCCCTTACTTAACTGAGTGATGCTTCACTACTAGAAAATCAGCACGGGGATAAATCCCCGCACGCACTGGCCAAGCTCTAACACACACTAGCAGCCTGCACACACACACAGGAGAAAACTCCCAACCACACACATGGGGAACAATCCCCAAAGACAAGCACATGCTACGGGGACGTAGTAACACATAGGGACGAACCCTAAAACAAGTACATACGCTGTAGAAACGTAGCCCACAGTCATACACGCTACATACCACAGCAAACTGAACACACTCGGATGTGCATACTGCACACTTCGACCACACACAGTAATCACCATTGTTTATACAAGTATATGTATCAAGATGACAGTAAATGACACATGATCTTTTAGATATATCAATCGAAAACTCTTTAGTAATAGCTTCCCCCTTTAGATAGCTCCGCCTGATGCTTGAATAGCTGTGAAGATGATAGGATGACAATCAATGTAGCACAATCCGTTCAAAAAACGATCCGGAAGAAGAACCTTGGCTTTAACAGCATAGGGAAGTGAGCTCCTCTCCTCTTCCTCTTCTTCTTCTTCTTATCCAAGCTTTCTTTCAAGATTTTAGCATCAACTCGATCCTCTCTTCATTTCGCTCCATTTTCTCTTCAACCACGAGCTTCAGAAATCTCTCCAAGTAGATAAAAACCCTTCCTCTTTCTCTTGTTCTCTCATTATTTTGCTTTCTTCACCTGCAAGATAAGAAATGTAAGCTCACAGGGTCCTATCCTAAAATTCAGAGTAGATACATATGTATATAGCAAGAGTGACTAAAAGACCAGAAAACCCACTCTAAAACCCTTTAAAAGCCTTCTCATATGTATACAAATAACCTAGGGGCAAAAGGGTAACTAATGTGACATGACCTCGGACCTATCTTGCAAGCACAATTCGCACCGTGAACGGGCCAAAATCGGCGGCCAACTCACCCGGCACTCACCCCAAATTATGCAATATACCATGATCATGTATGATAGAACACAAGATAATATTGAGAGTGGAATAACAAGAAATAATAAGGATGAACTAAGAAGATTTCGAGATATATCAAGTAGAGTTAAGAAGCATATAGAGCATGTAATATCAAGTCATGCCATGACATATTGGCTCTTTAATGTAGCAAGTAAATATCCGATTCTGAGCCACACAAGTCACGTCATGTCATGTCAAGTCAAGAATGAGATGTAGAATGTCATAGATTAATCTAGAAAGTCATGCACTTCGGTGCAATGTCACACCGTAGTCAAACTAGCTCCCATAAGCACAAGTTCTTTCGGGTGCTCCTCCCAGGACTAGACCAGGCCTCATTAACGCTAGACATTGAGTCCTGTAAATATCTAGACATCCACTAAAGTTTATAGCCAATAGAGTTTCAAAGGAATAAGCCTTTGTAGGAACAATAAGGTAGATTCACAGAAGAGGGAGTTCAAGGACAAAACTTTATGTAAGGACAATATAACGACAAATCTCTCATGAAATCTGATCATTCATAAATTTGGGATAAATGGCGTCAATATAGTCTCCGTGAATTAAAGAAAATAACGTCACCTATGTGGATGCAAATTCTTATGAACAATAGGCACAAAGGAAAATGACGTCACTTGTTAGGGCACTATTTCCCATTGGCATCATCTGCCTGGTCGTAAATTTTAAATAGTGACAAGACTCTCGTAGAAACTCATCGGGGTGATCTATGAGGGGTAGGACATCATGTTTCTTCAGAGTGACATGACAAAATATGATTTTCAAAGTTTTTAGGGTACAACCCACTCGGCTTCCTTGAGGGATTTCAAGGCTAATGGAGACTTACAGAGATCTTAATGAAGAAAGTCCCGATTCGACAGAAGGAATATCTGACGGAGGGTCCAATCCTCACCAAGAGATAGAGGGTACGCGGTAGAACACAAAAAGGGACCATGCCTCGGCCTTGAGACGATGGTGCCAAGATGTAGCATTATAGGATCAAAAACCCGAATAAAAACAATCATAGGAAACCAACGTCTTGATGGTAGCCGCTAATTGAAATTAGCGTCTATTGCTTAGACGTTAATTCTTTAAATTGAAGAATTTATTTTATTTTTAGGAATCTTTCTCCCTTTAGAGAGATGTAAAATCTTAAATTCCGGATACAGTGTCAGAGTGTGGATCAGCTCGGGAAGCAGTGATGGTCTGTTGGTGAGTCAAAGGATGGCATGTCGAGATTTGGATTGTGTTTATCGGATCTGGTGAAGGACCAGAAAAGAAGGAAGAAGCTGAGCAAGTCAAGGTTTTCCATTGACGAGTAGCTGGTGACCGATGAATGGTCTTTCACAAACAGAAGATGTTGGTTGTAGGGCATCGAGTTTGGCAAGAGCCATGTGCTGGCAAGGCCTTGGGTGGCCGATTATGAGATGTGTCTCTTCCCTGATTGGATCTGGGATTTGCTAGAAGTTTGTCCTCTCGCAAGAGTTGGTCTGGTGCGGTTTTGAGCGTTTGGCTTGCCAGGTGAGAGATGGTTTATGGTGTGAAGCCGATGGATTTATGGCAGTCAGTTGGGATGACTGCGTGACCTAGTGAAAGCTCACTGATGGTTGGCCCTAGTGTAGGGCATGAAATTAGTCTGCTGGAGGTGAAGTTGATGTTTGTTTGGTCCATCGAGCATGGGTTCAATCAGTGGTTGTTTCTCATAATGAGGATTGGGTCTCCTCGGTGAGCGAGATCGTGGCAACGATGCCGTGATCGATTCTTATTGTGCCTGTGGTGATTACCAGACCATACCCTTGTATGTTCCTACTCTGATGATCGATGTGTGCTGTGTTTGAGTGAGACACTTGTTCGTGATCACGGTCTGGCTGTGTTCCTCAGGATCTATGTCCTTGCGAGTGTTGAGGTTGTGGTTGGAGCTCTAGGAGCGTTGCCAGTCAAGTACATGGTTCTTCCCCTTGAGTTGTGGTCACCTCAAATTTCGAGGGTAAAATTTCTATAAGGGGGGAGGACTGTAATACCCCAGATTTTTCTGGATCTGAATCTGTGAGTTCGGAGCGCCTTTATGGACCCTGGAGTGAGTTTAACAATTTACATGGGTTTTTCCCTGTCGAGCTTTCGGAATCCTGCCTAGGGTGAACCGACGTGTTGTCGGGCTCCGAAACGTTGCAAGCATGTTGTGCATTTTTCGAGGATTATGGCCCCCTTTCGGCCATGCCCTCCGGGGAAGATTAACAAGATAAGACGTCTCTTCAAAGGTGCACATCCTGGGACGACACCCTCACCACTACTCGGATTCCGTCCCGCCACTGCGTGGACGGTCTCCTATCCTCATTTTGGAGAGCACCCTCTAAAGGTGTAACTAACCATCAAGGACCCAAGAAGACTTGGGTACATATATCTTCCAAATAAGAAATTTTGTACAGGAGTGCCTTAAGGCCAATGAAGGAATGTTGATAAATAAAGATAGCTCAAGACAAAGGTAAGAAAATAAAAATTATTTTTCATAATCTGGCATAGTTTCTGGTGTTCCTACAATAGATCTTGATTGTGAGAAATTTGGTATGTTTTGATTGCCTTCTCATATGAGACTATTGTGGCCATTGAATGTCATTTTAAGTTAAATTGCTCGTGCATGAGTGAAGTTATCTAAAGTTTTTGTTATATCAAAAGGTATTACCGGAATGATAGGTTAGGCCTATGAAAAAGGTTTCACTTTGCGTGAGTTGGGTCTTCGGACCAAAATCTTAGCCTTGTACTAGAACTCAAAGAAATCGAATGTTTGGTTAAGAAAGAATGTTCAGCTGTCACACCATGCTCATTTGTTTGCTAAACCCCTGATGTCATATAGGAAAGTATTGTATTTTTCTGATTATCATTTCATGACTATATGGTATATAAAATGGTGACATGTGAAAGGACAGGTCAAGCCTGTCTGAAAGCTATCACCATGTGTGAGAATGTGCCTCCGCATGGTGCCATGAGTCTATCATCCATGGGTTGCATATGGCATCAAACTTGATTGTATTATCTGAAATTCATGCATTTGATTAAGGGGGACTTTTGCCAGTTGAAAAATTTGAGATTGATTCTATTCCACTCTCTTAGGGTGATGATGTTATTTGTGGCTACACATTTTGAGGATTGCTTTTGATCATCTGTTTTGTGGTCTTTACCAATGTGCTACTCATCTTTTGGGATAAAAAAAAATATTTTGAAGGAAAAGCTCAAATGTGATGATTTTGATGCTTTGAATGAATTTATTGAATTCTCTTTTCAAAATAAAATTGTGTTCTCACATTTGTAAAAATACAATTCATGCATTAGTTGCATTAGATGCATATAGAATTTTCATGTGAAATCTGAACTCTTGCATTGTGCACCCACATCACATTCTGCATTGCATACTACATATTACATGATCTCACTATGTGCTTGCATGTTATAATATGCTATTCACCCCCATCATTGAAACTTCTATGACCGTATACTCCCTGATAAATAATGTTACATTTAACAAACCACTGCCAAGGAGCAAGGCCTACAAGGATGACTACCACCACATCTCGTACACAGCTTCAGAGGTCCCATCACTTGTCTCTACTATTGTTGAGAAGGCGGGGCATACTGCTGCACAGTGCCTGAAGATACCTATCGCTCAAATATCTTTTTCGACTTCTTAAACTTCTTGAACTTAGGCCTGAAGGAAGAAGTACCACTCGCAGCAGGAAAGATAGGAGGAACTCCCAACATAGAAGGCTGATAACTCAGCTGAAGTGGAATAGTCGACTGAACTGACGTCGCTTGAGAAAAACCATGAGATCTAGCCATATCGTATTGCTGCCTGATAAGCATCATTCATCATAGATACTCGGGTTGCAATTAAATGCTTCCTTAGATCGGGCCTCAAACCATGAAAGAAATGCTCAGTCTTGAGGGCTTCATCTGCTAAAACATGGGGCACAAAGTGACCCAATTCCATGAACCGATTGTGATATTTCAACACTGACATTCCACCTTGCATGAGCTCCATAAATTGATGCATCCTGTTCATGCGAAGATATGTAGGACTGAAAGTACGCTCAAAAGTGGCGACAAATTCTGTCCAGGTGATTTGTCAGAGTGGATGGCAATGGAAAGTGACTTCCCATTCTGTAGTCCACCAAGTAAGTGTTGCGCCCTTAAGCTGAAAAGTTCCAAGCATCACCTTCTCATCTTCAGCACATTCCGTAGATCAAAATGCATGCTCAGTTGTATCCATCCATACCCTGGCTGCATCTGGATCTGCTTGACCTTCGTAAGTCGGCGGATGGAACAGCAGAAATTCTTTCAATGCACGACCACGGCCACCAGGCACATCTTCTTGTGCAAGAATAGCAGGAGCAGGAGCAGGAATGGGAACAGCTTGAGCTTGATCCAGAACAATCACTGGAGGAGATGAGGCACTACTTTCTTCTTAAGGAGCAGGACCTGGACCTTGACCACGGCCTCTCCTACGAGGCGGCATATTGAAGCTAGAAAACTCACACAATAACAAGAAACCCATCAATAATGTGGAAAACATCCTAAGCCAGCAATAGACAACTCAAATTGACTTGCATTGGACTCGCTTATGCAATTTCAATTCCTTATACAATTTCTCACCTCCGCTCTGATACCAACTGTAACGACCCAGAGATCTGGATAATGATCACTCGACTCAGACTTATAGGGAAGCCATCCCATGCTGGTCGCAGACCGGGGATCACCATATCCAACGCCAACGTCTCATCAGAGACCTCCACTCACAGGCATTGTCCAATCGCTATCCAATCACAACTCATCTCAACCACTCCCGATGGACGCCTGCCAATCCCGATCCCGCTCTCATCATAGAGCCTTAGGACAGAACCTCTCACGATCCACAACACACTTCTCCAGAATCGACAAGTGTCGCCTACTACCACAGCAAGCTGATCGATAACGCCACGACCAATGCACGCGGGTCCCCATACGATACACTTATTACCATGGTCGATCACTCGGCCAACCTCACCAGCCGCTCACGGCCACCAACAGGGACCTCATAATCTTGTCAAAGATCACTTCTCCAAAACACGATCTCGTCCGAGAACACAACCTCCAACACATGGAGAGGGTACTCATGCTGCAACCTCACCAGCACATTTCCCCAATTCTCAATCCAGCCAGTGCCACAAACCATAATGCCTCAAGCAACGGCATGGCAACAACGCATCTCATGTAACCGAGACAATCTCGCACCGAGGAACCAATCCTCCGACGCTCTACACATCCTCGAAAATCTGCCCGTAGCATCCAATGCTACGATCCACCGCTGTGCACTCAGATCCATGTGCACAGCCATCACAACGACAACTCGGGATCCTCCATCCCGACAATCCTCTGGAACTCCGCAGGCTCCGATTCACAATGCCTCAAAAATCACAACACCAGCTACAAATTCTCACAAACACTGTCTAACTGGCACTCATCCTTTCGGAGCAATGCCAACACCCTTACACATCAGGGAATGGGCAACGCTTCTCACCGGAAACCACCTTGCCAACATAGGATTCATCTCGCACAGACTTCGTGGCACACAAAGGCCGACCAGTCTGGACACATGATGCAAGATGACGAACCTTAACCGAACACGATCTCCTCCAACCAATGGGAAAACTCAATACTCCTCTGACCAACGGAAGGTCCCCGTGCTCAACCTGGCCTCGAACCTTACACACGTTGGGAACCGCACCTTCTAGCTCCATAAAAACCATTACTTCTATCAGGTCAGCACCTCCAACACACTCACCAAGTGTCTTGTCAGACCACGATCACAACACGTCTTGATGCACCATCGCTGCGACTCCTCAAATCGCAACACACCATGCCTCGAGCCGCAACACGAGCCATAATCGGCACTTGCCAATGCTCGTCTGGGCACATCTCGACCAGAGCGCCCGCTCTGCCACCGTGAACCACGATCTTAATATCTCAGGGACTGGATAAATCCCCAGCTGGAGTGGCCAACGCCAATAATAGCTCCCTCAGAGCACACTCACGGCCACTTAACCACGAACAATCCTCACCAGCCACCTGACCTCGCTGCAGATTTCTCGAACACAGCACCGCAGCGGCACACCTACCGACAACCTCTGCCCAACGCAGCACAACTGGGGCCACCATCGATGAGGGAGAAAGCTCTCGACCTTGATCCCTAGACCCCATGTCGACACTCAGATAATGACAACAACCGCCTTCACAGCGCTAGCTCAGCGCATACAAGCTTTTACACGGGAAACCAAGCGAAAAAGAAGCATGAAACTCTATGCTAGCTGTCGACTGTACAGGACCTTATGGACTCCGATCACTATAATATCTCGAATTCCCATGTACTTCCACAACCATAGCTCTGATACCAACTGTAGCGTCCCGAGATCCAGATACCGGGAAGGCCCGATACCATTCGAATCCTGAACCGCCGCCCACGAGCTCGAAGACTCAGAAGGGCTAAAAGGATAAGTGTGGTGCACATAAAAATAAGAAATAAAGCAGGACAACATATATAAATAATCTAACTACAACAGAGTCTAGTCTAACAGAAAGTACGGTCCAAAGCAGTAAAACATACCACATGCCAAGTGAACACTCAGCCCGGTAAGCTGACAACTAGGAACCTCCACGCAATGCCCTCGAATCTCGAGGAAGAGCCTCCGCACATGAAAACTAGGGGTGAGCCTCCTATCACGGGCTCAGTAGGGATCCCGCAAAACCTCAATCGAGAACGACGGCGGTACGGAAAGCAGTAACTACATAAAGAACAACAGTAACAACAGGAACAGTAACCTACGACGGCCGGTAAAACCTCGGTTCTACAGTTACTCCTACTGTAACAGAAAACACGACCCAGTCTCCCATCGGGGGACAACCAAGTCACGTACCCGACTTCCCGACTCCACGATCCGGGGACCATCAGATCCGAACCGCCCTAGCCACGCTACTAGGAAAACGCCACGACACCTCTGTCGTAGAGGCCTGTCCTCACAAACAGGGCCCAATCCAAAACCACGTGGTCCAGAAACACAGTCACGGCCTCGCCGTCGTGAACACAACACTGTCTAGGGAAAGCCCTCGGTGACTCACTGGAAACCCCAAACCTCGATTGCGGGAACACTCCCAAAACCACACACGAAACCCCATCTCGTAGATGGGAAACGAAAATCGCGACACGACAACTCACGTCACGTGACAGGAGTACCACCCACCAGAAGAACAGACCGGATGCGTCCCCTGACGTCTTACACCGCGTCACAAGTGTCTAGCTACCACGTCCCAGACAGAGATAAAGACACACCAAGTAACCAGGAGCACAAAACAAGGACTAGCTGAGGTCACGCTCGTTAGCGCGGGTTCGGCACCCTCAGCCCCGTGTGCACACTCAGACCATACGCCCTAGGCCTGTCCTCTAGCTAGTTCTTCCCCCTAAGTCTGAACTCGGCTGTACGTGGGGGCCCTATGGTAACCAGCCTAACCACCGTCTCTCTCGGGTACGCCGCACCACCACTTTCGGTGGGCCAGCACACGCGTGCCGTGGGAAGGCTACGACTAGTGGGGGCTCACAGAACGTGAACATAGAAAACCACGCACCCACCCATCGCGAACAACACGAAGGAAGAAGTGGCTCGCGACCACTGGACTCTGGACAGCCCACTAGACAAATTAAATTCAACGGTCCTTGAGTCACAAGACTCGGGTCAAGACCATCGCATGTGATGGCACAGCGTCGTCAATCTGGCCTAATCCTTAGGTCCGAAACCACGGTGACACACGAAAAATCCCAAGCCCCAGGCTGGTCAACTGGACTCACAGTCCAAGGCCATACACATGGCCCCTCTGAACTCATAACACACACGAGGTCACTCAGACCCCATGACTCACGAGCACGCTAATCGAGATAATGCGGTACCTTTGGACACCCAAAAATACGGTCACAGTCCCCAAGGGGTGCCCGGGACACTCACGGGGCTAAAGGTCGGTCATTGGATCTCAACCGGACCGACCGGGACCCAAAAATAACCCAAACTCTCCATTTTAGTCTATCCATTTACTGGGATTTTTATTCGTGTGTTTTATCGTATTTTAATTATTTCATTACTTAGAGCGAAAATGCAATTACTTAAACCATGCCTCCATGTTGATGTGAAAATACCTACTGGACAAGTGTGCTCACACCCTACTTTTTCAATCATTTCAGGAAGTTCAAGTGAGTCAGATTCGAATTATTCTTGCAACGCGTCCGAGAGTGATGATGAATGATGGTCGAGAGAAGTCATAGTCATCCGTAGTCATTAGAATCGTCCAAAGTCTGGTCTTGTAATTTTCTCTTTATTGATTTATTATGTAATTTTCTATTTTTTTTCTTAAGTATAGAATCAGCCTTATGTACTTTGAAGCATTATCATCAATAAAGAGTTAGTTTTGTCAATTATTGTGCATTCCTTTATGTGAATATTATTGTGCTCTGATCTTGATTGCTAGCTTGAGACGTCTTGCCGACTGCTCACATTCCTGGGTGTCTTCCATTGTATACATATGGCTCGAGATGTGACACTACATCCCCTCATCACCTCTCCACAAAATCCTAGCCTCAAATTCACTCTGGACGCCCCTTTCCCATGGCCAACTCTTGTTGTCTATCCAGCTATTTGCAGAAAGACCAGTCCAAAGAGAGGTTTGCCATTCAGGCTGCCCCGACTTCTCCGCTTGGTTTAACCACCTTGTCTTCATTGGGAACTTAGAGGACGTCCCCGCCGACGTCCATGTCAAATTTCACGATCAGAGGATCACAGGAAGCCGTCGTTCCGAGCTCTTCATCCCACTGGTCGCCAGACTCTATGCAAATCAACATGCTATTGTCTGCTGGTTCGTTGTGTCTCTGCCCACCCCCTTCCTACAGAGCATTCGTCATCCACTTTTGCACACCCCAAGAAGCCCCTTGCTCCCATTCCAACAACCTGTGGCACTCCTACCTTGCTGACAATCACAAGTCATCTAGGAGGCGCAGAGCAGTCCAAACAGGTTTACAACGCACCATCACTGCCGTCACACCTTCAGCTTGTAGCTCGTCAACCCAAGCACACTTCTCCCAGACTTGTGGTGTAGCCTTTTACCTCCCTACGAGGAGTGGGCCTTTGATTCAGATTATGTACTTATCTAGTGTGCTATATCGGGAGCTTTGTGTCTTGGCCGGGAGTCTTCCCCACGCCCCAAGTGTGGGCAGGAAATTCAAGTAGTCTCGCTAGTCATCTCTGGTCTTCAAACGTGAAGCCTTGCATATCACCTGATCTTCAGGACCAAAGATGGCCCTCGCTGGGTAGAGAGGGTTCTTCTCAAAGATTCGAGAAGTCGTGGTCACTATGTCATCAAAGTCAAAGTGTAGATGGACCTCCATCCACACCAGCAGCAAGTAGGGACTCCCCATGGTGCACCCTCCCAAGCTCATCTGAGTAAGTCCACAGTATAAATGGGCGAGTATTGCCTGGGAAAGGGAGCGCCCCATCCATAAGAGAGTGAGCTACCCCACATGCTCTCACCTCAATACGTCTCTTGTCGTAGGAAAGAGCAGTGCCCCACCTAGGCACAATGTCACTCCCCGCATCAGCCAATCTGCCTCCATTGATTTGTCCTTCACCTGGCTCAACAACCACTAGGCCAGGCAGTCAACTAGTATCCCCCGCTGAACAGTCATCAACAGAACCTCGTGCTTATCTTGCACGATCTCTGCTAGTACTTCCTCCCTAGGAGGGAGATCGATCAGGTCACCCGCCTGTAGGTCCCCCCACTAGAACAGGAAGTTGATTTCCTCCACTAGCACCGAAGCTTCAAACTCGGGGAATACAAAAGTGTGTGTATCCGGGTGCCACAGCTCGATCATCACACCCAAAGCCTCCCAATTCCATCTCATTCTGTGGAGACACTTCCCCATGACGATTAGGCACATAAGGTGCCACTAATGCATAAACACCCTCATGGTGGGCATCACGGTAGCCAATAAATCTTGTAGCCAGTCGTAACGGCGAGCATGTCTCGCCCCTGGAAAGGTTGGGAGAGGCTGAAATAATAGGAAAAGGATAGAGAAGAGAGAAAGATCAAAAAAGTCAATTTTGAAGCCAAAGATAATACACATACATCACACAAAACCTTACCTGGCCGTTCCTCACCAATGTGCTCAAATGTCCCTACACTTCAGAAAGGATGGTGAGCTCTCTATCTCTGGAGGGATTGGAAGAAGAAGCCGCCATGTCTTTCCTTCTCCCTTCCACAGTGAACTCCTAAATTGAAGGCCAGGAGCACCCCTAGGGCATGGATTTATAAGATGAAAAGTCCCCCATCTGCTCTGGACTCTCTGCTTCGGGATAAGAATAGATGGGCGGCCAAACTATTGGCCGCCCTTTTTCATTCTTTTTTTAAATGTCTATGTGACACGTTCACAATCATGCCAGGCACAATCTCAATGTTGAAGTCAATCTCTCTCTGTAGAGATAGCCTTGCAACTCATCAGGGAAGACATTTGGAAACTCACACAATAGGAATATCCTCCACCACTTGCCGTTCTGGATCAACTAACACTACTGAAGCAAGAAATCCCTGACATCCAGTATCAAACATTCTGCGGGCTTTAATAGCTAAAATGAGGAAGCAGGGTGAAGAAGACCGAATACCTTGGAAATAGAATGAGGGCCTCTGAGGATGCTAAAAATAAACCTTCTTTGAACTACAATCCACTACAGCACCATGGGCCTCTAGCCAATCTATATACCTAAAATCACATCATAATCTTTCAACTATAATGCATAGAGTCTGGTTGGCATATTTTCCCCCTCAATCCACACTGACACCCTCTCTAAACAATAAAGAGTGATAAAAAAATCATCCGTCGGTAACTCCACTACCAAATCATAGGACATCTCGATGGTGGACTCCTCGGCACAAGTAACAAAATCCTCAGATATAAATAAATGAGAAGCGACAGAATCAAATAAAACTCAGGCTGTACAACCAAGAATTATAATCGTGCCTTCCACTAATTGAGATGCCTTTTCCTCAACACGAGTCATATGCATCATGCGCCTTTAGGATCTTTGCCTCCCCACACTAGCTTACCGCGATAATGGTGGAATCTACATCTACTATTGAGACTACTGCTGCAACAACTGTTGGGGCTGAAATCGCTAAGGTTGAAACTATTGCTATTGCTGAAACTAGTGTGGCTGGCGCAGTCTCTGAGGATAGTCACAAGCCATGTGCCCTATCCGATCACATTAGAAGCATGTTAGAGGCATATGGCACGACCTGTCGGGGTGAAAGTCACCACACTGTGGACACGATCCCCGTTGCCCACTCATGGAACCCTGGCGCTGAAATGGCAATGGCTGTTGCACACTATCCACCGAAGTCTTTCGTTGATCTTGCCGTTCATGGCGTCTCCTGGCAAACCCTACCTTTCTAAACATCTGCTTAAACCTCGAACCACTGCAGCAAATTCTACACAACATGTTCACTTCACTTATTTATCCAAAAAGTGGGAGTCGAAATGAAGTAACCGAGGTTCACAGATTCCTATTTTACACATGAATTATGTGGTCAAATTGGTCAGTCGCTATGAGAGTAACCCTGGTCTCACTCACTAGAAGGTAGTGAAGAGAATCTTTCGATATTTACATGGAACGGCAAACCTCACCTTATGTTACAAAGGAGGTTACTTAAGAGTAAGAGATTATAGCGATGTTGATTGGGCCAACGACAAAGATGAGCAAAAATCCACCTAGGGTTGTGTGTTCATGCTAGGAGGTGGGGCTATTTCTAAGTGTAGCAAGAAACAAACGTGCATTGCTTTATCCATGATGGAGTCAGAATAAGTGGCTTGTTCAGCAACATGCTAAGAGGCTGTTTGGTTATAGAATTTCCTATGACGATTGGCCATAACACACCACCCAAAAGAGGTAGTATTGCTGTATGTTGACAGCACATCGACAATGGCCTATGCTAAGGATCCAAAGTATCATGGTAGAACAAAACATATTGACATTCGCTATCAGTACATTCGGAATCTACTTGCAAAAGGGTTAGCGATGCTCTAACACATATCAACTGGTCGTATGGTAGCAGACCCACTAACTAAATAGATTCCTAGAGAGTCCTTCTTAACCCATATTAATGCTATGGGGTTATGTAAATTGTAAATGTGAACAATTTTTGTTGACATTGATGAATATTGTTATTCATTCATATGTGTCTTAAAATGCTATGCAAGTTTACACATCATTTAGAATAAGATATCACCAGGCTCGAATTGACTCTCTCACACGGGTAACACCTTGGCGCTAAAATAGCAAGCAAGATGAGATATTAGATATTTATGGTGCTTGAAAAGTGAGCAAGATATGTATGAAAATTTATCTATTATGTCACCTTAGAGAGAGCTAAGATAAGATCCACTTGGATTACTCACAAGTTCTCTATGCCTTATCCTGTGAAGCCTGACTAAGCGAGATGTGAATCTCATGATATGGCACTGAGTGGGAGCGACTGGGGGCTAAGATTTAGGTTGGTCATAATAGGAGTGAGTAGACTAAGATCTGTATGGTATTTAATTATTGAGTGACATGTCCATGTCGATGGGAGAACACCATAGCATGCATCTCATACCGCATGTGCTACATACGACCCAGAAATTGGGTAGATGATTCCGGCATCTAACCACTTGACAATCTCATTTTTGACCACCTCCTTCATGTGTGGATTTCCCCCTTGTTTTCCCCCTCTCCCATGGAGGTATGGGGCATGGTTGGTATTTTGGGTCGTTTCTCGTCGGTTCACCGTCGGGACGGTGTGACGGTCCCTCCAGAGACCATCACAGATTGTGATGGCCCAGGGTGGTTGCGTCACAGCCTGTGACGCCCCACGGTGGGTGCGTCACGAGGTGCTGTTTTGCCAATAGGGTGGTCCGTGGGCCTGACGGTCCCACGATAGATCGCCAGGGCATCTGACGCGCCTAGGTTGGACTGTCAGAGTGACGATTCGACCGTTGACATCTGACCGTTGTGGCTTCCAACCGTTGGGGTTTTTGACCATTGGGGGTCAAGGCCTCTGATGCACCCAGGGTGGGGCGTCAAAGCCTTGTGACATCCCTGTGGGGGAGCATCAGAGCTGACACGTCCCCAACTTCTAACGTGCCTGGGTAGGGCCATTAGAGGCTGTGACGCCCCGAGGGGTGTGCATCACAGCCAGCTTCATTCCACCTTCTGACGCACCTGCGGTGGTCCATCAGAGGCTGTGGTGCCCCGAGTGGTGTGCATCACAGTTGGTTTCTTCTTATCTTCTGACGCACTGGGCTGGGTGCGTTAGAGACTGTGACGCACCAGGGTTGGCGCGCCACAGCCAGTTTTGCACTGAGTGTTTGATGCACCTGAGTTCGGCCGTCAGACCACTGTGATGGCCCAGAGATAGACCGTCAGAGCCTGTGGCGCTCCTGTGTTGGACCGCCAGGCTCTAGACTGCACTGAGTGGTTCGCAGCCCCGTTTCTTCTCCGACCGTGGTCACCGTGCGACAGTGTTGGTACGTGGGACTGTCCCTGTACTTCGTCAGGTTCGGATGTTATTTTTCATTGGCTTGAGAGTCTACTCCTTCAGTGACCCTCCACTAGTCGTAACCTGCTTACACGCGAGTGGTCCCACCAGGGACTGGTGGAGAAGCTACCCTGAGGATGATTTTTAGATTGGTTTCTGTCGGGCCCTACGTCTGTAGCTAGAGTCAGGCTAAGGGGAAAACCAGTTAGAGGCCAGACCTAGGATGCATAGTCTGTGTGTACATACGTGGTTGGGGGCAATTGGACACACGCTGATGAGCGTGACCCCAGCTAGTCACTTACTTTGTGGTTACTTGTACGGTGTCCTTGCCTCCGCCAGGGGCTATCGTGTCAAAAAACACGAACAACTTTCGTGAAGAGCACTTAATGAATAGAGTAATGGAAGGGGATGAGAAAGGGCCGTGTTTAGGCCTACACTGCGAAAGGGGCCGAATGCTTGATGAAAGTCGACCTAAATGGGTCGTAAGTCGACTTGGAATGCTGGAAGCTGATAAAATAAGTCCCAGGACTCTACGAAATCATGATCTCCAAAGTCTAAAGGCTAGGGAACAATGAAATGAGCTCAAAATCTATTCGAGGAAGGCTCCAAAATAAAGGGTAATTCGGGACATCAAAAATGATGAATAAGAGAAACGACGCAACTTGCAGGCTAAAAATGGGTGTCAATAGGAGTTTGATGACATTTTCCACCATCCTGCTTAATAATTAATTAGTCCTTTTGTTCCTTTGTTTCACTTTTCTTCTACGTACTTCAAGTATACCGGGGGATGCCCCGCGATAGCATGTATCCATCTTTTTTTGCAATGAAGTTTCTTCATTTTCTGCCTTGCATTTTTTTTGCCGAGTCACTGCTCTTTCTTCTTCTTATTTGCAAATTTAGATAGAGGTGTGTTGCTAATCCATCAAGCCCGAGGCATATTCATTGCTAGGGCAGGATAGAGCTCACACCTTCAAGGAAGGTATGAGGGGTTCGCTCCATTGTGGCACAAACTTTTCTCGAGGACAACGTTTTACTAGCATGAGTAGGAAATGTTATCGGCTAAACGCCAAAGGATAAACGTACTTTGTTGCTAGCAAGGCAGAAGGGCCGAGTCAATAGTTTCTTCATTGATCTCACCAATGGTGATGAGATTTGAAAATGACATACTCGTCGGCGTGTTTAAATGCTGAAGCAAAAGAAAGGGGTTTATTTCTTGACGGGGATGAAGGGATCGAATCAAAAATTTGTTCATCGATCTTGCCACTGGTGACGAAGATCGAAGGTAGCATATTCATCGGAGTGGGTTAAACACCGAAGCAAAGAAGGGTTTATTTCTCGATGGGGATGAAGGGTCCAAGTCGATGGTTTGTTTATTGATTTCGTCGATGGTGAGGAAAATCGATGGTAGGTTTACTCATTGGCATGGGCTAAATGCCGAAGCAAAAGAGTTTGTTTATCGACCGGGATGGAAGGTCTGGGTCCATGGCTTGTTCATCAATTTCGTCGAGGGTGACAAAAATCGATGGTAGGGCACAAAACACACTCCAGGACCCACAAAAATGATCCGAAAAATATCCAGAAAAAATCTGAGACATTACAAAGGGCTGTGGCAGCAATGCCAATGTCGAGATGCCAGATCCAGAGCACTTCTACGCAGAAGCGGGAGACAAAATCCCACAGTGTCTCTTCTTTGCCCTGTCTGAGAGCGAGCAGGGTCACTGTGGATCTGGCCACCTTTTGGCAGCCAATAAAGTTCTCCTTGAACGACTTTTTGAGCTACTGGAAGGAGGAAATAGACCCGACCGATAGGGACTCGAACCAAGCCCGGACGTTCTCTCAGAGAGTCGTCATGAATTCTAGGCACTTCACTGTGTCCGAGCCCCGGTGGAACACCAGGTGGGACTCGAAGTTGTGCATGTGGTCGGCCGGGTCAGTGGTGCCATCGTAGGAGGTGAACGATGACAGTTGGAGCTTTGGCGGTATAGGGACTTCCATTATTTCTCGGGAGAAGGGAGCATGGAAGTCCAGGTTGTCATCGATCAGGCTGTGATTCTTCATGGCCAAGAGGATGTCATCTAGGTATCGGACTTTGTCCTCTATTTCCTCAAAGCGCTGGAGTCGGTGATCCATCTCCGGGTTGGAATGGAGTGGACTGCGCACCCTCAGTGCGGGCACGCTACGGGATCGTCGGGTCCTGGCGGCCGAGGCATGGGATGCCTCTCACACTTGGCTGGGGTTCTCCCCAGTATGGCCCCTCTCGCCCTCCCGTCACTCGGGTAAGGAGCGCTGGGGGTCGACCTATTGGTCTCGAAGCACCTGGTAGAGTTCTGTCAGGGCTCAGATCTGCTGGCGAAGTTCATCGAGGTCACCTGGGTGACCTCCTGTCCGGGATGAGCAGAAGAAGCTTCCTACGATTCCTGGCAAGAGCTGAGCCCCTGGTGGGACCTACGGCCCCGATTGTTGGTGTTGCGAAGGCTTCCACGGGGCGCCATAGCTTTTTGCTCAAAGTTCCCACAGACAGCGCCAAGAAGTGTAGAGGCTGAAAAATGGTTCCTATGCCATGTACAACCTTCTCTATTTATTTGGCAAGAAAATCGTCTTGCGCCCGTGGATGCCTCCAAACACCAGGAAGCAACGACGTCAAAATGAGTCCCGGGTGTTACCCCAGAGGACAACCCTCCGATGCTTAAGTCAGCACTGTATTAATCCTCTCACCAGCGGCAACACCTCCCTCAGGCCACAGCTCCACCCGCGAAGGCCACCTCCGAGCTCCCTCTCACCACGCCGGTCACCCTCTCTAACACCCTCCCACCAACTCGGCCACCGTCGCGTCTCCTGCCACCACAACCACGACCCTCCGGTCACCCGCACCAAGCTGCCGGTGACTCCCCTCCTCTCACGCCATCCACTACAACCTCTACCAGTGCCCTCTGTCACTTGTGAACCCCACCTGCACCTCCATCCCATGGCCACTCCACTCCTACAATCTCCTCTCCCCCTGCCAGCCGCGTCGCCACCCCCCCTGTACACCGAGCCACCTCCGGACGCCCTGCGAGCAGCGCCATGCTAACAGCCCCCCTGCGGCCTCCCCTGCACCTCACACCGCGAGCCCACCTTCCTCACAGTCGGCCGACCTCCCTCTCGTCCTGGCAACAACCTGCCCATGCCGCGGCACCCCTCGCCATCTCCGGTCCACGCACAGTCACCTCTGCAACCACCTACCCCCACTGCCTTCCTTCCCACACCACGCCTGTGCCTTTCTCTGTCTGCCCAAAGCCTTCGTGGAAGCATCCCACCAAGTGCCGCGTTAAAGCCTCCTCCGCGTGGACCCCTCACCACGAGAAGACCCGCCACGTAAAGCTCACCCATAGTGTGAAAAGCCCACCTTGCCGCATCAGGAAGTTTGAAAAGGGAATAAGAGTGCAGGTAATTCAACCTGGATAAAAATTTGACTTAAGAGTAATGAAAGTGAGAGTGTAGCAAGTATACTTATTAATAGCAATAAACCAGACAAACATAGTTCATGTCAGAGCAGTCTAGCTTCAACTTACTGGTGTAAAAGCTAGAGAAGTTCTTAGGAGTAACACTAGCTTCAACTTTCTTTCGGGTGCAGCTGTTTTTAACTAGTTGTCTACAAATTTATGAACAGGCAGGTATGATCCATACCTTTGTACATGAAGGTACACGTTGATCAGATGCCAGTACCCCCAGTTTACTCAGTAGGATTTACCATTCTGTTTCAATCTTTGAACAGAGGTAACAGAAGCACTTCATGACATGGGTTCACCCTATTTCAGTGATAGAAGACCCAGTTTCTCTGTGCAGTCAGCCATTGCTCTGCCAATAATTTTGGAATCAAGGCATTATACTTTTTAAACAGAGTTCTGCTTCTGTGGGTAAGAGAAAGAAATATCATAAGGGCTGACTGAAACTGTGTTGTTGTTGTGCTCCTCTTCAACATCAGCAATAACTGGCTGTCCTATTTGGATTGTCTTGCCAAACAACTGAAAAGAACCTCTCATCACTTTTGAAGAATTGTTGACAATTGCATTGCCAAATAACTCTGAACCATAGTAGTAAATGCTGTTCTGGCTTGGTGGGGATAAGCTTTCAGACTGTGATGCACAACCAATGTTCAATTCAGTCGAAACACGGCTTGTCTTTGGTAGACTATTATTGCTATTTAGTTTCTCAGGGTACATTTGCTGGGTATCATCGGGTAGGAAATTGGTCAAACTTGAAACACAGATAGGATCATGCCTGGCTCCCTGCATGCCAGCAGGAAAAATATTGTGATTGAACACAGATGGGTTTATGCTCTCCATCACCATATTGGAAAAATCTGACATTGTAAAAAATGAGCTCTGCTCTGCACCATCACTCAATAACTCATGATTCTGGGTTATTCTAGGCTTCTTGATTGCTGGATAGGGGGTCAGAATCTGTGGGGTGGCCGAGACCAATTCCAGTTGCCAAGGACTTACTCTTTTCACAGTCTGAAAAACATCTGGTTCATCCCAGGTGACCTGATTCAAAAAACAAAAGCTTAAGAAAAAAATGAACAATATGGGAATAATAATTAATGGTGTGATTAGATAAACAACAAACAGGAGAAAGTCACGCAATTAGATAGCCGTGGTGCACACAATACAGAAGATACACATGCTACCACAGAGTTGCCTCTAATTGAAAATGTTTCTTATATAACTGATGTGAACTGAAACTAAGGCATCCAAGAGATACTCATCAATGTGAAACAATGTCCTGATAAAAGCCAGTCTTTATGATCTTCACACACGTTAACGCAAGTGGGTATGCAGGATAAAGGAAGGCCAGGTGCAAGGACTTCATAAAAACTGGCTGCTACCCTCATGCATATCTACAATTTCAGGTTCCTTAAATGCATGCACATCCATGAACAAGCTCAACCAAAAATCTTAGGGGAGACAATCTTAGATAAACTACAATGCAATTAAGAACAAACATCAATAAACAAGATCTCGCATATGACCAATATCCAGAATAACTAAAAACTATGATTATAGATGTGCATTCACATGCTCATTTTTTATTATTTGACCACATTACCGGTACGAGCGCCCTTTTGGGTTTTTACTAGTACCGACCCCCTCTTACTTTTGCCCACTCTCCCTGTTGGGTTTTCATATGACGTGGTACCCGATTTTATCTGCAACGTAGTCGGGTTATAGCCATTTTTTCCCTTACTCTGCGTGGCTGGGTAAGGCCTACGAGGCACCTCAATTTTAAGCCACATTTTTTTTTGAATCAAAGGGTAAGAGAATGACGATGGGTTGATATGCAATGCTTGACCCTAGATGATGGCATATGACAGTTGGCTAGGGCACGGGGCCTTGCACCGATAAACGAGTTTATTTGTTAGAAAGAAGGTAATGCTAACGCAAAGAAAAGTTTTTACCAATTCTGGTGTAAGGCCCATAATGACACTATTGTGTAAATGTCGGCTGGGGCACAGAGCCTTGCGCCGAGAAAGTGGTTTATTTGTTAGTAAGAAGGTAATGCCAAGGCAAGGAAGAATTTTCGCTGCTTTAGATGTAAGGTCCGTAATGGCGATATTGTATAAATGCATCGGCTAGGGCATAAAGCCTTGCATCGAGAAAGTAGTTTATTTGTTAGCAAGGAGGTAATGGTAATGCAAAGAAAGAGTTTTTGCGCCGATTTGGACGTAGGGCCCGTAATGACAATGTTGTGTAGATTTCAGCTGGGGCACGAAGCCTTACGCGGAGAAAATAGTTCATTCATTAGCAAGAAGGTAATGCTAACACAAAGGGAGAATTTCTACGCCGATTCAGACGTAAAGTCCGCAATGGCGATATTGTGTAAAAGGTCAGCTAGGGCATGAGGCCTTGCATCAGGAAAGGGTTTATCCATTAGCAAGGAGGTAATACTAATGCAAGGGAAGAATTTCTGCGTCGATTTGGATATAAGGTCCGCAATGGCGGGATTGTGTAAAATGGTAAACCAGTGGGACTATGCGGGGATTCCAAGGGATCTCGAGATTAGTGTATGACAAGGATGTTTCTGGAATTGTAAGCTAATGGCCCCGGAATCAGTCCGAGATGAATGGATATTTTAGAGAGCTTGGCTAGGGTGGAATGTGACTAGGCCAAGGTGAATTTCGGTCATTCTGCGGATGTCGGCGGGGTTGTATGGTACATGATGAAAGAACGGATATGCTAAAGATCTAGAGGGGGGGGTGAATAGATCTACCCCAACAATTCAATCTTCAGCAAACTATCAAGGTGCAGAATGGAAGATAGACTAATGCAAATACAAATTAAACTATGAGTGAGAAAATACCAAGATAATCTGTTAAGAGATAACAAACAAATCGATGTAGACTATCAAATGATAGAATTCAACTAAATTGATCAATCATAGAAATAGCAGAGTATAGCTAAATAAACCAATGCTGATCAACAAATGTCACACATCTAGATATGGTACCCGACAGAGGTTAGCCTCACGCAAGAGGTGGAATTCCAGATAGGCGTAACCTATCTTTCCAACCATGCCTTTTTATATAACTATTAGATGATAGACACAAGTACAGGTAGCAGATGCACAAAATAGATCTGAGATGCAGGCATGCTATGAGCGAACCAATGCATTCATCTAAATAGATAACAAATCAAAGAAGCAAACACTAAGAGAGCAAGCACATAAGAGACTCAGGAGATTTTTAGGTGGTTCGACTTTCACTTACATCCACCCCACACTCAGACTAGAGTGTGGATTACTGCTGATTCACAGCTTTAATCCGCTAATCCACAGTTTCAGAGACTAAATCCCAACTGACTGTTCATTAACAGCTTCAGGAAACAAATCCCAAACCGCTAAGCCTCATAGCTCGCTGTCTAAATATTTATCCTTGCCCGCTGATATATAGCTTACAGTAAATTTCAAAGAAAAATGAAGATGAATGAAAGAAATAGAAATGTGGCTCTTAGATTAGAGCAGTCTGACTCTGGAACTAATCCAGAAGTCTGGATGGCGCCACCTTGCTCAGCAAGATCTCCTTATCACTCTCCTAATCGGCACTCTACTTTCTTCTATGAAGGACTGTCACTCTCAAGCTTTCTCTCCATCTCTTTCTAAACTCTCTTCCTCTCTTCTTCGGGTCGAACTCCTCTTACTCTAGCTCTCCTTCTATATCTTCTACTGCTCTGGATCTCTTTTTCCTCTCTGATTCCTTCTCTATCTCTTCTTTTTTTTATCTACCCTCTGTATATATATAGGCTTGCGGGAGACTGACGTGTGGAAAACACGTTCCTGCCCTTCGAAAAGGACGTTGCGCTGGAATCCTACATGTCAGAATCTGAAGACATGCTATCCACGTGGCTGAATCACCTTTTGAGCACTGCCTTGGATCACATGTCCAATCATAAGCTCACTTGAACCACGTGCCTCACTTAAGTTTCATGAGCAGGCGTTCAAATCTGGTTCCTTTGGGCCTTTTATTAATTATGTCCCTGTCAGCAAAGCAGAAGGAATTTCATCAGTCACCTTTTGACCAGACATGCTCAACACATGTGCACTGACCTTATGTGCTATAGCCAGCACATGTGTACCAACTTGAATATGCTAGTACGAATGAGTACTGAGCTAGATATGCATTATGAAAGACATGCACCGACCTGGGACAAGCACAGACTAGAGTGTGCACAGACCTTATATATGCTTTATTCAGATGTGCACTGACCTTGTATGGGTACAAGACAGACTTGCACTGACCCTATAAATGACTAAGGTAGGTGTGCACGACCTTAGTATGCACGATATAAAACATGCACCGACCTTGATATGCATGAGATAGAAAGTGCACCGACCTGTGTGCAGTTATACCAGATGTGCACCGACTCAACATGCATTCTTCAAAATCTGCTCCGACCTTATGTGCATTTCTACAAAACGTGCACCGACCTTATGTGCAACCACACAAAGTATGCACTGACCCATATACTGTCCTTTTATACAGATATGTAAGATATGTATCGACCTTATGTGCATTTCTACAAAACGTGCACCGACCTTATGTGCAACCTCACAAAGTATGCACCGACGCATATGCTGTCTTTTTATGCAGATATGCAAGATATGCATCGACCTTATGTGCATAAAGACTAAGTGTGCACAGACCTTATAGCAGAGTGCACATAGTCTACTGACAATGATGCCAACATGAAGAAGGATGTCAAAACATGTCAGTAAGTAAAAACTAAACTCAAAATGAACTGTTGCCAATCATCAAAATTAGTCAATAAAATGCATTGTTGCCAATCATCAAAACTGAGTAATATATTAAGTACAGTGAGTGAGACAATCATGAAACACACATTACCCCACTCAACCTCCTCACGACAGACCCTACAAACTATGGCCCAAGTTGGCGCAAGGGCTGGTGAGGGAAATCTGCATGGTAATTTCTAGGTGACCCTTAGCACTCCCCAAGACACCTTTCCCTCTCCCAAGGGAGGAATCCCATCTCCCAAGCACCCCTTCACCAACACAAGACAACCCTTCCTATCCCCAAGACTACCATTAACCCCACTTATTAATCCAAATTCAAATCCACCTCCCTCTCCCTCCCAACATCCAAATTCGCAGCTCCCCCTCCCTCCACCAGTTAGACCCCCTTCTAGGCCCCATACTCCCCCTCCAACACCTTGGAACACCCCCTCCCAGACCACCGCACAGACAGGGGTCTCCCCCACACTCATCCACCCCCTTTCCACTCCCATTTACCTCATTCCCCACTTCCCTCTTCAACATGTAGTTCTCAGTTCGCTGGAAGTAGAGAAGGCACGAGTTGCAGAGCCTACCCCAGAGTCTTCAGGCATCTTCAGGTGGCGTGCCATACATTGCCAGAAAGCTCGTCAAGGCAGCTTCGCAGCCATGGTGGTCTTGCCAGCATCTGACATTTCTATTGTCTAGAGGACCCATTCTCCCCCGACTACATAGATCAGGCCTGGCCAGTGACCTGAGGTAACTTCCTGGAGCTCCCACGTCAACATCCCATGGTTTCTAGAGGCGCCGCTTGGCTGAGAGCTTCTAACGCCAGTCGAAGTCCATCAGAAAAAAGTGGCATCCCATTTGGCATTCGGAGGAGCATTTTCTGAATTTTCTCCCTCAGGTGCTCAGTTCTGTCCGTTCCTGGACTAAACATATGCCCGTTCACCTCTCAGACTGCTCTGGATTGCTCCGACCTCCACCGACATCCCCGTGGGCGCCATTTCAAAGAGGACTTGAAGACGGTTCCAATGACCCCAGCCACATTCAATTCTGAGTTCGGGAGCGTTCATGGTGACCACTCCTTCCTGCTGCTGAAGTACCCTTGCTGACAGAACTAGGAACCTGGGGCCCTGTTGGCGACCCATCCGCGACCAGCATCGACGCCCAGTGGATTCGGCAAAATTCAGGCATCATCCAGAGGCAACCCCGAAGAGAATCCAACTGATCTCATCACTGGACAAATTCAGGAGTGGCCGTAGCTGTGACATCTCCGACAGCATGTCCCCCATTCCAGAAGGTGGGCAGAACTAACGTCGCTTACCGGTTCATTTCATTTAAGCCTTCCCCTTCCCTGCCTGGCCGACTTAGCACCCTTGAGTGATTTTCGACGCGTGCTGAACCCGCGTCTGACTACCCAGGTTTTTTCCTAATTCGGCCTTCGGCATTGCCAATTGGGGAGCCGGGGCCATCTCTTCTGCTCGAGGGGCTTCCTTGTTGGGTAGCGGATCACCCGGTATGTATTTGTCTTGGTTGGAGGAGGTATGGGATTTATTCAGTCTTTTCATCTTTGACTTGCTCTCGAGTGCCGAGACGTACATGTCGTATGGTCATTTTTTTGCCATCCACAATTCCTCCTCTTCCTGCTGGGGAGGTTGCTACTGGGTTCGAAGGGAGACGGCATCCATTGTCATTTTCTAGAGCTCCCAGTAGACATTGAAAGAGTAGGCCAGTATGCCTAGGGAGCTACCGTGCTGGCGCATTTATTTGCGGGTCTGTCCCAAGGTCCAGACCGAGAAGTGACTATGAGTGGCTTCACACTGTTTCTCCAAGTAGTGTTATTTTTTTTGATGCAATTAATCTACTTCATGGAATGTTAATTGTACATGATGATGCAGCTATGGAGCTACTACTATATCCCGATAGGGAGGGCTCGACATTGGCGTTGAGCGGTGATGCCACTGGCTCGACGGTGGCAGCCTATCATGAGCACAGCCCCTCTATCCTACCAGCTGATGGCATTAAGGCGCGAGCTACAAGAGTTCCCTACAGTGATTGTAAGATTTTTTATTTTTTATTTTTTATTTTTTTAATGGCTAAAAAGATATGTACATGCTAACGTAGGTGATCTAGAGACCTTATTCGGACATGGTCGATGTCGACCAGTCGTGGGTTATAACAAACCATGTCCAGTTTGGACAGGACCTTTGGATTCATTGTCTAAATGAAATCGAGCCACTTTGGCTATGATTGGGTATGAGGACCTTAGGGCTTGCCCAAGAATGGATAGATATACACCTCGCGTTGGGAGGAAGACACATGAGAGGGAAACCTGCGTCGATTGGCGAGTATGCTTCTCCGAATAGTATGAAGACTGGCAACAGGGTGGCACGCTCGTGGAGTCACACATGCAGGATAGTGAGGATTACTTGTGCCTTTATAAGGCAATGTATGGGAGCAACTTCATCCTGGGGGGCTGCTTGAGGTGCATGCCCTCTTTTTTGTCTAGTTTTTATTTCTTTCTTTTTTTAGTTTTCTTCTTCTCTTTTTTTTATCCAGAGTATTTGGGGTGTAAAAGAGGAGGTCCGCCCATAGTGAGCTGAGACGGACTCCAAAAGATGGGTATGTAGTCACGACAATCCGGACCCTGTCGTGGATGACGGATCTCCAAGAACTCGCCTACTAAGAGACCCGTATCACCCGAGGGTTACAGACCACACTCTGCCAACGCCCGGATCCCATAGTGGATGGCGGATCTCCGAGGACTCGCCTACTTGGAGACCCATATCACTCGTGAGTTGTCGATCATTGGGACAATGTTCGTCATTAAGACGTTTAATATTCACTTGGGGAATGATCACTCGGGTCAGCAGCCAGTGCCTGTGAGGGTTATGCACCTTGAACCGACGTGACGGGAGTGAGTTTGAAACGGCGTGACTGAGGGGTTAAAATGGCGCGTGAAAATAGAAGATGGCCATAAAACGGCGTGGAGCAAGGCCTTCTGTTGGGTGAAACGGCATGAGGATGGGGTTTGCACGCCAGTTTACAGGGTGAAGGGGTGAACGGGAGGTTGTTTCGGCAGCTGGGCATGCAGTGGCCAGGTGATGGCATGGCCTGTGTGAATGCACATAGGCTTATTTATATATATGCATGGTCAAGTATGTAAATCGGCGGCTGGTGAGTTAAGAGAATATCAGGCGGCCAAGTACACATGCTTTTTTTGGGGGGGGAGCATAACATATGGTATTCATTCATAGCAAACAATCACCATGATACATAGACACACTTGACATAGAAACGATAACATAGGCGGCGAAGTCGGGCCCAAACAGACGACAACCCATCGGGGTGACAATAAACATAAGAGAACAGAGGAGATAACATACGCCAAACATGGTTGTGAGATCTTCGAGACACCGAGGAGGAGGCAGCCGTAGTCGACGGTGGCGGATCTCATTCTCGCGGAGCACTTGGCTTCCGAACTGCGCTGATCTAAGGTGGTGAAGATAGGATACTCAGGAGGTCAGCATCGCGTGAGATGCATGGGGATAATGCTCAGAATCTCCGAGTCCTGATGAGATCGAGGATGAGAACCCAATACCGGTGCCGCAGAGCTTACCCTGGCTACGGCGAATGCACAGAAGATGCCCAGCTCCAAAAGACCTGCACAGGGAGAGAAAGAAGAGGGTTGAAAGGTTCACGGGGTACTAAGCTAGGGAAGTGGCAAACCGGTAGATAAACTTCTTTTAAATAATGCCATCTTTTTTGAATCATTATTCAATCTTACCATTCTCTGTGATATAGATGATTGGATTGTTGTACATGTCCCGAGTATAGAGCAAGAGTTCTCTTATCCCCGGTGGGTAGATGTAGAGCCAATCAGAAGCAGCCTGCAGCAAGGCAATCCCCCACCCCCCCACTTTATTATTAGAGGTCAGTAGAAGAAAAGCTTCTTGCTCATCACCATGATCAACACTAAAAAGGCTAAACATAGGAATTCTCACCGTAGGGCCGATGGCTTTCCCCTTGTAAGCCCCTGTCTCATAAAAGTTGTACATGTGGTTAAGTGTCAAATTAACATATGGGCCAAATGAAGAAATTATACATAGATGTACATGCAAGTATCTACCCGTAAGATTGGCAAAAGAGTCGGTAATATAACTCTTGTGGTAATTAGCGTTGTTAGTGAAGGGGAATGGCAGTGCATAGTTGGTGGTGTAGTAATTGAGTCCAATGAAATCAAATGACCCTTTGACCATTTTAGACTGCCGCTTTGTAAATTTGGGCAGCCGGTCTCCCACAATAACCCTCATAGTGAATGGGTAGTCCCCATGTGTTAAGGGTTCCATGAACCTGGAGAAGACCCAAAAGCAGATCATTTAGCTCACAAACACATGTACACACACACACACAGAGTAGATGCCCACCAACAGCATCAGCTTAAGTGAGTAAGAAAAGCATTACCCTCTTCTTATGTTCCTTGACACCATTTAAGGTGGGAATCGAAGACTTACCATCCATACATGAAATCGAGGGCCCGCCCAACAGCATCAACATCGGACTTAGATTTGTGGAAGGGTACAAACCAATGTGAGGCTAAGGCTATACCAATTTTTCCCTTCTGAGAGTCCTGAATAAAAATCCACAAAACTCTTAGGTATAAATTAGGATCAATTAATATGGCTCCCATTTTAAAAAAATAATGATAAAACTACTGCTTTAATCTTTTAGTTATATGATTAAACTAGGGTTGCCTACTCTTGATGCTCCATAATCTACTCTTTTTTATATATTGGTGGATTGTATTTGTTGTTTGTTTAGTCTTTTTTAGTATGATTCAAATTTGTAGTGTATTTGAGTGGTATAGGTTATTGTTATTTTGTTTTATTGTGGTTTAGCTTATTTTTATGGTCTTGACCCCGAGTCTCGTGACTCAAGGACCATTGAGTTTAGTGGGTCTAGTGGGCTGTCCAGAGTCTGGTGACTTCGGGCTACCTGTTACTCCGTGTTTCTCACAATGGGTGTGTGCGTGATTTTCAGGTTCACGTTTAGTGAACCCCCACTAGTCGTAGCTTCCTGCGCACGCACGTGCGGACCCACTCGGGAGTGGTGGAGAGCGAGACCCAGTGGGAGATGATTTTTAGGTTAGTTTTCGTAGGGCCCATTGCCTTTGCCACCAGAGCCTAGTGGGGGAGAAAATCAGCTAGAGGACCCGACCTAGAGCAGATGGTCTGTGTGTGCACATGTAGTTGGGGGTAGAGGACACGCATTGACGAGCACGACCCTAACTAGTCATTGTTGTGAGTTCCTGGTGACTTTAGTGTATCTGCCTCTGCCTAGGACATCGTAGCGAGACACGAGGGTGCGGTGTAAGACGTCAGGGGGCGCATCCGGTCTGTTCTTCTGGTGAGCGGTGTTCCTGGCACGTGACGTGAGTTATCGTGTCCCGGATTTTCGTTTCTCGTCTGCGAGATGGGATTTCAGGTGTCATTTTCGGGAGTGTTCCCGTAGCTGAGGTCTGGGGTTTCCGGTGAGCATCACCGAGAGCTTTCCCTAGATGCCATAGAGTTCACGACAGCGAGGTCATGACTATGTTTCTGGACCGTGTGGTTTCGGCTAAGGCCCTACTGTGAGGGTAGGTTTCCGCGACCAAGGCGTCATGTCATTTTCCTAGTAGCGTGAGTAGGACGGTTCGTGTCTAGTTGTCTCCCGACAGTGAGATCGGGATGTCGGGTGCGTGACTTGGTTGTTCCCCCGACAGGAGATTAGGTCGTGTTTTTCGGTACAGTAGGAGTAGCTGTAAAGCCGAGATTTTATCGGCCACCGTAGTTACTTTCCTACTTTCGTAGTTTCTAATTTTCGTGCCTCTATTATTTCTTGGTTAGGGTTCCATGGGATCCCTACTGAGCCTGTGATAGGAGGCTCACCCCTGATTTTTCGGTGCGGTGGCTCTTCCTCGGGGTTCGAGGACGTCACGTGGAGGTTCCTAGTTGCCAACTGGCCGGGCCGAGTGTTCACTTGGCATGTGGTACGTTTTACTACTTTAGACTGTACTTTTGTTGGACTAGACTCTGTTGTAGTTAGGTAGCTCTATAATTGAAGATTCTGAATACTAGTAACTATGCATTTATGAGCAATGTTTCAGACTGAAAACTCTTTATCTTAACATTTCTTGGAAATAATCCTTTTGCTTTTTCTAAAAAATCTCCACTCTGTTATCATTTGGTGTCTGTTAGCTTGCTTAATGAAGGGCTGCTCTAGCACTGGTAGCTATCGACTCCCAAAGTCGACCCTCTCTGGGTCTAGGTCTGTCTAGGACCCTGCTGTTCAGGTGTTAACCCCAAGGGTCGACCCCTTTTGTCCAGGCAGTTGTCTGGGCTGTCCTGGCAGTTGTCATGAAGATAATTGGCCACCTTGCTGCAATTCTCTTGGTTATTTAAAGTCAGGATAATCCCTTTACTGCTAGCTCTACTCTTGAACTTCTGAATTGGTATCTCTTGAATTCTTCAGTTAGCATCTATTGGTATCAACCATCTTGTCTTTTCAATTGGTAGCATCCCTCTTGTTTCATCAATTGGTATCAATTGGCTTCATCTACTGACTGTCAGTGTATGGTCTCCTTGAATCTACAGCTGACCTGATGCTTGTCCTCATGCAATGTTGTTCCTCATGCTATTTGTCTTCATTGCTTGATGAGTTGAAATGAATTTTAATTACTTGGTATCATGCTGCTCCATATGTTCCTCTCTGACTCTATCCTTGGCATTAATCTATGCCCTCTTTGCTGATGTCAAAAGGGGAGAGATAGAATGTTGAGTCATTGAAGAACCAGATCATCCAAAGAAGGGGGAGAGAATGTTGAGTCATTAAATTTTTTGGAATCATGCTTATCATGTTGAATCATATCTTGCCTGCATTGAATGTTGATTTTAATGCCATTAATGACTCATAGTTGCCATCATGAAAAAGGGGGAGAAATGTTGTGCCCTGGGTTTTGATGATGTTTGACTATAATCCATTGATAAGCTTAATGAGGTTTTGATGATGTCAACTTGCATAGAGTTTAGGTCAAAGTGTGTCAAAGGATGCCAATGGCTATGCTAAAAAGTCAGTAGAAAAGAAAATCTTGCAACTGGCACAGAGTCGACGTAGTTTGGAAATCAGGTCAACTCAGGTATCTGGCCAGCCGACCAATAAAGAAGGTTTAGTCGATCGATTGGCTATTTGATAGCTTGCCTCCAAGAGGAAAAGCAGTAGACTTGGATGACATGCAGCAGACTGTGGCTGGCCTTACCCAGGCATTACAAATAATGGCTCTGGCAGGTGCAGGAGCCAGAGCAGGCAGTCTACATCAAAATTTTTAGAGTCTTAACCCTCCGCATTTCTATGGTTCTTCAAACCTAGATGAGGCAGAAAACTGGATCGATGAAATGAACAGGATTTTTGATGTTATACAATGCACCGATCAGGAGAGGGTCCGTTTAGCTACATTCTAATTAAACAAGGATGCTCGGACGTGGTGGAAGTCAGTTCTGGCACCACCAGTTGATGCCCCACATACATGGGAAGGTTTCCTCATGTTATTTCGTGCCAAGTATTTCTCAGAGCACGTTAATGAAAGGAAGGCTATGGAGTTTGCATCCCTTCGCTAAGGGATGTTATTAGTAGCAGAATATGAATTACAATTCTCTCGACTAGCACCATATGCACCACATTTGATTAGTACTGATTTATTAAAAGTAAATAGGTTCATGGACGGGTTACGACCCGGATATATTCAACAGTTGGGTACCCAGAATATTCGCACATATGAAGAAATGGTCCAGCGGGTTTATTTATGTGAACAGACCTTAGAGAAGGTCGAAAAGATGAAGGGAAAAAGAGAGGAATCAAGCCGACAATCCAATCGGCGATTTAAGAAAGAGAAATTTAGCATCACGGAACCCTATAAGAGCCGTGATAATAAGAAAATATTTAGGAGCGGGAACGGTGGAAGTTCCCAGAAATACAAAAAAGTAAAAGAAGAGGAGAAGCAGGTCATGGCAGCCCGCACGTTTTGTGAAAAATTTGGCCACTCAGCAGAAGAATGTTGGAAGCATCTCGGCACTTGTCTACGTTGTGGTAGCAGGGAGCATCGCATGCCCAATTGCTCCCTTATGAAGGAACAGGCAGCAGGAGGAGGATGCAAGAGGCCAGCTCGCCTCAATGCAGTATTAGAAGAAGAAGAAGAAGAAGCGCCCAGGGACGTTGGGCTCATGGAAGGTACAATTCAAATTTACTCTCGTCCTGCATTTGTGCTATTTCATACCGGTGCTTCTTATTCTTTTATCTCTACTTCCTTTGTAAAAACTTTACCTGTTGAATCAGTTTCTTTACCTTTGAACATTTCTATAACTACACCCTTAGGTTCTGGAACCAAACTCACCGAATACTATCCCACAAAAGTAGTGGATATAAAAGAATGGGAAGTACCAGTATCAAATAGCACGAATGCAGGATGGGACCAAATTTGAATAGTACCTTTCATAAGTCTGCCGTCCCTGGGCGCTTCATCTTCTTCTAAAACAACATTGAGGCGAGCCTGCCTCCTGCATCCACCACTAGATGGTTGCTCTTTCATAAGGGGGTAATCTGGCATGCGATGCTCCCTGCTTCCACAATGTAGACAAACGCCGAGGCGCTTCCAGCATTCCTCGACTGAATGGCCGAACTTCTCACAAAAAGTGCAAGCCGTAATGACTTGCTTTTCCTCTTCCTTGACTTGCTTATTCTTCAAGGAACTACCACCATTCCCGCTCCTAGACATCTTCTTACTATCACGGCTTTTGTAAGGTTCTATGATGCTGAACTTCTCTTTCTTATTACGCCGATCAGACTGTCGGCTTGACTCTTCTCCCTTGCCTTTCAATTTTTTGACCTTTTCCAAGGTCCTCTCACAGTGATATGCCCGCTGGACCATTTCCGCATCGGTACAGATATTTTGGGTCTTGAGCAACTGAATGAAATCGGGTCTTAACCCATCTATAAATCGATTGGCCTTCAATAAATCAGTACTGACTAAATGGGTTGCATATGGTGCTAGCCTAGAAAACTGTAGGTCATATTCCGCAACTGTCATCATTCCCTGGCGTAATGAAGCGAATTCCATAGCCTTTTGTTCCTTTATATGCTCAAAAAAATACTTGGTGTGAAATAATGTGAGAAAGCCTTCCCATGTGTGAGGGGCATCGGCCGGAGGTGCCGGAACCAATTTCCACCATGTACGTACATCTTTATTGAGTTGAAAGGTTACAAGATGCACTTTTTCCTGATCCGTTCATTGTACAACGTCAAAGATGCGATTCATGTCATCTATCCAGTTCTTTGCTTCGTCTGGATTTGATGAACCATAAAATCGCGTAGGATTTAAACTCCGAAAGTTACGATGTAAATACTAGCCCTTGCCCCTGTGCCTACTTGGGCCATAGTTTGTAAAGCCTGTGTAAGTCCCGCAATTGTCTGCTGCATACCATCCTAGTCTACACGATGAGCCATTGTAAAAATAAGATACCTGAGAGAAATAACAAATTGTTAATTCTCATAAAATTAGAAAGGGATTAATTCTAGAATTAATTTGAGAGTGAAGATCTGAGAGTTAGAAAAATAGAGTATCAAAATTTTAGAAGGAATATGAGTGAACGGAGAGTGTGAGTCAGAGAGAGAAGAGATAGAGAGAGGAAGAGAGTGCTCGAGAGAAGAGATTGAGAAGCAATCAAAGCCATTCTTGAAGATCTGTTCAACTAGTTCTTGGATCAAATCCAAGCCAGACTTGCTCTTGCGAGAGCTAAATTTTTACGTTTCATTTACAGCTTTCTGGTGTTATGTTTCAACGTTGTTTTCCATGCTTTCTTTTGTTGAAACTTCAAGATGTGTGTAAGCAAAGCCAAGCTGTAATGCTCAGCAGGAGAGATATGTACCTCGGACAGCAAGCTGTGATACTCAGCGGGTCAGCATGCTGTGATGCTCAGTGGATGTAAGCAAGCTGTGATGCTTAGCAGTTCAAGCTGTTAGGTAGCGGTAAGCCTCAATCTAGTCAGAGTGGGGGAGGGACGTAGGTCTGCGGGCAGCAGATTGAACCATCTAAAAATTATCTGTGTAGTGGTTTGTTTGGCTGTTTCTTAATTCGATAGATGTATGCTTAGGATCGCATACATAACTCTGAATGGTTTGATTGCATATTGTGACTGACATAGATGTATGCTTAAGATCGTTACATCTGGTTAGTTTAGATTACTTTGAATTCTCTGTGTGTTTCAATTGTTTGCGTTTTGATCCCTACTGAGCTTTTTAGTGAGGTCACTAAGTGTGCTAGCCCAGCATTCTATTAGAATCACATAAGAACATCTGAGCAAGTGTTCGAGTGTAAGTCTCATTAGAATATCTGCTTAACTGAGCATATCTAATTTGAATTCTACAAGATTTATAAGTACAGTCTCAATTGGGCATTTTATAGGGTAGATTCATTCACCCCCGCTCTGAATCCGGTTTGCACTATCTAATAGACTCAACAATTAATATCAGAGCGGGTTCGGATTGATCAGATCCAATGATCTGCAGAGGATCACGCCATCATATTTTTTGTGCATTGCTCATCCACTACTTTTTAGCTAATTGCTTTAAATCTGTTTAACTGTCTCTCGATGGCTCCTCCATTGGTTTTTGATGGTTCTAATTTCAGTAATTGGTTAGGAGGCCTATGTGTTTATATGAATTTTATCGACTCTAATCTATGGAAGTTGGTTTCAAAAGGTCCCGTCATTTAATTCACACCACCGTGGAAGGCATCATTTCAAGGCCAATGTACACCGACCTTATTCTCATATGCCTCGACCTTATTGCTATATGTGTCGACCTTGGTACTTGCACGGACTCACATCTCAGTTGCACAGAGTTTATCTCACTTGCACGGAGTTTATCTCACTTGCACGGGTGTTGTTCCTTATATGCCTCGACTTTCATATGCACGGACGTTGTTCCTTATATGCCTCGACCTTCATATGCACGGACGTTGTTCTCATATGCCTCGACCTTCATATGCACGGACGTTGTTCTCATATGCACGGACTCATATGCATGAAGTTTGTTCTCATATGCACAGACCTTGTTCAAAAGTGCAAGGGGGCGGTATTTTAAATGATGACTAGTATAGCAGGCAACATTTCTTGATTTTATGAGTTATAAACAAAATGGAAATCAAGCGAATTGACGACTGTCTTGGAGTCGCTGATTAATTAACGCCATATGTGAAGTCGTCATTTTTAATTTTTTAAAATAAAGAAAGTCATTCGTTTCTATAAAATAATCCAGGAATTGGTGACTATTGTAGTAATCGTCATTTTAAGTAGCGCCCCTGCTGAAGGCGTCATTTCATCTTCCGTCTCTGTTTCATCTTCAATCTTTCCTGTAGCATCTCCTTGCTTGTTTTAACACCATATTCGATTAGGAAGAGGAGAGCCCTGCTGGAGGACTGCTATCCCTGTTTTGATCCTATCAGAACAAGGGTTCTGGCCCTATAAATACCCCCATGGTTCCCCTGCGCGCGAGAGAATATATAGAGGCAAGAGATGTATAGAGAAGATAGAGGCGAGAGGATATAGAGGCAAGAGAATATAGAGAGAATAGAGAAGAGAGATATACGGAGTAACACCGAGAGCTTTTTTTTATAGAGAAAAGAGGGTTTTCTTTTGCAAGTTCTTCCACAGGAGGTCTTCTTCCACGGTGGTGTCTTCCCCAAGCTTCTTCCCTGCTGCAGCCAGAGCTTTCTTTCTTCTCCTTTACTGCTGTCAACAACAGCAGCAGGACACCTTTTCCTCTTTTAGTTTCTTAGACATCCATCATACGTGCATCTCTTCTAGCTATCTTTGCTAGAGTTTTCATATTCTATTACTTGTTTGCATATCATTATTCTCCCATCCCTTTACTCCTCTCAGGGGTTTAAAACAAAACACACAATGTGTGTTCATGTTCATGTTACATAATCTTATTCTTTTAGAGCATTGATACTACATGCTTGGCTAATCTATTCTATTGTTCTTATTGTTTTGCAAGGGTAATCAAAGGAAGAACCCCCTTCATCGGCCGGTCGGTTGAAGGAGGAAGGAAGAGTTCACAATCCCCCGCTTCTTTACAAGGTATTTGTGATCATCTTATTTTTGAGGTAGCCCCTCTGGCGGTCACACTCCTTTTAGAGCATCTCACGCTCCCCTTTTCTCCTTTCTCTTTATTTTTCATGCTTTATCGTCAATCCCTTTAGACTTTTAGATTTATATATTTGTTCTAAATCTTCTTTTTTCATGTGTTGGTGACACATTCACAGATGCCGCTAATGACTCTTCCAAGCACCAGACTTCCTTGATGGCTAGGATAGCTGAACTCTGCGCTGAACTCTCCTGGGCCGAAATAGAGCTGGAACTGGCCAAGAAGCAGGAAGTCCAGAGCATAGAGGAGGCGGAGTTGGCTGAGGGACAGGCCACCTCCCTCGAAGAGAAGTTGATGTAGTTAGAAGCCGCAGAGTCTCGCTTGCATGAGCTGATTCATCACCCCTCCTTAGGGATCTTGGAGTTTGAGGACATTTTTTGATGCTCGCTGCAGTAGCTTTGTTCTCTTCTTTTTCTCTCTCTCTTTTTGGTGGACTTCCATGTATCCCAGGGGATGCCCCGAGTACCATGTATTTTGCCCCTTTTATGCAAATAAAATGTCTTTATTATCTGTTTAGCACATTTACCATTGAATCATGGCTTTAATCACTTTCTTGTTCTAGCTAATTTATTCAGACCGGATATACGAGTCGCTATGGCAGGAGAGTGCTCACGTGTTCAGTGAAGGTATGAGTAGTTCGCTCCACCACAGCGCAACTATTCCCAAGGCCTAACTTTAGCTAGAATTGGCTGGATGCCTGAGGGTAAAGGTGTAGCGACCGCTAGGGCCAAAGGGTAAAGTCAGAGAGTCTGTTTGTAGACCTCACCGATGGTGACGAAGTTTATACGTAACATTCTTGTCGGTGAGCTTGAAAGCCGAAGACAAGGAGTATGTTCATTCCTTTATAGGGGCGAAGGGCCTGAGTCAGGGGTAGGTTCATTGACTCATGCGAACAAAGAAAAAAGTTGAGGGTAGGCTTGCTCATTGACATGGGTTAAATGTCGAAGCAAGAGGTTTGTTGATCGGCGGGGATGGAAGGTCTGAGCCGATGGTTTATGTTGATCGATTTTGCCAATGATGGCGAAAATCGATGGGAGGATTTATTCATCGGCATAGGTTAAATGCCGAAGCAAAAGACTTTATTTATCGACTGGGACGGAAGGTCTGAGCCGACAGTCTATGTTGATTAATTTTGCCCATGATGGCAAAAATCAATTGTAGGATATATTGATCAGCATAGGTTAAATGCTGAAGTAAAAGAGTTTGTTTATCAACGGGTACAGAAGGTCCGAGCCGATGGTTTATGTTGATCGATTTTGTCGATGATGGTGAGAATCGATGATAGGATATGTCCATCGACATAGGTTAAATGCCGAAGCAAGAAGGTTTACTATAGCATAGGCGTAAGGCTGATGCTGGTGGGACATGGCTTGTCTGTCGCATGTAGGAACTCTCTGATAACTCGGAAGAACGGTGAGCTAGAAGGGGAGGGATTGAATAGATCACCGATTAAAAAATTCTTGCACGATACAACCACACACATGTCGAAGACAGAATTGGAAAGATAAGAAGAGGATCTAATTAGCAGACGATCGAGCAATTGATGCTTACAATTGGCAGGAGATCAACTCAACAAGCAAACCACAGAATGAGGCAGTGAGCTTTTAAGGTGGTTCGATTGTAATTCCGCAATCTACGTCCACCCCTTACTCAATCGAGTAAGACTTCCTTTCACACTACACTGTATGGAAACGCGGACTCAGTCTGCAGACAAATGCTGACGGATAGCTTGCTCCTCGAGGAACACCTTCCTCGACCTTCTGTCAACCAGAAGAAACAGACTGGAGGGCCTTCCTCCCCTCCTTTGCGATTCTACAAAGGGAATCCCACCAAGTTGCCCCCTGTAACTTGCAAACCAGAGGACCTTCCTCTCTTCCTCCAAATGCGCTGGAGGGGAACCGGAGAGCTTCTCCCTTCCTCTGATACACCTCAGAGGGTAACAAGACTCAGAAGAAGATGAAAGAAGAACCAAAACCATCTTGGTTTACAAGCTGTTCTAGAAATTCACCACTTTCCTCTCGTCTTCCTCCTGAGCAGCAGGTGCTCCAGAGGAAGTGGATTAATCACAAAGTACTCCTTCCCTATGCGTCAAAGATACCATCACATGACCCTGAATCATTTTCTTCCAACACGCAATATGAATCCATAAACCTTCTGCAGCTCCACTATTTCCAAACATAGCATACATGTTAAACTAAAACAGTCTTTTGTCCAGTCCAAGTTCCAAAACCATAGGATGAAGGATAAAACACAAAACTGATGACTCGGAGAGACGGGCGGGGATTCAGCATCATGGAAAGACAAACTCACTTGGACGAAAGCTAGTTCTTGACCTTCTTGTGATCTCCAAGTCGATCACCAAGACCATTCCACGTCGCTCTACGCGTGCTTCCTCATACGCACGAATTGGAGAGAGTGTTTATCTCCGTCATTTCCTCAAAAACCTTAACAGCGCTCCAAAAAGACAAAGGGCAAATAGTTCTTGCTAAATAGAAAAACAAAATCGTCTGAGCAAGCATCTAATTTCCCAGTGACGAGCACCTGCCATTTGATGCGAACGAGAAAACAATACGGTGCCCTTCGGAAGCCACACATTAGCACACGTCACTTTGAGGAATCGCTTATAAAGGTGAGAACTTTGGTTGCAGAAGGCTCAAGGTTGGGGTGATAAAGCAAAAAAAAAAAAAAAACAGCTAGCGCATGCGAAAGTGGAAGCATCATACCATTCTCTCCAAGGGAAGATGGAGGCAGCAATGGCGACGCTGTTGCTGCTGTGGATGGTGCACTGCTGCTGTAATCACGTCCCAGCAAATCCACTTCTCCTCCACCTGCGTGTGGCAGGGGCTCAGGACACCACCGTCCCAGGACCTCTCCCGCCTCGCCGGCGTCGCCGCTGCTCCTCTCTCCTTCCGCCCGCCGCCCTTCCCCCCACCCCCCGCATGGAACTTTTTATTAAAGGCACCCGTTTCGGTGGGAAGAGTGGATAAATTTATCATAAACGTATTTATTATAATTTTGTTTACCATAAGTATATTTTTATTATACTCGTCTATATTTTCTTATGAATAACCTTATTTAAGGAAAAAAATCACCAGCATAAATCAATAAATTTTAAATTATTATATTTGGACAGCTGACCGAGCCAAAGAGGCCTGCTGATTCCAAAAGACAAGATGACCCTTTATTCTATCCCTATCATCGGATGTTGGGTCATGCTATAGAAGACTGTTACGTATTTAAGGACGTAATGGAAGGAATAATAAAAAATGGAGAAGTAAAAATGGGCGAGCACCAAGTTGACCTGCCATGCCCCCATGAACCTCTAGTGCTTCAGCAAAGTGTGAATATAGTATCACTGTACCAGCAATTACCAGAAGAAGTATCTGAGGCCAGCACTCAACACACCTATGAGGCTTGTTTTCTCATGCCTATTGTAGAACAGGCAGGACGGCAATCCGTGCCTGCAAGAACAAGAAGAAGATCGCCAGCTCGTGGAATTACAGGTGCTCATATCCACGGCGTCACTGCACGACCCACTCCAGCCCCAGTGACTCCTGTTTGGCAAGTGACTGAATTGCCAGAAGTCATCCGAATCCCCACTCGCAACTGGAGCAGACAAAATCCGCTGCCTACTCACGAGAAAATAAGCCCTGAAGTGCGGCGCCTACAAGCTTATATCAATAGTCTTGATGAATACGAGCAGCCTGAATTAGCACCCCTCCTAGTAAGAGACCATGTGCCATGGAAGCAGTGGAAAAAAATGACCATTGAAGAACAGAATGAAAACAAAACAAAAGAAGTTGGTGATGACCTATTCTGGGGGCAGCTGCCAACCAAGCCCAAAAAGTAAAAGAAGAAAAGAGCACGAAACGGGAAGAAGGTGGTTACTCTACAGTGCAACACCTTGTCTTCCTTGTTTAGCCTCCCAAGAGAAGATGAAGAGAATGGATCGGGTGGCACCCCACCCGAAGCGAAAGCTTCAACTGCGGCTCACGCCACTCGGTCTGGGAAGAGATGGGGGCGCTTCCTACCACCAAACCATAACATTATTTTCAGGGGCAAGTATCCCTACCAGATACCAGAGCTTGATATTAAGGGCAACAAGATTCCTCCTCCCCCAGGCCTTTACGCACAAGGAAAAGGTGGTGACAATGTTCCCTCCTTCATTGAATTCCTATCCATGGTAAAGGGGAAGCAACCTGAGCAAGGCATTAACGCCGAAATTAAAGACAACTATTTTTATCCCCTCCTGCACCTCCTACAAAGAGTGGAGCAAAGACTAGCCCAATCTTAGCTGAAAGGGTTCCCCAGCATGCAACATCATGCTAAGGGGTGAGTAGCCATACCAAGTCCCCGAACCCAAGGTTCAATGTACGGAGATCCATCCACCATTGGGTCTTTATCTCGAGAAGTCAAAGAGTCAGGGTGCTCCCTCATTCGCTGAGTTCCTTCAGGCCCGCACAGAAAAGCTGGTGTGCCCGCAAGGACCCCGGCCAACCAAGGGAGCCAGTAGCCTCCCGACTCCACCTGCAAGTAATCCTCTGGATCTACTGGTAGCAGTCCCGCCCCAGCCGGCAGAAGAATTTGACGGCATCCCTAACCTCGCCGAATTCATGAAGGAAAAGGAGGAGGCCCAGCAGGCCCCACAGACTCAGGTAGATGCACCAGATCCAGCGGAGGAATCGCCTTCTGACCTAGTGCCCCAAGTCTAGGGCGGGGGCAGACGTGGCAAGCCTGAAGAGATGAAGTTGCTCAAGGTGCGCGCTGCTGACTAGATAGTCAGGCACCTTAAGAAGATCCTGACCTGGTTCACCGTCTGGGAGATGCTATCCCTGGATGAAGAGACACGGCAAGCCATCATTGCCACACTCCAAACACCAGCACACCGTGAAGCCTATCTAGCGGTGATGCCGCCGGAGGTGGCCATAGCCTTCACAGAAGACGGCATGCTCTTTCCCACCTATAGTCACAATATGCCGCTCTACATGAAGGGGCAGCTGAATGGACAGCCTATCAACAGTGATGCAAGATGGAGACGTGCACTCGATGCTGAGTTGGTTATGCAACCTGGGACTCTAGCAAGCTCGCACTCATCCCTAGCGAGGGAAGTGTTTGGACCTGCACGGTTGAGAAATCAGCAATGAGTCAAGGGTGGCCAACTCACAACTCTCACGCCCGGGTCAGGTCATGGGACGATTCGCTCTCTCTCACAGTAGTGAAATGAATATATCGAGCTAATGGTCCTAACACATGCTCACTAGTAGCGGCAAACAAACATATACTAAGAAAGTAAGTATAACTACAAGGGGGTGCCGAGTGTACCTCCACGCTATGAGCGTGAGGAAGATGATCCCGACCAAGACGGTAACTCCCGGTGAAGATTAATTACACAATATTACAGTAATGAACTATTTTCCCACTCCACGCAGGGAGGTAAAGGGCTACAGCGGGCCCGGGAGGACCGTTCTTGGGTTGACGGGCAGCACTTTGATTAGTCATCCACCTTCCAATGGCTCGATTTAGTCGCATGTTGGGCTTTTCTCAAGCATTGGGGAGGCCTTCATTCGAGCAATCAAGTCAAGGCTCAGTGGACCATGTTGGTCAGCTTAACCGAGGTCTCGTAATAAGTGGGTGCTGGTGGCGACCCGGGATCCGAGTACCGAAAAGGAGCCGACGCAACTCGAATCTCAGCCCGCCTCCCACGAGCCCGGAAACTCGGAAGAGATAAAAGGATAGGTGTGGTGTACATAGAAATAAGAAATATAACAGGACAACAGTTATAATAAAAGAAATAAATAATCTAACCACAATAGAGTCCAGCCCAACAGAAGTACAGTCTAAAGCAGTAAAACGTACCACACGCCAAGTGAACACTCAGCCCGGTAGACTGGCAACTAGGAACCTCCACGCCACTCCCTCGAACCTCGAGGAAGAACCACCGCACCTAAAAACCCGGGGTGAGCCTCCTATCATAGGCTCAGTAGGGATCTCGCGGAGCCCCAACCGAGAAAACAATGGCAGAAAGGAAAGCTACGCTAGCCACAGAAGAAATAACAGTAACGGTAGGAACAACAAACCGGTGGCCGATCAAAACTCGGCACTACAACTACTGCTACTATACCAAAAACATGACCTGGCCTCTCGTCGGGGGACAACCAATTCACGCACCCGACATCTCGATCTCACGGTCGGGGGACCACCAGACACGCACCACCCTAGCCACGCTACTAGGAAAATGCCACGATGTCTCAGTCACGAAAACTTTCTCTCACAGAAGGGCCCAAGCTGAAACCACGCGGTCAGGAACAAAGTCACGACCTCGTCGTCGTGAACACAACGTTGTCTAGGGAAAGCCCTCGGTGATGCTCACCGAAAATCTCAGACCTCGTCTACAGAAACGCTCTCGAAAACAACACCCGAAGCACCGTCTCGCAGGCGAGAAATGAAAACCTGGGACACGACAACTTACGTCACGTGATGGGAGCACCGCCCACTAGAAGAACGAACGGATGCGTCCCCTGACGTCTCACACCGCATCACAGGTGTCTAGCTACAACGCCCCAGGCGCGAGACTCAGACACGCACAGTAACCAGGAACTCACAACAAGGACTAGTTGGGGTCACGCTCATCAGCACGTGTCCTCTGCCCCCAACTACGTGTGCACACACGATATTGACCGGGATCTCCCACATATTACAGACACCGTCAACATTCAGCAGGTTGATATTATTCCAGTTCGGGATCTTTGACTTGTTAAAATATTCACCGTCGGTGTAATACTTCTTTCTATCGTCATAGATTCCTGTCTCGATAGCCCAACGTGTATTGAACTGATAGCCCAGCATGACCCCGAACGTAGTCCCCACTCCTTTGACAGACTGGAACTTGATCGTGCTCAGGTCCGGGGCAGCAAAGAGACCTGCGTAGAAGAAAGAGGGTTTCTTTTTCTTTTTTGCGGGATCTTCTTTTTTAGAGCTGATCATATTCTCTCTGCCTTTTACAGGAATGTTGACAGCATAGGCAGGAGGCATTGGAACCAGTGTGCCACCTTTGATCGAATGCTCCCGCCGCCCCTCCTCCTTCATTGCCTGTCCCTGTGGTACATCTCCCCCATTCCAGGCCTTGTGGTCGTTCTGGGTTTCGGGCTCATTCCCTCCCGGTTCATTGCCTCTCTTGTCATTGGCTTGCCCCTGGCTATTCTTTTGTTTCCGGGCATAGTTTCGTGCCAGGCTATTGTTCCCCGTCAGATTATTGTTTCGCACAGTCCTCTCATCCCGCCCCATGTTCCTCTCCCGCGTGTCGCTCCCCTTGTCCGCAGCATGCTCATCCAGTATCATATTCCCGCCCTGCGCCGTATTTCTGTCCCGTGCTGTATTTCCGTTTCCCGCAGCATTTCCGTTCCGCCCCCCCATATTACTTCCCGTCACTCCATCACTTTGCGCAGGATCATTGTTTCGGGCGCTTCTATCGTTTCCAGCTATCTTATCGCTCTCGACTCGACCATCGTCTCCTACCTTTCTGTCGTTTCCGCCCCGTCTCGACCTATCGTTTCCGGTCAGACCATCATTTTGGGTCGCAGCCTCTGCTCCCGGCACAGTACCCGCGCTATTGCGCTCCTTTATCGTAGTAAATCTTTGCTGCGCAATGGTATTACCATGCGTAGTATGCCAGGTATAGTATCCTATGCCGGCAAGGGGGAGCAATAGGAACAGCCAGAAGAATCTCCGGCGCCTGCGCCTGTTGTCCTCGTTATTCAACGGAGGCAGGATCAGGGATGGATCTTTTTCCAGATCGGCAACTACCTTGCTCCAGTCTGAACTATCAGTCCGAAGCGGGTATTTTTCCATATGTATTCGACCCGACTCGCCTCAATACTCGAAAGAGGTCTTCACCTTTCTTCTTTCATTTGTAACAATGTGCGGTGCATACTTTGATAATTCTGCAAACTTGGCCTCATACTCGAGCACAGTCATCGACCCATGAGTGAGGGCCAGAAAGTCTTACTCCAACTTGTCTTGCACATGCTCCGGTATGCACTTTGTCATGAATAGCTCCCTAAACTCTTCCCAAGTAATATCATGCTCTAGCCTGTCAGGTTGATTCCCTAGCACAGATGCCCATCATACGTCCGCTCTCTCTTGCAACATGTATGCCTCTAAACTTGTCTTGTCCTCATCCGCACACTGGATGACGTGAAAAATCTTTTCTTTCTCTCGAAGCCAATTTTCAGCAATGATTGGCTGACTCTCCCCCTTAAAAGAGGGTGGAGCCATCTGCCAAAATCTCTCTATCATGGTCACCCCTCTAAAAACCTGCTCCTAGGGTGATGTTGCCTGAGTTTGGAGTTGCGCCTGAAGTGCCGCTTATGTCTGAGCCTAGGTTTGCATAGCTTGAACCAGACCTTACATGAACATCCCATAATCCACCAAAGGTGGTGGGGGCAGAGATGGGGGTCCTCTCGGCTCCTCCTGAGCACCATCATTCTAAACCGCACGACAACCTCCTCCCGCCATGGTTTGACAATACAATTATACAGTTAATTTTTCGTCATAACTACCTACTATTTCAAGATTTTGGAATGTGGATTAAGCTGATGACTATTTATGTAAATTCTCAACCGTGGTGACTTTGATACCACTCTATGTGACGTCCCGACTCGTAGACCCGGTCTAGTCGTACAGATTCACGTCGGATCCCTATCAAAACGTCACAGTGGGACAACCCAAACGGTACATTATGGTTGAAGATTTCACATAAATATTGGGATATCATTGTAGCGAAAATAAAATTTCTTGAATCATCGGGTTACAATCAAATGACTTCATCCACATAGATCGAAATAAAGAGTAACAATTTAACAAGTCATTTATTACATAACTAAATTTCACACGTATTTTTTTCATAACTACTTAAGCTAGTGACACGAAGTAAATCCAAGTTACGGTCAGAACCCTGCGAGATCACTCCTCACTTTCTTCTACCGTTTCTCCTGAAAATGTTCAACAGTGTGAGTCTACGAATATAATCAAGCTGTGTTAAAGGATTTTCATATTTGGGCTTTTTATAATGACTTATTTAACCTAAACTTTATTTTTAAATCCACTTAAGTTTTGTTAAAAATTCACATTAATTCCCAAAAAATCCCTAAAAAAATCTAAAATACTTTACAAAAATTTTCGGGGTATTACAGCACTTGTGTTCCCATTGGCGGCATCCACGATCACTTCTTGGCCAAGGTACGTGGTGCATCCTTTGCATTACTAGCCTTGGTGGCGATCACTAACCTCTACGTCTTGATATTTGTTGTTTCTTGCTTTATTCCATCTCCCACATCACCTCACTTCACTTCAATTAAAGGAAAAAATATCAACAGATGTCTCTTTAGGAGCATTGCTAGCGTAAATTAATGTGGAAGGCAAAGAACAACCACTCTATTATCTTATTCAAAAGCTAGTTGGCCCAGAGCACCGTTATTCCCCCATGGAAAAAGTGTGTCAGGCCTTGGTCTTTACTGCCAAGAAACTGCGACAATATCTCTTGGCACATCGGGTCAAACTTATATCTAAGTACGACCCACTCAACTTTTTACTTAGACAATCGGCCCTTTCCGACAAGCTGGGTAAATGGGCCCTTCTCCTAATGGAGCACGACATCACCTACATCTCCCAAAGGGCCGTCAAGGGGAAGGGGATGGTAGAGTTTTTAGCTACCCATCCAGTACCAGAGGATTCATCCCTTAATACAGAGTTGTCGGATGAGGAAGCCTTGACCATGACATTGCTGACTACAGATGGCACTCTGCAAGACTTCCCAAGCCCAACATCAGATGTTTTCGTTGTTAACTTTCCCAATTGGGAGTTATACTTCGATGGTGCCCCCCGAAAAATCAATGAACCTAACAGTTGGGGAGGCATCGCCGTCGGTGCTGGCATTGTTCTTCTTACACCTCAGGGTGGGATTTTGTACGAGTCATGTGTCCTCATGCAGCCCCTGACCAATAATGAGGCTGAATAAGAAGCTCTGATCATCAGACTTCAAATGGCCCTCGACATGGGCATCAAAAGACTCATGGTCTATGGAGATTCACAACTGGTAATCTGGTAGGTCCTTGGTGTTTACGATGTTCAAAAGCAAGAGCTGGTCCCGTATCATGCTGCGGTCATTAGGCTCATCCAAAAGTTTTATTTCTTCGAGATAGAAGGGATCTACAAGGCAGGAAATGGATTAGAGGAGCCCAGGGTTATAACCCCAGGAAAAACCCTCCGATGCTTTAAGTCAGCAAGCTAATAGAGCGTAGGTGAAAGGGAAGTAGGAGAAAGAGTGAGGGGCACGAGATTACTCTCCACCAGTGAGTGTGATGTTGAGTACTCAGGATCACCTTACCTTGCTGGAGGGTTTTAGTGGAGTTTATATAGCTGCTTGCTCTCTTGATTGGAGGTATGGTAGCTGGAGGGACCAAGGGATGTTATATCCTGGAGGAAAGCTCTCCCCAGCTACAGGACTCTTATTCTTTCCCTATCCCTTGGTCCTTCCTATCTCCTAGCGACAACGAGACTCTTACCGGGCTGTACGCCCTGCCAAAGGAAACCGTGCCCATGGGAGGTCCGAGCGTGGGATATCGCCTGATGGGGTGCTTGGGCTTCTCCCGAGAGAAATGGGCAGCATTGGTCGGTTATGCTTGGTCACCGCTTGGGCTTTTCTGAGCGATCGTTACTCTGTCTTTCGGGATAGAAGGCCGCCTAGGAAGGTCTGATCTGAGTATTTTTGAGCTTCAAGATAAGAGGGCCCATTCGTGGGGATATCACTTTAAGAGATCGACCTGGTTGGGTCAGATTGGGACTAGTTGGGTCGGTTTGGATCTGATTGAGCCGTCCCGATCCACGTATCTTTTTTGGGTCACAGATTTACCCCTCTCCAGGATGTATAGTCAAACAACGGCTTCATACTTTTGTAGTGGTCTAAAAATGATGAGTTTTGGATGTGAGCATTTTAGATGATGAGAGAGGAAAAGCAAGCAAGAACCTGTGCATATAAGGAGAGGAAGTTAAAAGGGGTTCCAGGAGTCGTCCAAAAAAAAATCTTCTGATGCTTAAGTCATGAATTAAGGGCTTCTTTTAAAAGTGAATACGAGAGTGAGATAACCAACAGATGAGAGAGAAAAGATGTGTGTTGGATCCCCTAGTTGATTTTGGGTAGGTATGTTTCAATGATGACAAATCTTATGTGTGTGTGTCTTTGTGTGGTGACTTGAGAAATGCTTGATAACCAAGGTGCTAATATAGTGACCATCCGGTTATGTAGGAAAAATGGCTTTGGTGGTCTCTTGGAACTCAAATTCTTGAGTGATTGAGTCATTTTCAGCTTGGACTCAAATCAGTCCACGATATAGACTGTCTCGGGCCCTCATCATGAGTGTGAGGTCTGGAAAACAATAGGGAAAGGTAGGAATTAGCACACAGAATCGCTACACATTCATAGAAACTATACAAAGGGGGGAGATAAATTCTCAGAAATCATTTCATCGTATCAAATACAGGTACATATTTATCGTAAAAGCTAATGGATTTCACAAATCTATAGGATTACATCACTGCTTAACATCGGAAAAGAAAACATATACAAGATACATCGACTAAAATTCAGAAGGGGAATAGAGAGGGGGATAATGTAGCCCTAAAGGGGCATTCGACTGGCAGACTCCCACCTTGAACAGGGCAGTGGAGATCACTCTATAGCAACTGGCTCGGCAGGCTCTCTTCAGTAGACTCTCCCCTCTTCTCAGACTCTGCTCTCTAGCTAGCCTCTCCTTCTTTTTTTTTCTCCCGTCTATTCTTCCTATCTCTGTATCTCTGTCACTCTGTTTGAAACAGAGATTCATATAAAGGGAATGCCTTCAACGCTCGCCGCGATACTCCTCCCGGGGTGGTGGTGGCATCGGCGCGCCTTTTTGCTGTAGCCTTTGACCCTACCATGGGCCTCAGCCCAATCGGCGTCGACGCGACTCTTGTTTTGGGCCTTGGCCCACTTGTACCACAAATCACTCAGAGCTGGGCTTTAAACCAGTCGGACCCTTAGGCCCTTGATGCCTTTGTCGGTCATATAGACTCTCAATGAAACACCTTTTTTTGGCAATTATATTTGTTTTTGTAGTCTCTTTAATGTCTTGTATCTGCAATGTATGGCAGATAATGTAGATCCCATTTTATAAGTACCAGGATATTCTGAAGACCCTTTTCAGTAGGCATATGATTGCCCGGGGCTTGACATAGTTTTAATCAGCCTGACCGTCTGAACGACAGTAGTGTTGGGTAGGAGCTTGGTCGGAAAGGCTTCAGTCGGACAGAGTGTTGGAGGTAGTGGATCTTCTTTTATCCTAGTTTATAGAATTTCGAGGGATGACATCCAAGCCACATCCTTGATTGATGTTCAAGGCCCTAAGCTTTCTTTGACTTGTCTTCTCTTCTTTTTCTTTTTTTTGTGTATTTTTTAGATGTCAACAAATACCCCCCACCTGCAGGTGGTGTAAGCGAAGAGTGAGCGGCACGGGGCCTATGTCGGAGAACGCAACGGTTCACTTTGATCAGGGTTCCGAAGGCTCGTCACAAAAAAATATGTGTAAACCACAAAACGCTCTCCGAGACCCCTGAAAGTGATCGGAAATCCATGGATCCTGATCCGAAAAATATCCGAAAAATCTGAAACATTACAACGTATCTCGGTTAGCTCCTTGGCAATGTAGTGGGTCGAGGACTAGACGTTGTCCTCCTGAGAGAGAGAGTTGTTTGCCACTTCATCTCAGGACGCTTAGCGAGAGTCAGTGGTGCCCCAACAATTATTGACATTGTGGTAGTTCCCTCAAGGTGCCATGGTCTTTAGTTCTGATTCTCACAGATGGTACCAAAAAGTGTAGAGGTTGAGATTGATCGTCTTGAACCACAAGTTATACCCTTGAGATTCGTTTGGTGGGGGAAAAAGAAGATATTCTCGAGACAAATTTATAGACACAGGGAGACGTCATAAAGAGTTCTAGGAGTAATATCAGGAGACAACCCTCTGATACTTATGTCAGACAATCATGGACAAAGAGAGAGAGTATTTGGAAACAAAGAGTAGAAGAAGAGCTCAAGGGGCCGGGGTTACATACGTCCCTAGCCGTCTAGCTAGGGTTCTATTCATAGAATCTTCCTATATTTTGTCCATTGACTTTTGATTTCTGACTTTGAGCCGTTGGGAATTGTCCTGACTATAGAGACGTGAGATGCACGCCTACTCGCATAACAAGATTGGAGAGACGTGGTGCTGACCTGCCATTCCTTTGTCAGAGACGTGAGTGTTGGCCTATCGTTTCGTTATCGTATGGTAGTTATTTCGTCATTAATAGAGTGATGGTCGTCAAAGACGTCTATCATCCCACTAGACGACAAGGGTTCACGCGGCGTACAAGGGTTGACCCTGGGCCAGTCTTCTGGCAGGCCTTGGTGGGCCACTCAATGGACTACCACTCATTTGTTGTTGGGCCCTAAGCTATGGGACAACTGATGCTGGGCCTCGTTAGGCCGAGCGAATTTATCCCTCCTCACAAACTAGACGAGGTAATTTTTAAGTTAGATGTGAGCCCGGCATTCGCTAACTTGATAGGTTCTGAGTCATAAAAAAAGGACTTTCTAAATGATGTAATTTCTCTTGCAACAGCGCCATACCATAGCCACCAAATAATACCGCATTAATTTGAGAGCCTCCGGAGGATGATCTGAGCACCATACTGGGGCTGCAAAGTGATAAGAGTGTAAGGAGCATGAGCGTACGCGGGCGACAGTTCGAACGAGAAACGCTGCAGTATCATAGACAGAGCCATCTTAGCTTCTATCATGGCGAAGCTCTGACCCAGGCATATTCTAGGCCCCCACCCGAAGGGGAAGAACGCGTTCTGCTCTTTCCCAGCCTTGGAGATCCCCTGTGAGAACCTCTCCGGGTTGAACTCCTCTGCATCCTCCCCCCAGATCTCTGGATCATGATGGATGAAGATGGTTGGCAGCACCAGATCGACGCCTGCGGGGATGGATACGCCCCCCAACTTCACCCTCTGCCGGGCATGTCGAAGCATGAATGTTGCAGGTGGGTACAGCCTCAGCACTTCGTTCAGCACCATGGTCACCTGCAAACAGGGTTCGTCAGGGTTTAGAGACACGTGCCAAGATTCGGTAAGCGAACCATGAAGAGTGATGTTTCCAGCTCTTGAACCGGCCCTTACAGTTCTTAGCTGGTTCATGCTTTGGATGTCCGGTGGGCTACTGCCACAGACTTGCAGGACCTCCTCCCTCGCCTTCTGCTGCCAGTCTTGGTGCATGGACAGGAGGACCATCGTCCATGTTAGCAACACCGCAGTCGTCTCCTGCCCAGCGAAGTAGAACAGCTTGCACTCCTCGATCACATCTTCGACGCTGATGGTTTCTTGGTGACCGTCGACGTGGGTGTACTGCAACAGCAGCCCGAGCAGGTCCTCGCTGCCGGGTGCACCCTTCACCGTGACAACTTCCTTTCTTTTTATAATCTCGCGAAGGATGGATTTGATCTCGTGGTCCAGGTACAGCCTTCTCCTGTTCTTCGGGGTGGGTATGAGCCTGTACCGCAGGTGAACCAAGAAGATAGTTTAGGAGTTGAAGAGGAGAGAAGAGAGTGGGTGAAAGAATCTGAAGGGTACTGTTCATGAGACCTGAAGCCGGGGATGTAAACAGCCCTGGCGGCTTCAAGGACGAGGAGGATCTGCTCCTTCTGGAGTTCGAAGAGCCTCTTCCCTTCTTCGTAGCAGCTCCCAAAGGCCGTCCTCGAGATGACGTCCCCTGCGAGGCCCTGGAACTCTGGCCACACGTCCACCTCGCAGGACCCCTTGGCATCCACCTGCTTCTCCCATCGCTTTACGAGCTGCTCGCAGCTGGTAAAGAAGGCCGGCACCATGCCCTACGATCAGAGGAAAGGATATTAGGCCGTCGAATTGTCGGAGTGGAGCACTTTTCCACTTAAAAGATGAGTCCTTGGCAAGAACAGAGGCTAGAGGAAGAACCTTGAGCTTGTCGACGTGGAAGGCGGGCACGATCAGCTTCCTCCTCTTGGCCCATTTCTCGCCTTCGAGGGCGAATACCCCCATGGTGAGGAGGTCAACAAGGGGGTTCGACGGCGGCTTCTGGATGCGGCCGTCCTTCTCGCAGAAGATCTCCTTCCCCAGCTCCGGGTCTCCCACAATCAACCTTGGGGTCATACCCACCCACTTGAACGCCGTCTTCCCTGCGATGGCAGACATCTTCGGTATGTCATGAGCAACCCACAACCAACATGATATAATCTGTTCATCGAGATGCCACATCCTATAAATCTCTGTGGTCAAACTCGGGTCTTTTTGCTTTCCTCCTTTTTGGAGAAGCGGTGTAAAACCAAGAGGAGGCAGACCAACCATATTTGTCGAACAACCGGTGCAGAGACGGGTTGGCCCGCGGGGTCACGCGGTGGCCGAGGTTAATGGGCTTCGACCAGGCGATAGCCATGGCCCTGGCATCGTCTCTGAGGTCGCCGTAGAAGAGCCTGTAGGTGGTGCCGGGGAGGCCCTGCCGCCGCAGCTCCCTCTCGAGGCTCCTCGGCCGCCACCACACCGCCCACCACGCTGTAGCCGCCAGATAAAGGAGAAGCGCCCCCAGCGCACAGGCCACAGGGAGTCCCACCGGCAGGCCGCCCAACATTTTCTCTCCTCTTTCTGCGGCCGCCGTCGTCTTCCTGAACTGAGTGAAGCGCCCGCCGGGGCTGATCTGTGGAGTACTCTTATTAGGACAAGTGAGCCCCTTTGGCATCAGGGAGGGGGATGAATGGTCGACCCAGGGAGACAGGTGGGCGCGCTTGGCATCACATTGTTTTCGGATGGGTTATAATTATTGGAGGGTTAAAAGCGAGGAACGCGAGGATACAATTACACTTGGTCCAAGTCCACCATGGACCATGGACCAGCCCCTATGGGCCCTAGAAGCTAGGTGGCCCAATGAGAGAGAGGGTGGGGGCCCCGTCGGGCCTACGTGGCCTTTGAGGCCCAATATGTGAATAAACTCTTATTAGATTCTTTTAAGGAAGGAAACCCATTAACTCCTAATGACTAGCCCATTGGGTTATAATTGCCTTACAAATGCAAACCCAATGACTCAATGATAAAATATGCAAACTAAAAAAAATGTTAGATGCCTTGCTTTGATGTCCCCATCAATTCTCCCAGGGTGGGAAGAACTCGACTCCGTCGAGTAAGGGGTGCGACTGCTCATGTATCACTCCTGCGGATCTGGATCTATCTTCTGTAGCTCTGCTCGGGTGTTCCACGTGTCATCAGCTATGGGCCATGCTCTCCACCGTACTAGGTAACACGGGTATGCTCCACTTCTAGTAATCATCACCTGCTCATCTCGTATATATTCTATATGCTCACACTGCTGTAGGAATGAGGCTAGTGGTGGACACTCAGGGGTGGGGTCAATCTCAAGGGGAGGAGACAGCTCGAAAGACTCACTGGGAATCACTGTTGGGTCCTTATAGGCAACTAGATCCAAGATGTTAAAGGTAGAGCTGATTCCATAATCTTCTGGCAAGTCCACAACGTACGCATTAGACCCGACTCGCCTCAACACTCGGAAGGGACTGACACCCCGAGCTTGTAATTTCTTCATGGTTCTAGGGGAAACTATTTAGGTCTGACCCTGATCATGACATAATCTCCCTCCTGGAACCCGCGAGGGTGTCTATGAGTATCGCATGCATTGCTAGCCTTTGACGATGACTATGCAATTCCTACTATGCTTGACAAATGCATGTGTAGACTCTGAACAAACTGCACAAATAAAGGAAAAGCAGACTCGCACTTGACCATAGAAAAATCTAATGCTATGCAGACACTTACAGATGTGAATGCAATGGCGGTCCATGACATCCGACTATGGATTGAAAGTGCATAGGACCTCTATCAACTTGGGAGGACTCTGGACATCCTAAAGTGAACCAATCATGCACAAGCTTCCTAACAAATTTGAGAGTTTTGGGAGGGCCAATAGAGCCAAAGTTACCTTCTTCATCACCCGTATAAGATGGTAAAGTATGTATCTCCTTTCGCTCTCTTCTTCCACCGGCGATGACCGCGGTGGCGCCTTCCCCCGCTGCGAGGCGACGGCGTGGCGACGACGGCGGCGGCGGTGAGGTGAAAGCGGTGGCGTGCGATTCGTGGCAGCTCGTGGGAGCTCGAGAGTTTCAAGCGGGTTTTTGAAGATCGGCGGCGATCCGTCACGTTTTAGGCGACCTTGAGGTAGTGTGATGGATCCTTAGCTCATTGTTTTCCTTCCCTACGATTTTTAGGCCGAAGGGAGGTCGAGAGAGGGTTATTTGGCGCCGAGAAGGGCAATCCATGCTTTGGGGATCAAGCGTCGGATCTAGAGTTTTAATACGTTATTTCGTGGTTTGATGGCATCAAATGATGCTCTGGGACATGGGGAAGAGTTTCCCCTTCGTTTCCCCTTCACCGGGGGTGAATGGGGCGTAAAATGATATTTTTGGGCCATTTTCGCCGTTCTCGATTTTCTAGAGTGAAAACGGTCCTAACAGGAACCGTTTTTAGGTTTAGCAGGCCACATGGTGACCGCTAGCCGACCAGGGAGTGTCGGCAGGGTATGCAGTTATGCAGTCGAATGACTGACCATTACTATGACGCCCCCTTCCAGCGATTCCGTATCAATCCGGTCCGGGGACGTCACAACGTATAGACGGAATTGTTGTGGGCCGAGATATTTGCAAGGCGCTAAAGGCCAAACCATCACATATTCCAAAAGACATAACCATACCATTTCCATAAGCTAAACACACATAATTTACATCGTATATAGTTTTCTACATGATTTTATCGAAACGTCATATTTACATTCATTATATAAAAGAAAACTAAATCTACTTATTATAGGCAGCGGAAATCTAAACTACGTCCGAGATCACCCTCTGACTTTCTGCCCGTCGGAGTAAAAGTGCACGCTTGTCAATTTTCTGAAATGGTTAGGCAACAGAAATGAGTCCAAAGACTCAGTAGGCATTAAAATCAATCACATGCTTATCATATACTAAACTGTGCAAATCCATGATATATAGATACAGCTAATCACAATTTCATAGGATTGTACATATATTATGAATGCGAAGGAAATATAATAGAACAGAATGATTTTCATATATATATAACGAATCTTATCTGACTTATATAAATGACATAGTACATATTTTAACTAAATCAGAGCTTATACAGATGGGCTTAGACCGAAGGTCATGACGCCGAATGACTTGGCTTAGACGTAAGGTCGTGACGCCAAGGGATAATATCTAATGGCTTAGACGTAAAGTCATGACACCGCATAACTTGGCTTAGGAGGAGGGCCAAGACGCCAAGGCAGAATATTTATTGGCTTATACAGAAAGTCATGATGTCGTACAAGAATATTTAATGGCTTAGACATGAAGTCATGACGTCGTATGACTTGGCTTAGGTGGAAGGCCATGACACTAAGGCAGAATATTTACTGACTTAGGCAGAAGGTCATGGCGCCGGATAATAGTATTTAACAGCTTAGACATAAAGCCATGACGTCTTACAACTTAGCTTAGACGGAAGGCCATGACGCCAAGACAGGGTGTTTACCGGCTTAGGCGAAAAGTCATGACTCCAGACAATAGTATTTAAGGCTTAGACATAAAGTCATGACGCTGTACAACTTGGCTTAGGCGAAAGGCCATGACGTCAAGGTAGAATATTTATCGACTTAGGTGAAAAGTCATGACACCGGACAAGGATATATAACGGCTTTGACACAAAGTCATGACGCCGTATAACTTAACTTAGGCGGAAGGCTATGACGCCAAGGTAAAGTATTTACCGATTTAGGCGGAAAGCCATGACGCCAGACAAGAGTATTTAACGACTTAGACGTAAAGTCATGACGCCATACGACATGACTTAGGCGGAAGGCCATGACGTCAAGACAGAATATCTACCAGTTTAGGCAGAAGGCCATGACGCCGGACATGGAGTATTTAACATCTTAACTTAAAGTCATGACGCCGTATGAATTGGTTTAAGTAGAAGGCCATGACGCTAAGATAGAATATCTACAGACTTAGGCGGAAGGCCATGACGCTGGACATGGATGTTTAACGGCTTAGACATAAAGTCATGACGCCGTACAACATGGTTTAGGCAGAAGGTCATGACATCAAGGCAGAATATTTAACGGCTTAGACGTAAGGTCACGATGCCGTACAAAGATATTTTTGTTGGTTTACGTGCCAACCTAGACGAAAAATCATGATGCTGGCGATAAAAGTGATCTTTTCATTCACCAATCTAGATGGAAGGGCAGAGTCATAGGTAAAAAGGATCTTTTTGTTGTCTGGTCAAACAAAAAGGTTCAAGCCACATGTCAAGGGGTCTTCTTTGGCTACAAGCCGGGCCTTCTTCCTAACAACCAATTGTTAGGATTGGTGATCCGTTTAGAATGAGATTCAGACGGGGGTGAATGGATCCCATAGACACTTTTTAGAATTTTAAAAGCAAACCTTGCTCTTAAAAGAATTTGAACACAGATACAGTTTTGGCCAGAAGGGAAAGATACCAGCAAGTATTACTCAATTGATCAAAGGGGTCAGTCAATCAAGTATTGTACTAGGCAGAGGCTAGCCTCACGCAAGAGATATCAATCCAGATAGGCATGACCTAACTTTCCTGGCATGTCTTTCTATATACTTCCTTGATTGATGATAGACTAGGATCATATGAGTGATATTGCATTCACAATTGAAATCAAATGGAAGTATTCCTAGACATTCATCTAACGATGCAGATTTTTAATGGAACAATCACACGAAGAAAGGAATTTTCAGGTGGTTCAGTCTCTACCAGAGACCTACGTCCACTGTAAACTCAGATCTTAGTGTGACTTACTAGTGCCTAACAGCTTGAATTGCAGCACACCATAGCTTGTGTCTACTAAGCATCACAGCTTGCTTACAAATCACTGAGCATCACAGCTTACTGTCTGAGATATCCACCTCACCCGCTGAGATTACAACTTAGCTCTACTGACACACAGATTGAATGAAGGAATAAGGAAAAACACGAATTAAAATCGAAAAGAACCCTCACGAGAATGTAGCTCACGCAGGAGTAAATGTCGTTCTAGATCTGATCCAAGAACTGATAGCAAACTAGATCTTCCTCTTTAATCTTCCTCGCTCACTCTCTTTCTCTTTCTCTTCTCTCTCTATCTTTTTACTTGAATTCCCTCTTCAGATTCTGATGCTCTATTTCTCCTTTTCTAGAGTTCTCTCTGCAACTCTCTCTTCTTCCTCTTCTCTTTTCACATTGGCTCTCCTTCTTTCTGTATCACTTCGAATGCTCTCACTCAGGCTTGCTTAATTCAAAAGTGTGATCACCTCTCTCAAATGACAGATGTCTTCTATTTATACAGCTTCAGAGATTCTGTGGTCCCCACAGAGTTGTCAGCTTGGCCCGTGGAGGGAACATTTTCGCCAAGAGAACTCTGGGAATAGTTTTCCACGTATTACATGATAGAAGTGCGCGACCCTCATGTCAAATAGATCTGATTGGAGGATAACCTCCAATTTATCCCACATCTCCTTAGCTGTTGAACAGGATGAGATCCTGGAGAACTCTGTGAGATGCAGAGCACATTGAATGGCGTTGATAGCACTCCAGTTGAGTGTAGACTTCCGGATCTCCTCTTTCGTCCATAAATCCCCATTCTCAGACAGATTATAGGGACCTTTGCTAACAACTCTCCAAATTTCAAAATCTTTCGCCCTCAAGAAAACTTGCAAACAGTTCTTCCAGTATGCATAGTTTGAACCGTCAAAGTAAGGAGGCTTGGTCGTAGATTGTCCTTCGGCTGTCATTCCTCTAGCATCCATGATGACTATTTCTTCAGGATGTTGGTCCCTGCAAAAGAGTTAGGCTCTGATACCACGTGATGTGGATCTAGACGGGGGGTGAATAGATCAAACCTCGATAAAAAATTCTACAGCAGCTGAATGATGCGGAATTAAAGTGAACTGCAGTAAGACGATCAGGAAACTCTAAAAGACAAACAGAATAGAACAACTCAAGTTGATCGGTTCTCAATCAATCCTAAACATCCATCTATCTTAAAGAGAGTGAAGTATGAAATGCACACAGGTAAAGACCAATCGCTCGAGAGACAAGGATTTTAGGTGGTTCGATCTCCTGCAGAGATCTACGTCCACCTCACACTTAAATCAAGTGTGGTTTCACTGCTGATTCACAGCTTCTAGCCTACTGATCCACAGCTTCGGGGAAACCTTCCCAATACATGTTGAGCTTTACAACTTAAACTACCAGAGGAAACCTCCTCTGCCGCTGAGGATTACAGCTTAACCACCGCTGACGCACAACTTGTAAAACGAGGTTTCAAAACAAACGAAAGAAAATAGAAGATCAAAGCACAAAATGTAGCTCTTACAAAGAGCAGATTGGCACTGGTTCTGAACTAAGAGACCAGAGACAACAAATCACAGATACTCTTCTCTCAAAGCTCTCTTTTCTCTCTCAGATGTTGCTGGCACTAACTCTACTGGATCGTATTCCCCTTTGGCTGGAACATGTTCCTCTTCTATCTCTGTCACGATCGCCCTCACTCTCTCCGAGTCTTCGTCTACTTATAGGCAGCAGATGGCGAGCACGTGGAAACCATGTTTCCCGCTCAACATTTCTTCCAGATCTGATCTGCACTGGCCATATGGCAGCATCTGTATGGCCATGGTGGACATAACCATTTAACTGCTAATACTTGGGGGCTTCTATTGCTGGCAGCCTTAATACCGAATTGAGCCAGGATCTTCCTCTTTCCGAAATGGATTTCTCTTAAATCAGATATATCACAGATTTGCTTAGCCTGAGCTTTAATCTTATGCAATAGACAATTCTTGGTGATAAGCTTGCCTTCATATTTAGCCATGTTCCTGGCAGACCACAACTCCCACATGGCATAGCCAATAGTTGCCAAAGAGAAAAGACAATATAGGGATTTAGTGCTGATGTGTGAGAGAGAGTTCAAAATCCTGGACTTAGCAGAGTTACCATCTAATAGCATACCTGTGGCTTGGAGAGATGACCATATAAAAGCAGCATTGTCACTACTGATGAATAGATGGTTCAAAGTTTCCCCTTGAGGCTGTCTGCAGCAGTTACATTTAGAGCAGATTTGGATGCCCAGAGCCTGGATATTAGAATCTGTAGGAAGGCAGTTATTGATGATTTTCCACAATAATATTGAAACCTTAGAGGGCAGCCATGTGGACCAGAGGTGTTTCCAGGGTAGATTTGACTGAGATTGGCTGAGACTGCAAGCATGTTTATAAATAGAGGAGACCACATATTCACCTGAAGATGACAAACTCCAAACCTCCTTATCAACACATAGAGAAAGGTTTGTGTTTCTGATAGCCTTAGTAATGTCAGCTGGCAGATAGGTTTCACTAAGTTAATTTTCTTCAACTATCGGATGCTTGATACAGTCATTGACTGAGACTTTTGTATTAGGGATGGTTTCAGTAGGAACATAAGAGGCCAGAGGTTTGTTACCTAGCCAGATGTCAAACCAGAAATTTGCAGACTTGCCATCCTCAAGAATGATTCTTTTATGCTGTAAGATAAAGTTCTTTGCATGAGTCTAGCTTCTTCGGTAGTGGTTATTCATGTTTCTGAATTTAACATCCATAAGATGATTGCCCCGAAAGTATTTGGCTCTGAAATAATCTGCCCACAAGGAATTAGAATGCATTGCCCTCCAAAGCATCTTGACCCTGAGTGCAATTTCCATTTGTCGAAGGGACATAATTCCTAGACCACCATGGCTGACTGGCCTGTAGATAGCTTGCCAGGATTTCCAATGACGTCTATAACCTTGGGTAGATGATCCCCAGAAAAATCTCTTTTTTTCTCTTCTTTCTTTTTTTTCTTTTTTCTTTTTTTCCTCTCTTTTCTTCTTCTTCTTCTTTTTCTTTTTTCTTTTCTTTTCTTCTTCTTCTCTTTTTTTTCGAGTACAAAATCGATGCTGTAGTAAGGGAGGAGAGAGTTTTACATAATAAGGGTTGGTCATCTATCGGTGTGGCTGCCGATGGTTGTACATCTGTCGGCCTGCGTGTTGGTGGCTGATCATCTGTTGGCTTGGTTGTCAGTGATCGACATCTGTCAGATTGAAGCCTCGACGGTTGAGCATCTATTGGATCAAAGCCTCGATGGTTGAACATCTGTCGGATTGAAGCCCCGATGGCTGAACATCTACCGGATTGAAGCCCTGATGGCTGAACATCTGCCGGATTGAATCCCCGATGGCTGAACATCTGTTGGCTCAAAGCCCCGATGGCTGAACATCTACCGGATTGATGCCCCGATGGCTAAACATCTGTCGAATTGAAGCCCCGATGGCTGAACATCTACTGGATTGAAGCCCCGATGACTGAACATCTGCCGGATTAAAGCCTCGATGGCTGAACATCTGCCGGGTTGAAGTCCTGATGGCTGAACATATGTCGATTTGAAGCCCCAATGACTAAACATCTGCCAGATTGAAGCCCCGATGGCTAAACATCTGTCGGCTTGAAGCCCCGATGGCTGAATGTCTTGTCAGCTATAATGCCCCAATGGCAAGGTACTCTTCGGTTCAGACGAAAGGTCCTAATGCCGACTATGTGAGAGGTTTATTGGGTGAACGGCCGAGGGCCGAAGGTGAAAGACTAGGTCTGCCTAAGGACCTTCTTTCCTTTCATCTCTTATTCCTTCTTGTGAAAAAGGCGGGTACGAAGGCCACATCTATCTCGTGACTCTCCTTTCTCTTTCTTCTCTTCTCTTCTTTCCTTTTCTTTGTGTGAGAGGCGGGTGCGAAGACCACGTCTGTCTCGTGACTCTTCTCTCTTCTCTTCTCTTCTTTTCTTATCAACACCCCTGGATTGGGACGTGCTTCCTTTAATGTACCCCCAGGCTGGGGTGTGGCTCTTCTGTATCTACTCTCCTAGGTCGGGAGGATATGCCTCTTTGCTTCTGTGCCCTCAGGCGGGGTGCATTCCTCATGGCCCTTATGCCCCGGTGGGTGGTATATTCTTCATCTTACACACACACACCCCTACAGAGAGATGAAGGGAGATAGATGGGGAAGCCGGAGGACCGTGGAGGAGAAGAGAGAAATGCACACCAGAGAGAGGGGAAGACACCCGATCCCGATCACCTATCCACTTGGAGATCCGACGCCGACGAACTCGGTCATACACCTCTCGCCGGCGATTGAGTCAACCAGCCGGCGGGGAGAGCCACCTAGGGCAATTCCGGCAAGCTCGTACAAGGAGACGCAGTGAGTGTCGAGGTGAGAGAGAGAGGGCTCGATCAGGGGGGGGAGGGTTTAAAGGTGATAAGCCTTCACCGGTTCGGGGGAGGGGGGGTTTAATACCAGTTCACACGGACGCGCCGAGAAATGGCGTATCGGCCTTTCCTTTTCTCACGGACACGGCGAGACAGAGATCTCAGCGAGATCTCGCGAGATGACATTCCATGCTCTCTACCTGCAAGATAGTAGTACACCTCTTCCTGATCTTGGTGAACGCACATTGCACATCTTTGTCTACACCAACTTCAAATGAAATCCCCACCTTGAGTGCCAACTCCTTCACCTAGCTTCGTAGTAATTTTTTAAATGACCCCCACCATCTCCCTCACTGCCTCCCTCCCCAGGTAGGTACCTCCCTTCTGCTCCACACCTCTGGGAAGAAGGGCTACAACCCCCCTCGAAACCTTTGGGATAACTTCCTCCCCCTCTGACCCAGCCTCCTCCCCAAGCGGTGGCAGTGCAAGGTTCTACACTAGCTCTTGCTGGTCACCGTCACCGAGCACAGGTGAGCAAGGGCAGAAAGCATCCTCTCCCACCACGGCGGCATCGGACAACGTTGGGGCCGCAAACGGGCCACCGGACGACGCTGGGGCTACAGACGGGCCCTGTCGCTAGAGACACAGGGCCCTTGTAACCGCTGTGAGAGGGCCCCAACCTCAACCAGGCTACGCCACCTCCAGCTAATTGGCTGCCCCAGTCGGCCGGAGCTACCCCTCTGAGCCAGACCCACCAGAGACCTCCTTCGTCGCTTGCTAACAAGGCAACCGTGAGGTTATTCTAAAATCAGAGACCTCGCTCTGATACTAGATTGTTGTCCCTAAGGTTCTCGTATGGACAAGAAGGGGGGTTGAATTGTCCCCGCTAAGCACGATGGTAGTTTTTAAAACTAATGTAGTGGAATATATGCTTTTCCTCATATGAGTTAATGGTGATAATCTCCATATCAAAGTGTTCACATTGTTCTATCATAGTGAGAATGTCAATTAAAATTTTTGATTGTAGGTCTATGAGATGAAATGAGAAATCTTCCGATGCGGTCCTTTCATGATATTCTTTCAAGTGAGGAGGGTCACATTCCATTACTTTGTCATCATCATTTTTAGCTAGACAATCCTCTTTTCTACATGTTTCCTCAATTGGGCCATTGATATTCTCAATTTCATAATTTTGAATGATACCATTTTGCATATCATTTAATTCATCCCCCAACTTGATTTCAACTGACTCATTGTCTCCTTAATCAAATAAACCATCTTGCTAGTCACCCCAAATTCTCTTTGATATAATTCTTCCACAATTCCCTCATTACCTAGGTCAAGAGTTTCATTCAGAAGAGGAACCATGGGTTGTCGTCAAGTGTATTGGGTAAATTGAGGGAATTGATCTTCAAGGTTTGCATCAAGGGGGTTAGGCAGTTGGTCCATCGACAATTCATATGTGGCTCTTGTGAGTTGGTCCAATTTGATTTGGAGGGAGTCAATGATTTGTTGAGTAGTCAAGATGATTTGAGTCAATTGGTTAGATTTTTCTTCATTGTTAGGACCATTGTATGGAGGGTTAGAATGGATGTGTTGAGAATTGTATTGATAAGGATAGTCTTCTTATGGATAATGGGATGATGGAAAGTATGTGTCATGCTCTCCATATTAGCTTTGATCAAATTGGGTTTGGAAATTTGGCTCGGGAGGGCATGGAGCTTGATATTGGGGATTTTTCCTAGAGAAATTATTTTGATCTCTCCACTCAAAGATAGGAGTGGAAGAAGGTGTAGGGAGGTTTTGGTATGTTGAAGCTTGTTCCAAGGGGAGGAATGGCATATGGTCCCCTAAATAATATTAGAAACAATGGTATGCAATGATACCAATTGTTGTATCCAATGGTACGCTCTGGTACCAATTGTAGCGTGGCTAAGATACCAAGTGTTGGTATGAATTGGTGCCACGAGTTAAGTCCCGAGTGGTGCAACCAGATGTAGAACGGGGGGTTGAATAAAGCCGGTGACAAACTATGGCCGATTTAAAATCTATGGGAGAAACTGAGCATTAACCACTCCTTTAAACCAATAAAACATTAAGGCACGGACCAGCCCTCACATCCTCCACTCGGCATCGTCGAGTCACCCCGGGTTTTGGGTTGAGTGTCGGGTGAGTTGGCCGTCGATATCGGCCCATTCGAGTTGCAAATTGTGCTTGTTTACCTAAGTCCAAGGTCGTGTCAAATCAGGGGGCCTCACGGCCTCTTCTTGAGATTCTAAACTATTTCTCTTGCAATTATAGGAGTCATACTTTGGTGACTGTAATGGCTGTTTCCTTCGGACCACGCGTCATTGCGAGTGATGTCAAGGAGGGCTACCTGGCCGCCCCGGTGCAGTTCGAGAGCTTTCCCCCGGTGGTCGGCTTCCCCAATTTCTTGGGGGTGGCCTTCGTCAACCTGTTGAATATCGAGGCGCCCAAGCCCGTCGAAGCCCATGGCCTCGCTACGGGGGCTTCCACCCCTAATCCTGTTACCGTCGGGCCATCGGTGACTGCTCCCGACCACATGGCAATCAAGACGATGGGCTGTTTTGTCCACCACATCCATTTCGACGCGGACACGGCCACTAAGAAGACGGCATCCCACCGAAGGAGGAGCCGAAGAAATGTTGCCGTTGTCACCCCTAGGGGCCAGATCTCAAACACCGACAAGTCGGTCCTGATCGGAGGCATCCGAGTCCACCTCAATGGCAGGAGAGCCGACGTGATCCCTAACCGGATTGTGCTGAATGTCCCGATGTGCAACTCATTCCAAGCGCTCGGGAGAATAGAGAAGAAGAATACTAGAGCAGCCCATTGGTCGAAGAATGAACCAGCCCCCAGGCCATCCAAGATCAAGCAGATCTGGGTACCAAAACTCACTCGGGCCCCAACGTCAACTCGGCTGGGATCTGCTAAAGCCAACAAGCCTAGGCAGGGAAGGGTGAAGACCAATGAGATGCCGATAGGGGCGTCTCGCAAATTACCTGTCCAAGGCAATGATCGATAAGAAAAGACCTTTTTACATGTTAAGAATTATAGCAAGGCTGCCAAGAGGGACCGGCTCGCTTATGGGCCCCCAGCATAAGCAAGGGTGCCGCCGTCTATGGATTACCCTAACCATGAGGAAGAAGACATCACCCGAGCCATGCGCAGATATCTTTGCGGGGTCGGGAACACTCCCTTGGGGAGGCAACGGCTGCTACAAGCCATCACCACTGCCGAAGAGGGTTGAGGATGCCCAGTCAATCCGATGGAAATAGAAGATGCTGAATTGGGATGCTATGGGCATCCCCGCCATGAAAAAGATGCACCGAGAGTCTCGGTGTTCGAGAGATTGACCTTCCCTGGTCAGCTAGCCAGACGTGCAAGGAGAAGAAGCAAGAATATATAAGTCTACACTTGCAATATGGTCGGAGTGACCAGCCACTATTGGGCCCTGCCCGAAGAACCTGAAGAAATTGGCCGAATTGCCGAGAGGCCCAGCCCTATCACAAGAAGAGGACAGGCCACCAACAAGGCATTGCAAACCCTCGTAGAGGCGACAAATCCAGAAGAGGCACCGGCTGCCTTAGCGGCCAATGTAATCACAACTGAAGTAGATAGTGGAATGCCATCCACCTCGTCCGAAGAGACACCGTTTGAGGAGCGGGGAAGCCTCCCCAGTCCTTCTACCAATGATCCAGCCTTGTTGATGTTGCTGCAAAGCTATCGACAAGAAATTGAAGCATTGAAGAAGCAGCTGAGCGAAAGGGACGCTCGTACCTCTACACCCGGGCAACTCGAAGCTCCCCCTTGGACGTCGGGCGGCAGCGGCCAGACCTTTGAAGTCTCGCCACAGGCGATCGCTCCACAACCGGTGTACAACCACACTGGGAGCATTCCTCCCCCACAACAATAAATTATGGCTGCGCCGCAACCTCCAATCTTCCACTTCCAAGGGGCTCCTGCCACGCCCCATGCGGTCGTGTTGACAACGCCGCACATGCAACAAGCTCACTTCTATCCAGGCCCGGTTGACCATGCGGTGATGAACAAACTCATGGTCAAGCAGATGAAAGAAATGAAGTTGGCAGAAAGGAGCGATGGTGACTCCGCCTCATTTGATATCTACAGGGTGCCACACCCTTCCCATCATGCTGCCAAGAGGCTGCCCACTGGCATTACTAAGCCTCCGAAGTTTGAGAAATTTAACGGGCAAGGGTCTCCATGTGAGCACATTGCCTACTACACCAACGTGATGGGTGACTTGGCGGCTGGCGAGTCCTACCTACTAAAATTCTTCGGGTCCACATTAACAGGGCTCACCTTCGAGTGGTACTCGAGCTTGCAGCCCGGATCCATCATTGACTGGCCAGACCTGCAAAGAAAATTCAAATAAAGGTTCCACATCACTGAAAGAGAGGTGATGGTAGCCGAACTATATGAAACCAGGCAGAGGGGCGATGAATCCGCCCTAGAATATATCAAAAGATGGAGGAACCTCAGCATGGGGTGTAGGCGACCGCCACATCAGGAGGACGCCATCCAAATATGCAAGCAGAATCTGTGAAGAGAAGTGCTAGAAGGAATGATAGGCACTAAAATTAAGTCGTTTGACCGACTGAACAATGTGGTAGCCGAGGCTGACACGTTCCTCTCAAAATACTCGGTCGCTCCTACCACTTCAAGCCAAAAGACCAAGTCAGCTGACAAACGACCGGCGTCTCAAGAAGTGCACACGGTCGACTTCAAGACCTTTGAACAACAGAAGGAGAAGGAGAAAGGGGTAGCTCAACCTTTCCCGTCAAAGCCCACCGATCGGCGAGAAGGCCCGTCCCTACGGGACAAAATGAAAAAGTTGTACTCGTTTCGTCGAGATAAGACTCGGCTCTTGTTTGAATGGGTCGTAAAGTTTGACAAGATCACTCTCCCAGAACTAAAGAGGCCAGGTGATCTCAGAAGAAAGGACGAGCCTCGTTTCTACCCGTATCATCAAATGATTGGGCATCCTATCGAGGACTGCTATATTTTCAAGGACAATATCGAGTCCTTGATTAAGAAGGGAGAATTACAAATGGGGGAGCACCAAGTCGATCCCCCGCGCTCCCATGAAATGCCCACTCTAGAGGTGTCTATCAACATGATATCTCTCTATCAACAATTACCTAAAGAAATGGCGGAAGGTTGCACTCAACACACCTATGAGGGCTATATGCTGGCACCGACAGAAGATGAAGGAGGTTGGCACACTGTGTTGACTAAAGCAAAAGGGAGGGCGGCGCCTCGTCGTGGTCCGGGCATTTATATACAAGGTGTCATACCTCAACCGGAACCCCCCGTCGTGACCCCCATCTGGCATGAGACTACTCCTCGGCTGGTCATCAGAAGATTCACCAACAATAAGAAGAAGCACATCCCTATGCGGATGCATAAAGAGGCCAGCCCGGCGGTGGCGCAGCTTCAAGAAGTTATCGATGGGCTAGATGAATATGGGGAGCATTTCCCTATGCTTAATTCTCAATTAATTTAGAGAAAATAAGCGGATGCCAACAACCACTAAGTGAGCCTGATGGTCCATTGATAGACCGTTTTCCAAACTGAGAACTCTATTAAGTCTGACAATTCAAGCTAAAGGAAACAAATTCACGACAAATGTTTTAACCAATCCTTTATTCATTCATTTCAATGATTCAAAATACATCATTCTCTCAGTACATAATCATGAGACTCACATCACATTCAATTCCACATCCGCATGAGGCCAGATCTTCTGTAGTGCTTTCACATAAGCTCGGTAGTTCTCCTCATCCTCTATCACCTCTGCCTATAGGGTATGGACTCGACTGATCTCCCACATGGTGAGAGTGCTCTGAATCACCTATTCATCCTCCTCGGTCCTAATTTTCCTAGCTTGAAGGGGAGGGAAGTGTGATAGTGTTGGAACCATGGTGCGGGGAAGTCCAACTTGTAAGTAACACTGGTGGGGGTTGTAGAGCGCCAAGGTAGTGTTCCCCACTAGCTGGAGGTCCAATCCCAATCATCGGGGTAGTCTAAGGGTAGTGCCCTACAAAGCCCATGGTCGCATCATGAATTTGTCAACTGGCAAGGTGTTGAGGAAGAGTCGCCAATCATCTCTTTTTTTCTTATCTGCGGTCCGACATTTAACCTGTTTAGAAAACCCAGATACACCTCCAATGAAGAAGAATGGGTGGCTCCCAAATATGCGGCTCTCTGATGGCACATCCTCCTTAGATAGAAACTTCAATCTAATCCCCATCCTACAATCAAGGGCTATCATAGACCCAAAGAGAGGACCCCCAAGAGAAGCTGAACTAAGGCCCTCATAAAGATGAGAAAGGACGGCCTGGGAGATGGATAAACCCCGCCACAACCCGCTGATGACACTAAGATTTGGAATGTCTAATAGGCGGTCGGTGGTAGAGAAGAGCAAAACCCCACATAAGCAAATAGAAGTGGCCACTACAAGAAAAGTCAATTTTTGCAACGTCCACATTCCATCGCAAATCCATCACAAAGATGTCCCAAAGTTATGTTTCGATGAAATGTCGATGGAATAGCAACCGAATATGGACGTCGCGAAAATGAGGTTGCTAATTTTTGACTTATTTTTTTCGTCTCAAATTGATCAAAAAATTATGACCTACCTCGTCAAATGTTGATCCTTCGAAAAGTCTGGACGATAGTCACCACCACGCCTGAAGCATGTTCCCTCTTCAGCAGAATACACCCGGGCAGTCGACACAGTATCTGTCTCAGAGTCAGAAGATTTCTCAACAATGGCAACCCTGTTATAGCCAAAGTCCAGTTCATGAATGTTCAGCCAGTTCACTAATGCTCGGGATATATCTAGTTGAATAGAGGAGCCTGCACCAACAACTTCAGGAGCAGCAGAGACAGAGTCAGAGGTAGCCTCCATTGCGGTAGCTGCAGTCCAAGAAGATTCATAGATGATCCCTCAGAAGTGAATTAGCAAATAAAGATAAGTTAAGTTTTTCTAGAAATTTTGGCAGCATCTCCTCTTATTTAGGGTATGCCCGAAGATTAATAGGAAGTCATCCACCAAGAGGGAATGACCCCGTAAGCAAAAGGGACTTAGTCCCAAAGGTAAAGCACCTAAAAAGAGTGCGCCGATGAAGAGAAGAAGAAGCGGGGAGGAAAGAAACCCTTGGAGCAGGTTTATCCCGCTGGTCGCCGCCACCGCCGAGAGGGTGAAGTGAGAGAATAGTTAGGGTAAAAAGGAAGAAACCACCCACCTCGGCAGGTCAAATAGTGAGAAGGGGGTGGCGTCTCGGCGCGATGAATGGTGCGTCGAGGTGCGGCCTCTGCCCAGAAAGAAAGGCACGTCGACTGCCAGGCGCACCGATTGTCCAGCAAGCGCGTCGGGAGGGCAAGGCCCAAACCGCTCGTGCCGATCTGCTCGCACCGGGAAAGGAAAGCCAAAGAATTAAGAGGGAATGTCAAAAGAAGAAAAGCTACCAACCTAGAGATGGAAAAGAGCCTACAATGTCGAGCAAAGAGATATGCTCAAACACTGAACGATGCACCTGTAGGTCCCGTGTCACTTATTCTTCGCTTACGCCACCTGTAGGTGGGGGGCATTTGTTGACACCGGGAAAATAAAGAAGAATAAAGTCAGGGATAGTGCTCTAATGATGGTTCCAAAAATTCCTGCAAGTCAGAATTGAAGAAGATCCGTCGCTACCGACACCTCAACCTGCTGAAGCCTTTTTATGGCCAAGCTAATGTCCGGCATTATTGTCATTCAGATAGTCACGCTGATTAAAACCATGTTAACCTCTAGGTAGTCATATGGCTGATGAAGAAGGATTGTCCGCTTACGTAGGCCTCTTGGCCTTGTGGTTGTGCTTGCACTCCTAGGTCCAAGGATCATTTGGTCGATCCGAACTCATCCCTAGGTTGTGTCACATCAGGCAGTGAGACAACAATATTCGGCTCACACTCGTGCTCGGATCGAGTCACGGGACGTGTCACGCACTCACTCTCACATTGGTTATTAAAATTGAACTAGCTAGGAATCAAAATAACTCACATGTAGCGGTTTAAGGACATATACGGAATAAGCAAGTAAGACAAATAGGGGGGCGAGTGTACCTCCACGCTCGGGGCATGGGGAAGACGTCCCGGCCAAGATCCATAACTCCCGGTACATTGGTAAAATTTAATTACAGTAATGATTTTACGGCTCACTCCATGCAGGGAGGTAACAGGCTACACAATGACGCCAGGAGCACCGATCTTGGGTTGACGAGCAGCAAGGCGGTGGGGTTCCGAGGCAGTTGTGGGCTATGGCTCTGGAGCTATAATTTACTAGCCAGCAAGACAACGAACAAAGGTGTCCAAAGGGACGTTGACCTCTGAGGACCTTCTGAAGGCGACGGCTCATCAGGACAATGGCAGAGGGTCCCTAGTCGACCCCCAGGAGTGGCGGTCGCCGGATCTGCACCGGCATATTTTCTGAGGATTTAATTTGTAACCTCCTTCTGCTGGCCTATCTCGGGACAGAACTACGCGCTCCGGTGAAAACGGTCACCACGCCCAGATCCGGTGTCGGATCGGGACAAAACTAGCACCGTTGTGAAGGGCACTCAGAGAGCTTCCACATATGTGAATTTAAGATCTGTCCAACAGTCAAATTTGAAATGAAAACCTCTGCTACATTGTAGTTGTTCTTGGCTCGGGTTACAGAACAGGTAGGATAGAGTGAGATCTGCCTGAAAATGAATTTTTACCAAAGGGGAAATTATGGATTTGGATCTTGGGGATTTTATGGGTGAGAGGGGGGGAACTGAGGATCATGCATAGATATTTTTTTAATTTTCTGAGATGGTTTAAGGAGTGGAAAAATTTGTGGAACAGGTTGCTGTCTCACAGATTTACAGAAAGGTAGACTGTAAGGGGTGGAAAGAATTAACTAGGAGGCGGAGCAAACGGCGTCTGATTGACGTGAAAATTAAACTGGAAGAAGAGGGAAACAAGGGGAATAAGATGGTTATGTCATTTTCCTTGAATAACCAAAACTTTATTTTTCATGGTCTCCCACCTCCCTCTTTAGATATTGTCTCTGCAAGATAATTTGGGTCTGATATATCCAAGGCAAGGGCCTTATACAGTTTACACTTCTATTCTCTAGATGCTAGTAGTTCTTCTTTTGGTTCTTCTTCATCTCCCTTTTCTACATCTCACCCTGACATCGCATTCATCTTAGAGGAGTTTTCTACAATTTTTTCAGAGCCATCTGCACCGCCGCCAAGTAGAATGCATGATCACCGAATTCCCTTAGTGGATGATTCAAAAGCCATTTCATCTCCTTCTTATAGGCATTCCCCTATACAGAAAAATATAATTGAAGAACAGATCAAGGACCTTTTCTCTTGTTCTCATATTCAATCTAGTAATAGTCCCTTTTATGCCTATCTTGTGCAAAAAAGAGATGGCTCTTGGAGAATGTGCATAGACTATCGAGCATTAAACCAGAATACAATCAAAGATAAGTTTCTCATTCTGTTAGTGAATGATTTACTTGATGAGTTGCATGGTGCACAATATTTTTCCAAGTTGGACTTGCACTCTGGTTATCAGCAAATTGGAATGCACTCTGATGACATTTATAAAACTGCATCCCGTACTCATGAAGGGCACTAGAAATTCCTGGTCATGCCATTTGGTTTAGCCAATGAGCCCTCAACCTTTCATGAATGATATTTTTAGACAGTTCATGAGAAGATTTGTCTTGGTTTTCTTTGATGACATTATGATATATAGCAGTACTTGGGAATTGCACTTGCAGCACTTAAGATTAGTACTTCAGCTTCTGAAGGACAATGCCTTATTTGCTAAATTGAGTAAATGTGTCTTTGGGGTTACAACAATTGAATACTTGGGCCACACAATTTCACAACCAAGTGTTTCTAGGGAATCTGGGAAATTAGAAGCCATTTTAAAATGGCCAACCCCAAATCAGTCAGGGCTCTACGAGGTTTACTTGGTTTAACTGGCTACTATAGAAAATTTATCAAGGACTATGGAATTATTGCAGCTCCTTTGACACAGTTGTTGAAAAAGGATTCTTTATCTAGTCATCTAGTGCTCTTGAAGCATTCCAAACTCTTAAACTCAAAATGTCTGATTCTGTTGTATTGGCTTTACTTTATTTCTCTGAAATGCTTTACAGAGGCATTAAACAAGCAACTATGAGAAAAGGGATACAAAACTCCAGGTGAACTGCAATGCAATAAACAAATGTTTTATATCATTGAAATCTTTTCTATAATTTGCCCGATGCATATTGCTCGTCATAGCTACAAAATCAAGTTCATTCCATGTAAACATGAGAGCAACACAGACATTACAGAAAAAGACTAGAATTGTTCCATTCAAAGTAAGAGGAAATAACTCTAGTAGAATGGCCCCATCTAAGTCTAGAGAGATAAGCTCTGGGTTTTCTTGAGCGGTGAGAGCTAGGCGATGTGATGGGGAGGGCCCCCAGCGGTGACCCCTAGAGGAAACTGGGCCTCCCAAAGGAAGTGTCTCCGATGTGGTGGTTCTGGGCACCTTCGTAGGGATTGCTCTAGCTCCGCAGGGGGGTGCGTAGCTAGTGGGGTGCAGAGGTTCTGATGCTCATACGTAAAGGTCCTCCGAAGTGGCCTGTAGGGTAGGGGAGATGGGTAGGGGTTGCATGGATGTGGTTCCCCTTCTGGCGGGTCTCCTACGAGCTCGGTTCGACCGGATGACCAGGTACATCTAGGTGAGGCCAATGGAAGGTAGGGTGTTGGAGGAGCTGGTCAAACAGATGCTAGAGGGTGGAGGTGGCTTGGCGAAAGGCTGGATGGTCACGCAGATGCAACTGGACGGCCTTCTGGCGGCTGCCCCATTCCGTTGGAGACGAAGGAGGTGGTGAAGGTTGGCTTCATTCTCGCCAACGGCATCCTCTTGAGGGTGGAGAGGTGGTCTTGTTTTAGGGGACGCATAGAGATCCCAGGGCCTTCCGGCTTACGATTCACTTCGCCGGAGTCCCACTGGTTTTGTGCAATGAGCTCCACATCTCCTTGCTCATCGGGAAGTTTGACGTGGTCATTTCGGGCTCTGTTAGGGTCCAATCGATGGGAGACGTCAATATCTTGGAGGCGGAAGTCCATGTCTACAGCCCAAAGGCAAAACACAGATGACATTATTTTGTTCCTTGGGAAAGGATGAGCACCAGCTTTATGTGGCCAGGCTTTTGCTGTAATTACTAGAAGAAGTCACTGATCTCAAGATCAACTTCACCAGGAGCCTACTTGTAGGGGTTAACATGAAAGATAGGGCTCCTCAGAAAGTGGTGTGCATTTTGAGATGTGCACTCAATCTTGAAAATTCCATATTTTATATATTTATTAAATCTTGAAAAAATTGCACTCAAGGAATTGACGCCCTCTTGCAGAGACTCCAATTCTTAATATAGCGCCCATGATAGGGGCGCCCATTCTTTTTGGGCTAATTTACACCTGGCAGGTACGTATCTAGACTCAAATTACTATTCATAATTTTAAAGTTGACAGAATCAGGAATTTATAGACATGAATAGGTAGAGAAAATTATCAGGAATCTAGAACTATATCCATGCGTTAAATCTAGCATCATGTTACATAGTTATTTAATTTCTAACGTGGGTAATTATTAAATCACATAGCGAATTAGCGTCTATTTGCATGCGCATTCATTGAATAGGCGCCCAGGCTTAGGTCATTATTTACAAAACTATAGAAAACTATGTGAATTCAATGATAAAAGACCTATATCTATGATGTTTACTCTGATTATTAAGTTGGGCTTCATAAACTTGAGAACACCAACCTTGTTAGATTTGTTCTGGATGACGAACAGAGAGAGGAAGAATCAATAATCAGGAACAACTGCTTTGTTCGGGGAAGAAGATAAAACAACTACAGCAGGAACGACAGCTTCACGGAAAAGGGAGAAGCAGTAGGCTTCACCCTTCGTTCAGTAGCAGGAAGAAGCAGGAAGGCTTCTTTTACGGCAGCTATAGCACGGAGGCAGAAGAACGAAGGCAACAGCTACAACCGATGACGAAGCAGTTACAGCTAGTGAAGGGACAGCATCTGTAGCAACACAGCCACCGCGGCCGGAAGGAGAACGGCGGTAGGTTGACGTCGAAGAGAAAGCACCACCCTTCTTACTAAATCGATGGGGCTTGTATTTATAGCAAGGGGAAATCTTTAGAGGTTTTTAGTCCTGATGGGAAAGAACCTTCCCATGAAAGAGACCTATATGGTTCGGAGTATCTCTAGCTAATCTCCCTATCTAAATCTACAGCCGCCACTTATGTTAGGTACAGCCCTAGCCATGCAGACCGACGTAAGGTCTTAGATTGAGGTATATTTGTGTAAACATACATTTCTATATATATCGTAAGGCCCATTAGGCTACCCATATAGCCCTTTAGTGGGTATGGGAGTAGGTTTTGGGTTTTTTTCATATTTTGTTATAACTCAGTGCCCATTAGTTTACTCCTTAGTTGCTATCATCAAAACAAGACAGCATTTATATACTTGTGCCCAGGGGACACAACATTTCTCCCCCACACAACATTCTTTTGGCTTGAAGTGGTAGGAGCGGCTGAGTAATTTGAGAGGAATGTCTCGACCTCCGCTACCACATTATTCAGTCGGTCAAACGACTTGATTTCAGTGCCTATCATTCTTTCTAGCACTTCTCTTCGCAGATTCTGCTTGCATATTTGGATGGCGTCCTCCTGATGTGGCAGTCGCCTACACCTCATGCTGAGGTTCCTCCATCTTTTGATATATTTCAGGGCAGATTCATCGCCCCTTTGCCTGGTTTCATATAGTTCGGCTACTGTCACCTCTCTTTCGGCGATGTGGAACCTTTCTTTGAATTTTCTTTGTTGGTTTGGCCAATCAATGAAAGACCTAGGCTGCAAGCTCGAGTACCACTTGAAGACGAGCCCTGTCAATGTGGACCCGAAGAATTTTAGCAGGTAGGACTCGTCAGTCACCAAGTCACCCATCACATTGGTGTAGTAGGCAATGTGCTTGCGTGGAGACCCTTTCCCATTGAATTTTTTGAACTTCGGAGTCTTAGTAATGCCAGGGGGCAGCCTCTTGGTAGCATGATGGGGTGGGTATGGCACCTTGTAGACATCAAATGAGGCGGAGTCACCATCGCACCTCTCTGCCAGCTTCATTTCTATCATCTGCTCGACCATGAGTTTGTTCATCACCACCGGGTCAACCGGGCTTGGATAGAAGTGAGCTTCTTGCATATGCGATGTTGTCAACATGGCCGCATGGGGTGTGGTAGGAGCACCTTGAAATTAGAGGAGTAGAGGTTGCGGCGCAGCCGTAATTTGTTGTTGCCAGGGAGGAATGCCCCCAGTGTAGTTGTACACCGGTTGTGGGGCAATTGCCTGCGGCAAGACTTCAAATCTCTGGCCGCTGCCACCCGACGTCCCAGGGGGGGCCTTGAGCTGCCCGGGCGCAAAGGTGCAAGCGTCCCTCTCGCTCAGCCACTTCTTTAATGCTTCAATTTCTTGTCAATAGCTCCGCAGTAGCATCAACAAGGCCAGATCATTGGTAGAAGGGCTAGGGAGGCTTCCCCGCTCCTCAGATGGTGTCTCTTCGGACGAGGTGGATGGCATTTCACTATCATCTTCAGTTGTGATCACATTGGCTTGTAATCTTATGATCAGTATGGGTCCTTACCGTTATGGTTATGTTGGAATATTAGCATTATTGTGGAAATTTAAACTTGGTTAATAATATTCTTATCTTTAGCACACTCTGTCTTATGTCGAAAAATCTTATTGCTCTGATTGACATGATCGTAATAAGACTCGTCGCACGTACGGGTCCCTTCCGCACCCGAGGCGTGGCAACCTTTCGTGGTATCAGAGCCTAGGATTTTAATTTCCTAGGAAAAACCCAAGTCCAAGGATAGGTTACTCCTTACACACAGTGAGATGGATAGAGCCATGGGTTAAGTTCTATATTGACATTTGACCTTATAATTAAATGTGATACTTAGTATACTTAAATTCTCTTGTAGGATCATGACCGCTGAAAGAGCACAATGGCACGAGATGCAGCGCACCGTGCAAGGACTTACGCAGGCGCTGCAGTAAGTGGTGCAAGGCAGTGTTCACCACGGAGCTAGTGACCTTCATAAGGATTTTTGCAACAGGATCCCACCATGGTTCACGGGTTTGTCTAACCCCGAGGATGCTAAAAAATCGTTAAAGGAAATCGAAAGAATCTTTCATGTAATGCAATGCACAAATGAGGAAAAGATTTTACTGGCTACATTCCAATTGGAGCGGGATGCCTGAAGTTGGTAGGAGTCTGTAGAAGCAAGATTGCCCAATGACCATGTCACATGGGTGGAGTTTGTTGAACATTTCAACAATAAATACTTCTTCGACCGCATTCCAGGAAAGAAGGCCACAAAATTTACCGCATTAAAACAACGAGCCTTCAAAATGGCTGAGTATGAGGCCCAATTCTCAAGACTGTGCAGGTATGCATCCCACTTTGTGTGTACGAAAAAGATGAAGACGAGAAGGTTCCTCAATGGGCTTCGGCCCCAATACATTACACAACTTGCGCCGATGGACATCTAAGTCTATTTAAAAGTGGTTCAGCGTGCCCAGTTCCTAGAAGACGCCACTAAATTTTCTAAAAGGATTCGAGGCAGGGACAAGAAGGAACCTGTCACAAGCCTAGGAAATTTCAAATCATCATTCAACAAGAAGCGATCTTACAACGGAGGGGAATTCTCCAAAGAAAAGAGATTTCAGAAGAATGGCTAGCCATTCTCTACCATCACACCTTCTAAGGAGGTTTGTAAGTACGCGGATCCATAGGGAAGTCAGCCCGGCAGTGGGGAAACTCCAGGCCATCATCGACGGACTCGAGGAATATGAGCAGCATGAGATTCGTCCCGTTGAGCTAAAGGAGTATGTCCCTTGGGAGGAGTTCGAGGGCCTCGAGCTGAATCCCGAAGAGAAGGTCAAGGCAGAAGAAGAACCCCCCTTGTGGGGTGAGTTCCCTCAGGAGCGGCCCCCGGCCATCGAAGAAAAGAAGAAGAAGAAGAGGAGACCCAGAAACAAGAAAAAGAACAAAGTCGTGGTCGCCTGTAACACTCTCTCGACATTGTTCGACACCGTCCTCTCTCTGGACGAGGAAGAAGAAGAGGCGCCTTACGACCTGCCAGAAGCAAACCAGGCCGAGGCGTCTACCTCTCAACATGACACCCGGTCGGGGAAGAAATGGGGCCATCCTCCCCAGGACAGTCGCAACATTATGCTCAGAGGCGAACAGCCATACCGGGTCCCTGAACCCGAGGTCTGGGGCGCTGAGATCCCCCCACCGACGGGCCTCTATCCTGAGAAGCTGAAAAGCCAGGTCGTCCCTTCGTTCGCAGAGTTTCTGCGGTCACGTGCGGGGAAGCGGGAACGTTCGCAAGGCCTCCGTCTAGCTAAAGAAGCCGGCACCTCTTCAGCCCCACCAGTTAGCGGGCTCGCGGTGCCACCGGCGACGACCCCGGCCAGGCCAATAGAGGGATTCGACGACACCCCCAATCTTGCCGAATTTATGCAAGAGAAGGAGGAGGCCCGTCAGGGTACACCGCCCCACGCGGCTGCACCCGATCCAACGGGGGAGCCAGCCTCCGACCTGATGCCTCAAGTCCAGACTGAGGGCAGGCATGCCAAAGTAGAAGAGACGAAGCTGCTCAAGGTTCGGGCGGTGGACCGAATCGTTAAGCAACTCAAGAAGATCCCGGCCCGGTTCACCGTCTGGGAAATGCTGTCTTTGGACGAAGAAACACGACATGCTATCATCGCCGCACTGCAGACACCGGCGCACCTGGAAACTTGCATAGCAGAGATGTCACCGGAGGTGGCCGTGGCCTTTACTGAGGACGGCATGCTCTTGCCCACATGCAGTCACAATAGGCCGCTCTACATGAAAGGGCAGCTAAATGGCCAGCCCATCAATAGGGTCCTGATTGACCCAGGGGCGGCGGTCAATATACTCCCCTACCGAGTATACCAGAAGCACTACTTCGACGTACACTTGGTCGAAGTAAGGAACATCAAAATAGCAGGCTTCAATCAGAAGTGTGAAGTGCCCATGGGGGTGGCAGAATTCAACCTGGCCTTGGGAGACTTTGTCACCAAAGTCCAGTTCCACGTAATCAACTCTAACACTTCCTACAAGGCATTGCTTGGCCGGCCCTGGCTACACCAAAACAGAGTGGTTCCATCCACCCTGCACCAATGCATAAAATACCCCTGCGAGGGAAAAGAAGCCAGGATCTTTGCTGACCTCCACCCGTTTGAGGTGTTCGAGTGTCACCTGTCAGACGCTAACTTGTATCTGGAAGAGGCGAGACAGGCTCCGCAGGCCGCCCGCGACAAAGGGAAGAGGAAGTTAACATCGGAACGCTGGTTCCCTCCGCCACCTCCAGACTATACGGCTCCTCCACATGTGCCGTTCATCACCGAGGAAGGGATGTTTCGAGCACTCCCCATCGACATTCACCCTATACTGGGGGCACCTCGCCTTGAGGATTTACTGGAGGATGTCAAAGTACCGCCAGGAATCGTTAAACCAATAGCGGAACTGGACTGCCAAGTGGCTGAACAGCTGCGGACCTTTGAAGTTTCGAATATCGATGGGCCGCCCACTATTTTCTATGTGGCCGATGAGCAACCCGTCAGGGGAGACGATAATTTCCAATTCCCTGGCGAGTTGCACGACCCGCACGTCCCAGTCTTGGGGCTTCCCTTCATGACTGAACGTGCGGCCAAAGTGGTTAAAAGGCAGAGGGTCCCCCTCTACCAGCCGGCCAGCCAGCAAAGGATGTTCAAACAAATGTGGAACCCACCGAACCTAGATCGGAGGGTTCTACGGATCACCAGACACCCGGGACTGGGATTCTCAGCGGAAGAATATTACGAGATCGACGTGATCTCGGCCCTGACAACATCTGGCGAGGGCCCCGGTGAAGCCACCGCTGCGCAGGAGGTCCGTCATGGGTGGCAACCCATGCTGTCACCGGGAGAAGCGCAAGATGAGGAAATCTTCCTCTGGGATCCCCTTCATCAAGGAGGCGCAAGGAGGACCCCTCCTTCCTTCGAGGGATCAGCTTCGGAGACCCATACTACCAGGGTCCCGCCATCCCCGTCTGTCAACCGGGCGAGCGGGGGCATTTCAAGCCAGATGCCAGGCCCGCTCCAGCACGACCCCGTCCTGCTCGCCTTGTTCCGCCAGCAGCAGTAGGAGATCGAAAGACTCAAAGCACAACTAGCTGGACTGGCTGCGCGGGTGGCAGACCTAACACGGGACCTCCTCCGCCTACGGAGTGAAAACATGGTCTGGTCCCGAACCGCCAGCCCCGACACCCCCGTCCAATCAGCAGGAAGGACCGGGAGCACGACAAGCCCTACGTCCAGAAGACCGGCTGGGCAGGGCCCTACGCTGCGGGAGAGGCTGCGCAAGCCCTACTCTTTCCCGAAAGAGAAGACCCGAGGCATCTTTGACTGGGCCTGCCACTACGGTAAGGTGTCTCTCCCGAGGTCCAAGAGGCCCCAAGAGGTCCGAAGGAGCGGTGACCCGCTGTTGTGCCCTTATCATCAAGTACTCAGTCATCCCATTGAAGACTGTTACGTCTTCAAAGACATAGCCCAAGGCTTGATCGACCGGGACGAATTGAGAATGGGGGATTACGCGATAACCCCACCGCGCCCCCACGTAGTCGGCGGCCTCGGGCGAGGGGTCTACACCATATCTGTCCAACACACAGGCCCTGGAGACGCGCTAGCCCCGCCCTCAGCTGAGGCCATCTATGATGACTATCTGGAGGACCCTGGGACGGTGTCGCCCCCCATCGCGCCAGAGGGCCCCACTGGCTTGTTGACCGCGGCCCTAGAAGAATGCGGTGTGATCGCCACTCCAACACCACGCCCGAGTGAGTTGGGCGAAGCCTTCGACGTCCTCGAGATCGAGGAAGGCGAAGATCAAGACTTCATCGACTTGCTGCCGGCTCCACCGGAGATCGAGGACGGCGGTCAGGCCACCGTCGACGAATTAATTGAAATTAACCTCGGCACGACGGATGATCCCAGGCCGACTTTCCTAAGCACCCTCGTGACTCCTTCCGAGAGGGAGGAGTACGTCAAACTACTGCGAGAGTTCCGCGATTGTTTCGCCTGGAACTACAAAGAAATGCCTGGCCTCAGCCCCGAGGTAGCCAGGAGGCAATTGATACACGACATAGCCTACCGATCGAAAAGAGACAACCGAATGGAACAGAAATCGATACCTTAAAAATAGAAGGCTGACTTTCCGCGTGGCATGAAGTAGACTCGCTTGAGACGGTAGTCAACCATGGCACCATAAAGTTCCAGCCAATACATACCAAGAATCGCGTCATAGTCGGCTAACTGTAATGCATAAAGCCTCGCTGGCAGTTTTCGACTACTGACCATAACTAGAGAATTTTCCAGGCACAGAGGAGTAGACATGCAATCACCAGACGGCAACTCCATGAGCATCTCACAGGAAATTTCATTCACCGACTTTTCAATACGAGCAATAAAATCTTCAGAAATGAACGAGTGGATTGCACGTGAATCGATAAGAACACGCGCTGAACGATCATAAATCGAAACTGTACCTTCGATCAGATTAGATGCCAATGCCTCCGCACGAGTGATGTGAGAAACTTTGGCTCTTGGCGGACGAGTAGCTGCAGACGACTGCTGAGAAGGTGTAGGAACTAGCGGTTGAAACTATTGAGATTGAGGTGGCAGAGGAAGACGGAACTGTGGCTGCTGCGACTGAGAAGTCTGCGAGAACTGCACCGTCTGCTGTCTCAACGGATAATTTCGAGAAACATGCCCCGACTGATCACAATGATAACACACAACCGGCAATGAGCATGGCACACCTGGATGACTGCCACCACACCTGGAACATACCCTCGGCTAAAAAGTAACAAAATCTAGACGCCGTCGAACAGCAGGACTGAACTGTTGACTCGGATCAGAAAACGATGGCTGATCAAACCTCCTCCTCTTTTTCTTATGACGGAAACCTCTGCCCTGAGATTGTAGGAAGGAAGCACTATCGTCAGGAGAGAAAGTGGGAGAAACTCTGGGAACAGACGACTGGTGGGGCGGCTGATGCTGCACAGCCGACGGAACCATCCCAGTCTGAGAGAATCCTCGAGTCCTCACCAACTCCAACTCTAACGCGACAGCGGCTTGATATGCAGAATCCAACTCAGTCACACGGGTAGTGAATAGCGGCAGGCTCAATTCTATTTTCAGTCCGCGCAGAAACTGCTGAGTCCTCACAGTCTCATCGGCAAAGATGTGGGGCGCATACCAGCCCAACTTAATAAATTTATCACGATATTGTAGCACGGATGTTTGACATATTTGAATTTTTTGGGGATTTTTTGACATATTTGATTCCTTTTTTTGTTTGATTTTTTTATTTTTTTATTTTTCTTTTAAAAATAAGGCTATCTGTAGCAACTAAGGACGGGTTCAAACTACTGGCCAGAGATCGCCGTCCCCCACCCCTGTCATTGAGGATTTCTCTTGAGCAGGGGGTGCATTTGAGGGTGGCTTACCATAACTAACTGCCTCTAAAGAACGGTGCCCCTACTAAGGCCATAGTCGGGATGCAACCCAGCCTAAAAATGAGAAATGGAAGAAAATGGAGACAAACTTCATGCAGGATGAGAGATGTCAGGATTGAACTTCCTCCCAATGCACTACCCCTCAAAGAGATAGTCTGTTGCGCTGAGACTTTGTGTCTTTGATTTTTAGACCCTCAGGCATGCATACGATCGGGCTCATGACGTCCCGCGGGGCTTGCCAATCTTGCCATGCCTTTACTCCCACAATTTTGCTATTTGATTTTCATTTAATAGCCCCTATTGGTTAGATATTAGCATGATAGCTTATTTATTGAGGGTCAAGAATGCCCATATTTGAGACCTCTCCAGTATTGGGGAGCGGCTAGGTTGGTCATCTCATCCATCAATCACTTACCCCTGCACTTAGCCAAGCAGAGCATAGCAAAGGCCGTTATGCATACCCATGGTATGGCCAAAGTAGCAACGGCGTTACTCTAGCGGAGATCAGCTATGGCTTGCTGTGAAGTGTGTGAAAAACCCGTACTCAAAGGAACGCCCTCAACAATCGGGGAAGGAACTGGACTCCCAGCACTAAGCTATCACCATTCTAGGGTGCTGTAGAAGCGAACTCATTTGACCAAGCAAACTAACTAAGGCCTAAAGCCACTCAACCATGTTTTAAGGAACCTGCATCATAGATAAGTGCAGAAACAACAAAGATAGCAATGATAACATGCTCTTGCACAAAATAAAAGATACCTTGCATATCCATAGCATGAAAGTAACATCCCAAAGCGAGAGCTTGATCATCAAGCTTTGAGGAGCGCGAGCTTTGCATACCTTGCTTGACAGGTCAAAAAGGAGAGGATAGCAAAGGACCAAAAGGTTCCGCTACACAGAGGAGCGGTAGACACCAAACTAGATGAAGAAGGATAAAAGGAAGAGGGACGAGGGCTAGGATCAACATGGAAGAGCTAGCTATCAGGAGGGCAGCTCACATCTTCGGATGCCATATTGGGATACCTGGGCCTTCCTCTGTCTCCAGGACCACTTCGGTGTAAGGATTGGCAAGGAGTGGTGTAGAGGTATGAGACTAGACTTGTAGGTTGGAAGGCCAGACTACTTTCCTATGGATGACGGTTGGTACTGTGCAGATCTTTGTTGGGCAGCCTGCTGATCTACTTCCTCCCCATTTTCAGAATACCAAAGATGGTTACTAAGAGATTGGACTATTCATGTTAGATTCTTTTGGCATGACAGGGGGAGCAGAGATAGAGGATGGCATGATATCTCATGGGATAGATGTTGTCAGAGCAAGGAAGCATGTGGAGTGGGCCTCAAGAGCATTAGAGAATTCAATTTGGCCTTACTATAAGTGGTTGTGGAGGCTCGGGACAGAGGATGGGGGATTGTGGGCTCAGATAATCAAACAGAAATACTACTCCTTTTCTAGAGCGTAGGATCTATACATGCCCCACATGCATAATGTCTCCCCGATTTGTAGAGGTATCTTACAGTGTGTAGACTTTTTCAAAGTTGGTGTGCGAGTCAGTCTGGGTGACAAAGAGCGATGTCTATTTTTGTAGAACAGGTGGTGTGGTGATTTCTCAGTTGCTGATATCTTCCCAGCATTGTTTGCTATTGCGAGAGCACCATGGGCTTTTAGGGCTCAGTTTTTTGGCACTCACTTGGTAGGGGGTATTTGGGCTCCCACTTTCGGGAGGAACGTCGCCCTGTAGGAGATGGACTAGATGGAACATCTCGTCTTTCCTCTTGGACTTCAGGCTAGATGCTAGCATGGGAGAAGGAAGGTCAGTTCTCAGTCAGGTCTACCTATGCTTTGCTTTCTCATGGGGGGGGGGCACGCCATCCCTTCACACAATAGATTTGGACTCCCAAGGGCCCACTCAAGGTGAAGGTGTTGGTTTGGAAGATTTCTCTTGGTCGGCTGCCCACCTGTGACATGGTGGCACATTTTGTTAAACAGATTTCTACTTTATGTTGTGTGGAGACGAGGAGGAGTGTCTGAACCATTTATTTACATGCTGCTCCTTTGCTAAGGGCATTTGGAGGAGGATTGGTTAGAGATTTCAGCAGCCGCTTGGCCATTTTGAAGGGGTTCATCAGCTTCTTACGCACCAATGGCACCTAATCTGCCTGGTGATCATGGCGAAGTGCTTCAACAGCATGAGGTGGAACTGGGAATCATTAGCAGCACTAATCGAGTTGTGGCATCCAGATATGCACACCTTCGTCTTCCCCGAGTTCGAGGCCTCAGTGCTGGTAGAAGAACTAGACTTCATCTTCCAATGGAGCGACTTGGAGGTGGGCGAGCTGATTGACCTTCCTCCCTGGAATGAGATCCTAGCAGAGATTGTGAGAGACAAGCGCGAAGTTTGCCGGATGACAGACCAGCGAGAGATCCTAGTCGATCGCCTAGCAGGTTGGCTTTTGGGCCATGTGAAAGACAAGGCAGTGGAAGTGGATCAACTAATGCGCGGTGTGACATTATGCTTGGGCGGGGCATTACTCTTCCCTACGTCAGGCGACGTACTGAGATGAGAGTATGTGGGGCCCCTGACTCTCCTATGGACAGGACACTCTCTTTCTCAGTTAGTGCTGGCTCATATGTACTGTGGACTCACTCAGATGAGCCTAGGTGGCAGTGCCATGGGGAGTCTATACCTTCTGTAGCTATGGATGGAGGTCCACTTGAGTTTTGGTTTTGACAGCGACGCAACTTCTACTTCCCAGATTTTTGAGAAGAGTGCCATCTACCCAGCGAGGGCTATCTTTGGTCCTGAGGATTAGGTGATATGCAAGATAGTATTATTGAAGACCAGAGATGACTGGCGTGACTATCTGAACTTCTTGCCTAAGGATGAGTTCATGTTCGTGCCGATGATATATCGACATGAAGAATTCAGAGTGCGTGGATCGCCAAAGTAGGAGTTATGGCTTGTAGGGGCCGAGGACTTGGTGTTGTACCAAGGACACCGCTGTCATCGCCAAGTGGGATTACCCAGACGGATCCCATGGGTGGCTTCAAAGGGAGCATTAATCGCAAAGCACCTTCCAGGAACCAACGCAGATCGACGGTGGCTAGACAAGATCAAGAAGGCGTGGAGATGCCATGCCTCCGTAGTGAAAGATAGAGTGGACATTGAGGAGGACAAAGATGACTTGAGGTGCTATGTGGGCTAACTACAAAGCTTCAGGCCAACTGTGAATGAATTTTTCATGAGGAGGCATACTTGAATCGTTGTTTGTTCAGCATTTTTCTTTATGGTTGTGTTAAAATAAATGGACTATGTTGCGGACCCTCCGCGCCGTGGAAGCTTTAGGGCCTGCGCCCGACAAGCCGACGTCCCTACTGTGGGATGAAGGTTCCAGCAACCCGCCGGCCGGGCCCGGCTCGCTTACATCCCTCCTGTGGGAGGTCGACAACTATCCCCCATACTACATCAAGAACGGCGTCGCGAAGAGATGACCGATATGGTCAGGAACTATTTTCGGGGGCTAGGCAACCCCTCGCTTGGGCAACAACGACTGATGCAGGCAGTCACAGCTAATGAAGACTACTGCCCATCGATGGCAGTTGAAGAAGATGAGGGAGAAGGAAAGATGACGTCGTCAGTTGACGACAATGGTTATGAAGATGGCTTCTATGCCGAAGCCGATGAAACCGCCCCTCGGCGGGAAGAATGAAAAAGAATCTCTGTATTTGAAAGGCTGACCTTTCCGGACCAGGCCAGAAGGAAGGTCCATCGATAGAGAAGAAGGATGCAGGTCTTCACCTGCAATATGGCCGGCGTGTTTGGCCGCTATGGAGGGCTCCCTGAAGACCCTCGTGAGTTGGCTCAATTGGCCGCAAGGCCAAGGCCGAACGCTTGGAGGACCGAGGCTGCAAAGGAACTGCTGGCGGTGGTTAGGGGCAAACAACCCCTGATCTACCGACAGCAAGATGACGAAGCAACTATTCTGATCGCCAATGTGGTGACGGCAGAAGAAGAAGATGACATCCTCCTCGACATCTTGCCTGAGGGTATGTCCAGGGAAGCGACAGAGGCCATCCCCAGCACTGCAACCATGGACCCATCAGTCCTAATGCTACTCCAAAGATACCGGTAGGAGATAGACCCACTAAAGAAGCAACTGATGGAGAAGATAGAGCAGTCATCAGCTTCCAAACCGTCCGAAGTCCAGGGTGAATCATCTCAAGGAGTTGTCCACCATGTCGACCCTCAGCCACCAGAGCCGAGCTTGGCGACAACTCAACAATGGCCACCACAGTCACTGATGCCGCCAGTACTCCCCCAGGTGCACCAGACACCTCCATTGCTGCGTCCTCCACATGCGACCACTCTGGTCACCCCCTACTTGCAGCCAGCACACTTCTATCCGGAACCGGTCGATCCCACGGCCATGAACCCGATGATGGTGGAGAGGATGATCGAGCTAAAGCTCGCTGAGAGAAGCGAAGGTGACTAAGATGCGGCCCGAAGGGGAGCCGCTACAACGTGATCGCGCCTTGAAGACGGGTGTGGGAAAATCATGGGATCGTACCTCCTCTCCTTCCAGCCGGCTAGGGGAAGAGGGCCTCACGTCCTATTAATAGTCTCCTGCAAAACAAAGCCACAAATATAAGAGAAAACCCATTAGAAACATAAGCATAGCATATGTCCCAAAAATGATGAAACAAGGGGAGAGAATGGGGAAGAACGCACCGGAGGTGGATTTTTAACCCCTATAAATGGGTACAAACAAAAGGTGGGAGTGTCGTGCATGCATGGGATTCGAAATAACAAAATTTGGTTGAGAGAGGAGAGAGAAAAATGTTGTGCAAAGTGGAGAAAAATACATGAACGTGCAGCAACAGTGTAAAAAAATTGTGTGAAGACAGTGACAATTGGCTAAAAGTAAGAGAGGAGAATAAGAGATTGAAGAGATGAAATTGAGCCGAAAGAGATGGAAATGAAAGAAGAGAGATGTCGCTTAAACAAGAGAGGGCCTCCTCTGCCAACTCTTTGGAAGGCATAGAGCCAGAAGTCGGATAGAAAGCAAGCACCCGTGAGCGGCGGAAGTGGGGGTCAAGCCGCTGGCATCATCCAAAGAGTGAAGGATGAGTAGTGGGTTGAAGAGCAAAAGAGGAAGAATGATCGCCACCCCCTCAAAGAGGTGAGAAGGGAAGTGGGGATGGAAAGACAAGAGGAGTAACGACATTGTGCCGTCACCCCCCCGGGAAAGAGGAATAAGGAGGAGTCGGTAAATGTGAGGAAGGAGCAGGATGAGGCCACTGTGCGAAGCGCCCTCTCCCTTGAGCCTCCTTCCTCTTCTACCTTCCACCAAAGATAGTGGCGGTGGTCCAGATGTCGAAAGAGGCGCATTGCTACATTCCATCCCTTCTTGCACGCCGTCCGCCTGTCACCATCCCTTCTTCCGCACCGGAGTAGTAGGAATGCCTCAATGGCTGCTAGGATCATCATCTTCCAAGTCACCCTCCATGTTTCGTTGATACTCCCCCAGAATGAGAAATAGACGCTTCGCGAGATAGGAGAAAAAGGAGAAACTATAAGGGAAGCCTAAGCGGTGAAGAGAGGTGGGGATGCCCTTCGGGACCTTTTTATAGGCCGAAGGGGGGAGCCCCGCCTTAATTAAATCTCCCCGTACATCTCATGTCCAAATATAAGTATAGTCAACAGAAGTAAAGATACAAGTACACGGGGCATATCCCGGCTCTGGCAACTGGCGACTAACCTCGGCTACTAGAACCTCGCTACAAACCTGTCGCGTCCCGCGATGACCCCGCCTCACCTGAAAACACAAGGGTAAGCCTCATTTCATAGGCTCAGTAGGGATCCCGCAGACCCCTACATCGCACGAAAAACTAGGCGAAAAAGACATGAGTAGTACGAAAGTAACGCTACCTATGGGAGTACGGTAGAACCAATGAGCTGTAATAAATAAATGGAAAAGCTATCTAAACTAATCGTACCGTACAATCGAACCTCGGTCCAATCAAAACTCGAGTCTGTACTTGCCAGTAGACAGGAGCACCGCCCACTAGAAGAACGACCGGATGTGTCCCCTGATGTCTTACGTCGCGTCACAAGTGTCTAGCAACAATGCCCCAGGCGGAGACAAGACACACTCAGCAACCGGTACCACAAACAAGGACTAGCTGGGGTCACGCTCGTCAATGCTGTCTGACGCCCCCAACCTCGTGTGCACACTCAGACCATACGCCCTAGGCCTATTCTCTAGTTGGTTATTCCCCCTCAGCCCAGACTCGGCTGTACGTAGGGGCCCTACGGTAACCAGCCTAACAACCGTCTCACTCGGGTCAGCCACTCCACCACTCCCGGGTGGGTCAGCACGCGCGTGCCGTAAGAAGGCTACGACTTGTGGACGCATCACCAAAGGAGTGGACTCTCTAGTCAGCGAAAAATAACTCCTAAATTGAACAAGTATGAGGACTGCTCCTCGTACTGACACCGACTCATGGAGACATGAGCCGAGAACACAAACTCCCAGGACTCCACGGCACCCTAACACATGGCCCCCACATGATGCCCAGCATCAGTCAGACCACGGGTCAGCACGTGGATCGAGGTTCACTCACCCAGGACTCGAATTAGTACGGAAGGAACCACCAGTTAGACAGACCACAGTAAATGGTCCACCCTGGGCCGTTCCTGGGTAAACGGACGGTCGATGGACCGCCACAGAACTCAAACGATTCTTCACAGGCCGTTTGATATTCTGGCACGGTCACCCAGGAACCGCCTATCGACAAATACAAACTGTCCTCATAGGGCTGTGTAAGGTATACACGGCCCATCCCCCCTTCCCATCTATCCTACACCGGGGATGCCGTACCTCGAAGACCTATTGGAGGATGTCAGAGTCCCGCCTGGGATCATCAAGCCCATAGCAGAAGGTGACTGTCAAATGGTCGGATCACTGAAGATCTTCGAGGTACCTAATTCTGAAGGACCATCCACCATCTTCTATGTGGCCGAGGAAAAGCCAGTCAGAGGAGGCAATGATTGCCAACTCCCCGACGAGCTGCATGACCCCTATGTCCCGATCATGGGTCTTCCTGACATAACTGGCCGCGTAGTTGGAATGGCTTGCAAACAAGGGATCCCCTTTTATCAACCCTCCAGCTGGAGAGAAATGTTCAAAAGAATGTGGAATCCGCCGAACCTGGATCGGAGACTATTGTAAATCACCAAGCATCTGGGTTTGGACTTTTTAATAGAAGACCCTTACGAAGCTGATGTGATATCAATTTCGGCTCCGTCTGGTGATGACCCTGCGAAAGCTATAGACCCACAGGGAGCCCACCGCAACAAGCATCATATGCCTCTGGCTAAGGAAGTTCAAGACGAAGAAGTGTTCCTTTGGAGCCCTCCTCACTGCAAGGGTATGAGGAAGGTCCCATCCTCTTCTGAGGGATCGGCCCTAAATGGCCGCAGTAACAAGGCGCCTTCGCCCCCGCCTAGCATTGAAGCGAGGAATGGTGATGCAAGTTGCACTCCAGGTCTCCCTCAATATGACCCCGTCATGTTTGCTCTGTATTATCGGCAACAACGGGAGATCGAGATGTTAAAGGCCCAGCTGGCCGAAGTAACCATACTCGTGTCCGATTTGATCAAGAGCACTCCCCAGCCATGAGACAAAGGCACGCATCGATTTCCGAGCACCACCCCCAGTGCCTCCGTGCACCTGAAGAGGGAGGCGAAGGGAGTAGCTAGTTCTTCCACCAAACGGCTGACTGAACGAAGCCCTACACTGTAGGAGAGGCTACAAAAGCCTTACTCTTTCCCAAGGGATAAGACTTGAGGGATCTTTAACTGGGCCTGCCACTATGGTAAGGTCTCCCTCCCAAAGTCCAAGAGGCCGCAAGACGCCCGAAGAAGTGGTGACCCCTTGTTCTGCCCCTATCACCAAATATTGGGTCACCCTATTGAAGACTGTTACGTCTTCAAGGATATTGCTCAAGACCTAATTGAGACTTGAAAAGAACTCCGAAGTTAAGCGTGCTTAATGGGGAGTAGTACTGGGATTGGTGACCTCTCCGGAAGTCCCCCATTCTGGAGCCGATCACTGTCAGAAAAGGACAAAATCGTGAGGCTGGTAGGTCAAAGCAGACAATACCTCGATCATATAGAGTATGGGGCGTGACATGTACATGTATAAAGAAGAAGAGTACAAGGTGGCTCTCAAGTCGGTCCCTCTCCTGAGCCTCCGCTGTCACCGGTGCCCTCATGTCGCTTCACCGGTGGCTCCATGGCAGTGCTCTCCTCCTAGCAACAGCATCGTCGCTCCTCCTCCCCATTCCTCCGGTAGCTGGAGGAGCTGGTGAAGTAACCTCGGTACGAGCTACTGGGCGCGGCGCTCTGGCTCCGACTGGGCTCTGACCTCTTTCCAAAAAGTCAGAGGGCTTCCTTCAGTCCCGCTATCACTCCCTTCATCTCGATGACCTGCACTCGGGACTGGTCTCGCTCACCCCTCAGTCTCCCAGCCTCTTCTTAAAGCCGCTCTACCTCCCCGTCATCTGTACGATGGTGGGCCGCTCTCGTGCTCAATCACGCCACCTTTGCACGAAGATGGGTCACCTCCGCTACCTCTGCTCGAAGCCGCTATACCTCGCTCTGTGCTGCAGTCAGCTCCCTCATCTGCATAAGTATTCATCATGGTTAATCAATTACATTTTGCATCAGCATGAGCATTTACTAGAAGAGAAGTCAGTTGGTTTGCTTACCCTCTCCGCGAGAGTGGCCTCAGCCTCCTCGGCCCAAGCAACTGCCCGTGCAAAGTCGACATCTCGCTCAGCTCGGTCTCCGACTGGCTGGGAGGAAGAAGAAGGAGCATCTGGTCCCTGCCACTGTGTCCCCTCTGCTCGCTACATTTAGAGATCAAAGATTAGTTAGTAAAGTCCCATAAGCATTTGCATTTTAAGTCTAGCATAAATAAAACTCACTAGAAGCTCCAACACGTACGGGAACTCGTCCCTCTGTTATACGGTGGAGTGGAGGAGACCCTGGAGCTCCACTATCCATCCCTGGGGGTCTAGCTGCATGTAGCAAGTTCAGGTGTCAGTGCATTAGGAATCACTAGAAAGCCTAAGTTTAGAAAGTCGTACCGGTCATTGGGCACCGCGGAACACCTGGTCTCCGTATCTCTTGGCGTAGGCCTTCAGATAGGCCTCACCGCTGGTAGCTTAGGCTTTCACCCCCTAGCCTCTCCATGACCAGTCGCGCACCTGGTCGATCACCCAGGTGATCCAGTCGATCTCGTCACTCAGTCCCTTCGAGGACAATCCTACGCACTCATCGTCTTTGGAAGGGAACTCCACGTCTGGCTGGTGGACGCCCCTGGTCCTCATGATCAGGCGGTGGTGAAGTGGCTCGATGACGTTCATGCAGTGCAGCCGCACGTCCCGTCCTGAGTAAGCCTGGGCCACCTCCACCCAGGGCTATCCCTCGTGACCCTCGTCACGGTACGGTGTCTAGCGCACCTGAAAGGGCAGGCATTCTGGTTAAGAGTCAACATTTAGAAGCATTTTAAGTGCATTTAGGAACTTAAGTCTATAGTCTTACCGATGCATAGGAAAATGTGTCCACGTCATCCTTGATCGCTCGCGCTAAGCGTAGCAGCGACCCAGTGTCTCGAACCACCATCCATCTCCTCGCGATGGGTACCCAGTCCAGATGTACCTCCTTTCCCCGCCCTAGGCCAGGGAGGTATAGGTAGCTCCATACCTACATTTGTCAAGTGTCAGCATGTAGCAGTAAGAATCATAAGCATAATCATAATTATGAGCATGGCATAAGCAAAGTGGATCACTTTTACCTAAAACAAAGGCGAGAAGCCACCTAGCATCGTCTATCGGTCGGTGGTGCTAAGGGAGTCAAACAAAAATGCCAACGCAGTAGTGCCCCAAGCGTACTCCCCGACTCCATCCAAGTCTCTTAGCAGTGGGAGGAGCTTGCAGCTCACTCCATCTGCCCTCGTCACAAAGAGTAGCTTCCCGAACATCAGCATCAGGAAGCGGCGAAGGATGATGTCTCCCTGCGGTCCTGGTCCTGTAGCCACTCTTTGTCTGGCTCTGTCTGTCAGCCTCCCCAGGTGCTCCTCGGGTAGCTTGCCTATGGCTATCGCTACTCCTCTCAACCCCAGGCTCTCCTGGAGGGTTGCTCTCGCCAGCATGGACGAGTGATGACCCGGTCACGTCAGCTCTAAGTCCAGCAGCTCCCGTGCCAACTCCAGATAGTCGGTATACATCGTGCCCATCACTGGTGCTCCATGCACTCGGAGTCCTGTGATCCTCGCCACGTCCTTTAGCGTAGGGATCATGTGTCCACACAGGAACAAGAAGGCTCTACTAATCGGGTCCCACCACTCGTGTAGTGCGTACAGCAATGCGGTGTCCATCCTCATCACCTCCATCCCTAAGAACTCGGCGAAGCCCATCGTCGTCAGCCTCTCTCTTTGATAGTCCGACAGTGCCAGGTACACTACTCGGACCTGCAGCCAGGAGATCCTCATCCGCCATTCCCCTACATGCATTCAAGCATTTTAGTCAGTCATTCATATATAAAATAGGATAACAAATCATTACATTTGCATTTTAAGAAAAGCTTATTTTACCTTTCAGAATCCCAAACGGTCTCCTCTAGACCGTTTCTTCTCCACTAACATCCTGGAGAAGACTGCATGATTCCCAAGCAGTCACTGGAAGGACCGTTTGCCCCTCGCCGCCACGATCGATTTTTCACCAATCTTCTGGGGTGGCTCTAAAGGCCCCTACAACCTTCCAATAGGTCCATAGATCCATTCCCATCCTGGCCTACCAACATGTACAACCTTAATCGAAAAAAATGGGTTTTGGGTATCAGGGCCTACCTCCGATGATCGTCGCCTAGTCGTCATTCTCGAGTCTTCCTCTGCCGTGTAGGGGCCTCCTCGTCTCCAGAGGCCTCTGCAGCCCCTTCCTCCACCATGGGAGCTTCCTCCTTTGCCGGATGGGCCGCCAGAGTTTCCTCTGTTGTCGGTTGGTCTGCCGCCGCTGTAGGAGGTTCCTATTCCTCCAAATGCCATTGAAGGCGATGAACGGCTCTCTTCTTCACCATCTTTACATGAGGGGGGTGCTCGTCGCGGTGGCCGCTGGTGCTCGTCGCCAGAGTGGGTCAGGTGAAGGTTGATATAGATCTAGAGGGGGGGTGAATAAATCAATCCCCAAATAAAAATCTACAGCAGCTAAAATAGTGCGGAATTAAAATAACCTAATGTACGTCAATCAAGAAAATAGCAATTCTCAGCAAGTAATTCTAATAGACAGTCAGTCACTCATCCAGGTGCGGTACGATGGCGGAGGCTAGCCTCACGCAAGGGGTGGAATTCCAGATAGGCGTGACGGACGACTCTAATGAATCTAGCCTTATGGAGCTTATCGACCTCTTCTTTCATTTTTAAAGCCATTTGTGGGTGGAAATGCCTTAACCTTTGTTTCATCAGGACAGACCCTGGCTTTAATGTTAGGCGATGTTCGACTAGCATAGGGTCTAGTCCTGGCATATCCTCATAATTCCATACGAATGTGTCCTTGTACTCTTAGAGAACCTGAATGAGTGCCTCTTCTTCTGATGGTAGTAAATTTTTGCTTATGAGGACAATCCTAGGATTTTCCCAATTCCCAAGTTGATTTCTTTGGTTGTTCTTCTACTGAGGCTGACAGCTCATCAAATCTCCTCATTCTACTAGCAAATACATCAGCCTCATCCTCATACTCGTCATACTATTCATCCCTTTCTTCAATAGGGTCTTCACCATTCATGATTTCATAAACCCCAAACCCTTTATCTAAAGAGCACACTTCCTCACATTCCAACTCCGGCAAAGGAATCAGATCCTCTAACAGCTGGGGAATTGCTAAACATGCTCGACATTGCCTGGCTAATTCTAATAAGAATCTACGGGGAACCTGCTTACCCTTGAATTTTCTACTAGCTACTACCCCCGAACTCTTACTACTGCTAGAAGAACTACCCTGATCACTAGATCCTAAAGAAGAGGAAGGAGAAAAGGGTACAGAGGAAGAAGATACATACGAAGATCCCTCCTGGGAGAGTAGAGGAAGTCCGCTAACGAACATTGAACGAGCGACCCTTGGGTCGGGGCGCACTCATGAACAAGATAGGAGGTTTCTTCCAAAGAAATAGAGGTGGAGAATTGGAGAGTTTGGAAATTGACATTTTTTTTCGTTTTTATGAATAGTGAAGCAAGGGAAATGAGGAGAGGGAGATGGAGCTGAGATTGAGAGATGTGAAAATTGTTGAATAAAAGATTGCCTATGAGAAGGTAGGATAGAAAGTTGGGAGAACTGCTCGAGGAGCTGAGGGGGATTTGAACGATCTTGGAGAAAATTAGGAGAAAAAGAGATTAAGATCGCGGGTGGCCTGGGGATGTCTGGGATGAAGATTTTGGACCATAAAAGTGTTATTAATGAGGGGTGAATGACATCTAGTAGGAAAAGGCCAGTCCACAGCCTTTCTATAGTGAATCCTTCCTCGAAAGGTATGTTCGGCCCTCCAGAAAATTCACAGAATGGAATCCAGATCCAAACCGATAAGGATCCGCTAAGGATACGGGCCTTACAACTAAAGCCCACAAGGGAGCCGGAACGAGTGATTCTGACAAAAGGCCAGCTGCTCCCTCCTTCTCAGAGGGTATGAAGACGCCCTTCTCCTTCAAGAAGGAGCATACGAAGATGCTCTTCGACGTCTGCATGGCTCAGAGGATCGTCGAATTGCCTAAAGTCCGCAAGCCGGATGAAGCCCAGAAAACTGACAATCCCAACTACTGCTTATACCACTGCATGCTGGGTCATTCCCTGGAAGATTGCTACGTCTTCAAGACCCAGGCACAGAAGCTAATCTGAGACAGCCTGATCCAAATGAAAAGCAATCTCATCAATCCTCCACAGCCACATACGTGGTCTAGACCAGCCAAAGCAGCACATGCGGTTCACCACCCAGCCAATGTGATCCACATGATGGCAGCATTCTCTCTTTCTGATGATGAATCGGAGGATCCCAACACCAACCGGAGAGAGCGTTCTATCTGGTACCCAAGGTGGAGGCCCTGGCATGATCGCAGGCCCCTCTCCTTCCCTAGGGAAAGAACCCGGTGACTTTTCGACGTCCTCGTCGAGTGGGCGCAAATCTTGACCCGTAATCCGCTGGCAGACTACACTCAGTGGGACTTTAACCACCCTCAGTATTTCCCTTTTCATGCACGAATTTCCCACGTGATCGAGTCCTGTGAGGAAGTCCAATACCTCATTGAGGAACAGATCCGGTGGGAACAGATCGACATCGAAGGGAATTCCATGGCACTTGTTTGGCTGCGGTAAGCTATCGAAGAAACCCTGAGCACTGCCAGGAATACACCAGAGCAGCCCGATCCTCCCTAGGAAAATGGGCACGGGTTGCCTTACCAGCATACTCCAGAATAGCTCGAGTTTCGGATCAATAATCGGGAGGCTCTGGAATGACTGTGGAGACGCAGGGGGCAAGATGCCAGCCAAGAGGCGGGGCCGAGCACTTTCTCGGCCAATGTCGTTCATCCTCCTGCTCCCCCGGTCTCCCCTAATTCCTCGGCACCACAGGCTGGTTAGCCAGCCCCTGCCACTCTGGCCGCACAATGGCGACCCTAGCAAGAGCTAGAGTCTCTGCCCTTCTCCAAGGAAGACACTGCAAGGCTCCTTCGAACAAATAAATGAATATGTTAAGAAATTAAAGCTACAGGACTCAAACGGTTTAGACAAGCCCGCTCAAGGGGACACGCAGTTAAGGCTGGGCCGCTCAAGAGGCACAAGCGGTTGGGTCTTAGCCGCTCAAACGCTAACCTCAATAGGTTCTACGACTATAGGCGGTTATGCTCTGGCCGGTCATCGGATGGGTGGTCTGGGGTCCACCGCTCATACAGGTATACGCGGCTGGGTCTCGGCCACTCACTATCTAAACTGAAGCCAACACACAGGGCACAAGCGGCTAAGGCAAGGCCGCTCAAGGATGGACGGCTAGGGAGTGCCCGCTCCTCCACCACGGGTCCTAAAGGACAGGCGGTTAGCGATACGTCGTTCAAGGCATGGGCGGTTGAGGGTCGACTGCTCGAAGAGACGAAGAGTCCCATGGGCGGTCGGTCGACAGGCCGTTCATCTGGCTTGAACGGATGGGTTTGGGCCGCTCTAGTGTGAACCTTCCTATAGTCCGAAAAGGTCTAGGTCTTGAGCGGTCTGAGTTGGACCACTCAAGGGTCATAGGCGGTCCCGAATGGGCCGCTCAAGGATGGACGATCACATGGTGGCCGTAATGCTACCGTGACGGTGGGGAATGGTTGGCCTGGGCCAAAACCCCTCCCGGTCGGCTCAAAACGAGGAGATTTCGACGAAAAAGCTAACCTGCCATGCCCACAACAACATTTCACACCCGTACATGCTATTAAAACATAAAACGATGGTCATAGAATTGATTTTCAGAAAATTAGGCCAAAATATCCTAACATGGAATCATGCACAGAAAATGAGAAAAATGACGTCGGACCACAGCGCATGTGGTATCGACGGGTTCCTAGCGAGAAGAGGATTCCATCCCTCTACCTATTGCGCGACGAGGATGCCGATCCGGAACCGAATCGCCGTCGAGAGTTACGCCACCTTCACGCCCCCATACACCTCCACGTACAGCGGATCGAGATGAAGCTTGCACCCATGCGATCGTCGCGTCGAGTCTGTCCCGTCGGTACCTCCCACGCCTCGATCAGGGCTCGTCTGGACCGAAACCGAGAGAGGGGGAGAGTGGGATCGTGAGAGGGAGAGAGGGAAAGAGGGAAAGAGAGAGAACGACTGAGGGGAGAGAGAGAGTTCGATGCGGGGAGAGAGTGTGTTATAAATGCAATGGTTATGACTTTTATGACTAATCCTATGACTTAATTGTGCAGGGGAAGAGACGGACATGAATCACATGGTTACAAGTCCGAGCAGTCTATCTCGCATTGCCGGAGTATCAGCAGGAATGTTTGGCGGCGATGGGCTTCAGGGAAGTCCTGAGCATTGAGGTGGCTCGAGTGGATACGGCCCTCTTGCTGGCTCTACACGAGAGATAGGACCCTATCAGTCGGGCCTTCATATTCCCGTGGGGGCACATGATACTGACGTTAGAAGACATGGCCCGGATCAGCGGCTTGCGGGTGCACGGCAAGGCGGTGACCGGGTGGGCATACGTCGACTACCGGGAGTTGGCTCAGGAGGTCCTCAGCTTGGACTTGATGAGGCTGCGGCATCCGTCATCCCAATTATCACGGTCAGTGCTCCAGGAAAGCTTGGGACTCCGACGAGTAGTAGCGGCAGTCGGAGAGTTACCAGAGTAGCACATTGACCGAGTGATCGAGTAGGCTCGTCCTAGTGTGGTGGCAGAGCCGGGACCGGATGGAGATAGAGTTCTGAGACGCTTCCTGATGCTGCTGTTCGGGAAGTTATTGTTCACGATGTGGGTCGACGTGATCAGTTGCTGGCTCCTTCCCCTGCTGTCCGACCTGAGCCGAGTGCGAAAGTAGGCGTGGGGAGCAGTAGTGCTGGCTTTCCTATTCCATTCACTCAGTGCCACCGACCGGGTGACTATGCTCGGTGACTTCTCGCCCTTCTTGCAGGTAAAAATGCCCTAATGCCTTTCTATTCTTTCTATTATGCTTCTAACGTGCTTGAAATGCTGACATCTTGTTATAAATGCAGTTTTGGGCTTTTCTCTATCTGCCGGGGATTGGTCGAGGAGTTGAGCTGTACCCGAGATGGTTTCCCATTGCTAGGCGGTAGAACGTTGCCCGGAGCGCGGGGTCGATCCAGCGGTCGACTCGGGCGATCCAAGAGGATCTTGACTCATTCCCACACGCATCAGTAAATAGCCCGACTTCCTGCATGCTCTTCTATATGCTTCTAAATGCTTTTCTTATATGAATGCTGCATGAATGCTATATGAATGAATGGCCGTTTTAGGTGCGTTGGACACCGTATCGGGACGAGGACCATACGGGGCAGCCGTGGGTCGAGGCCTCCCTGGCTTACCGGGGGCAGAACTACACAATTTCCCTGTGGACGATCACGAGGCCTTTGAGATTTTAACAGGGATGCCCCGGGACCCCACTGACGTGAAGCAGATGTTATTATCTAGCCTGAAAGCCAATCGCTTTGCTCCCTCCATTCGTTTGCCGCATCACATCTGCACATCAATAATAACCCCCCAGAGCAGCGGACGAGAGAGGGTTACGGAAGTTCAAAGATTTCTACTGTACTGCATGTTGAAAGAAATCAAGATTTCTTTGGTGGATGTAGTTATTCAGACCATGGGAACATGTCTACACCACTCCCGGTCCCTTCCGTATGCTGCACCTCTGACCTCTCTATTTCGAAAGGTGGGTGTGAAATTTGGGTCAGAGAAGAAGTTGACTGTCCCTGGTGGGAATGTATACTCCATGTCTTACATTCAATGATTCATGGGTTTTACCATCGTCGATGGAAAGCCCACCAGGACCCTACCAAGTCAACAACAAGCTGCACCACCAGTTCCTGAACAAGCACCAGTCCCTCCTGCTCCAGCTGCATCTCCTCGTGTGCCAGAAAGAGCAGAACATGTTGTACCTCCTGCTCCAGATCACTCTCCTCCTCCTTCACCTCCTCAAGAAAGACCAGCCCCTGAGGTGGTGTCTCCCCAACGTGAACCTGCACAATTTGATTTTGGGGGAGAACCCAGAACCCAGTGGGCGCAGGGTGAATCAAGCTCCCAACCACATGTCGAGTGGACACTTGGTTACTCTGGTCCTCCGCCACGTGAACAGTCACCTCCGGTCGCTACAGAGAGAGAAATGCTTATTCATATTCTCAGCAAGGTGGAGGAACAGGGAGCTAAATTAAACAGCTTTATATTATATGCCAACATTCAAATGGAGCGTCTGTTCAAACGGATTGCAGCTTCTGATGTTACTATGCAAATTTATTTGAGACAGTACATGCAATCAAAACAACGGACTGACAAAGCAGTGAGGAAGGTATTGAAAGCGGTGGGAAAAGTGGTCAACCAGACAGCAGAGCTAGTGAATTCCATACATGCCACTCAAATAACTACTCTTGAATCACTTGCTAAGCTGCAAACCCTGTCATATGATATTCAAATTGCGGTGATAACTCTGCAGAATTCAGTCACCGGAACATCTCCAGGGGTGGAACAACTTTCAGACTTGTTGAACCAAAAGCCCAAACTAGCGCGCCTCTTAAACTGGCGCGCCCTAAACCAGTGCACCCTAAAATGACGTGCCCCTCTTCTCCTTTGGATATTAAACCGACGCCACTTAAACTGGTGCGCCCTAAATCGGCACGCATCACTATTCATAGCACTATTCATCACTATTCATGCACTATTCATGGTAGTCTTCACGCCTACTATTCATTGCCCATCTTGTTTCCCTTGCGATGCCTTAATCCAGCGTGCCCCAAATCGACACGCCCCCATTGCATTCGTCCCTTGCCAAGTGCTTAATATGGCGCGCACCAATTGCCCTTTGCTGCCTCCTTGGTTGCTATCCCGGCGTGCTACACTTTGTGCATTGTGTTGCTAATACAACGCCACTTAAATTGGCGTGCCTTGCTGTTCGTTGTCACCTTTTGTGTGTTTATCCTGCACGCAAAATGTGGTGCTATTTCAACCTGTGCCGTCCCATCCTGCTTTCGGCGCTCTGTCTCCCACGTGCAGATTGACTGGGAATGGCGTGAAGCCAGAAGTCTTTCGATAGTAGCCAACACTCCGTCGACAAGGCCATGGAAGTCAGGAATACACGCTATCAGCTCTGGACGATCCGCATGTCGTGCTCATCGGTCGGAGAGAATTCAAATGTGAGCTTCTAGGAGTTTTCTTCGCCAGAAAGTACCCCCCCTTGGATCCTCTATGGGGGAGAATATAAAAGAAGAGAAGGGGCTAAGGAGAGAGGCAGCTACGAGAGTTTTGAGGAGAGACTATGGGGCTTTGCTGTGGTTCGACAGAGAGCTTGCAAAAATAGTAGGAAAGAAGAGGGAGAAGAAGAGAGGTGAGGGTGAGAAGAGAGCTTGGGGAGGGAAGAGATTGTGCTCTGTCCCCCTCTCTGTGAGTGCGTTCCCCTCTTTCTTCCCCCTTTGTATCTTCTTGCTTTTTGGGGTAGATCCCTTGCTATATTCCAATCTTCCCCATGTTTGTGGATGAATAAGAGAGTTCCATTCTTGCAAACACTCATCCTGTCTCGTGGATCATTACCCATGAGTTGTGGTGGCTCTTGTAGGCTAGCCCTCGAGTTCTCCACACTCACATATGGGTTATCAGACCGCCGTGAGGCCACTCTGACTTTTGAGGATCACCCCGGAATACTCCGTTCAGTGATCTTCTATTATCTCTGGTTTAGATGCTTGCATAGGTCCGTGATTAGATCACTTCGATCTATTTCTCCTTAGGTCTAGAATTGAGTCCATTCCGCTACGTATTAATTTCTAAATTGGGGAAATAGATCAATCTGCTGGGACTGGCATAATCAGCAATAGATTTTGATTTGGGTAAAATTTTTAAAAGGGTGATTCATTCACCCCCCTCTGAATCCGTAGCACCATGTCCCAACACGGTCAACACTCCTTCGTGCCCGGATCGGGTCACGGGATGGGTCACGTACGATCTCTCACAGCAATGATGTTATTTGAATGGGCTAGAATTCCTAACTCATGCAAGCACGGCATTCAAACATATACGGAATGAGCAAAGCTATGAGAGAGGAGCGAAAACATACCACCACGCTCGGGGTGTGGGGAAGACCTTCCCGGCCAAGAATCATAACTCCCAGTACTGTAAATGTGAACAATTACAGTAATAAAATTACAGCCCACTCTACGCAGGGAGGTAAAAGGTTACAATAGTGATCTAGGAGCGCTGATCTTGGGTTGACAGGTGACACGTCCATGAAGTGCTAGGGACGGCGACGGATTGCCAGTTCGGTTCAGTTCTGCCCGGGCTTGCAGGACAGCAAGCGGGTGCAGCTACTGAGATGGAGATGTCCGGATGTCTCCTGACTGCAGTAGCTAGCTGTGACGTTGCTGGAGTGTCCCTGGTCGATCCCAGGGAGCGACGGACGTTGGATCAGAGCTGGGATATTTATTGGGATTTAACTCCCAACACTATCCCACAATCCTATCTTGGGACAAACCTGCGCGACCTGATGAAATCAGCTTATGTGCCCAGATCCAACGTCGGATTGGAGCGAGGCTGGCACCGTTGTGAAGAGGACTCGAAAAGCTATGACATATGTGAAATCCAAGACCATCCAATAGCCTGATCTTCCAAGAAAACTATACAACAGGGTGTCATGTTCTGGCAAGGGTGTAGGGTAGGCTGGGATCTGCCTGAAGAAGGGGTTTGACCTGGGGTCAAATGGTAGATCTGGGTGAAGGTATTAATTTGGGTGAGAGTGGATGACATGGTGATCAAGAACACCAAATTTGGTGGTGATTAGGGATGGTTTTGGGGGTGGAAAAATTCGTAGATCAGGTGGCTGTCTCATAGATGTGCACACAAGCAGACTGTGAAGGGCTCCCATTTTGCTATTCACCCAGGCACCACCAAGATGTATCAGAATTTGAAATAGCAGTTCTGGTGGCCAGGCATGAAGCGAGATGTGGCTGTGTTTGTTTCTAAGTGCTTGACTTGTCAACAGGTTAAAGATGAACATCAAAAGCCAGGTGGATTGCTTCAGCTATTAGAAATTCCAATGTGGAAATGGGATCACGTCACGATAGATTTTGTGGTGGGTTTGCCTCAGACTTCGCAGGGTTTTGATGGTATCTGGCTGTTGGTTGATAGATTAACGTAAACAGCTAGATTGTTGTCGATTAAAGTTGCTTGGAGTGTGCATAGATTGGCCAAGTTGTACATGGAAAAAATTGTGCCACTACATGGAATTCCCGTCTCACTTGTGTCAGATTGTGACCCACGTTTTACCTCTGGCTTCTAGCATAGTTTCCAGAAGGCGTTGGGCACTGAGTTAGTATTCAGTTCAGCGTATCATCCGCAGTTAGATGGTCAGTCAGAGAGGACTATTCAGACTTTAGAGGATAAGCTGAGATCTTGTTGCCTTGACTGGCAGGGTTCGTGGAGTCACCACTTGCCACTAGTTGAGTTTGCTTATAATAACAGTTTTCACTCCAACATTGGCATGGCTCCTTACGAAGCACTTTATGATCGTCCTTATCGTACTCCCTTGAACTGGTTTGATGCCGGTGACAGATTTTGACAGGACCTGACATAGTGCAACAGTGTGCAGATGTGGTTCGTCTGATCAGGCAGAGATTGTTGACAGCTCAGAGTCGATAGAAAAGCTATGCAGATCAACGCAGACGTCCACTTCAATTTGAGCCAGGAGATATGGTGTTTGTCAAAATATCTCCGATGAAAGGTGTTTCCAGGTTTGGGAAGAGTGGAAAGCTTAGTCCGCGGTACATCGGTCCGTTCACTAGTGTGGAACGTATGGGCCAGGTAGCTTATCGACTTTAGTTACCAGCGGTGATGCAAGCTGTTCACGATGTATTCCACGTCTCTCAGTTGAAGAAATATGTTTCTGATCCATCCCACGTTCTAGATGATTCTGTTTGGCCAGAAGTGACTACCGATCTTTCTACACCAGAGTTTCCACTTAGAATTGAAGGCCATCGTGAGCAACGGCTGAGAAATAAGGTTATCCCTCTGGTAAAGGTTCTCTGCCAGCATCACTCCTATCGAACGACCGGACAACCCCTGGGGAATTCAAAACAAAAACGGCCCTTTTCCCCTCCCGCTCTCCACCGTAACCGACGGAGGGGAGGTGAAGAAAATGGCCATGACCGAAGGCCCCCACTGCCCCCCACTCTCCCATTCTCTCCCTCTCATCTCCCACCCTCAATCTCTCCCTCTCTCCCTCTCTCTCAAGCGATGAGGACGAAGAGCCAAGCCCGCCGTCCGCCACGATCGTTCGGGGAAGAGGAAGCGCCGTCGTCGTCGACGACGATGGAGGAGGGCTCACCGTCGGCCGCTGCCACCATCCCCACCGTGGAGGGGGAAGTGTCGGCCTCGCCCGTGGCCGTGGAGGAGGGAGGCACGCCGCCGGCAGAGGGGGAAGTCACCGTTCCGTCGACGTCCGAACGGGTGGCTCGGGACCCCGAGGTAGGCCGAAACCCATCCCCGTTATTTCTATATATTTTTTTTGATCTTAAGCATGATAAGGGGGGTAGGAGCAAGCTAAGAGGCCGATTGGGGCACCACGGTGGTGTTCCCGCCGGTGGGGGAGGCCACCGCCATCGTCGGGGAAGACGACGGTTGTGCGATTCTCAGGAAACCACACAAACCAGGACATGCGGCCCTCATCGGGCCGCACAAACCATATGCGGCCCAGGGTTGGCCACACAAACACTGAAAACAGAGATAAGAAGTGCGGACCATAGATGGCCGCACAAAGACATGCGGCCTACATCAGGCTACACAAATAGTTGTGCGGTCCAGGGGGACCGTACAAAGCCAACGAACCGACATAGGACGGGCGGTCCATTGTGGGCCGTCCAACCCTAGTGCGGCCCAGGAGTGGCCACACAACCCCTAGCAAACAGCAAACAAATGCGGTCCATATAGGACTGTACAAACCTCATGCGGTCCATAACTGGCCGCCCAACCGTAGGAAACTTTACTTTTTTCTTTTTTGGTTTTTATTGTTATCATTATTACCATTATTACTCTCCTCTTATTAAATGGATAAATAAATGTAGGGGAAGCGCAGGACGCGCATCTCCTGGTTGTAGGTCCGAGCAGTGTACCTAGCACTGCCGGACTTCTAGTGGGAGCTGCTAGCTGCCATGGGGTTCGCCCCATTCCTGAGCATGGAGGTGTGTCGCTTCGACACACCTCTGCTCTACGCTCTGCATCGACCCGTCTTCACCACTTTACTCGAAGTTCAATCTTTTCAAGTGTGTGAGTTCGGTATACTATAAATTTGATAAGCGGGCGTATTAACGACGTGCGTTCTTCGCTCAGTCAAGCTACTATTTTGATTTTGGGTTGCACAGCATGAGTTTTGTTTGATTCTGGTGCATCACATTCATTTATCTCAGAGGATTTTGCGCTGAGTGTTGAGGACCCAGTCTCCTAGATGTCTTATGATTTGATGGTTGAGTTACAGTCTGGTGACTTCATGGTCACTTTGTTTTGCTTTGAGAAGATTCAGGTCTGGATCAAAGGGCCGAGTTTGCCAGGTAGGTTGTATGCGTTGCATCTTCGAGACTATGATGTGATTTTGGGGATGGATTGGCTCGAGGCCCATGGAGCGGTGATGGATTGTCGAACGAAGAGGATCTACTTTTAGCATCCTCATAGGTTGACCTTCTACTTCCAAGGTATCCGCTCTACCTCTCCTCGTTTCCTCATTTCTACTATTCGAGCCTATCATTTGCTTGATTCTAGTTGTTAGGATTTTCTTGCTTCTATGGTCTTGGTAGACCAGCCATGTCCGGATGTGGAGGGCATTCCAGTGGTGTGCGAGTTTCCTGATGTGTTTCCCGAGGATTTGCCTAGGTTGCCTCCCCAGCGGGAGATCGATTTTATGATCGAGGTTGTGCCTGGTATGGGACCATTGGCGAAGGCTCCCTACCATATGGCTCCCACTGAGTTGAGAGAATTGAGGGCACAGTTGTACGAGTTACTGTCCAAGGGGTATATTCGTCCCAGCTTTTCCCCTTGGGGTGCACCAGCCATCTTCGTCAAGAAGAAGGATGGTAGTCTGAGGTTGTGCATTGACTACCGGCAGCTGAATGAAGTGACCATTAAGAACAAGTATCCATTGCCTCGGATTGATGATTTGTTCGACCAACTTCAGTCTGCTCGAGTATTCTCACGGATTGATTTGCAGTCTGGTTACTATCAGCTGAGGATTCGCGAGTCTGATGTGGAGAAGACAGCGTTCAGTATGAGGTACGGGCATTATGAGTTCTTGGTGATGCCGTTTGGGCTCACTAATGCCCCTGCAACCTTCATGGACTTGATGCAGAGGGTGTTCCGTCCCTATTTGGACCAGTTCGTGGTCGTGTTTGTGGATGACATCCTTGGGTTGGCCTCGATCCCACGCTGGGTCACCAGGAAGCCCAGGAATTTCCTGGACTTTACTCCGAAGGCACACTTGGTAGGGTTAAGCTTCATATTGTACCTCAGGAGAGTGTCGAAGGTCTCAACTAAGGTGGCAAAGTGGTCCTCGGCCTTGGGGGTCTTGACGAGCATGTCATCAATGTAGGCCTCGACATTTCGGCCGAGCTTTCCATCGAACATATGGTTGACTAGCCTCTGGTACGTGGCTCCGGCATTCTTTAGCCCGAAGGGCATTCGGGTGTAGTAGTGTACATCGAGGTCGGTGATGAAGGCTATCTTCTCGACATCTTTCGGGTCCATTCTGATTTGGTGGTAACCTGAATAGGCATCCAGGAAGCTAAGTATCTCATTGCCCAAGGTTGAATCAACCAGTTTGTCGATGCTCGGCAACGGGTAGCAGTCCTTCGAAGTAGCCTTGTTCAAGTCAGTGAAGTCCACACACATCCTCCATTTTCCTGAGGCTTTAGGCACCAGGACGACGTTAGCCAGTCACGTCTGGTATAGGACTGATCTAAAGAGACTAGTTTTCCATCCCTTGGTGACTTGCTCCTTGATGATCGTCTGCTTTTCTGGCGCTTGCTTCATTCTGCGTTGTTGTACGGGCTTCACGGTCGGGTCGAGGTTGAGCTTATGCATTACCATTTCCCCCGGCATCCCGTGGAGCTGATCATCAGACCATGCAAAGACTCGGATGTACCCGGAAAAGAACTCTTTGTATTATTGTTGAACCTCAGATGGCAGGTCGGCTCCAATCTTTACTCCTAGGGTCGGGTCATCGTTTAGAAAAACCGTTAGCAACTCACCGCCGGGCTTAGATGTTGTAGGTTTTTCCTCAATTTCTCAGGGGCCCTTATTTTTCCCGTCCAGCCTCGTGGCTTCAACAAAAATATTGTAGCACCTTCTGGCCAATGCCTCGTTGTCCCGGACTTCCCCCACCCCATGCTCAGTGGGGAACTTCATTTTTTGGTGATAGGTAGAGGGCACCGCTTTCATTCGGCTAAGGATTCCCTGGCCGGAGATTGCATTGTATGCCATCATACCTTTGATCACTATGAAGTTCACCATAACCGTAACGATTTTAGGGGGGGTGCTGAGAGTAACTGGCAGGCTCAGGGCTCCCTCGGGATAAGTGGCCTGGCCATTGAAACTGCAAAGGGGGTTTGGATTGGGTGGAGTTTAGACGGATTCTCCCCCATCTTAAGAAAACATTCGTAAGATAATACATTAGGGGCACTACCATTGTCAATAAGAATCCTATCTACGTTACAATGATTTATTGTAGTCGATACAACCAGGGCGTCATTATGCGGGGTGGTCAGCCCTTCAAGGTCTTGGTCTGAAAAGATGATGACCTGTGGCTCACTTGGGGGGCCTTCGGGGGCTCGACAGCTCATCTCACCCGTTCCACATGACGCTTCCTTCCTCGGCTACTATCTCCCCCTGATGCATCTCCTCCAGTGATGATGTTGATGTGTACCTCGTGGGGGGTGTTGTCAATCTCTTCTAGAGCGCCTCGGTCTTCCTTATGCCCGGCAATGAATCAGGATTGGTGTCCCTGGCAGATGAGGCACTCGATCTCATCTTGGAGCTGGTGGCAATCGCCGGTATGATGCCCGTGATCGCTATGGAACAGGCAGTGCTTGCTGCGATTACGGCTGTTCGACTTCATGGACTCGGGTTGGCGGAGGAGGCCTGAGCCCTTGATGTCTTTGTAGATTTTGTACACTGGAGTGGGTAATGGGGTGTACCGCTCACACCTCCGGGACGGCTCTTTGTGCTCCCTGTCTCAGTTCTGCCTCTTCCCTGGGCCCGAGCTTGGATCGAACGCCCGCTTCTTGTCCCCCTCCCGACCCGAGCCAGTTGTGCCTCGGCACGCACTGAGAACCTCTTCGCACTTGGCATGGCGTAAAGCCAGAGTCACTAGCTCGGCAATGGTCGAGAGAGGGTGAAGGACAAGTTCACGGCAGAGGTTCTCACCTTGGGTGCCTCCGGTCAGTGCTGTTGTGGCTGAGGCAACATCCAGGCAGGGGACTCGCAGGGCTTCTGACTTAAATCAGTTGATATAAGCCTGAAGGCTCTCCCCTTGCACCTGTTTGAGAGCCAACAGCCCTGCTACTGACCTTGGGGGGCCATTGTCGGTGAAACTCTCCTTGAACACTCGCCCGAATTGCTTGAAGTCTTGAATGGATCCGGGGGTGAGGGCCCGGAACCTCGCTTGGGCGCCTTGGACCAGGGTGGTCATGAAGGCTCTGCACTTGATGGCGTCGGACATCCCGTGTAGGGTCATCAGAGCGTCAAAGCTATTGAAGTGGTCGGCCGGGTCGCCCTGGCCGTCATAAGACTTAAAGGTCAGAATAGAGATTCTGGGAGAAATCTCTGCCTTAAGGATGCAGTCAGAGAACGGGGATTTCTCCTCCTCCTCTGCTGAAGGGGTCTTCTGCAGGGCCCGTAGGGCGCCCTCATGCTCTGCGAAGCACCTCTCAAACTCTCGCAGTCAGAGGGATAACTCTGGTTGTCGCAGCACTGAAGGGCTATTCGGGCGTGCTGACAGGTGGTCCTGATGTTCCCCGGGGATTTCAGTCTCTGGTTGCAGATGGCGCCCCACATGTTTTGCCCTTCTTGGTGTGGAGGAGGCCTCTTGCTCTGGAGGATGGGCTTGCGAAGGTCCTCCTGACCTGTTACGGATGAGTCACTGCCCTTGGAGGGTAAAGCGGCCTCCGGCAGTTTGCTGGGACGCATTGTCGCAGGGGGGGCTTACCTGGGGGACGCGCGATCTCTCCTCCCTGGCCACCTGAGTCCTCAGGAGTTCCACGAGGATGTCTAGTTTGGCGTTGAGGGTTTAGAAAGTGTCAGTGTTCCCAGTGGGTGGTAGCCCCACGGTCGTGGGTAGAGGTGGCTCGTCGGTTGGGGTGCTGGCGTTAGAGGGGGGATTCTGCGTGGCCTGAGAGGGGGCCTCTCCCACTGGCCCTACGGCCTTGCCCTTATCGCCAGCGGACCGCCTCCCTATACTCTTTGGCACCATACTGGCTATTTGATCGTTTCCCACAGATGGCGTCAGATGAAGAGGGTCGATCTCGCGTTGGTCCTGAGTTGGAGGAAGTGATCACCGCGTTGAGACCTGTAAGGAAGGGAAATAGATCAGGGTGCCCAGGGATGGTTCCCTAGGGAAAAACCCTCCGATGCCTAAGTCCGTAGAGTAGTGGTGGAAGCTGTGAGGGGAGGAGGAAGAGGTTGCACGAGATTCCTCTCCACCAAGATGGTGAGGAAGTTCCTGCTCAGGGAGTTTAGGCGTGTTCTGCCTTACCTTTCGCCGGAGGGAGTCCCAGGTATAAATAGTGCGCCAGCTTCATGAGTCCCGTAAGCGGAGGCTGCATACTGCTACCTCTGTTATCCGTGTTAGGCATAATTCTTATCTAACGGTTGCATTGTTATTACGAGTGAGATCAGAAAGATCAAGAGAACCGTTATAATCTCCTGTCCAAACTGGGTAATCAAGTAGTATATTTTAATTTCATTGTGTTCAATTAAGAAAGTTTTTAAAATCTGCCATCTCGACAAAGGGGACAATTCAACCCCCCTTCTTGTCCGCCATCTCTCTCTGGGCCAACAATTGACTTTCTCCTCTCTTTTTGCGAAGTGGCCATCTTCTTCTTCGTGATTGTCTTCAGGTGAAGTAAGGAGGATGACTATGACGACGATGACTTTGGCAGTTGCTGAGGCATTCATGTTGCTTCGGTGTAGAAGAATGGACGGCGATGGGGCTGGCCGAGGCTTCATTATTTCTGGAACGCCACCATACTCGAAGGATAGCTAGCCCCTACTGCATAGAGACACAGTGTGGAAACGGTGTGGAAGGTACTGTTCGACGAAATCCAAACTGATCGATTCGGATTGTGCCAGGCACTGGGAAGTCGACATCAGTGCTTCATCCTCCTCCGAGTATCTCCCCACTTCCATCCCCAAGGGAGTGTTCCACACTTTCTCTCTCTTCTCTTGATACTATCTCTTCCAAACTTATCGAGTAGACAAAGTCAACCATTCCATTATCCGAGCCAGTTTCCACATTGGGTGGAGTCAGTGGCTCGGCTTGGAGCTGCCAACCTCATCCGCACCGAGTAATCAGTTCGTGTTGTATCAATTTTTTTTTTGCATATTGTACTAGCTATGGCCTATCTGATGTACCAAGATGTTGATGCAATAAAAAGGAGAGTTATTATCGTAATCTGTCTCTTACATGTATGGGAAGCAGCTTAAAAATATAATTTTCACAGTGTTGTCGTGTTGCAAGTCTGAGGGATGGACATTCCTTCCATGGTAGATAATCGGTACACTCCTTTTTAGAGTTCTCGACCACTCAGTAGGGGCCTTCCCAATTAGGGGCCAGCTTTCCCACCACCTCTAGTGGTCGAGTGTAACAACCCGGGATCCGAATACCATGAAAGGCCCGATAATAAGAATCTCGAACCGCCACCCACAAGTCCAAAGACTCATAATGGTTAAAGGGATGGTGTGGAAATATACGAGGATCTAAAATAATTGTAGAATTTAAATCATAACATAATCATAGGACTTGAGACATGTGGAAGAAGAGTAAATATTGCATGATTAATATTGTTATATATAAGGGGGCTTAGTGTAATTTTTTACATATTCACAATCTTTACCAAAGTTTATCATTTTTGAAGAGTGCTCCCTTTTCACGCCCTCATCGCTCCTACCTCTCTCTTCTGCGCATGCCGACAGACCTGCGCCTCCGTCACCGGAGCTTGCCCATGCTGCCACCATCGCCATCCCGTCACCCCTCACCGTGGCCGCCACCTACTCCGTTTGCTGCACCACCGACCGCACACTGCCACTCATGGTAGTTCTTCACGCGGGCACGAAGTCCCTTCACGCCAACGGCCTCCTCAATGCGGCCAAGCCGCCTTCGCACCAGCAGCTCTCTCCCGTCCGCCGAGCCCCTGCTCCCCATGCACACCACTGCTGGTAGCCACCGCCAGTGCCACCTTCCCCATTCGCGACAACAGGACACGTCCGGCAACTCCCCCTTCCATCCTCTCCCATGCACGCACACAACTCCCACACACTAGCGTCGCCTCCCTGTTCTACCCACCATGGTCTCCACTCCCCTTCGCCTGCACTCTCCCCCTCTGCCGCGTCTCTCTCTCTAACTCCCCCATGTACACCGACAGACACCACTAATGCACTGCCATTCCCTTCCCACCGCTCCATCGCACCGTCCGCACTATGCCACCCTCGCCGTCCGCGGCCTTGCTCCCCTCTTCCTACACACACACGTCCGCACCACGTCAACACCAGTGCAGCAACCCCACCTCTCCCGTCGTGGCCGGCAATGCTCCCACCTCTGCTTGCATTCACTTAGCACCCTTGCCGCTCTCCTTCTCTCTCTCTTGTCATCTCCCTCACTCCCTCTCCTCTTCACACAACTCCCTTCTCACCTCCCTCTCTCTCTATCTCACCAGCAACCTTCACACCTTCACTCCCTTTCTCACCCTCGCGCACACATACTCTTCACAGCACCGTAGTTCACCTTACTGCCAACACCACACCCCTTGCATGCCTTTCCCCACTAAACCTCTCACCTCGTCATCGTCCGCTATGGAGCCCCGCCAATGCACACAGTCCCCCCATCTCCCATGCATGAGTGTTTTCGGCTCCCCTCCGTATGCCACTCCCCACCGCGGCACCACCCTGTAAACCCAATAAACTGAACAAACAAATGGACAGACGAATAAATAAATAATTAAAATAATTGCCCTAAATAGTACGTCCACAAGTCTGGCACACTTGATGGGACAGAACTTCCCTTCATCTCTTCGCCCTATGGCCTCTTCTTGAAAATCTAAACTATTTCACTTACAATTGCAGGTTATACCTTTACGCCTACAATGGCTATTTCATTCGGACATCACAATCCACACCAAGGAAGGCTACTTGGCGGTTCCGTTGCAGTTTGGGAGCTTCACTCCTGTGGTGGGCTTCCCCAACTTCTTGAGAGTAGCCTTTGTCAACCTTCTGAAGATCGAGGGGCCCAAGCCCATCGAAGACCACATTCCCATCATGGGAACCTCTACTGTTAAACCTGTAGCTATCGGATCATTGGCGACTGCTACTCGCCGCGGGTCAGTGAAGACCCTGGGCTGCTTTGTCCACCATGTCCGTTTCAACGTGGACCCTACCGACAAGGAATCAGTGTCCCGCCATAGAAGGAACTGGAGGAATGCTGCTGCTGCTACCCACAGGGGCCGAATCTCCAACACTGGCAAGTCAGTCCTAAACGGAGGCATCCGGGTCCACCTTAATTGCCAGAGAGCCGACATGATTCCCGACCGAATGGCGCCAAATGTCCTGGTGCGCAACTCTTTCCAAGCACTAGTGAGAATGGAAAACAAGAATGCTGGAGCGGCCCGTCGACCGAAGAATGAGCCGACCCTCAGGCCATTCAAGACCAAGCAAATTTGGGTACCCAAGCCCACTCGAGTCCTGATGTCAACTCGGTCGGGACCTGTTGAGGCCAACAAGCCCAAGAAGGAAAGAATGAAGAAAGACAAGATGCCAGTGGGGGCGTCTCGCAAGCCACTTGTCCAAGTCTACATACGATAGGAGAATACTTCTTTACATGTTGAGAATCGCGGTGGGATCGCCAAGAGGGATCGGCTCGCCTATGGGCCCCCAGCACAAGTAAGGGTGCCACCACCCACGGATTATGTAATGCCCGTGTTTTAGTGGATCCGTAGTGGTCCGGGTTTAGAATTTATCCCGTGATTTTAGGAAATTTTTATGAATTTTTAGGCTATTTTTGGGCATTTAAATGAATTAGTTAAAGTATTAATGTAATTAAAATGGGCATTTTGACAATTTTGGTTTTAAAAAGGTTTCTCAAGTTCCCATTTCAGGGGAGGGTGGTAAAAGTTAAAAGCTTGTCTTCAGCCCAGTCAGTAAAGGCCATCTCAGAAAAGATCTTGCCCACATTATGGCCCAGCAGTCGGCCCGTTATATCTGTATTGGATCTGGACTTCACATGGGCTTACGCACCCCGCAAGCCCGTCACTATGCTTGTTAATGTTAAAGAGAAGCCCAAGATCCGAGATTCAAAAGGCTGGTCTATTATTCTGAAATTAGGCTATCAACCAGGGAGAGGCCTCGGAGCACAACTTCAGAGGCGCACCAAGCCAGTGCCCAAGGGTAGAAAAATGAATAGACGGGGTCTCGGCTACCGAGAGTCCGCACTATCTATGATGGGCGATTCTGGCCCACTTACATGGGATTACCGTCAACATTTTGTTAAGGGCCCTCTCCAGCCAGGCACAATAAAACCACAGTCAGCTCGGTTAGAACAAAGAAATGCGGCATATGTAGTTGCCGATCTGCCCCAGGTGCTGAAGGGGCCAGTTGATGACATGATGGATCTTAGCTGGGCGTTTGCTAGATTATTCAAGGAACCAGTCGTTGATCCGAAAAGTAGTCAGGAGGTCCAACTCATGCAGTGGTGGCCGAAGAAGCCAGTTGGTCATTCCCAAGGGCAGGTAAGCTCGCCCGATCTTTCTATCTTATCTCCTTCCCGTATCAGAATTCTTCTCCAACAGCTCAGTTTTATTCCTCGGTCGCCACCTCTGTTGGTTGACCCTTCCATATTCCGATCCCCTTTTCTCCAAAAGTAGCCGATTGAATTTCTGGTCATTGATTGTCCATGCGGGCACTACTTGCCCATTGATCTTACATCTAGGTGGTCCCCTGATGACCCCGCCAATCTCTCGGGTATGTGGTTCCAATCCACTAACCCGTTCTTTGATGCAATCTTCCATTCTCTCTATCCTAAGGCACTACCTCCTCCTCCTTCTTCTCCGCCATCTTGCTGCATGATCTCTACCGATCTCCAAAAAAATGTCAATTTTAAAATGGAGATCTTGGTGGAAGATTACGCCATCTTTGATCCATCAGTTTCTCAGGGACACGAGACCCATGCTTCTCCCCTCCTAATAGATTTGCTTTCCTCTAGGTTAGATGTAGGGTCTGTCGAGTCTAGGGAAGTAGGGTCTAGGTCTAGAGAAGTAGCCCCTGTTTGAGAACCCACCTCCCCACCTCCTGCAACGCTAGCCCTCCCAACGGCCCAAAACAGAGCCTCGAGTTCTGCCCCCCTGGCACCAACTGTGAATGTGAAATAAGGCCGCCATGGCCCTCCCACCATGAGCCCTACTACACCCTTTGATCAACCATCCTCACCCCTGCACCTCTCTTCCTGCTCCCCTCCCTGCCGTCAACTCCGCCAGGAACAAACCCCACCATCCCTCCCATTCCCAACCCACCATGCAGAAGCCATCACCAGTCGCTGTCTCGTATTCCCACTATTGCAACCTAACTGGCTTGGCATCGCTAGTATACATCACCCACCGACGTCGTCCTCCATGCTCCTTTTCCTCTGCTAGCGGCTATCCACCACACCCCTTGTGCAGCGGCTATCGGTCGACGTCCCTAGATGCATGGAGGAGGGCCACTAGCCCGAGCACGCCGACAACGCTCCAGCAGTCGAGCAGCTCGCCATGGCTGTCTCCTTGTTCCCATTTACGCAGTACGCACCCATCAACCCTCGCTCGAGCATGTCGCGACCCCACCACTATCTCCGGCGAGTAGTCTACCGCGGCCAGCATGCTGCCATCATCTCCAGGAGCCCTGCCCCACCAGTCCTCGCCAGCGATGTCCCTCTCTATCTCCAGCATCACCACCGCGAGCTCTTTTGCCAGATCGCCGCTCTGAGCACACCGGCATCTTCCACTGCTCACAACCGTGGCAACCCAATCGGCGTCGATGCTCACATCCGAGCACGACGGACCCCCCTCCAGCACATCATCGTCCTCGGTGAAGCAGCTGCCAAGGACACACGCTATTTCCCCATTGCCTCTAGGCCATCATCCTCCATCGACGAGCAAGCCGCCATAACCCCGCCGCGGTAGGGCTCCTCCTCGTTGAGCATGACTGTCTGCCATGAATCCGTGATGTGACACCACCTTGGGGGTGGTAGCCACAAGATCGAAGATCCCTCGGACCTAGTAAGCAAGCAATGGGTAGATCGGTGACTTCACTCAAGCGGACTCACCCGCTAAGTGCACTCTCATATCCGTAGGTAACCCGGTGATGGTGGAGAGGGTCCGGGACAGAACCTCGCTGTTTCAAGGGTTGGCTAGCCTAAAATTGAACCCCTAAGGGTCTAGGATACCCAACTCCGTGGGCAGCCGGAATAATCATGAGATAATTATTCATCATAAGATGATGAATTAATTATTTAAGTCATGAGATGAATAAATAATTAATTCCATGTTAATCCATAATATGAAAAAGCTAAGAAGGAGTTCGTAAGCTTATTGGGCCTAAAACTAGATTGGCACTGGGCCTAGAGGGTCACACATATTAGGGTTATGGACGTGGAAGTATATTTACAATATTAGACTGCTAATGGTTTTTGTGAAAGGCTGAGAAGTCTATAAATAGTTGCGATGGGAAAACCCTGGGCTAGGCATCCAGGGTTTCTCGGGCCACCCTCTCTCTCTCTCCTCCTAGGGAGGGCAGCCCCTTTCTTTCTCCTCTATCTTCTCCCTCTCATGTTGCATAGGAGATCGTTCGTGGGGGCATTGCGATGAGGAGATTCCATTGTTCATGCCCGTTTGGATATCGCTAGAGGCAGTGCACTTGCACGGTTAATTACGGCAATGAGGGATTGTTTCCACGTTGTTGTGATCTGAGTATCGCAGAGGTAAAATCGAATCCCGTAGTTGTAGATAATCATCGGGAATCACGTCAGAGCGATCAACTCAGTCGGGTTAAAATTTTAATTTCTATTTTCATTATGTTCTTCGTGATCCCGACCTAGATCCTTACACCCCACACACACGCGCGCTGATACATGCAGCACACACAGGGAGAAGACCCACACGCTAATACATAGCTTACATGAGGAATAAACTCCTACCGAGGACACAGTCCTCACGGTGCTATACACAATAGCACATGGGGACGCCGCCCCCACACACTTTGCCATACCCAGTAGCACACAGGGACAAGCCCCCCGGGAACGTGCCTCATGGAAACTAATATACAGCTCACCATAAGGAGCAAGGTCCTCATGATGACACAGTCCTCACACTACAAAACTACAGCAATACATGGGGACAAACCCCAAAAAGAAAAAAAAATGAAGAAACAAGCACGCTGCAAATGCAACAAACCGTGGGGACAACTCCGCACAGACACACATAGCTATAGACCAACCAAAACCACTTCCAGTCTCTACAGCAGTGCACCGGACGCACTGTTGTCCATACAGTACAACAAACTGAAAACAAATTCAAAATTACAAGAGGAAATAGAAAAAGAAATGAGGAAAAATAGATGTAGCTTCAAAACAAGTTCATGAATCTCTTTTCGCAGTGTCCCCGGGGGGGGGAGATTTGTTAAGTGTGAAGCCCGAACTCGCCATCATGCTCCCTGGCACGTGGATCGACCTATGCGGTCAAGTCGCGGGGATAAGCTTGTTACAAGAGGGAGGGCGCGCCGGTTATGGCCACGCCGTTATAAGAGTTGCAAAGGGTCATGCCGGGATAGGGTGCTACAGAAATCGCACCGAATTAGGGTGCTATAGGGGAAGGGCATGCCGTATTAGAATGCTACCAGAACTGCGCCAGATTAGGATGCTCAATGGAGGGCGTGCCGGGGAAGGTAGTGAGGAGGAGCGCGCCGTAGTGGAATGGGCAAAGTAGAAGCGCACTGGATTAAGTGTTGCAAAGGAGGGCACTTGCAAGTACAAGTGCGTGCCAGTTATGGAGTGAACAAGTGGGATGGGGTTTCAAGAGGAGGGTTTAAACAGCGTGGTGGAACAGTTACCGCGCCGTATTAACCCGCACCGAGACAAACTCCCCCAAGGGTTTTATTATGCTCTGTTTACTGTGTTTCTTTTTCTTTCACCCGTAGGTTGATTCGAGGGTTGATTTGTTCGTTCTATTGATGGATCAAGCTGGTAATGGAGAGATTTTAAGAGTTTTAATCATTTATTAAGATGAATAGCATGATTGTTCAATTGTTTTATTCAAGCAGTCTACCCACAGAGGCCTCAGTTTGCTCTTCATTAGTTCAATTCGTTAACTTGTCGTTGTGCATTCTTAGCCCTGGCGAAAATCGGACAACATCTCCCCCAGACCGGGATCTGCCAGAGAGAAGCGAAAGTCACCACATGGATTACTCCCGGGTATACTCTCAAAATGCGGAGCGGCCTCACAACGGTCCGTTCACCCAAGTGTGAGTGTGGAACGCTCGAAGGCCAGCCTACAAGAGTGACCACAACTCACGGGTGATGATTCTTCGAAGCGAGACAAGTGTTTGCCACGGCAAGGCCAGAAATATCCATCCATTGGCGGGTACCTTTGAGGGTCATGCCATAGAGAGGCAAGCCTCAAGGGCCCCGGATGACTGGCGGATGGAGAGCGAGAAAGGGGAGCAAGGGTCGAAACAAAGAAGACTAAGCTTGCAAAAGGTTTTTTTTCTTTTATTCATCCACACCGACGGGGAAGGAGTCTTGATACAGAGAAGATGGAAACGGGATTTTATTACCACTTTTATGAAGTTAAAATAGTTTGGGGTTAGTCTAGAGAAAGAATATGTTGATAAATCTGAAAGTCAAGGGGCAAAACAACTAGCAGAAGAAGAAACCCATGTAGAAGAAATCCAGTCTGTAGATGAAGAGGATCAACATCCAGTGATAGAGAGTCATTAAGTAGAAGAAATAAACTCTGAATCTGAAGGATATCAACTAGAAGAATAAGTTGGATAACAATCAGAACAGTAGCAGACTGATAAAGATCTGAATTGGAAAAGGAACAAGTTGAAAGTCAGCCAGACCAGTTTCAAATAGTATCAGGGGAGGATCAGCCCCCACTGTATGAGCAAGTAGAAGTGGAAGTTCAGCCAGACCAAGAAGCTCAACCGACATTGGAACAATCTGTTCCAGAGCTCCAGGAAAAGCATATTTCAGAAAAAGTTGAGGAAGAAGGTGAAACTGATGAGCAGGGAGATGCAAATGAAGAATTGGATGAAGATGAAGAGTCAGGTCATGAGGAACAGTATCATGAAGAAATGCAAGCCGATGCTGAAGAGGTTCATGAGGAGCAACAACATGAAGACAATGAAAGAGAAGTAGAGCTGCAGCAACAGCTTCACGAACTTGAGGGACAACATTTGTCTGATGAGCAGGTTATGCAGTAGTTGGACCAGCATATTGATAATCTCATTGAGCAAATTGAGCAGCAGTAGCAACAATTGTTTGAGGAGCAACCTGAACAGCAGAGAATGGAACAGCCAGAGGAAGTAGTACCTCAGGAAAATCAGGAAGTTGAGGCTGAAATTCCACAGGAGGAGTTCACAGGTCCAGCCCCTTTCTATGGACCCCATCAAGGGCCTGTAATGGCTTTGGGGATTCAACCTCCATTGTCACCTGAAGAGCCATTTATTCCACCTGAATTCCAAGCTTCCAGCTCAGCTGCACCAGGAACTGGACCTCAAAGCTGCAGAAATGAATCCTAGATTGGTAAGTCTGCTAATGGGTCATTTCAGGATTATGAATGCTCAATTTATGCATCTAAATTGAGCAGTTCAACAGTTAGATGCCAGAATGCTACATGTGGAGCAGACAGTAAATAGCCAATGGGAGAAATTTGTCTATGACAAATACAAGTCAGATGAGAGACTGCACAATTTTATGGACTCCCTACTGCAAGTAGAATTGTAAGATAGGGAAACGGGTCAGAGGTGCCCAGGGATGGTTCCCTGGGGAAAAACACTCTGATGCCTAAGTCAGTAGAGCCTTGATGCGAGGAGTAGGAAGAGTTGAGGGCGCGAGATTCCTCTCCACCAAGTGGTGAAGTGGTTCTTGCTCAGGGAGTTTAGGCTTAGTTTTGCCTTACCTTTCATCGGAGGGTTTCCCAAGTTTAAATAGTGCGCTAGCTGCATGAGTCCTGCGAGCGGAGGAGTTTCAGGAGGGAGTTACGTCCTCGATGTGGGCACTTTATGATCTAAGGACTCTTGGTCTCCCTTATCCTTGAAAACTCCCTACTATCAAAGAACTCTCAACAGCTATGGGGATAAGCATTCGTCGGTCGGCCCGAGCATGGGCGCTAGCTCTTATCAGAGCGAGGGGAGCATAGCTCGGGCGAGGGGGTATGGGGTAGTGATGGGCGACCTTCCCCGTTTGGACCGACGCTCGGACTTCCGAGCCAAGAGGCCGCCTAGGAAGTGCTAGGTCCCAAGTGACTTTATTAGGCTTTTCACAAGGCAAGTGGGCCCGGTAGGGCTATCACTTGAGGGAGCCGGGCCTCGTTTGGTCTAGTAGGACCTTGTTTGGCCCATTGTACATGGGCTGTGGAAATCCTCCTCTCCACTTGTCCCCCTCTTACTCCCTAGCCAAATTAGGCTCGGTCGAGTAGCTGTTTGGGCTGGACTTTTGTGGCTCAAGCGGGTGGAGATCCAAGTTTGGCAGGGGCCACGTGACACGGCTATCCTGGAAGTGTGCCCGTAATGATGGTAGTCCTGACAGATTAAGGCAAGGAGGCCCCTCTTCTTGGGGATCGAAACGTCGCGCCACCTCCCGCTGGGGGTTATAAGCATTGTGCGCTATTTGCGTTCCTTACTCCCGTGGTTTAGGGTTGTGCTCTCCATCGCTTTTGCCTTCAGGATTCTCTCATGCGCCGCGAGAGTAACTCAGAGGAGCAGAGAATTGCGGCGGCCTTCGCGGAGCAGGCAGAGATTACTACGGCGGCGATTCGGCAGCTTCCTCTTCCTCTAGAGTCAATGAAATCGTCTACCTCTAGCTCTCCTACCCTTTCCATGGTGGACCAGCGTAGGGAGTCTGAGGAGCAAGGGAGCAGGCAGGCTTTGAGGATCTCGGTGGTGCCGCCGACTTGTTATTCAGAGTAAAACAAGCACGGACTCTGTATGAGAAAGGTGCCTGGACTTCGTGTGGGTATATATGAGTGAAACTACTTAGTTTCAAGAAAACAAGCACAGACTTCTAAAGATGCATAAGAAATATGCATGGACTTTTATTGTTCAAGGGAAAGTAAGCGCGGTCCTAGATTTAAGAGAAATGTGCACAGACTTGCTTTGAACCATGTGCATGGACTTCGTATGAGCAATGTGCACAGACTTGCTTTGGACACTGTGCACGGACTTGTTTAAGAGCAATGTGCACGGGCTTTGTTTGGAAAAGATGCACAGACTTTACTAAAGAGATGTGCATGGACTTGCTTTGAACAAAATGTGCACAGACTTTATTTTGGAGAAAACATGCACGGACTTGTGAAGAGATGTGCATGGACTTTGTTCTGAATAAAAAGTGCACAGACTATGCTTAAGAGAGACGTGTACAGACTTGGATAGCACAATGTGCACGGACTTAGATTTAAGACATTGTGCATAGACTTGGATAGCATAATGTGCACAGACTTAGATTTAAGACATTGTGCACAGACTTGGAAAAGACAATGTGCACGGACTTAGATTTAAGATATTGTGCACAGATTTGGAAAAGACAATGTGCTCAGACTTTGAAGGAACATTGTGCACGGACTTGGAAAAGGCAATGTGCAGGACTTCTACATACATGGACTTTAAATGCAATGAAGAAAATGAAGTGCACAGACTATGTGTGCATGGACTTAAAATGTAGTGAAGCGAAGAAAGTGCACGGATTTGAGTTAGACAATGTGCACGAGACTTGAGTTAGACAGTGTGCACAGGCATGGTTTGTTCTAATACAAAGAAGATGGAAAGATTTTGGTATGCATTAGCTTTAGCATTGCTAGTGGCAAAACATGCAAGGACTTTAAATGTACAGGGGCAAAACCTGCACGGACTCAATATGTGATATGCATGGATTTAGAGTTGCACTGATCTAGAAATGTACACTTGAAGAGAGATGCTTGTGTGTTGTCCAACAATATGCATGAGAATTGAGACATGATGCTACAATGCACGAAACTTAAGTGTAGCATACCAACAGGGATCAGATGAGATATTATCATGATGCTACCATTCAGTCATTGAAGCTCAGTCATTGAAGCCACAGATTCACAGTCTCTGATTTTCACCCTGCTTCCCCATCACAGACTTTTGTCTGAATATGAAAAGGTCTGCGAGTGACCGATATAGCCCCTGGCTTGCATCCTGATGCGGGTCTTCAGTGCAATTGATTCTTCAACTTCTTCTCATGCAATTAGTATTATTTCCTTCAGTCGCAGAGCCCCTAGTTTCAGCAATTAATCAAAGGTGTTCCCCCGTATGGGGGATGTAAATGACGTCATGACCTTTACGGCATGGCGGGATTGGGTCCCGACACGGACCACACAATCACCTGACGATGTCAGATCGAGCGCACCATGGGCTTCCGTGAAGCCCGAATGAACTGTCACCTCGGTGACTGGCATGCCCACGCACTTAATAAACCAATAAATGAATAAATCACCAAATTTAACCCAACAACAAATACAATATAAAAAAAAAAGTGTGTCCACAAGTCTGGCATGCCCGGTGGGACCCATCCACCTTTCATCTCTTTGCCAAAATTAGGGGCTCTGCGGCCCCCTCCTTTTAGTACTGATTGTTTCAGCTTTGCAAATGCAGGAAAAGCACATTTCAACTTCGAGAATGGCGGTCTCCTTTGGCCCGCAGGTCGTCGAAAGCCACATCAGGGATGGCTATATTGCCGTCCCCCTTCGCTTTGGGAGCTTCCCTCCCCTCGTGGGCTTCCCCAACTTGCTGGGGGTAGCCTTCGTCGACATACTGGACGTGGAAGCGTCCGAGAAGCCCAAGACCAACACCCCCATCTCAGGAGGCACTGAAGCTGCTGTTGGCCGAGCTGTGGCCGGGAACAACGACAATGCCCCGTCAAGAACGATGGGTTGCCACGTGCACCACATGCACCAGACCGCCGGCCCGTCGCACTAGGGGTCAACATCCCATCGGGGGAGGCTCCGGAGGAACAACGCCGGCATTGCTATGGGGCACCGAATCTCTAACTCCGGCAAGTCTGTGGCTGTCAGAACCATCCGAGTTCACTTGGATGGGCAGAGGTCCGAGATGATCCCGGACCGTATTGTGCCAACCATTCCAGTCCGCAACTCCTTCCAAGGACTGGAGAAGATGAAAGGAAAAATGGCTCCGTCATCCCGGCCGCCACACCAAGAGACACACCGGCTCACAAGCCGACAAAGCTGAAGCAAGTTTGGGTTCCCAAGGGAGCCCGACCCGCGGTACCTGCACGGGCAGGACCCACCTGCTCCCGCCGTGCAAGGGGGCGAAGAGACGAGATGGTCAAGGAGACGGCCACGACCGGCCAACCGGTAGCCGCTGTGCCAGTGCTGCCCAAAAATGCCCACCGCCGACGTCATAGGCGCCATTGTCATGTCGACCGTCTAGTGCACGTGGATTACACCCGCCATGGTGTCACCACCGACGCCCAACCGTCGGCCGCTCTTCCGGACCAAGAGTGGGAGGGGATCGAGCAAGCCATGAGTAATTACCTCCGGGGCCCAGGCAGTACTCCCTTGGGTCGCCAGAGATTGTTGGGGGCAGTGGCCTCCGCCTTCCAAGAAGAAGAAGAGGCTCGGCCCGTACCTAGCGCGGAGTCGAGAAACCAATCGGAAGAGCGATGCCAGTCCCCTGTGCGGGAGGAAGCACCGCCCCGACAGTCGGTCTTCGACAGGCTGGTGTTCCCGAGTAAGCCTTCAGGGAGAGCAACAAGAAGAAGTAGAGGCTGGAGGGTCTTCACCTACAATATGGAAGGATTCTCTAGTCAGTACGGGGCTCTACCTACTGACCCTGAAGAGGTAGCCGACTCACTGCCAGGCCCAGCCCCCTCACTAAGAGAAGAAGAGTGACGAGCGAAGTGACGCGGGCAGGTGTCAAGATGGCCTCCCCCGAAGATCCTCCCACAACCTTGCCGGCCAATGTTATCACTACCCGGGGCACGAGTGGCAGACCCTCGACGTCGTCCGAGGACACCCCGACCGAAGAAGCAGGCAGCATGCCCACTCTCTCTACAACTGACCCCGCCATACTATACATGATACAATAATATCAGCGGGAGATCGAATTGATGAAGAAATAACTCAACGAGAGGAATGTCCTGCCCTCGACGTCTGGACAGACCGAGGCTTTACCAGAGGCGCCCGGGGGAAACAAGCAGTCTTCTGAAGCAACCTTGCAAGCTGCAGCATTCCCACCGACCACCGACTTCTCTACGGGCATGCCCCTACAGTAAGTACAATACCCAACCCCGTTGTAGAGCCCGCCTCCCCAGGGGTATCCTGCAGCCCCTCAGGCAATTGTGCTGACCACCCTGGCTGTGCAGCCCGCCCATTTCTATCCCAGCCCGATCAACTCGACAGCAGTCAGCCGGCTGATGTTGGAAGAAATGATAGATATGAAGTTAGCAGAAAGGGGTGACGAGGATCAAACGTCATTTGACGTCTACCGAGTCCCCTATCCGGCTCATTATGCCGCAAGGAAGCTACCGGCTGGCATCACCAAGCCGCCGAAGTTCGAGAAGTTCAACGGGCAGGGGTCTCCTAGGGAGCACATCGCCTACTATGTGAATGTTATGGGAGATCTAGCCGCCGATGAAGCTTACCTTCTGAAGTTCTTTGGCTCGACACTCACCGGTTTGGCCTTCAAATGGTATTCGTGCTTGCCACCTGGATCCGTTGCTGACTGGCCCGACATGCAGAAGAAGTTCAAGGAGAGATTCTACATCGCCGAGCGGGAGGTCACGGTGGTGGAGCTCTACGCCACGAGACAGAGGAGCGATGAGTCAGCACTCGACTTCATCAAAAGGTGGAGGAATCTCAGCATGAGGTGTAGGCGCCCCCCGCACCAGGAGGATGCAGTGCAAATCTATAATTAAAATCTGAAGAAAGAAGTCATCGAAAGAATGATCGGCACCGAGGTCAAGACCTTCGATCGCCTGAACAACATGGTGGCCGAGATCGAGGCATTCCTCGCCCGATACTCTTCCACCCCCGCAGCACCAAGCCAAAGGGCGAGGCAGGCCGTAAAGAAGCCCATGCCACCGGAGGTCCACACGTTGGACTTCCAGGCCTTCGAGAAGTAAAAGGAAAAAGCCAAAGCGGTCACAGGCCCTCCACCGCCCAAGCCCACAGAACGGCGGGAAGGCCCCTCACTGAGGGAGAAGATGAGGAGTAAACTGTACTCCTTCTCCCGGGATAAGTCCTGACTCCTGTTCGAGTGGGCGACTAGTTACAATAAAATTACGTTGCCAGAGCCAAAGAGGCCCAGTGACATGAAGAAGAAGGATGACCCCCGCTTCTGCCACTACCACCGGATGCTAGGGCATACCATCGAAGACTGCTATGTTTTCAAGGACGTCATTGAGGCCTTGATAAGAAAGAGAGAGCTAGACATGGGGGAGCACAAGGTGGATCCTCCACAGCCACATGAGATGCCCAGCACGCCGTCTTCGGCCAACATCTTAAATTTAAAATAAATCTGCGCACCAATTGTCTAGACACCAATTAAAAATAATGCTATCAGTTACTCGAATCCAGAAAGAACACCAATAGATAAACCGATAGCTAAACGAGTGCATATAGAAAGGAACTAGTGCTGCTCACAATGAATAACTAAGACACTTGGAGAGTAACCCAAACAGAAGGTGCTAAATAGAAGATGGCTCTCGCGGAGCCTTCATCGAACACTCAACAGATATTTGATAACAGCTCAGAAGAGAGCTAGAACTTAATGAAGCCCGTGATCAACAAACCATCCTGTGAAGGGAGAAAGGAGAAAAGGATTCGATCACACCAATTCACAAGAACATAAATTTTTAAGGTGGTTCGGTCTGCAAACTCGCAGACTTACATCCACCCCTCACTCAACCGAGTGAGGTTTCCCTTGCACGAGCAAGAACGTAGACAACCACCACTATAAACACTGCCAAACAGCTTGAATCAAGGAAGAACTTCCTCTCACACACACTGATCACACAGTGTGCAAACATGTACAACAACCTACTGTACACAACCCAGATCTTGCAACCAGTAAGATCAGAAATGCTGCTTACAGTAGAAAATGGAGGAACACCTTCCTCCCACACTCTGATCACTCAGAGTGCACCCGTGCGCAGCTTCCTACTGTGCACGACCTTGATTGTGCAACACAGCACAATCAGAACAGCTGCTTACAACAGCCAATGAGGATCACTCCTCAACATTCTGGAGGGTTCTGTGCACAAACACCTATCGTGCTTCCAAGCACGGTTAGGCAAAAACTGAACTAAGACAAGTAATAAGAAAAGAAAATACAACCAAGATGAAAGGAAAACAAGACTCAGTAAAACAATGACGAGGAAGAAGGCAATGTAGCTTCCGAAGAAGCACTTGACTGGAAGATCCAATGCTCTATTTTCCTTCTTCTTCCTCTCCCTTGATCTCTTTAGACTACTCGCAAATCTCTCTCTCTCTCTCTCTATGTTCACTCTCATTCTTTTCCTCTCAAATTCTTCTTCTTTTTCTTCTCTACACTCTCTCTTTTTCTGGGACGAGCTAACCTGATTTCCCCTTTAAAAACTTCTGCTCGGCCATCATTCACAGAAGGCCATTGAGATATATTTATATAAAAAGAATTAAATATGGATCTTTCATCACTTAGTTATTTATTTCTATTATTATATCTGTTGTCCTGCTTTATTTCCTATTTCTATGTACACCACACCTATCCTTTATCCCTTCTGAGTCTTCGGGCTCGTGGGAGGCAGGCCGAGGTTCGAGACGCGCCGGTTCCTTTCCGGTACTCGGATCCCAGGTCGCCACAAGAAGAGAAAGTCAAGCTTCGATGCTGTGTAAGTCTGTGCCTAGGGGCCGGGCAGGGCACCCATCGTTCCAACTTTCCAATCTCCAACCCATTCTTCCATACGAGGGACGAATGCTCATTTTATTCAGCACTCTTTATACGCCACAATCCCTGGGCAACACGATACTTCCCATTCCAACTTTCCAACTCCCTCACATTATTACTCTTCACCCTCCAAGGGAGTTGGCATTTATTGTTGAAGCTTCGTCAGGGGCTTTGATTTTATCCGTTGGGCCGATTGGCTGTATACTTTTGTTGCTATGGAGGGGCGGGCATTCTTCCGCTAAGGGGCCTTCCACCTTCTATTCAACTTTACCCATATTCCCGTCTATCACTGATTCTTCGTGGGCCACTCCATGGGTAAGAGGGAGGATCTCATCCTCTCGCCCTTCATGCTCTTTGCATCTCATGCATTCCATGCATCCATTGCATTGCATTCACGTGCATCTACATTTATTCTTTCCTGGGTTTTTGAACCCATATACTCCCCGTCTTCCGAAACCTCTGGATCTTCCACATTTCTCATCTTATTCATCTCTATCCTCAGGATCTCCGAGTCCCCTTACACTTCGTGGGCATTGTGCCCCCTCCAATCTTCTCTCAGGGCATCGCGCCCCTTTCCCCCTCTTATATCTGGATCCTCTAAATTTTTCTCTACTTCTCGGGCATCGCCCCCCTCCAATCTTCTCTCAGGGCATCGCGCCCCTTTCCACCTCTTATATTCGGGTCCCCTTATACTGGACAGGCATCGCGCCCCCTCCAATTTTCCCCCAGGGCATCGCGCCCCTTTCCACCTTCCTCTCCCAGAACCTCCAGACCTTCCTCCCAGGGCATCGCGCCCCTCCACACCTCCACTTCTGGAACCACCGGATCTTCCAAGGCATAGCGCCCTTTTATACCTTCCTTCTCTGGAACCTCGGAACTTCCTCTTAGGGCATTGCGTCCCTTCTGCTTCTATCCAGCCAGAACCTCACGAGTCATGCATCGAGCAGCTCATCAAGAAAGACCCACAACCACGGGAAATGACACAAAATGACAATCTCAAGGGATGCATCGCAAGGACCAAGATAAAGCCTCGAGAGCACAACACCCAAGAGAAAAGAAATATAAAGTAGAGGGTACTTAATCAGCAAGAAAGTTGACACATTCCCCAACACTCGTAAATGTCAATACCAACACTAGAAAAAGTACCAGCAACAGCACAAAGCATAAGAAAAAATGCTAATCTCAGCTTACCTTCACATCTTGAAACAATGAATGAGCCTTCATAATGCATCGGCTGCTAGACACGGCACGACGAACACAGACATTACAGCTCGTAACACCATAACAGAGTCCAAAGCGAAGCAACCATAGAGTAAGAAGAAGATCAGGCTCAGAATAAAGCTGTCCACACTTAAGCAGACACGGGCAAAGGTATCACAAAGATAGCAATTACAAGGCCAACCTCCAAAACATTACACCCAACGGGATGAGAAATAATAAGCTCACTAATAAAAGCTCACCAGGAAGAGAAAAATCCTAGCTCGCTCGAGCAACTTCTCAGTCATGAAATCTAATCAAGCACTTCAATAGAAATGGAACACATCAAAAGTTGAAACGAACTTAAGCGGGAGTGACCAAAATAACGTAAGGACGTGTACGATCATCATACCAATGCTAAAAGTCAACAGCAACTTGAGCAACTTGCACGAAAACCTCGAACAAGGTACTGTAGATTCAAGCCTTTCAGTGAACACTGCCAAGTACAACATGATCGAGATAGACATCATGAAGAACCAAGCGATATCGAATCATGAAACCTAATGCCAACAAATTCCACTAGCCATCAGCTGGGCGACTATACAGGACTTTTACGACTCTTGTAATCGTATATCTGAGATTTTCATATACTTCACATAACAACAGCTCTAATACCACCTATGGCGACTCAGATCCTGGATACCAGATATACCCGATAGGACTATCGAATACACCTGATACAACTTGGAACCCACAAGGCCTCCCAAGAGTGGTAAAGCTCCTAAAGGGATAAAAGGACTGTCATGTAGTACTGTTGGACTCCCTAGTTTATTTTGATAGATTAATTTTAATGATGACAAATCAAGTATGTGTGTCTTTCAAGACCTTTGAGAAATGATGATATGTCGAGACACAGGCTTGAACTCTTGACTAGTTATCCTTATGTGAATCTCACTCAAACACTTAACCTGCACACCCATCAAGCATTCAACAAGTCTATGCAACTGTTAGACGGAACCAAGTTAGACACACGGTGAATTACGAAGAGCTTAGGATAAATCTATGCAATAGAATCGCGCTTAAGCATACATCTACTGTGAGTCAAAATTGCAAACAAACCACCGATGAAAGGAGGTTTAGATGGTTCGATTTGCTACCACAGACCTACGTCCATCCCCCACTCAAACGAGAGTGAGGTTTCCTGCTACCTAACAGCTTGAACCACTGAGCATCACAGCTTGCTTACAGTTGAGCATCACAGCTTGCTTTCGCGGATTCACAGCTTCGATCGCTGAGCATTACAGTTTGCTTACAGCTGAGCATCACGGCTTACTATCCGAGGTACACACCTCGCCCCGCTGAACATCACAACTTGCTTTGCTGACACACAGCTAGATATTCAAATAAGCAAAAGACAAAACACAGCAACAAAATGCTAGAAATAAGGACTGAGAAAGTATAGCTCTTCGAAAGAGCAAATTGGCTTGGATCTGATCCAGTGGCCAATGATGAACAAATCTTCAGGATCTTCTGATTGCTTCTCCACGATCTCACGAGCTCTCCCTTCTTTGACTCTCTCTTCTTTTCTTTCTTCTCACGATCTCACGAGATCTTTCTATTTCCTTCTCTTCTTCCTCTTCTCTCACTCACAGGCTTCTTCCAGTGGAATCTCCCTTTTTCTTCTCTCTGCTACTCTCTTTCACTGCTCTATCCGTATCTCCCTCTTTTGATTTTTCTTCTCTATCAGACTCTCTAGCTCTCCTCTATCTTTGGCCCCTTGCTCAGAGAAGGATGCTCCTTACTTATAGAACAGGGGCTCTGGAGGAACTTCATCTCAAACTAGCCTGATTGGTGTGGTCACCACAACATTCTTCGAGGGTGTGTGGAGGGAACACTCCCGCCAAGAGGATTCTGGAAGAACCTTTCCACGTGTTGAAATTTGGATAAAAGAGGTCCACGTGGCAGATCCTTTTTGAGACTATCCATCTTGGATCACGTGCCCAATCATGAGCATCCTGGGTTCACGTGTCGAAACATTGGTTCACTTAATCCCAACGAGCACAAACTTCGGGCGTGACTGAAGTGTTCTCTTCTCCGAGAAGGAGATGGGGTGAGATGCCCCCGGCTAAGAAGCCCCTTCCTACCCACCGTCCACTTCCCCCCCTTTTCCCTGTTCACCATCGGCCACCTCCCCTTCCCTGCCTTTCTTTCTTCCCTACAACCAGCCGCAGCACCACTTTTGTCCTACCATCTTCTCCTCCTCCTTTTCTAGCAGCACCGTAGCCACCTGCCCATCATCCTCCTTTCCTCTCTTACACACCTGTAACTGCAAGAAGACCTCCTCTGCCTTCTTCTTCTACCCCACCTACCCCTCCCCATCCCATATCTTCTCTACTCTCACTTTTTGTCACCTGTAGCAACAAGCTCCACCATGGCAGGCCAGCACAACCACTCCTGAGCACCCGTCCGACCATCCTATGTCGTCGACCTACATCTGCACTGATGTCACCAGTCCTTGCCGAGCTTGCCGCCAGTCGCCCTGCGCCCACCATCCGCAACCTAGGTCACCAACGCTCACGAACAGCCCCCCTCACTCCACTCCCTACTTCCTCTCTGTTCTCCCACCTAGCCACCCTCCCTGCCATAAGCCACAGCCCTACTCCTCCAATGCCCATGCCTATAGCAGCCAAGCATGTAGTCTGCCATGCCACCTTCGCTGTCAGTTCTACATAGCAGACCCATCACCTACCGTCGCCACACCTCCCCACCGTCTGAAGCCGCTTGTGTGTCACATGCGGCAGCCTGCATCCACCACCTACTGGAGGTTCCCCACGCCTCCGCCCTCAAGCCCGCTGTTTTGTGCTACCCCCTCTGTTTGCCCTTGGAGTTCTCTCTCTCGTCACCCCCATGTTCTCTCTATCCTCTCTCTTCATTTCTCTCTCCCATTCCCATGTTTAGCCACAGTAGTTAAAAAAAGGAACAATAGGCACCCACCATGGCTCTCTCTCCCCCCCTCTCTCTCTCTTTTGCTTTCTCTCTCATTTTTTGTTAAGCCATTGTAGCAGAACCACAAAGCCAAAAAAAATGTCAAGAGAGGGAGTAGCCACGTGAGGTGCATGGGTTTGTCATTTCTCTCTCATTTTCTTTCTCATGTCATCTCCTCATTTTCTCAATTCTCCCTCCCTCTCTTTATCTCTCTCTAGTTATGTTTTAAAAAAAAATGAAAGAAAGAGGTTACAAAGAAAATGAAAGAAAAAAATGCGACCGCTTCCCTCGCTAAGGGACGTGTCCGAGCTTGCCTAGAGTCCTAGGTTGTCTCGCGGGTCCGTCCCGCATCAACGTGCACTTGAAGGAGTTCCTCTATGAGTCGGCCCAGTTTTGACACGACCAATGCTGGATGGCCTATCTATTTGGTCTGTCTTTGGAAGGCCCAGCTCGGGATTGGTTCTTCTCTCTTCCGCAAGAGTAAGTTGTGAATTTTCAAGCCGTGCAAGATAAGTTTATTCAATAGTATCAGGACCAGGTTGGGCCCAAGTTTTCTATGGTGGATCTGGCCCATGAGATGATGAAGCCCAAAGAGGATTTCTGCACATTTGTTGATCGCTGGCATCGCCTTGCCGCACAAGTCCCGGTGGACATTCCGGAGCAGGAGCTGATTAAGATGCTTATATCCAAGGCAATGCCAGAATACTGCTTTATCTTAGCCCTCAACGACATCACGTCCTGGCAACAACTATACAACTGAGTCCGCTTCATTCGCCAACAAATCCAATGTTCCCTTGACCCCGAGTCTCCACCATCCCCATCCACTTACACCTCACCCTCCACAAGTCAATCCTACGATCCCATGAGTTAGCCTTATCCCTCATCCACCTCTGCATATCGGACTCCCGCATACCAACCCCCCACGAGTTAGCCTTTTGCCTCCGCATATCCACATGTGCCTCTGCCGCCGGTCAGGGAAACACCCCACCTCGAGTAGGTAGATGCCGTCCACTACATTCCCGCTCCTGTACCATTGCCTAGTCTCTCCACTAGCCACACTCCATTGCCTATGCAACCGCTACAACCTTCTCCATCACCTCTTTATACCCCTCGACATCCCCCTTGCCCAAAGCGAGCTCCTCATTCTCCATTGCCAGAGTATTTTTTAGATATTTTCAGGGCTTTGATGACCACTCACGCGTTGTAGCTCCCTCCAGTTGTGCCCTGCTGACCCGTGGTTGAGAATTTACTCTAATTTTGTGATTATCACCGCTAGTAGGGACATTTGATTGAAGATTTTCCTGAATTCTGGGAGTTTGTTTATGATTTGGAAGATAAGGAGAGGATCGATTGGGTCGCCATGCATAAAGTTATTTTAGATCTTCATAATAAGCAGCAGCAGCAGGCACCACCCAAGCAGCTATCTCCATCCCTACAAGGCCAGGGACACCCCCCTTTTGATATACCGAGTATTGGGATGCAATGCAAACCAAAAACACACACTTTTTTTTTGTTTTAAAATGATGATGCACCTAGACTCGACTTAGACCATGCAACGACTCATGCAAAGACTACCCAAGACTCAACTGGCGCTCTGATACTAATTTGATACGGGACGAGATAGCAAACCTGGGACTCTAGCTCGCGGGCATCCCTAAGCGAGGGAAACGCGAGATCGTGCGCGATTGAGGAACCTACAGTGAGTCTCAGGTATTCGGCTCTTCCGCATGTACTCGGATTGAGTCACGAGATGAGTTTTACTCTCTCGCTTGCAGCGGTGATTGAATTGATATAGAGAGCTAAATTATCCTAGCATGCTTTCTAGCAGCGGCATATAAAATATATACAAGTAAAGCAAGATGCTGAGTAAGGAGCGAACACGATACTTCCACGCTCCAGGCGTGGGGATGATGACCCTACCCAAGTACGGTAACTCCCGATAAATACAATTAATTAATAATTAAAGAAGTACAAATCACTGCCCACTCTACGCAGGGACGTAAAGGGCTATAAGTGGGGCCCGGGAGGACCGTTCATGGGTTGACGGGCAGCAATTTGAGCCGCTTCGATGGTTGCATTTGCCGGCAACTGTGGGGCCCGCGTCCTGACTGGTGGGCAGAATGGGCCGGGAGGTGTACTACTGCGGTGATGGCTACTGGAGGGAAGGTCCCCTGGATGGAAGCGTGCTGGTTGTCCTGCGGAAGGCGAGGCGGCCAGCCGGGCGGTCAACGTGGCTTGTTGTCCACGGATTGGATCTTCTGTTTCTATAGTGCGTGACCCGACGAGAACATATGTTGCGATCAGTCCTGACATTGGGTCAACACGAGACCAGCTCCGTTGGAAAGCTCTTTCAAAGATCTACGACCCTAGGCCAGAGAAAGAATTTTAAATGTCTCTGTAGTGGCCTTGGTTGATTTTACAACTTACTGGTTCACAGAACTAGATCTGACTGGGAAGAAAATGGGGTTTTCTGAGAATGCGGTTTGACCAAGGGTTGATGACAGATCTGGATGATGGGCTCTTCATGAATGTTAGAGAGTGGGAAGTAAGGAAAATGTGGATAATTTTTATGTGACTTTTAGTGGAGGGTTCGAGTTTTTGGCGATTTTATAATGGCTGGGGGTCGGGTCAATTTGAAACCAAGATTTCAGTGGAAGACTATGCTATGTTCTGTCCACTCTCTTCCCAGGGGCATGAGGCTCCTGATTCTTTTCTAGTAGATCTTCTGTCTTCTAGGTTAGATGTACAGTGTGCAGAGTCTCCTAGGCAAGAAGAGTTAGTTGGGGTAGAGTCTAGCTCTGGTGTGACTAGCCCATCCACGTCTGCGACACACCCGGTGATGCGTCATTCTAGCACTGTTCCAGATAGCTTTCTTCAAGATCTTGCCCAACGTTGTCATGCCCTCCTAATGTGCCCTGAGTTTGTAGCAACCACAATCGTCTTAGGGGTTGATGAGGAAATAGACAGGGTGTGGAGCAATGACAGTTTGGGCGTTTACGAGATCGTAGATGAGAAGGACCCAGCCGATGATGAGGATAGCGACGTGGATGACACTACTGATTTGTACGTACAAGGATTGAAGAGGTTTGATGAGCCATCGTCAGCAGTGGATGAACCCACGAAGGAAATAAATCTGAGAACTGAAGAGGACCCTAGGCCCATAATCATTTCCACTAGTCTCCCTCCTCAGGTTGAAGTGGAGCTAATCAAGGTTTTGAGGGAGTATAGCGATTCTTTTGCCTGGTCCTATGAGGACATGCCGGGTCTTGACCCTACTCTGGTTGAGCACCGACTTATTCTCAATCTAGGGGCAACGCCCGTTATGCAGAAATTGAGAAGGTTCCACCCTCAAATGGCCTTGAAGATGAAAGAAGAGGTTGACAAACTACACAAGGCCAGATTCATTAGGGCTATATTATATCTTCAATGGGTGGCGAATATAGTCCCTATGATGAAAAAGGACGAAAAGGTTCGAATTTGTATTGATTTTAGGGACTTAAATAAAGCATGTCTGAAAGATGATTTTCCACTTCCTCACCTCGACGTATTGGTGGACCACACGGCGGGGTACGAAGCCCTCTCATTTATGGATGGCTACTCTGGATATAACCAAATCTGTCTTGCTCCTAAAGACTAAGCGAAAACCTCATTCACCACGCCCTGGGGCACATGCTGCTATGTAGTCATACCATTCAGATTGAAGAATGCAGGTGCCACGTATCAACGGGTGATGATGGCAATCTTCCACGACATGATGCATGTATATATGGAAGCCTACGTGGATGATATTCTGGTGAAATCGAGGTCATTTAATTACACAAAATTACTTATTGTATTCTAAATTATAAGTAGGTGTGATAAATACATATTTATTATTATTAAAGCCCATAAACCAATGCAAATGACATGAATTAAGATGAAAAAATACACACTTATCAGTAGGGTCCAGGTAATGTGTTCATTCGTCGGTGTCACCGGGGTGGCGGAACCGACATGGTTCGTTTGTCTCTTGAGGTATTCGCCGGCACTGGGTCAGTGCTAACGTAAAGAGGGGTTTATTTCCTTATTCCAAGCGTAAGGTCCGGGTAAGGTGTTCATTCGTCGGCGTCACCAGGGCGGTGGAACCAACATAGTTTGTTTATCTTTTGAGGTATTCATCGGCGCTGGGTCAGTGCTAATGCAAAGAGGGGTTTATTTTCCTATCCCAGGCGTAAGGCCCGGGTAGGGTGTTCATTCGTAGGCGTCACCGGGGTGGCGGAACCGACATGGTTTGTTTATCTCTTGAAGTGTTTGTCGGTACTGAGTCAGTGCTAACGCAAAGAGGGGTTTAGTTCCCTATCCCAGGAGTAAGGCCCGGGTAGGGTGTTCATTCGTCGGCGTCACTGAGGTGGTGGAACTGACATGGTTTCTTTGTCTCTCGACATCTTTGTCAAAGTACGGCAACAATTCAACATCGGGAGATGTTTTCCCCTAGTTCCCCTTTCTTCTTCTTTCCTTTCCTTCTTTTTTTTTCTGATGGGACACCACCTTGGGGGTGGTAGCCACAAGACCAAAGACCCCGCGGACCTAGTAAGTAAGCAATGCACGGATCGGTGACTTCACTCAAGCGAACTCACCCGCAAAGTGCACACTCGTATCCGAAGGCAACCCGGTGATGGTGGTGAGGGTCCGGGACAGAACCTCGCTATTTCGGGGTTGACTAGCCGAAGATTGAACCCCTAAGGGTCTGGGATACCCAACTCCGTAGGCGGTCAGCACGCCGAGGGTGTGGGTTGTAGGGGTTGCTCTCACCTCACTCTGCAGTGGCCACTCAATTGATGGGAAATTTGGATCGGACACTCACTCACCGTCTGACGGAGCTAAAAGGTAATACTAAATAAGCAATAGTAAACCAGCAAGAGATGTGGCTCGGAGCTGTCACGCCCCAATGCGGAATATCGGGACGTACAGTTAGAAACTAGCTAGAAATAACATTAATATGCTACAATAAAGGAAATTACATAAGATATGACTCAATGAAAGGGAAATTAACATGTGATAACATAGTCGGTCCTCCTCAAAGTGATGCAGGCGATCCGAGCCAAAGAGCGTTGTGAGATGCCCTCATCAGGAGATCTTGATTCCACTTCCCTCCAGGACCAGCACTCCAGTTCCAGCACTTGGTAAGGCTTCCCTGTCCGTCCACGATGACGTGGAGACCGGGGAGACCTCCGCGGCATCCCAACCAGTTCCAGAGCCTACCTCGCCACACCTACCCCCTGAGGAAGGCCTCCAGAACAAAGGCCGCGAGGCATCGCCAGCATTGGCAGACAACTCTGACCAAGCCTTCAAAATTTTGGCCGATAGCTACCAGTCCAACACGGACGACCCGGGACAACCCTTGTCCAAACCCAGCAGTGACAACCTTCCAGTCCTAGTAGCTTCAACCACCGGCTCCCAGGGCCCACAGGTGTATGAAGCTGCCACTGATGATGAAGACTTCGTCGACTTCCAGCCTGCACCTCCCGAGCTGGAGGATGGTGGCTAGGCAACCATCGACGAGCTCGTCGAGATCAATCTAGGCAACGATGAGGCCCCTCAGCCCACATTCATCAGCGCTCTCCTCACTGAAGCAGAGAGGCGGGACTACAAGCAATTCCTACCTGAATACAAAGACTATTTCGCATGGACATACAGGAGATGCCAGGGTTAGATCCCTCCGTAGCAGAGCATGATCTGGCTATATCTCCCTCAGCCACGCCAGTTAAACAACCCCAACGGTGCATGCATCATGAGTTGGAGCTCTAGGTCGCGACTGAATTTGACAAAATGACAGAGGTCGACTTCATCGAGCCATGCATCTACCCGGTCTGGCTCGCTAACATTGTTCTAGTCAAAAAGAAAAATGGTCAAGTCCGCATCTGCATCGACTTCTGGGACCCCAACAAAGCCTGTCCAAAGGATGACTTCCCAGTTCTGATCACAGAGATGATGGTCGACATGACCACCGGACATGAAGCCCTATCCTTCATGGATGGGTCATCAGGCTACAACAAGATCTGGATGTCCCTCCGAGACAAGGGCTACACTGCCTTCCGATCTCCCAAAGGGATTTTCAACTACAAGCGCATGCCCTTTGGTTTGAAGAATGTCGACGCTACCTACTAGAGAGCCATGACTAAAATTTTCGACGAGATGCTGCACAACATCATCGAATGTTATGTTGACGACCTCGTCGTCAAAACCAAAAGGTGAGAAGACCACCTACACAATCTACATCAAGTCTTCAAACGTCTCCGGCAATATGGGCTCAAGATGAACCCCATGAAATGCACCTTCAGCATATCCAGCGATAAATTTCTCGATTTCGTTGTTCGATACCGAGGAATCGAGGTGGATCCCAGCAAGATCAAAGCGATCCAGGAGCTTTCGCCACCCAGCAATCTCACTGAACTTAGGTCACTCCAGGGTAGACTGACCTACATTCAGAGATTTATCTCCAACCTCTCCGGTCGATGTGTGCCTTTCAGCAAGTTGATGAAGAAAGATGCCCCCTTCATTTGGGACCCAGAATGCCAGACAGGTTTCGAGCAGATCAAGGAGTACCTTCTCACTCCTCCAGTCTTGGGAGCCCCCGTCAAGGGTAAACCCCTCATACTCTATATTGCCGCCATGGATGCTTCGTTTGGGGCTTTGTTGGCGTAAGTCAATGAAGAAGGTAAAGAGCAGCCACTCTATTACCTCTGACAAAAACTGATCGGTGCTAAATACCGCTACTCCCCCATGTAAAAAGTATGCTTGGCATTGGTGTTTGTCATCAAGAAGCTGTGGCACTACCTCCTGTCTCATCAGGTTGAGCTTATATCGAAGCACGACCCCCTGAAGTTCCTTCTTAGGCAACCCGTCCTCTCAGGCCAACTGGGGAAGTGGGCGCTCCTGCTTATGGAGTACGACATCACCTACATCCCAAGAAAAGCGATCAAGGGACAGGACATGGCTAAATTCTTGGCAGCCCATCCAGTACCAGATGATTCTCCCTTCAACACGAAGCTTCCAGATGAGGAGTCTCTTGCTCTTCAACACCAGCAACTGGCTAAACACAGCGGAGATGTCTTGCATTACTAGCAGTAAGACGTCCATACAGCCAGTCTACCCTACTGGGAGTTGTACTTCGACGGCACTTCTCGAGGTACTACTCGAAGCAACCTCAGTTCAGGCATTACGGTAGGCACCGAAATTATCTTCCTGACCCCTTAGGGTGGATTTCTGTACAACTCATGCGCCCTCATGAAGGCTCTGACCAACAACGAAGCTGAGTACGAATCCCTGATCATCAGACTCCAGATGGCTCTCGACATGGGCGTCAAATGCCTCAAAGCCTATGGAGATTTCCAACTGATAGTCCGACAGGTGCTTGGCATCTATGACGTGCGAAAATCAGAGCTGGTCCCATACCACGCCGCCGTCACCCGGCTAACCCAGAAGTTCTATTTCTTTGAAATAGACCATGTTCCCAGAAGTGGCAGCGCCCAGGCTGATGCCCCGGCAAAACTGGCTGCGGCCATCATGCTACCGCTTGAGGGTGAAGTGGACATCACAGTCAAGGATCGAAGGCTAATGCCCAGCTCACTCGAAAGCTACTCCGATCTCACAATTTATGAGGTCCAAGGCTTCGACCAGGACACTGTCCAAGAAGAAGAAGATTTGCATGAGCCCAACATTAAATTCAAGATGGGATTGCTCCTCCCTGACCGGGCTCAAAGGGTCCGACTACTCCATCAGGCAACATCATATGAGTTAATTGACAACTCCCTGTACTAACTCGTCTATGAGAAAGACAAGTCCATTGTCTTGAGATGCGTCTCCCGAGCCGAGGCTTGAGCTATCATGCGCGAGGTTCATTCTGGCCTACGCGGCGCCCATCAAGCCAGAGACAGAATGAAGCACAACATCAAACTGAAAGGCTTTTATTGGCCTACCATGTACCCAGACTACGTCTAGTACGCTTGTACATGCCATCAGTGCCAAGCCTTCGACCCAGTGCCCAGAAGGCCTCCCAATCCACTTCGTCCCACTGCCCCTACCTGGCCATTCGTCGAATGGGGTATGGACATCGCGGAGCCTTTCCCGCCGTCTTCCAAAGGCCACAAGTACATTCTGGCCGCCACTGACTACTTCTCTCATTGGGTGGAAGCCCTTCCCCTATGGGAAGTCACTGGCTAGGTCATCACCGGGTTCGTCCGACACAACATCATTTACCATTTCGCTACACCCAGTTGCATAGTCTCTGACAATGGGACGCCATTCAAGAACAAGGCCATATACCAGTTGGAGGCCAAGTTCCACATCGACTGGAGAACCTCTTCAGTCTACAACCCACAGGCCAATGGCCTAGCCGAAGCCTTCAACAAGACCATCCCCTTCCTCTACCCCCTCACCCTCTCCATCTCTACCTCCATTAACCTCATTGCCCACATCACTCTCTCCACCATCTCCACAACCCCTACCACCATCACCAGCTCCTTCATCGCTTCCTCTCCCAAAGCTCCCTATTCCACCATCTCCACCACCATCTCCACCACCTTTGCAATCGTTGCCCGAGCCTGAGCAGGCTACACTTTGCCTTTACCTCCACCTGAGTCCATCATCGCCGTTATCCCTCCGCCACTCGCTTTGCCTTTACCCACGCCTTCTAAGCCTATTACCTCCACTTCCCCATCTCCTTCCACCCCACAGAGCGGGTGTTCACTACCTTTGGTGCCCCTCGGGTCTAGTCACCAGGAAGATGATGAGCTGAGCCAGGCTTTGATTGGGCATTACAAGATTCAAGATTTTGTTTGCCGCATGCCGGTCCGAGCCCTGGTCCCAGGCTATTTTGGGGATGAGCCTATGCTTCTGAAGTTGGTTGCTAAGAAGAGTTCCCTTGAACTAGTGCCAGTTTCTTCAAAAGCAAGGCCAGTGACAATCTCTTTGCTCACTGGATGATTTACTATTGATGTTGTTATTTCTCCTCTCTTTGTTGCTGTTCAGTTCATTGGCCAAGAAGGGTTCTCTACTCAGATGGTGCTAACCTATACGGCTGCCAAGAACTTGATAAGTTCTATGTTAAAGGGGCAATTGGCCATATTTTCAAAATTTTCCAAGGATATTCTGCACATCTTATGCGATCTCCCTCAGTCTATTGGTAAATCGGCCACATCAACGTCGTGCGTCGACCTCCCACAGCTTCATCCATCCCTTTTATCAAGGGATCTGTGCTTCGTGCCTGATTGTCGATTAGAGATGCCGCATCTCATACTATTAGTGCCAAGTGACAAAACTCCATAGTTTTATGATGTTCATCCTGAGGAGTCACTTATTCAAGAATGTCTACCTACGGTTAGCACCGGGTGTCTAGGGGTAACCACCCCGAAAAGGCTGCATGTTCATAATCGGGTCAGGCCATCTGCTAGATGGGCCTGTTATTTGAGAAGATGTCGCATGATAAGAAGGCCAAAGGTCTAAGCCCGTGCCAGGCGGGTCCATTACAAGATGGTTTTTGCCAAGAAGAGGCGGCGGTGCAAGTTCAAGGCCTGTCGATTGTGCACTACGTAGAGAAAGCCCAGGCCCACTTCGGCATCGGCGACGTTTTGCGCAACGGCGCGGCGATACCAGACCACGGCTTGCGCGATATCCTGTACCGTGCCGCTGCCGTGTGCATACGCCGCGCCCAGGCGGAATTGCGCCTTGCCGAAACCTTGATCGGCAGACTTGCGATACCAGTCGAATGCCGTGCCGGCATCGTGCTTGGTACCACGCCCGATCGCATAGCAGCCAGCCAGTGCGTACTGTGCCGCGGCATTGCCGGAGCGCGCCGCTTTCTGGTACCACTTGAACGCCATCTCGTCATCGGCCGTAACGCCCTGCCCTTGTTCGAACATATCGCCCAGGCGTAGCTGTGCCTGGACGTTGCCCTTGTCCGCCAGCGGTTGCCATTCCTTGTAGGCCGCGGTGTAATCACCGCGATCGAATGCGGCTTGCCCTTCGTCGAAACCGGCGAAAGCGGGTGTGGCGACAGCAGCGAGCGACAAGGCGAATGCGAATCGATGCATCAAGGGAGATATTCTGGACATGAGGCGGGTCTTGATCGGGGAAGGCGCCCATTGTAGCAAACGGCTGGCACAGCGCCTTGCTACGCTTCATTAACAAAATTCCTGCACACGGTTAACGAACCGATGTCGGCTCTTTCCGCTCTGAACCGTTATCAGAATCAGTAATTTCAACCAGGAGAAAATAATGAAAAAGCTTTTGTTCGCCACGTTGTTCGCTTTCGGAGCATTCGGCGCTGCCGGTGCCCAAGCCGCCAATGTCGGTGTTTCCGTCAGCATCGGCGACCCGAACTTCTATGGCGCAATCAACATCGGCAACTATCCGCCGCCGCAGCTCCTCAGCCCCTCGCCCGTGGTGATCCAGCCCGCTGTCGGCGTAACGCTGGCCCCGCTCTATCTGAATGTTCCGCCGGCACACTATGCCAACTGGCGCCGCTACTGCGGCATGTATAACGCCTGCGGCCGCCCGGTGTATTTCGTGCACCCGGACTGGTACCGCAACGTCTATGCGCCGCGCTATCGCAATGAGCACGCCGTGCACCAGGAAATTCGTCATGAAGAAATCCGCCATGAGGAAATTCGCCACGACGAGCATCGCGAGCATGAAGAACACCGCGATCACGAGCACGACCACGGCTGATCGCCGGCGCAAGCCGGAGCAACGCGAAAAAGCGGAGAGAATGGAAGTCTGGAAACTATCTTTTTCCAGATCTGTTCTTTGACTACTCCTTTTTCCATGGCTTTTTTTGATTGGTCCATGTTTATTGAGAAGATAGCATGGAAAGTCCCTTTTTCCAGATATGTTTTTTGATAGGTGCTTTTCACAAAAGTTTTCTGACTATCCTATGATAAAAGGCATGATCTTTATCCTAGGACCTTTTTTAGACCTTGAGATGTTTGTCTTGGAGGTGTGAGCCATTGACTTGGAGTAAAAAAATACAAGGCTAGTTGACTCTGTTCGAAGTCTGCCAGAGTACCATTATGAGTTGACTTAATCTCACAATATGCTTCAGATGTGTCGATGCACTTGTTTGGGTGTGTCGACACACCTACCTTTTGCATGAGCTGGACTACGGGCAGGACGAGTGTTGTGTCGGCGCACCCTGGTGTGTGTGTTGACGCACCACACCATCAGCTCGGGCTACTGCTGGCTGGGCTGAAAGCTGCCCGAGCTGAAAGCAAGATGAGTGTATGTTGACACACCCTAAGGTGTGTGTCGATGCCCCTTACCCCCTGCGTTGGCTACTGTGTGCTGGTCTGCAAGCCATACCATGATATGTCGATGCACCTTGAGAGGTGAGTCAATGAAGCCTTGTGATATGCTCCTGGCACAGCTGTTGGAAATTGGTATTGTGTCAACACAAACACAGTAAGAGAGTGGTGGCGACGCAGCTGAAGAACATAGCCTGTATGACTAGTGCTGGAGCTGAAGCTGTGTCGACAAAGTGAAGGAGTTGTGTTGGCATAGTCTGAAGAATGTAGCTTGTGTTATTGGTGCTGGAGCTAAAGCTGTGTCGAAGCAGGGAAGGAGTTATCTCGACGCAGTTTGAAGAACATTCCCTGTTGTAGGCGCCAGAAAGGGCGAGTGGGGCGTCCGTTATTTGGGCCTACAGTGCATGTATTAGAAAGATATAAGTGGGGTGATCACCAGAGACTTATACCTAAGCCTCACAGGGATAGGATGATCGTCTAGGGATGTCTCAAGTAGGGAGTTTAAGGGGACTCGACTTGTAGCACCCCTGAAATTTATCTAATATTTTTTAGATTTTTTAGAATTAATTAAGTATTTAACAAGGCTTAATGGGTTAATTAATTGATTTAGTGATTAAGACTTTTAATTTAAAAGCTCAATTAGCCATCAAGCATTGGATTCTTTTGCAAGAAAATTAGCACACTACTTTCTTGCCCTTCCCCTCACTGATTTTCAATCTGAGGCCATCAAGCATTGTATTCTTTTGCAAGAAAGACACCTCCATTTTGCCAATCTTCAAACCTCCATTGAAGCCTTTCCTTTTAGCACTCAGTTGCAGGTTGATATCTCTTTTCATTTTCCTTTCTGACACAGTCCTCCTTCACTTCAAAAGATATTCCCACTAGCAGCCCGATTTGGATGATGCATTGATCTGACCACTCCGTTTCATTGTCTGGACCCATGCAGGCCAGTGGTGTTTCAGCCACCTCCAGTCCCCGTTGAAGGGACCACATATCCTTGTCGCCCCAGAGGACGATGGCCCTTGGGCTGATCCACAAGTTGTGAGTTGCTATAGGTGTGCCTCCTCTGCTCAAGATCTTCATTTACAATGTAAAGCCCCTGCTTAGGCTCTCAAGGACCCCACTGTGAGGGCCAGGCCCCCTCTTCCACAGGAACCCCCACCACTACGATCGGAAGACCACCACAGGCATCCGCCCCCGAATCCTGCCGCCACAGCACAGCCACAGAAGAACTTGGCTTGCCATTCAAAGGATGCACATGCTGGCCACCTCGTTCCGCAGAGCATCCGATGGTGTTGCCATCGCCATCGCCATCGCCTGGAGAAGTCAAGGGAGCCAGGGCCGGGAGCAGAAAACCTCCAAGCCCACAGTCTTCCCTCGCCGGTGACCCATCTTTCTGCAACACAGAAGAGAAGGCAGTCGGCCCGCTCGAGGGAGCGGGTGGTTGCTCACCACCTGCATCTGCAGAGGGCCCGTTCATCGTTGCTGGAAAACAGCGGCTGAAGAGATGCCTGAGTGATGGGGGCCTCGAAGCCCCACCCTGCTGTGCTAAGTTGCTTCGATGGATAGGGAAGACAATCCACCGCTCCGATGGGTCTACCCGACAACTTACCGGGTAACATACCCGGGCTGGCCTGGTAAACCGGATCAAACGACCCATTTAACTTACCCGCATCAGCCAAACGACTGCCAGATCGTACCAGGTCTCGCAAGAGACGACATTGTGCTTCTTCTTTACCCGTAACCGACATTTCTTCCGCCATTTGAGAATTTGGAACCTCCGTCCGAGGAAATTCCTCAAAAATCTGCAGGCCATTCCTATGGGATTGGCATTCCATTCTAAACCATTTAAGCAATTCTACCAAGCTTCACATGAGCTTCAAGCTGGAACTCAAACAAAAATAACTTCATGAGCCATACATTTAGCCACCATGAAAAACTCATTCAAGCTCATTCATTCCAAGGTTTGCATGTGAAAGCGAATTAGGTATTTGTAACAATGATAGCACAAAGAACATATGCACACATGCATAAAGTTCTTCCACACACATACACACAATATTTTGTTATCATCAAAACCAAAACCAAGAGGGAGCACAACAAACCCAACACAACATATCTAAAGGAGATTATTTAAAGCTCAAATGACCAAACCTGTCAAGTACAGAAATGGAGTTTTACCATACTCTGGTGCCTTGGCTTATTAAATAGCTCTTTATTCCTCAGCCCCAAGGCACACCTGCAACACAATCTCATTTTGCAGATCTAGGTACCCAAATGTTCTTGGGTCTTGCAGTGTTAGTAGCACTAATGAAGGATTCCTTCCACAACTTCCTGGCAGATATATCATCAAATTTCATTATTAAGTAATTGTTCATGGAATGTCCATGTTGTCTACAGTAATGACATGAACCATTTGGCCTTAAATTCTTCTTATGCATGTAAGCATGTGCATGGAATTTATGATCATAAACATGAGTGCTTCCATTTTTAACATGGTAATTGTATCTTTTATAGCCAGTCAGCCAGCAATCCACAGCTTTGTGGCCTGGTTTTCTACACTCAAAACATGCAATAGATTTTTCTTTGAAAATAGATTTATTTCTGCCAAAGACATTCTATTTTGCAGGGAATCTAACAAGTTTAGAATGCACTTTTCCTTGGGCATGCCAATAGTGGGTAGCAATGTGGCCCATCTTCCCACAATAAAAGCATGAACACTCTTTTTCAGAAATGCATGATTTTTAACATGACCTTTCCTAGCTTACATTTTACTAGCTTTCAAGTCATTTATTTCTATAAATCTACATTCATGCATTTGATGACCAACCTTGTGACAGTAATGACATGTCATGAATTTCTTGTGTGCATGTGTGTATCTGGATGATTTATGGGCAACATGCAAAGAGGTGGCAGGAAAATTTTTGTTCTTTTTCTCTTATTTTTCAGTTGTTTTCGAAGATTTTTGATTAGAGAACTGAAAAATAGATAGGCTCAGAAGGAGACAATGGTCGAAAGAAGGGTTTGCCATCAACCTACCCTGGACTCTATCCCGCTTTTGTCAATCATCCAAGTTTAATTCAATTCCATCACTTTTTTTGACTCCCTTATTCCACTCCGATTCAACAAGTCGAGAGTGTGTTTTGCATATGGCCATCATGAGTATATTGAGATTGAAGTCCTGTGATCAATGTGATGTGACACCACCTTGGGGGTGATAGTCACAAGACCGAAGACCCCTCGGACCTAGCAAGCAAGCAATGCAATGTACCAGCAACTTCACTCAAGCGGACTCACCCGCTTGGCACAAACTAGTGCCTGGAGGTAACCCGGTGATGGTGGTGAGGGTCTGGGGTAGGACCTTGCTGCTCCGAGGTTTGTCTAGCTTGTGGTTGAACCCCTAAGGGTCCAAGGATGCTCACTTTCACGGGTGGCCAGCACGCCAAGGGCGTGGGATGTAATGGTCCTCTCACAACTCGCCCGCGGTGGTCACTCAAATATAAGCAATTCAAGATTAGGCACTCAACTCTCCGTTTGACGGCACTAGCAGCGATACTAAACAAGCAAGGAAAGGCCATCAAGGTAGGGTGACCGAGGCTCACCTGATCGGTGTGAAGACACCGATCTCGGCTGGAGACGATGACGAGCGGGGAGGCGTGGGTATGCACCTACACACCAGGCCGGTGTAGCTTCGGATGGCGACCGGCTAGTACAATGACTACACCCTTGCAGAGGGGTTGATCAAGGGGTGGGGAAATTAACTATTACAACCAAAACTACCTCCACGTAGGGAGGGGCTATTAGCCGGCCCCTCTGGAACAGGGGAGGGAAGAGCTGAACTAGAGACTAAATGGATGGAAGACGTCGGTTTTACCTGCTCTCTGGAACAGGGGACAGATGGTTGATGTTGTCGCTGCTGCGGCCACTCCCAAATTTTGTTTTTGACAAGACTAGTAACAAAATCTTAGGGATTGGATCTGGATGACGTCCAATTTTTGGGGAATTTTCTAGTTGGTGGTGCTGGCCAAGGAAGAGCTACGAACAGGGTTTCTGAGTTCTGGTTTTGTCTGCTATGGTACCACAGCAGCAGGAAGACAAGGCCGCCATGAGCACTCCTAACCTCTGAATCGAGCGTGGCTAGAGTCACTGGAATCGTTGTCGAGTCCTCTTCGATGCTATTACAATTACTACACTCCACGCAGGGAGGGGATCACGGGGATGGGGCAAACCACTACATGCACTACCCTCGCACAGGAGGGGGGAACGAGGGGAGGGGAAACCAAACTACGATCGTACGCCTAGCTCCAACATCCAATCAAGGTGCTGCCAATGCCTGGATGAAGCTTGGGGGATTTCAAAGGATGCCTGTAAGTCTGACATCGAGCCAATGTCACTAGAAGGTGGAGGAGGTTGCAACCGATGGCCTATACAGTTCTACCTCCCAGGGCTGAATGTCGTAGTCGAGGTGCGTCGACAGGTGCGCTCGCTGTAGAACTCCAAAAGTGACGGGACCAACTCGTGGGCATATCAGACAGGGGGTACTACAAACCCTCAAAAGCTGGCGGCCATCAGATCATCTCACAGGTCGTTGTTGCCCAGACGGTCGGCATCAGGTTCCTGGGCGAACAGCAGGACAGGTGGACGACGATTGTGGTAGAATTTTTGATGCCAAAGTCAGAACGGGACGAAACCACTTGTGTTGGTTTTGTATCGTCGAAAGCCATAACCTTTCAGAAGACTGCTCGACTTGAAACTGAGTGAAGGAGAGAGTGTCATGGCTGACTTGGCAGCAGTTTGTCTAGGGTGAACAGTGAGCTCTAGGTCTGGCGCGACTGAGGGAGAATGGACGCTTTGGGCGGGGGCATTATCGAAAGAAGGTGGGACCACATCTAGTTCGTTGGGGCTTTGAAGAAGAAGAACTCTCGTGAAGGGAGTTCTGGCCGATTCACCCAGGGGAAGTCGGTGTCGATGTTTCCAAGTGGCACTCAAGAATAGATGCAGTCCGGGTGCAGTTGCACGGAAACGCCTGTAGCAGTTGATGCCGTCAACAAACGGAGACGGGACCACTTCAGGAGCGTGGCTGACTTGAAGGTGGATGATTCTTCTCAAGATGCCTCGAGCCGAATCCCTCTGTGGATGCCGCTAGTAGCTCTGCCAACTGAGTCTCTGCTACAGGCTTGTAGCAGAGAGCAGTAGAATAGCACTTCTTAATCCACAGGAAGACGTGGCAATGACGGGGCGGCTCCGGGACTACTGTGGACGCATCGAGCAGGGGGTGGCAAACGTGGGTTGCAAAGGGAGAGGGAGTAGGGGCGTGGGGTGCTAGAGAGGTTGGCTAGGGTTAGGGTGGACTCCGGGTACCACCGGATCAGCATGCATAAGCCCGACCAGGACAAGTCAACATTCGTCACCGACCATGGCATATATTGCTATACCCGCATGCCGTTCGGATTGAAGAACGCGGGAGCAACATACCAGCGCCTCGTCAGCCATATGTTTGACTTGCAAATCAGCCGCAACATGAGGTCTACATCGACGACATGCTCGTGAAAAGCCTTCATACCGCCGAACATTTGGGAGACCTGGCGGAAACCTTCGCCACACTTACAAGGTACAACATGAAACTCAACCTAGCCAAATGTGCGTTTGGGGTCAAATCAGGGAAGTTCCTCGGCTTTCTCGTCACCCATTGAGGAATCGAAGCCAACCCTGACCAAATCCGAGCAGTGCTGGGAATGCGGCGACCCGAGCGAGTAAGGGATGTCCAGTGCCTCACCGGACGTGTCACCGCCCTCGCTTGCTTCTTGTCCCAGGCAGCTGAGAGATGCCTCCCTTTCTTTCGACTCATCAAGCGAGCCAATAAGGCGCCAGATAAGAAAGGACAGATCGACTGGGATCAGGAGTGCGGGTAGGCGTTTGAAGAATTGAAGTGCTATCTGACGCCTCCTCCCGTCCTCGCCAAACCACAAAAGGGAGAACAGTTACTTCTGTACCTATCCGTGACGCCAGGCACGATGAGCGCTGTGCTCATGAGAGAAGAGGTAGGAGTCATGAAGCCCGTCTACTACGTCAGTCGGGCGCTGCAAGGACCAAAATTTTGGTACTCAAGGACTGAAAAGTTCACCTTAGCACTCATTACGGCCGCTCATAAGCTGTGACCATACGTCTTGTCGCATTCCATCGCCGTCCTCACTGACCAGCGGCTGCGGCAAGTCCTCCAGAATCCTGATGCCTCAGGAAGACTGATCAAATGGGCCATCGAGTTGGGAGAATTCGACGTCAAGTTCTGCCCAAGGACCGCGATCAAGGCTCAAGCCCTCGCCGACTTCGTGGCCGAATGTACGATACCCGTCGAGGATCCACCCGAGCAGTCTTCAGGGCTCACCTGGGAACTATACGTCGATGGATCGTCCTGTGCTGCGGGTAGCGGAGCAGGGTTAGTCCTACTTTCACCAGAAGGGTTAGAACTCCAGTACGCCTTACGGTTCAACTTCCCGACCACGAACAATGTCACCGAATACGAAGCCTGTGTTTCAAGTGGGTCACCTATTTCGGGGTGACAAGTTCAGCATCCCACGGACTTCTGTTCATGACTTTCTTACGTGGGAGATGCACGCAGGAGATCTTGCTGGCCACTTCGACTGGAACAAGAACATAGAGGCGATTGAGCATAGATTTTATTGGCCTAGCCTGAAGAGGGATGTCACTCTTATCGTGGCCCAGTGCCGCACTTGCATTATGGCCAAACAGAGGAAGCAGAATGTCGGCCTCTATACTCCCCTCCCCATCCCGGATGGTCTGTGGCAGAACATTAGCATGAACTTTGTGTTGGGATTGCCCCGTACCCTTCGAAAGTATGACTCCATATTTGTGGTCGTAGATAGGTTCTCCAAGATGGCATTATTCATTCCATGCTCCAAGACAAATGATGCCGCCAGAGTTGCCCATCTATTCTTTTCTCACTGCGTCTCTAGGTTCAGACTCCCTCATACTCTAGTGTCAGATAGGGATGTGCGATTTACGAGCTACTTTTGAAAAACCCTATGGCATATGATGGGCACTCAGTTGAAGTTCTCCACTGCATATCACCCCCAGACCGATGGTTAGACTGAGGTTGTTAATAGGAGTTTGGGGGGGATCTTCTTAGGTGTCTAGTCCGTGATCGTGTCAGGGATTGGGACTTAGCCTTACCATTAGCAGAGTTCGCTTACAATGGCTCGGTCAATAGGTCTATAGGCATGAGCCCCTTTGTGATTGTTACTAGCCGTAGACCTAGGAAGCCCATAGACCTGGTCCCACCTCCCATCCAGTCCCGTGTGTCTAAGTCGGCAGAGTCCTTCACTGATCATATTAGGCACTTGCATGAGCATGTATGTCGTCATATTGAGACCAACAACGCACGGTACAAAGAGTTGGCTGATGCCCACAGGCACCATCATGAGTTCCAAGAGGATGAGTATGTCATGTTCAGGGTCAGACCTGAACGGTTTCCCTCTAGAACCGTGAAGAAGTTGCACGCTCGTGGTGCCGGTCCCTTTCGAGTAGTGAGGCTAGTCAGATCTAACGTGTATGTTGTGGACTTGCTAGAGGACTACGGGATTAGCTCCACTTTTAATGTCTCAGATGTAGTCGCTTACAGGGACCCGACGGTGATACCCAGTGAGCCATTTGAGCCATCTCCATCCCTTGTGAGTGATGTTGCATCCCTACTATTTTGATGATGTCATACACTGTCAACATCTTGTTTGATCTGCCATTTAATTACTTTCAATTGATGTGCTTAACTTTAGAGTCATTTGTATTAAAATTCAATGCATTATTCATCAGTGTGCATATCATCTCTGTGCATTTGGTCTTTGTATTTCCAAGTCCGTGTATATGCCTGAGTCCGTGCACATTCCATAATCCTACTCCGTGCATACTCTTGTTCTAAGCTTACAAAGTCTGTGCACTTTCAAGTCAGTGCACCTTGCTCAACTGAAAGTCCTTACATGTTTTGGTGTGATCATAAGTCCGTGTAGATTGTTAGTCATGCATGTTTTAGTCGCACAAGTCCGTGCAGACTGTAAGTCCATGCATACGTCTAAGTCCACACACATTGTTCGATCAAGTCCGTGCACACCATTGGAAAGTCCGTGCATATTCATCATCCTATGCACTCGTTGTGTCCACGCATACATTAAGTCCGTGCACACTTAGAGTCAGTGCACGTTGTCTCTTCAAAGCCCGTGGACATTGTGCAATGTCCGTGCATGTTTGGGTTTGTGCATCACATGACTAGTCTGTGCATGTCTTAGCATACACTTAGAGTTAGTGCATATACTCATGTAAGTCCGAGCATGTTGCACGCCGTCTAGGCTAAGTCCGTGCATATTCAGAGCACATCCTGTAGCAAGTTCTTGGATACACAGGCTGAGGCTCAATCCAAGTCAGTGCATACACTGTAGCAGGTCCATGCATATAACGTCTTTGGCTCAATCCAAGTCAGAGCATGCACTATACCAAGGTCAGAGCACATATGCCTTAGCTACATAGAGTCCGAGCTACACTTCAGCAAGTCCGTGCATGGTCTGTGCAGTTGATGCATGACCTTCACTCCAAGTCCGTGCACGTTACTCTTGATGAGTCCGTGCACAATCTTCCAAGTCCGTGGAAGCGTTGAACAAGTCAAGTCTGTGGATGACTTAAAAGTCCGTGCATGTTTTGACTCTACTTCAAAAAGCCCATGCACACTGTGCATCCGTGCGTATATGAAGTATGTGCATTCTTTGCCATCATGCAAATTTACTTTAAGCCTAAGCCAAGTCCGTCCAAACTTTCGAGTCCATGCATGTTTCACCAAAGCATTCTGAGTCCATGTACATTTCACCAAGTCTGTGCACATCTACTTATCAAAGTCCATGCATATTTCAAGTCAAAGCAAAGTCTGTGAATAGATTAGTTTATGCTCGACCAAGGTCCGTGCATATGTCTTGGTTGTTTGAAAATCAAGTCCGTGTACGTTTCTGCAAAGTCCGTGCACATGGGCTTTTAGCTTAAGACCGAGCATTACAAAGTCCGTGCACACTCTAGTCCGTGCATATCTCATTGGAACTAAGTCCTTGCATCTTTTGTATCTGAAGTCTACACATACTGTAGCAAGGTAAGAGCATATAGAAGTCTGTGTACATCTCATGTCCGTGCACATTAAACCCTGAACATCTAATGTCCGTGCACATTAAACCCTGAACATCTCATGTCCGTGCACATTAAACCCTGAACATCTCATGTCCGTGCACATTAAACCCCGTGCATTTTTCTTACTGTCTCCAAAGTCCTTGCATGAATACACAAACCCCATGGACATAAAACCCCGTGCATATTTCTTACAGTTATCAAAGTCCTTGCACGTCTTCACAAACCCCGTGGACATCAAACTCCGTGCAGGTTTCTCATTAAGACAAAGTCCTTGCACGGTCTCATAAACTCCTTGCATTCCTTCATAGAGTTCGTGCATGCCAAACCCCGTGCAGATTCTTCACTTGACCAACAAGTCCATGCTCAATTCAAGTCTGAGCACATCTTGAAGTCCTTGCACTTTTGCCTGTAAACAAGTCCGTGCACTTTGTGCACATTTCAACATGTTAACTCCGTGCATATTTCCCTTCTCTGTATATGAACCTTATGTTAACTGGGTGATGGTTAAATATGACAGGGATTCAATTATTTCGTGGAATGTCAATCTGAAGAGGGGGTTAGGGCACATGATCTGAGAGCCCTTGTCCCTGACATGTGGCACTGAGACTTGATTTGTTCTGGAAGACTCCCAGGGCAAGAAGCGTGGTCTCCACACTCCATCCTCCCAAAAAAGCTCATATATATATATATATATACTGCTGGTGTAACATCCCAGAGTTCAGGGTACCGATAACCCGATAATATCGAATTACCGCCTTGCAAACATCGCATTTCATGCATTCATCGCATTCATTGCATCGCATTCACATGGATTCACATTTCTTCTTTCTCAGGTTTCCAGACCCATATCTTCCCCGCCTTCTCGAACCTCCGGATCCTCCGCATTCCCAATCTCATTCATTTCTATCCTTGGGATCTCTGGGTCCCCATACACTTCCCGGGCATCTCGCCCCCTCCAATCTTCCCTCAGGGCATCCCGCCCCTATCTACTTCTTATATTTGGATTTTTCTCTGCTTAGCGGGCATCGCACCCTCTCCAGATTTCTCTCAGGGCATCACTCCCACTCCCAATTCTTGCATCCAGACCTTTCAAATTTCTCTCTCATCTTCTCGGGGCATCGCGCCCCATGGTGTCTTATTCCTCCAGAATCTCTGGAACCTCCAAACATCCTATCTGAGCATCGCGCCCCTTTCTATTTCCTTCCTCCGAAACCTCCGGACTCTTCTTTCTACTACACCATCCTTTCCGGACATCACGCCCATTTTTTCCCATCTTTCTTTCAATTTATCCTCCTACTTCTCTAGGACATCGTGTCCTTCATTCTGTTCTTCCTCTTCTATCATCTTTTCCCATACTTCCTTCCAGGGCATCGTGTCCCTCATCACATTCCTCCTCCGGAGCCTCCGGATTCTTCTTCCCACCATGATTCTCCTCCTTTGCCTTCGGACCTCCCGGATCTGCCTCTTTCCATTTACCAATTCATCCTTTTAATTCCTCCTAATCTCGGGTCCGACCCGACTTCTTCCACATCCACTGTTTTGGGCATCTGCTTGTTTTCCCACTTCTTTCGAGACTTTAGTCCTCACTCCTCCTCTTGATTTTCCACTTCTTCTGTAGACTGTTCCTTGTAATCAGGGTCTCTGCACCTTAGCAAGGGAGTTCTAGCCCTCGCCCCTATTCCTTTTTTCCTTATTCGTCTGAGTCCGGTCTGGGCACCACTCCTTCTTGTTAAGCAACTTCAAACCTTTGCTTCCAATCCTTTTATCTACCATTTGAGAACAAATCCCAAGATGATCAACATTGTCTCTGGCAACTGCTGCTTCTATAAGGTTGCAAGGTAACATTTTTGTGTAAGAGTTGCTCATTGCTTCACGCATGATTTTCAAAATCAAGTGCTTCTTAACACGATTAAGAGTGTTAGTTAAGGCTATTATATCCTTGAGGGGGAGAATCCCGACGCAAGGAAAGTCTGCCATGTCGCGCAATCGGCCCCTCTGCTCTTCAAGGTGTGCCAGCTCCATCTCTACGGACACCGCCTCGGCTCTGGCAACGACGAGCACCTCGCTCTCCCTCTCGATGATCACCTCGACCTCGGCTAGCTCAGACCGGGCTGTAGCCAGATAGCCCTCCAGTTTCTCGATTCTATTCCTAAGGGCGTGGACGTCACGGTGACCTCCTTCCAAGGCCTTCTCGTGCTCCTCCTCACTGCTTTGATGCACCCCAAAGCCTATAAATATTTACCCTCTTGGGCCTTGATGGCGGCAAGCTCGTTGGGGGCCCAAGTCTCGAGGAATTCGTGACGGTTCACATATTTCAACAATAGTAGGACTCATCGTGACCATTCCTCCAGCAGGCAACCCAACACTTGTAGTGCCCTAGTTAGCTGCATCATTATCGCGTGCGCCCCTCAGTATGTAAGGGAGGGGTCGGCAAGTATCATCGACCGAAGCGTCAACAGCATCTGCCGAACCGGTGCATCCGAAGTGGTGTGGCTGATTGAAGGTACCGCCGGAAGATTAAACTCCACCGCGCTGTCCACGGCAACCCATATCTCTGCATCCACTATGGTTGAGGAAGAAGGAATTGCCATAGCCAAATCACTAGGCACTCTGGCTTCAAAAGATAACTCACGGTTGGCCACAGCCAGAGGAGCTGGCGAAACCATCGCCGGATCACTTGACACCGTCGCTTTGCGACCTGGCAAGGCAGGAGTCTCGCTCTCGATCGGGGGAGGGATGCCGAAGGAAGTCAGACCAGACGTTATTGCCAAGAGACCTGCAGCCCCTTTTGCTTGCGCTTCCTCCTCCTCGGGAATGGTGATGCTTGCCAGGATCCCCCGCAATAGCTGGGTCTCCTCTGGTGTCAAGATCTTTGGAAGTGACAGAAGAGGAACCGTTAGCTCAAGGCTGGCCCCTGATTGCAGAAGAGACACCAGTGGCTCCACCTCCGGCCCCCAGAGTGATCTCAGCCTGTCTGCTCCCGCGGGACTAAGAAGCTCCCTCCGCTTGGGGATAGCCCTACGAGCTCTGGTGGCGCGCGCTTCCGAAAGCTCTGCCTCCTCCTGAATATACAAGATAGGGTTAGTCACCCATTGCTTGAGGTGAATCACCTTCGGGCTGTCGCCCCTACTGTTCATGTCGTAAGGAACCCCTTACCCGCACCTACTACCGTGCCCAGGCTAGAGTATACTCTGCCAATTGATAGGAGAGATGACAAGGGAAAGGGAGTCATCCCTAGCACCTCCCAATCAATCCCTGTCTCTAGAATTCATTGCTTTAGGTGCCATAACCTAGGGCATGTTACAACCAATTGCCCCACCCGAGCCTTGGTCATCATCGCCCCCCAGCATGTGGAGCTTCCACCTCAGGAAGAACCCATTGAGAGGTATGAGGCTGATCCTGACCTCATCGCCCAATTTGAGGAGTTAGACGCAGAATTTGATGGCACGCATGTCGAGTATATGTAAGTTGGAGATAGTGTAGAGAGTTCTAGTCAGGGAAGATTGGGTGTAGTTCTCTACATCCTAACACACCCCCAGGAGGACGACTGGCGTCAAACCTCCACCTTTCAAACCTACATCATGGTGAAATCACAACCCTGTAAGGTGATCTTTGACAATGGGAGCTATATTAATGTAGTCTTTTCAGACTTTGTCTCCCGTCTAGGTCTACCTACACACCCTCATCCTAGGCCCTACAACGTGGCTTGGGTTGATGGCACTTCTATCCCCGTCACCACTACATGTGTCATTCTCATCCAATTCTAGTCCTACCACGGACAGATCTTATGCGATGTAGTGCCTATGAATGTCAGTAGCATCATCCTAGGACGACCGTGGATCTATGATGTAGACCTTACTACATTCGGTCGATCCAACCAGTGTTCCTTCTCCCACAATGGGAAGAAGATTCAATTGTACCTGGCACCCCCAAAGGTGACCCCGGGAAAGAGCTCCACCTCCACCCCACTGGAATCCCCAAGGTTTAGGAGAGTCCTCGAACTCCCACTGAAGGGAAACTTCCTATTCCCTCTTCTCCTGCACCTATCACATCCGTTCCTAAGATCCCTAAGATTGGTTATAACCTAGTTAGGTGCCTTAACTTCATAGGTGTCTGAGAGCTAAACAGAGAGGTTGCTGAGGGTGCCCCTGTTTGAGCTGTTGTCGTCACTATCACACCCGAGGAGTCCCAAGTCTTAGTCCCACCTGAAGTCCAGGCAATCTTGCAGGACTTCCAAGATATTTTCCTTGAGGACTTTCCCTCTAGACTCCCTCCCATGCGTGATGTAATGGGCTTTGGGCTTTAAATGGGCCAAAGGGGTTAAGTGTGAACAAGTCTATGGGCTTAGTGTGCTAGGTGTGCAAAGGATGTAGGACCAAGTGTGAATGGGTCTTGGTTTAGTGTGAATACATGGTAAGGGAGGTTGGCTGCCACCTCTTTCCTTGACCAGCCAAAGAGGAGAAATTTCTCCTTTCCACCTCCTCTCTTACGTAGACCACCTTCCCCTCCTCTCTCTTGGTGGCTCTCCTCTCCCCATGCCCTCTCCCATCTGTCTATAAATAGCATGTATCTTGTACAAATGAGAGATTGATGAATTTATGAAAAACGTGAGTGTTTTAGAGAGTGATTCTCTTAGGTTCCTCCTTGATAAAGGGCCTGACGCCCCTAGTCCGCGAGGAGTTGGTCGGGCGAAGCCGACCGACTGCTACAATAGAGGGCCTGACACCCCCAAGAGTTGATCTGTTGGCCGAGCGGACTCGACCGATTGTTGAAGTCGAGGGCCTGACACCCCCAAGAATTGACTTGTTGACCGGGCGGACCCGGCTAGTTGATGAAGCCGAGGGCTTGACACCCCCGACGACTAGCTTGTTGGCCGAGCGGACTCGGCCAGTTGTTGAAGCGGAGGGCCTGACACCCTTAGTGGTTGTCTCTTAGACCGGACCGACCCGGCCAGGTGCTGGGGCCGAGGGCCTAACACTCCCGACAGTTGTCTTCTTGATCGGGCGGACTCGGCCGGTCGCTGAAGTCGAGGGCCTAACACCCCCGACAGTTGGCTTGTTGGCCGCGTGGACTCGGTCAGTTGCTAAAGTGGAGGGCTTGACACCCTCAGTGGTTGTTGCCGCAGACGTGGCTGAGTTGGCCTCAACCACAGGTACCATGCCCAGGAAGAAGGGCGAGCCGACGACCGCTGGAAAGTCACCGAAAACGAGTGGGGTTGCCAGGTATCTGAACCTGGCGTGGTTGGCAATGACCTGGGGGCCGTAGGTGACGGCGGCCATCGCTGCTGTTGCTGTTGATGGTGATGGTGGTGCGTAGCACGGCTGCGGAAGGGTGCCGAGGCACAAAAAGCTCTCAAACGAGTAGAGAGATGTGTACCCTCCTCTTCCCGTCCTGTGAAAGGACGAGGAGGGAGATCGGAACCTTAAAGAAGGTTTAGAAACTTTCTTTGACAGAAAGAAGAAAGGGTCCTCCAGACCTACGTCCACCCCACACTCAAACCGAGTGTGGCTTCACTGCTGCGCCTCACAGCTTGCGTCCGCTAGGCACCACAGCTTGCCAACAATTGCTGCCTCACAGCTTGACCAGAGGAACAGACTCCTCTCTTCCTCCTGCCCGAAGGGAACACTAGTGACTTCCCGTCACTAGCAAACCAGTGACCGAAGTCTCTCTTCCTCCAGTACGGAGGGAAACCCAAGTGACACAGTCACTTGATACCCGGAGGACCTTCCTCCCTTCCTCCAAACCTGGAGGGAAGACGCTAGTGACACCACATCACTAGCCAACCAGAGGTCACAAACCTCTCTTCGTCTAACCAGAGGGAACCCACAAGTGACACCCAGCCACTTGCAAACCGGAGAATAATTCTCCCTTCTCCTGAAATCACAGGAGGGACCCCGACCTTAAGCCTGAGGATCGGAAAGATACTGAAGAAATTATGAAAAGAACAAAATAAAAAAAGCAAATAAGAGAACCAAAGGGAATATAGCTCCAAGGAGCACAATGATTGTGGATTTGATCCACGAGTCAATTCATGATCAGATCTTCAGGATGCACTAGCCACACACTCTTTCTCCTTCTCATGATCTTCTTCTCTCTCACTCAGGCTCACAAGTTTCTTCTTCTCTCTATCTGCTATCACCTCTACTCTGCTGCTACTCCCTTTTTCTTGCTCTATCTTCTCTGCTCTTTCTTTTCTGCTCTCTCTCTCATGATCCTCTTAGTTTCTGCCAGAGAGATATGTCTTTGATTGCAGAATGGATGTCCTTTTATATACAACTTCACTCTGAGGACGTCCTAGACATGTGGGGAGCATGTGCCCCATTCTCTAAGAAATCCACATGTCAGCTTCCAAGGCTCTGGGTTCACGTGCCAGCCTTATCCTCATCGAATGAAGGCCTATCACAGGACAAAAATATTAGTTCAATTATCAATATACTGAAAGAGAAAAATAATGGTGATTGGGACCAACTCACGAGGACTGTGGCATGCTGTTGAATGAATGAATCAATCAATCAATGAATCTTTGAACGAATGAACGAATGAACGAATGAATGAATGAATGAATGAAGTTTGTTTGGTAGCAATGATGATTGTGGTGAAATGTTATTGGTGATGTTGGTGATGTTGGTGAAATATATATGCCTCCTCCAGTGGATGAGAGGTTTCGACCTTTCTTAGAGTGAAATCTCCCAGTTAGAACTATCTATCTTGGACTCGGAATATTGATGACCCGAAGGAAAGGGCTACTGATCTCCAGCGGGATGACTGCCTCAGTGCCGTATACTAGTTGGAAGGGAGTTTCGGCAGTGGACCTCCCAAGAGGTATTGTCCCCAGAGCGGAGGTGGGATTTTATCCTTGTAAAAGGACTCTCTTGGGGTAGGAGGTGAAGACCTACCTTATAAGCACTTGGTTGTTTTCTCAACATCCGATGTGGGACTAATCCTGTGACCCTAGGTTCCACTACACTAGTCCCCCTTGAGAAGGCAAGCGAGTGCGAGCTCAGGGTTCCCACAGATGGCACCAGATGAAGAGGCAAAATCTCGTGCTGAAGTCTAAGGCGTGCGATCCTCAATAGGTGCTGATCGCCTCCACTAATAGGGATTCTGCAAGGTAGGAAACGGATCAGAGGAGCCCACGGTCGTAACCCCTGGGAAAACCCTCCAATGCCTAAGTCAGCCAACTAATAGAGTGTAAGCGGAGGAGATGTAGGAAGAGGAGAAAGGATGGGCACAAGATTACTCTCCACCAACAAGCGTGGCTTTGAGTGCTCAGACTTGCTTACCTTTTCGGAGGGTTTCCTTGAGTTTATATAGTCGTTCGCTCCCCAAATTAGAGTCAGGAAAACTAGAGGGACTAGGGGGCGTTACGTCCTTGTTTAGGACTCCTCACCGTCTAAGGACTCTTGCTCTCCCTTATCCCCTTGAGCTTCCTACCCCTGGGTGGCAGCTAAACATCCGCTTAGATAAGCGTCTGGTTGGTAATCCAAGTGTGGGGCATCCATTTAGGGAGCGTTCGGCCTTTTTCCGGACATCGCGGCGTCATCAGTCGGTTATGCTCGGATGTCCTTTGGGATCCTCTCAAGCGATCGTTACTCGGACTTCCGGACCTGGAGGCCGCTTAGGGAGGATTGGTCCGAGCGATTTGGGCTTCAGACTAATTGGGCCTGTTAAATAGGCCATCACTTGGGGAGCTCGGCCCGGTTGGGTCTGGGTGGACCTAATTGGGCTACTCCGGACCGCATACTTTTTGGGCCGTTGATTTTACCCCTCTCCAGGCGTAAAGGCGATAAGGAAATTATCTATCTTCTATGTGCATGGATCTACTTGTCGCCACTGATAGAGTATTTTTCACCCTTATCCACTGCCTTTGCTTCATGCGTCGACGTTATTAGGTTCTTGCAATTTTAGCACTGGCAACTAGTTGGCCCGACACTGACATCTCATTTTTTCATGCTTGGTATGACTTGTCACCTTGCGCGTCCCGACGGGAGGGCCATCGAGTACTTCCCTTCGATGTTTCTTTTGAAGAACTAGGTTCAATTGGATCCGGGTTCTCCTTCCGGCCTATAAAAAGGTCCCGAAGGGCGTCTTTACTGCTTCAATTGATATAAATGGGAAGGTATAAATGCTATGTAGGTGCATATTATAGTTGGCCTGGCACTGACATCTTCTCGCGCGTCCCGATGGGAGGGTCATGGGGTTCAATTGGAGCTAGGTTCTCCTTCCGACCTATAAAAAGGTCCCTAAGGGCGTCTTTACTGACCAAATCTTCCCCTACGACTTCTTCCCTCTCCTTTTCTATGGAGCGTCTAACTACTGTAATCATCCTTGGGGGTGGAATGGAGGGCGACTCGGAGGATGAAGATGCAGGCAGTTGTAGGGGTGTTCCCACAACCTCAGCTTACTAGAGCTGGTAGCAAGCAGTGGCCAGGTTACTAGAGTTGTTAGCACGTGGCGATGTGCTTTCTCTCTACTGCTTGACCGCCGACACTATCTTAGGAGGGAGGATGGAAGGGTACATCGGGCGACATGGCCTGGCCAAGTTACCTCCATGCCTCTTCTGTCTTCCTCCTCCTTTCTTTCCATCGCCTCTCGCACCACTTAGAGGGGCAGGTCTTCCACTTTCCTTCCTTTTCTGGTGGAGGCCTCTTCCTCTTCCCCTCCATGCCTCTTCCTGGTGGAGGCCTCTTCGCAGACTGGTAGTTAGGCGTTCGTTCATGGAGTTACCGGATTCGTTGCCAGGCTATGACTATGATTCAAGGAACCAGGCGTGCCTTGTATTGTTGTTGTTCTATTATGATGTCTAGCAATATAAAAAAAAATAAAAAAAGATGTCTAGCAGTGTTGCTCCTCTTCATATTAGTTGCTTTGTTATTACTCTTGTTGTCTGCATAGAGAAATAATGTACTAGACATTTGACTCATAGAACTAGAGATAAATCCCATTTCTTGATCTTACATGAATTTAATTAGTGTCGTTTGATGACTAGGAAAGCTTCAGATCCGTGTTGGTAGAGTTAGGAAACCCATGCACGGTTAAACCCTTCAAACGAACTTCAGTTTCTTAAAGTTTCACTGCCATTACCTGTTTGTCAGCGTTACAACATTATTTGTCACTGTAAATGGCTATTTGTCACTCACAACATCTATTTGTCACCCTTATCGCTCCCCAGCTGTCGCCTTTCTTTCACTTCAAAACATATCGTGACTTCTGTTATCCATTTATCACCCTTTAAAACCCGCAACATGTAATAAGATAAAATCCACACAACATATAATAAACAACATCCACAACACATAACTCAATGAATAAAATAAAATGTAATTACATTAATTCAAATGTGTCATTTTTTACAAATCAACACATATCCGTTGGATCGACTTCTTCCACTTCGTCCTCTATACACAATCGAAGTGGCTCGGCAGATTCAATCAGATGAAAGATTAGAAGCAACCAACTCTGCAGTGTCACCAACTGTAATTTTTTAGAATACTCACTCCATTCAAACCACAATTTTGAAATAAGTTCTTTCCTGAAGCAGGTATTATGATCTCTCTCTACTAGGAAGACTAGCAGCGGCCAGCCTGTATGTGTAAACCTTCTTGGTCTGTCCTGGTCTAAAAGCACGAACAATAGCTTTGGTATCTCGCCAAGCCATTGGTCCTGCTTTTAGACCAGGAGAGACCATGAAGGTTTACACATACAGGCTGGCCGCTGCTAGTCTTCCTAGTAGAGAGAGATCATAATACCTGCTTCAGGAAAGAGCTTATTTCAAAATTGTGGTTTGAATGGAGTGAGTATTCTAAAAAATTTTGGGGTCACACCTTGAATGTGATGTTATAGAGGACCTGCGCGGGTGACAGTGGCAGAATGGCGATGGGCGACCAAGGATGGTGGCTGCAGCGATGCTGGACGACAGCTGGTGGGCAGGTTCAGCTGGAACAGTGGCCGACTGCTGCGGCACAGCACCGGAGGGGCAACAATATTCTAAAAAATTTTTGGGTCACACCTGGAAGGTGATGGGCTAGAGGACCTGCGCGGGTGACGGTGGTGGAATGGCGATGGTCGGCCGAGGATGGCGGCTGCAGCGGTGTTGGATGGCAGCCAGTGGGTGGGTCTGGTTGGAACAGGGGCCGGCTGCTGCGGCACAGCACTGAAGGGGTAGCAGTGCTCTACCGATGTAAGGGTGAAAAAGAGGTCGTAAGGGTGACAAATGCTTCTAAGGGTAACAAATAGGTGTCTAAAGTTAAAAAATAGTTGGTAGGGGTGACAAATGAAAGAGAGAGAGAGAGAGGCTATTAACAAAAGGATGGCTAGCACACGTTTCTTCGTAATGCAGTCGGTGGAAGACCTAAAGTTGGTGGAAGATGAATCGTCTCTTCAGGTGTTGGCACTCAAAAAATGGTCAACGATGATCAAGCCGCAAAGATGAATGATACGGCCCACTGAAGCGCAGAAGTCCATCAAGATCAACATATTGAAGTCTTCTCAAGCTGCCCGAACCTTCAGTCACCTGGAATGAACACCAAGGACTTCGCCTCAAGAGAGTCGAGATGAACTCACAACCAACCGACAGCGCAACCAAGCCTGCCTAATGATCCAGCATCGACTCCGTCATGCTGCATACGCCCTACCCATCGTCCGATCAAGGATGATGGTCTACCTGGTGGCCCACCACCTGAATGAAGACTCTCCTGAGGAGGAAGAATGCCATCGGCCCTTCATAACAAGGAACCGGAGGCTCTATCAGCAGAAGACCCTGATTACCCGACACGGGTTCGGCTTCTCACCATATTGGGACCATTAGCGGTCGAATGATCGCCCAGTCAAGGTGAAATTATTTCGGGTGCTATTCCACCCCACAAGGAAGCTTTGAGCACCGACGAGGTCGAGCCGAAAGCACGGATCGTAGTGCCGAGTGCCACATCAGCGGAAGACCCAAATAAACACAGAGCTCTGAGGAAGGCCATACATCCTACCGAGAGCTTCGTCAACCTCCTGCCAAGGTTTTCTCGAAGACCGCAACAGGAGAAATGACTGACGGTGACCTCCGGAATCATCCTCAGACTCATCGATTAGCCCCGGACAATCGAAACGGGCTAATATGGCTCCCCCACTTCACCGGCGCCCCCCAAAGCGGCGCCATCTAAAGTGGAGCGTAAAGTTCAACCTTGGAAGCCCAGCACCCCTCTACATGGCGCGCTCCTCATGGCACCATTTTAACCACCCCACAAGGGAGGCTCTTCTTCTACTTCAGCTTCTACTTCCGGAGTCAGCTCGAGGGATTTGAACTCCTCCCAGGGGACATACTCCTTCAGCTGCAGGGGCTAGATCTCAGGCTGTTCATATTCTTCAAGCTCATGAATGATGGCCTGGAGCCTTCTGTTAGCAGGAGCAGCCTCTTTATGCATCTGCATAGGGATATGTTGCTTCTTGTTGTAAGTCAGTCGCCTCATGACTAGCCGAGGAGCAGTGTCATGCCACACGGGGTTCACCAGTGGTGGTGGTGGTCGGGGCGTAACACCCCTCACATGAATCTCTGGAGTGGGTCGAGGGGCCCATCTTCTTCTGTTCTTCTTTGGCGCGGACTTCCAACCTCCTTGGTCTTGAGCCGGCACTGTGACAAAAGCTTCATAAGTAGCACGGGTGCTGGCCTCCGTCCACTCTTCAGGCAATTCCTGGTACAGTGACACCATGTTGATGGTGGAAGCCAAGTTGGGCATCTCATGTGGCTGTGGAGGATCTACCTTGTGCTCCCCTATGTCAAGCTCCCCATTCTTGATCAAGGAATCAATGACATCCTTGAAGACATAACAGTCTTCGACGGTATGCCCAAGCATCTAGTGGTACTGGTAGAAGTGAGGGTCATCCTTCTTCTTCAGGTCACTGGGCCTCTTTGGTTCTGGCAATGTGATCTTGTTATACTTGGTTGCCCACTCGAATAGGAGCCGTGACTTGTCTCGGGAGAAAGAATACAGCTTGTTCCTCATTTTCTCCCTCAGGGAGGGACTTTCCCGCCGTTTCGTGGACCTAGGCGGAAGAGGGTTGGTAGCCCCTTTAGCTTTTTCTTTTTGCTTCTCAAAAGTCTGGAAGTCCAGGACGTGAACCTCCGATGGCATTGGCTTCTTGTCAGCCTGTCTAGCTCTCTGGCCTGACGCAGTTGGGGTGGAAGAGTAGCGGGCAAGGAATACCTCAATCTCAGCCACTATATTGTTCAGACGGTCAAATGACTTGACCTCAGCACCAATCATCCTATCTAGAATCTCTTTCTTCAAGTTCTGTTTGCAGATCTGCACTGCATCCTCCTGGTGCGGGGGACTTCTGCACCTCATGCTGAGGTTTCTCCACCTTTTGATGTAGTCGAGTGCTGACTCATCATTTCTTTGCCTTGTGGCATAGAGGATAACTTAAGGAGAGCATGTCATGGGGTTGTGACTATTCAGGTCGAGCTCGGGCCTCTTACCATGCCCATGAAATTCTATGTACTAGACATTGACCCTATGTTCAAGGCCATTTTTAGTCACCCGTGGATCGATATTCTTAGCGTCGTGCCGTCCACTACCCATCAGTGTCTCAAGTTCTCTTTTCAAGGGAGGGTGGTTATGGTGAAAAGTATATCCACTGTTCAGTCCGTCAAAACTATCTCGGAGAAGGTTTTGCCAACACTCTGGCCCAGCAATTGGCCTATTATTTCAGTGTTAGACCTAGACTTTCCTTGGGCTTATGCGTCACGCAAGCCTGCCACTGCAGCTATCAATATTAAAGAGAAGTTAAAGATTCGAGATTCCAAAGGCTGGTCTATTATATTGAAATTGGGCTATCAACTGGGGAGAGGCCTTGGTGCACAGTCATAAGGGTGGACTAAACCAGTCCCCAAGGGGAGAAAAATGAGCAGAAGGGGTCTCGACTACTAAGAGTCCACATTGTCAGTCTTGGGTGACTCAAGGCCACTTACCTGGGACTATCACCAGCATTTTATGAAAGGGCCTCTCCAGTCAGGCACATTGAAGTCATTGCCATGCCAGCCCGAGAAGAACATAGCTTGCACAGTTGACGGCCCACCTCTGTTGCCCAAGGGTCCTGTTGATGATATGCTAGATTTCAGCCGAGCGTTTGCCAGGATGTTTCATGAACCAGATTGCTCCCGAAAGAATCAGCAGGTACGGCTTATGCAATGGAAGCTGAAGAAGCTAGCTTACCATCCACAGGAAAGGGTGAGCTCGCCTATTGTTTTTACTTGGTCTCTTTCCCGTCTAAAGTCTCTCCTTCAACAGCTAAGTTTTGTCCCCCGTTTACCTCCCAGCATGATTGATCTTCCGAACTCAGTTCCATTTTTTCATGAGATGCCAAAAGAATTTTTGATCGTGAATTGTCCATGTCTCCACTCCTTGGTTCTCCTCCTCTGACCCTTTCATCGATATCTTCTTCCCCTCACTATGCCCGCTTGCCCTTCCTCCTCCTCCATCAGATTCATCTTGCTATATGATTTCCACAGATCACCAAAAAAAATGTCAATTTTGAAACAGAGATTTCAGTGGAAGATTACGCTATCTTCTGTCCATCCTCTTCCCAGGGGCAAGATAGTATTCCTATTAATTGTCTAGTCTAAGTTCGCTAGCGTGTCTTTTGTCGTTTCTTTTCCTATTATGATGTAGCCGAGTCTCAAGTATGGAATTTGAAATTGTAAGAGACTTATATTGAAATAAAATTTTATTATTGCTCCAATTTATTTGGTCTCATGCCATTGCTCTTGATCATTCACGACTGTTTAACTGCCACGTTCCGAGCAAATGACACGTTCCGCTGCTATCGGTTCGGGGCGTGACACTACATTTGCAGCATGTGTGTGTTCTCTTTTCTTGCTTTATCTGTGTTCCTTCTTTGTGAGATTTCATCCCCGTGTGTGTTGAGGACTTGTCCTCGTGTGTGTGAGTGTGGGGGGCTTGTCCTCGTGTCTCTGCTCGACTTCCAGCATGTGTGTGTGTGTGTCTTTTGGCCAAAGAGTGAAAGCCTCACCAAGTTGGTGAGGGGTGGATGTAGGAGTGCTTGGTAGCATCCGAACCACCTTAAAAGTTACTTGTGTTATGGTGTGTTGCATGTTATCCATTTCTTCTATCCAACCTTCACAGGTTTTCCTAGTTTTTTAAATTCATCTCACATCATTCTGCTGATAGCTCTTTGGTTTCTATTCTGATTTGAGTCTTGACTGGCTTTTCTATTCTCGACCTTATTTAAGTTTTAAAGTGATCTAAAAAATTAGTGTCTGATCTATTCACCCACCCTCTAGATCCTCTCGTGCCATCCAACAGTGAGAAGAGCCCAACTCCTAGAAAATGTAATGGAGATGTCCGATCGCATCTAGGGAAGAGTAGCCAAGAGAGAGCAAGTCACTAGCTCTGGTAACTTCAAGCCCTCTTTCGGAAAGAAGAGGCCCAATTCTGACGAGCGTAACTTCCATAAAGATGGGCATAACTTTAATAAGGACAAGAAGCCAAGATGGAATGATAAACAAATTATCCCTATTGTTATCCCATCAAAAGAACTATGCAAGCATTGTGAAAAGTCTAGACATAAGGCAGAAGAGTGATGGAGAAGACTTGGTGCTTGTCTTCACTATGGGAGTCAGGATCATAGAATCCCGAATTGTCCACTCCTCAATGAACAAGATCTGTCGGAAAAACTTCCAGTTGTTGTCAAAAAGTAAGGAAGACTTCAATCTCTTAGGGATGCGAAACTTAGCGAGGAATAAGGCATTGATCTCGTGCTGGATATCCCCCATAGGGGGCAGGCCTCCAGGGAGGTCTTCCGGGAAGACATCAAAAAACTCCCATAGGATCGTAGCTATCTCTACGGGGTGCTCATCATCAGACCCAGGAGTGACATCTTCCACTCCTCGGACAACAACAGCAAGGATAGGGCTACCGCCGGTCACCTCTTGCTCCATCTCTCGCGGGCTAAGCATCATCAACCTCCTGGGTGGGAGGTCTCCTGTGCTGGGAGTAGTCAAAGTGGTAGTAGCCCGCACCGAGGATGAGTTTGGAGGACCGACCGTTCCCTGACTCGGATGGGTCAAAGTGCTGGGGCCAGATGGTCCTCGGACAGTAGGGTCCTTTGGCTGGGTGGGGTGGAGGGTAATCCTATGGCCCCCGTGGTGGAATGTGCAGGTGTTCGACCGACCCTGAAGGGTGGCATCCCGATCAAATAGCCAAGGCCTACTGAGGATAATGCTACCCACCTCGATAGACAGCACATCACACCATATCTTATCATGGTAAGCTTGGAACTGCAATGGCACAAGATAGCGCAATCTAACGGGGATTGAAGTAGAATCCACCCAAGATACCCTGTAAGGTGTGGGGTGATCTACAGGCGTCAAACCCAGGCATCTAACAGTGCCCATAGAGATAGTGTTAATGCAACTCCTGCTATCTATGATCACCTTACAGACCTTTCCTCCTAGCCTACAAAACGTGTGAAAAATAGTGGTACGATGCCAGTCATCACTCACCTGAGACTGGGTTAGGATGCACCTGACTACACCCAACTGGACATCACCTTGATACTAGGTACCTGGTACATCAACTTGCTCTCCCTCCATTAGTTCATCAAGGAGCTCCTCTGCTAAGTCCTGATCGGCTTCATAACTGATCGGTACAAGCTCAAGTGTAGGGTCACTGGCAGAGGGATCAGAAATAACAAGTGACTCCCGAGTGGGTCACTTGGCCGAATAGTGGCCAACTCCACCACACCTATAGCAACTACCATGCATCCCTGATGTGACACCACCTTGGGGGTGGTAGCCACAAGACCAAAGACACCTCGGACCCTAGGGACTGACCAAATGACCCTCGGACTTAGCAAGCAAGTAACTCACGGACCGATAGCTTCACTCGAGCGGACTCACCCGCTAAGCGCACACTCGTGCCCGTAGGTTCAAGATTGGAAGCATAAAGGCAAGGCCGTGATAGAAAGGGCGGACAGCGATGAGGCCTATCTAAAAGCCTTCACCAGCCGGCATGGCAGCCAGGTCTACCGCGATACCCGATGACCAGTATGAAATGCTAAACCCGACTTTTCCTATATGAATGAATAAATGACTGCTATCATGACACTTGTCTTCTAAATGCAACTAGACCCACAAGGGCGCATAGCCGAGCTCGAGGGACTCCTCTATGCTACGGTGCAGCAGCGTGACGAGTATCGAGCGGCCTTAGAGCTTCTGGTGAGTTTTGCTAGACTTAAAACTGAAAATGCTTTATGCAAGACTGACTGACCTTCTAAAATGCAATGGGCCGAGGGAGCCCAGAGGACCAGACCAGATGCGTCGTCCTCCTCTACTCAGCCAGTCGGGGGAACGGCTGAGTAGGATGCAGAATTTACCCAGGCCGTAGCACGAGCCGAGGAGGCCGAGGCTACCCTCGCGGAGCGAGTAAGGCACCAAAATTTTCCTAAAATGCTTCAAGATTTATGCAAATGCCTAAACTAACCAATATGCAAATGTAATGTGCAGGCGAGGGACTTAGCTGTGGCATTGGCAGAAGCGGTCGAGGTGCCCCATCTCCAGGGAGAGGTTGACCGACTTCAGGGAGAGGTGACCCGGCTGAGTGGAGAGGTGGTGAACATCGAGCGGTACCGGACCGAGGCTCGCGAAGCACGCCTTAATATTTTTGAATTGAAGATCGAGCTCCGGACTATGGAGCAGACCGTTCGGCTGATGGGCCGAGCACCCGAGGGGACCGTGTCACGGAGTGGCATAGCTGGAGGCTCACGGAGCATGGCGCCGAGCGCATCAGTGGGAGACATCTTGGCTAGCTCTTCCACTCGCTGAAGGAACGAGGAGGCAGAGAGGAGGCGCCCACGGGAAGAAGAGGAGCAAAGCGCCATGGAGCCACCGCCGAAACGGCACGAGGGCACCGGGGACAGTGGCAGCCCGGGAGATAGACCGGGGGAGTGATACTTTTATGGCTTTGTGATTTTTTTATAGTTTTTTGGTTTTCGTGACACACATGATGTGATAATTGATATGATGAAAATGAAGTTAATTTTTTTATTTTGTGAAAATGTGAATGTGAATGTGTGTATGAATATATGATCGTGTGAATGAACGGTGCGAACAAGGTAGGGGGATAGATTCCTTACCATATGTTCTACTTTCTCCTCGATTTTTGTGTCGATTCATGCGAGTTTTAGTGAGTTTTCCATTTTTGGGGAATTATAGCATGTTTTGGGGTGTGAGCCGTGCTCGCCAGTTTAGGTGACGATTTTTGGTTTGAATGGTCTCATTTAGACCTCTAGCATGCCTGGATGCCATCCCTGTTATTTCATGGCTATTGGCCGTGAGTTGGGGCCGGTAGGAGTCTGGTTTCCCTCGTGAGTCATTTTGGGTTGATTTGTGGAAAATCACCCAGTTCGTGTCATTTTGTATGTGGTTTGATCCCTTCCGACTTGTGGAAGGATGATATGGTGATTAGGGTTGTTTCCCCATCGTTTAGAAGCGATTGGGGCGTGGAAAATGGGTTTTCCTACATATTTTCTAATTTTTACACCGTGACGAGAATGGGTTGGACATGTTGCCTGCGTTCTCAGTGCAACGCGCCATATCGTGTGTTAGGGACGCAGTCCAAGTGTTGGACGCGATCCTAGAGAATGTGCTTAAGATATCCACCATGATCTTGAAGAACATGCTTGAGGTCTCCACCGTGTTCTTCGATTAACACAGTCGAGGCAATGGCCGCATCTATTAACGCGACCCTAGCTTGTGTTGCGTCAATGCGTTGACGTGCAGTAAGTGTTGGACGCGTTCTGTTGGTATCGCGACGCATCCTTTGGACACATTCATTATCGCGATGCAACTGTACATCGCATTCATGTCTTCTATTTTTCATGGTTTTATATGAGTTGTCTCGGGCTCCAGTGAACCTAGTATTCAATGCCTTATTGGCGTTTGACTCGACGGATGCCTCGAGTGTTCCGTGAGAGTCAGATCTGCGTGTCGAGGGATCCCGGAAGAGTAGTCTTATCCCAAGTAGTGTTTGATGTTTCTCTGTGATTATTGGCTTGTCTTTGACCCTTTGGTTAGCCTATTGTATGTGGATGTCGTGGACATCCTATAAGGGTTGTGACTGTGTTACAGGGTGTTCGAATATGCCACTACACCGAGTAGTGGTTTTGTATGATTTCATGAGTCATATGATTTCTGGTCAACCTGGTTGTGACCCAGTGGTTGACATGTGACCTCATGAGTGTCTCAGTTATCCTGTATGGATCGAGACTCTGGTTTTGGATGAACATGAGTGGTCCATATTTGGGTGCAATGGTCCTCCATCATTTGTCATTAGTCTTATGTATGTTAGGGGCATGCACGGATGTCCGGATCCCCCGACATTTACTACACCGATCGATGATAGATTCACCTACGGATGCCCTAGTCCTCCAACCTTTGCTAAAATGTCCATGCATGATAGGGCCACCGTTGGCTACCCCAGCCCACCTAGGTGGATCACAGTCTTCATAGCATCAAAGCATAATTGGTCTACATTTGGAAGTCACAGCCCTCCTATCCTCACCAACATTCATAGAGAGTCCAGGCATGTTAGGTCAACATTCGGGTGCCCAAGACCCCCAGCATCCAATAAAGTGTTAGCATTCACCAAGTCCTATGTCCAACATGCCCTTGGGTTGCATACTTGCAAGCACATCAGCAAAAAGGCAATAGGATTTGTAAAAGGAAAATTGATACCCATAGAGGAAACCAAAACTTTCAAGAGGGTGACTATTTGATGGTCAGGACAAAGGGGCTCTTCCCTAGAGTTGCCTCTAAGCTTAGGGCTCGAGGAACTGGACCCTTTAAGGTCCTAAGGCGATTGAGCATAAATGCCAATGAGTTGGCCCTTATGAAGGAATGCGGGGTCAACCCTTGCTGTAGAGTTACGGACCTTGTGCCCTACAAGGACCCCGCGGTGGCACCCAGCAACGATATTGAGCCCATACCCCCTTTTGAGAGTGACCCCACCAACGAGAGCACGCTTCTATCCTAGAGAGACCGACATGAGCACAAAGATTTGATACTAAATGAATAGAATGACACCACCAGGAGTGGGGCAATCTAGCAGTATCTTGTGAGGTGGAAGGGCTGGCCCCATCGGTGCACACATGGGTGAGCAAGGAAGGGCCCTTACTCGACAGGGTCGAGTTCTTCCCACCTTGGGGGATTTGATGAGGGCATCTCACAGTGCTCGCTTTGGCTCGAATCGCCTACAGCACTTTGAGGAGGTCTGACTATGTGATCACATGTTATTTTTCCTTTCATTGAGTCATTTTTTATGTTATTTCCTTTATTGAGTCATGTTGTTTTAGTCCATTTCTCTTATTATGCTTAATTGGACTTTAGTACCTTAGTTATGGGCCCATAGGATTGAGTCTAGGACATGCTTGGTCTTTTGTCTAGTTGTCAAGGGTATTTTGTGGGCAGCCCCGTCGTCGTCACCGGCCAGGGCGGGCTCAGGTCCTGGACCTCTGCACTCTAGCTCAGACTGGTCCTGGGGTGCAGCAGCAACTAGTTGAAGTCGTCACAGCCACTCCCAAAGTCTGATCGTGGCGGGACTAAGTCGAGGACGACCGTGGTTGAGTCTTCTTCGATCTCCAACCAGGAAGGACACTATAGGAGGCCAGGGCCGAGAGATATGTCCAGAAGAGTGGGAGAGGGTCTTGACGGGTCCTAACTGACCTGGCCTGCTACCTTAGGGTAGAAAAATTGGAATGGGCTACTCCGAACTTCAATCGGTGCCCCACTTGTTCCGTTGGACAGGTGACTGGTGGAACTCCCCTTCAGCTAAGTGGTGCTCCAAGGGGAGCCGTGGTGTGGTCGCTGGAGCTTCTGTAAGCCGCCTCTGGTTGCAGGCCGGACTGGTTCTGCATAGTCTATGGAGATCGACTCTCAGGAAGGCGGCGCCGTCACGATCACTCCCATCATCGAAATGGTGCGGGACAAAAACAGACGCTTCCCTTTATGAGTCTTATTCAATCTCCAACAAGGAGGGCCGCTAGGGGAGGTCGGAGTAGGGAGATAGAGGACATAGAGTGGAGGGATGTCTGCTGTAGTTCTGAGTGGACTGACCTACGCACCCGGGGAAGAAAATTCAGAACGGACAGCTCCAGACTCCAAAAGAGGCTCCGCCAGCTGCGTTGGATAGAAGACTGGTATAGGGATGTCCCAGCCAAACGGTGCACCAAGGGGAGCTAAGGCGTGGAAGTAGCTGCTTCTGCACCAGTGCTTTGGTCTTCCCTCAGATGCCAGATGCGCACTTTGACAAAAATGGATCTCTCAAATAGCCCCGAACTCGGATGAAGGTGGGATCACCTCTCTATCGAAGCTGACTTGAAGATCTTTTCGTCGATGTATGGTACACCTCCAGAAGATGCCGGATGGCCCCGAGGCAGACTCGACAAGCTGAGCTTCTGCTGCTACCTGTGAACTGGGTGTGCAAGATGGTGATAGGTGTAGTAGGGGTGGATAGGGGTGATAGGATTGTGAAGGGGTGAAGGGCTAATAGCTCTGGGAGGGGGAGGTGCATTGCTGGGGTTGATGGAGGGGTGTAGGGGGGTGCTGGGGTCGCAGCAAGGGGAGGGGGAAAGGAGAGGGAAATAGGTAATATTTTTACAAAGGAACCAGCAATAAAGGAGTGAGTAGCACCCATATCAAATAACACAAAAGTAGGATGGGAATAAATATGAATTGTACCTTCAATGAGCTCCCCTTCTTTGGTTGGTTCCTCATCCAGAACGGCATTCAATATAGCTTGCCGCTTTCGTCCACCATTGTTCCTTGTAGATTGTTGCTCTTTCATAAGAGGACAGTAAGACATGCAGTGCTCCCGACTTTCACATCTTAGGTTTGCACCTAAACGCTTTCAACATTCTTCGGTTGAATGATCGAGTTTGTCGCAGAATGAGCAAGCAGTTGTGAGGGCCTCTTCTTCTTCTTTTACCTTCTTTCTCTTGCCATTGCCACTCCCATTGCCATTACTGCATCTCTTCTTATTGTCATGGGACTTGTATGTCCCAGTGATGCTAAATTTTCCTTCTTTCTCTCCTTTCCTTTCTTGTCTACGGCTCGAACTTCCACCGCGGCTTGTGAACTTCTCGACCTTCTCCAAGGTCCTTTCGTACAAATGGGCTCGGTGAACCATCTTGGCATAGGTCCGAATGTTTTGTGAGCCGAGTTATTTGATGAAAGTCAGATGTACCCCGTCCATGAATCGGTTAGCCTTCAATAAATCTATATTAACCAAGTGAGGAGCATATGGTGCCAACCTAAAAAATTGGAGCTCATACTCCGCTACTGACATCATGCCTTGGTGTAGAGAAGTGAATTCTGCAGCCTTTCAATCCTTGACGTGCTCGGAGAAGTATTTGGCTCAGAAGAGAGTAAGAAATCCATCCCAAGTGACCTGAGCATTTGGAGGTTGTGCCTTCCACCAAGTACGGGCGTCTTTGTTTAGCTGGAATGTGATGAGATGGACTTTCTCCTAGTCGGTGCATCGCATGACGTTGAATATACGGTTCATCTCGTCGATCCAGTTCTCTGTTTCGTCTGAGTTAGAAGATCCAGAGAATTGTGGGGGATTTAAACTCGGGAAATTACTGTGTAAGCTACCCGCGCCAGCCCTTGCACCAGTTTGGGCTACAGTTTGTAGGGCCTGGGTAAGACCTTGAATAGTTTGTTGCATGTCGTCCCAGTTCACACGATGAGCCATTGAGAATTTGAGGTACCTGAGGAAATAGACGTTTAGTTATTTTCCTTAGAATTGGGAAGATTGAGGCTAATGCCTTTGCTAGTGGCATAAGAAGATTCGACGAATCGTCAGCTTCAGTAGAAGAGCCTACCCAAGAAATTAATTTGGGTACTTAGGAAGACCCTAGGATGGTCCTCATAAGTAAAAGTTTGCTGCCATATGAAGAAGAGGCGCTCATTCAGGTTCTTCAGGAATATAAGGACACATTTGCATGGAGTTATGAAGATATGCCGGGACTGGATCCTGCACTCGTTGAACACCGTCTAACACTAAAGCCATGATCTGTCCCGATCAAGCAGCGGTTGAGGCGTTTCCATCCACATATGACATTAAAAATTAAAGAAGAGATTGATAAGCTTCACAAGGCTAGGTTCATTACAGTTGTCCTCTACCCTAATTGGGTGGCTAACATTGTCCCGGTAATGAAGAACGACGGAAGAGTCAGAATTTGCATAGACTTCCGGGACCTTAACCGCACATGTCCTAAAGATGATTTTCCCCTCCTTCACATTGATGTTTTAATTGTACGGCAGGGTATGAGACTCTCTCTTTCATGGATGGCTTCTCTGGATACAATCAGATTCGCCTAGCTGAGGAGGATCAATAGAAGACCTCTTTTCCTACACCTTGGGGGACTTACTGTTATGTGGTCATGCCATTCGGACTTAAGAATGTCGGAGCTACCTATCAGAGGGCTATGATGGCTATTTTTCATGATATAATCCACATCTATATTGAGGTGCATGTCGATGACCTGGTAGTGAAGTCAAGAACAAGGATCGAGCATCCTGGGGTTCTGGCCAAGATTTTATAGAGATCGCGAGAATATCAATTAAAAATGAACCGTAAGAAGTGTGTATTTGGTGTGTCATCAGGGAAGCTGTTAGGGTTCATTGTTAGCAAGAGGGGTATCGAGATTGATCCCAACATGGTGCAAGCAATAAGAGATATGCCTCCTCCCAAGAATTTAAGGGAAGTTCGAGGATTGATCGAGAGGTTGCAATTTATACGCCGATTTATCTCCTAGCACTCACAAAGGTGTAGGCCGTTCTACGAGCTTACTAAGTCGGGAGTCAAGTTTAATTGGGATGACAAGTGTCAGGCGGCTTTTGACGAACTAAAGGACTATCTATCCAATCCTCCTGTCCTGAGGCCGCCAGTTCTAGGCAAACCACTCGTTCTTTATATTTCTATCCTGGAGGGAAGCAATCGTTACATTCACTACCCTCGCGCAGGAGGGGGGATCGCGGGGAGGGGTAAGCAACAGTTGCCCGTACATCGAGCTTGGGCATCCACTGAAGACGTTGCCAACTCTTGGACGAAGACCGAAGGATGCTGACGGATGCTTGGCAGTCTGGTGTCGAGCTGATGGCGCTGGGTGGGGGCGGCGGTCGCAGCAGCAGGTCGGCGCAGTTCTGCTCGGCTGGACTGGTCAGCGCAGAAGTGGTGCGACGGTCGGTACGGGCACTGCAGAACTCCAAACATGACGGGGCCAGGTCAGGGACGTTGCTGACTGTGAGGTATACGAGCCCTCAGAAGGGGGTGGCCGTCTGATCACCTCTCTGGGCGTGGTCGCAGGGACAGCTGGCGTCAGATTTCTGGGTGAATAGTAGGATAGGATGTCGAAGAATGGGGCAGAACTCCCAGTGCTGATGTCGGAACGTGACAAAACCACTTGCGTTGGTTTCATTTCATCGAGGGCTGTAACTTTGGTGAAGACAGCACGACCTGAAACTGATAGGAAGAAGGGGTGTCGGGGCTGACTTGACAGCAGCTCATCCTAGGCGAACAGGGGCTCTAGGTCTGGCGTGCCTGTGGGAGATGGACGCCACAGACACAGACAATGTCAAAATCAGGTGGGACCACCTCCGGTGTGTCGGTGCTTTGGAGAAGCAAAACTCTCGTGAAGAGAGCTCTGGCTGAATCACGCAGGGGCGGGCTATGGACCTGCTTCCAGATGGAGCTCAGGTTCAGTCCCACGCTTGGCGCAGTTGCATGAGAATGGGTGGCGCGTACGGTGCCAAGGTTGGATCGCCACGGGATCACTTCTGGAACGAAGTTGACTCGACGACGTATGACTCCACAGAAGGAAGCTTCACCTGGTTTGCACCGTGGACAACGGGGTAGTCTCTGCAAACTTGACCTCTATTGCAGGCTGGTTGTAGGGACAGTAGTGAGGTCTTCTCGATCCACGGGAGGGCGTAGCGAGGACGGGGCGACGCCGGGGTGCCGTGGACTCTCGGAGCAGGGGGAGGGTGGGCCTGTGTGCAGCGGGAGAGGAGGCTGGGGCATGGGGACGCAGGGGGGCTAGGGTTAGGGTTGATGGGGGCGCACTTGGTTGTGGAGGGAGGAGAGGGCAGGGGCGGCCTAAGTGGAGGGAGGTAAATTTTGGGTGTAATATTCAATTCCCCACCCCTTAGCCAACCCTCCTGCGTGAGGTGTAGTGGTGTAATAGTGAGTTTCAGGTCAAGCGATAACGACGTAGTGTGCGGGTTGTGTTCCCACGCTTTCCTGCTCGCCCACGTCTCCGACAGGGGTCGGTTTCTTCAAACCGATCAGGTGGGCACTCGGTTCCCCTCGACTGGTTAATCACTTTGCTTAGCTAGTACCATTTTTACTGCCTGTCGGACGGTGAGTGAGTGCTCGATCCCCATTCCACTCATTTGTGCACCCCACCGCGGAGTGAGCTACGAGTGCCACCTTTAACCCACGCCCAAGGCGTGCTAGCCGCCCACGATCGTGAGAGTCCCAACCCCCTTAGGGGCTCAGCCCATGCATAGCTAAGTCCTCAGAACAGCGAGGTCCCACCCTGGACCCTCACGATCATCCCGAGTCATCCCCAGGTGAAGTGTGCGTCGTGCGAGTAGAACCGCCAAAATCGAGTCCGTTATCACTTGTTGGTGTGCTTGCGAGTATAGGTCCAAGGTGCTTCTTGTCACCCCGTGGCATACATGGCTGTGCCACACTAGGAGGTCTAGGCTGTAGGCCTTCAAGGCCCGCTGAATTCTCCGACTAAATATGTGGGAAGAAATCTACTGCATTCCTGAGCTGCTGAATAGTAGGGGTGAAAATATTGCTGCTTGCTGCTCATACGCTACACTACAGTACTGAGGTACTCAGCCTGCCATGCCTTAGCTATTGCTGCTAGCTTAGCTCCCATGGACATTTGATCAAACAAATCCCAATGCAAAAGAGGCATGGCTTGACTCGTGTCGCTGAGCTTGGCCTTCCATATATCTTATTATGCTGATCCAGCCAGGAGGACTGGATATGAGCCCAATAGTGTTGATCAAGATAAGGTTGTGCATAATATAATGAGATGCTGGACAATTTTAAGACCATGGCTGCTCAATCCCAGCCACACTGTTGGACAATTGGAGTATGATCTCATGGGTTGATTATCTCAGTTACAGTCTTGAACTATAGTATTTTACTAAAATAAGGTCTACTTACTTCTACTAAGATGCTCTTGGCATAGTGCACTGTGGCCGGCTAGAATGCATGTGTGCTTAACATTACATCCAAAATTTGGGCCTTCTAGCTTGAGTAACTTCCCACTTTAGAAGGTGTGACGGTGATGGAGAATGGCTTGTTATTTTTCTTTACTTTCTTCTCTTGAGAGGACTCTCCTACATTGCTCGACCTTTTCTTATTGAATGTGGTCTTGAAGGTACCGGTATTAGTGACATGCTCCTTCTTGTCTCTCCCATGAATCCTATCGGATTGTTCTGTGGCATCTTCTAGTAACTGGGCTCGTCACACTATCTCTGAATAGACTTGTATGTCCATCGGGACCAGTTGTGTGATATATTGGGGCCCGAGCCCATTGAGAAAACTTCTAGACTTCATCTTCTCGGTACTAACTAAATGCTTAACGTACCGGGATAATCTCGAGAATTGTGCCTCGTACTCAGCCACCAACGAAGATCGTTACTTTAATGCAGCAAATTCGGTGGCTTTCTTCTCTTGGACTCAATCTGAGAAATATTTATTGTTGAAATGTTCCACAAATTCTTCCCATGTAACCTGATCTTGGTCTAGTGTGGTTTCTATCGACTCCCACCAGCATCGGGCGTCTCTTTCTAGTTGGAATGTTGCTAATAAGACCTTCTCCCGGTCCGTGCATTACATAACCCAAAAGATACGCTCAGTCTCTCTGATCCAGTGCTCGGCGTCGTCCAGATCAGTGGATCCCATGAACTTAGGAGGGTTCATGTCACGAAAACTCTGGTGGAGGTTTCCAGCTCCACGGTGTGCACCTCCTTGTGCGACTTGTTGGAGTGCTTCAGTAAGGCCCTGAATGGTCCTTTGCATATCGCGCCATTGTGCACATTCTGCGGCCATGGTCCTACAATTAGAGTAACTATATTAATATGTGATTATGTTCGAAAGGTTTTAGTTCCTAAGTTAACTCAACCCATGGTTCTACCTAAATCTCACCGGTTAAAAGTTCAAACCTATCCTTGGACTTGGGTTTGCTAGGAATTGAATATACTAGGCTCTGATACCACAAAAACTATCACGCTCTGAGCGCGGAAGGAACCTGGAGTGCATGACGATTTTATATCGATCATGTCAATCAGAGCGTTAGTGTATTCGACACAAAGACAGAGTGTGTAAAAGTAAATATAACCTAATCCTTTAATTCAATTAAAAACTTAAAGTACTTCTATTACAAATTCACATAATGGAAATGCTAGGACTCAATAAAAATAAAAGTACAATAGTTGACTAATCCACGGGCCTTACAGTCTCTCCCTCCGAATAGAAATTTCATCCTCAAAATTTAAAAAGAAGGATAAGGAGAAAATGGAAAGAAATTATACCTTATTCGAATAAGAAAGGAAAAAGCTGACGTATCTCATCCTCACGCTCCCAAGTTGCCTCATTCCCTAAGTGACGCTGCCATACAACTTTAACCAGAGGGATTACCTTATTTCTTAATCGCTGCTCACGGTGATCTTCAATTCTAACAAGGTACTCTAGTGTGGATAAATCTGCAGTCACCTCGGGCCAAACTGAATCATCTAGAACGTGAGATGCATCAGGAACATATTTCCCCAGTTGGGAGACATGAAACACATCGTGGATCGCTTGCATCGTCGCTGGTAACTGAAGACGGTATGCCACTTGGCCCACACATTCCAGAATAGGAAACGGACCAATATAACGTGGACTGAGCTTTCCACGCTTCCCAAATCTCGAAATGCCTTTCATCGAAGATATTTTCACAAACACCATATCTCCAGGCTCGAACTACAGTGGTCGCCTGCGCTGATCTGCATAACTTTTTTTTCGACTCTGAGCTGTCAACATTTTTTGCAGAATCAGACGAACCACAACAGCACACTGCTGAACCATATCAGGTCCTGTCAACAATCTGCCACCAGCCTCAAACTAGTTCAAAAGAGTACGACAAGGATGCCCATACAATGCCTCATACAATGCCATACCGATCCTAGAGTGATAACTGTTATTATAGGCAAATTTCACAAGTGGCAAATGTTGACTCCATGAACCCTGCCAGTCAAGACAACATGATCGCAGCATATCTTCTAAAGTCTGCATCGTCCTCTCTGACTGACCATCAGACTGCGGATGATACGCTGAACTGAAAGCTAACTCTGTGCCTAATGCTTTCTGAAAACTAGGCCAGAAGCCAGAAGTAAACCGTGGGTCACTTATGGGGACATCCCCAGCCACTCCATCTTGTTTCGGGACTACAGTTGCTCGCCATTAGCACATCATCAATTCTGCCACTTAATTTCGAGTCGTAGCATGTAATTTTTATTTTATTTGAGCCTCTTTATATGTATTTTTTTCTTTTGAGTCACTTAGTAAGTTAATGGGTCATTAGAGTGGTTAGTGGAGACAATTGGGCCCAACTAGTAGGCTAGGCCCATGGGCGACAAGGCTAGACGACTTTGACCCCATAGGTCGGTTAGCCTGGCGATTTATCATAAAACCACCAGAGAGCTTTTGGCGGGCCAACCCTGGACCGCTAAAGAGCGTTAAACATACTCGAAATAGTATGGTGGTGGAGCCTAGCGGCCCATTAGTGGCGCGCTACAGACCTTTTAGCGGCCAGAGCATCGACCACCAGAGACTATGGCGGGCTAATATTCAACTGCCATTTCCTATAGAATTTCAATTTATGCATGTTCATTTCTTTATGCATTTCACGCTACACATTCACCATGTTTAAAATTATTTTACAAATTGTGGCATATTTTTAGATCCCAATAGAGTTATTTTCTTTTTCCTTGTGATGGAACCACTAGTCGTAGCATGACGACCTCAAGTGTCGGCCCACCTAGGAGTGGTGGCGGGGTAGTTCCCGATTTACGATTTTTAAGCTACTTCCTGTGGGCTCCCTTGCTTGGCAGTAGTGTCCTACTGGGGGGGAAACTAGCTAGCATCCTACTGGTCAGGGACTTGGACTGGCACTGACGAGTGTTAACCTGACTAGTTCTTGTTTCTGGTACTGTTATGCGTCTCACTTACCACGATCCAGGTTTATGTAGATGCTTGAGACGCAGTGTAAGCCGTCAGTGGACGCATCTGGTTTCTTTCTTCTAGTGGTCTTCCTTCTCTCTCCTGTCACTTGGAAATGCTGAAGTCTATTCTATTAGTAGATTTAGTTAGTCTCGTGTTTAAATTAATTGGCATCATAGTTAGCTGTTCTTAAACTATTTAGATAGTTTTGCAGCTTTGTTAAACTGTTGTTTATTATGTCATTGCATGCTTTACTGCTTTGCATGTTTAGTTTAGAGGTAGGGATCTGCGTGACCCCTACTGCGTCTTGAGACTCACCCTTACTTTTCTACGTGAGCAGCAGCAGCCATCTACCAGAGTTTCCCGTACTTTTGACGGCCGTCCTTAGTGCAAGCAGTGGTCTGTCAGTACATCGTTAGCAGTCTTTTTGTCTTACTTGTACCTTTTTTATCGGGGTATGCCCATGTAGTTGTATATTTTTGACTCTCGTATAGTTGTTAGACTTGTATATAATGGATCTAAACTATTATGAATATTTATCACTCTAATATTTAAATTGCTTCCGTTTATAGTTCAAATTTGTGGCTATATGGGTAGGAAGTGGAGATGGTGTCCACTTCATAACGCCCACTATAATAGTATTCTTCTAGGGTGAAGCCCAACCCTGGATGTTAGGAGATGCGCCTCAATTCTTTGTTAATGCTGGCAGGGTACCATAGCCTTCGGAATGCTTCTTTCTCCTTGCGAGGATGGCAGGAGGGGATATGCTACTTCCGAGACATCTTCGCCATTCAGCTTCTAATGAAAGCCAACTCTTGAACAAGGACTGGTGGATTCTCAATATCTTCAGGGAGATGACAGTCATCGTCTTCCCAGGTGGGGTGCTCCTCAGTAGTATAGAACAGGCTACTAGGGCCTTCGGATTGTACCACCTCCCATGCTTTGAAAGGCTCGACAATGGTACCATCGAGGCTGAGTATTGGCCTGGTGAGACCTTCTGGGATTTCACTAAGGCCATAGTGTTGATCGACCTTGGCTTCATTAGCTTCAGGATAAGTGGTGGGAGGTGCTACTCTGCCCACGTCTCCTGTGCTTGTAATGTGTAAGATTGTCTTGGGATTGGCATATCTCGGTGGTGGTGGTGGAAACCAATCGTAGGCAGAGGTACTTTTTGATGCCTTGGCAGGGCCCTTGGCTTTGGAGGTCTTCGATGGCGGCTCCGCATACAGAGAGGCATCAAGCAGATGACACTCGAACACTTCAAAGGGGTGTAGGTCAGCAAATATCCTCTCCTCCTTGCCTTCTTGATTATATTTGATACATTGATGTAGTGTGGACGGTACCGCCATATTTTCATGTAGCCAAGGATGGCTAAGTAGTGCCTTGTAGGAGGTACTGAAATTGATGACATGAAACTACACCCTGGTAGTGAAATCTGCCATAGTGAGGGTGAACTCTGCCACACCCAGCGGCACTTCAAATTTCTTATTGAAGCCGGCGATACGTATATCTCTGACTTTGTCAAGGCGTACATGGAAGTAGTACTTCTGATATATTCTGTAAGGCAGGATATTGACAGCTGCTCCGGGATCCACCAGGATTTTGTTCAGCTCTCGACCATTCAGCTGCCCCTTCATATACAATGGCCTATTGTGGTTGATAGTGGGGAGTAACATATCCTCCTGAGTGAAGGTCACATTGGCCTCCGACAATGCTTTAGCCAAACATGCTTCATATTGAGCAGGCATCTGCAAAGTAGTGATGATCAACCCTCAACCCCCCTCTCTCCTCCCTCATTTCTTTCAACCCTTTCTCTCTCTCATTCTCTCTCGTCTCTCGACTGTTCGACACAAGGTGCACGACCGTGCGGAGCTGGCCAAGGCGAGGAAGCGATGGAGTGATCGGATCGTGGGATGGAGCGGTGATTTGAGCGTGGCATGGCGCGATCCCTCGGTGGATTCTGAGATCGGCGTCATTCGTTGTTTTGGCGATTTTGGCACGGATTAGTCACTTCGGTGCACGGTTTCTTCGGTGGAGGTAGGAAAATGGATCACCTACTTCTTCTGCACGTTCCCTCGCCAGTTTCATGTTGAACGGTGCTAGAATGAGTGAGTTTAGGCTCATTGTGGTTTTTGGGAGTTCATAGGGTTCACCAAAAAATGGCGACGTTTTTCAGATCAGTTGGTGTCAAACGACTCGCTGGAATGTCAACGTTCCATAGTCATTAATTTCGTGTCGATTGGCGATCATTTAGGACCGTTAGGAGCCCGGGAAGTCTGGTGGTTCCATTTGGGTCAATTCCATAGAATTGCCTGTTTCTTGCTGCTTCTCAGTCGACCTGACCCCTATCAGAGTCTAGAAGATCGGTAGTGTGATCGTGGATGTATCCCCTTCGTTTCAGAACGAACGGGGCGTGGAAAGACCACAATCGGGCCGATCCTAAGGTTTGCTCGCCGTGATGCCTAAATGGCTTTACAGTAGCAGCTTAGGGTATAGGGCGGCTGGTTTCCGATCGTTCAATGTGTGTCGGTTCGGGTTTGAGCGGTCCCATGATAGATCGCACTGGGGTTTGAGCGGCCTATTGGGAGACGTTCTATCCCCTTGGGCGGTTGGTTTCCAGTTGTGCCAATTTTCCCCTAGTGTTGAGCGGCCAGCTAGTGATCACTTAGCATGGTTGACCTTGGGTCAACAGTTTGTGGCAATTCATGGGACGGTTTGCCCCTAACTGTTCTATTCCCTTGAGCAGTTTGGTCAAAATCGTTCTGACCGTTACTGTAGTAGGTCGGTTCCCCTGAGCGGCCTAGTTCAGACCGTTTAGCGTCCCTGGGCAGCTTCTTGTGGACCGTCCAGTCCCCTGTGAGTGGCCTTTCATAGACCGTTCATCTCCCTGAGCGGCCCCTTTGTGACCGCGCTATGGGATGAGTCTATAGTATTGTTGGTTGACAAGACTGAGGGCTAGTTCAGGGGCGTGTCGGTCATAGGTCGACGCATGGGGTGTTGGTTGTCTTCATGTTATTAGCCGTAAATGTGGTTTACATTAGACTGAGGAGCTGAGGTTGTGATGGTTGAATGACCCTGAGAGGCATGATGGCCAAAGGCCAGAACTGGGGTTGGGACTGGCCAACTACTTCGTGAGGAGATGGTAGATGAAATGCAGGAGTTAGATATTGATGCTGGGTCTGGGTGACTGGCTCACGGAAGCGTGATGACTGGATTGCTGAATTGGCACTGGGACTGGTGCGGAGTGGCTGGCCTATAGAGGTGTTGTAGCCATGATACTGGAATTGGGAGCTGGGACTGGAACTGGGGTGCTGGCCTATAGAGGCGTTGAAGCCACGGTGTTGGGACTGGAGGCTAGAACTGGAACTGGGTGGATGGCCCGTGAAGGCGTTGAAGCCACGTTGCTGGAACTGGCAATCGATACTGGAGCTGGGTGGCTGGCCTAGGAAGGCGTTGAAGCCACGGGGCTGGAACTGAGGATTGGACTTGGAGCTGGGTGGCCGGCCTATGGAGGTGTTGAAGCCACATCACTGGGACTGGCAATTGATACTAAAGATGGGCGGCTGGCCTGGAAAGGCGTTGAAGCCACAAGGCTGGAACCGAGGACTGGAAATAGAGCCAGGTAGCCGGCCTGTGGAGGTGTTGAGGCCACGAGGCTGGGACTGGCAATTGATACTAGAGCTGGGTGGCTGGCCTGGAAAGCCGTTGAAGTCACAGGGCGGGAACTGAGGACTAGAACTGGAGCTGGGTGGCCAGCCTGTGAAGGCATTGAGGCCACGAGGCTAGGACTGAGGACTGGAGTTGGGGCTAGGTGACTGGCCTGTGAAGGCATTAATGCCACGAGGCTAGGACTGAGGATTGGAGCTGGGCCTTGTCCAGCCGTTGAGGGTGTAGTGGTCGCCCTCTCTGTGGAGTGATCTAGAGATAGCCATCGACAGAATATTGAAATCGACGGCCCCTGTCAGCGAGGAGTAGAGAAAGAGAAGTATTTTTTTTTCTCTTTACTTGCCCTACCATCCTTTCAGATTTTCGTTAGAGCTAGCCCCCTTTAGCTTTTTTCAGTATGCCCTTACGGGTTTTCATACCGAGCGGTTACCTAAGTTTGCTTGGAGCACCCTTGCACACATCTATGTGAAAAGACCTTGGAGAAGATCGAGAAATTTAAGGGCAAGAGAGAGGAACTGAGCCGGAAGTCTAATAGGCAAGAGAAAAAAAAAAGAAAGGTTCAATATCATGAAGGATGACAAACCCCGTAATAATAAGAAGAGATCCCGCAATGGGAATGGTAATGATAAGAGGAACGGCAATGGGAACGGTAATAGTAATGTCTAGAGTAAATGATGAGGCACAGCCCAAGGGTGATAAAGGATGACTTATTGAACCTAAGACCTAGACCTGCAAGCATACAAAGAAGAACACGGACTCACGCTAGCGGCTCACTCACATGGCACACACAATCTCCCGATGGTGACCGGGGGATGATGGCAAGGGTATGAGGTAGGTCCCAATTGTTTCTAAAGAACAAGTGGGCTTAGGCTGACCCCTAAGGGCCAGGGGTTCCCAACTTCGTGGGCGGTCGGTCCGCCAGGGCGGGGGTTTGGGTGGCTCTCACTCACTTTCTGTGGTGGGCACACAAAAGAGAATTACGAGTCCAGGCACTCCCTTACCGCCCGACGGGCATGAAAGACAATACTAAATTAGCAAAATATAGACTAGTAAGGGAGGGACCAAATGCTCACTGATTGGTGTGAAGACACCGATCCCGATTGGAGATGAGGGCGAGCCGAGTAGTGCGGGCACACACCGCACACTGCGCCGATGATGCTTAACCTGAAAATAAAATAGTTACAGCACTACATCTCGTGCAGGAGGGGGTTCTTAGGGTGGGGGTTAAGTTTTTTACAAGTAAAACTACCTCCACACAGGGAGGGGCCTTCAGCCGGCCAAGCGAGGGGAGGGGAAAAGAAGCTTGGGACCGAAGAGCCGAGCTCCGTCGGTTCTGCCAATTTCTAGAACAGTCAGACAGGTAGTTGAAGACGATGTCACCACAGTCTTTGCCAAGCTCAGAAAAGGTTGAAACTTGTGTCAAAATTCTCTAACTTGACCCAGGAGGATGCCAAAATTTTCATGCAATTTTCTGTCGACGTCGTTGGCCGGGGCAGCATCTGGAACAGGGCTTGACAGCTCTGGTTCTGATTGCTCCCAGAGTGGTGCTTCTGGAAGACCGGGGCACCACGAACAGTCTTGAGATTTGTTAAGGGCGAGACTGGGGCCGTTGCGATCTTGGTCGAGACTTCTAAGGAGAAAAACCCTTGATTAATTGCCAAGATAAAGAGCCACTGGGGCTGAGTAGGTATATAAACATATTTAAATCAAAAGGACGATATTGCATAATGCAAGATCTAAACATACGTCCAAGCATGCAATATAATCATATTTATTAACCTGGCCCCGGTAACCCATGGAGTTCCTGGGGTAAGCTCCTAATTGTTGGGAGGCCAACACGGTGTCCGGCGAACCCGAATGGGAGGAAACCCCGAGGGCCAGCCTATTAAGGGTACTGGTGATCCATGGGTAATCAACACGAGTTTAATCAGACAACCCAAATGGGAGGGAGACCCCGAGGGCTAGCCTACAAGGGGTTCCATGGACCCGCGGGCTACCACAATCCTAGCCAGGAGATGTGGGTTTAATTTCTGTTGGATCAAAGGATCTGTTCATGTTCTCTCTTAATAGCACATTGGGCTCCACATTATGGGATAACGGGTTCTTGTGGCCTTTTTAGCGGTTCAGAAGAAAATGGGCAGTGGACTCATTTGATGGGGTATGTTCCCCCTCCCTGGTTGGCGAATCAACACTCACATCCATAAGAAACATAGCGATTACAGGAACATTTTCCTATTACCTAGGAAAAAGGGGGGTGAGTCATATTGACGGACTCCTACTCTATCCTTCTCAGGGTGGAGAAACACATGAGGAACAATTATTCAGCCATTATCAGGAAATCGATGACAAAGTGGGCAGATCGAAGATATGTTATCACTATTTGGGGCTAGCCATGAAGACACATAGGCTAAGTGTGATGGGCCACAGGGCTCACAGTGAAGGGGAGGCGTATAGATGTAGTTGTCTAAGACAAGTATTCGAACACTTAACATGCAGAATGCATGAAGGTGATTTTGATATTTAAGCAGATGGCGTCTTGGTTATGGGAATGGCCATACCCCATCCGACTCATGGCTATGAGTGGAGGGGCAACAACGAAGCCTGTTCCAAAAGCTAGCAGAGGGGTATATACCTCTGACGAGGGGAGGAAATGCACATCAAACACATGAAGTAACCCCAATGTGATTAACCCACCAAAGGGACCCCGAGGAGGGGGATAATGTTAATATAGCCCTTGGGTAGCCCAGGGCACATTCCGTGCTAAAACACAAATCCTAGCAGTAATGCACAGATAGTGGAAGGGAAAGACACAATAGGCGAGAAGAGAAACGCTGGAGACTGAGGGAAGATAAATCATCGCACACAAACCATTCAGACCCGAAGGTTATCATATTGCTAAAGAATGACTAGTATATTACATGTGCAAACACAACCCGGCGTGGTCACCCGTAGACTGGTCATCCTATATTATAACATTTGAACTGTAGAAGGATACATGGAGCAAATGCTATATGGAAAGGAAATTAAACGGGGATGGGGGACCGTGCGCTCATATCATTGCCCGTCTACATTACAAACCACAATAGATTTGGAAAGGGGAACAGGAGATGATCGAAGACATTCACGAGAACCCACCTTTGTTCTTAGAATAAAAATAGAGTATTGGAAAAATGATCTTCTCTCCTCACTCTAGAGCTCTCCTCTGCAGAAGGATCGAATGGCAACCACTTTGGGGGTTCTCTTTATGGGGTGAATTTCTTCTTCTCCAATCCTCTTTCTCTTCGATCGAATTTTGCCCCTTTTTATAGAGGGGACACTCCTTTGGCTGATCCAGCGTGGCAATGAGCGCACCATATTTGGCTCGAGTAAAGCTTTTTTGCGTGCCGAAATCAATGCTGCCAGTTTCGTGTTGTGTGCGCCGATTTAAGAGGCATTGGGTTAATGTTGGCCACGCCGTTTTAAACTTATCCTTTTGCTTTTTGTTCCAGTCGAGTCCATTTGTGGGTCCCGGACTAGCTCCAGGGGCTATTTCAAACCCCCAGCTTAATCTGGCCCTGTTGGACTATCATAAAAGGTATCATGGAGGCCATCATACTCCCGATTAACAACTTCCAGTGCAAGCCGCGCTCTTAATTCAGTCATTCAGGTTTTCTTACTGATACAGCCTTTGGAAACCCGTATGGTGAGACCAGAGACGTTTCTTCACCTTGGAAGGTATTTTCTTTAGGTGGTGGGCCACCAAGGATATTTTCATCCTTGTGGACGGGGTTTGTTCGGTGCGAGCGAGTCGGCACCTACTTGTTAGCTCTGGATTACCGTTTGGCATCATCGGGCTCTGAGAGATGAGTCGTGGAGTCCCTCCATCGGGTATCTTAAGGCTTCAGCAGTTCGAGTGAACCTTCTTTGTTGATTTTCTTTGACTTTTGTGCACCAGTAGGCTACATCCTTCCATCGTTCAGGCACAATTGCCATTTGATTATATTTTGGGAATGGATTTTAATTTAATCATGGGATTATTTATTAATTAGGATTGGTTAGATTTATTTGATTTATTTATTTATTGCGTAGGCATGCTAGACACTAAGTGATAGATTTATTGTGCACTCGATCTGACTCGGTCAGACGAAAGTGAAGTCCATGTTGGGACCGAAAGTCCGTCATACCATAAAGGTTATGACATTAATTACATCCTCTGGGAAGGAGGAAAACCCTTGATTAATTGCCAAGATAAAGACCCACTGGGGCTAAGTAGGTCTATAAGCATATGCAAATTAAAAAGATGATATTACGCAATGCAAGATCTAGACATACGTTCAAGCATGTAGTGCAATCATACTTATTAACCTGGCCCCCAGTACAGGGCGGAGAACATAGGTCCGAAGACCACCATCACGCATAGTGAGAGCTTTCAGTCTGACCTAGTCTAACCTTCCACAAATCACCATTTGATATACCGAGAGGTCAGAATGATAACAAACACGCAATGATGATAAACATGCATATTTTTATGTGTATATATATAGATGCATGAGTGTGCATTGTGTGGGTAAACCCCAAAGAGATTTATTAATGAAGTCATCACCATTCTTATTACTTATTTACAGAATGACCATGAGTTGGGCTTAATTCAAAGACAAGCTGTCAGTTGAAAAGGAAGCAGATTGGGGCATGGTGTCGACTCCCCAGACATAGAGTTGACTCTGTGGGAGGTGAGGCAATGGAAGGGCAAATGGACATATGAGTGGATGCTAATCCAGCGTGAGGATATGAGTGAAGGCTAATCCGACGTAGGGATGAAAAAGGGGAGGGTAATCTGACGCGACAGAGGGCACGCCGGATTAGCCCTACGCCATTTTAGATGGCTGAAAAATTATTGGCATATGAGAGGGGGACAAATCTGGTGCGCCGGTTTGGGCGCCGGATTAGGCCACGCTGGTTTAAGGGGGAGGTTTCTTTGTAGAATTTTTATTAACTTTTCTTAAGGCCAAATTCAAGTTATGGCATTCTTTTATTAAAAATTTGTGATTCAATTAGACTTTCTGGAGTCGATGATGTAGAAGGTCACCTTAGAGGCGAAATCATCAAGTGCCAAGTCAACATCCACCCGGCCGAGGACTTCCTCGGTATTCTAATTGAAGCCGGATATCTTGACTGCCTGGACCTTCTAGAGGTAAGGAGTCAGATATAAAGTCTTGAATGTTTTGAGGGGCATGATGTTGACAGCTGCACCAGCGTCTACCAGGATCTGGTTTACTTCATGCCCATTGATTTTCCCCTTCATATAGAGGGGTCGATTATGGCACGGAGGAGAGAGCAGAAAATCTTTCTCCGTGAAGGTGACAGCGACCGTGAAAGCCTCGTACGTGGCAGTTTTTATTTCTACCGCATGTGCTTCATAGACTTCCGGCTCTTGGAGTATCTTGATGAGGGTTTCCCTCAAATCTTTGCTCCAAGCGATGGCTTCCCAGATCGTGATGCTGGCAGGAAAGTGCTTCATCTGGTGGAGAACCTTTCGGTCAGCTCGAGCTCGAGAGTCCTCCAATGACGGTAGTATGTCGGGCTGGATCTGCTGTGAGCTACCGCGTCGCTCCTCATCGGGGAGTTACACCGCCTTGCTTTTATTACCGAGGTCGGGCAAATTCTGGCCACCCACAGACTCTTGGAAGAGGGAGGCCAATGACGGATCTTCCAAGGGAGGCTGAAGGGCTGGACCGTCCTTGCCAGACGTCCCTACTTGCTCTGCAAGACAGGTCAGAACTGGTGCTAGGATCGGAATGCTGGTGGTGATCTCTTTGGCGCCAGTTGGGTCGAAGATGCTGGGTTGCCCCCAAATCTCCACTGGCGGGATTGGGGGAGGTTGTTCTCCTCGGAGGAGGATGACCCGTTCGGGGTCGAAGGGAGACGGACGAAGTGATGGCTCAGGGACTCTTCCTCGACCTCACCACATCCACGACCATGACCTCGGCCACGATTGGTGTATTCCGGGACTAGCTGTAGTCCAAGTGGAGTTGTAATCCGTTGCCGGGTTTTGGCTGCTACCGGTTCGCCTCGCCGGGAGGCGTTAATGTTATCTGGAGGTGGGATAGCCACCATGTTACAAGTGCAGCTGCGAAGCATCTGTTCCAGCTATTCCACCGTGATCTCTTTGTCTTTATAAAACAAAGTGAGCTCTTCTGGGATGTGAAGAGTTTCACCTTCTTTGACCTTTTAGATCATGCTACACAACCAAAAATAGTAATCATACCTTCGACGAGATTGGAAGCTACAGCCTCTGCCCGAGAAATATGAGTCACCTTGCCTTTCATCTTTCTACGGCAGCTGCAGAAGACTGGAAAGAAGATGCTGCTGAAGCTTGAGGGAGCATCTGCTGAAACTGCTGAAATGGCAGCGGCGGAAGTGGAGGCTTGAATTGTGATTGAGACTGCTGGGATGGAGCTGCTGAAGCAAACTGCACCGAAATTGCTCTCATCGGACAGTCTCTCACCGCATGACCTGGTTGGTCACATCAGAAACATACCACCGACAACGAGCATGGTTTGCCTGGGTGGCTGCCACCAGTTCACACACAACCTTTAAACTGGCTTTTCGCAGAAGTCTGTCATTGCTGGAAAGATGGGGCTGACTGTTAGGTAGCACCAGACGAAGCCTGCCTATCAAATCGCTTCTTGTATCTCTTCTTGTTCTTGAATCCTTTAAACTGGGACTTGCCAGAGGAAGCTACACCACTTGCTGCAGGAGTGGCAGAAGGAAATCCTGGAACAGGGGGTAGATAACCCGACGGAAGTTGAGCTGTCGGCTAAATCGACAATGCCTGAGAAGGGGCAAGGGATCTTGCCAAATCCAGTTCCAATGCTGCTGCTGCCTGATATACTTCAGTCATAGTGGTAACCTGGGCGACAATCAACGGCTGCCTCAACTCAGCACGGAGGCTACGCAGAAATTGCTCTGTCTTCAATGCCTCATTAGCAAGAATGTGGGGCGCATAATGGCCCAATTCCATGAATCTATTTCGATATTCGAGCACCGACATCCCTCCCTAGACAAGCTGTAAAAACTGGTGCATTTTATCCATGCGGAGATAAGCCAGGCTGAAAGTGAGTTCGAAGGTGGCGATGAACTCAGTCCATGAGATTTGGCGGAGTCGACGGGATTGGAAAGAAACTTCCCATTCGGTATTCCACCAAGTGAGTGCCGCACCTTGGAGCTGAAAGGTACCGAGCATCACCTTTTTGTCTTCCGCGCATTCCATAGAACGAAACATGCACTCGGTGGCATCCAACCAAATTCTGGCAGCATCCGGATCGGTCTGGCCTTCAAATGTCGATAGATGAAATAACAAAAATTCCTTTAGTGCACGTCCGCGACTGCCAGGTGCATCCTCTAGAGCTAGAACGAGCAGGAATTGCTTGTAGTCCTGCCTCTCTACTTCAGTGAGGAGAGCACTGAGGAATGTGGGCTGAGGGGCCTCATCGTTGCCTAGATTGATCTCGACGAGCTCATCGACGGTTGCCTGGCCACCATCCTCCAGCTTGGGAGGAGCAGGCTAAAAGTCGACGAAGTCTTCATCATCAACGGCGGCTTCGTGCACCCATGGGTCTTCGAAACCAGTGGTTGAGGCTACTGGAACTAGAAGGTCGTCACTGCTGAGTCTGGACAAGGGTTGTCCCGGGCCGTCCGTGTTGGACTGGCAGCTATCTCCCAGAATTCTGGAGGCTTGGTCGGAGTTGTCTGCCAATGCTGACGATGCCTCGCGGTCTTCATTCTGGAGGCCTTCCTCAGGGGGAAGGTGTAGTGAGGTAGGCTCTGGAACTGGTTGGGAGGCCGCAGAGGTCTCCTCGGTCTCCACGTCCTCATGGACGGGCGAGGAAGTCTCGTTGAGTGCTAGAACTCCGCGACCTGCAACTTCGTCTTTGAAACCTTCTTTCCGTCTGCAGCAACCTGCAAGGAGAGGACCTCCCAGCCACCGCCCTTGCACTTTGTCCCCCTCTGGAATTTATTCCCCTTCACCAACCTCTCTGCTACTTCGTCCCCTCACGAACTGCTGCTTCGTCTTTCCGTCCAAACCCTCTTTCCGTCTGCAAGGTTGGACAGAGAGGACGACCTCCCAAGCCCTGGTCCTCTGTCCCCCTCCGAATTTTATGCCTCTCACCCACCTCCTCTCCGTCAACCGACGCGTACAACATAGTCTTCGTCCCCCTCCTGAAACCCTCTTCTCCGTCACGAAACCCTCTTTTCCGTCACGAGAGGGAGGGAAACCTTCACCCTTCCTGTCCGATTGCTTGGAGGAAGAGGATGACACTATTCACGAAGCAATCGTAGGCCCTAGGTGCGTCAGATGCTAGTGATTTGCAGTGTTCCATCCCCTCCAGCTGTAGGCTTCACACCGTCCTCGTGATTCTATAGTAGCTGGTAGTCGGCTTTAAGAAAGGCCCTTCCATCTGCTTCGGTCAAGCGTGTGGAGGGCAAGCCATCTACTACTAGTGCATAGATGGCAGTTTCGGCCGAAACCGAAACGTTTCGGTTTCGGACCGAAACGAAACGACACCCAAGGCCGAAACCGGGCCGAAACCGTGCCCAGGCGGGAGTTTCACTAACTCTTAGACATTATTTTGTGCCATAGATTTAATTTCATCTTGCATAGTAGCTTTTCACTCTTTCTTAGATAAGGATGTAAGAGCTTTCTGAATAGATCTGGACTCTTCATCATCTATGGGCTCACAAATAACTGCCTCGTCTTCAATTCGCAGAATCGATGGGGCACTAGCCCACGCTTGCTGCGACGTAATGAGTCTTGATATTCTAGTGGTTTTATTGGTGCACTCCCACTAGACGCACTCCCACTAGGCTGGTCATCCCTACTATCTTTAGCAAACACAGGTTTGAGAACGTATTCCCTCCCTGCATTGGGAGATGGTGGGAGATTAGACGGTTCTTCTAACTCATGAAGATCAAGACTTTTTTCACTGTCGCTAATGCTAGAAAAAAAATTTCTAAGAAAATCATATTTTGGACCTCTCGCTCTGTCAATCCCTCTTCTGGACGCTATCCATACATGACATAACCCATTGAGCTCTCAGGATATCTAATGAAGATAAACTTTTGAGCTCTGGGGTCAAGTTTTCCAAACTTATTTGACATGTCATGGACATATCCTGCTAATCCCCATGACCGTAAATTATCTAAATTGGGCTTGTGACCATGCCACAACTCATATGGGGTGGAAGGAACTGATTGTGAAGGCACACGGTTTAAGGTATAGATAGCAATTAACAAAGCATCTCCCCCAAAGGAGATGGGAAGGTTCGCTTGCGCCATCATTGATCGAACCATATTTAGTAATGTTCTATTTCTTCGCTCAGCAACACCATTTTGTTGTGGCGTGTAAGGAATAGTGAGTTTTCGTCGAATACCTTTTTCTTCACACAATGTTCAGAACTGATCCGACAAATATTCGCGTCCACGATCTGTCCGAAGAGCTTTAATACTCTTCTCTTTTTGATTCCCAACCTCGGCTAAGAAGTGCTTAAAGCAATCCAGCATTTCATTGTGGTGAGCGATCAAATAGATATATCTATATCGCGAATAGTCATCTATAAATGTGAGAAAGTAGGTATAACTGTGTCGTGTCCTCACACTCATTAGTCCATAGATGTCGGAGTGGACTAATTCTAAAAGTGCTGATGCCCTTACGGCCTTTCCAAAAGGCTTCCGGCATGCTTTCCCAGCAAGACACAGGCCGCAGACGTACCAGGTGAATCCTTGCTCATGTTATTTGACTTTAATCCTGTTATTCTTTACATTTGCTACACTTTAAGGTTCTAATCTGGGTTTGTTTTTGTGATCTACACTTTTATTTTGCAGATCAGCAACCATCCAGCACGAGGCCCATCCTTTCTGGCCGGCCGGAAAGGGTGGAGGTTGAGAACCACGACTTGGAAACTGGCGTAATAGGACGGCCTTGAACCGTCCGTTTGGGTCATTGGGCGGTTCACCTCAGACCGTTCCGTGGACCAGGTGGCTCATTGAAGACCGTTTCCTAAAGCCAGAGCCTTCCTCCCACGTTCATTCCAGCATAGTGGAACGGCCCCTCGACAGACCGTTTACACACAGAGCGGTCCTGAAAACTGTCCCATTCCCTGTGCTATTCGGTGAGTGTCTCTCTACTTTTCTCAAGCGTGGGCAGGTCCTTTCACACCCCATCGTCTGGGTGGCAATCACGGTCAGTGTTTCCTTTCCCCATCTTCTTCATTTGCTGTCCTTCCATTTCTCACGTTTTAATAGCATAGGCAGGTGGGTCAAGGAAGGAGAGACAAAAAAAGAGTTAAAGGACAAAGGAGGCATTTTTCCTACCTACAGTTGGATCCAAGGATCTCCTCACGCAAGGGGCAACTTTCCAGATAGGCCTGACCTATCTTTCTAGCTACGCCTTTTCATATACTATCTAGTTATTACAAGAAGTGAGCAAATTCAGTAGGCAGCTGATAGATCAATGATATAGCAATGAAAATCAAGTAGATAAAAATAGTAAGCTCCCCCTCAGCAAATTCATGAACAATAGATAACAAGTTGCATAGCTATGAGAATGATGAACTCAAGTTATTTTAGAATGAATAGGAATAGAAGTCGATTTATACTCAAGTAAAGAGTCAACTTGAAATATTGACTTTGAGAAGGACAGATTGACAAAATGATTTCAAGACATCTAGGTTGATCTGATGTTCTTCACAGAGATCAGAGAACAAAGTGAATTCAGCTTTACTTGTAGCATAAGATGTCAATCAATTAAGATCATAGCCAAAAGAGAGGTTCAAACTAAAGATGAGGACTTAGGTTGACCGAAACGAACAATTTGGTCGGCTGACATAGACTGTGAGTGAAATTAAAGACAAATAAGCAATTTGTTCAACCAGACAAACAAACATGACACAAATACGAGCTCCTTGTAGGCGGTAAAGGGATTTCGTAGCAGGCCCAATCTTCAGAAGTCGGCCAACAGAGGATGCGATCGAAGATAGAGCGCCGTAGCTATAGAAACACGGAGGAAGAAAAGGAAGGTGAAACCACACCGGGACAATAGGAGATTCCAAACCCGACCGGAACCAAGGGGACCATCTGAATATCTTCACCGTCTGTCTAAGGAACGTCCAGCTTTCACGTGTCCAAACATTGATGAAGTCTTCGAACTAAAGGAATCTAATTAAAATGTGGCGACGATCAAACCTGGATGTGGAGACTGCACCCTGGACGCGCCACTTCTCACGCAATGCCATCGTGATATCTTCCAGAGGGGGGTGCTCTTTTTAAAACTTGAAGACTAGGCAGAGTTTAAAAGGTTTCGATATAGCCGAGAGTTCATCTGCCGTGAAGAGAACCACCGGCATCTCGGAGCCAGAGGCATTGCAGACCCGCTTGCATGCTGTCCTGAAGGGAACGTCCCGTTGTAAGTTGACGAAAGAAGCCTTTGGCGAAGAAGCTGCAGCCACGTAAGACTTGGGAGGTGATGAGAAGTCTTTGGCTATGTTCAAAGGCAAAGGTGATCCATCTCGTCTCGGCCCCCCCACTGGGGAGGCCATGACGGAAGAAGGACGTGTAGCAACCCTAAACCATGCAAAACCCTAGCGCGTTTTACTAAGATCAGTACTTGGCAGAGGTGGGATCCAAGGATCTTCTCACGCAAGGGTTAACTTTTCAGATAGGCCTGACCTATCTTTCTAGCTAAGCCTTTTGATATTTTCAATATGAATGACATGCATTGAAATCTGAAATCAGTATATGCATTTAACAACAAGTATACATATGCATTGACTCCCCCTAACTAAATGCATTGAACCATCAAATATGACAATAAGGATGCAAATGCTATGCACATTCAGATGTCAACATGAATTCAAATTATGTGGAGTAGATTTAGGGCAAATGTTATAGTCCCACATGAAGAGGAATTTATTTCAGATTTATGCATTTTTCATGAAGATCAGCATATGTAGGCATAAAAGTGCATTTTGGAGCGATTCAAGTGAAGCTCCCCCTCAGCAAATGCAGGAGGAGTGATAGAGGCAAGTGAGACCGACTGATACCAATGTTTGAGATAAATTGCTGGAATATTCCCCCTCAAGCCCCCTATTCTGGGTTTACACGGACATTCCCTTGACCGTTTGCCTAATGAACAGTCTGATGGAGACCGTTTAGTCTCTCAACGGTCCATTTTCTGGATGGTCTGGAGTGGACCGTCTATATTTCAGCGGTCTTCCTTAGACCGTTTTCACACCCATAGTCCCCCTCTATTCAGCTCCCTTTGAATGGTCACCCATGGACCGTTCTAACCCTAGATGGTTCTAGGTGAACCGTTCAGTTTTGTAAGTGGTCCTTGTGAGACCGTGTTTAACCCACCGTGCCCGACGGCATTCAAACCCTCCCCACCGGCAGTGATGGCCCATGGGGGCCTCACAACCAAGCCTAAAGGGGACGAATGCCCCTCTTCTACCCCCTAGGGCTACATGCATGCTTTAAAAATGGAAATGAGGGAGGGATTTCATGAGGCCTACCTCGGTCGATCACACTCCACCGGTGGGCCTCCCGGTTGCCGCTGTCGTCTCCTCCGATAGTGGCACAACCTCCACCACCGCCATGGGAGGTATTCCTCCTTCCCCCTCAGCCGCCGGTGGTGGCAGCGCTTCTCCCTCGGCCATGGACGATGCCATCGCCTCCTCTGACAGTGGCACTCCAGTCTCCTCCGTGGTGTTCTCTGGTGGCGGCGAGGGGGGGTTCCCTCTAGCCATCCGTTGTGTGTGGCGTTTCAGAACTTGTCGTTTGAAGCGCATGAAAGGACCGGAGAGAGTGGGGAAGAGAGTGGAGGAGAGTGAGAGGAATAGAGAGGGAGAATGGGGAGTGGGACATTGAGAGTGGGGGGCGGTTTACTCTCCCGTTCGCCGTCGGTTATGGTGGGAGGGAGATGATGGGGGTCGGTTTCTTTTTTTTTGAAAACGACGATATGTAAGCGGTCTATTGATAGATCGTGTAGACTTTTGAACGGTCATTCTAAGACCGTTTGAGTATGATGCTCCATATGCATTTACACGGTCTTAATATAACCGTGTACCAGTCTGAGCGGTCTGGAGTTGGGTCGTGTGAATGCCACAATGATATTCAAACTAACAATGCCCTTACGGCTCTCTCTGGACCATTTATATCTTTAAGCGGTCTTGAGTTAGACTGTATATGTGCTGAAATGCTAAATGATGTTTCTGAGCTTTATTTTTGCTGCATTATATGCTTCATAGGAGAGGTGCATGATCCGAAGCTTCACGAGATAAATGCTCCACAGAAAATTGGAATTTAGATAGCCATTCAGAATTGATAAGCATCCTATCAAGCCTAGCCCAGATTGCTTTGCCACCCTTTTGGTTGTTATGCCATGTGAATCTAGAGCCACCAAATCCAGCATCAGTCAAGGAGCAATCAAGTAAACATTGCTGAAAATCCTGCATAGCTGCCAGACTAGGAAAATTTCCACCTAGCTTTTCATCAGGATCCAGTATGCAATTGAAGTCGCCCCCTACAATCCAGGGGCCAGAGAAGGCCATCGAAATACTGTGCAGGGAACTCCACAGTTCTTTCCTCTCCTGAATGGAACATCGAGCATAAACAAAGGTAGCATTGAAGACAGGGTATAGAGGGTGGCACTGATTTAAAGTCACTTGCTGTTCATCACAGCTAACAACACAGAAATCCAATACATCTTTCCAAAAGATCCAAATGTGAGCATTGTCAGCAGAATTGGCATAGGACTTATGCATCCCTAACCTCTTACAAATGCGCTCAATACAACTTGAATTGAGTTTAGGCTCAAGAAGAATAACAAAGTCCAGATTATGATGTTTAATTAAAAATTTCAAACGGCCAACCGAGATATCATTACCCACACCACGGATATTCCAGACTAGGAAATTCATTGATAATTCTGATCAGAGATATTCCCGCTGGAGTAAGATTTAGTCATAGCTCTGGTCTTAACTCCCCTTTGATTGCCTTTTTGTGTAAGTATAGGCTCACCAGAGGCAGTTCCAGCAATAATTGGAGGTAATTTAGAAGGCTCCAAGATATCAATCAACTGGGCAGCAGCATTACCAGCATTAACCATGTCAATAATATCCTTAATAGTATTTTCATTAAAATGTCCATGACTCACAGACTGGAGAGTACTTGAACAATTTGGATGAAGATTATTTTGGCTTGAAGGGAGCTCTCGGCATTCAAACAAACCTTTCGGGTCCGTGCTCTGCTCATGTTCCATAGAGATACTAGGCTGTTTCTGAATCATCAAACTGTTCTTGGGGTCCACAACCTCAGGAGAATGCAGTCCAGATGATTTGTCTAAGCGATGTAACACATCAGAATCCCCAGTGAGATTAATTTGCCCTTTGGAGATCCCAATAGTATCCTGCATAGGTTTAGAGGTTCGCGGTCCAAACGGACCCCGGTCGACGTGTGGGAGATACCGACGGGATAGGCTCGACGCGAGGATCGCGTCGGTACCCTTCCTCCCTCGGATCGTTGAGCATGGAGACGCGTGCGAGCGAAAGGATGGTGTGGCCCTCGTCGCCCAGTCTACACCGATTCGTGGTCTTCGCCGTGCAAGAGGTAGGGGAACAAACTCCTCGTCTCCCCAGGAATCCGTTGATGCCTCCTGCGTCGCCATCCGTCGCCATCTTCATCATTTTTCATGCAATTCCTGTCTTGGGTGATTTTGGGCAAAATTTCTCGTTTAACATTCCTCTCTTGATTTCTGGTCCCGACGACCGCTGATCGAAGCCAGGGAGGTACCGTTGGATTGGTCGCGTCGTGAGGATCATGTTGACGCCCACCTTTCCTCGATCCGCAGAGCGTAGAGTCAAGCCGGGTCGGGAGGCACTGCGTCGCCCTTCGTCGGATCGGCATCGAATCGCCGTTTTCGTCGTAATCCAGGTAGGAGGATGGATTCCTTACCTCGTTAGGACACCGTCGGTACCACTTGCGCCGTGGTCCGACGCCCTTTGCCTCGTTTTTCATGCACATTCTTGTTTAGTTCATTTTTAATCTTTTAATGTTGAAATCATCTCCATGGGCATCGTCTTTTAATTCTAGTGGCATGCGTAGGTTTGGAATGATGGTATGGCATGGTGGGTTGGTTTGGTTTTGTGTTTTCCCACGTCCCCCGTCGATTTCGATCGATCGGGAGGGGGTTTCGATTCTGACCTCCGGAGTCACGAAACCCAAGTGACATAACGTGCCTGTCCCAGTGCGTTATAGTCATTTGGCGCACCCTTACTGGTGCGTTATATCGTCCATGAACTGAGAGTTTTCTATGGATTTTTGTGTTTGGGTAGCTTTAACGCCCCTCGCCTGGTGCGTTATAGACCCTGCATGTTGAGTTGAAGGTCTGTTGCCTTTAACGCCCTTGTCCCTACGCGTTACATTCGTATAACACCCCTTGTTAGGCGTGTTATATCCCATGTTTAACTGTGAATTCTAAACATTCTGGTAGGCATAATGGCCCGTGGGAGGTGTGTTATGTTCCTATAACGCCCCACCCTTGGTGCGTTATAGCCCTTATCAGTTGTGTTGTGTGCTTGCTGACTTTAACGCCCCTGCTCTCCTCTTGTGCATACCCAACGTCTGTGCATGTCTTGTTATATGGTCTGTGCACATTTGTCTTATGCTATTCAAAGTCCGTGCAACAGTCAATTCTATGCACTAAGTCCGTGCATGTTTTTGCCTTGTCCATATTGAAGTCGGTGCTCGTTTTGCCTGAGCCATACAAGGGTTGGTGCTCGTTATGTCTTAGGCCATACTAGGTCCGAGCACCTTCACATATTGCATGACTAAGGTCTGTGCACGTTTTGACTTATGCATATAGAAGGTATGTGCTTGTTTTGATATTTAAAGTCTGTGCACACTTGTTCATATGCTATCAAGGTCTATGCAACTTTATCACTGGGTCTGAGCATATGTCTATTCACTTTGATAGGCTAAGGCATTCCCTTCAACGTGGCATATGCTCGAGCACCTGCAATACAGAGGGCAGACAGCAGCCTCCCCTTCACGTGAATTCTTACTTACATCTATAATATGAGTGCGTGGAGGATAACAGATTGGTGGCATGTGATCCAAGATAGATGCATCCAGAGGATTTTGCCACATGGATCAGATCTCTTATCTGCACCTGACACATGTCATCTCCAATTAGGCGGGTATGAGCCCTCCACACGCCTAATGTGTAACATCGTGGGTCCCAGATCTAAAGCTATATAAAAAGGCCTCCTCTGCGATCAAAGAGAAGTGGGTGAATAGAGAAGATACAACGGAGAAGAAAGAGGAAGAGGAAGAAAAGTAGAGAGAGCAGCAGCGAGTGACAGAGAGAAGAAGAAAGAGAAGAAAAAGATAGAAGAAGAAAAAAGAAGGGAGAATGGCATAAAGCTAGCACATAGAGAAAGAGAAATAGAGGTATAGTAAATTGCAGAGAGATCAGAGAATGAGAAGACTGTGAAGATTCAGAGAGAGTTTCGAGAGCAGAGAACTTGAGAGAGTGCAGCAGCAATATCGATGGAGGAAGAAGACCTGTAGCTTCTGGATCAGATCCAAGCTACATTGCTCCATAACGAGCTACATTTTCTGAGCTTTAATTTCAGCTTTCTGTTGCTGATTTCTAAATTTCTATTTTTATTTTTTGTTTGTTCCTCAAATTCTCCATTAGTGTTTTAGGATCCTCTGGTTTGAGGTCGGGGTTCCTCCTATGGACTCAGGAGAAGGGAGACCGTGTCTCCAGTTTGCAAAAAAGAGAATCAGAAGCCGCCAGAGTGTGAGCAGCAGGAAAGAAAGAGAAAAAGAAAGGAAGATCTATCTGAGAGTCAGTGAGAAAGAAAAAGAGAAAAAGGAAGAAAGAGAGATCGTGAGATCCTAGTGCAGCCAGCATACATTGAAGATCAGTGGTGGTCATCTGTTCTTGGATCAAATCCAGAACAGTCATTGCTCTAGAGGAGCTACATAGTTTTATTTTTGTTCATTTTTTGATTTCTACTTTGTTCTTCCGACTCTCTGTTTGGAGATCAGTTTCATTCTGAGCGATCAGAAGAAGGGGGATCTAATCTTCAGGTTTCCCTCTGTGGATTCAGACGAAGATAGGATCTAATCCTATGGGTTTTGGTGAGTAGTGGGTTGCTGTTCACATCCATTTTGCATTTGCAGAAGAAGGGAGATTGTGGTCTCTGGTTGCGGGTGACTGGGTGTCAATCACGGGTTCCCTCTGTGCATCAGAGGAAGAGAGGACGGGTTCTCTAGTTGTGGGCAACTGGCTATTGCTCATGGTTCCTTCAGCGGTTGCAAGAGATGGGAGAGTTGGACTCTCCGGTCACTGCAGTAGCACTGGGTGCTGATCTTGTGGGTAGTAAAATCAGGTCAAAGGATTTGTCTCCCTCAGTTTCAAGCTATTAGGCAGCCATTGTTTGCAGACTGAGTCTACGTCTTGCTTTGGCAAGGGAAGCCTTACTCCAGTTTGGAGTGAGGGGTGGATGTAGGCAGACTAGTGTCTGACTGAACCACCTAAAAATTCATGTGCATCGTGGTTTGCCTTGTGTGATTGACTTGTCTTCTACCTCCTTCATAGGCCCTATCGTTTGTTCACCTGAGTATAATTCGCTCGATATGATGTTTGCTTGATTCGTCGAATTAGTGAAGTGTTTGATTGTGTGCGTGTGAATAATCAGTATCATTCACCACTAGCTCACAAATCATGTATTGAAGATTTCGAAGGTCGTCTCTATGTTATCGTTCCTATATCCATGTTGCGAAGTATTCATTCGTTTGCTTAGCATGATTATATACTGTGTGTGTGTGCTTAAGTGTTCGAGTGTGAACCTTGTTAGAATATCTGTTTGATTGTGCCACATAGGGTTATTTCCATACCAATCATTCTGAGACAGTTTTAATCGAAGTAAATTTTTGAAAGGGGATTCATTCACCCCCCCTCTGAATCTTAGCTTTGCACCCATATATTCCAACATAATAGAGTTGTAGAAATTTTAATGAAATCACGGTCAATTTAATCAACATTAACTACGTATTTGGTATTTGAAAAGGGTCTATTGACAAGTCATGATGTGAACGGAACAAGGTAATATTTTAGTAGCTATGATCAATATTTATAAGTTAGATTTAAATATTCCACATAACCCTAGTCATTAGGTGTGTTTTTACCCTACTCATGCTGTCTAATCAGAAGAGATTTTAGGCGAAAACACAGTGACACCACTGAATCCAGGCACGGCTGGCGGTCAGGGGAGGGGTCGCTACCCTTGGTTAGCAGTCAACCTGCGACCGCTAGCACAAAATTCAAACCAGGAGCCTGGCGGTCTATCGGGCGGCCGCCAGGCCCAGCGACGGTCCATGGTGTGACCGCAACCAAGATCTCCGCGTTGGCTTCCAGCGAACCCCAACACACCTTCTTTATAGCTAAAAATTCGTGCAATATAGTTAATGAAATTTAGGCAAAACGATATCAATAGAAATAAGATAAAATTTCATGCAAAATAGTAATGATTAATTAGAATTTTAGCTTGTTAGTCCTAACATTAGATCGATATAAGAGAAACTAACATGGACGGTGCCCTAATTTGACATGCCTCAGCTAAAAATTAAAATACGATCACTATACTAAGCTAGAATTAGGGCTTTTGATATCAAAATGAAGAGGAGTTGAAGGCGCTCATGATGTTGTAGTTTAATTAGGATTTGGTCTGCTAGAACCTACCTTAATCGAAGGAAAAGGGGGGCACTGGTCGCCGAAACTACAAGAGAACACCCTGCTCCAATTCCACCCTCGAACGCTCTCACCACCGACTGCCTCAGCAAATGAGGGTTCTAGGTCACACTAGGGTTCATTTTATAGAGGGGAATTCGATCCTAGAGGTGTGATAAGGGCGAGGAGAGTCCTAGAAATGCTTCACGCACGAAACTCGCGCTTGACTGGGTCACGCCACCTCTCGTTTGAAAATTGGGGTGCTAGGGTTAGGGTTTTCACGCAGAGATGGAGGGAAAATGGTCTCCTAACTATGGCCGTTCGATTGGATCTGGATTGAGCCTAATTGAGCTTGATTTAGGTTCGAATTAGGGGATTTACGACCGTTGATCTATCTCCAATTTTACCCCTGAAATCCCTAAATTTGGCTTGATTAAAATTTTGTTTTGGGGTCGACCAAGAAGACAAGGTGTCTAAGATTTCGATCCTCTACACGATTATGATTTTTTCATATTTTTATAAATTGGTTGAAACTTACCTTAAGGTGAAATCCATAATATTAAGAAAAATCACACGATTGTTACACAATTTTATTAATTGAATTTGGGGTGCTACACCCTCCCCCACTTTAAGGAATTTGGTCCTCTAAATTCTCTAAACTTATCAGAATGGGGGACATTAAGGTTACTGACCTTAGAACAAATTAGGGTACTATTTTTGGATTGCTTCTTCCGATTCCCTTGTAGCTTCTTCTGTTCCACGCCTACTCCACTGGACTTTGACCATCGGTATGGACCGATTTCTGAGTTGCTGCTACTTCTGTTCCAGAATTTTAATAGGCTTCTCTTCATTGGATAGATCTTCCTTCAACTCGAGGTCTGCATGTTGGATAATGTGTGAGTGGTTGTACATGTACTTTCGTAACATGGACACATGAAAGATATTGTGCCCGCCTGACAATTGATGTGGCAACGTCAATCTGTTGGCAACTTCCCCAACTCTTTCTAGTACTTTAAATGGACCAACAAATCTTGGACTTAGCTTGCCACGAATGTCAAATCTCCGTACTCCTCTCATGGGTGAGATTTTTAAGAATACATGCTCGCCAACCTGAAATTCCAGATCTCTTCTTCTGTTGTCAGCGTAGCTCTTCTGCCTGGATTGTGCAACTTGCAGACGATCTCTGATAATCTGAATGCTCTTGGTTGGTTATGAAATAAGATCTAGTCCAAGCTATTACTTCTCGCCTACCTCATCCCAGCACAAAGGCGATCTACAGCTTCTTCCATACAAAGCTTCAAACAGTGCTATCTGAATACTGGACTGGTAACTGTTGTTGTAGGCGAATTCTATTAGGGCCAAATGTTCATGCCAACTACAACTAAAATCAATCATGCAAGCCCTTAACATATCTTCTATAATTTGGTTTGTCCTCTCGGTCTGCATATTTCTTCACGAAGGGCACGGGGAGTGTGGACGGCGTGTGTCTTCCCTTGGAGTCTTCTGGAGCCCATGTACACGTGTCAGAGGGCTGCAACCTCGGATCATGTGACATTATCCACTGAAGAGAATTATATAACTGCACGTAGGGTACCTGACATTTGATCGAACAGATAAACTGTCAGGTATGTTTTACTGAAAGAATATGTGCACGAGGAACTAATAATAAGTTCAGTAAAATATGCACGAAGTCACTCTATTAAACACACAGTTTTGACAAGCACAAACAAACATGCACGAGATAAAGCTAGAAGAAAAATTGTGCACGAGGTATTCCAAGGAGAATACTTGTGTGCTTAGAGAGGGGTGACACAGTAGATATGTAGGTGTGCCCATGGTAAGCGAGTGCAGTGATGACACGAGGTATGAAGTGAGAGAATTGACATGGGATGTGTAAACTCAAAGCAACACGAGGTGCTGAAGAGCAAAACATCACGAGGTGTGCAGAAGAGTGAGGAACAACACGAGGTTAGAAGATGAGAAAATGACACGAGGTATAGACTGGTCAAGACAACACAATGAAGTAAGATGGAGAAATGACACGAGGTAAGAAGTACTCAGAAACGACACGAAGTGTGTCAGACGGAAAGCAACACAAGGTAAGGTGAAAGACAGAAAATAACACGAGGTGGTGTTGAAAACAACACAAGGTAGTGTTGAAAACAACACGAGGTAGTGTTGAGAACAACATGAAGTCAGTGTTGAAAACAACACGAGGTAGTGTTGATAACAACACGAAGTCAGTGTTGAAAGCAACACGAGGTCAGGGTGGAAAGCAACAAGAGATAAAACAGTAGAAAGAAAAACAACACGAAGTACAATTTTCGAAAACAACACGAGGTATGTTTTCGAGGGCAAGACTGTACGAAGAAGAAACGACACGAAGTGTAGCACGAAGAAAAGTGACACGAAGTATAACTCGAAGAAAGAATGACACGAAGTAGAAAAACTGACACGAAGTACAAAAGAACTAAAAACAATGACACGGGGTAATAAAGACTGACACGGAGTATTAAAAAGTGACACGAAGTATAATTCGAAGAGAAATGACACGAAGCAATAAAAATTGACACGAAGTATAAAAACAACCAAAGACAATACGAACAATAAAACGACCAAACGTAAGTAGATCAGAGAGATATTCATTATGCATGGTTTATAAAGATAATCATGATATACAAAAACCATGGAAATCAGATGACTATATGACAGATGGAATTTTGTCAAACACATGATAGTCATAGATGCTTAGAAGTGTAGAGGCTCAGACAAGTGTAAAAAGATGTATAGACATGAAATGCAAGTGCAAGCATACTAGCATCGACCTTGAATAGTAAAGTGCACGGACCTTATGTGCAATGAGCAAAACAAGCATCGACCTCAACAGTGTGCTACAGGAAATAGCATTGACCTTAACCTGTATTACACTAAACATGCATCGACCACTATGAGTGTGCTATAGAAACTCAGGTAGACTTCAACAGTAAAATGCACTGACCTTCGTGCATGCAAGACTAACTAGCATCGACCTGAGCTACAGTGTTTCGTACCGACCTGAACATGTTCGACCTAGAGCTAGCATCGACCTTAGTTGATGCAAGCCAAAACTAGCATTGACCTGTAACTGTGATTTGCATCGACTTGTAATAGTGTTATGCATCGACTTGGCAAGCAAGTGTGCTTGGGCTTTATATGCGAGCAGCAGAAGATGCACCGACCTTATGTATGTTGAGCTGATATACGCATCGACTTCATATGGCCTGAAGCACGCGATACACTGACGCTAGCTGTGCATGAACTACAACTCGTATTGACCTCAGTTGTGTAAAAACACAACTAGCACCAATCCTAGTTATGCATGATGCAACTAGCGTTGACTCTATATAAGTGCAATGCAGTATGAAGATCATGCACACCACTTGTTCGACCAAATGCCATGCACACAGGTTATTCAGTAAGATGTCATGTGCACAAACTTTATGCAGATGCGTTGACTTTATGTGGACAGTATTGACTTTGTGTTGACCTTTGGTTGACCTGTGATGCGTATACAGAGACATCCACAAACGTGCACAGACAAGCACTAATATGCACATACACCACATATGAACTAAGATGCACATGTGCAGCAGTTCATTCCATGTAATTCATCTATACAGCATCATAAGCATTGTATGCACACAACAAACACTGTATGTAACAAGACACATACTATATGCAATAAACACATATGGAGTCATACAAACACATATAACATCATACATATGAGTCATAGAGTTTGTCATCATCAAAACACAAAAATAACACTCCGCGAGAACCAAAACACAGAGACCTGAGGGAACACTGAGAACCCTCAGCACACCTGGACACACAAATCGAGGTAGAGCAGTATCTCGAGGCATCCGAAACCAATGTCTCGAATTGGACAAGGCCACCAAGACACAACAAGACTTCCTGTCAACCACTAGGTAACCCCAGGTTGACTGGAACCAGACACGACACCGACACACAGACACATCCACCGCTGTCGCAGCCCAAACAAGCAGAACCAACAAGGACAGGAGCGGCGGGAGATGACAATGACACTCTGGGCAAAGCAACTTGTCAGTCAATTGCTAGGGGAAACCCAACAGTCAAGAGACAACTGCTACGCAACCAGAGACACAGACGATGGTAGCTTCTAAATTGAGTGGTTAGGGTACTGTCGAAGTTTAGGAAAAGACCATAGCCAGTCACTTAAACCGACCGATCCAGATAACCACTGATAGATCGACATCGCCCTAAACAAGGACCTAAGACAGACGGACACACAACGCAGCACAAACAAATAGTCAACATGGATGACAGGGCTATAACGCACCAGTAAAGGGACGCTATACCCACATAACGCACCACCGGAGGGGCGTCATGCCAACCAGACCGAAAGACCACAACAGACTATATAACGCACTGGCATGGGGGCGCCATATCAACATAACACACCAGAGCATGTGCGTTATGCTCAACAGACCAACACACCAACGACACGAAGCATAACGCACCACAATAGGCACGTCGTACTAGTATAATGCACAAGAGCAGGTGCGTTGTACCCAACAGACACCAAAATGCACAACTACAGACCAAGGGCATATAACGAGCTATGCCTAATCTGTCATAGCCCCAAGACGCACGGGGTGAGGCGCGTTATACCAACTGCCATACCCAGTCAAAACATCGGTCAATGAACCATGACTGATCCACACCTGAGCGTTATCTTAATCATAACGCATGGGGAGAGATCTGTCATGCAAACTAACTGACACAGTCTTCGAGGCAGACACGGTCATCGAGGGTTCTGACATGTCAGTACCTCGAAAACCATAGACCATAACGCTCCTAGAGGGGGCGTTATACTCAACATAACGGACTCGTCCTGGTCCGTTATATGCCAGAGCCTCCGAAGATCAAATTCGATGAACGATGCATAACGGTCAATTTTGGTGGTGGCCTTGGCCTCAATCCACTTGGAGAAATAGTCGATGGCGATGATGATAAACTTCTTCTGAGCCTGCGCCATGGGAAAGGGGCCCAGGATGTCGATTCCCCACCGAGCGAAGGGATAAGGCTTGGTTAGGGTCACGAGTTCTGAGGCCAGTTGGTGGACCAAGTGGTCGAACCGCTGGCATCGATCGCATCTCTGTATGTAAGTTGAGCAATCGCACTGGAGAGTGGGCCACCAGTAGCCTCGTCCTAGCAGGATCCTTGTAATAGACCTCCCCCCTAGTGTGCGCCACAGATGCCTTTGTGGACTTCTTCAATCGCTTGGGGAGCTTCTGGAGCATCGAGGCACTTGAGGAGTTGACCGGCAAAGGATCTTCAGTACAGGGTCTCATCTAGGAGGATAAAATGTCGAGCTTAATACTTCAGTCTTTGAGCTTCCCGAGGGTCGGGGGGCTCTTGGGAATCTTGGAGCCAAGATATGTGTGGGGTTCGCCAGTCGCGAGGAGATACTCGTACAACGGCTATGAGCTCGATTTCCACCCTCGGTCGTTCTAATTCCTCGAGGAGGACCGACCGGGTGCCTTCTAGGCTGATGGAGGAGGCCAAGTAAGAGGGCATCCGCTTGAGAATTTTCTTCTTGAGCTATCTGGATTACCTGAAAACTCTCAAACAATCGGGCTATCTCCTTCACCAGCTGGAGGTACTTGATCATTTGTACTTCCCGAGCTTCGTAGTCCCCATTGACCTAACTAGAGACCAGTTGGGAGTCGGTGTAAATTCTGACTCGTTCGGCTCCCAAGTGTTGCGCCATCCTGGCTCCAGAGATGAGAGCCTCGTACTCAGAGACGTTGTTGGATGCCGAGAAATCAAATGTCAGGGCATATTGAAGTTTCACTCCTTCGGGGGATCAGAGGAGGATGCCAACTGCGCAGCTGGCCGAGTTGGAGGATCCGTCAACGAAGAGGTCCTAGGTGGGGCCTGTCGTTGGCAGAGATGCTTCTTCGGTTAGGGTAGTGCTCTCTGCGATGAAATCCATAAGGGCCTGTCCCTTGATAGTCGTGCGAGGTCGATAAGAGATGTCATAGGCCCCAAGGAGTTTGGCCCATTTAACGAGGTAGCCTGAAGCTTCGGGATGGGCCAAAATCTTCTTCAGGGGCTCGCTGATAAGTGAAAATATAGATGAACTCCCATGAAAAGATTAGGCGAATGTTGTTTGGGCTCAAGAATGCCGGAGCAACTTATCAATGGCTGGTTAACGAGATCTTCGAGGACCAGATCAGGCGGAATGTCGAGGCCTATATCGATGACAGGCTCGTCAAGTCACCCAAGGCCGAGAACCATTTCACTAGCCTGGCCGAGACCTTCAGCACTCTCCAGAGGTAAAATATGAAGCTTAATCCAGCCAAGTGTGCCTTTGGAGTTAAATCTAGGAAGTTCCTAGGTTTTCTGGTGACCCAGCAAGGGATCGAGGCCAACCCCGACAAGATCCAGTCCATCCTAGATAAGCGGACACCCACTTGCGTCAAGGATGTTCAACGCTTGACAAGAAGGATCACTACACTCAACCGTTTCCTATCCTGAGCGGTGAAATGATGCCTCCCTTTCTTCAAACTATTGAGAGGGCCAAAGTTGGCATCCACTACCTTTACTTGGGACTGTGAGTGTCAGAAGGCATTCACCAAGCTAAAAGAATTTCTGGCCTCACCTTAGGTATTGTCAAAGCCTATGTCCGAAGAGACATTGTACCTCTATCTCTCGATGACTCCCTCTACAGTAAGCTCGAGCCTGGTTTGATATGACCAAGGTGTATAGAGGCTCGTATACTATGTCATCAAGGTGCTCCTTGAGGCCGAAAGAAGGTAACCCACAACTGAGAAACTCGTGCTAGCATTGGTGACCTCACCTAAATGCCTTCGGCCTTACATCCAAGGACACACCATTGTAGTGCTGACTAGCAAACCCTTGAATTAGATTCTGCCCCATCCTAAAGCTTCTGATCATCTAGTCAAATGGGCAATAATGCTCGGGGCCTATGACATTTCTTACCGGCCTCGCACGGCTATCATGGGGTAGTCTTTCGTAGATTTCATTGCGGAGAATGTTGTCCCACCCGAGGAAATGTCCAGGCCAACATTCGACCAAGCCTGGAACCTGTTCATGGATGGATCCTCAAACTCAACTGACTGTGGCACTGGTATTTTCTTCACGTCCCCAGAAGGAGTAGAGCTACAATACGCTCAGAAGTTCAACTTCCCGACATCCAACAATGCCTCCGAGTATGAGGACCTTATTTCAGGGGCTAGGATGTCAAGGTGCCTGGGGGCAGAACGAGTCAGAATCTACACTCCCTCCACTTAGGTCGCCCCTGCCCTCTCCTCCCTCCACAACCAAGTGCACCCCCATCCACCCTAACCATAGCCCCTGCATCCCATGCCCCAGCCCCCTCTCCTTCTGCACACAGGTCCGCCCTCCCCCTGCTCTGAGAGTCCACAGCAACCCGGCGTCACCCTGTCCTCGCTATGCCCTCCCGTGGATCGAGAAGACCTCACTGCTATCCCTGCAACCAGCCTGCAACAGAGGTCGAGTTTGCAGAGACTACCCCGGCATCCACGGTGGAAACCAGCCAAAGCTTCCTTCTGTGGAGTCGTACATCGTCGCGTCACCTTCGTTCCAGAAGTGATCCCGCGGCGATCCAACCTCGGCACCGTACGCGCCACCATTTCTCGTGCAACTGCGCCAAGCTCGGGACTGAACCTGAGCTCCATCTGGTAGCAACTCCACACCCTGCCCCTGCGTGATTCAGCCAGAGCTCTCTTCACGAGAGTTCTGCTTCTCTGAAGCGCCGACGCACCAAATGTCATCTCACCTGCTTTCGACATCATCTCTGTCTGTGGCATCCAATCTCCCATAGGTGCGCCAGACCCGAAGCCCCTATTCACCCAAGATGGGCTGCTGTCAAGTCCACCCCGACACCCCTTCTTCCTGTCAGTTTCAGGTCATGCTGTCTTCATGAAAGTTGTGGCCCTCGACGAAAATAAACCAACACAGTGGTTTTGTCACGTTCCGACGTCGGCACTAGGAGTTCTGCCCCATTCTTTGACATCCTATCCTGCTGTTCACCCAGAAACCTGACGCCGGCTGTCCCTACGACCACGCCCAGCGAGGTGATCGGACGGCCACCCCCTTCGAAGGGCTCGTAGACCTCCCAGTCAGCAACGTCCCTGACCTTGTCCCGCCACGATTGGAGTTCTGCAACTCCCGTACCGACCGTCGCACCACATCTGCGCCGACTAGTCCAGCCGAGCAGAACTGCATCGACCTGCTGCAGCAGCCGCCGCCCCCATCCAGCGCCGTCAGCTCGACGCCTGACTTCCAGGCGTCCGTCAGCATCCTTCGATCTTCATCCAGGAGTTGGCTGTGTCATGAGTGGATGCCCAAGCCCGGCGTACGGGCAACCATTGCTTACCCCTCCCTGTGATCCCCCCTCCTGCGCGAGGGTAGTGAATGTAACGTTTGTTCCCCTCGACGGGGTTCCACCGGCGCGGCATGCGTGTGGTGACCGAAGTGAGGGGTAGGATATAGCAACGGGGGAGGTGCCAAAATGTAAGGTGTTTCAGGCACTCCCTCTCATGACCATTTCTTTCTCAGAGCAGCACTGTGCACTCACCTTTTACAGAGAGTCGAGGGGAGACCGAGTGACATGGGAGGTTTTCGGGTTCGAGGGGAAACATGGATAGAATGTGGGCGTGCCAATCGATTTCTCAAAAATCACCCATGGAACCGAATGTTTAACTGGGGATGCGTCGCCAGGACGTGGCATGTGGACTCAAGGGGTGAGGGATACGTGGAGGGAAGGACGGTTCTGTGGGTGCGAGTGCGTAGGTGACTGTGGGGAGTCCTGTACAGGACGTCTTTCCCCACCGATCGCAAACAGTCGGTGTTTATTTACATCGGATTGAATATGAAGACCTTCGTTCCATGCCGAAGAGGAGTCCGTATATTTTTGAAGTCCTAGGTGGAGAGCCGGGAGCACTTTGCAGTTGTAGGTTTGCCTCCTACTGGGTGGTGCTGGCTGAGGTCAGGGGGTGCTGGAGGTTCACACTAGGTGACATAGAGGGAGGACCGAGGGCCCTAACGTGGATGCGAGAGCATTTGTCCAATTGGCATTGTAATTCCTGAGTTATACATGTTTTTACAGGTAGGCCGTAGTGGCCAGGGTACAAGTGGTGCACGCCACAGGACAATTTCGATGTGATGATCGGTCCCCGGGTCGATGCGTGATAGATGAACACATGTGTGTTTTACAGAGGGCTCCTCCCGTGGTGTGGGCCGTGGTCACGACGCCGAACGGGGGGCTCATGACTGGATAACTAGAGGGATGCGTTGATCCGGTGTCTGGGCGAGGGTCGATCACGACTCAAGTTGAGCGGTCGAACATGGCCTCGTGATTACGGGAGAGTGCGACGTCATGGTACATGTGTGGTTGTGACCAACGGGCACGTGAGGGGGAATCCCGACATGAGGGGACGTTCGCCCTTGTCATAACGTTCCGCACATGGTGGGTGTTGACTTGTGTGTTACGGCTAAATACGGCGTAAGGGAAGTGCAAACGACATACCCCCAGCGTACTAAGCCGACGAACAAGTCACCCACACACAATTCTCCTTAGCTCGTTGCTTGGAGCCACTTGAAGCTTGAAGCTTCCCATTTTCTGAACCTCAATTTCCTAAACTTTTAGAATAAAAAAATGATAATTTGGTTGGCAGGATTAATAAAAATAGAATGCAGAGAATAATTGCAGAGGAGCCTTAAGAACTTAAAATAGAAGAGCGGGTGTCACTACAGGGTCATGACCGAGATCTGTGTGTCGATTTAACATATCGCTGCAATAGAGGTGGTAATACAGCCCCTTGTGAGAAAAAAAAAGGGGAACATGGGGAACCCTAGCCGAACGATCGTCGCTCGATTGGAGCATATTGCAGAGGTGATTGGACAAGAGAAGGTGTAGGCGTAATAGGTTCCCCAACCACCCTTCTGACCTTACAATCTACCATGACGGTCGTCGTTGACGTTGGCCCCGGGAACGCACATCCACTGTTACGGAGAAGGTAACAAGCTACACCAAGACTAGCGTAGTGAAGCGACAGCGAGAGTGCGAGGGCGGAGCACGGCATCGAGGGTTTTGCGAGTGGAGAAAGGAGGACGATTACAATTGCTAAACCTCACGATGGCTTCAGACCTCAGAAATCCTTTTCTGCGTATTCATGGGAAAACCAATGTTACGTAACCCACATGGGGTACCCCTGTTTATACTATAGTTTGGTGACAGGTCAGTGACGACAGCGAGTATAAGGGTGATAAATAGTTGCCTAGTGCTGACAAATGCCCGATAGTAATGACAAATAGCTGCCTAAGTCTGAAAAATAGCTTACAACACTAAAATTGGGAAAACCTAAGAATGTCGGCGCATGAAGCAAAGGCAGTGGATAAGGGTGAAACATACCCTATCAGTGATGACAACTAGATTGCAAAGTAGACAAATACACTGGTAAGGGTGAAAAATAGATCCTAGAGCTAACAAATGAAAAGCAGAAGAAGATGAACGAAGGAGTCAAGTTCACAAGAGGACAAATATATGAATAGTGTATCAAGAGTTTCTACAGTAATCAGAAGAACAACAAAGGGACTTGGTCAATGCCAAGATAGTCAATGTTGACTGGTCAAGGTCAACGCAAGTCAAAGAAGTCTCCAGCCATGCTAAACTTTTTGTTGAACAGTCATGAAGTCCCTGTCAAAGTCAAAGGTCAATGAATAGACTAGTCACCACTATGCTCCCCAGACAAAGCCAAGCAGGTAATGAAGAGAAGAGAAGGCAACACGACGTGCGAGAATGGTCCTCCGCACTCACGCCGACTCACGATGGCTCGATTAAGCGTAACATAGAAGCTCGGAACACAAGAGGGTCACCCGAAGCCTTAAAACCCACGGGCATACTAATCAAGGTAAATAGTACTTTTGGACACCTAAAAACACAGTCACGGTAGGGTGTCTGGGACATCTATGAGGTAAAAGGTCGACCAATGGGTCATAACTGGGTCGACCGGGGGCTGACAAGAGCAAGTCTGGTGTAGCTCGGTCGACCAACCCAGTTGGGTCGGTCGACCAATGCACCCTACGCCGGTCGGTCGACCAGACCGGTCTGGTCAGTCGACCGGTGCAGCAAGGGGTGTTGACATAGTGCGACTGTGTTGACCCCGCCAACGGTGGTCGTTCGACCAGCCCCCAGTGGTTGGTCAACCAAAATCTGTAGAATGCCCCCATTCACTGCAAGCCATTCGGTCGACCAATGCCCATCATTTGGTCGACCAAAAATGATGATGCCCTGGTCTGAACCCACTCCCGGGGCTCAGTTTCCCCGCCCACTCGACCACAGTCGAGGGGGAAAACACAAGGGACCATTCCCTGGGTCCCAAAACACTAAAAAGCATGTAAATAAATGGGAAAATGGCATTCGATTGGATGAATCCGTCGCACACCCTAAAACATTCTTTTTGAACCCCAACGTGACATAAACCCACGCTCGGCTCACCACGCACTTCCAAATCTGCGGGAATTGAACTACAGTGGTTGAGGAACCATCTCCCTACCTCAACCGAAGATTTCATGCACCGTGGATGCCAATCCATTGTAAAAATGTCGTAAGAAGTCCGGCTGGCACCCAAAACTCATGATCGAGCTCACCGCGCCTCCACCGTCTCGATCCTCGCCCCATCCTCATGCTCCTCACCCTCATGCCATCTCCACCTCACCCTCCACCACCTTCGTCGGCCGCCCGGAGGAGAGGGGAAGAGAAAGAGAAGAGAGAGAGAGAGAATGAGAGAAAGAGAGTGGGGTGGGGGGTTTAAATAGAAAACCCACACCAGGTTTCCGTAACCTGGAAAACACAAAATGGGGAAAAATACTCCCCGTGATCCTTGAAAAATGCACAACGCGTCTGCAATGTCCCGAATCCTGACAACACATCAGTTCACCCTACATTGGGTTCCGAAGGTTCGATAGGCAAAAACACACGTAAGTCACAAAACACCCTCTGTGACTCACCAAGGCAATTCGAAACCCACTGACTCAGATCTGGGAAGATCCGGAGCATTATAGTCCTTCATTTCTTAAAGAAATTTCATCCTTGAAATTTGAGGCAACCACAAATCAAGGGGAAGAACATGCACCCAGCTGGCAGTGCTCCTAGAGCTACAGCCAGAACCTCGACACTCGCGAGGACACAAATCCTGAGGGACATAGCCAGACCTTGATCATGAAGAATTGCCTCGCTCACATACAACACAGATTGATCATCAGAGCAGGCACCAGCAAAGATACAGTCTGGCAATCACCTTAGCCACAATGGGAATCCAACCACAGCACCATTGCCATGATCTCACTCATTGAGGAGGCATAATCCTCGTTACGAGAAACAGCCATCGATCAAAACTCACGCTCGGTGGACCAATTAGGCGTCAGCTTCACCTCTAGCAGACTAATCTCACGCCCTACACCAGGTCTAACCATCACTGAGCTTTCACTAGCTCCCACAGTCATCCCAATTGACTGCCACAAATCCGTCAGCTTTACACCATGAACCATCTCACAGTTGGCAAGCCGAATGCTCATAATAGCACTGGACCAACACTTGCCAGAACACAAACTTCTAGCAAATCCCAGATCCAATCTGGGAAGAAACACAACTCATGATCGGCCACACAAGGCCTTGTTGGCACATGTCTCGTCATGCTCGTGCCGTAACAACCAGCATGTTCTGTCTATGAAAGACTATTCACTAGTCACCATCTACTTGTCAATGGGAAACCTTGACTTGCTCAGCTTCTTCCTTCTTTCCTAGTCCTTCACCATATCCAACAAGTGCATTCTAATTCTCCATAGGTCACCGACTGACTCTTCCACAAACCATTATCGCAGCTCACGCCGATCCTTACTCGGATGTCGCATTAGATCCTGTTCCTCATGCCAACTCTACCCTCTCAGGGGAGCATGGTGAAATTGAATAATAGAATTCCATAATCCTCGATCCCCACATTACTCGACTCAGGCTTACAGGGAAAACTTCCCATGTTAGTCGCAGACCAAGGACCATTATCCAACGTCAACGTCCCTCCAGGGGCTCCATACACAGGCATCATCCATTACGCAATCTAATCCCACCTTATCTCAATTACTCCAAATGGATGCCCATCAATCTCGGTTCCACTCTTACCATAGAGCCAAAGGACACAACCTGAACATCTTACGGCACACATCTCCACAATAGACAAGTGCCTCTTCCTACCATAGCAACCTGGTTGACGGCGCCACGACCAATGCACACAGGTCCCCAAATATCATAAACCTTACCATGGTCGACCACTCGGTTTGCATTACTAGCTGCTTGCAGCCACCAACTGGGACCCATAAGCTCTCAGAGATCACTTCTCGAAAACCATGATCTCATCCGAGGACACCATTTCTAGCACGAGTCGAGCACCACAACTTACCGACTCTAACCATCACATCCTCGACCTCCGTCAGGCGATAACCTCAGCAACCTTCAACTGTATATAGAACCCAATGCCTAATACATCTTCCAAGGCATAGACAGGGTACTCATGCGGTACACTTGCCGGCATATTTCCCCAACTCTCCATCCTGCCGGTGCCACAAATCACAATGCCTCAGATAATGGCACGGCAACCAACATGGCTTACACAATCGGAGATAATCTGACATCGAGGAACCAAACCGCTGATGCTCTACACATCCTCGGGAATCCACCCGTAGCAACCAATGCTACGATCTTGGACATGAGGGTTATGGGCCCACCAGGCTTCCATTGCACACTCTGATCCACATGCATAACCATAGCAATAACTCGAGATCTGGACATCTCGATAATACTCAACTCGGCTGGCTAACACCAGAAAATAGGGTGTGGAAACCTCCATTACCTCGAACCTAGAGCACAAACTCCCTCTCTGAATCTGGCAATCCTCTACAACTCTATAGGGTCTGATTCACGACACATCAAAAATCACAACACTAGCCATGAGTCTTCACAAGCACAGTCCAATTGGCACTCATCCTTCCGGAATAGTGCCAACACACTCTTACACATCGAGGAAATAGGCATTGCTCTACACGGCAGTCAAACTACCACAATACCAAACTCATCTTGCACAGACTTTATGGCACACAAGCGGAGCCCAACCAATCCAAACGCACGATGCAAGATGGTGGCCATTAATCATAAAATAACATGAATATAACATAGACGTAGCATGGAATGCATTAAACGGGAATTAAACATGTTTTTCCAAAATTTCCAGAACAACAGAGTATGACGAACCAAGGTCAGGGCATTATGTGGCCATAACGTGCCTACCCCAGGCTGTTATGCTCACCCGTGCAAATACCAGAACTCGGACATGCAGACTATGATGCGCCATCACTGGGGTGTTATGCTCAGTATGGTGCGCCTCCACTTGCGCGTTATACTCACCTGAACAATCGTCAAAACCACACGAAACATAATGCACCATAACTGGTGCGTTATGAGACTATAATGCACCTGGCTCGGTCCGTTAAAGTCACCCGAATGCATGAAACTCAGAAAAATCCACAGTTTTAATACACCACATAACGCACTAGGAGAAGGGCATTATGTTGGCCGTGACAGACGGGACTTGGTCCATCATGCCAAACGACCTACAGACCTACAGAAACGACGGTCACAAAACGGTCCAAGGGTGGTCCGTTATATTGAACATAACACACCCCAAAGGGTGCGTTATGAGTATAACGGCCTCTAGAAGGCACGTTATACCAGCTAGGAAATGAGAGGGACGAGTTTAGAATCGAACTCCCCTCCGGTTGAGCCAGATCGATGCGAAACAAAGGAAAAGGGGTAGGAGAAGCTAAATAACAACTTTTTACAACTACGGTATGCATCAAAATATAAATACAATGGCCATGGTGAATTTGACAAGTATTTTAGCCAAAAAACTCCAAAAATATATCCTGTACAGAAAATGATGAAAATGCCTATGCATGGACGTGCATGTGGTACCAAAATGATCCTAGCGAAGCAAGGAGTCCATCCCCCTACCTCGATCGCGACGATAACCTCAAAAAATGTGCATGTGGACGACGAAGCTCTGTGACCTTCCTCGCCCCGTCCCGTTCTCACGCCCCACGAACCGCCGAATGGAAGGCACCGGCGCGATCCTCGCGACGAGCCGAGTCCAACAGTACCTCCTGCGTCACGATCCGGGTTCGGCACGGCCCAGAACGAGCAAGAAGGGGGCGGAGGAGAGAGAATGAGTGAGAGGGTGAGGGAGAGTAAGAGAAATGAGGGAGAGAGAGAGAAGAATGAGTGGGGAGAGAGAGAGAGGGCGGTGGTGGGTTATAAAATTTCCCCATGGCTGAACATCTATCGGTTTAAAGCCCCGATGGCTGGATATTTGTCGACTTGGACAGAAGGTCGCAACGCCGACCACAAGAAGGGTCTCTTGTTTTTTTTTTTTTGGAATGGCCAAAAGCCAAAGGGAGGTCATTTGTCGGCTTGGATGAAAGGTCAAGATGCCGATCACAGGAAAGGTTTTCGAGTGGCCAAAGGCCAAATGGAGGACATTTGTCGGCTCAGACGAAAGGTCGTGTCGCCGACTACAGGAAGGGGTCTACTGGTTTTTCTCGTTGAGTGGCCAAAGACCGAAAGGAAGACATTTGTCAGCTCGGATAGAAGGGTCACGACGCCGCATAACTTGGCTTAGGCGGGAGGCCATGATGCCAAGGGAGAACATTTAACGGCTTAGACATAAAATTATGACGCCGCCAAGAAAGATGTTCATCGGCTTAGATAGAAAGTCATGATGCCGATCTGAAAGATGTTCATCAGCTTAGACGGAACGTCATGACGCTGACTGCTTGAACGGGTCTCTTGGTTCTTTATGCGTCGGTCTAGAGAAATGGGCATGATACCGACTTCAAGGAAAGGGTCCCTTTGATTATTCTTTTGCCCGTCGGCCTAGACGTGAGGTCATGATGCCGACTTCTAGAAAGGTTTCTTTGTTTTCTTTTGTGCACCGACCTAGACGTAAGGTCATGATGTCGACTTCAAGAAAGGTCTCTTTTTTTGTTGAATGGCCAAAGGCTGAAAGGAGGGCACTTGTCGGCTCGGACGAAAGGTCGTGACGCCGACTAGAGAAAAGGTCTCTTGGTTTTTTTTGTTGAGTGGCCGACGGCCGAAAGGAAGACATTTGTCGGCTCGGACAGAAGGTCGTGGCGCCGACCAGGAAGGGTCTTCATGTGTTTTTTTCCCTATTTGGTGGCCCAAGGCCGAAGGTGAAGTATTTGGCGGTTAGGATGAAAGGTCGTGTCGCCGACAGCACGAAGGTAGCATCAGCATCTTCCTCCAGGTGGGTACGTTGATTATCTTGACTCCATCCTCTGCTGCATTCCTTGTTCTTTTTTTTTTCTTTTTTTTTCGCATGGGTGGGTGTGGAGGCCATACTTGTCTTGTAATTTTTGTGAGAGGCGAGTGCGACGACCATGCTTGCCTCGTGATTCTCTTTCTTTTCTTCTCTTCTTTTTTTCCCAAAATGCCTCCAGGTCGCGCTATATGCACCGAGCGCCTTAATGATTAAGGCGCTCCCCCTTAATTTCTCACCCTATTTTACCACTACGGGATTAATACTACACTTCATGGATTTAATGAGTTTTTCTCTTGTGGTTTTGGCTTTGTTTGCAGGAGAGCATGAATACAACGTTAGGCCCTCTTCCTCTAGCCAGCTGGAAGGAGAGGAGGTTGAATCCAAGACGTTCCCCGCACCCTGTTCTCAAGCACGATCAAGTCTTCATCCTTTTCCAAGATACACGGCATCGTTCCTTTCATCTCTTCATCCTTTTGCTGTTGTTAATCCTTGATGGTGATCACAGTCAGTTCTTCCTTCTATTCATCGCCCTTTGTTCATACTTTCCATGCTTGTTTATGTTCATACGCATATACATACATGCATAGTTAGTTTGGGGTGGGTGATACATAAACTATCAACAGTAGCCCATGCCCATTTGCCTGAGGAGGGTCTGGTCGTTCTGGTGCATTCCTAGCGATGTTCATGGTTTCTTCGATAGCTTGTCAAAGCCTCAGGAGTGCTATGGAGTTTCCCTCAGCATCGATTTGCTCCCATTGGATCTATTCCTGGATTATGTACTGGACTTCCTCACAGGACTCGATCGCGTGGAGACTCTGGTGTGGAAAGGGCAGCACTGGGGATGGCTGAAGTCCCAGTGAGTGTAATCTGCCAACGGGTCACGAGGAATGATTTTCCCCCTCTCAACGAGGACATCGAAGAGCCGTCGGGTCCTTTCTTTGGGAAAGGAGAGTGGTATGCGATCATGCCAGAGTCTCCACCCCAAGTACCAGAGTGAATGCTCGCCTTGACGGGTGCTGGGCTCCTCTATTTCAACATCAGAGAGAGAGAATGTTGGCATTATGTGAATCACATTAGCTGAATAGTGAACCACACGTGCTGCCTTGGCAAGCCTAGACCACGTATGCGGCTGCGGAGGATCTACGAGACCACTCTTCATTTTGATGAGGCCATCTCGGATCAACTTCTGTGCCTGGGTCTTGAAGATGTAGCAGTCTTCAAGTGGGTGACCTAGCATGCGGTGATACGGGCAATAGCTGGGATCATCAATTTTCTGAGCCTCGTCCGGCTTGTGAGCTTCTGGTAGCTCGATAATTTTCTAGGCCATGCAGATGTCAAGTACTTTTTGGGCGCTCCTCCCAGGACCAGATCGGGCCCTTATAATATGTTGGCATTGATTTGGTGGATCCAAGATCCCAAGTTATATCTAGACATTAATCAAGTTATCCTAGAAAAAAATCAAGAATAATCTGGGGTTTTAGTAGCACAAGCCGGCCACAACTCAGCCTCCGAAGCATACAATAAAGCACGAAAATCGAGTTCTGGAATTTATGTGGTTAGATTGGGGCCGCTCAAGGTATACACAGTCTATACTAGACCGGCGCGGAAGAACTGGGCCAAAGGAAGACTCAACTCGGTACCAAGAGTAAACGATCCGTTATGGGCCATGTAGAAGATGGAATAGTTAGGCTTGGGCCGCTTATCATATACAGGCGGTCTATAACCAGCCGTTCAGGATGAAAGGAAATGAAGCCCACAACGAACGGTACATGGTCTATATTGGGCCGCTCCATCACTAAACGGTCCGTCAATAGTCCGCTCAGTATCTGAAATGGGCCGCTCTTGATCGTTTAATAAATGGGCCAACTAGGCTAGAGAAGACTACCCAAATGGGCTCCTAGGCCACCGAGGCATGGTGGAACTGAACCAGGGTTCGGCCCACGGCTCTTAGGTCAGTCTAGAGGCCTTTAGGTCAACTTAACATGGCCAGGTCGAAGAAGAATCAAGGGTAATCGACTAGCAAGACCTGGCATTTAGCCAGTATTACATGGTCTCCCTTGAGATGCTCAGTGAGTCAAACGGTTCACATGTGGCCGCATATGGCCTCAGGCGGTCAAAAGTGGGCCGCCACTCAGAACACAGATAACACGCGGTTCGATCGAGTCAACGAGTGCAAGGTTTTAGGTACAACCTGCTCGGCATCCTAGTGGAAATCCCAGGCTCGCGGGGACTGATGAAGGTCTCATAATGGAGGTCCTAGTCTGACGGAAGGAGTATCCGGTGGAGAGTCACAACAATTAAAAGAATTAAAGGTCATAAATCAACAGAAAATGGATACATGGCGGTCAGTCAATCCCACCGGAGTGGAATGACTGTCAGAATAATCCTAGTATCATTATGCCCATTTTTAATATAACATGATTGAAATTTATGCTTCATTTAAATTGATAAGAACAAGGGGGACATGATAAGGTAATCAAAGCAAAATTTAACATTAATTAACTTCCATATGTTCAGCTATCCCCAATCCCGCATCAGGGACTAGGGCAAGAAGAGAAGACCAACATGGTCAGAAATTATTTCAGGGGTATGGGCAACCCCTCATTAGGCCAACAATGGATCTTGCAAGCAGCCGCGGCCGAAGAAGATGACTGCCCACCAGTGGCAGTTGAAGAAGAAGAAGAAGAAAGAAGAATGACATCGTCAGTTGACGACAATGGATATGAAGATGACTTGCAGTTCGAAGCCGATGAAGCTACTCCCCAGGAGAGGGAGAGAAGAAGAGTATCCGTGTTCGAGAGACTAACCTTCCCTGGTCATGTAGGGAGGAAGGTTCATCGACAGAGGAAGTGTATGCAGGTTTTCACCTGCAATATGGCTGGAGTGGCTGATAAATATGGAGGTCGGCCCGAGCATCCCCAAGAATTGGCTCGATTAACCAAATGGCCAGGGCCAAACACTAGAAGAGTGGAAGCCGCAAGGGAAATGCTGAAGGTGGCAAGATGGAAGCGAATACTATCCGAAGAAGTCACCACCCTAACTGTAAACGTGGTGACAACTGAAGAGGAGGAGGTGTTGCTGAACATCTCATCCGAAGGTGCTATAGAGGAGATAGTAGAAGCCATCCCTAGCACGGCAACCATGGACCCATCAGTATTGATGCTACTCCAAAAATACCAGCAGGAGATAGAACTTCTGAAGAAGCAGTTGATGGAGAAAACGGAGCAAGCCTCGGCCTCCAAGCAGCCTGAAGTGCAAGCTGAGTCATCGCAGGGAGGCATCAACCAGTGTGACTTCCCATCACTGTATACCCTGCCCCAGCTGGCAGTGCCTAGCTTGGTGACCACCCAGCAGCATCTACCTCATCCGCTAATGCTGCCAATTCTACCACAAGTGCACCAGCCACCTCCATTGGTGCAGTCTCCTCCGCAGGTGACCACTTTGGTCACTCCTTACCTGCAGCCGGCACACTTCTACCCAGAGCCAGTCGATCCGACCGCTGTCAATAAGATGATGGTAGAAAGAATGATTGAACTAAAGCTTACAGAGCGAAGTGATGGTGACTATGTCGCGTTTGATGCCTACCGGGTGCCATACCCATCACATCATATCAAACTTCATGGTGTGAAATTAGTTGCTATATCAGAGCCTCATATTGACTTTAGTAGAGCTCAGGGGATTGCTACAAGGCTATAAGAGACATTATCTATAGCAAGATCCAATACAAAGAAACCAACATCCATCTTACCATGCCCATATATAATATTGTCCAAAATAATATTTACACTACTGCCAGAAAAGGTCAAGCAAAAGCCTAAGACAATAAGCTAGAAACTGACAGGAGATTATAATGCATCCTAGGCGCATAGAGCACATTATATAGCATCAGCGTACGTCCATTCGGAAAATGGAGTTAGTATGAACCGACTCTGAGGACTTCCGCACTGGTTCCATTGCCCATAAAAACTCTATGCCTGCCTACAGGGATCCTATGGTATTCCACAAAGTCAGCTCGATCCATAGTTATATGTTTAGTCGCTCCTGAATCCACAATCCACACAGGATTAGGTCGAGCAGTTAAAACATGTGAACAAATATAAATATATGGAGAGCTAGGTACATTAATTACCTTCTTCGACTCATGACAGTCATGAGCGAAGTGGCCTCTCTTCCTGTAGTTGAAACATTTTATATAGCTTTTATCTTTCTTTTTCTTTCCGCCACGTCGTCCACGGCGGTGCTTAAAGGACTGAGTTACTTTGGGGCGAGGCGCGGCATCTCGCCCTTACATTTTTCTCCGTGGTCCCTTCCTGCCAAATCAGTGACTACTCTGACCGATATTGGCAGTGCCACGATGTAAAATCTCACGCTCAGCTTCTAGCTCCAGATGACGAGAAATATCTGAAAAGTCCTTGATAATCATGTTATATGTTAGACTTTGTTTCATTTGGAACCACGAGTCAGGCAGAGATCTAATCACGGCCTACACCTGCTGCTCATTTGTGAGATCATGACCTGCTGCCTTCAAATCACGAATCATGTGAGCCATGACTTTCAGGTGTTTAGTCATCGTGTGGCACGAGTCCTTCCGGTGGGTCTCAAATTTCAAAACAAGAGCCCTCAATCGGGTCACAGATGTCCCCCCAAAGATAAATCTCAACTGGTCCCACATTTCCTTGGCAGTACCAAATCCCTCAAACTCGCCAATAAGATCGTCTTCCATCGTGCTAAGCATAGTAAAGTGCGCACTGCGATCTTTCTTAAACCAAGTTTTATAAGTTTCTTGGTCTTCGCGATGTTGGGCGGTGTTGCCCTCTTCGGGCGGTAACATGGTAATAGTAAGGTGGTCGAGCAACTCTTGCTCATCCAAACATAATCAAGTCAGTCCTCACTCAGATATTACATCCGATCGAGTCGCAAGCTAACTCTACCAGAAGAGAAGAGTATAGTAAAGCTAACCGAAAAGATCACGGTCCAAACAGTGCGAAGATAGACACGTAAAATCATAGAGAAACATCACTAAAACAACAACAACGGCAGCACCTGTAGGATCCCGGCCCTGTACAAAATACAGAACCATGGAACACAACTGTAAGCTGGGTCACATCAAGGTACAATAATAGCTGAACACATGACTACAGGGGATGAGTCATGTATCGAGCAGCTCACCAAGAGAAGACCCACGACAACGAGAAAATGACAATCTCGGGGACACGCATCTCAAGGACCATGATAACGCCTCGAGGGCACAACACCCAAGAAGGAAAATGCAGAACAAAGGGTACTCAATCAGTAGGAATGTCGACAGATTACCCAATACTCACAAATGCCAATGCCAACACTAGAAGGATTCCAGCAACATCACGGCAACAGACAACATCAAGGCACGGGAAGCTAAGACAAAGTCACCTCGAGAAAGGCAAACCTCTCAAACAGCGAGAATCTCACAACAACGATCCTCGGCCCATGGGTTATTAGCTCACACGCTTTTGCTGCGCACTCATACAATGCACACAGGCATCAAAAAAATACCTCGGTATCTGCATCTCAGCACATACATGGCGCCATCGCAATTCATGAAAATTACAAATAGCACGCCATGAGTACTGATCCAGTGAACAATCGATCACAAGAAGCCAAAGTGCAAAGAAAGAGAGCACTAGCATTAGCACAAAGCACAAGGAGAAATGCCAATCTCAGCTTACCCTCACGTCCTGAAATAATAAATGAGCCTTCACAACACATCAGCCGCTGGACACGGCACGACAAACACGGTACGCAACAGCTCTTAACACCATGACAAAGTTCAAAGCCAAGCAACTGTAGAGCAAGGAGAATGTCAGGCTCAGAAGAAATATTGTCCACACTTAAGCAAACACAGGACAAATGCATTACTAAGACAGTAATTTCAAGGCTTACCTCAAAAAGACTCCACCAAACGGGACGAGAAGCATCAAGCTCACTAACAAAAGCTCACCAGGAAGGAAAAATCCTAGGTCACCTGAGCATCTTCTCAACCAAGGAATCTAATCGAGCACTTCAACAGCGCATCAAGGCACGCGGCAGCTGAGCACACAACTACAGGGAACGAGTCATGCATCAGGCCGTTCACCAAGGAAAGATCCACAACAATTAAAATCGATCGCAAAACAACAAGAGGCACCACAATCTTAGGGAACACATCTCAAGGATTACGAACACGCCTCAAGAGCACAATACTCACGAGAGTGAATGCAGAGTAGAGGGTACTTTATCAGCAGAGAAGCTGATGATTTCCCCAACACTCGCAATTGCCAATAATACAACCAGAAAGATGACCGACAATAGCACGGTCACAGCAACGTCTAAGCACATGCAGCTAAGATGGAGTCACATCGAGAAGGAACAATTCTCTCGACCTGCCAGAATTGCACGAAAAGGAATCCTCGGCCTGTGGGTCATTAGCCCACACACTTCTGCTGCACACTCCACAATGCACAAAGGTATCAGAAAGAACCTCGGTCGTCGCATCTCAGTGCACAATAGGCGTCATTGCCATCACAGGAAATCGCAATGTAGCACACCTCGAGCACTGATCCAGCGAGCAACCAAGTAGAAAAGGTCTAAGTGCAATGGAGGAGAGTAACAGCTTCAGCACAAAGCCCAAGGAAAAGCATTAATCTCGGCCTACCTTTACGTCTTGTAGATGACAAGTGAGCCTCACATCACATCGGTCGTTGGACACGGCACGATGAAAATACGGTACACCACCACTCTCGACACAGAGATCATGTCAAAAGTCATGTAACCATACAACAAGGAGGTGATCAGGCTCAAATTAAATTGTCCACACTTGAGCAGACACAGGACAAGGCGGTACTGAAATGGTAATTCCAAGGCCAACCTCACCAGGAGGCCTACCAAACAACATCGGAAGCATCGAGCTTAGTAACAGAAGCTCACCAAGAAGGGAAGAGCCTAGTTCGCTCGAATAGCTTCTCAGCCAAACTGGTTCAATTGAGCACTTCAATTTCAATAGAAATGAAACACGTCAGGAGTTGACCAGACTTAAGCTGGGATGACCAAAATATCATAACAATATGTACGGCCATTGCCACAACTCGAAAGTTCAATAACAACCTGAGCAATTAACAAAAGAATTTAATACCAGCAAATCCCGACCAAAAGGGAAATGCCAACAGGAATAACACTAAGGAATTCTTAAACAGCATAACAGCATAAAACTGTCCAGATCTGACCACCCGACAGTCAGAAATACTTTTTCACATCCAAATCACAACAAAACCTTTCATAAAAATTATTGCCATTTTCCTCTCTTTCCCCTCTCCAACTTTCATGAAGAGCTCAAGGTCTGAATCTGAGTTCTACTCTGTGGTCAATGACAGTTCTCAGGAAACTCCATTGCTATCTTGAGATTTCAGGTTCTATCCAACAGCAGCTTGGAAATTTGGTCAAGGCCAGATCTAGAGCAATCAATTTTTTCTCTCTGGTCCTAGATCGAAGGACTTCGAAAGAGCTTTCCAACGGTACCTCTTGAGCATCGATCTAACATCGGGAGTGATTACAGCAGCAATTCTCACTTTGTCACACGCCTAAAAATAGAAGCAGCAGATCCGTGGGCACCCTTTCCTACCGGTGACGATCGGAGCCGCCCAGCCTCCGACGGGTGAACCAGCGTGCCGCCAACCCATGGAGCGCCCCTCCAGGCGTCCCCACCACAGTGCTGCCACCCTGGTCCCACACGGCCCCACTGACCAGTACGTGGGCCCCACGGTCGTGAGTACGTGTACCGCCGAAGCTACACAAGAAGCTGCCCGTCAACCCGAACCCATTACTCCTGGGTCTCACTGTATCGCCCTTTACCTCCCTGCGTGGAGTGGGCAGTAAAGTTATTACTGTAATTTATGTAACTTGTTATTCTGGGAGTATGAGACCAGCTGCGATCGTCTTCCCCACGTAGGGCGTGTGGAGGTATCGTATTTGCTCCTTTACTCGGCATTTGCTCTATTCGTATATTCTTTATATGCCGCTGCTAGAGAGCATGTGATAGGGCCGTTAGCTCGATATATTTATTTCACCACTACTGCGAGAGAGAGTGTGACCGTCCCGTGACCCGATCCGGGCATAAAATTGTGAGTTGACCACCCTAGCTCATTGCTGGTTTCTCAACTGTGCACGTCCGTACGCTTCCCTCGTTAGGGACGATTGCGAGCTTACGTAGAGTCCAAGGATCGCATTCCAATTGGAGTCGTGTTCGCGCGTCCGTCCTGCATCCAATTTGGTATCAGAGCACGAGGTTGAGTCTAGGGTGTCTAAAAATAAAAAAAATAGTGTCATTTAAGTCTAAGTCGCTCCTAGGTGTTGCATTTGCATACCATTAATCGGTATATCAAAAGGTGTAAACCTTAAGCAAGGGACTACCTTCCCAATAGGCATAAACTATCTTTCCGGTAACATCTTATTATATAACGGGTATTGGGATGAAATGCAAATCAAGACACACTTTTTTTTCTTTTTCTTTCTTTTTTTCTTTTTTTTTACACAATGACTACCCTAGACTCAACCATGCTCTGATACCAATTTGATGCGGGACGATGACGCGGACTCGACACTGACTTGATGCGAACTTAGGACCCAGAGACACGAGCTTGCGGATGTCCCTAAGTGAGAAAAGCGTGCGGATCTACGCGGTTGAGAAACTAGCAATGAATCTCGGGTATCAACTTTTTTGTGTGCTCGGATCGAGTCACGAGACGGGTTCCACTCACTCACTCGTAGCGGTGACTAAATTACTCGAGCTAGAATTCTAACACACTCATGCAGCGGCATATAGAAATATATATGAAGTAAGCACAATGCCAAATAAGGAGGGTGGCGAGTGTACGTCTACGCTCGGGGCGTGGGGAAGACGTCCTGAACAAGACCGTAACTCCCGGTACAATGGTTAATTTTAATTACAGTAATGAGTTAATGGCCTACTCCACGCAGGGAGGTAACAGGCTACACAATAGCGCCGGGAGCACCGATCCTGGGTTAACGGGCAGCAAGGTGACAGGTGCTGTGCATTGGCGGTAGTGGCTCCGCTTCTGCAATTATTGGCTGACTAGATAGCGAACAAAGGCCTCCAAAGGGATGCCGACCTCCGGAAGGCTTCTAACGGTGGCGGATCGCTCAGACGACGGTAGGGGTTCCCTGGTCGACCCCTGGGAGCGACAGTTGCTAAATCACCTCCGGCGTATTTTGTTGTGAATTTCCACAGTCACCCCTTCTTTCTGCCCTGGTTCTGGACAGAGCTGCGCGCTCCCATGACAATAGCCACTACGACCAGACCTGATGTCAGAACGACGCGAGACCAGCGCCATTGCGACGCTCTCTCAGAGTTCTACAAACTCAGACCATGGTAGGAATTTTCTGAGAGAGGGATTTCTCATGGGGGAATATTGAGCTGACTGGCTCTCAGATCCAAGGCAGATATGATAGAAAGTGCACCTACCTGAAAACGTGGGTTGACCAGAGAGGAGAAGGTGGATCTGGGTGAAGTGAATTTTATGATTGAGAGAGGGGGTTGTGAGGGACGGTGGGGGGTGGTTATTTGTAAAATTAGTTGGGGGGGGTGAGTTTGAAAGTTGGTATGATTTATATGTGCTTGGGTGAGGGTAAGTGTTATTGTTGTTGGTATTTTGGTGTAGTTTGTCAGTTGTATTATTTTTTGAGGTGTATTTATGTTTTAGCTTTGTTTGTTGTTTTCATAGTTTATTTCCTAGTAAACATATGTAAAACTTGCCAAAGTTCTTCCAATTAGGATAAGATATATTTTTATTGATACTGTTCTTTGCGGGACTCCGAGCAAGTGTATCTTTGACCCCACATGCCACATGGTGGTAGCCTGGTATGCAAGCCTCAAGGCGAGGAAGTCCAAAACATTCACTCATTGCAACATGAAACGAGCCATTAATCCAATGGAAAACAAGATCAGTATGAAATTTGACAACGATTTTCTTCAGAAGGCCTCTTTTTCATCAGCCTTTCTGGTTCTGGCATGTCTTGTTCAGATAGTTGTAGCTAATTCTTCAATGTACTAGATTAGTTGAAAGCATATGGCTTCTCTCCTTTTTCCCTTCATCCATGCTCTCTATTGATTAGCTGGAATATATTAGATCCTTTTATAAAAACAGATATCCCTGCTGCAGATATTATTCCACACTACTATGCTGCCTATGTAAGCAACTGCTAATGTATTCTTATTATTTGACTATTATTCCAGGGTAAAGACCATCAAGTTCCATATTGGAGAATCATGAGTAATAGTGGTCATGCAGTGGAAGTTACCAATCTCTCACCTAATGCAACTGAGAGAGATGTTTACAACTTCTTTTCCTTCTCTGGAGAAATCGAACACGTTGAGATTATTAGGTAATAATATGAATGTCTGATGATTGTTTTGTTGTCTAGTAGGGAAAGTTCTTTAAACTAAGAAACTGATGGTTTGTCATTATCTATTCTTAGACTTTGATCCTTCTCATTGATGTCTTTAATTTGTTTTCTGTCCAATGATCTTCCATCTATTTACTTAGAAAATCTGTTTATCATATTCTCATGGAATATATGTCCTATTGTTCATTGGTTAAAATTCATCTCTATTTGATCCTTGTATGGATCTGTCCGTATACAATGTTCCTTGTTGTTGCTCTATGGCAATATGTACCAATCATTGGACATCTGCTGGAGAGAAATCCTCTGGGAATAGCTTCCAGATTCCTTTTCTCGTAGCAACTCATTTAGCATGCTGTCATGATCTCATTGTCATTCATAGTGATCGAGTATTTCTATTACCCACTTTTTCGTGCATTTTCTTGATGCTCTAGTGATTGGATTTCTTGAATGTTCATCATAAGCAGAGCTGGAGAGTTTGCTTCTACAGCATATGTAACATTCAAAGAAGCTCATGCTATGGAAACTGCTTGTTTGCTTAGTGTAAGTTTCCTTTAAACCTATATAAACTGATCTTAGTCGAGGTTGGTTCGTTGTTCAATGCTTGCATGCATTTATTGATATATCTTATTATGTGTAATAGCTAAGGAGACATGAGATTCTTTGATGTGGTAAGGAAAGGACATGACCTCTATTTTAGCTATGAATATGGCACTTGATAGAACAAATTGGTGGGACAGGGCCCATGAAGTTTACCGCAAATAAGTGAGACAAGATTCTAATGATGTTGATGATGAATGGTGCTATTTTTTATTAAATAACTATGGACACATTATTTGTGATTGAATGTGCAAAGTTCTTTGCAAAATTCTTTTGGTACTGAATCATGATGAATAACTATATCTTTTATTAAATAAAATATGGGAACATTATTTGTGATGGATGTGCAGGATTTTTTTCTTTTTTTGAATTTCTAATTACTTTGCTTGATGAGTTTTTACTTAATTTTGTGTGCGTCCTGTGGTTCTAATTTTCATGAGCATCTCTTCTTGGTTGTCCCAGGGAGCCGTAATAGTAGATCAACCAGTTTGCATAGATCGCTGGGGACATTATGAAGACTCTTATGATATCTGGAATAGGTCTTCATGGAGAGTTGAAGAGGACACTGCATATGTGGTATGTTTCTATTTCAAATTATCATAAGGCTGAAGGGTAAAACAGAACTTCTGGTGATTCTTCTGGAATCAAAAAGAAACGGCTCTAATGTTTGAGAAAGAAGCGTAAGACCTGATAATATTTAGACTCTTAAGAAATTCAAATAGCTAGTAGACGTGCAGGCTTAGAGAATACTTACGTATGATGATTTTTGATACCATTTATGCTGCGCAAAAGCAGTTTGAGTTGATTCCATAATATCAAACGTGAGTGCTCGAGTAAATCTTCCATTTGAAAATCCTTAAGATTTCCTCCATGGAATGTCTACGGTTTACTAATTTATCACAAAGTTTGGATAGTTTGTCAAGGTCTCCTCGTCCTAATTAGATTAAAAGAATCGATGGGACTTGTGATATCAAGGGGTTGAACATGAAAACAGCTTTGATGTGATGCCTATATATCAATCACATGCCATCCACCAGAAGAAACACAGTCTTCTGATATGAACTTGACTCTGAACTCTTCAGAATAACATTTCTCCATATACCGGCTACAAGTCAGGTAGAGCATATCGTTTCTTATCTCATCAATTCCTTCCCCTCCCCCACCCAACTCCCGTGGGTTTTGGTCTTAGATGATCAGTCTTTAATATACCATCTGAATTTGAAAAATACGCGGCCCTTAGCGGATGCCTAGCTACCTGTAGCGTATCTTTTATAAACACTACATTTGATCCCAGTTGCAAAATCCTGTACAGGGTTCACAGGCGAACCATATCTCCGTGTCCCCCAGAGAAGCAGTGACAGTGACCCAGGAAGTGGTCATGACCATGCTGTCAAAAGGATACATCCTGAGCAAGGATGCATTGAGCAAGGCCAAGGCCTTCGACGAGTCCCATGGAGTCTCGGCGGCTGCAGCAGCAAAGATCGCCGAACTAAGCAAGAGGATTGGGCTCACAGACAAGATCAATGCTGGTGTGGACACCCTTCGCTCTGTGGACGAGCAGTACCACGTGTCTCAGACCACTAAAACGGTGGCCTCCGCAACCGGTAGGGCAGCCTCCGCAACCGGTAGGACTGCCGCAGCCGTCGCAAGCTCCATTGTGAACAGCGGCTACTTCTCTGCAGGAGCCCTCTGGGTGTCCGATGCTCTCACAAAAGCCGCCAAGGTTGCAGCTGATCTGGGTAATCGTGGCCAAGGAAACTAAAACGTGACAGACTCTAGCTTTCCAACTCTCTGGATGCTTCTTGTGTGCCCCGTGTGGATGTAAAACATAGGCTTTGCTCTCTTCCTCTGTGCCATCATACTCTGTAGAATGTATGAAACTCTGATGTTCATATTTGCTAGAAACTCATGACAGTTCCTTGAGAAAGCTGAAATGCAAAGCCAGCTTTGTCCTTTTGTTATCATCAAAATCACTTGGAGAGACTCAACAATCTCCCCCTTTTTGATGATGACAAAATGCTAGAAGGAAAGTATATTGGCGTGCCATTAGAATGAATTAAGGACAGTAACCAAAATAATTCGTCAAGCAAATTAAATCCATTTCATTCATCCAAATCCATTTCATTCATCCATATGTGCCCAATTTGTTTGAAAGGAGATGAGACCGATATGTGTGCCAATACCAAGTGCGTTTTATTCATTGAAGTTCGTATTATATATTACATTGACATTGACACATGAACACTAAAAGACTGTGATTAGACTGACTAGAAGGAAGATGACTTCTTGACTCATGGATGCAAGACACACATATGAAATGCAAATGTCAAATGGCAAACACACATGCAGACATACATCAAGGCATAATATATATTACTCTAACTAGCTACTTCTCCTCCTTTGGCATCATCAAAAGAGGGAAGGGGATACAATAGTAGTGGACGAAAAGGGACACTAGGGTATGTCTAAACAGCTACTGAGCAGGGTGGTCTGGAGTTCCTTCGTCAGCAACATCATCAGAAGCATCCTCCTCATCCTCAGAGGTGTCATCATCAACATAGTAGTGGATACTTTTGCACTCCTTTGAGAGCCCGGTGAGTATGCTCATAGCGGGAGGTGAGAGAGGCCATGTGAGTAGAAAGGGTGTCTAAAGCTTGGGAGAAAGTATCCATCCGACTAGTCATTGTGTCCATGAAAGTGTCAAGTCGGCCAAGGGATGTGCCCATGCGAGTTTCTAAGCCTGAGAGATGCCTATCAAAAGTCTCATAGTTTGCCCAAGAAGGCTACCCAGCACCCTGAGCAGAGGACTCCCCATGATAAAATTGTGGAGACAGTGGCACATCTAGATCTACATGTGGAGGAGAAGGTGGCTACTTCTCGTGCTGAGCTGGAGGTGGAGGTGGTACGTGAGCTTCTTGGTGATGTTGCTCCTCGGGTTCCTCATTTTCAGAATCTTCTCCATACATTTGCACATCTCTTTTAAGCTCTCTATATGGACCCCAATAATACCCAAAATCCATGAACATCTTGTATTTGTTATAAATATCACTTTATCGCACTTCAATAGACACCTCATCAGCCAATGGGATTCCAGCATAAATAAATACTCCGGTCAATTGGGATGCATAGGTAATTTACTTCACTTAAGTTCCACGTGAGAGTGATGCGGTCTACCTTTATGCAACCCAGGTGTTCGAACATGGATCTGGATTGTCAAAACAGAAGGTAGAGAGGTGTTAGTTATGAAGTAAATGGCATAAACACAAGTTCATTCTTAATTGTTTCAATAGATTCAACCATGTCAAATGAATGCGCACATTTCTACAAAAGCATCGATGCATAAATGAGATGCATCAGCCTGAATAACTAACCCATGCAACATGTTTGAATAGAAGCATCGACCTCTAAGGTAACACAGGTAGACCTTAATAAAGGTGCATCGCCCTGTCTTTATAGTGAATGCACAAGGTGCATCGACCTTGAGAGAGATGACTTCTATTGCACTGACTTTATGCTGCAAAAGCTAACTAACTAGCATTGACCTTTCAAAAACATTCATCGACCATAAACTATAGTTGCTAGGTCACTAGCATCGACCTTTCTCCAATCGCTAGGTTGCTAGCATCAACCTATGTACTAGGTGCACAGACCTTATGGCACAAGTTGTGAACAAGGTGCATGAGGTGCATCGACCTGATAGTGTACTATGTTTAATGTGCACCGACCTGACTGTGCATGTTGTATACGAGGTGCATCGACCTTTTAGACTATGATGCATATGTGCATCGACCTTCTAGACTCAATGACATATGTGCATCGACCTTCTTGGTCTATAGCACATATGTGTATCGACCTTCTAGACTCAATGACATATATGCATCGACCTAGTAGTACAATGAAGTGGAGGATGCTTTAAACTTATAACTCAACACTTATGCAAATGCACTGACCTTCTAGACTCAGAGTTAACATGTGTACTGACCTATCTTTCTCAAAATGTGAATGTGCATCAATCTTCTAATGCAACAATATGAGCATACATCGACCTGTAAATGACCAGAGACTCAATCTGACTAAAGAGTAACTACGAGATGTTAAATGACTGTTACTATAATTAAAACACAAACAGTTGCCAGCATCAAAACACATCATCAAGTCTAGAGGAGACATAACATTCTCCCCCTTTTTGATGATGGCAACACTTCTATACATTGATGGCAACCTATGCAATAGTAGACAGTCATAAGCTCTCCCCCTTAATCAATGATATGAAATCTCAGGAAAACACACAAACACACAATCACCCCAAATGTTTAAATCCAATAAAAAAATATGGGGGGCCTTAATGGGTCGGATCTGGCACGGGCCGGATTTGGCCCACCAAAGACCTGCAGGGAGTCCCCCCTGCCACCCGAACGCAGGGCAGCTAGGGTTTCACCCAGTCGCCGCTGCCTCGCACCAACTGGCTAGGGGAGGCCCTGTCGCCAGTCGCCGCGGGAGGCCACGGTCCCTACTCCCCCGCCGATCATCGCCCTGTCGCCGGTGTCGATCTCCCCGCTGGAGATCGCGCTCGCGAATAGGAGGATGCCCCGTTCTCCCCCACACGCCGAGAATGCCGCTGCGATGGCCCCGCTGATCATCGCACACCACCGGACGCAGCCGTACCCCGAGGAGGACCAACCAGGACCCCTACCAGCCCCTCTGGGCACCGGTATGCAAGGATCCAAGGCCTGAAATGGCCTGCTCCCACTGCCATGAATGGCAATAATGATGGCAAAGGCGAGGCCGATATGAGCTCCCCAGTGGGTCAAACACTGCATCATCATGTGCATTTTGATCCTCTTGATCCCGGGAATGATTCTCTGGCATCAATCTGCCGTTACTCATCCCATGAGTGACCCAATCAAGCGACGAATATTGAGCTCTATACACAAACGTGAATTATGAAAAATAATAAAATAATGTCGATTTTGATCGAACCAACAACCTGATTGTGATACCATTGTAAGGTTTCAATCAGAGATGCAATAGAAACATCGAAACCCTAGCGAGTGGATCGTTGTTGGCGATCAAAATTGAAAACCTAACAATCGAAACCAGCATGAGAAGGACATTTCTATACCTTTGTGGGATTAATTAATTCCTAGATGCCCAAAGACGATCGAATAGAGGCTCGTCAGGTTGCTAGCCATTCAAGTGTCTGGCCTCTAGACATATCCACACAAGCAGCGGGATCAGACGGATTCTCCTTCGTGATCTCCACGCGCTGACCACTCCTCAGCACCACCATCCACCACCGACAGGAGGAGGAGAGAGAGTGAGAGGGGCACGCCTAGGAGAGAGATAGGAGAGAGAGAGAGAGAGACAGTGGCCAGGGGAGAGAACCCTAATGCTTGGCCAGGGTTTCTCTCCTCAGCATATATTTATAGACCTCTGGCATTTTTTACAAAAACCCAAAAACTGTCTATATTTTTCATCCTTATCTTCTTTCCATAGCACATGTGTAAATGCTTAGATTAGCATATTAATATTATTTCTAGCTATTTCTGACTATACGTTCCGATATTCCGCGTCGGGGCGTGACAGGCAACCTCTGAACCACGTAAATCTTTGTGTTCTCCATTTTGTGTGATTGATCCTCCTTCTTCTCATCGTGCGGATCGAGATTCGGGGACGACACTCAGTTCGTCAGAGTGGTCGTGACATAACAAATTGGAATCATAGCGCCCGATTAGTTTAATCCGCAATCTTTGTTGATGGATATAAAGTCAACATAAGTAATGAAGTTTGGCATTGAAGTGTTCGATGGAAAGTTGAAGGATTTCAACATTTGGCAACTAAAGATGCAATCCCTGTTGGTCGAATAGGGGCTAAGCAAGGCAGTTAAAGGCATGACGACTCTAACGGTCGAGTGGCAAGATGAAGAGAAAGAAGACTTGTGGTAATTTGTCTATGCTTGGCAGATGATGTGTTAAGAGAAGTTGCTGATGAAGACACCCTCGCAAAGCTCTGGCTCAAACTTGAATCGAGGTACATGACGAAGTCTCTCACAAATCGCCTGTATTTAAAGTAGTTGTTCTTCACTTTTCGCATGAAAGAAGGTATACCTCTTGCTGATCATCTGAACAAGTTTAATAAGATAGTCATAGATCTTAAAAATATTGGTGTTAAAGTAGATGATGAGGATCAAGCCCCCATACTTCTATGTTCATTACCTCCTTCGTATGAGTATGTTGTTGATACCTTGCTGTGTGGGAGAGATGATATATCTGTAGAAGACGTCAAGGCTTCCCTAAACTCTAAATAGTTAAAACGCTGGGTACTAGAAACTCAGAGCGAAGATCAGCCAGATGGCTTGATAGTGAGGGGAAGAATGGAGAAAAAGGAGTTTGGTAAGAAGGGCATGGCAATATCAAAATCTAAATTAATAAAGAAGATCAAGTGTTATGAATGCAATCAAAGAGGGCACATCTGGAAAGATTGTCCAAGATTGAAAGGGAAAGGTAAGGTTCAGGAGGAGTCTTCTTCTGATACAACAAATGTTGTTCAAAAGGAGACTGTAGAAGATGAGACTATTCTGTCGATCTCTACTAGCACTTCCGGGGATGACTGGATTCTTGATTCTGGTTGTACCTTCCACATGTGTCCTCACAGGGAATGGCATATATTGTTGTGATTGATCGAGTGTGAACGGTGAGTGAGAGAGAATTGATTACTGCATTTAATTTTAAAATTGTTTAACGTTTTTTTGCGGGGACAATTCAACCCCCCTTCTTGTCCATACGAGACTTAGGGACAACAGGCGGTGTGTGTGAGTGTAGGGAAAGGAGAGGGGCATTGCAAAGAGGAGTAAAGGGGATGTGTGTGTGGATTAGAGAGTTGCAGAGAGGGACGTGGGAGGGTCGACGCGGTGAGCATGTGTGGAGATGAGGGGAAGCTCACGTGCATGGAGGAGGATGGGAGAGAGAAAGGAGCAGCGGTGAGAGGGGGCAGTGGTGTGCGATGGTGAGGGCTGGACTAGACAAAGAGAGGGAATGACCGGGTGAGAGGGTCAATGGAGGGCTTGGCTGGCTCTGCAGGTTAGAGAGATGGTGGAAGAGAAAGTGTGGCAACGGCGGTGGGGGGGGTCATGCGGCTAGAGAGAGAGGGAGAGGTTGACGGAGGCTACGGTGGGGCGTCGTGTGTAGAGACAAAGGGAGAGAGTCGACCGGTACATGTGTGTGTGTGTGTGTGGGAAGATGAGATGGGGGTAGAAGAAGTGTGCTGAGAGGGCAGGGACTAGTACGTGAGGGCAAGTGCGTGTATGAATGGGGAGATCCTACCGCGGGGGAAGGTGGATGCGATGCAATGGTGGTCGCGGTTCGTGCAAGCAAGGGAGATGGCCGTTGTTAGAGAGAGGGAGGTGCGAATGGGAAAGTAGGAAGAAGCCACGATGGTTGCCGCGGCTGGGTTATGATGCCGGTGGCGAGGAGAAGTGGGTGGCAGAGGAGCGTGCAGGGTAGAGATAGAGTGGGAGAGGTGAGGTCGTGCATGCTGGCGGAGGGTGAGGGGAGATGGGGTGCGAAGAAGAGAGAGGGTGAGAGGCTAGCAGGAGGCTCGCGACGGAGAGAAGGGTGCCGCGGTGGGAGCAGGGAGATGGAGAGAGGGGGAAGAAGGGCCGCCGGGAAGAGAGAGGGAGAGAGAGCGAGCGTGGGGGAGAGAAGAGAGAGGGGGAGGCTGTAACGACCCAGAGCTCCGGGTACCGATATACCGATAACATCGATATACCGACACCAGGAACTGGAGACGTCACCTAAGAAACTGATGAGGCCCTGTAAGGGTTGGGGAGGTTTGTAGAGAACCCAGACCCAGAACACTAAGGATCCGTGAAGGCATGGGCCTTACAACTTGGATAGGGCATGTTGAGGCCAGCGAGGTCAGGAAAGAAGAGAAGGAAAGAGAAAAGAAGATTGAGATGCCAGCAAGGGTGCCTCGCAGGCTGCTTTCCCAAGCCTACAGGCAATGGGTGAATACTCCTTCACATATTCAGAGTCAGGGCAGGATTGCCAAAGAGGGTTAGCCCACCTATGGGCCCCCAGCATGAGCAGGGGTACCACAGCCCGCCGTCTACCATGATTATGAACTAGAGGACATCACCCATGTTGTGCACGGGTACCTCCGTGGGGTCGGGAACACCTCCCTAGGAAGGCAGCGGCTATTACAGGCCATCACCACTACTGAAGAGGGCCAAAAATATCCAATCAACCCAGTTGAAATAGAAGATGCAGAATCGAGATGCTATGAGTCCCCCCGCCATAAAGATGATCCACCGAGAGTCTCGGTGTTTAAAAGATTGACCTTCCCTATTCAGTCGACCAGACATGCAAGGATAAGAAATAGAAATATCCAAGTCTACACTTGCCATCTGGTCGGAACGGCCGGCCATTATAGGGCTCTACCTGAGGAGCCTGAAGAAGTCATCAGAATTGTCGAGAGGTCGAGCCCTCTCACAAGAATGAAAAAGGTGGCTAGTAAGGCGTTACAAACATTTGCTGGGGCAACGAATCCAGAAGTGGCCATAGTAGCTCCAGCTGCTAATGTGATCACAACTACAGGGGATAGTGGGATGTCATCCACCTCATCTGAAGAGACACTAGGTGAGGATAGGGGAAGCCTCCCTAGCCCTTCTGTCAATGACCCGGCCTTGCTGATGTTATTGCACAAGTACCAACAAGAAATTGAAGCATTAAAGAAGTACTTGAGTGAGAGGGATACACACACCTCTACACATGGACAGGTCGAAGGCCTGCCTGGGACATCAGGGGGTAGCAGCCAAGCATTTGAAGCCTCACCGCAGGTGATTGCCTCACAACCAGTGCACAACTACACTGTGGGCCTTCCTCCCCCGCAATAACAACTTGCGGCTGCGCCACAACCTTCAATCTTTCAATTTCAAGGGGCCCCTACTATGCCCCACGCGACCGTGCTAACAATGCTGCATATGCAACAAGCCCACTTCTACCCCATCCCGGTTGAACGGGGGTCAACCCTAGGCGTGTCACAGTACCCGTGGAGATAGCGTTAATACAACTCCCGCTATCGATGATCACCTTCAAGCTTTCCCGCCCAGCCTACAAAAGGTATGAAAAATGGTGGTGCGACGCCAGTCATCACTCACCAAAGGCTGGGTCAAGATACACCTGACAACACCCAGCTGAACATCATCCAGGCACTGCGTGCCCTGAACATCTAACTGCTCGCCCTCCATCAACTCATCAAAAAACTCCTCCGCGAGCTCCTGGTCAGCCTCATAACTGACAGGTACAACTGTATGTGCGGGCTCACCGGTCGAAGAGTCCCCCATGACCAAAGAAGGTCGAGTAGGACAACTAACAACATAATGACCAACTCCTCCACACCGATAATGCTCATGATGAGACCCAGTGCCCTGAGATGCTCCACTGGTCATTGGCCCCTTCCCCTTGTCATCACGACGGACCAGGGGTGGTGGAAGCTGGGGCTGGGTAGGAACAGGGGGTTGCTGAGGCCGAGGGGCAGGGGCTGGAGCCTGGGGTCGAGGGGGATAGTCCCTCGGAGGGGGAGGGCGCGGTCTAGGGGCAGTGAAGTCTTGACGAGTGGGTTCCTGTGGATGAGCCACGGGTCCCCAAGGATAGGGTCCAGTCATAGCACGAGGGTCTGACCCACGAGGGTATGTGGGAACCGGGCGCTGGACCAGAGCAAACTCAGGCTCAAACTACTCTATCTCGCGAGCAGCCTGGTAAGCCTCCTCCAGGGTCGTCACATGACGACGAAGTAACTCATACTGAAAATGCCGCCGCAGACCCCGACGGAAGTGAGAGATGGTCATGACACTCTCCTCTGTGACCCCACATTGTAAATAATACTCATCAAAGTCAGCGATGTACTCCGTCACTATCCGATCCTCCCGACTAAGACTCTGCCACCGATCAATAAGCTGCTGCCTGTAGAAGGCAGAAAGATACTTCTGCTTGAGCTTGGCCTTCATGCCATCCCAAGTCTCAATCTGGGGCTGATGTCGCTGCATCAGCAGGCTCTCTACATTGGTCCAATAGGTTTGAGCCTGGCCAAGCAACTTCATCTTGGCATATCGGACCCTCCGATGGTCTGACATCTCGAACCACTCAAAATAACGATCCATGCTAGCCTCCCAATCAAGATAAACCTTGGGCTCCCTTCACGGCATCAAAACCAGGTTAGACCAAGCGGGTGATTCATGGATAGATTCCCTCCCGAGCATCCTATGGGCCCATCGGACCACTACTAGAGCCACCACCGGGGAAACACCCTTTCACCTCACTTACAGCGCGGAAGCAATTATACCGGTGGAAATATCTAACCCTTCTCTACGAGTGGGGCAATTCGACAAGGCTAGAAACAACCAAGCACTGCGGGAGAATCTGGACCTACTCAAAGAAGATAGGGCCAAGGCCCAGGTGAAGCTCGTAACATATCAATAGAAGTTGGCTCAGTATTATAATGCCGGAGTTAAAGAACGACACTTCTTCCCCGGAGACTTGGTGCTACGGAGAGCAAGCCTGTCTGACCCAAGGGGGGTCACTGGGAAGCTGGCACCGAACTGGGAAGGCCGGTACAGGGTAGCGTAAACACTCAGCAAAGGAGCATACAGGCTGGTAACGCTGGGGGGGGAGGAGATCCCTAGGATGTGAAACTCCATTAACCTCAAGAAATTCTTTTAGTGAGTAGTCATCGTCACCAGCCATACTCCTCCAAGCCAAGGTAGCCTAAGGGTTCCCTAGAGGTGAGCACCGCTCCCCTTAAAAATAAGAAGGTAGCCTAAGGGCTTCCTAAAGGCGAGCACCACTCCCCTTAAAAATGAGAAGTTAGCCTAAGGGCTTCCTAAAGACGAGCATCGCTCCCCTTGAAAATAACAAGGTAATCCAAGGTTTCCTAAAGGCGAGCACCGCTCCCTTAAAAATGAGAAGGTAACCTAAGGGTTTTCCTAAAGGCGAGCACTGCTCCCCTTGAAAATGATGAGGTAGCCTAAGGATTTCTTAAAGGCGAGCACCGCTCCTCTTGAAAACGATGAGGTAGCCTAAGGGTTTTCTAAAGGTGAGCACCGCTCCCCTTTTTCCTAAAGGCGATCACCGCTCCCCTTGAAAACGACGAGATAACTTAATAGTTCCCTAGAGGTGAGCACTGCTCCCATTGAAAAGAACGATAGCAGGACGATGGGAAGCACAAGCATCGCAAAGACAAGCATACGGGAAAGTCCCTCAGGAACGTACAGAAGCCATCTTCCAACGAAGGTACACAATAAACATTTGTACAAGTGAAAGAATTTCATTCCTTTCGTCAAAATACAAGCTGCCAAAGACCCTTTGGGTCACACCCCGCCGTTCAAAGGCATGGGCGGTCCCACCTGGGCCGCTCATGCACGAGGATGAACGGCCAGCCAATGGCCGCTCAGGGGACATGCGGCCAGACCCTAGCCGCTCACCCCAAACAATGCGTAACGGTAACAACTAACGGTCGAAAACTCACGGGATGCGCGGTTGGTCTCGGGTCGCTCAAGGGATGAACGGTCAACCACTGGCCGCACCTCCTCCAACGGTAAGAACACAAGTGTGGCTGGGATCTAGCCGCACAAGGGAAGGGCAGCTAGGACCTCGCCGCACAAGGCGTGTGCGGTCCAACCCTGGCCGCACAACCTGCCAACGGCACCAAGTGACGTACAGCCAGACCCTGGCTGCACGAGGGGTCATACGGCAAGACTTTGGCCGCACGTGGGGATATACTGCCTACCCCTAGCCACACACCCCAAGCACTGCATAACGGTCACAAACATTGGTCAATACCCTGGGAGATGGGTGGTCACCTTGGGGCCGCACATAGGGACATGCGATCCCACGAAAGACTGCTCAATCCCGCTGCACGACGAGCCTAACTCGCAGCGCGCCAAGCCGATGGGTGGCCAGGACAGGATCGCACAAGGGATGTGCGGGCCCTGGTTCGACCGCACATGGCTCACCGGCGCGAAAACGGCGAACCTCATCGGAATCGCCCATTTCGGCCCCAAATCGAGCCCCACGAAGGGAGAAACGATGGGAAAAGAACCCGCAAGCCCCTAGCATGCTTCTATACTCTTGAAACGAGGAATCGCGGTGTGAAATGGCGGATCGGGCGAACTCACCCCACGACATGATTTTCCCTTCCCGGCGTAAAAATGACCACACTCGACCTCGTCTTGGCCTACAAATCACGGGAATGGAACGGCACTGAGCTAGGGATCGTCACCCTCCCTCCGGTTCGTGACGAGACGTCAATCCGAACTCGATCCCATGAAGAACGCTGTTGAAAATCCCACCTTCCCCCGCTTCCCACGCTCGTCGTACGTCCGCACGATCGCCCCGCCGTCACCCACGTCCTCGCGCCGTCGCCTCGTCGCCGTTTGCAGCCGGTACGGAGGCCATCGCGATCGAATGGGTGATAGAGAGGGGGAGGGACGCACGTAGGAGGAAGAAGAGGAAGGAGAAGAATAAGAAAAAGAAAGAAAATGGAATATTTTACCAATCAGTTGAGTGAAAGACAGACTGAAACCAAACCTGTGAAGAACAACAAACAAGAAATCCCACTCTAACCTATCATAAGCATTGGCCATATCTACTTTAAACATAACATTCTTGCCTCTGGTTTTTCTGCACAATTCCTGAGTCAATTCTTGTGCTAGAGCAATATTTTCTGTAGTGTGCCTCCCCTTGACAAAAGTAGTTTGCTCCTTAGATATTATGTTTGGAAGAATAGAAGCCAGCCTTTTGTTTACAATGGAAGAAATAATCTTGTAGAAGAAGTTGCATAAACTAATTGGTCTGTAGTCTGAGATATCCACAGCATTTGGCTTTTTAGGTATAAGGGCAATTAAAGTGGAAGTAACACTTCTTGGGAGTTGCTGCTGAGAACTAAATGCCTCTTGTACAGAGCTAACTACCACACCAGCAATGATTGTCCAAGCCTTTTGATAAAAAGCTCCTATGAATCCATCGGGCCCAGGTGCACTATCAGCAGAGAGAGTAAAGACAGCATCTTGGATTTCCTTTTCAGTGGGAATAGCACACAGCATGTCATTGTCTTGCTGGGTAACTAAAGTTGGAATACAGTTTAAGGAGGATTCCTCAATATAATGGTGCTGAGAAGAAAAAGTTTTTGGAAATGAGTTGCTGCAATGTCTTTCATTTCTCCATGATCTGAGGTTAAAATACCAGTAGAATTCCGAAGCTGAGTTATACAATGCTTATTTCTTTTAGCCATGGTCGAAGTATGAAAAAATCTTGTATTTCTGTCCCCCTCCTGTAACCATCTAATCCCAGACTTCTGCCTCCAAAAGCATTCCTCCTGGAGTAGTCTTTCAGATTGAATGGATTTAGCTTCCTCTAAAGATTTGTGATTTTCCATCGTGGGGTGTAAACCATAATTAAGTTCTGCTTTGAGCACTGAATCCTTTGCTGCCATCATATTTAAATGCACATGACCAAAAGTTTGCTTGTTCCAGATGCGAAGCATACTCCTCAAATACTTAAGCTTCAAATACAGAGTTGTCATAGGAGAGGAGGCCAATGGACTAGTGTTCCAACAAGTTTTAACATCCAAAAGAAATTTTTCATCCATGTTCCACATTTTTTGGAAACAAAATCTACTCTTGAATCTGTCTTGGAGTAATGTTTTCACCAACAAGGGAGCATGGTCTGATGCCTCCCTTGACAAATGTTCAACTGAAACGGGGAACAATTTTAACCATTCTGAATTAAACAGTACTCTATCCAGCCTTGCCCAAATGGCATTGCACCCAGTTTGATTATTATGCCATGTATACTTAGAACCCATGTAGCCTGCATCTATTAGAGCACGGTCTGAAACACACTCATAAAACTCTGAGATTGCGCCCATATTAGGCGGGTTACCACATAGCTTTTCATCTACATTCAGAATACAATTAAAGTCTCCAGCTACTAACCAAGGCCCTAAAATTTGGGAATGAATGAAAGATAGAGATGCCCACAAAGGCTGTCTCTCCGAAGTAGAACATTTAGCATATATAAAAGATAGGTGAAACATTGGCCAGGCAGAACCAGACTGAATAAGAGTGATTTGCTGCTCGTCTCTACTGACAATTGAAAAATCCAGGGTATCCCTCCATAGGACCCAAATATGAGCCATATCATCACAATTAGCAATACAATTGACCATTCCCAACTTTTTGCAGATACCATTCAATTTACTGACATGAAGTTTAGGTTCCAGCACAACAATACAGTCAATTTTATGAGCTTTAATGAAATGCTTAACCCTCCCAACTGATATATCATTACTTATTCCTCTTATATACCAGATGATAAAATTCATGAGGACTGTGATACAGGAGGATTACCCGTGGATCCAGATCTGCTCATGGATCTAGTTATGACTCCTGATCGATCATTAATTAAAACCTTGGCATTATCAATGGCTGCTGCATTAGCAATATCCTATCTTCTAGATGCCACATCCACAATCTGTTGCTGATTCTGAATATCAAAAGGATTAAATGATGCTGGCTGATGGCCTGAGGAGGATGAAATATCCTGCTGTTGGTAAACACTTCTAGAATCAACAATAGCTAACTCTGGAATGGGGACAATGATGCCATTTCCATCTAACTTTTGGCCTGAAGGGAGCTCCATGTGAGAAGAAGCTTTAAACTTTGTCGGAGGTTTATCAGAGATTATCTCTGAGGAATTTAAGCCAGGTAGCACTGCAATCTGACATTTTGGGTCTGCAGGAAACAATAGAGATGAAGTTCCCACCATATCATCTTCAGGTTGTGAAACAGAAGCAGCAGTAGTTTCCACGACAATGCCATCCATATTAGCATATTTCATCTTATCATGATCAACAGCCAATGTATCATTTTTAACAATTTCACTAACCACCTCAACCTTTAAGGAAGACACCATCTCATCTTCATTGTGAGAACTAGGAATAGAAGAGGCTCCCATGACAATCACATCCGAGTTGTCATGAGATTCGGACATCTTATCAGGAACTGGCACATCAAATTTATCATTCTTATGAACAACTTAATTCAAAGTAGCCACCGGTTTCCAAACATTTTTGGACTTAAGAATCAGTCGAGAAGGGCCTTGAGAAACAGCAAGATTTGTTATGATCTGATTCCTTTTTCCTTTGCATTCGTCCAAACCATGGCCCAGTCTAGAACAACCCAAAAAATATTGTGGAAGCACAGGGTATATAATATCTTGCCAAGCCCCTCCCCCAGGAAAGCCAATCCACAGTCTATGAGGGTGCGACTTCAAAACATCCAACTCAAGACACACACGAGCTACCACAGTATTGGGAAGGTTCAGGGTTGACGGATCAATCTTTAAAACTTTCCCAATGTTCCCGGCAATAGAGCACAACATTGGTTCCACAAAAAAATTCACAGGTAACCCAGGGAAAGAAATCCATACCGACAGGATGGGAGAATCCTCATTAGGAGAGAAATGCATCGTCCATTTGAAAATTTTGAATAGCCTGCCATGAACATATAGGTTTTCTCACAAGAGCAGCTGCAAATAGTCCTCCTGGTTGCGAAATCGTAGCAGAAGGTGTTTGGAATCCAGCGCACTGATAACATAATCTTCTTTGAATCTGCATCGGTTGGAAAGATGAGTTCTTATCTCAAGAAAGGTAGGCCTGCCCTGTGGCGTCCGAGCCACTAGAGTTCTTATCTCATGTGGACAAATAACATGTTGATTGTCTATCTTAACTTCCATGAGCATTCAACAAAAGGGGAGTTTATGTATGAGCACATTGGTGTAGAAGTGCATTGCATATGTTTGAATCTATATGTGTTGTGGCCATTGAGTGTCATCTTGGAGTTTCATGCACAATCATACATTTCATGATCACGGGACCCATCAAGTGATACATTTCATGAGCATGCATCATTTACTAAGGTCGATGCACATCGCCTCTTAGTCATACTAAGGTCGATGCACATCGTCTCTTAGTCATACTAAGGTCGATGCACATCTGCCCTAGTCATACATAAGGTCTGAGCACATTGTGTCTGTAATGCATACGAAGGTCAATGCATGTTCACTATATTGCATTTGAAGGTTGATGCTTGTTGCATAGTGAGGCAGAGGCATGTCGTTGCATATTTACATTCTGTGCATAACGGTTGACGCATGTTTACTGCAGTACAAACAAAGGCCGATGCATGTTTACTGCATTATGCATATTAGCTAGAGTCGAAGCACATTTTACTTCATGCATATTAAGGTCGATGCACATTCGGCTTGTGCATCTTAAAGTCGATGCACATCTTGCTTTTGGCACACCAAGGTCGATGCATGTTTTCCAACATGCATACAAGGTCGATGCACATCGTGCCTTAGTCATTCTAAGGTCTACGCACATCTTGCATCCTACACAATAAGGTTGGTGCACATTGTCCTTGGGCACATAGAAGGTTGATGCACTTTTTTAAGTCTATGCACATGTTGCATCAAGGTCGATGTGGATATATAGACCGAAGTCTATGCACATGTTATTGATGGCAAGTAAAGTCGATGCACATGGTCAAGTGCACACAGTAAGGTCAGTGCACATTTTCATAATTACATTCAAAGTCTAAGCACATACAACATTTAGAGTCTAAGCACATTTCTGTCTCTGCACATACACAACTAGGTCAATGCACATTTGGTCTTTCACGTCACTAAGTCTAAGCACCATAATCCACAGGCTCAGACTTTTCAAAGCATTCATGAAAGAAGTCTGAGCATATGCATTTACTTATCATTTTTCAAGAATGAACTTAAGTGCATAAAGTGTTTGACAAAATATCTTTGTTCTAAATGGCAGGGACTTAAGTCACACAGGGATCCAGAATCAAACGAATGAAGAAGCAGCACGTTTATCACTTAGCACGGTCACGTGGCTCAGGCACACGATCCAAGTTATTGGCACATTATCCAAGATGGGGATCTCGTTTGGAGATTTTGCCACATGGACAAAACACTTTTATAACCTAACACATGGACTTCCAGCAAAGATTTTCTTTTTTAGATTCCCTGGGCGGGAACGAGCATTCCACACGCCTAATCCCACTTAGGCCGCCCCCTCCCATCTCCTTCCTCCACAAACCAGCGCGCCCCCCATCAACCCTAACCCTCGCCACCAGCATCCCACGCCCCAGCCGTCTCTCCCTATGCAACCCAGGTTCGCCCTCCCCTGCTCCGTGCGTCCACGGCATTCCTGGAGTCACCCGTCGCTGCTACGACCACCCGTGGTTCGAGAAGTCCTGCCTACTACTCTCTGCATCCAACCTGCTGCAGAGAATGAGCTTGCAGAGGCTACCCCGGCGTCCACTGCATGAACCAGCTAAAGTTGTCTTCTGTGGAGTCGTTCTTCGTCGAGATAGCTTCGCTCCAGAAGTGGTCCCGCTGCGATCCGACCTCGGCACCATTCGCATCATCCATTCTTGTGCGACTGCACCAGATTCGGGTCTGAACCTGGGCACCTTTTGGTAGCAGCTCCACAGCCCGCCCCAGTGTGAATCAGTCAGAGATCTCTTCATGAGAGTTCTTCCTCTCCGAAGCACCGACGTACCAGATGTAGTCCCGCCTGATTTTGATAACATCTCCATCCAGGGCATCCATTGTCCCTCAATCGCGCCAGACCCAGAGTCCTCTATTTGCCCAGGACAAGCTACTGTCAAGTCGGCCCCGACACCCCCTCCTCCTATCTGTTTCAGGTCATGCTATCTTCAGAAAAGTTGTGGCGATCAACGATACAAAACCAACACAAGTGTTTTCGTCTCAATCCAACATCAGCACTGGAAGTTCCACCATGACCATCGGCGTCCTAACCTGTTGTATGCCCAGAAACCTGATGCCGGCCATTCCTGTGACCACGTCCAGCGCGGTGATCAGACGGCCGCCATATTCTAAGCGCTCATAGATCTCCCAGTCAGCAACGTCCCCGACTTGGTCCCATCACATTTGGTGTTCTGCAGCACCCGTACTAGCCAATGCACCACAACTGCGCCAATCAATCCTGCATGGCAGAACTACACAGGCCTGCCGCAGCGGCCGCCGTCTCCACCCAGCGACATCAGCTCGGCGCCAGACTTTTAGGCGTCTTTTGGCATCCCTCGGGCTTCGTCTAGGAGTTGGCTACACCTCGATCGGACGCCCGAGCTCAGTGTACGGTCGACCGCTCGTTTCCCCACCCCGCGATCCCCCCTCCTGCACGAGGGTAGTGCATGTAACTATTTTCCCCTAACTTTCAATAATTCTTTAACAATTTTAATTAAATGCCTAACCAAGGCCTAAAAATCCGTAAAAATAGTCGAAACAATCCTGGCGAAGAGTACAATACAACTGTAGCATCCACAAGTCGAGGAACTAAAGGATAAGTGAGGTGAAGTATTCTCAACTCGGGAGCTACAAAGGCAGTCCGAAACTCTTGAAAAAGGATCCGAAAACCCAATAAAGATCTAGCAAGACCCAATAAAGATCCACCAGAGATCCGGGGTATTATAAAGCGACCTTCTCCTGATCGACTCTCAGCCCCCTGCAGAGTGCTTGGTGGCTGAGAGTAGGGGGACGTGAGGAGGGTAAATTCGGTTTGGCCCAGGAATGGCCCAATAACGATAGGCCCACGAAGGTTGGTTCGCGATAAGCAATCCTAAGTGACGAGCACACATGCTCGGCCCACCAAGGGTAAGCCCAGCTCCGAAGAGCATCAGATTCTACGACGGGCAAGTCTTGTGGCCCAAGCGTAGTTATCACCGGAGGACTCTCCGGCAACCGACTGTTGCCCCAACGACGTCGACCTTGACCCCATAATGAGGGAGCATGCCCCATGAGCGTCGTAAGACTTGTCCCGAGACCAGCCGACACCGAGGTAATCACCCTCCAATGGGAACTTCCCGCCATTGTAGCGAAGAAACATTACTCTACTATGGATGTCCTTCCCTATCAAGGGATGAGGCTCCTCACTCCAGGACAGCCCCTATAAAAGGGAGATCGATAGAGGAGATAGACACGGTGGTTCATTCCACTATAACACTACTCAAGAGAATAGAGCTACTAGTCCTACTACACAGAGAGAAGAAGGGCATGGCTACCCACACTCTGAGATAGGTTCCTTCCAGTGACCTTACCACCCATCGAGCACTCACTGAGTGATCACTGAGATCGGCAAGCAATCGTCTGGAAGATCTCCACGGCTCCCCAGCCTCCTATAGCGATATCTCTCTCTCTCTCTCTCCTGCTCTTCTCTATACTTTATTTTTCCATTGCTGACTTAAGCATCAGAGGGTTGTCCCCTGGGGTAACACCCGAGACTCCTTCTGACGCCCTTGCTTCTTGGTGATTGCAGGCTTCCACGGGGGTGAGACGACTTCCCAAACAAATAAATAGAGAAGGTGGTACGTGACATAGGAACCATTTTTCGTAGGGAATGGCGACCACTTACTGTTAATCCGCTTCATTCTTCCCTACCACGTGTTGTTATAGAGTGTAACAGGTCAGGTTCACCCAGTTTGGGGGGCATTGACGTAGAGAACTAGACTTGAGGGATAGTGTGACTGGACTTTGGATACTGGGGGCTGAGAGCTGGACACTGGGAAGTGGGGGCATAGGCCAAATGTCAGGGGCTAATCTTCTGAAGAGGAAAGCCCTTGTTGTATAGGGTTAGCGTAGACTTGCCAGGATATGACGACCAATGAGGTGAAGACTGAGGGCTGGTTCTGGGACGCGTCAGTCATAGGCCGACGCGTGGGGTGTTGGTCATCTTCATGTTGTTAGCCGGAAATGTGGTTTACATTAGGCTGAGAAGTAGAGGTTGTGATGGTTGAATGACCCTGAGAGGTATGACGGTCAAAGGCCAGAACTGGGGTCTGGGACTGGCCAACTACTTCGTGAAGGGATGGTAGCTGAAATGCGGGAGTTGGGTGTTGGCGCTGGGTCTGGGTAACTAGCTCACAGAAGCGTAATAACTGGATTGCTGAATTGGCACTGGGACTGGTGTTAAGTGGCTAGCCTATATAGGTGTTGTAGCCATGGTACTGGAATTGGGAGCTGGGACTGGAACTGGGTGGCTGGCCTGTGAAGGCGTTGAAGCCAAGGTGCTGAGACTGGAGGCTGGTACTGGAACTGGGTGGCTGGCCCGTGAAGGCATTGAAGCCACGTTGCTGGAATTGGCAATCGGTACAGGAGCTGGGTGGCTAGCCTGGGAAGGCGTTGAAGCCACGGGGCTAGAACTGAGGCCCAGAACTGGAGCTCGGTGGCTGGCCTGGGAAAGCGTTGAAGCCACATTATTGGAACTGAGGACTGGAACTGGAGCTGGGTGGCCGGCCTGTGAAGGCGTTGAGGCCACATTGCTAGGATTGAGGACTGGAATTGGAGTTGGGTGGCCGGCCTATGAAGGTGTTGAGGCCATGAGGCTGGGACTGGAGGACGGGGGCTGGAGCTAGGCCTTGTCTGGCTGTTGAGGGAGTGATGGTTGCCCTCGCTGTGGGGTGATCTGGAGATAGCCATCGATAGAATGTCAAAATCGACGGCCCCTGTCGGCGAGGAGTAGAGAAAGAGAAGTATTTTATTTTTTCTCTTTACCAGCTCTACCGCCCTTTCCGAGTTTGTTTGAGGATTAAAGGGGAAGATCTATGCTAGAATATGTTTTTCAATTCCTTTTGAGCTTAGCTTGTCAATATTGAATTGGGCTTTGTATTTTCCTATCTTATTTTCTTCTTAGACCAATTTGGAGCTTTGTCTCCATGTGTGTGGTTCCTCATCGTCGTACGAGAACCCACGTGTGTTGGGCCGTCGAGCCTATGAGTGTGGTGGTTGCTACCATCGTGCAGCGGTTATAGTAGGAACCTCTCAAGTTGAGAGGGGTGGATGTAGGACGGCACTTGGGTGCATTCAAACAACCTAAAAATTACTGTGTAGTGGTTTGCTATTTGTGAGATTACTGTTGTAATGACCCGGAGATCCGGATACCGATATACTGATAACATCAATATACCAATACCAAGAACTGGGGAAGCCACCTAAGAGGCTGATGAGGCCCCGTAAGGGTTGGAGGAGGTTGTCGAGCAGATGCATAACGAATTGAAATTACACACGCGCAATGTTAATTAGGGCAACAATTTAAAATTATGATGTGGAAGCAACTTAAATGTGTCAGAGTGATAAGCAATAAGTAATAGTCTAGGTCCACAAGTGAACAACCCAACAATAAAAAGAAAGGTCTAATGTACAACTACGTGGGACATACACTAGTCAAAAGTACACAAAAGGACAGACCGACTGTTGTTGACAAGCTAGGGACGACTGCCAAAAATGCGAGAACCTCCGACGGACGGCTGGGGCTGCTCATCTGAAAGAAGAATGCTGAGTCACAGCCAGACTTAGTAGGGGTCACGCAGATCCCTACCTCGCAACTAAACATGCAAACATGCAAAGATAATTAGAGCATGCATTTAAGGAGATAAACATGCATTGGCATAATTTAAACACAATTATAGTAAAGCTGTAAAACCTATCTAAACAGTTTGTAACAGCTGACTATATGCCAATTTAATATAAATATAAGTGTCAGGAGCTAAATCTACCAATAGAATAAACCTTAGCTAACCGAGTGACAAGAGAAAGGAGAAGAAGAGACCACTAGAAAGTAGAGACCAGATGCATCCACTGATGGCTTACACTGCGTCTCATGCAACTCGCAAGTCAGAGAAACACAACAAGCGAGAGGCGTAATAGTACCAAATCAAGTACTAGTCAGAGTAACACTCGTCAGTGTCACCTATCCCAAGTGAGGTGAGAAGCCCCCCCGGGTGAGATGCCTGGCTATCCACCGTCCACCTCCTTTCCACCGTCTTCCCTCTCATCACTCTCCCTTTCCCCACCATTGCCCGCCCCTTCCCCTTTCTCTTTCCCATGGCCACTCCCACAATGGCCTCGAGTGAGAAGCTCATGGTTGCTTCATCTCCGTGAAAGAGATGGGTGAGAAGCCACAACCACGTCCTCCCACCCCAGTATCATCGTCGCAACCCTCTCCAGCCACCACCGCTCTTCATCCCTACGTTCCATCTTAGAAAATCCACTGACCTAGTCTCCGCATAGGTTATCTTCATTGCACCCAGCAGCCACCACCTTGTCTATCCCTCTCACAAGCAGCCCCTTCAATGCCTCCATTCACACAGTCCATCGAGGAAACCCAGCCACGTCGTGTAGGTGGACCACGCCACAGGTGCTAGTAGAAGTGCCAGCTCCTTGAGGATGCGCCAGCATGACCAAGAAGTTGTGTCGCGTGCCCTCAAACCCGTTGTAATATGACTGCACCTCGTAACAAACCTGGCCCACCACTTGCAAATGCCACCACGGCCCCCCCTTCATACAACACCATCGATGGGAGAGCAGAGCGTCGCTAGCTCTGACCTATCCCCTCCCCAGCAATGCCAACGTGGGCCCCCCTATCGGTCACCATTCTGAGCACACCTGACCAACACACCCACCTCTCCAAGCAGGTCGAGTATGGCGCCCCTCCGAGCACGTCAGAATTCACAACCCCCCCTACGGCGGCGAGGTTCCCTACACTTTGGACAGGCTCCCACGTCGCTCCCACGTCACCGCTGTTGGTTCCCCCCACCTTCTCTCATTCCCTCTACTCTCTCTCTCTATGGGACGCTATTCTGTAAAAAAAAAAAAATAATAGGCTGGACCCCCCCCACCGTGGCTCTCTCTGTCACGCCCTATACTCTATACCACCGAGGTATTGTCCGCTTCGGCCTACCGACCTCATGATTTTATCCCTTTCTAATAGTGATCAGCTCCAGAATGGGAGACTTCCCGGATAGGTCACCCATCCCAATACTACTCCCCATTAAGCACACTTAACTTCTGTAGCAACCCTGAATTTCGAAACATAAAAATCTCAACAAAATGTTAAATAGCGACTTATTGAAAGTCGTCAATTCAAACCTAGCCCGGCTAGGTTCCTAGCCACCCGGGTGCCCAACACCCTGGGCGGCCAGACATATGGCCGCCCAGACCTGCCCCCTGGGAGGCCAGTGGCTTGGCCGCCCAGAGCTGGGCGGCCACTGATATGGCCACCCAGATCCCAGTGGACAGTGGGTTGGGCGTCCAGGGGATGGGCCGCCCAGGTGCCTGGGCGACCAGGACTCTGGCCTTCTAAGGCCCGCAGTCTCGTTTTGTCTATTTTCTGATGCTTCGTGCGTATAATGGTCCTGATCTTCGCCGTGCTCTTTGGCAGTCATAGTTTAGCTGTCCGACTAGCTGTCCTTGGTTCTCGTATTGGTGAGCCGCCTCTTGGTGGTTTAGTACGATCTGGTGGTACTCCGGTGACTTCCGTAGTTTTGGTAGGTTCTCACCCTTGGTGATTCTACCCACTAGGCGTAGCTAACCTAGGCACGCTTACGTGTTGACCCACCTGGGAGTGGTGGAGGCTTGTCCCATGTAGAGATTTGTAGGCCGATTGCTTGAGGGCCCCTTGGCTTTGCAGCTTAAGTCTGGCTGGAGGGAAAACTGGCTAGAGGACTCGACCTAAAGTAGATGATCTATGTGTGCACACGTAGTCGGGGATAGTGGACGCGTGTTGGCGAGCACAACCCCGACTAGTCCTTGTTCGTTGGTACTATAGACCATGTCTCAGTTTCCGTCTCAGGGCATGTAGGGAGACACTTGAGGTTACGGTGTAAGTCATCGGAGGACGCTTCCGGTCTCGTGGTTAGTGGGTTAGTACTCCTATCCTTTGGGTGGTTCTGACGTCGATTTTTCATCGTGGTGGATTGTCATTCTGGCTGTTCAGGTATTCCGTTCCATGGACGAGGCTTGGATTAGCGACAGGTGTAGTGGTCCTATGTAGAGTTCCTTACTTGCAGTCCCCTGCCTTTCCTGCTGTTTATTTACTACACTTGATTTAGTTACCATATTGTTGTTTCCGTCGCGTGAGGTGGGGATTCGTGGGACCCCTACTGAGCCGATGAGACGAGGCTCACCCCCGTTGTTTTCAAGTGAGGCGAGGCTTCCGCATTGTTCATCAGAGGTGGGCCGCAGTGCTAGCAGTCAGGAGTAGACGCCAGTTCGCCAGAGTCGAGGTATGCCCCACATACTTGTACCTTTCCTTTCTATTGACGCGTGGTGTACACAGAAATAGGAAATAAAGCAGGGCAACAGATATAACAACGAAAATAAACAACTAACTGCAACAGAGTCCAGTGCAACAAGAAGTACAATCTAAAGTAGTAAAACGTACCACATACCAAGTGAACACTCGGCCCGACGAGCTGAAAGCTAAGGACCTCCGCGCAATGCCTCGAACCTCGAGGAAGAACCGCAGCAACTGAAATCCAGGGGTGAGCATCCTATCACTGGCTCAGTAGGCGTCCCGCGGAACCCCAACTGAAAACAACGGCGGTATGGAAAGCAGTAACTACAACAAGCACAATAGTAACAGCAGGAACAGTAAACGCAGTGGCCGGTAAAAAATCTCGGCTTTAAAGCTACTCTTACAGTAGCGAAACTCAACGCCCCGATCCCACAGTTAGGGGACTACTAGGACGCATACCACCCTAGTCACACTACAACGAAAACATCACGACACCTATGTCGTAGAGGCCTGTGCTCACACACAAAGGCCCACTCTGAAACCACGCGGTCTGAAAATGCAGTCACGACCTCACCGTCGTAAACTCTACGCCATCTAGGGGAAGCCCTCGGTGACGCTCACCGGAAACCCTAGACCTCAACTCTGGGAGAACACCTAGAACTACACACGAGATCCCGTCTCACAAATGAAAATTGAAAACCTACGACACGACAACTCACGTCACGTGATGGAAGTACCACCCACTAGAAGCAAGGCCGGATGCGTCCACTGACGACATAGTCCGCAGCCTCAGGTGTCTCTCTACAACGGCCAAGGCAGAGACCGAGACACCGTACAGTAACCAGGAACACAAAATAAGGACTAACTGGGGTCACACTCGTCAACGCGGGTCCAATGCCCCCAGCCACGTGTGCACACACAGACCATGCGCCCTAGGTTAGGCCCTCTAAATTGTTCTTCCCCCGAAGCCCGGACTCAAGCTGCCTGTGGGGGCCCTACGGTAACCGGCCTACCAATCGCCTCACTCGGGTCACACTCTCCACCACTCCCAAGTGGGTCCGCACCCGTGTGCATAGGAAAGTTACGACTAGTGGGGGCTCACAGAATGTGGACACAAAAAACTACGCACCCATGAAGTCCGGTGATCAAATGGCACCTAAGAGGGGAGGTGAATTGGGTGTTAACAAATTTTATTGAAACCTTGGACGAACACAATGGAACCATGCCGATGAGCAATCGGAGCTGTGGAAAAATGTGAAGGGCGAGAGATGCCCCCATCATGCCCCCGTGGTGCGAAGAACTCGACTCCGTCGAGTATGGGTCCGCCGGGGAAGAGGTCCACCAATGCAGCTCCGGGCGAGCCACAACCTCCAAACTCAACCTCGCGTCCTTAGCTGGGGGACGACTCTTCATCCTCTCAAGGTGACTCGGGCACACCCTCTTGCTAGCGATGGTACCATGCTTGCCTAGTATTACTTCCGTTTGCACACGTTGGACTCTCAAGCTGATATGTGGAGGCTCTCCGAGGGTGTCACTCACAAAGGTGGGGGTAGACTCAAGGTGCTCACTGGGATCCATCACGGTGCCTTTAGAGGGTGCCAAATCTGCCACGTGAAAAGTGGGGTATATCCCAAAATTCCATCGGTAAATCTAGCCCGTAAGCCAAGTTGCCAAAGCCACTCAAAACATGGAAGGTCCAAGTCCTCGTGCCCTCGATTTGGAGGTGACCTTAAGGTAGAGCCATTCCAATGTCGCCATCGCATGGTTGCCTACTTGGAATCCCAAGTGACACTCGCGAGCTTTTGCCTGCTCATTATGAACCTCACCGCCTGTTGCTCGATGCTTGCTTGAATGAGTATGCCATGAGCTACGGTGTGGTGTGGGTGAGAAGTGTGTGGTGTGCAAAGGTGGACTGGGGCAACCATATGTAGACCTATCATGTAATGTTATTGTGTAGACTATGGTCGGCCTAGGTGGGCCGGGGCACTTGTAGGTGAACCTATCATGCAAAGTGGTGAAAAATATCGGGGGACCCAGACATCCGTAGATGCTTTTAACATGTGTATGGCCAATGTTAAATGATGGAGCGCCGATACACTCGAATATGAACCAATTATGCATCCTACTTGACATGTGGGTGATATGAATGAGTGGACCCGACTTATGAATCATGTCAAGTGATGTTGTACGCCAAGACTTAGGCACTCTTGTGCTAAAGATGTCTCCTATGTGTGGGCTTTTAGACTTCCATTGGAATGGGTCAAAGAGGTCTAGGAAGGTTAATATCATGAAGTGAGACACTTCCTCGATCCCTAGGTGTGTATCACCCAAAGTCATGGCTCCCATGGTGTAACCTGGGTCTAGGATAAGGTGGATTGGGTCTGCATCAGGGACTAGGGCAAGAAGAAATGACCAGTATGGTCAGAAACTATTTCAGGGGTATGGGCAACCCCTCACTAGGCCAACAACGGCTGTTGCAAGTAGCCATGGCGAAGGAAGAGGACTATCCACCGATGGCAGTTGACGGAAAATAAGAAAGAGGAATGACATCGTCAGTTGACGACAATGGACATGAAGAAGGCTTGGAATGTGAAGCCGATGAATCTGTTCCCCGGCAAAAGGAGATAATAAGAGTCTTTGTATTCGAGAGGCTAACCTTCCCTGGTCAGGGAAGAAGGAAGGTTCACAGACAAAGGAAGCGCATGCATTTTCACCTGCAACATGGCCGGAGTGGCCGATAAATATGGAGGCTTGCCTGATGACCCCCGAGAATTGGCTTAATTAATCGAAAGGCCAGGGCCGAACACCAGAAGGGTAGAAGCTGTAAGGGAGATTCTAAGAACAGTGAAAGAAAAGTAGATATCACCTGAAGAAGTCACCACCCTCACTGCAAACATGGTGACGGCTGAAGAGGAGGAGGTGTTGCTGAACATCTCATCTGAAGGAGCTTCAGGGGAAATGATAGAAGCCATCCCCAGCATGGTGACCACGGATTCGTTGGTGTTGATACTACTCCAGAAGTACCTGCAGGAGATAGAACTCCTGAAGAAGCAGCTAATGGAGAAGACAGAGCAAGCTTCAGCCTCCAAGCAGCCTGAGATGCAAGCCGAGTCGTCGCGGGGAGGTGCCAACCCAAGCGACTTCCAACCACTATATACCTTGCCCCAACCGACAGAACCTAGCATGGCGACCACCTAGTAGCACCCACCTCAACTGTTGATGCCACCAATTCTACCACAGGTGCACCAGCCACCTGTATTAGTGTGGCCTCTCTCGCAGGCAACCACCTTGGTCACTCCTTACCTGCAGTCGGCACAGTTCTACCCGGAGCCGGCTAATCCGACTGGTGTCAGCAAGATGATGGTGGAAAGGATGATCAAGTTAAAGCTCACTGAGCGAAGCGAAGGCGACTACATCGCATTTGATGCCTACCCAGTGCCATACCCACCACACCATGCAGCCAAGCGGCTCCCTCTAGGGATCAATAACCCACCCAAGTTTGACAAGTTCAACGGGAAGGGATGCCCGAAGGAACATGTTGCATACTATATGACCATCAGATTACATATATGACTTGAATGACCAGGGAGGTATAGATTGGGAGGAGATGAGAAAGGTGGTAGCCTCCATGAAGGTGAGAAGGCCGCCACGTCAGCAACAGGTTCAGCAGTAGCAACCGCAGCAGGGCCACAGTAGCAGCCGGCTCCTGCTCCCCAGCCCAACATGGGGATTGTAAATAATCCATTACCGGAGCACCCGGTACAAAATCAACAAGTTTACCCTATCACCTCAATCCGTGAAGTGGAAAGAGGGCAAGGGTGGTAAGAAAAAAGCACCTCTGTCGGGGCCATCAGTCAAGAAACCAACCAACCTCCCCGCTTGCTAAGAATTCCCCAACATGTAACTCCCCAACTCTTACGTCCCTCATACGCTCTACCACACCAGGGCCACTTCACCTAAACTCCATTCCTGCACGGCCCCCTCTCATCTGCCAACCCATGAATGCACCTCCCCCTGCAAACCCTCCGCCAAATAGGCCTTCCCTCATTCGCCCCTTGTCGGCAACCGCTCCACTACAATCACCTCCATCACAATCCATTTCACAACAACCAATGCCACAACAACCAACTCCACCTTCTACCACCGTGCTTCCGCGATCCCTCCTACTCCGCCCGCCAATTACCCAACCTCCCTCTTCGCCATACGACAACCCTTCAACGACAAGGCCTTCCACGACAACCCCTCCTACCACCAACCCTCCGCTAACCACCAGCACACCAGCCTCTACTTCTTCCCAATCTCCACAAGCCCCGACAGAGGCGTCCGAAATCATGGTGCTCCGGAGTGGGCGTATGTTCCATAGAATATTTCCCCAGTGGGAGCAGGAGCCCGCACAGGACCAGCCAGAGCAGGAACCAGAGTCTGTGCCGGGCACAGAATATGATTTGTTGAAGCACCTTGACAGAACATCGGCTCAGATCTCAATTTTGGAGCATATTAAAAGATCCGATGTACATCAGAGAGCATTAAAGCAATATCTTAAAAGAGTAATGGTGAACGAAGACATAGCACCGGAGCAAATCACTATAGTCCTAGCTCCCGTCAGTAGTCAGCAGGCAATCACTTTCTATGAACATGAACTGGCTCCGCAGCCAGCCAGAAAGTATGCTCTGTGTATTACAGTAGATATCAATAAGGTGCCAGTTAAGTAGTGTCTGGTAGATACCGGTGCTTCTATTAATGTTTTACCCCCAAGCACCTTAAAGATGTGTGGCATTCTGGAAGACCAGATTCGGCCATCTACCATTACAGTCACTGCCTACGATAATACCAAGAAGCCACCTCTGGGTATGATTACATTGAAAGTGGGATGGGTCCTGTTACCATTACAACAGATTTTCACATTCTTGACATGGACCCCACATTCAACGGCATTCTAGGACGGCCTTATATTCAAGAGCTAGATGCTGTGCCCTCCACAAACCACCAATACATCAAATTCCCACACAAGGGGCGCATCATTAAAGTGACTAGCATGCCGATACTGCCAGTTGAAGATATACATTCAGCTACTTCTGTTCCCTCCATATGGCCGGCTGATAGGCCATTACTGTCAGTGTTTGATGTTGCCGATCTGCGACAAAGTTTAGAAAAGGTTGCTCTGTCCACTCCTCCAGCTATTCAAGTACCACTCCAAACATCCAAAGGTAAGAAGAAGAAAAGTTTGATAAACACGCCTGGATGGAGTATTCTAATGAAAATGGGCTATCAGTTAGGAAAAGGGTTGGGCGTCAACTTGCAGGGTAGGACAAAGCCCATTAAGAATTTTAAAATGATCCCACGAGGCGGCCTGGGATATAAGGGGCCGAAAGAAGAAGAAACAGGTGACAAGCCTTGGGCGGCTATGACTTCCACTCTGAAGACCAGTAGAAAGCCACTCACGTGGACACTATATTCCCATTTTGTGAAAGGGGCGATTCAGCAGCAAGAGCCCGAGCAGACTACAATCCTTACTTCTATGTTGGATTATCAAGATGTGCATGCCAGACAGTTTGCTCGGCATCTGGCCCCGCTTGTCACTTACAAGGCCGTTGAATCCCTAAGACCACTCAAGAGAAGAAAAATAGATGATCTGAAATGTGAGTGGTACCAGTGGTTTGACATGGAGGACATTGCTATATCCTTGAGCCATCTGTTTATGCCCACAAATCCATAATGGCCTCCGCTGATCCATGAGCTGATTGAAAAGTCGGTGGTCATCTCCGACAAGAGGCAAATGCTGAGTGACTTCACCGATACGGGAGAGCCGGATGTGCCCTATGAGGAGGGGTTCACGATAGACTGACTTTGGGCCGGTTTATTCTCTCTGAAATCCATTCATCCTTCCTTCATTATCCAATTGTTTGATAAAAGATTCACTCCTTGCATCCCTAGACCCCCCGCGGTCTTAATTTCATTCTCTTCTAATTGGATGAAAAGCCCCGCACTTCCCACCTTGCTCCTCGAGCAACTTTCCCATCTCTCCATCACCCCACCTGGCGACCATCCTCTAACCCATTCTTTTTCTAAGCTTTCCATTGCAACACCCCCTTCTACTCCTCCTTCTCATTGCTTGGTCTTAGAAAACAAAAATGAAAAAAAATGTCATTTTCAAATTTTTGAATCCTCCATCTCCTTTGAGGAGACCTCCTATCTACTTCCTGAGTGTGTCCCGACCCAGGGGCCGCTCTTCCATTCCCCATTGAGTCATCTTCCATACCCCTCCGGTGAGGGGTCCTCCTCGTCTGTACCACCTCCTGTACCCATTTGTCCGTCCCCTCCTTCTTCCAGTCAGGTTAATTCGTCCAAATCCAGGGTGGGAGCAAGAAAATCCAAGGGTAGGCGGATTCCCCGTAGGTTCCTTAGAGATTTGGCCATTAGATGTCAGGCCTGTTTAGCCATCCCGGCATTCATGGAGAATCCAGTCATCCTGCTAGAAATAGAATATGAGGATGTGCCTATCATTAATGAGGGTTTTGGTGTTTATGAGATCATGAATGATAAAGACCCTATTGAAGAGGGGGATGAAGAGTATGGAGAATATGAGGACGAGGCTGATGCATTTGCTAGTGGTATAATAAGATTTGACGAACCATCGGCCTCCGTAGAAGAACCCACCAAGGAGATAAATCTGGGTACTAAGGAAAACCCTTGGATTGTCCTCATCAGCAAGAATTTGTCACCCTCTGAAGAAGAGGCACTTATTTTAGTTCTCCAAGAATACAAGGACATGTTTGCATGGAGTTATGAAGATATACCTGGATTAGACCCCGTGCTCGTTGAACATCGCCTTACACTCAAGCCAGGGTCTATCCCGATCAAGCAACAGTTGAGACGTTTCCACCCCCATATGGCGTTAAAAATGAAAGAAGAGGTTGACAAACTCCATAAAGCTAGATTCGTTAGAGTCGTCCTCTATCCCAATTCTTCCCTGTGGATTCGACCCGTGCTTGCCTTAGTACTATTTTCTCATTTGATCATTTTGTGCGAGTTTAGTTTTAAGATTGTTAGCGTGTATGTAGTAACGACATACATTTTCACGTTATCAACGGCACACCCAGCGAAGGCTTCGCCGGCACGCCCAACGGCTCCTTCGCCGGTACACCCTTGTGCCCCCTTCAACAGTACACTAGTGAGGCCCTTCCAACGGCATACCCGCACTTGGCCCCCTCACTGGCACGCTCCCGGGGCAAGCTCCTTCAGCGGCACACTCTTTGTGTCTCTCAATGGCACGCCTTCGTGCCTCCAGCGACACACCCTGGCTAGGCCTTCAATGACACGCTGCCTTCAACAGCACTCCTCGTCACCAATACACCCGTGCACCTTCGCCTACAGGCCTTCAACGCCCTTCAACGGCATGCCCATATGGGCCTTCGATGGTACGCCTTCGTTGGGTTCTTTAGTGGTACGTCCAGCCCTTTCAACGGCACGGGTCGTCCAGCGACACCTCCGGCAGAACAAATCTCATGCCATCCCCCTATGGATTCGTGGCGTGTAGTGGCCCACCCGAGGTGTCAAATGGAGAGAGGAATACACTACCTACTCCCTTTGCCACCAAGGACGGGAAAGTCAAATCCCCATTAAAGCTGGTCACTTCCTGCCTCTGCCAGTCGTGGTCGAAGGCTCCCGTCCGTGGGAGTATAAAGCGCCCTCCTCCACCAAGAGACGGGGACACAGAGAGAGGCACATAGGAGGAAAAAGAAGAATAGAGACAAAAAAGGGAGAGCCACCACCAGGCAGCGGGAGCCGGAGAGGAAGAAGGAGAGAAGAAGATAAGGAGGGCCGACTGCTCTCCCCCGCCACCGCTCTGCCATCACCGTCCGAGAGAGAGGAAGAGAGTAAGGGAGAGAGAGAGATTACGCAACGGGGGTGCTTGGGGGAGCGGGAAGGAGTTGTCCCGGCTCAACCTCAACCTCCTTCATTCCTATCTTTCTTCTTTTCTTTTCTTTTCTTCCCATCACTTGTATCTTCCCCCCCAGTGTTTTGGGATATACATGGCCAGTTATGGCCCTCATTCTTCATGAGCAGAGATTCCTCTCTTGAGGTTTTCGCCACCGCCTCTGTTTGTCTGGGTTTTCCTATGTGTTTGATGGATTCCTTCACGCGCATCCGGTATCGTCTCTCGGTGGTGTCGCGCCGGTCTCGAGCCCTGGTGTCCTCACCACAGCCAGACTCTGGCTGCTACACGTGGGGCCCAACAGAAACCAGTCTAAAAACCGTCCTCAGGGTAGCCCCTCCACCACTCCCTGGTAGGCCAGTACACATACCGAAGGCTACGACTAGTGGAGGGTCACTGAAGGAGTAGACTCTCAAGCCATGGAAAATAACGTCACAGTCGGACCAGTACGCGGACTGTCCCTCGTACCCACACCATCACACGGTGACTCCGGTCAGCAATGAAATAGGACTACAACCCACTCGGGGCAGTTCAAAGCCTGACGGACCATCCCTGGAGCGTCACAGGCTGTGGCGGACCGGCCCTGGTGCACCACGGTAACCTGACGGACCAACTCAAGCGCGTCAGACACACTGTGTGAAACAAACTATCACCTGCCTACGCTGGTGCGTCACAACACCTAACGGACCTAAACAGGTGCTTCAGGGCACGAGATGAAGAAAGCTGTAATGCACTCCTTCAAGGGTGTTATGGTCCCTAACGGACCAACTCCGGTGTGTTAGGTCATAGGACCAAGCTGACTGTAACGCACACCTCTAGGGGCATTACAATCCCTAACGGACCAGCTCAGATGCGTTAGGTGGAATGGTGCATCAACCCTGACGCGCCTTCCTAGGGGTGTCACAGTACCCTGACGCCCCTCTCTGGGTGCGTTAGGTGTCTATGACCCCCAACAGTCAGAAAATAACGGTCAGAATCCAACGGTCGAATCGTCACTCTGACGGTCGACCCTAGGGGCGTCACACCCCTGCGACAGTCTATCGTGGGGCCATCAGGCCCACAGATGCCAAGCTTGAAACTCAACGAAGCGTAACGCACCTCCCTGGGTGCATTACACCCTGTGGCGGTCACTGAAACGACCGCCACAGTGTTCCAACGGTGAAATGGTGAACAAGACCCAAAAATGCCAACCACGCCCCCATACCTCCATGTAGCATGATTCTAGACCATTAAAATGCTGAATCGCGACTTAAATCCATAGATCGGGTGAACTCTCTCCAAATCTTGATTTTGCCCTAATCCACTCAAAAATGCCCCTCTCGGCTCCCATTCGGCCTACAAATCGCGGGGGATGACGGGATGAGCATAGGGATTCGTCCCCCTCTTTAGGATCCCCAGGACGGTGGCGAAGAAGATGGAATCCATCCAGGCTAGATTCTTATGGCATGTTAATGGTATCAGAGGCAGAGGATGGCATGATATCTCTTGGGGCAGAGTTTCTAAGAGCAAGGAAGGAAGTGGTGTGGGGATCAAGAATATACGAGATTTCAATTTGGTGCTACTATGTAAGTGGCTGTGGAGACTTGTGACAGAGGATGGAGGACTTTGGACGTAGCTTATTAGACAAAGATACTATTCCACATCAAGAGTCTAGGATTTGCTTCTGCCCACTTTATATAATGTCTCCCCAATCTGGAGAGGCATTCTTCGGGGTGTAGATGTTATCAGAGCTAGTGTTCGAGTCAGCTTGGGTGATGGTTGTAGGAGTTTGTTCCGGCAGGATAGGTGGTGTGGTTATTTCACTGTAGCAGAGGCTTTTCCATCCTTGTTCACCATTGCAGGGACACCTACAGCTTCGGTCGCCCAATCTTTTGATGCAGTCCTTGCCGGGGGTAGTTGGGGACCTACTTTTAGGAGGAATCTTCAGCCTTAGGAGATGGATCAGCTTCAGCTTCTTTTGTCTTTCTTTCTTGACTTTCGGGCGGTCACTGGCAGAGCGGACACTTGGGTGTGGAGATGGGTGAGGGAGGGGGCCTTCTCAGTCAAGTCGGCCTCCTCTCTCATCTCGGAGGGGGGTGTGCATCACCCTTATGTTCTTCAGGTTTGGGCTTCCAAGAGCCCACTCAAAGTGAAGCTGTTAGTTTGGAGGGTTTCACATGGCCGACTTCTCACTTGTGAAAGGGTGGCACCTTTTATTCAGCACATTACTACCTTATGTTCCTTGTGTGGGGAGGAGGAGGAGGAGGGCCTGGACCATCTTTTCACAGGATGTGACTGTGCTAGCGGCATTTGGTCTAGGGTGCAGTAGAGACTTTAGCAGCTAGGTCGCCATTTTGAGGGGGTGCACCAGCTCTTCACTCAGTGGCATAGGGCATGGAACATGAAGGGGTGATATGACCATTTGGTGGCTTATTCTTCATGCCACACTGTGGGCCTTGTGGACTGAGAAGAACAATAGAATTTTCAAGAGGGAAACGAGGACAATAGATAGGTTTGTCACTTTTGTCTACGAGAGAGCGGCCATGTGGGCGAGAGAGCCTTGTAAAGTGGAGAGTTATAGTGGAATAATGCAAATGCTACTGATGACTGGCTGGATCATCTGCTGGCGGGCTACCGGAACCTCCGTAGGTGTACGTCACCTGATGTCCCCATCATTCTACCTCCTTCACAGGTTTGGTTGACTATTCCCTTGAGCACTATATGCTTTGCCGAGTCTGTATGTTTAGTGCTGTTTCCATCTGTCGTGATAACATGCCATTTCGTGTTTGAAGGTTTGGTAGAATATTCAATGATATATCTGTTTGTGTGCACATTTAGCATTTGAGTTTGTGTCTGGCAGAATTATGGTTCAGTGAGAGCTAGTCATTCTGCATGGGTTTTTATGTATCAACTAGTGAGTGCTTAATTTGATTAAGCCATCTATGTTTTTAATTCTGTAATAGTTTTAACAGGGATTCATTCACCCCCCCTCTGAATCCATGCCTTGCACCTCAACATTTGCTTCTTCATAGAAGGTCTGTGCACACTTGGTTGTTCTGCTCACTTAGCTCGGTGCATATCATGTTCATTCAGGCTCTAAGGTCCGTGCATATAGGCCATCCAACATACAAAAGGTTTGTGCATTATTTGCTTTGTGCACATTATCTTGGTGCTAGTATTGACTTGGCGATTAAAAGTCAGTGTAAACACTGTAGATAGTCAATGCATGCTCTTATAAAGTCTGTGCACACCATGTTCACTTAGGATATTAGGTCCGTGCAGGGTTTTTATGTCATATACGAAGTGTGTGCATGTGTCTTCCAAGGTCTGTGCAATCATGCTTTCATTTGTCCATATGAACTTGGTGCATCTTTTGCATTGTGCATACAAGTCTGTGCACATGCTAGCTATTGTAAGGTCCGTGCACATTTTGCTGTTCAGCGTAATATGGTCTATGCACATTTCTGCCTTATCGTATGAAGTTTGTGCACATTTGCCTTGTACTTAACATAGTCGGTACACATTCTTTTTATCAGGCAAAACTAGGTCTATGCATTTCTGGCATATGCATACATGGGTCTGTGCACATTCTGTTTGGTCTATGCATATAAGGTCCATGCACTTCATTTAGAGTCTGTGCACATTCACCATTAATGTCTGTGCTAGTAACACTAAGGTCTATGCATTTTGTTCATGCTAGCTAGGATTAGGTTGGTGCACATCTTAAGGTCCTTGCACTATATCTTGTTCATGTGACACTCGCCAAATCTTGGTAATAAAGGTGGGCTAATCTGTCATCATCAAACTTTGAGATCACCTGGTGGGCAGTGAATCCTTTGTATTGGTTCTCATATCTTGCAAGACAGACGTTGATTGCCTTCCTGGACATATGATCTTCTTGATAGAACTATTGGCCAATGAATTCAGCAAAAGGCAGCCACTTTGCATCTTGGATCTCTACTTCATCAATCGTAATTTCAAGTGACATGGGCCTCAGCATGCACAAGACAACAACAAGTCTAATTTCTCAAAAGTAGCAAGATGGGCATGCCTGAGAGCAACCACTTCTAAGAACGTGGTGTGTATCATCATTGTAGATAGGGAAGCTTGGTGTGTTACCAATAGAGACCATGCTAAACACCTTGCACCAACTGTCCTCATGGGATTACTACCCACGTCTGGTTCCTTCAATGCCAAGTGACTCTTTGCCCATGCTTTGCCAACCTTAATTGCACCCTTGCCTGTTTAACTCATTTCGGATAGATTTAACTTCCCAAGGCAAAGCTTCACATCTACACGAGTAGACCATGCAAGAGTAGCCTTCGCTGTGATTATCACTTCTAGCGAGTTCTAACGCATCAAGTGTAGGCACAGAACCCAGCAAGCTTCCAAGTATTTGCTCAAAACTTTTCTAGCGTCCCTGCCAAATAGGTGGTCTCAGGGATCAAGCTTCCTCGAAGGGATAGCTGGCAGTGGTAGCGGTGGGGCCAACATTGCCCCTGCTTCACTAATGCCACTGGTGCAGGGAGCAAGGATCGAAGATGATGATCTGCTGGAGGCAACAATGCAACAGCGGGTCTTCTTCACGATAGTTTCTCAGAGGACGATGATAGCGGGGTGATGCACGCTGGTGATGTCGAGTAGGTCTAGGTGTAGAGATGAGGAACAGGGGGAAGGTGAGACTTGGGTAAACCTTGATGGTACCACCGGTGGCCTGCTCGAAGTGGACAGAGAAGACGCTAGCATGCTACCGGCTGCATGCTGCGAGTAGTGTGCTGTAGCCACTGTTGCCATTCATGGTAGAGGTGCGCACAGGGAGGGGTTGAGTGGCGAGTGCAAGGGTGTGGGAGCGGATATAAGCTGCATGGCTTTGCAGGTGGATGGGCCAGTGCATGGGTTAGCCTGGGTAGCGGAATGGCAGCGTGCATGGCGATGGACCAAGTTTGAACCAACTGGAAGAATACCTTGCAAGGATGAAAATGATGACAACCCTCTCAAGTTGCTACAAGAAGGGAGAGCCACATTATATTTTTTTAGGTCTATAACCAGTGTCTAGTCATGACTTGGACCTGTTTGATCTGACCCGTATTATGAAAATAATTTTATTTTATGATGTATATTTATAGATTGTTAATGGATGAGATAGGCCTGACCCATCTAAAACCAATGAATCAGACATGGTCAAATCCATCCAAAACCTAATTAATTAAAAGCCATTTTTATGATAAAAATGTAAGATTATTATTGGGGAGGCTTGACTTGCATATTTTTGGGCTAGACTGATTGTGGACTAGATCATGGAATGCCATTTTAGGCCTAAGGAGTGCCCATCCTACTGTCGGCCCAATGACACCGAGTATCCTGCTAGTAGTCAGCTCCTAACTCTCCAGGCCCACCATCTGGGCAGCCCGTTACACCTCCTGTGCCGTCAGGACTGGCGTCGTACTCGTACGTGCCCACTCCAGCAGTAGCTACTGGTGCGCATTGATGACGAATGACGTCCCACTCCGATGATGATATAGAGACACTGCCTATCCCATCCCTCTTGACGACACCAGTCCATCTCCCCTCCAGTGGGATCTGTCGCATTAATGGCCGGCACCCTTATTACATCGACGACGGAGCTACCACCTTGGCAGAAACAGCAAGTCAACACCTATGCCCCCTACTCCGTCAGGCACGCGAGATGGGTGGCTCACATCTTCCCTGACCATGGAAACCCTACAGTCAACCCTCCCGATGAGGTATAAACGGACCCTGACCTAACGGCCAAGAAGTAAAGAAAAGAAGGAAAAATGGGAAGAAAAAAAGAACTGGCAAGCACCTTCCCTCAAGTCCCTCGCTTTTCCCTCTAGCACTCCTCTTTTCACTCCATAATCACTTGACTTGACCGTCAGAGGGTTGTACCTTAGGATAATTTCCAGTACTCCTTTTGACGTCTTCTCAGTGGCCACAGATCCTTCTTCCGGTGAGGCTCAGGTCCTGTTTCACCATGTGGCGACCCGGGATCCGAGTACCGGAAAGGAATCGGAGCTACTCGAATCTCGGCCTGCCTCCCACGAGCCCGAAGACTCGGAAGGGAAGAAAGGATGGTGTGAGGGTGTGTAAGAAGTCTCAGTGCAGACCTACTCGGACTTGCCCTGACTAGAAAATATGCACGGGGTTGTTATGTGCTCGGACATCAAAAGGGCATACACTGACTTTGCTATAGTGCATGCTCCGACTTCGATGAACAACCAACAAAAAGAGTGCACGTACTTTATTACAGACACAACGTGAGAGGCTAAAGATGTGCACGGGGTTCAGGTGTATATATGAAAAGATGCATGGACTTGTGTTCAGCCAGAGGAAAATGTGCACAGGGTTTAAACCATAGGTAAAATATGCACGGACTTGAAATCCTGTTGCCAAGGCAAAGATACACGGACTTTATATCCAGCTTGCAAGGAAAAGATGCACGAACTTTAAATCCTATTGCCAAGGAAAAGATGCACTGACTTTATATCCAGCTTGCAAGGAAAAGATGCACGGACTTGATATCAACAGAAAAATCTGCACGGGGTTTTACAAGCATGGACTCTGAGAAGGATTGCAAAGGAGCTTGTGAGAACGTGCAAGGACTTTGTCTCAAAGAAAAACCTGCACGGGATTTGATGTCCACAGACATGAACACAACGTGCATGGACTTAATAAACATGCGACCCATTCAGCAAACAGTCTAAGTCCAAAATGTGCACGGGGTTTGATGTGTACAGATATCAACACAAAGTGCACGGACTTAGTGTTAAGAGCAGAGTATGCACGGGGTTTGACTTCCACAGATCGTGTGAAGACGTGCATGGACTTCATGTTAAAAACTAAACATGCACGGGGTATGGCTTCCACGGACTATGTGAAATCGTGCACGGACTTCATGTTAAAACCCAAACGTGCACGGGGTTTGGCTTCCACAGACTTCGTGAAAGCATGCATGGACTAGCTGAAGGCATGACAGTTTATGCATGGACTCAACGTAAAACATGCAAGGACTTATATTGAAAAGACTGTTCATGCATGGGGTTTTGGATGAAACACAGACAGTAAAATGTCTAAGACCAAAATATGCACGGACTTTATGCATGCATGGACTTATATGCTTTTATGTCTTAAACTACTATGAAGTACTTTGAAGACTCTGCACGGACATAAGACATGCACGGACTTTAGTTCGTGCCTTAGACAGATGTGCACAGACTTTAAGTCACAATGTCATGCAAGATGTGCATGGACTCTAAGTCACAAGGTCATGCAATGCACCGGTGGAGCCTGCGTAATCCCACCAAATATAAAGGGAATAAGCGATATGTCGAAAATTTCCCATGACAAGACAAGGTGGAAAACCTGATAAAAGTCCCAGCTCTTACACAGTGCAGCTCCGGCCACGCCTATAGCGTCTCTTACTGGGGTCGGTGAAGGCAATCTCTCCACGCCTGTGGCATCTCCCGCCGGGGTCGGGGAAGGTAAGGACTCCTCCACGACCCGGTCGTCATCAGTAACCATCGGCGGAGCGGGAGGCTCTTCCCGGCCGCTCTCGCCAAGAGCCAACATGCGCTCCCCTTCCGACTACAGTCCTCTCCATAACACAGTAGCATCAGTACCCGACCATAAAACTTCAACAAAGGCTAAATAGGAAAGGGGGGGAACCCCCACATACCTTATACAGTAGCCTCCATTTCAGCTTCCTCGATGGAAGAGACCTCAGAAGAGGAAGAGCTCAAACTCGAACTCTCCTCCATCTCCATCGCCATGCTGTCGCCGCTCGAAGAGCGGGACAAGGCCTCCGACGAGCCCCCAGATGTAATCCAGCCAGAGGCCCCTGCAGATCAGTAAACCAAGCGAGGTCACTGCACAGTCCAACCTTGTCCAAAGACAACTCCCCTGTCAAGGGTTTCAGGCAAGAAACTCACAAGTTGTGACACCCTCTTTGGAGACCCCCTCAATGTCGACGATCTCCTCGTTGCCCCCAGTCGAAGCCGCAACATCGGACTCATCCTCTGCTACCCAGCCATGTCATGGGGAAGCACACCCTCCTCCGAAGGGGAAGAAGTGGCTGTGACCAACGCAAAGGGAGCTTAGCATCAACGGGAAAACCAGAGAGCCCACTACAAATGGCTAAGTGCTCAGTCACGTACCTGAGGGTCCCATACTAGATGACCTGACCAGTCCCACGGTGCATGCTGATACCATGCTGGGCCAAGGCAGGAGAGGCAACCCTACCAGCAGCTGTGGTAGCATGCCCAGCACGTCCCTAGCCACAAACTGAGGCGAGGGCGCTTACCCTCGAAAGAGGGGAGGGCCACAAACGGGTCAGTACTGACCAACTCCTGAATCATGTCCAGAGTGGCAGCCGGGTCCTCACCTGGCAAACAAACAACACAAACCCAGTCAGTGATTCTAGCCTGTCAAAAACATGACAAAGAGAGGACTCGCCACTGTTCACCCTCTACCTTCCTACTCTGACCTCCTCTGGTGCCCTTCCTGGTTGGAGAACGAAGAAGACTCATAAACAGACACACTCGCTTTGGTCCCGCACCTTTTCGACTCTGGGAGTGTTCGCGACGGTGTCATCTTCCTACTGCTGTGACCTGAGAGCAATCCCAGTCAGAACAGAACACCCCAGTTCCAGAGCCAGCCGCCACCAGCCATGACAACGGACTATTCCCCAAAACTTCTGTAGCCCTCCTGGACCAGTCAGCGGAGGATTGGCGTTGGTTTCGGCATCATCCGAGTTCGTTACTGTCCGTGGCGGTGTCAATAGCGACTGCCAGTCAGTTCATTCCAGAAGCAGGCAGAACCGGTCGAGTGGCTTTTCGATAGCCTAGTGTCCTTCTCCCTCACCCCGCCTGGCCGACTTAGCACCCCTCCCTTTGTGGAGGTAGTATTTTGATGTAATATTAAGTCCCCCCTCCCTTAGTCCAACCCCCCTGTGTGGGGAGTAGTGCATGTATTCTTGAATAGGGGGAAGCTTCTACGACGCAGTGTGCGGGGAACCCGCACTTCCCCGCCCACCCTCATCTTTGAACGGAGTTGGTTTCTTCAAACCAACTGGGTAAGCCCTAAACCTTGCTCCATATATAGTGCTTGTTTATTTAATATATGCGAAATTACTCCGCTGGTGGAGAGAGAGCACCCAATCCTAGAGCCCCTAGCTTCGCGTGGTCACCGTGGGTTGTGAGAGAGAGGGACTTAGTGCCCCAATTGGCACCCCGGCCAGCCCTTGACTTGTGGGCTTCGTATCCTTCGGAGGGCCACCCTAGCCTTGCTGGCACTCTACCAGCAAGGGACTTGACCCATCACCTCCACTCGGCATCACTGAGTCACCCCGGGATCGTGTGTGTGCAATGGTGGTTCGGCCACTTTCACGGACCTCGCTCTTTGGTTGAAAGTGTTTGCGTGATCGGTCCAAGGGCCCTTGTCTCATTGCTGCATAGCCCCCTAGTGGTGTCACGTCAAAGCCCACGTGTGGAAAGAGCTCAAACAAAAGGAAAAGCATGCTTGAGCACAAGAGAAGAAGAGAGCTTCAGAGACTAAAATGCTAGTTGAACGGAAGGTATTACGTCCCCGTGCTGTGGACTTTAAAAGCATTGAAAAAGTATTACCAAAGGTCCAAGAAGAAGGCTAGTAGGGACAAGTCCATTATTTTCCACAAAGGAGACATGGTCCCTCCAGCCCCACCGGAAGATGACTTTGGCTAGTCCAGGCAAGCCGACAACACCCTTGAAACCGTCCAAGTTTTGGATGACCTACCACCTCACATCAGGGAAATGTGCCTCAAGTAGCAAATTCCCCAGTGGCAAGGCTCTGCACAGCGGAGGTATTTCAACAATTTGTGGACACCTTCACAAGTCCAGGGGCAACCCCCATTCTCCTGTAAAGATACCAGGGGGCTCGGCTACAACCAAGACCCAGACTTTCATGTTTACCATGTGGTCCATGTCATAGGCCCGATGTAGCCAATTGTCGACTCGGCTGCTGTCAACACCAAGTTCGACAGCTCTGGGGATGAGGGGGAGGATATTTTAATCCCACTCCCCGCCACAACTAGTACCTCGATTCCAGCACTCGATGAGGCTTCCCCGTCTGTCTGTGAAAATAGTGAGACAGAGGAGACCCCTGGGGTTTACTGGACTTTCCCTATGAGGAAGGTCTTCATAACAGAGACTGCAAAGCGTCACCAGCGTTAGCAGGCAACTCCAACCAAGCCTCTGGGATGCCAGTGACAGCTGTTAGCCCGATGGGGATGGCCTAGAACAACCTCAGTCTGGGCCTAGTAACGATAGTCCTCCAGTCCCATCAACCTTAACCGTTGGCTTCGAGGACCCTTGGGTGTACGAAGCCGACACTGACGACGAAGACTTCATCGACTTCCAGCCAGCACCTCCCGAGCTGGAGGACGGTGGTCAGGCAACCGTTGATGAGCTCTTCGAGATTAATCTGGGCGGAGATGAAGCCCCTTAGCCAACATTCATTAGCGCTCTCCTCACCGAGGCAGAAAGACAGGACTACAAGCAACTCCTACTCGAATACAAAGACTATTTTGCCTGGACATACAAAGAGATGCTAGGGTTAGATCCCTCCGTAGCAGAGCATGACTTGGCTATATCTCCCTCAGCCACTCCAGTCAAACAACCCCAGCGATGCATGCGCCATGAGCTGGAACTCCAGGTTGCGACCGAGGTAAATAAAATGGTGGAGGTCGACTTCATCAAGCCATGCATCTACCTGATCTGGCTCGCCAACATTGTCCCAGTTAAAAAGAAAAGTGGTTAAGTCCACATCTGCGTCGACTTTCGGAACCTTAATAAAGCCTGTCTGAAAGATGACTTCCCAGTCCCAATCACGGAAACGATGGTTGATGAGACCACCGGACATGAAGCTCTATATTTTATGGATGGATCATCTGGTTACAATCAAATCTGGATGTCCCTCAAAGATAAGAATCACACTGCCTTCAGATCTCCTAAAGGGATCTTCAACTACAAGCGTATGCCCTTCGGTTTGAAGAATGCCGGTGCTACCTACCAGAGGGCCATGACCAAAATCTTCGATGAGATGTTACACAACATCGTTAGATGCTATGTCGACGATCTCATCGTCAAGACTAGGAGGCGAGAAGATCACCTGTGCGATCTGCGTCAGGTCTTCGAGCGTCTCCGGTAATATGGGCTCAAAATAGACCCCATGAAATGCACCTTTGGTGTATCCAGTGGCAAGTTTCTCAGTTTCATTGTTCGATACCGAGGAATTGAGGTGGACCCCAGCAAGATCAAAGCGATCTGGGAGCTCCCACCACCCAGCAACCTCACCGAGGTCAGGTCATTCCAGGGCAGATTGACCTATATTCATAGATTTATCTCCAACCTCTCCGGTCAATGCATGCCTTTCAGTAAGCTGATGAAGAAAGACACTCCCTTCATATGGGACTCGGAATGCCAGGTAGCTTTTGAGCAAATTAAGGAGTACCTCCTCACCCCTCCAGTCTTGGGGGCACCTGTTAAAGGTAAACCCCCCATACTTTATATTGCCGGCATGGATGCCTCATTGGGGGCTCTGCTGGCGTAAATTAACGAAGAAGGTAAAGAGCAGCCGCTCTACAACCTCAGCCGGAAACTGATCGGTGCTGAGTATCGCTACTCCTCCATGGAGAAAGTATGCCTGGCATTGGTATTTGTCGTCAAAAAACTACGACACTACCTCCTGTCTCATCGGGTTGAGCTCATATCCAAGCACGACCCCCTGAAGTTCCTCCTCAGATAGCTCGTTCTCTCAGGCCGACTAGGGAAATGGGCTCTTCTACTCATGGAGTATGACATCACTTACGTCCCTAGAAAAGCAATCAAGGGACAGGGCATGGCTAAATTCTTGACAGCCCATCCAGTACCAGACAATTCTCCCTTCAACACGGAACTTCCAGATGAGGAGTCTCTTGCTCTTCAACAGCAACAACTGGCAAGACAGAGCAGAGATGTCTTGCATTACTGACAACAAGGCACCCTCACAGCCAACTTACCTTGCTGGGAGCTATACTTCGATGGTGCCTATCGAGGTACTACTCGGAGCAACCTTAGCTCAGGCATCATGGCAGGTGCCAGAATCATCTTCCTGACTCCTCAAGGCAGAGTTTTGTACAACTCTTGTGCCCTCATGAAAGCCATGACTAACAATGAAGTTGAATACGAGGCTCTGATCATTAGACTCCAGATGGCCCTCGACATGGGCATCAAATGCCTCAAAGCCTATGGGGACTCTCAGCTAATAGTTTGGCAAGTCCTCGATATTTATGACGTGCGGAAGCCTAAGTTGGTCCCGTACCACGCTACTGTCACCAGACTAACCCAAAAGTTCTATTTCTTCAAAATAGATCATGTTCCCAAAAGCAGCAATGCCCAAGCAGATGCCCTAGAAAATTGGCCACGACCATTAACCTCCCACCTGAGGGCGAGGTCAACTTCACAGTCAAACACAAGAGACTGATGCTGGGCTCACTCGAAGAAAACTCTGGCCTCACAGTTTACGAGGTCCATGACCCCGACCAGGACACCTCTCCAGAAGAGGAAGATTGGTGTAAGCCCATCATCAAGTTCAAGAAAGGGTGGCTCCCTCCTGACCGAGCTCAAAGAGTCCAGCTACTTCACTGAGCAGCATCGTATGAGTTGATCGGCGACTCCTTATACTGACTTGTCCACGAGAAGGACAAGTCAATTCTCTTAAGGTGCATCTCACCAGCCGAAGGTCGAGCTATCATGCACGAGGTCCATTCCAGATTGTACAGTGCGCACCAGGCCGGAGATCAAATGAAGTACAACATCAAGCTCAAAGGCTTCTACTGGCCCACCATGTACTCAGACTGCGTCCAGTACGCCCGTGCATGCCATCAATGCCAAGCCTTCGGCCCCCAAGAAGACCCTCTAACCCGCTGCGTCCTACAACCCCCACCTGGCTATTCGCAGAATGGGGCATGGACATTGTGGGGCCTTTCCCGCCATCTTCAAAGGGCCATAAATACATCTTTCTCACCGGCCAGTGCAGCAACGAGCTAATATTGGAAGAAAAGCACTGTAATAGAGCAAGGGAAAGAGCACTTACTCGACCGGTTTGAATAAACTGGTCCCGCTCGCAGACGCGGGCGCGCGGGGAAGCGTGGGGCTTACCCACGCCGCGGTGAGGACGCTTCAGCCTGTTCAAACAATTACAACACTACGCCTCACATAGGAGGGGGGATCTTGGGATGGGGGTTAAGTGAATTACATCCAAAACTACCTCTGCATAGGGAGGGGCCTTCAGCCGGCCAAGTGGGGAGGGGAAAGACGAAGAAAAGAGCTTCACGCGACGGCGGAGTTGAATCTGTCCCTCCTTTGGAACACGGTACAGACTGTCAATGCAGGAATTCTTTTGGATGCTCCCGAACTCCGATGCCATCAAGACCAGCGCTAAAATTTCGTGGATTGGTCCAGGAGGATGTAAAAATTTTGGCAGCAGCCGGGGAAGTCTTCGCCGACCGCGGTGAAGCTGGAATCAGGGACTCTACTCTCTGACTCGAACCTTCTCAGTACTGCAGCGTCTGGAAGATGATACCACCACGAGCAGCCCCGAACTCCGAATTTATCCAGGTCAGTGGCGTTGGAACCGTGGATGACCTACCTTCGAGATGAAACCCACGGGCGTGACAGCTGATGTTGGAGCAGACCTCAGCAATCCAAACACTGACAGGGTGTCAGTTCAATCCCAGGGTGGACAGAACTGCGCACTCTGGGGAGAAAAGATAGAAGAAATCGCTCCGGTGGCCGAATGGAGCTCCACTTTTTGGAAGAGGAGGGGAACTCAAAGAAGAAGGTCTCAGTCAGACACTGCCTCTAGATCTTCAAAGGGGACGATGTGGCAACTACTGCACTCTGCCTCTGGAACCTGGACAGGAACCTTCTGCGCAGTCGGAGGAGATCGTCTCTCCCGGACAGCCACGTGCTCGGAATGGGACGAGATGACTGCCGTTACGAAGACGACTCGAAGACGCTTCTAGGGGTAGCTCTTGCGTCTTCTAGAACATCTGGATGGTATCACAGCTTCCTCTACAGTCTTCAGATTCTCTGCTACCTCCGAACTAAAAACTATAGGTTGAAGATGATAGAGGGAAAATGGGGGTATGGGAGGGGAAGTGGGGTGGATGGGTATGGGGGTGACCCCTAGCTGTCCAGTCACCCCTCCCCTCTGCAACCCATGTCCCGCACCTGTTCAAGAGTATCTATGGCGACCCAGGAGGCCTCCCTGACGTCACCCACCTCCCGGCGAAGCCAGAATTCAGTTCTGCCACTCCCAGCTCTAAGGCAGAACTGGAAGTCCAGATTGCAGAAGATCTCTCGGTGTCCACAGCACAAATCTGATCAAGTGGCCTTCTACAAAGTCATCCTACATCGAACCAGCTACGCTCTGGAAGTGGTCCCACCTCAATTCATCATCGGCATCGACCGCGTCGGGCGTTTCCATGCAACTGCACCAGAACCACACCAGTTTCTGAGGACCTCTTGGCAACGGCGGCACCATCTTCCCCCATGCGAACCGGCCAGAACTCTCTTTAGAAGAGTTCTTCATCTTCGAGTTGCTAATGATCCAGAGGTAGTCCCACAATCTTTTGATAACGCCACCACCCGGGGCATCCGTTTTGCTGTGACTGTGCCAGGTTCGAAAGTCTCTATCCGCCCAGGATAGACAGCAGCATCGTCAGCCCTGGCACTCCATCCTCTGCTCCGTTTTGGCCCGAGGCTTCTTCACAAAAGTTGTGCCCCTTGACGACATGAAACCAACCCAGGTGGTTTCATCCCGTTCTAACTTCGGTGCAGAAAGTTCCACAATGGCCTTCGCCTCCCTGTCTGGCTGCTTGCCCAGGAACCTGAGGCTTGCCACTTCTGCGACCATGCCCGGCTCAGTGATCCAATGGCTGCCATCTCTTGAGGGAATGTAGACCTCCCTGTCTGCTATCCCACCGAGTTGGTCCCGCCTCATTTGGAGTTCCACACTGAGTGTACCGGCGACTGCACCACGACTGTGCAACCCTGTCCTGCGGACAAAATCGCGTAGGTCCACTTCTTCGGCCGGCCCCGCCTTCCAGCAACCTCGGATCAACATCCGATTTTCAGGAACACACCAGCACTCCCCTGGTTTCATCTGAGCACTGACGGCACTCCATTCAGACGTCCGCGCTCAGCGTACCGTGCAGGACGATCGGCGTCATCCCAGTAGGCCTATTCGCAGATCGGCACCTTAGTGTTCCCCTCCCCTTGCTACCCCCCTCCAGCGTGAGGGTAGTGTTGTACCTTTTGCCCCATCCCCGAGTTCCCCCTCCCTGTGTGGAGGCTTTCATTTGGTTGTACAATTTAACTCCACTATCTCTCCTATTCATTTTCAACCGTTTACTATCTCTCTCCGATCTCTCTCGTCTCAGGCCCGTTCGGCGCGGGGTGCACACCGTTGCGGAGCTGGCTGAGGCGCGGACCCAGTGGGGTGATCGGTTTGCGGGTTGGAGTAGCGGATGGAGCGTGGCGGGCGCGATCCCTCGGTGGATTCCAAGAGGGCGCCGTTCACGTTCCTGGAGGTTTTCGACGCGGTTTAGTCGCTTCGACGCACTGTTTCTTCGGTGGAGGTAGGGAGATGGATCGCCTTTCCGTTCTGCATGTTTCCCCTACCCCTGCGCGTAGAATGGTGCTCGATCGGAGGAGATCATGCCTATTTGGTGAAAACTGAAGTTTTTGGGATTTTCATGGTTCGTCGAAAAATGACAACCATTCGCGGTAGAATTAGTGTCAAATGACCCCTGGGATGTCAGAATCTCATTCACGTTAGTTTTGTGTCGATTGGTCATCATTCGGGGCCAGTAGGAGCCCGGGAACCCCAGTGACTCAAAGTGGGTCGATTTGTCAGAATCACCCTGATCTCGCGTTTCGATGAATCGCCCCGATCTCACGTTTCGATGCATTTCGGTGGACGCATGTGGTATTTCTGACCCCGTGGGGTCGTTTCCCATCGAATGGTTGCGTTTCCCCTACGCTACGGCATGCATGGGGCATGGAACGGGCCGATTCGGTCGTTCCATCATTTTGAGCATCGAATCGCCATAACGGTCCTTTCAGAGACCGTTATGTGCATAACGGTCCCCCGATAGACCGTTGTGTTCGAGGGTCATTTTCTGGTCTTTCAAGGTAAACACGGTTTAACGGAACAGGGCTGGTCCATTATGGTTACTATAATGCGCTAGTGCTGGTGCGTTATAGTCTGCGGATTTTGAGGCCTGAGAGTGCCAGTTCCTCGTTGACCTTGTCTTCCTTGTAGACTGTGTTAGTCGGTTAGGTATGACGGATGGCCCATGGTGCGTTATGAGTTGATGACGCCTCTGTGTAGGTCCGTTATAATGCCTTTGACCGACGTTTGGCCTGGGGTATGGCGATTGATTTAACGTGCCTCACCCCATACGCCGTGAAGCTATAACGGACTGGGCCTGATCCGTTATATGCTCTTCGTTGTGATTCAAGTTTTGGGTCTGTTGGCCATAACTCTAACTACAATAGAGTCCAGTCCAACAGAAAGTATAGTCTAAAGTAGTAAAACGTACCACATGCCGAGTGAACACTTGGCCCGACAAACTGGCAACTAAGAAACTCCACGCAACGCCCTCGTACCTCGAGGAAGAACCGCCATACCTAAAAACCAGGGGTGAGCCTCCTATTACTGGCTTAGTAGGGGTCCCGCGGAACCCCAACCGAAAACAATGGCGGTACGAAAAGCAGCAATAACGACAAGAACAACAGTAATAGTAGGAACAGTAAACATGGTGGCCGGTAAAATCTCGGCTCTACAGCTACTCCTACTGTGCTGGAACGGAACCCAACACCCCGATCCCACGGTCGGGGAACAACCAGACACGAATCACCAGACTACGACCGCCCTAGTCACGCTACGAGGGAAACGACACGACTTCACTGTCGTGGAGGCCTGTCCTCACAGACAAAGGCCCACACTGAAACCATGCGGCCTGGAAACGTAGTCACGACCTTGCCGTCATGAACTCAACGATGTCTAGGGAAAGTCCTCGGTGACGCTCATCGAAAATCCCAGACCTTGACTACGGGAACACTCTCGAAACCACACACGAAGCCCCGTCTTGCAAATGAGAAACGAAAACCCAGGACACGACAACTCACGTCACGTGACGGGAGTACCACCCACCAGAAGAACGATCAGATGTGTCCCCTGATGTCTTACACCGCGTCACAAGTGTCTAGCTACCACGTCCCAAGCGGAGACAAAGACACACCAAGTAACCAGGAATACAAAATAAGGACTAGCTGAGGTCGCGCTCGTCAGCACGGGTCTGACACCCTCAGCCCCGTGTGCACACTCAGACCATATGTCCTACGCCTGTCCTCTAGCTGGTTCTTCCCCCTAAGCCCAGACTCGATTGTACGTGGGGACCCTACGGTAACCAGCCTAACAACCGTCTCTCTCCGGTCAGCCGCTCCACCACTCCCGGGTGGGTCAGCACACGCTTGCTGTAAGAAGGCTATGACTAGTGGGGGCTCACAGAACGTGGACACAAAAAACCACGCACGCACCCATCTAGAGTAACGTGAAGTAACAGGTGACCCGAGGCCACCATGTTGTCCTTCTGGTTTTGATGATGACAACTAAGAGATGGATGCATGATGAATTGAACTCCAATATGATACATTAAAAGAGTTGGCAACCAGCTGGACAGGAGCCAGCTGGAAGAAGCAAAGGAGTTCAACGACGAAGGGATGGAGGGGGAGGGGAAACCCACACTTCCAGGATAGAAGAAAGGAATAGATGTACCCGGTGCGAGAGTCCAGGCTCATCTCATGAGGGGCAGAAGCTGAAAAATGGTACTTCCAAGGGAGACCGTACCGGTACTCCAGCCGCTTCACCTCCGCCTCGTCCAACTAACTGTGATTCAGAGCCGGCGGCACCAACAAGGTCCTCGAGGCCCGCCCACTCCCCTGCTCCTCAGCATCCGGACGCTGGTCTGCCATGGAATGAGTAGGAGAGCTAGAGGAAGAAGATTCTATCGACTCGGGAGGAAGAGGAAGTTGCCGAATCGCCACCGCAGTAATCTCCGCCTGCACCGCGAAGGCTGCCGCAATTCTCTGCTCCTCCGAGTAACCCTCACGGCGCATGAGAAAAACCCAAAGGTAGAAGCGATGGAGAGCAAAACCCTAAGCCACGGAAGTATAGAATGCAAACATCGCGCAACCCTTATAACCCCCAGCGGGAGGCGGCGCGACGTTCCGATCTCTGAGAAAAGGGGCCACCTCGCCTTAATCCGTCAGGATTATCATCATTACAGGCACACTTTCAGGATAGCCGCTTCACGTGGCCCCTATCAAAGTTGGATCTCCACCCACCTGAGTCACAAAAGTTTAGCCCAAATAGCTACTCGACCGAGCCTAATTTGGCTCGAGAGTAGGGGGGGACAAGTGGAGAGGGGGATTTTCACAACCCATATACAAGCGGCCGAACAAGGTCCTGCTAGACCGAACGAGGCCCAGCTCCCTCATGTGACCACCCTGCCAGGCCCACTTGCCATGAGATAAGCCCAATAAAGTCACTCAGAACCAAGCACTTCCTAGGCGGCCTCTAGGCTCGGAAGTCCGAGCGTCGATCTGAAATGGGGAAGGTCACCCACCGCTACCTCATACCCCCTCGCCTGAGCTATGCTTCCATCGCTCGGGTAAGAGCTAACACTCCTTGCTCGGGCCGACCGACGGATGCTTATCCCCATAGCCGGTGGGAGTCCTTTAATAGCCAGAAGTTTATAAGGATAAGGGAGACCAAGAGTCCTCAGGCTATAAAGAGCCCACGTCGAGGACATAACCCCCTCCTGAAACTCCTCCGCTATGTTAAATATAATGCATCTACCCCAGTGCGTTATACTCAACAGAACAATGCAATACAACGAGAAACGCACGGCATAACGCACCAGGCATGGGGTGTCATGTTGAGTATAGCGCGCCTCCCATGGCCCGTTATACTCACCCGAACTGAAATCAGAAATCACAGAAACATAACGCACCCAGGCTGGTGCGCTATGAGACGATAACACATGGGTCTGAGTCCGTTAAAGTCACCTGAACACTAAGAATCAACAGAAAATTACGGTTTAATGCATAATATAACGCACACGTTTAGGGGCGTTATATTACCATCACGGGTCTACCCTATATCGCCATGCTAACCGCCTTACTGGTCAATGGTCAATGGTCAAACTATCAGTCAAAGGTGAAATGGCGGTCCACTAGGGGTGCGTTAAAGCCACCCGAACGTGGAAAATCCACAAAAAACCCATGACCATAACAGTCAGGGATGGGTGCGCTATACTAACCACCTATCTATAATGTTCAGGAGCATAACGGACCTGGGGTGGTCCGCTATGTGGGCATAACGCGCCAGGTAGGGTGCGTTAAACACATAACAGTCACGGGGTGACCGCCATGCGATCTGGGCGATGAGCGTGAATGGTTTGAAACCGAACCACGCCCCGGTCGATAGAAATCGATGGGTTCGATTACAAAAACCTGTAAAAACTCAAAACCTGCCATGCCATACATCCATGCAAGCCCATAAAAGCTGGAAAATGTAATTAACATGCCCATAAATAATTAAAAACATAATTTAACATTAATTATCACATTTTTACCACATTTAGGGAAAAACTAGGAATGGACATTAACTAGGCCAAACGGCCGTGGATGAACATGCAAGTGGTATGAAAATGATCCTAGCGAGGAAGAGAGTCCATCCCCCTATCTCTGGCACGACGAGGAAGCCGATTCAATGCCGAACGGACGACGAGGGCAATGGCAACCTCTCGACTTCACATGCCTCCACGCTCCGTGGATCGAGGGAAGAAGGACATCCACACGATCCTCGCGACACGACCTTCCCAACGGCACCACTCGTGCCTCGATCAGCGGCCATTTCGATCAAAATCGAGAGAGGAGAAGAAAAAACCCAAAATTAAGCCTAAAATCACCCAAAAAGGATTTTGCATGAAAAATGAGAAAAATGTCCCTTTAGATCCTATTTTCCTATGCAAACTGCACCTATGCAGGCTTACAGGGACAGAACCCATCCACAAGGGCCTTGTCGCCCTGTAAACCTTCTCCAAACGCCCTAAAATTTGGTACACCACTTCCCCACACCATAACCAATCCACCATAAAATTTTCATGACGTTATGAGCCCATTTGCCCAACCTTATCCCGTCCACCATCTGTGTGACCCAGTCTGTCTGCACAGTCCTACAGATCTGAGTATCACCGTACACCGCTCGCCACACCCAAAACCTCCATTACGTGCAACCCCGCCGCTAATCTTGCATCTTCCTACATACATCCCCCATCCTCCAGAGAAGACCTAGTCCTAGAATCCACCCGGAAGCCCTGTTACCGCATTGTTCTTTCCCTGTCTATCCTACTGCCTGCAGACAGGCAAGATTGCACATGTACTAGCTTTCGGCGTCGCCCTGGCAACTACGGTTGTCTACTGTGACCCAACATCCACTGGTGTCTCTGGGACATCCCCACCTACGTCCCCGTCAAGTTTCATGTTTGGAGAATGTCCAGAAGGCCGCGTTCTAGGCTTCCTCGCTCGCTAGTCACCTGCACCAACGTAGGCCAGCCTGTAGTCTGCCCATCGCTCGTGACTACACCGGAGGTCCTAGCCTGTGCCGTCAACTTTCGACTTCTTTCCTGAGGATCTTCATCCACTACAGCGTGCCATCAGGGACATTTGCACCTTCCTCAGACTCCGTGACAGGTCATCCTTACCGTTGGACCCCAGGCCGCACCGGTTCACAGCGCGTTGGAGTTACCGTACTTCGTCCACTTGCGGCCCGTCACCCTACTTCTCACGTCCCCGGATTCGTTGTGTAGCCTTTTAGCTCCCAAAAAAGAGTGGGTAGTGTTTGGATTGTACTTATTTAACTCTTTATACAAGGGATCGTATGATTTACCTGGGAGTCTTTCCCACGCCCCGAACGTAGAGGTACGCGTACACTTCCTAGCTTGGTTTAGCTTGCTCATCTCGTATACACTCTTGAGCAGCTGCTTGTGTGCGATCAGGTCCCAAGCCTGTTCATATATGAAGTCCTATGATCAATGACACCCAAGAGGGGGGTGAATTGGGTGATTACAAACTTTAATGAAATCTCTGCTGATTTAAACAAGTGTGAAGTGTAGTTACACTGACTCGGATGGTGAAGCCTCCAGGTAAGGGCTTTAGGGCCTGGTGTTGATGTTGGGTCGGATTAGCCAGCTTTTCTTCTAATAGTACTCTTTTGTCTGCTCAGACTTAAGGCAAGTGGCTGATGAGGAGACGTTGTCGGCTGAGGTGGTGATCCTCGACGAGGAGGAGATGCCTACTCCTAGCAGACCCCAAGCGTCCGGGAGTTCTTCCCATGCTCGGGATAAGGGCAAGCAGCTTGCTCAGGATGGATCTTCCGAATGTCTCGGGGCCAAGCGCAAGGATCCCGTGGAAAAGATGTTGCGGTCTTCGATGAAGGCCGAGACTACTGAGAGGAAGAGGGCGAGAAAGGCGGCGACTGCTTGCCCCGTCGAAGAGGGCATGCAGTTGGCTATCTCGACTGCTGAATCAGAGGGGGCCGTCGTGGCAGGAGGAGTCACGACCGAGGTTGATGCGTTCCAGGTAGGGGTGGCGGACGTTGGGGCACCTACTGAGGCTGATGGGGCACAGGACAGTGGAGTTTGATCCGAGTCGGTTGAGGCTGAGGGGTCACGAGGTGAAGCGACCCCATCCCAGCCGACCGAGGCTGTGGATGAGCAGGGCGAGGTGGTCCGCTCCGAGCCAATCGGTGGGGCCCCAGAAGTGGGGGTACTTGGGGAGGATGCCCCAATCCAGGCTGATCCAGAGAGGACCTTCCCTCCCGCAGCGGGAGCCTTCACTGTCCGAGCCTCCCTATATAGTAGGTGCCACTCTGCAACATCGGAGGTGATTTGAGGAGACCTCGGACGTAGCTTCCCTTCCGTGGTTCTCGAACAAGTCATGGAGGGTGGCTTGATCGTGGCCCAGCTGGGTGCTGAGATGGCCGATTTGTGTGCTAAGTTAGAGTCAAAGAGGGAATCTCTATCTTGGGCCTGTGGCATGTCCGATCGGGAGACCGAACACTTAACTGTCGACCTTGAGGACCTCTGGCGGGAGGCAGCTTCACTCAAGGCGCAAGTAGAGTTGAGCCGAAAAGAGGCTCGGGAGGCGACCGAGTAGCTGACTCACGCCCGCTATATAGTGGGGCTGAAAGATAGGCTTCTGGACGCAGAGTGCAAAGTTCAGGCTGAGTGTGACAAGCAATGGAAGGCCGAGTGTGAAGAGCTTGAGGGCCAGGTCCGAGAGGCTGAGCGGCAGTGGGCAGAGGGGACGGAGAGAAGAGTTTATTGATTCAAATGACCCAGACGGGAGGTCCAAGTCAAGAGGAGGTATTCGTCACCCTAAGAGATGGGGAGAAGAGTTTATTGATTCAAATGACCCAGACGGGAGGTCCAAGTCAAGAGGAGATATTCGTCACCCGAAGGGATGGGGAGAAGAGTTTATTGATTCAAATGACCTAGACGGGAAGTCCAAGTCAACAGAAGGTATTCGTCACTTCAGCCCAAGAGAGGTTTGGGCGAGATGTTCATTAGTCGGTGTCATAGGGGTGGCAGAACCGGCGTGGTTTGTTTGTCCCTTGAGGTATTCACTAGCACTGGGATAGTGCTAACGCAAAGAAAGGTTTATTTCCTTATCCCAGGCGTAAGGCTCGGGTAAGGTGTTCATTTATCGGTGTCACCAGGGTGGCGGAACCGACGTGGTTCGTTTGTCTCTTGAAATGTTCGTCAGCACTAGGTCAGTGCTAACGCAAAGAAGGGGTTTATTTTCTTATCCCAAGTGTAAGGCTCGGGTAAGGTGTTCATTCATCGGTGTCATCGGGGTGGCGAAATCGACGTGGTTCATTTGTCTCTTGAAGTGTTCGTCGGCACTGGGTAAGTGCTAACGCAAAGAAAGGGTTTATTTTCTTATCCCAAGTGTAAGGCTCGGGTAAGGTGTTCATTCGTCAGTGTCACCAGGGTGACGGAATCGACATGATTTGTTTGTCTCTTGAAGTGTTCGTCAGCACTGGGTCAATGCTAACGTAAAAAAGGGGTTTATTTTCTTAACCCTGGCGTAAGGCTCGGGTCAGGTGTTCATTCATCGGTGTCACTGGGGTGGCGGAACCGACATGATTTGTTTATCTCTTGAAGTGTTCGTCGGCACTGGGTCAGTGCTAACGCAAAAAAAGAGGTTTATTTCCTTAACCCAAGCGTGAGGTTCGGGTAAGGTGTTCATTCGTCGGTGTCACCGGGGTGGCGGAACCGACATGATTTGTTTGTCTCTTGAAGTGTTCGTCGGCACTGGGTCAGGGCTAACGCAGAGAAGGGGTTTATTTCCTTAACCCAGACGTAAGGCTCGGACAAGGTGTTCATTCGTTGGTGTCACCGGGGTGGCGGAACCGACATGATTTGCTTGTCTCTTAAAGTATTCATCAATGTGCAGCGATGATTCGGCACCGGGAGCTTTGGGCTGGGAAACCTCCCCTTAAAGAAGAGACTGGATCCAGGGATACAGAGTCTTTCTGGCATTTGATGAGGAGACGGCCAAAACCCTTCAATATCAAATGTGAAGGTGTGCTCACTCTTAGATTGCAATCCGTACTCCTTCCTATTAGGAGTGTAAACGGATACATTAGATCCGATAGCCCGATCCGAATCCGGAAAAAAATTCAGATTCGGAGCAATTGCTTTGATTCAAAATGGCTCATTCGTGTCGATGCGGGGCGACCTTTGTTTGATCCGAAATCCCTCGTTTCGGATCGGATCTTCGGAGAGCCATAAAGCCCCTCCTTTCGGGGTGAGCCATCGCCCATCGGCCATCGCGTTGCGCCGTTGGCATTCGGTCTGCGGCTTCCTTCTCCCATCTCCATTCTCCACCTCCTCTAGGGTTTCTCCCATGATCCCATCTCCATTCTTCCAGCGGCGGCCCTCCGCGACGACGATGGCGAAGTTCTCTGCGATCGGCCTTCTCGGATCTTCGGAGGCTACTCCTCTCTTTCTTCCTCTTCCCTCTCCCTCTTCCATGGCATCCACCTTCGTCAGATCTGTAAACCGCAGGTCTCTCTCATCGCTCCACTCGTGCATGAAGAATCGCGTGGCGCCAGCATCGCCCCGGCGGGCTGCCATCCCGGCCGTATCCCCTTCGCAGGCGGCCCGCTGCTCCAGAGGCAGCAACCCTTCCATCCCCGCTTACCGTTTCTCGTCGTCCTCGAGGTCGGTCGATCGGATGGGTAGCTCTGTAGGGGAAGCATTGGAAGTATGTGCTACTGGTTTGGGCCCTTGGCTCGGCTTCGCTAGGGTTCTCATGCGTCCGCGCTGTTTTTGTGCTCCCATTAGGTGCCCTTCGGAATTGGGTTGCTGTTGGGGGTACCTGTTCCCACTACACAATGCCGCGGCGGCGGCGAGGTTGAACTTGTGCCTGAGCTCTGCGTCTCGGAGCTGCAGGGCTCTCTCACAGGGTATGCTCTGTTGTACCTAGTCCTAACTGGAGTGTTACTATCCTGCTGATCTGCCATCGATGTTTCTCTTCTGCCCTCTTCTGTTTGACTGACTTTTGTTTGTAGTTTTGGTGATTGATATTATGAAAGAGCCTTTTTACTCTTGTTTCTTGTTTTTTTTATCCCTCTTTGTGCGATTTTTGGACCGGGCACTCTCTAACACTCCAGCGGAGCGTTGATGGATATTAATTGAACAAGCACTAAAATGTGAGCAAGGGTTGAGAGATTATTTGGCCAGTTTGAAGAAACTGACCCCGGTCAGAGACGTGGGCGAGCGGGGAAGTGTAGGTTCCCCCGCACACTGTGTTGGTGAAGCTTCTCCCTGTTTAAATAATTACATGAACTACTCCTCACGCAGGAGGGATGGACTAGGGGCGGGGAAATAGAGGTTACATTCAAACACTACCTCCACACAGGGAGGGACGCTAAGCCTGCCAGGCGGGATAGGGGGAGATAACTAAAGAGGGTGCCGATAGACTACTCCACCGGTTCTGCCCGCTTCTGGAACTGCTTGATAGGTAGTCACTGTTGACACCGCCACGGGCTCTGCCGGACTTGGAAGTCACCGAAACCAGTGCCAAATCTTTGCTGATTGACTCAGGAAGGCTCTTAAATTTTTGTGGGATCTCCAGACGTCGTCGAAGGTCGGGGAAGGCTCTGGAACTGGACCACTTCATTCTGGCTTGGACTGATCCCAGAGCACTACAGCAGGAAGATGAAGTCTCCACGAACACTCCTAAAGTCTAAACGATGCAGGACCAAAATAGATGCGAACGTGGTCGAGTCCTCTTCGAGCACCAACCAGGGAGGTCACTAGGGGAGGTCGGAGCAGAGAGAAAGAGCCCATAGAGTGGAGGGGTGTCTGGGTTGGCTCTGACTGGACTGACCTGCGCACCCAGGGGAGATTAAATGGAACGGGGAGCCCCGAACTCCGAACGATGCTCCGCTTGCTGCGTTGGATAGAGGACGAGTAGTATCTTGTCTTGGTCAAATGGCGCACCAAGGGGAACAGGGATGTGGCCGCAGGAGCTTCTGCACTGTGGTTCTGATCTCCACCCAGATGCCAGATGCACAGCCTGACGATAACGAACCTCCTGGGCAGCTCCAAAATGGGATTGATGTGGGATCACCTCGCCTACGAAGCTGACTTGAAAGGCTTTGTAGTAATATATGGTGTGCACTCTGGAATGTCGAGGTGGTTGTGGGGCAGACTCTGTGACCAGAGCCTTCAATACTGCCTACGAACTGGCCTGAGCTAAATGGTAAAAGGTGTAGATAGGGGTGGGGATGGGCGAAGTTTCAGCAAGGGGGGAAGGGTCCTAGTTACCCCACCAAAAAGTCTATAAGTGGAACGTGGATCCGAGTAGCCGGCCGGGAGATCTGCCAAAGAGAAATAGGAAGTACATCACAACCATAGGGTGAAATGACTCCTAAACAAGGACCATGGGATAACTCCCAGGCCGCTCCAACTAGCCGTAGCTATAGGAGAGAGAGAGAGAGGCTCAACCTGGAGAGGATCTCGCCACCGTGAGCAGGTCAGGAAGAGCTTCACTGCCGTGTGAACAGAAGAAGAAGAAGAGGAGGTGGGCTCGTCCCCCACCGTGAGTGAATAGAAAAATAAAAAGAGAAAAAGGAGAAACGGCCTCGCCGCCACCGTATGAGCAGAGGAAGAGGAAGGGTGAGGGGGTTGCCGCCGTTCGAAGGAAAAAATGGGGGGCCTCCCTCCCTCCTTAAGGTTTTTAAAAACCCTGGCCGTCGAGCCGCCCGCGCCCTCTAGCCGTCGAATGAGCCTCACGCCACAGGAACAGGACACCGCGCCCCTTTGGCCACCGTATCGGAGGATTGCCACCATGTCAAGATGGCTAGCCGCCGTATCAACAACATAAAATGGCCACTTTGCCGCCGAATGAAGCCCATGGGCCCATTTAGGCCATTTTATCAGTTCATGGCCCATTAAAGGGACTTGATCCAACTAGCTGACTCTGAAGCAGCCTCAGGAGCTACAACTACAAAACAAATGGGTAAATGGGTAAATGGCTAGTCAACAGTCAAGTTTCACTCCCGCATGTCCCATGTCACTAGTCCCTCGCTTACGCCATCTACAGGTGGGGGGCATTTGTTGACACCTAAAAAATTATTATATAGAAGGAAGGGCGATAACTCTGAAGCCCATGGAATCTTTGCCCGTGCTCTCTGGAGTTCAGAAGACTACATGAAGAGCCAGTTCTGTCAACCTCGGTACTATTGGATATTAGGAGGAGTTAACTACATCACAAATACATCGCACCTAGCTCTGTCTCCTCGAAAAAGTTGCAATCCGATAGATCATCATCCGTCACCAAGATGACTAAAGCCAAACAAGTCATTAAACCATTTGTCAAGCATCCCCGGACAACCATCTGTTGGGCATGTGTATAACATGTGTAACTCTACTGTCTTGATGATGTCTGACTATGAATGTTTGGCATGTGTATAACATTCTTTGTTTTGATGATGATGCTCCCAGTTTTGGGGACCATCACCTCGGTGTACACCTTGGGTCCTGTCACTACCGAGGTCGTATTGTTCTGCCCTATTCCCGATGAGGCCGACTTCACTCCTTTCATCCCAAGGGAGGAGCTCTCTCTCCTCTGGGGTTCGGGCGAGGCAGCGATGGATCGAGATGAGGAGCATACCGTTGGACGCTTGACGATGAGTGGAGCACATTGGCGCCCACCTCAGCATGGTTCACGACACGTGGAGGCGAGATGGGGCGAGAGGGGCGTAGTGGTCTCCTTCCTTGCATGCGGTCTTTTCGACGTTTTGGGCTCGATCCAGATAGGGGGATGGATTACCGAGCTCGCTAGGAGCCTTCCCCACGGCATGAGCATCGTCGTTGTATCTTAATAGCATGCCCATTGTCCATTTTTATTTTTCGTGCCATGAACATCGTTCTTTATGTTTTAATACACCATGAACATCATCGCTGAGTTTTATAGCGTTAGAATGTCGTTATGCATGCGTGGTTTGGCAGGGAAATAGGTTTAGAAGAGAATCACATCGATTTCGGTCGATCGGGAGGTGTTTCAGTTTCAAACCGAGCCCATTCGCAACCCAGACGGTGTGACAGTCATTCCAGTGACCGTCACACTTGTAACGCCCCTCATAGGGTGCGTTACGTTACTGTGGCGGACTGATGAAGGTGCATCACAGCTTGTGTAACGGCCGGACATTCGACCGTTACAGTCCTTTGACTTAGTTTGACTTAGATAGGTGGTTAGCGTGACGGTCAGTCGTGCGACCATCACAGCCTTGTAGCGCGCCACTATAGGTGCGTTACATTCCTGTAAAAACTGTGGATTTTAATAGTTTGGGTAACTTTAACGGCCCTAGGGTGGCGCATCACGGATCGTGTAGCGCACCACTATTCAACTATCGCACCCTGTGACGGGATACCCTTAGACCGTCACACTCTGTGACGTGGTAGCGGTAGACCGTTACATTCTCTGGCATTCTAAAACTTGTAAATTCATTTCCTAATGCATTTTATGTTGCATATCCGCCATGTTTAAGTTATTTTATAATGCAATGGCTTACTTTTAGATCCCAATAGAGTACTTTCTCTTTCCTTGTGATAAAATCACTAGTCGTAGCCCAGCGACCCCTAGTGTCGGCCCGCCTGGAAGAGGTGGAGCCCAGCAGGGAGTGGTGGCGAGGGATACCGGCGGTGCATCGAGCTCGAGGGGACCGAGCACCGGGACCGGGGGTTTGGAGGAGCAGCTGGCAGGCACAGTTGCTCGAGCGGAGGTGGCGGAGCGCGATCTTGCTACCCGGGTAAGCCCTTAAACTTAAGTTCAATTATGCCCTTATTTATTCATGAAAAATTATGATTATCTTTTGCCCTTCCCAGACTGAGGAGCTCCAGGATGCGCTCGCCTGTGTGGCGAGGCAGCACCGCGATCGCAGCGCACTGGTGAGTTTTATTTAAATAGTATGTCCATGATATTCTTCAATTGAATTAATGATTTTATGATATGATGTAGATGATAGAGTTGACCGAGGCCAAGAAGCAGCTAGCAGTGGCGCGGTCAGAGATTGGCTCTCGCAACGAGCAGATTGCCGAGCTGGAGCGGTCTCGGGGGCAGCCGGAGACGGAGCGCGACCTCACAGCACGGGTAAGTCAACAACATTAATTTCAATTAAGTTATGATGAAATAAAACTCAAAACTGATAGTTGACTTTATTGAATGCAGGAGGCCGAGCTACAGGAGGCAAGCACCCGAGCTGCCTTGGCTGGGGCCGAGCTCGCCATCCATGACCAGCGTGTTGAGGAACTGGAGGAGGAGGTGGCCTGCCTCACCGCTGCAGTGGCGGGCCAATGCGACGAGCTGCCGCAGGACGTTCAGTACCTCCGCATCCATCTCGAGATCGAGCAGAGGGAGCGTGCCCGGGAGCGCGAGGAGCGAGACCGGGAGAGGACGGAGCTCGTGGCCGTCAGAGCACAGCTCGCCGTCATTGAGGAGCGGCTATGGGCGACAGAGGAGCAACTGCAGCGGGGACGTGAGAGAGCTCGAGCTGCGGGGCACTCGAGTGCCTTTGCCAGTACGACGTACGCGACAGGCTCCTCTTCCCACCAGCTCGCAGAGGAGGAGGTACGGAGCTCAGCTCCGAGTGCTGTACGGGGGTCGATGCCCCCACCCCGAGCTCGCCATCGGGGCAGCAGGGGAGGAGAGAGAGAGAGACCGAGAGAGGAGGGTGGAGGGGAGAGTTAGAGAGAGAGAGTTTGTACACCTCTACCCTTCACACACTTGTACTAATTTTTGACAGATATATATATATATGTAGATTGATATGACACTTGTTACCAGATTAGCTCGTGGACAGCAACCAATGACCACCCCCAGGTCGGCCACCTCACCTTCCACATGGTGAACCAGCAATTCGCCTTCCCTGGGAATGCCCCTCTAGGAGCCACCGTCACAGCAATACCACTCCCGGTCCACTCGACTTGTCGACCAGCATGTGGGCCCCACAGTTGCCGGCGTACGCCATCCCCGGAGCCGTCCAAAATTGTTGCCCGTCAACCCGAATCCGCTACTCTCGAGCCCACATTGTAACCCTTTACCTCCCTCCGTGGAGTGGGCAAGAGAGTTCATTTCTATAATTTACTTGGTAATTATCTTACCGAGAGTACGAGGTGTTGGCCGGGAAGTCTTCCCTACGCCCGGAGCATGGAGGTACACTCGCCACCCCCCTCGTAGTCATAGTCACTTTCTTAGTATAAGTTCTTACTGTCACTGCATGTGCTTAGTTAACTCCAAGCTAGTCAAAATCAATCACTGCTGTGAGTTGTGAGTGCGAGACCCATCCCGTGACCCGACCCGGGCATGAAAGTGAGTAGACCACCCTTGACTTACTGTCGGTTTCTCAACCGTGCAGGTCTGAACGCTTCCCTCGTTAGGGACGAACTCGAGCTTGCTAGAGTCCTAGGTGTGCATTTCAAATTGGTGTCGAGTCGTGTCTTCGTCTCGCATCAAATTGGTATCAGAGCTAGTGAGTCTAGGGTAGTCCTTGCATTAGTCTTTGCATAAAACAAAACAACAAAAAGGGTATCAAAGCATGGTCTAAGTCGAGTCTAGTATCATCCTTATTTTCAAAAGAAAAAAACATTTTAAAATTGCATTGCATCCCCAATACTTTGGTATATCAAAAGATGTTACTCGGAAGGTTCGGTTACGTCGATCCGGAAGGTAGGCCCTAGTGTCGAGTTGGACCTTTGGGTTAAAGCCTCCGCCACGTACTAGAGATTGGGCTAAGTCTAGGTTAGTAATCGAGTCTGCACTCTAACCTAGCATTGTTGTATAGGGTCATGTCTAGTCAGTTTGGAGTGTCACTCAATTGTTTGCATGTCTAAATACCCACCAGCCCATGGCCCTTCCCCGAGACCCATCCAAGTGGGCAGCCCTAGTGACCCAATTCGAGGCTCTCATGGCCCGACCCATAGGGATCGCCCCTAGTGTACAACCATTGGTTGACCCGACCCCAAACGGCAACCACAGCCCAATCCAAGAAGATCCTCCGCTCATCCGAGCACATCTCGACCAGAGCGCCTGCTCTGCCACCTCAAACCATGATCTCAACACCTCAGGGGCTGGATAATCCTCAGCTAGAGTGGCCAACACCAATAACAACTCCCTCAGAGCACACTCACGGTCACCTAACCATGAGCAATCCTCACCAGCCACCTGACCACGCTGTAGATTCTTCGAACACAGCACCACAGCGGCACACTTGCCGACAACCTCTGCCCGAGGCAGCACAACTGGGGCCACCATCGAAGAGGGAGAAAGCTCTAGACCTCGATCCTTAGACCCCACGCCGACACTCCGACAAGAATAGCAACCACCTTCACAACGCCAACGCCGCGCACCCACACTCTCATGCGAGAAACCAAGCAAAAATCGAACATAAAATCCTATGCCAGCTGCCGACTATATTGGACCTCACGGACTCTGATCACTGTAATATCTCAAATTTTCATGTACTTCCACAACCATAGCTCTGATACCAGCTGTGGTGACCTGGGATCCGAGTACCGGAAAGGAACTGACGTGACTCAAACCTCGGCCCGTCTCCTACGAGCCCGGAGACTCGGAAGGGATAAAAGGATAGGTGTGGTGCACATAGAAATAAGAAATAAAGCAGGACAATAAATATAATAATAGAAATAAACAATCTAACTATAACAGAGTCCAGTCCAACAGAAAGTACAGTTTAAAGTAGTAAAACGTACCATACGTCAAGTGAACACTCGGCCCGGCAGGCTGACAACTAGGAATCTCCGCGCAGCACCCTCGAACCCCGAGGAAGAACCACCGCACCTAAAAACTAGGGGTGAGCCTCCTATCATTGGCTCAGTAGGGATCCCGCGGAACCCCAACCGAGAAAATAACGGCGGGAGGAAAAGCTACGCTAGCCACAGAAGGAACAACAGTAAGGGCAGGAATAGTAAACCGGTGGCAGGACAAAACTAGGCACTACAGCTACTCCTACCGTGCTAGAAAACACGACCCAGTCTCCCTTCGGGGGACAACCAAGTCACACACCCGACATCCCGATCTCACGGTCGAGGGACAACTAGACACGAACCGTCCTAGCCACGCTACTAGGAAAATGACGCGACGCCTCAGTCACGAAAACCTGCCCTCACAGTAGGGCCTGAGCCGTTTCATACATTATAATTAAATTGTGGGTTTCTATCCTACTTATATAGATTTTTTTCAAGAATCATAATATTCTTAAAACATGGAATAAATAGATCTACGTGGCAGAGGCGGTCTAGCCCGAGCCGCTGGACAGGGCCTGGCGGTCTATCACGAGGCCGCTTAAGGCACATGAGTTCAAACCCACACACGACTTAGGCGATCTATCGCGCAGCCGCTAGGGTTGCCAAGCGGTCTAAAATAGGGCCGCAAGCCCAGACCTTGCAGTCTATCGAGGGGCCGCCAATGAACATGGGCTGCCAAACATGGTAAACATGGTAAATGGTTAATAGATAACCGCAGCCCTAGACCTTGCGGTCTATCACGGGGCCGCCAAGCTCCTAGGTGGTTTATGTTAGGGCCGCAACCCGTTCGCCGTTCCGATTTCTGGCAAACTCTGACAGAACTAGATTGTTTCATGAAATTCATGCGATAGGATATATAAAAATTGGGCAAAATGATACTAATAGAAAGAGGACGAAGAGATGCACAATATACCATGATTAATTTAAATCTTTAAGCCTGCTAAACCTAACATTTAATTGACCTAAAAGAAGGTAACATGCTTGCCCTGATTTTGACATGCTCCGAGTGAACCAAGCAATACGCGCACTACACTGAACAAAAATTAGGGCTATTGGTATCAAAAGAAAGAGGAGTCGGAGACGCTTCCAATGGTATATATTACTTGGCATTTAGTCTACTAGAACCTACCTTAATCAAAGGAGGAAGAAGAGTGTCGGTCGCAGGATGCGCGAAGAACACCCTCCAAGAACACACCAGAATTAGCCCTCCATCATGCTCCTGGTCGGCCACCGCAGCAACTAGGGTTTCTAGCATGGCCAAGGGTTTGTTTTTATAGCAGGCATCGATCTGGGGATGCCCAATAGACTGGATAGAGTCCTAAGGTCTGATGCGCGCAGATTTCACGCTTAACCCAATCTGTCAACGCCATATCCCAGAAATTTGATTCCTATGGTTAGGGTTTCAGCGAGCTAACAGAGGGTAAACGTACTACAGATCAAGGCCATTCAAATGGGTCCGATCTGGGCTTAATTGGTCAAGATTTGAGTCCAAATTTGGTGATCTAAGGTTTGATAAGATTAAACGTGGATTTAGCCCTAAAACCATTAGTTCAGCCGAAAATTTCCAGAGCTTGAATCCCCCACGGTTCTCAGGATCTTCCAACCCAGATGAAGCAGAGAACTGGATTGACGAGATGACCAGGATATTTGACGCAATGTAGTGCACTGATCAGGAGAAAGTCCACTGTTGGCATCTGCTTATTTTCTCTAAATTAATTGAGAATTAAGCATAGGGAGATACTCCCTAAATAGAGTAAAGTGGCACAATGTCAAAGGTGCTCTACCAGTCGACTCGGCCTCAGAAATTGAGATGCGTCACCAGACCAGGCGACATGACATGACAATCATGGATCGCCCCCGAGCACAGGGCACTGGACTAGCCAATTTCTCGGTAACCGAGTCGGATCCATGGTTCGAGATAACTTGCCGCATCGAGTAACACTCTGAAGAGATTTAGGGATCACCCTCGAACACTCTGCATATGGTATCACACGGTCGTCGCCTCAACAATCGAGTTAACCCGGGTCTCAGAATGGCCTGCTGCATCATACGGCTCACCGACCACTAGACAAATAGCATTATCATGTCGACGCCCCAATTACCAGGCCCAACTGGGGGTCCTATCCAACTAGCCGTGACCCACAGCAACATCAACAATCGACCGGGCCTGCTACCGATCACTCAGTTTGTGGGTTTACCCGTGTTCAACACAGCTACCCGAGCCGACCCGGGGGCACCCTGACTACAAGCCGTGTCACGTGGCACCCAGCAACGAGGCCAGGGTCTACCCCCGAGTCACCTCCCTCCATCCCTCTGAAGTCAAGGGGAGACTCATCTGGGCCAACTGCAAGCCTCAGGGGCCCACAGCACCCTTACACGGCCCCACACACACGTGTTGGGAGTTTCCCCAAGCACCTGGTGGGCGCGTATGTTCCAACCACTCTACAGCAAGCCAGAGCCCGACTCAGGACTCCCAGCAGCCCATCATGTCGTGCACCACCATCGTGCGCCCTCGCACACAGATCGACCTGCATGATCAGATCGCACGGATAATAAGGGCATTCTAGTCTTTTGGTAGCCTGAACCCCCAGTCAAATTCCTAGCCAAATCCCTAGTCAAATTCCCAGTCAAATCCCTAGTCAAATCCACACTCAAATCCTCAGTCAAACCACCAGTCAAACCTAGGTAAAACCCATGGCCAAACCTAGGTAAACCTCCCAGTCAAACCCGCCCACAGCCATTAGCCTTCACCCCTTCACAAATCCCATCACCCCCAATACACCTATCACCCTCCTGCACACCCAGTTCGTAGGCTGCAGTAGAAGCCCGTTTTGCAGAGGCTGTCCCGTGGTCATCTGACCTCCACTGGAGGCCTACCATACATCGCCGGAAAGGTTTTCAAGTCAGCTTCGACGCCGAGGTGATCCCTCCTTCATCCAAGTTCGTGGCTGTCCCGGAGGTCCGTTCTCGCCGGAGTGCGCAACTAGCATTCGTGGGGAGACCTGAGCCCTAGTGGGGTCATGTAGAAATAAGCATCTAGTAATAAATGGTTGAAATGATTGCTTATCAACTCGACACTAACATGGCTCCATTGTGTTACTTACAGGAAAGAAATGGCTGGATCACACTTGAACATCACATGGATGCATGGTAATATCGTCTCACTTTTTATGTCTTATACGATTATGGAGATTGCTCAAAATTGGGCATTTTGATTCTCACACCATGTTCATATTCCTGCTCAAATGTGGCTTATGTTAGGTATGTCAACTATGTTCTCAAAGGGATTTCTTGCATATTCATGATGGGGTTGTTAACATGATGGAAACATGCTAACGGTTCTAAAACAAACTGTGGTTGTGTTCTTGACATCAACTTGAGCATTCATGTCATTGATTCTCCATCTTGGTTGGCAAAAATGAAGAGTTGACTGCTGTTCTACTTGTTCATACACTCCTTGTCCCTTGGTCTTTTCGGCTGCCATTCCCTGCATTCTGCCTTCGGGAGATGACCCACGCTCCAATCCTGTCATATGACCCCCTAGTCTTTTTGTGGATGACAAAAAGGAGGAGAAATTGGAGAAATTGGTGTGTGTTACTTTGTCTTGTCTTCAGGATGCTTGTAACTACTCTATCACACATATCGTTTTGTCATCATCAAAAATGGGGAGATTGTTGCAAACCCTAGTTGATGATTGTGTTTGGTATTTGATTTTAATGATAACAAAATGATTGTACTTGTGTGTGTTTCATTAAGCAACATGGTTATGAAACAAAATGATTGTGCTTGTGTGTGTTTTATTGAGCAACATGATTATGAATCTTTTAATAAAATGATGAGTTGAAAGAACGACTTCAAGAGTTACTCTTGAAAGTCATATGAATCTTCGGTGTATAAGGAATTAATGCTAAATTGCTTCCGCACTTAATTATTAATTATCATTTAATTAATATTGCACGTTGTAATCTGAATTCGTTATACAACTCCTCGATAAATTCCACTAACCCTTCTGGGGCCTCATCAGCCTCTTGGGTGGTGTCCCCAGTTTTTAGTAGTGGTAATCCGATGATATCGAGTTATCGGTACTCGAAGCTCTGGGTCATTACAGCAGTAGCCACCACAGTAGCAACAGCCTGTTCAAGACTTGGGGATCCATCAGAACCCAATGCCAAACCATCCTCCCGCTTCGCACCCTCAACCGCCAGCACCGGCTTAGGTCAATCTTGTTCTCCCCCAGCTCCCGACACCGGGTGGTCTTATGACAATGACAATTCAGTTCAGCAGCTTATGGCCCTTCATCATGACTACCGCAACCCTTCTTCACCCTCTACTCCCGTCATTTTCCCACCTAACCATCAAACCTCGCCACTATCCACTAGACCTCGCATCCTCCCGTCCGCTTCCGCCATTATTCCATCTCCCTTCACTCCATCACCAGCCCCTATACCCATCATTACCACACCTCTATCTAATCCTTCGCCAATCATCCTCCCTCCACCTACCTTTACTCCTCTGCCAGTGCCCACACCCATCATTACCATGCCTCCATCTGACCCTTCGCCTATTACCTCCACCACTACTCCCATCACCCCCATTATCTCCACTACACCCTACACCACGCCATTCATCCACCCCGTCAGGCCCGTTAAGCCACCATCTAATGTCGTGCCGGCCCAAAACCATGCCCTACGGAGCGGGCATTTGTTCCACAGGAACTATTCCTCCACTGGTGCACCCCCACCCAATCCTCAGTCTTCGTAACTAGCTGCTGATCAGGAAGAGACAAACCCGCTGCCAGGTACCCAATATGATCTATTACATCACTTGGACAGGGTGCCTGCTAAAATCTCTGTGCTAGAGTTGATTAAAAGGTCCACACTTCACCAAGATGTACTTCAAAACTTTCTTCAAAAGGTGATTGTTAATGAAGACGTGGCAGTGGACAGCCTACCAACAGCCCTGGCAGCTATCTCCAAAGGGCCCAAAATTACTTTCAGAAATCGAGCTAGCACCTCCTAAAGCTTGGCAGATGCCACTATGCATTTCCATTATTTTAAATAAAGTAAGCATAGACCCGACATTAGTAGACACAGGAGCATCTAGTAATGTCTACCCTCTCAGCACTCTCAGAGCCTATAATCTTTCAGAAGAACTACTGAGGCCAACCCCGACTACCATTGTAGCGTATGATAATTCAAGAAGGGCATGTCACAGGGTAGTTACCGTTCAAGCTGAGCTTGGGCCGCTTACGATGCCCATTGAATTTTATGTACTAGACTTCGACCCTATGTTCAAGGTTATCTTGGGTCGCCCATGGATCGACAATCTCAGTGTCGTACCATCTACAGCCCATTAGTGTCTTAAATTCCCTTTCCAAGGGAGGGTGGTCAAGGTAAAAAGTATATCCACAGTCCAGTCTATCAAGGCCATCTCAGAGAAAGTTCTGCCAACATTATGGCCCAACAGTTGGCCAGTCATCTCAGTGCTAGATCTGGACTTTCCATGGGCTTATGTGCCACGCAAGCCCGCCACTATACCAGTGAATATCAAGGAGAAGCCAAAGATCTGAGATTCAAAGGGCTGGTCCATCACACTGAAGCTGGGATATCAAAAAGGGAGGGGCCTCGGTGCACAATTACAAGGGTGGACCAAACTGGTCCCCAAAGGCCAGAAGATGAGCAGAAGAGGTCTCGGTTACCGAGAGTTCTCATTGTCACTTTTGGGTGATTCAGGACCACTCACCTGGGATTACCGCCAACATTTTGTCAAAGGCCCTCTCCAGCCAGGCACATTGAAAGCACCACCAAGTCAGCCCGAGAAAAAAGATATAGCCTATATAGTTGCCGGCCCGCCATTGCTGCCAAAGGGGCCCGTTGATGATATGCTTGATTTTAGCCAGGCATTTGCAAAGTTATTCTATGAAAAAGATTGCTTTCGAAAGAACTAAGAGGTGCGACTTGTACAGTATGAGCTGAAGAAGTCAGTTTACTGCCCGCGGGAAATGGCGAGCTTGTCTATCACTTTTACTTGCTCTCCTTCTCATTTGATCTCCTTCTTTCGAAGACTGGACTTTATTCCCCATTCACCTCCTATTTTGATTGACCTGCTACGATGCCAACCTCCGTTTCGACTTGAGATGCCAACGAAATTTTTAATTGTGACTTGTTCATATGGGCGCTGCCCACCGATTGACCTATCCACTCCATTTTTTTCATCCTCCGATCCATTCTTAGATCTCTTCTGTCCATTCGTCTATCCTCTCACACTTCCCCCTCCGCCTCTCTCTTCTTCATATTCTTGCATGATCTCCACTGATCCTGAAAAAAAATGTCAAATTTAAAACAGAGATTTCTGTCATGCCTCGAGATATGCAGCGGGAATAATTGGGAACGTAAACAACCGGCATGGTAAGCCTCTTGCAATCAAGAATAATCAAAGCGCAAGAACAATCACACCAAGGTAATTGCACAATAATTTAATCAACCTTCACTTTCATTAATAATCAAAATCCAAGTACATAAGATATTGACTCTCTTAAATTTGCTAGACTCAATAAAGGAAAACTTACAAGGACTCAATCTAGATATTTTTGACTCCTAAGTCTTCACTCTTCAATTGCTCTCGGACCCATCACTTGAATGATCAGAATCTGCCTCACTCGTACTTCCTGAAATATTGAGAAAGTAGGTAATGAGCACACTTGCCCAGTAGGATTCTTTGCATCAACATGAAGGCAATGTTAAAGTAATTAATGCTTTAGTTCTAAAGAAATAAGGTAAAATCATGCAGATGTAATGAATCATGTGAATAAAACCAAAGTAACAAGATAGATCGAGAATATGATTGAGCAAGTATGATCAAGCAAGAATGTAATTATGGCCTTTCATGAACAAGAATATACTAGAATGTCATGTAACAAGCAAGTAAGTACTTTTTTACTAAATAGCAAGTACTTCATTTATCAAGTCCGTGTGATCCGTGAATTTTCACTTATTTATAGAGAAAGTACTCCCAGTGCAATGCAACGCTAGTAGCATCATACCACATGGTTTATAGCATGTTTTTGACAATCAGTCGAGGGGACTAGCATAGAGCTCTTGAACACAATCAGTGCTCAAACCACATCTTCAAGTATAAATCAAGCTACTTCCACGTATATAATAATAAAGTATCGCCACACATGTAACAAGTTCAAGGATAGTGTCCAAGATGCAATGTCAATAAAAGAACGCACCAAATATGATTATAAGAGTCCAAGAAATGTATTAATAGCTAAGTTATACCGTTGGAGAAAATTCGATAGCATAATGGTACATATCTACCCGGCGTGCCAGATGGCGTGGGGGATTAAGCTGTCTCTATGTCCAGCTACCCTTTGCCTAATATACAAGGCTCTGTGGGATATCAGCACCCATCAGTTCCCATGGTAGGCCCAGTACGTGTGCCCGCTGCATTTCTTCAATGCGTGGGTTTGTTCTCTATTTTCAGAGTTCGCCCCGCGTGCCATCCAGGACTGGGGGCTCGTGCCGCGGATGCTTGAATTTGCCAGTGCTGAGTCGGGACCTACCTCTCTGCGGCTGTATGATATCCGGGGCCGATTGACAACAGTTCCTCAAGACACCGCCGGGACTATTCATTTTTGGGCACTGGCTGCGCACTCCAGCCCCTTGGTGAACAGCAGAAGAGAGTGCAAGGATGACCAGGTGGACAAGTACGTCCACCCAATGAGCCAAGCAAATGTGGTTCGTCCGCTGCTGGAACCCGAGCTAAGGGACAGGGCGTTGTTTATCCGTCCCAGCGTGCTGGCATTCAGAAAGGGGGAGATGTTACTGCTGGAGCCGTATTACCCCTTCCGCTTTGGTCAAAATTTTGGCTACGACCAGCATATTCCCGTGCACAGTGCCCAGTTCGGCCTGGTGATGTGGACTCTTGGGGGAGGCTTGGTCACGGAGAACGCCACAGTCTGGTGGGACTTCTTCCACCGAGCAGACGCCGCCACGTTCAGAGTGCCAGCCCCTGGTTGCGTCCCTCGGGTGACACCCAAATATGTAAAATGGTGGAATGCCCGCATGGCCTTTTATCGGTCACACAAGATCGACTGCTGGGATGGGGCAGAGAGAAGGTTCCTGAATAGGCAACACGTGCCCGTCCTCGACGTTGAATCGGAGCACCTCCTACACTTGTGGCATGGCAAGAGCAAGGATGTGGCCGACTACATGGTCGCCCGCAAGGCGGCCCGGGAGGGCAAATCGACGCCACAGGCCAAGCTGCCTCTGGTGGTGATGGATGACTTTAAGAAGACCCTGCGGGACCTCTACTGCATCGGAGCTGACCGCCTAGAGTTGATTAATTATCTACTTTCGGTAGAAGAAGAAGGCACCCCCGCAACCAGCTGGCGGGCTGAGAAGGACCCGACCTGCCCCTACCGCACATTCGTGAGGAGGGAGGAGCGGAAGCCGCAGAACTACAAAGACACCACCTGGTTCTATGTCCACTTCCCCTCCCATAAACCCCATTTCCCCCCCATCATCTTTAATCTACGGTCTACCAGTTCATCATCCAGAGAACCTGAAGACTGCAAAAGACACTATGATGCCATACGGATGTTCCAGGAGACGCAAGAGCTACCCCTGGAAGTGTCTTCGAGTCGTCTTCGCAACGGCGATCACTTCGTCCCGTTCTGAGCTCGTGACTGTCCGGGACAGGCGATCTACTCCGACTGCGTAGAAGGCTCCTACCCAGCTTCCAGAGGTGTAGTGCAGCAGTTGCCACGTCGGCTCCTTTGAATATCTGGAGGTGGTGTTCAACTGAGACCTTCTTCTACGAGTTCCCCTCCTCCTCCAAGAAGCGGAGCTCCGTTCGGCCACCGGAGTTATTTCTTCTCCTTTTTCTCCCTAGAGTGCGCAGTTCTGTCCACCTTGGGACAGAACTAACACCCTATCGGTGTTCAGATTGCTGTGGACTTCTCCAACATCGTCTGGCACCCCTGTAAGTCTCGCATTGAAGGCATCTCGTAGACGGTTCCAACTCCACTGACCGTGTGCAATTCGGAGTTCGGGGCTATTCCTGGTGGTATCATCTTCCAGACACTGCAGTGCTAAGAAGGTCCAAGCCAGAGAGCAGAGTCTCTGATTCCAGCTTCACCGCGATCGACGATGACTACCCCGGCTCCTGCCAAAATTCTTGCATCCTCGTGGACCAATCCACGAAATTTTGGCTCTGGTCTTGCTGGCATCGGAGTTCAGGAGCATCCGGAAGAATTCCTGCATCGATAGTCTATACCCTATTCCAAAGGAGGGACAGATTCGACTCCGTCATTGCGTAAATCTCTTTTCTTCGTCTTTCCCCTCCCCGCTTGGCCGGCTGAAGGCCCCTCCCTGTGTGAAGGTAGGTTTGGATGTAATTCACTTAACCCCCACCCCAAGATCCCCTCTCCTATGTGAGGCGTAGTGTTGTAATTGCTTGAACAGGCCGAAGCGTCATCGCCGCGGCGTGGGTAAGCCCCACGCTTCCCCGCGCGCCCACGTCTCCGAGCGGGATCGATTTCTTCAAACTGGTCGAGTAAGTGCTCTTTCCCTTGATCTATTACAACACTTTTCTTCCAATATTAGCTCTTAGCTGCGCTGGCCGGTGAGAGAGAGTGCCCGATCTCGCAAGTCCCGGACTTCGAATCAACCCTAACCCTAGCCACCAGCCTCCCACGCCCCAGCCATCTCACCCTCTGCAACCAGGTCCGCCCTCCCCTGCTCCATGCATCCACGGCATTCCTAGAGTCGCCCGTTGCCGCTACGACCTCCCGTGGATTAGGAAGATCTCTCAGCTGCTCCCTGCAACCAGCCTGTAGCTGAGGTCACACTTACAAAGACTACCCCGGTGTCCACGGTGCAGACCAGTCGAAGCTTTCTTCTGTGGAGTCATACGTCATCGAGTCAGCTTCGTTCCAGAAGTGATCCAGCGGTGATCCGACCTCGGCACTGTTTGCGCCGCCCATTCTCGTGCAACTGCACCAAACTCGGGTCTAATCCTGAGTCCTGTTTGGTAGCTGCTCCACCGCCAGCCCCTATGCGATTCAGCCAGAGCTCTCTTCACGAGAGCACTGCTCCTCCGAGGCGTCGATGCACTAGAGGTGGTCCCGCCTGGTTTCGATATTGTATCCATCCAGGGCGGCCATTCTCCCTCAGTCGTGCCAGACCTGGAGGCCCCTATTCGCCCCGGATAGGATGCTGCCAAGTCAGCCCCGACACCCCCTCTTCCTCTCCATTTCAGGTCAGACGGTCTTCACCAAAGTTGTATCTTTCGACGATACGGAACTAACGCAAGTGGTCTTGTCCCGATCCGATGTCAACACTGGGAGTTCCACCACAGCTACCTATGACTAGTCCAACTGTGCACCCAGAAACCTGATGCCGGCCGTTCCTGTGACCACGTCCAGCGAGGTGATCAGACGGCCACCATCTTCTGAGGTTCGTAACCCTCCCTATCAGCAACGTCCACGACTTGGTCCCGTAGTGATTGGAGTTCCACAGCGCCCGTACCGACCAACGCACCGCAACTGCACCAATCTGGCCTGCGTGGTAAAACTACACAGGCCCACAGCCACGGCCGCCGTCTCCATCCAACGATAGCAGCTCAGTGTCAGACCTTCAGGCATCCTTCGGCGTCCCTCTATCATCATCTAGGAGCTAACTGCACCTTGATCGGATGACCGAGCTCAGCGTACGGTCATTAACTAGTTTCCCCTCCCCGCGATCCCCCCTCCAGCGCGAGGGTAGTGCGTGTAATTGATTGCCCCACCCCCGTGAACCCCCCTCCCTGCGTGGAGCATAGTACATGTATTAGCAGGGACTGTAAACCAGCAAGGGATGTGGCTCAGAGCTCACCTGATCGGTGTGAATACATCGATCCCAGTAGGAGATGAGGGCGAGCGAGGAAGCATGGCCTTGCCCACACGCCGCGCCGATGAAGCTTCAACCTGAAAATTCAAGTACATGCACCACGCCCCATGCAAGGGGGTTGAAATTGGGGTAGGAAAGTCAAAGTTACATTCAAACACTACCTCTCACAGGGAGGGGCGGTAAGCCGGCCAGGCGGGGGAGGGGAGAGGCGAACTAGGAGCTAAATGGACGACCGACGTCGGTTCTGTCCACTCTCTAGAACAGGAGACAGACGGGCGATGTTGTTGCTTCTGCGGTCATTCCCGAACTCCTTTTTTGACGAGACCAGTGGTAAATCTTCCCTAACTTACTCAGGAAGACGTCCAATTTTTGGCGGGAGCTCTGGTGGCCGGCGTGGGTTGGGGCGAGGCTGTGAACAGAGACTCTGTTTCCTGCTCCTGACTATCTCAGAACTGCTACAGTAGGAAGATGAAGCCGCCACGGGCGCTCCCGAAGTTAAAATTGAGCACGGTCAATGGTGTTGGAACCGTTGGCGTGTTGCCTTCGAAACGTGACCCACAGGGTTGCCAGACGATGTCAGAGTAGGTCGCAGCAGCCCAAACAGTGATAGGGTGTTAGTTCAGTTCTAGGAAAGATAGAACTACGCACCCTGGGGAGAAAATGGATAAGAATTCGTTCGGGTGGCCGAATGGAGTGCCGCTTCTTGAAGAAGGAATAAGACTCATTGTAGAAGGTCCCAGCCAAGCCACACCTTCAGATATTCTGGTGGCGGGATGTGGTACCCTCTACAAATCATCTCTGGCTGTCACTCAGGATGCAGCTGCGCAGTTGAGGGAGATTGCCTGCCCCAGACAGCCACGAACTCGGAATGAGACGAGATGACTGCCGATGTGAAGAAGACTCAGAGATACTTTTAACAGTACCACTTGGACCTCTTGAAATGTCAGGATGAAGCAACAGTCACGTCTGCAAGCTGCTGGTACTCTACTACCTCTGAACTGAGAACTATATATTTAAGATGATGGGGGGGGAATGGGGTTTATGGTAAAGAAAGTGGGGTGGATGGGTATGGGGGTGACCCCTAGCTGTGAGGGGGTCTGGGAGGGGGTGTTTCAAGATATGGGAGGGGAGCGATGTTGGGGAAACGTGTAAGGAATCGAAATTGCACAGCTATTGTCCAGAATTAGTCCAATTACACTGTCCATTGCTGGCTTAAGATGTTTTTCGTGTGATTAACAAATTTTTCTATCTATTATCTATTTGCTAGTCGTTTCAAGATGCCACCTCGACATCGGAGAGTCCCGGTCCCTCAGGAAGCGAGCAGTGTTCCCCAGGATATTCCTGCTCCAGCTCCCATCGTTCCAGCTCAAGAGGATGCACTTGGCAGTCGTGGACGCACATTAAAGGAATTTTTGTTATTTCATCTGTCGACCTTTGAAGGCCAGACCGATCCGAATGCCGCCAGAATATGGTTGGACGCCACCGAGCGCGTGTTTCGCTCCATGGAATGCGCGGAAGATGAAAAGGTGATGCTCAGTACTTTTCAGCTCCAGGGCGCGGTGTTGACGTGGTGGAATACAGAGTGGGAAATTTCTTTCCAATTTCGCCCGCTCCGGCAAATCTCGTGGGCTGAGTTCGTCGCCACCTTCGAACTCACCTTCAGCCCGGCTTATCTCCGAATGGATAAAATGCATCAGTTCTTATAGCTTGTACAGGGAGGAATGTCGGTGCTTGAATATCAGAACAGATTTATGGAATTGGGCCATTATGCGCCCCATGTGCTTGCAAATGAGGCATTGAAGACAGAGCAATTTTTGCGTGGCCTCCGTGCTGAGTTGAGGCAGTCGCTGATTATTGCCCATGTGACTAACATGAATGAAGTATATCAGGCTGCGGCAGCATTGGAATTGGATTTGGCGAGATCCCAGGTTCCTTCTCAAGCAGTGTCGGTTCAGCCGACAGTTCAACTTCCATCGGGTTATCTGCCTCCTGTTCCAGGTTTTCCTTCTACCACTCTAGCAGCAAGTGGTGTTGCTTCTTCTGGCAAGTCCCAGTTTAGAAGATTCAAGAATAAGAAGAGATTCAAGAAGTAATTTGACCAGTAGGTTTCGTCTGGTGCTACACAGCAGGCAGCTCCTTCTTTCCAGCAGCGTCAGAGTTCTGCAAAGAGCCAATGCAAGGGTTGTGCGCAGTGTGGTGGCAGCCACCCAGGCAAACCATGCTCGTTGTCGGTGGTGTGTTTTCGGTGTGACCAGCCAGGTCATGTGGTGAGAGACTGTCCGTTGCGAGCGATTCCAGTGCAGTTCTGCCTGCTATAGGGGGACCTGGACACCCAAATGTGTTCCTACCATGCAACTCTACCCAGACATTGGGTCGAGCCTTCCAAAGCATAGGTGCTGGCAAAGAGGGGGTTAGGTCAACCTTGGTGCAACGGAGTTGGCAAGGGGCAAGGCATAAGAGCCCTTTTAGAAAATGGAACAAGGATGGCTAGGTTGGGGGTTCCTAAGTAGAGGGATCAAAGGGGTCAAGCATGATTACGCATTTGGTGAAGGGGTTGTTTTCAATCCCGGGGATCAAGTAAGCCCATTCCATAGACTCTCCACTATAGGTTGGAACCTTAATAACGGGGAGGGTAAAAGGTATGTGTGGTCCATTGGCCTTGGTTGTGTTTAGGGGTGGGTGTGGCGTGCTCCAAGGGATCGGTTCGGGACCTACTAGACATGTGGTGGTGGTAAAACAATGGGTAAGGACTGGATTGGGCCACTTGGAATGGTCTTTAGGATAGGATGGGTAGTAGATAATGGTGAGGAAAGGATAATGGATATGTTTGCATTAGAGTTCCCAAAGGAATGGGTCAAAAGGATCAAGGATCCTTGGGACTGTGGGAATGTGCACCTCACCTAAACCCCTAAGTTGGGTTGGCCGAGTCATAAGATCCCCAATGTGTGTTGGGTCCTCCCTAAGTGTAATGGGTGGTGGGATATTGGCCTCAATGGGATGGGTCGACTTCCTACCCAAGACAACAAGTTCTAGCTTGTGGATAAGATCGGGTTCCTCTGGTGTAGGGAGAAGTAAAAGGAGGTCACTAGTGTAGCATCCCACAGTGTAGACTGAGGTGATGGACCCGACACATAGATGAATAAAGTCAAGCCACTTAGGTTGGTCAGTTCCTATAGCCAACATGCTAGTCAACTCCAATTGCCATGCTAAGCCTTTGAGAAGATCATCCAAAGTATCTACCTCATAGGAGGATTAGAATGTGGTGTGGAAGGAGTTAATGGGCACTATTTCGAAGTGGTGCTCCGGAAGAGAGCAAAGTGGGTTGGGGCTTCCTATGTTTAGACATTTCCTTAACCAATCAAGTAGGGACCCCTCTAGGATAACAACTTTTATGAAGGGGTGGGTAGGGATCCTAGTTTGATTATCTTGGCAAGCTTGAAGGAGGAGGCACCTAGATAGGTTCATAGGAGCTTCAATGGGGGGAGTAGGTAGAGGCTCCCCATAGTGCTACCACCCAAGCTCATCTGAGTAAGTCCACAGTACAAGTGAGCTAGCACTGCCCGAGAGAGGGAGCGCCCAGTCCTTAGGAGAGTAAGTGGTCCCACATACTCTCGCCTTAGCACATATCTTGACGTGGGGAAGAGCAACACCCCGCCTAAGCACAATGTCACACCACGCATCAGTCGATCCGCTTCTACTGCTTTGTCTTTCACATGGCTCAGGAGCCAACCGGCTAGGTAGTTGACTAAAATTTGTCATTGATCTGTCATCCATCGAACTTTGCATTTGTCTCTCACAATCTCAGCCAAAATTTCCTCCCAAGGAGGGAGATCGGTCATCTCGCCCACCTCCAAGTCACCCCACCGGAAGAGGAAGTCGATTTCTTCTACCAACACCGAGGCCTCGAACTCGGGAAAAATAAAGGTATGGGTGTCCGGATGCCACAGCTCAATCAAAGCTCTCAGGGATTCCCAATTCCACTTCATGCTCTTGAAATGCTTTGCCATGATGACTAGACGGATGAGACGCCACTGGTGCATGAACACTCTCATGTCTAGCGTGCTTGCCGCCAATAAATCATGATGCCAACCATAGCAGCGAGCATGCCTTGCCCTAGGAAAGACAGGAACAGGCTGCACCATGTATAAAAGAAGAAAAGAATCAACAAAAAATAATAGAAATAAACAAATCCTATCTTTCAAAACCTAATTAGAAATTTTGCACAAACCATACCTCGCCACGCTTTACAAGGCCACTTAGATGGCCGAGCACGTCAGAGAGAACGCCTAGCTCACGACTTCCCGATGGAGTGGAGGAGGAGGCCATGCTTGAATTCCCCTTTGAGGCCTTCTCCTCATCTTCAAAACCCTTGGTTTGACAGTGGAGAAGGGGCACCTCAGCTGTTGCTTTGAAGGCAAGAGTCCCATCTAGCTTGGACTCCCGCTTCATTTGGGATAAGAGCAGGTGGGCGGCCGAGTAGCTGGCCATCCATCACTCCCTGAGCGGCCATCACCATGGCCACCTAACCCTCAAGGGAGGCCACATATATGGCCGCCCAGCTCATGGAGAAGGCCATCGACATGGCCGCCCTCCTCTCTTACTTGGAAACACCGTGTCTTTGGTCATGTATGGTTCATGGTTCATTAAATGCATTGCTCATGCGTTATGCTTCGTGGGTTTTTGCTTTCAGTTCTTGTGGGCATAGCGGTCTCGCGATAGACTGCCATGACCCAACATGACGCCCCTGTACAGGCGCGTCATGCGTTGTGACCGTTGGATTCGACTATTACTTTGTGACCGTTGGGGCCCTGGTCGTATAACGGTCCTCAGGAGGACTGTTGTGTACACCATGGCACCCCAGGGGAGGCGCGTTATGCTTAATGCCCCCACCCACCGCTTAACGCACCTGAGAGGGTCCGTTAAGGGTCCATAACGCACCTTGAGGAGTGCATTATGGTCTGTTTCACTGCGAGACATAACGCACCAGGATTGGTCCGTTATGTGCATAATGACCCTCGAGGAGTGCGTTATGCTATTTTCTGTGATTTGGGGCATAACGCACCGCTGTCGGTCCATTATGCTCCATAACGCCCCTGGGCAGGCGCGTTATGGTCTGTGACCCGTCAGGGGTGGAGGACGGCCAAGTGGGACCGTCCCTTCTCCACCGCATGACTGTGAGTTAGCTGTGCACCCGTGAGTGGCCAATGATGGACCGTTCATCGTCTGAGGCGTGACCGGTGGTTTTTCATGTCGATGCGAGTCCCGAGTGAGTGGACCTCGATCCACGTGCTGACCCATGGTTCGACTGATGTTGGGCATCATGTGGGGACCAGGTGTGGGCACCGTGTGGGAGTCCCGAGACGTGATGTCTTCGGCTTACATCACCGTGAGTCGGTGTTAGTGCGAGGGGTGGTCCCCTGTACTCCGTCTGGTTCAGACGTTATTTTCCATGATTTGAGAGTCTACCTTCCAGTGACCCGACCACTAGTCATAGCTTCCTACGCACGTGGGTGCGGACCCACCTAGGAGTGGTGGAGAGCGTGACCTGAGTGAGATGATTTTTAGGCTGGTCACCGTAGGGCCCTTTGCCTTTGCCACCAGAGTCTGGTGGGGGTGGAAACCAGCTAGAGGACCCGACCTAGAATAGATGGTCTATGTGTGCATACGTAACTGGGGGCGAAGGACACGCGCTGACGAGCGTGACCCCAGTTAGTCCTTGTTGTGTGGTACTTGTGTGTGTCTGAGTCTCGCACTCGGAGAGTTGTAGCTAGACACTTGTGACGCGGTGTAAGACGTCAGGGGACGCATCCGGTCGTTCTTCTAGTGGGCGGTGCTCCCGTCGACGAGATACTAAGTAGGCAAAGACCTATAAAAAAAGGGGGTAAACGCCCTAGATAGGAAAGACAGATCCTAAAGCATACACGACTCGATTACCGTGCACGCCCTTCTAGACATGACCACACACACACGACTAGGACGTTGTGCACATGACACAACACTGACCTTGGGCAAAGCCGAGGGAAGGCTAACCCGGAAAGGTCACGACGTGCGAGAAATGCGAGAGTCACGTGTCATGTGACGGAAGTACCCCCTCACTAGAAGAATGGCCAGCTACGTCCACTGACGTCTTATGCTGCACCACAAGTACCTCTCTATGGACACCTGGGATGGCGGAGACCAAGGGACACGCTGAACCAGAACAGGAACTATAGTTGCGAGGGACTAGACAGGGTAAGGCCCATCAACGTCAATCCAAGCCCCTGACCACATGTGCACACACTGGCTCACTACTTAAGCCAGGCCTCTAGCTAGTATCCCCCCTCTGTAGGACACTACAGTTGAACTGGGGGCCCACAGAACTAGCCTAAAAATCGTACAATGGGAACTACCCCGCCATAAGGGCCAACACGCCATAACGTGTTGTAAGGCTACGACTAGTGGAGGCTCACTAGACACAGACACTTAAAATACGAGTGCTGGAGTACAGACAGGCAAGGAAGCACTGTCACGCATACTATGAAGCACCAATGGCAGCACAGGAAACTGCCGACAGACTCAAGACAAGGCAACTAGACCTGAAGCTATAACGATCCTTGAGTCTCACGACTCGGAGTCAAGATCGTCGTACAAAGCGGAACAAGCCGCCAATCGATCTAATCCTAAGCCAGATAAGCTGACTCACCGCAGGAAATGACTCACAGAGACCCGAGGGAACACTGAGGACCCTCAACACATCTGGATATGTAGAATGAGGTAAGACGACACCTCATGGCATCCAGAATCATGTCTCAAACTGGATAGAACTGTCGAGACATACAAGATCGCCTGCCAACCACTGGGTCACACCGAGTTGACCAGAACTAGACGATGACACCATACACAAGCAATCCTGGCCATCTCATGATGGTCCCAGCCCTCATAGGATGCCGACAGACATCCATAGTGACGGGCAGACCATAAGGTTAAGCCAAGATAAATGGAAATCAGAACATCGGGAAACGACACTCTGGGCGCGTCAAAGGCACTGACGACTAGACACGAGCTCCTTGAGGCCACTGTCGTCAGCTCCTTCTCAGCGCCAAGGCCGAACTCGCTAGTATGCTCGTACCACTGCACGCTCCTCCCCATGAGATCGACGATCGTTTTGATCCCGGCCAGCCTTGATGGCAAGTCCTCGGGGGGCAAGGATTGACCACGCTGGGGGGACCCCGGAGGAGGGAGGACGTCGGCGTCGTCAACAGCGGGAGCCTTGCCTTTGTCTCGCCCCCGTGTCGTGGAGGCTAGCATAGGGGGAGCGACCACTGACTCACCAGCCGACGGCGGTGGTGGAGCCCCAGAAGGAGGCAGCTCGAATAGCGGAAGAGGCAAAACACGATCCCGAGCAGGAGTGGAAGTTCTCCCTCTCTTCGTCGCCCGACGTTGATTGTCCAGTGCCGCCAGGTCGTCATCAGTCAGGGGGGCGCGGCTACCACCTGCCATTGCGGATTCTTCACCGGCTGCCCTAATGATTCCCTCAGGGGAGCCCCTCTGAGGACTAGGCCCTCCGCTCGCTACAGAAGCCACTGGCGAACGCGCCAGCAGGACACCGACAGGGACTGGGTACTGCAGCCTCCCCGGGGCAAACGTAATCTCGACCTGGGGGGCAACGATCGACACCTGGCTGGCCCCTGGAGCGACTTGGTCCACGGGGCGGGGAGGAAACCGCGGCAACCTGACGATCTCGTAGGTCCACGACGGAGCTTCAAGCGCCCCTGAAAGTGGAGCAAAGTTAACTAAGTACCACTCGCAACCGACGCGACTCGATGGGAGAATAAAATCAGTACCCTACGATAACGGAGGACTCAACCCTAGCTCCCAGAGCAGCACCAGAGTCAGAATGAAGTCCGCATCAATGAGAGGATACCGAAGAATGGCCTTCAACTTCTGACGATCCTCAGCCCTAATGGGGGGCTTCCTATCGCGCTAGGTGGGACGAGTGCCTCTACACATCCAATTAGCAGAGGCATCACGGTCCCTCGACTTGATAATATACACATACCGCTGTGACCAACCCTTGCGGTTAGCCGCAGTAGTGGAGACTTGGATGAAGTGCCGGTGGGAGCGAGCCTTGAAATAGGCATAATATGTATCGGCCGGACAACTCTAGAGAAGATAAAAGTGCCGGAACAGAAGGACGCTTGGCTCCACCGACAAATCCATCGCCATTGTAGTTTCAGGGGGTGAGTTAGCAACTTCATCCCCCTCTAATGGGTTTGCAGTCATAAGGGACTGGTGGTTGTTTATTGTTGAGCCGGAATGGCATTGCAACTTTACAGTAGAAGATGAGAAGATCTCACCCTCTTGGACGAGCATATCCTCGGTAGAGGTAGCCTTTTCTCTTTTAGCAGTATGCACCTCCTGATCAGTTTCGGTAGAAGCTTCCTTGATCGGTGTGAGAGACGCTGACATCATCATCGGAGGAGAGCTGCTGGAGGGAGATAGCCCAACTTCTTCAGTTTCTTCGGCCTTGCTGCTACTGGCCATGTCAAATCTGGCTTGAAGGGCCACTTCTTCAGGATAGACTTGCTCCCAGCATCGGCAAGGAGCCATGGCCTCTATTTTCAAGTCTCTTGATTGAGCTATTTCAACATGTTCAGCTTCTACTGGGTACTCATCGAAAGTTACCCTCGATGAGTTATCTTCAATTGGGTAGAAAGCGGAGATGGTGTCCACTTCATAGCTTCTGCTGTAATAGTATTCTTCAAGGGTGAAGCCTAACCCTGGATGCTGAGAGACACACCTCAGTTCTTTGTCCAGACTTGTGGGATACCACATCTTCTGGAATGCTTCCTTCTCTTTGTGCGGCTGGCCGGAAGGGATGTGCTACTTTTGGAACATCTTGGCCATCCGATTTGTTGTGAATGCTAGACCCCGAATGGGGACTGACGGGTTGTCTATATCTTCGAGCAACTGACAATCAATGTCTTCCCGTGTAGGGTGCTCCTCAGCTGTATAAAACAAGCTACTGGGGTCGTCTATCTGCATCACTTCCCAAGGTTTGAAAGGCTCAATAGTGACATTATCAAGGCTGAGAATTGGCTTGGTAAGGCCTTCTGGGATCCCGATGTGGTCGTGCTACTGATCGACCTTGGCTCATTAGCTTCGGGGTATATGGCGGGAGGTGCTGTCCTACCCACGTCTCCAGTGATGGTGATGTGAGAGACTGTCTTGGGTTTGATATACCCGCGCGGTGGCAGAGGGAACTAGTCATCGCCAGAGGTGCTTTTCAATGCCCCAGTAGGGGTCTTGGCTTCAGAGGTCTTTTGTGACAGTTCTACATATAGATGAGCATCTGCCAGGTGACACTCGAACACTTCAAATGGGTGGAGGTCAGTAAATATCCTCTCCTCCTTCCCTTCCAAACTGTACTTGATGCACTGGTGAAGTGTGGAGGGCACCACCATATTTTCATGTAGCCAAGGACAGCCAAGCAACGCTTTATATGAGGTGCGAGAGTCAATGACATGAAACTACACCCTCGTAGTAAAGTCCGCCAGGGTGAGTGTGAATTTCGCTTCTCCTAGTGATACTTCACACTTTTGGTTGAAGCCGGCAATATGCATATCTCTAACTTTTTTGAGGCACACATTGAAGTAGTGACTCTGATATATCCTATATGGCAAGATGTTGACAGCTGCACCGAGATCGACCAGGATTCTATTCAGCTCTCGTCCATTCATGTGTCCTTTCATATACAGCGACCTGTTGTGGCTGATAGTAGGGAGTAGCATGTCATCCTGAGTGGAGGTCATGCTGGCCTACGGCAATGCTTCAGCTAAGCATGTTTCATATTGAGCAGGCGTCTGCAAAGTAGTGATGATCGCCTGTCGGGTCTCTTCACTCAGAGAAAGGATCTCCCAGATTGTAAACCTTACCGGGAGCTTCTTAAGTAGCTTCACTATCCTGCTTCCAGCTCGGACATTAGACAGCTTCATTTTCTCTGCCCACTTGGGCTTGGAAAGGCCTTGAACTGCGGCCTCTGACGGGCTTGCTTCATCGGACTCTGACTCAGCATCTTTCTGCTTGGCGTCATCTTCTTGCTGTCCTTCATTGGCTGCTGTCGGGCAAGCTTCATTTTCATCCAGAACTCCGAAAGGTTGCTGGGGCTGCAGGTGGGTACCCCAGATTGCAGGGTCGGCATCCTGACACGGTTGCTTTCCTTTTGACATTTTCAGAAATTCCAGGAAGGAGGGGGTGGCAGTGTTTCCCCCACTCTGGCTGTAAAGGCCTGACGGAGCAGGGATTTGGGCTCCCTTGACCTCCGGGGGAAGTACCTTATAGGGCTGTTCACCCCTGAATATAATATTGTGGTTAGAGGGTGGCTGGCACCCCCATTTTCGGCCTGACCGGGTTGCCTGAGTAGCGGTTGCGACCTCAGCCAGGCTTCCCCCAATAGCAGGTGTGGAATATATCTCTTCGTCATCCTCTTCACCGGGTAAAGTGAAGAGAGCCGAGAGGGTGTTGCAGGAGAGGACCAGCTCTTTCTTGGCTTTGCTAGTCTTTCTTTTCTTATTTTATTTTTTCTTCTTTCCTTCGGCTAGCGCTTGCCCCCAGAACAGGCTGCCATCCTTGTCAGATGCTTTGTCAGCTTCTTCCTCTTGCTTGAGTGAAAGTTGTTCTAGTTCTTGCCACGGGACGTGGTCCCGCATTAGCAGAGGCTTCAGTTCGGGCAGTACATATTCATCTAGCCCATCTATATAGTTTTGTAGTCTCCGAGCTTCAAGCCTAACTTCCTTGGTCACTGGCAGCGGAGTTTGACTCCTCCGGTTATGTGTAGGTATTTTGATGACTGTAGGTGGGTTGATCCACACAGGTTCTGCCACCGGCAGAGTAGGTCGCAGTGTGACGCCACGAACACGTGCCCCCACTCTGGGGTGATGTGCATTGTTCTTCTTTCTCTTTGTAGGGACTTGCTGCCATCCCTGTTGTTCTTTCATTGGTGCTAAGAAGCAGGCTTCATAAGTGTGTTGGATACTGGCTTCCGCAATCTCTTCAGGCAACGCCTGATAAAGAGAGACCATGTTAACTGTGGCTCTTCTCAGAGGAGCTTCATGCGGTTGTGGAGGGTCCACCTTGTACTCCCCCAGATCTATCTCTTCTTTCTTCACCATGCCTTCAATGATATCCTTGAAGACATAGCAGTCTTCGATGGGATGCCCCAGCATCTGGTGATAGGGGCAAAATCTTGGACTGTCTCTTCTTTTCAAGTCCTTCGGCCTCTTCGATTAAGGCAAGGTGACCTTGTCGTGTTGGGTTACCCAATCAAACAAAATCTTTGTCTTCTCCTTTGGGAAGGAGTAGGCCTTCTTCATTTTGTCTCGGAGTGAGGGACCCTCTTTATTATCTCCAGTTTTAGCAGGCTGAGGGGCAACCGCCTTCTTGCCATTATCCTTTTGTTGTTCAAATGCCTTGATATCAAGGGCGTTAGCTTCTTTAGGCGCTTGACGTCATTCTACTGCTTTGCCTTTTTGTGTTGCGGTAGTAGTTGATGTAGGGGCAGGCCTGGCCAAGAAGGCTTCTACCTCAGCTATAATGTTGTTTAATCGGTCAAACGATCGGATAATTTATTTCTATTATCAAATAGAATAGAAAGAATAAGACCTTGATATTCAGGTTATCAAATATTATTCTGTCAATCAAAAAGACCTAAATAAATAAAGATTTAAATTAAGAAATAAAACCACGTGATTCTTTTGGTCACGTGGCTCAGTGGGGAGGGGACTACGAGCGGTGACTGATGGGTAGTGGGGTCAAACCTCCGTTTTCACACAAACGGTGGTGGCCCTTACGAATTGAGCGCCCTAGAATTAGTTCACCGTACTCCTCTATCGGATGTCACTAGTTTTGAACTCAGTCGGAGAGACGGTGAGACCACCACGTTAAACATGTGGGCTACAATGGATGTGACATTTAATGCACACAAATGACGCTAAGGATGCATTTGGTACATTACATGTGTCGTGATATTGAAAATTTTTTAGAATAAAAATTTCACGTCTCTCCCTCCCTCTCTCTCTTTCACTTTGGGCACAGTGAAAATAATGAATACTTGTGTCATTAATAAAAATGTTAATAGAGTTAAAGTGTTGGTGATATTTTATACGATGTTTAAATGGTAAGTTTGAGATTTAAACGAGATTGTTAAATGGTGATAGGTTTAAAATGATTATTTGATAGTTAAATGGCCTCGCAATATACTCGCACGCTCCTCTTCGTAGAATTCTTAAGATCTTAAGATGTTCTCCTTGACGTGTCTCTCTCTCTCTCCTAATAAAAAAATTTATGAAACACGAAAGTTGATTCACTTATGTAATATTTGGTTGGAATTGAGATTTTACCGGAGATTTCAATTATTGAAATCCTATGTTCATCCCAATCAAACAACCCTAAAAATATTTAATGCAACAGGTTTTGGCTCGGTTCATCATCCGGATCTAGTCTGGCCTTTCTTCTGCATTCGGCTTGGTTTTTTTATAGTTTTAGTCGTGGAGGTTTCTTGTCTCCTTTTGTTTGTTAGAAAAAATAATTAAAGGTTAGCCACAGTTAAATATGATATTTTAATAGCACCCCAACACTTGGCGTGCAGGGGTATGTTTGCGAGTATCATGATGTGGGGAGATTTTTCAAACTAATGTTAAAATAAGAAGGGTAGTTCTGTAGACAAATATGTAATAAGAGCAGGGTTTGTCGACCCAATGTGGGTCATCTCGACCCGCATGACCCGATTCAAGCGATGAATTACTTTTATACTTTAACTAATTCGTTTAAATGCCCAAAAATATCCCAAAAAGTTGTAAAAATCACCTAAAATCACCGGAATAAATTCTAGACTCGACCCGCTAAGGATCCACTAAATCACGGGTGCTACAGTCCCCCCCTCCTTAAAGGAATTTCATCCTCGAAATTACAAGGAAGAACAAGGAGGAAACTAAAAATGAACTACACCCAACTACAGAAAGCAAGAAAAATAGAATCTGGTACCTTGAAATAGAAAGCTGATTTCCCGCGTGGCTGAAAGTGGACTTTCTTGGATCTGTAGTCAACCACGGCCCGATATTGCTCTAACCAGTCCATGCCTAGAATCGCATCGTACTCGGCCAACTGCAGCGCAAACAACTTCGCTGGCAACTGTCGGTCACTGACGACAACAGGACACTCTTCCAGGCAAAATGGAGTGGACATGAAATCTCTAGATGGTAACTCAACGAGCAGTTCACAGGGCGACTCAGTTACTAGCTCCTCGAGACGAGCAAGGAAATCCTCAGAAACAAATGAATGAGTGGCACCTGAATCGAATAGGACACGAGCTGAATGACCAAAAATCAAAATAGTACCTTCCACGAGGTTGGACGCAATGGCTTCTGCACGAGTGATGTGAGTGATCCGGCTCCTCGGCTTTCGGCTAGAGTCCGCAGAAGATTGTTGGGAAGAAGCAGGAACTTGCAAGAACAATGGCTGAGGCAGAGGTGGTGCAGGAAGATGAAATGGAGACTGCTGCGGCTAGGTAACCTGTGAGAACTGCGCCGGCACGGACTTCATCGAGAAATCTCGAACAACGTGACCCGACTGATCACAGCGATAGCAAACCACCGGTAAGGAGCAGGGTACACAGGGATGACTGCCACCACACCTCGGACATGGTCTCAGCTGACTCACAGGAAACTCACGGCGCTACTGAAACGAAGGAACAGATTGCTGCACAGAATCAGAAGATGCCGATTGCTGCGGCACAAAACCCGAAGATACTTGACGGTTGAAACACTTCTTGGATTTTCTAAACATCTGCCTCGAAGGACCACTGGAAGCAGGCACAACGGACGGAATGTCATGTTGACGCGGGATGAGCCCGGTCGAGACGCGGGACCCTAAGCCAGCAATCAACAAGCACTAAGTCATCCAACGATGAAGCTAACAAATAAAAAAAATTTAAAATTTAAAAATGTAGCAATTGAGATGACTCGGGTGGCGCCAAAATGGCCGCCCAATACTTTTCATTTTTTACATTTTAACACCTGATTTCCCTCTCCCTCGAATCAAGCCCATCCCTTGCCTACTTCTCTTCCTCCTCTATCCCTTCCGCTCTCATCTGCCTAGATCTTCGCTGGCTGCATCAGGTTCTGCTTGGCCTCAGAATTGAGCGACAAGCTGATGAGGATGGCAATGGCTTCGGATCCGACGGCGTGGGAGGTGAAAGGGCCAAGGAGGGAGGAGATCAGGCCGACCCTGGCGGAGTCGACCACCGTCTTCTTGGCAGAGGCGTGGGCAGAGACCATGCGTAGGAGCTCCTTGAGGGTCTGCACTCGGGCCTGCCCCTTGACCCTGCCGAGGGTGTCGAGCAGCTCCGCCGCTGCCTCACCGCTAGCTGGGTTCGTGCCCTCGCCACCGAGAGCCCCCCTGGCTCTATCCCCAGCTGCTCCTTCTTCGAGTCTTATGACCGCGCCACTGCAGGGGCCCCCAAGGCTATCCCCCCCCGGGGCATATACACCCTCCAGGACCTCCGAGCCTTCCGGAGGGAGAGGGGGTGGTTCCCCTATTTCCTGGCTAGGCACATGGTGAACTACGCTAACATCGTCGTCTACAGCAGCCAGTACCTGCTGGACCCCTAGGTTGCAGGGATCATCTCCCGGGAGATGCAGCGCGAGTGCGTCGTCGTCTTCGACAAGGCTCACAACATCGGCAATGTCTGCATCGAGGCCCTCAGCATAAGCATCTGCTGCCAAACACTGGACGGTGCCACCCACAACCTCACCCGGATGTCCCAAGAGATCGACAGGTATAGCCTGATTTGACAAGAGGAAGACGGGAAAGAGAGAAAGGAACTCCCTTTCTTCTTCTTGTCAAACACCCACCCCCAACTTTTCTTCCTTTGTTCTATTTGTTGAATTGGGTTTCCTATTATTAAGTAATTTTACAAACTCAAGTGAATGGAGAGTGCCAATCGTTGCTAGGGAAGGCTCAAGGCCACAGACGTAGGCAGGTTGTGCGCGGAATACAACCAACTGGTCGCGGGTCTGGCGCAGAGGGGAAACCTGCCTAGTATGTACAAATGCACCAAAGTTTTCAACCATTTTTGTACCTTTTTTGATCTCCCCTCTGACAGTTGTGACCCTGTGCATGCCAGGACCAGTGGGTTTTTTTGATCAATCCATTCAGTTTCTGACGTTGGTGCAGAAAGACTTGCTGGTTGCCCTGTATTGGGCAAAGTTCATGGAGTTGAGCCAATATGTGTCACCCGCTATGGCAGATCAAAGATTCCTAGCCCAGTAGTTTATCGTCGGCTTGAGGCTAGAGATTCATCGGACACTCATGGTATCCAGGGTGGCCGACGTGGAGGTGGCCTTCCGTACGGCAACAATTTTGGAGGTGGACCTTTCGTGTACTCGAGTGCAGGCTAGGGCGACACAACTTTAGTTGGGTCTTCCCCAGCAGTTTCAGGAGCAGCCAGTCGTGTCTTCTTCTCTTGTTCATGGACGTCATCAATGGGCTGAGCGGAGGCATAGGCAGGCGGCTAGGAGAGGTTTCAGGCGACGCTAGGAGCTGAGGCGTCAAAGGCAGGAGCATGCGCAGGCCTCGGAGGAGACTATGCAGTAGCCTGCTACTAGGCGACAGTGACATGGAATGTCAGAGCAACCAAAGCAGTGTCCGAGGTGCGGCGATTTTCATGTTGGGCATCCTTGCCAAGTGGACATAGCAGAGTTAAGGTGTTTCAGGTGCGACCGACCAGGGCACCTGATTTGTGATTGCCTAGAGAGGAGGAGTTATTATAGGTGTGGCCGGACTGGGCACGTATTCCGCGAGTGCCCCTAGCTGCCACCTCAACCATGATTGTTCCTTGGTGGCCACAGTGAGGCATGGGAGGTAGGTGACCACATTTTGACCGAGCTGAGGCATTTGTGTATAGAAGGTATGATTATGATTTTTGTTTGGCTCTTTGCCTGCTTTCGATGTTCTTGTGATTTCCTTATGGGTTACGTGTATTGGGGCATGTGTCGGGGGCTCGCCTCAGACTCTATAGACTATTTCTAATGCTGGGAGGTGCCGCAGGTATAGTCAGGCGGGATTTTTTAGCACGTGTTTGCCCTGAGGGCCTGTCCCAGTAGTCGCAATGACCTTTTGATGTGGCAAAGTTGGATTCTCAGGGTTGTGAGATGTGCAGCCAGGCTAGCGAGGAGGTGCCTCACCTCGTGGCAAGTAAGGCTGTCAATGGGCCAGGCCCGGGTTGGGCCTAGGTCGGCTTGGCTTGGGCCCGACTTATCAATATTAAAGCTCAACTGACCAGTCAACAATCAAATAACGGACCTGGAGGAGTCTGCCACAGGGTAATTAATGCACCTATAGAGGCGCGCCAAATGACTATAATGCACCGGGGCAGGCGTGTTATATCGACTGGGTTTCAAGGTTCTGGAGTTCAGAACCGAACCCCCTCACGATCGACCGAAATCGACGGGAGACGCGGGGAAACACGTTTCTAAACTACCCTACCATGCCATAACAACATTTTATACCTACGCATGCCATCAAAATTGAAAGACGATGTCTATGGAGACGATTTCATAAAATTAAAGCTAAATACTACAAACATGGAATTATACACGAAAAATGAGGAAAAGGGCATCGGACCACGGCCCATGTGATACCGGCGGTGTCCTAGCGAGGCAAGGAGTCCATACCCCTACCTGGATTACGACGAAACCGACGACTCGATGCCGATTCGGTGAGAGGGCGATGCGGCGCCTCCCGGCCTGACTCGGCTCCACGCTCCGCAGATCGAGAGAAGATGGGCGTCAACGCGATCCTCGCGACGCGATCAATCTAATGGTACCTCCCTCGCTTCGATCAGCGGCCGTTTGGACCAGAAATCGAGAGAGGAATGAATTTCGAGAAATTAGTCTAAAATCACCTAAAACGAGATTTACACGAAAAATGATGAAAATGGCGACGGATGGCAACGCATGTGGCGTCAACGGGTTCCTGGCGAGATGAGGAATCTGTTCCCCTACCTCTTGCGCGGCGAAGATCACAAATCGGTGCAGATCGGGCGACGGGGGACACGCCGTCCTTCCTCTCACACGCGTCTCCACGCTCCACGATCCGAGGGATGAAGGGTACCGACACGATCCTTGCGTCGAGCCCATCCCGTCGGTACCTCTCACTCGTCGACCCGAGGCCGAATGGGCTACGAACCAAGTGAAAGGGGGAGAGAGGAGAGAGAACGTGTGAGGGAGAGAGAGAATCGAGAGGAGGAGAGAGAGAGATGAGAGAAATGGGAGGAGAGAGAGGGGTGCGTGGGTTTTTAAAAAAAATGTGATTTTTCTTTTTTTGAAAAATTTTCTCAAATTACAATTTAATCCCTAAAAGAACTAAAATTGTAAAAATATCTATTTTATTTTAATAAATCTTTAATTAATTTATTTAAATACCTAATCACCGGTTAAAAATCCATAGCTTGGCGACGTCCCTGCTACTCCCTGCCCTCCACTCCCCGCAGGGAGGAGGGTTCCCGGGGGTGGGGGGGAATCAATTACACGCACTACCCTGGCGTAGGAGGGGGGATTACAGGGAGGGGAATCAAACTATCGAACGTGCGCCGAACTGGGGCATCCAATCGAGGTGCAGCTAGCTCCTGGACGATGATCGAGGGACGCTGAAGGATGTCTGAAGGTCTGGCGCCGAGCTCCTGTCATTGGATGGAGACAGCGGCCGCGGTTGTGGGCCTGTGCAGTTCTATCGTGCAGGACAGATTGGCGCAGTCGTGGTGCGTTGGCCGGTATGGGCGCTGTCGAACTCCAATCATGACGGGACCAAGTTGTGGACGTTGCTGACAAGGAGATCTACGAACCCTCAGAAGATGGTGGCTGTCTGATCACCTCGCTGGACATGGTCGCAGGAACGGCCGGCGTCAGGTTTCTGGGTGAACAGTCAGACCAGTCACAGGTAGCTGTGGGGGAACTTCCAGTGACGATGTCGGATCAGGACGAGACAACTTGCGTTAGTTCTGTATCGTCGAAGGCTGCAACTTTTCAGAAGACTGTCTGACCTGAGATAGAGAGGAAGAGGGGGTATCGGGGCCAATTTTATAGCAGCCTGTCCTGGGTGAACAGGGGATTCTGGGTCTAGCATGACTGAGGGAGAATGGCCGCCTTGGATGGAGTCAACGTCGAAACCAGGTGGGACCACCTCTGGTGCGTCGGCTCTTCGGAGGAGCAGAACTCTCGTGATGAGAGCTCCGGCTGAATCACATAGGGACGGGCGGTGGAGCTACTACCAGTTGGTGCTCAGGTTCAGACCCGAGTTTGGTGCAGTTACACGAGAACGGGCAGTACGAATGTTGCCGAGGTCGGATCACCACGGGATCACTTCTGGGACGAAGTTGACTTGACAATGTACAACTCCACAGAAGAGAGCTTTGGCTGGTTTCCACCGTGGATGCCGGGGTAGTCTCTGCAAGCTCGACCTCTGCTGCAGGATGGTTGCAGAGAGTAGCAGGGTGGTCTTCTCGATCCACGGGAGAGCGTAGCGATGATGGGGTGACTCCGGGATGCCATGGACGCACGGAGCAGGGGAGGGCGGACCTGGGTTGCTGAGGGAGAGGGGGCTGGGGCGTGGGATGAAGGTGGCTAGAAAGGAAGGGAGGTTGGTCCTCCAGTTGGTACTTCTGGTTGTCAGAAGTTCGAGGAAGGTGTTCCTCGGGGCAAGCTGTTCGGCAGCAGTTGTTGGTAGACTGAGTCTGTGATTTTTCTCATTGCTTAGTGCAAGGAAGTCTTACTCCGCGGAGTAAGGGGTGGACGTAGATTGCGGGTTGTAATCGAACCACCTTAAAAATCCTCTGTCTCTTTTTGGTGGTTTGCTTATTCCGTTTATCTATTGCAATCTGTGCACATCTATTGCTCAATCTTTTACCGCTTAGCTCAGCTTCCGTTCTTTCTCTGCTGGCTCAGTTATTCTGAAATAGGAGTAAGGGGTTTTATCTGCTGCCTCAGTGCTTTCGGTGGTTATTTTTGTTAAGAATTTTTAATTGGGGTGATCTATTCAACCCCTCCCCTTCTAGCTCTCCCTCTGCACGGTTTATCACCCCCCCTTCGGCATCGCGACCACGGCCCACGCCACGGGAGGAGCCCTCTATAAAACACACCTGTGTTCATCTATCACGCATTGACTCGGGGACCGATCATCACATCAAAATTATCCCGTGGCATGCACCAGTTGTACCTTGGCCACTATGGCCTACCTGTAAAGACGTGTATCTCTCAGAAATTAAACTACCAATTGGACGAATGCTCTTGCATCCACGTTCGGGCCCTCAGTCCTCCCTCTGTGTCACTTAGTGTGAACCTTCAGCACCCCCTGACCTCAGCCAACACCACCCAGTATGAGGCGAACCTATAGCTACAAAGTGCTCCCGGCTCTCCACCTAGGACTTTAGGAATATATAGACTCCTCTTCAGCATGGAACGAAGGTCTTTGGATTCAATCCGATGTAAATAAACACCCACTGCTTGTGATCGATGGAGAAAGACGTCCTATACATGACTCCCCACAGTCGCCTGTGCACTCGCACCCACAGAACTGTCCTTCCCTCAACCTGTCTCTCACCCCTTGAGTCCACGTGCCACGCCTTGGTGGCGCATCCCCAGTAAAACATTCGATTCCATGGGTGATTGTCGAGAAATCGACTGGCACACCCGCATCCCAGCCATGTTCCCCCCCAAACCCGGAAACCTCCCATGTTACTCGGTCTCTCCTCGACTCTCCGTAAAAGATGAGTGCACGGTGCCGCTCTGAGAATGATACGGTCATGCCTCATAGGATGTCAACAGACACCCACGGGTCATGGGCAAACCATGAGATCAAGCCAAGACAAGTAGAAACCGGAGCAATGGACAACGACTACACTCTGGGCAGAGTGAACTATCACTCAACCGCTAGGTGAACCCGACAGTCAAGGAAAGCCGCTGCAAGACCAGAGACAAAGACACTGGCAGGTCTAGATCAAGTCGTTAGGGAACTGTCACAGTATAGTGGAAGACCACACCCATTCACCTGAACCGACTGATCCAGAAACCACCGACACACAGACACCACCCTAAAGAACAAACCTAAGACAGACAAACACAGAGAACAGGACAACGGCCATGACGGCCAACAACAAGACTGTAACGCACCACTATAGGCGCGCTACCTGCTCTGACGGACCAGGGTAGGGGCGTCAGGGCAACCAAGCCTACAACTACAACTCGAACAATGTAACGCACCAACTAAGGCCCGTTACACCACCTGACACGCAAGGACAAGGGCGTCAGGGCCAACGGGCCTAAAAGCCTAACACAAACCATGTAATGCACCAGGCTAGGGGCGTTACACGACTTGACGCACAAGGGGAGGTCTGTCATGGCTAACCGACTGACTCGGTCTTCGAGGCAGACACAGTCGTCGAGGGACTAACAGCCACAGCCCTCGGAAACCATAGCATGTAATGCACCACCATAGGCACGTCACAGCCATGTGACGGTCCTATGCTGGTCCGTCACACCCAGAATGTAACGCACCACCATAGGCGCGTGATGGCCATGTGACGGTCCTATGCTGGTCCGTCACACCCACCCAGCCTCGAAGAATGTGAAATGACCAACGGACGTAACAGTCTATCGCGGGACCATTACAAGTGTGACGGTCACTGGAATGGCCGTTACACAAATCCGGCGAGCAAAATAGGGGAACGGCTGAATCAGCCCGTTCCACGCCCCATTCACGTCGAAGCACAGGGGAAACAATGCCACGCGATGAAAAATAACCCCTGGAGGCTAAAAACTCCACATGCATGCATCTGATTGCAAGAAACGAGCGATTCTGACGAATTGACCCAAAATGAGTCACCAAGGTTCTCGGACTCCTATCAGCCCCAACTGACAACCGATCGACACGAAACTTACGGGAATGGGATCCTGACATCCCAGCGGTCATTTTGACACTAATTTTGTACTACACAACAGTCCTTTTATCCCTTTAGGAGCTTTACCACTCTTGGGAGGTCTCGCGGGTTCCAAGTGGTATCTGGTGTATTCGATAGTCCTATTGGGTATATCTGGTATCCAGGATCCGGGCCGTCGCACTCTTGACTACCTTACATCATGGTTTTAGCCCTCACAGGATATCGGGAGACATCCACGGGACAACAGGCAAATCACAAGGTCAAGCCAAGATGAACGGAAACCAAGACGCTGGGAAACGGCATTCCACATAATGGTGGTCCAAGACTGAGTCGTTAGAAAAACTGCGACAATCCGAGAGCAGACCACACTTTGTCAACCTTCAACTGACCAATCCAGTGCACCACCGACACACAGACACCTCCCTAGGACACAAACCTAAGACAGACCGACACACAGAACAGGCCGTCATGGCCAACCGACAACACACAGGGATGAGTGGTTCTAGGAGGACCGCACAAGGGCATGAGCGATCTGGGACAACCCGCTCAAGTGATAGATAAAGGGGGATGGGCAGTTAACGGCAGGACCGCCCAAGGGGATGAGCGGTCGAGGTCTGGCTGCTCAAGCCCACCGACCTAGAAGAGTTCCTGGTCCAAATGATTTTGACCAAACCGCTGAACTAAATCGACATACTACAATGTCAGTCAAAATAGTCTGAACTAGACCGCCTAACACGACCGACACGCAACTGTTGACCAAAGGTCAACTGGGATAAGAGGTCAAGACATGGCTGCACATCCCAACAGAAGGATAGGCAGCTGAAAACTAGCCGCCCAAGAGGGGATAGGCGGACCTCACTTGGCTGCCCATACCATGAGCGATCTAACGATAGGCCACTCAACCTCAAAACCAGACAAGGATAAATGGTCCGAGGCTGTCCGCTCATGTAGATGAATGGCACCTGGTTCCACCGCTCAACCATTACGACGAGCAAACCATGGGGTTGGCCCAATCTTGGCCTTCCCATGCCTTGTTCATGCCGAAACGAAGGAGATACAGCCATGGACACACATACAATCGCATGGACTCCAACCGGAGTCAAAACGGCTGCCAAACGGCGAGAAACAGGCGATTCTAGCGAAATCACCCAAAAGGGACAACTGGACTTCCCAGGCTCCCCACGGTCAAACGGGACCACCAATCGACTTGAAACTGGTATCAATGCAATGCTGACGTTCCCAGGAGTCCATTGACTCCAGCTGATCTAGAAACTGTCACCATTTTTTGACGAAGCCTACGAAACCCACCAAACCCCAACGAGCTCGATCTCCCTCGTTCGAGCACCAAACGACGTGCAGGGATAGGAAAAACGTAGAGGACGAGTGAGTAATCCATCTCCCTACCTCCACCGAAGAAACCGTGCGCCGAAGCGACTAAACCACGTCAAAAATCGCTAGGAACACGAATGACGCCTTCTCAGAATCCAACGAGGGATCGCACCACGCCAGGCTCAAATCGACGCTCCATCCCGCGAACCGATCTCCCCAACGCGTCCCCACCTCAGCCAGCTCGACAATGGTGCGCACCCCACCCCGAACGGACCAGAGACGAGAGAGAACAGAGAGAGAGAAAGGGAAGTGAGAAATGAGGGAGGAGAGAGGGTGTGAGTGGTTTAGATAGAAGGAAAATTGGGAATTTTCCTAATTTCTGATATTTGCACTGAAAATACACTAATTTAGAAAAATAGGGAAAATAGTCGAAATGTTCCTCGCGAAGAGTACATCGTAGCTGTCACGTCCACGAGTCGATGAACTGAGAAATAAACTCACCGCAGGGTTCCGTAAGTAGTACGAGAGAAAAACCCACACGGATCGTAAAACTCAACTCAAGACCTACAAAAGTGATCCGAAACTCTCCAACAAGGATCCGAAATACCTAATAAAGATCCAAGAAGACCCATTAAGGATCCAAGGTATTACATCCTCCACTCCTTTAAGAAATTTCATCCTCAAAATTTAAGGACTAGCAAAGGAGAAGCATAGAAGAACAATCCAACAACACCACCACGAATCACAAGAAACACTGCTCAGAGGAACATAGTCAGACCATAATCACAAGCACACGCTCAAGACCGAGAACGACACAAGTGAACACAAGTCCAACACCTCCGAACAAGGCAACATCACTTACGTCTCGCAAGGAAAGAGACGCGACACATGCCACGACAACAGATCTTGAAGGAACAAGACGCAAGCATCAGCTTAAACAACGAGACAGAATCCTCATAGCTGACAGCTCGACAACATTATCGGCTCCAGTGCTAAAGGCGACAGAAACACTTGGCACATAGGACGCCAACGACAATAGCACCAGACAACAAACATAATCAAGTCAATCCTCACTCAGATATTACATCCGATCGAGTCGCAAGCTAACTCTACCAGAAGAGAAGAGTATGGCAAAGCTAACCGATAAGATCACGGTCCACATAGTGCCAAGACAGACATGCAAAATCATAGAGAAATAGCACTAAAACAACAACAATGGCAGCACCTGTAGGATCCCAGCTCCGTACAAAATACAGAATCACGGAACACAACTGTAAGCTGGGTCACATCAAGACACAATAATAGCTGAACACACGACTACAGGGGACGAGTCATGTATCAAGCAGCTCACCAAGAAAAGACCCGCGATAATGAGAAAATGACAATCTCGGGGAAACGCATCTCAAGGACCATGATAATGCCTCGAGGACACAGCACCCAAGAAAGAAATGTAGAGCAAAAGGTACTCAATCAGCAGGAATGTCGACAGATTCCCCAATACTCACAAATGCCAATGCCAACACCAGAAGGACTCCAGCAACAGTACGGCAACAGACGACATCAAGGGCACGGGAAGCCAAGATGAAGTCACATCGAGGAAGATAATTCTCTCGACTGGCCAGAATCTTACGACAACGATCCTCGGCCCGTGGGTAATCAGCACACACGCTTCCGCTGCGCACTCATACAATGAACATAGGCATCAAAAATATCTCGGTATTCACATCTCAGTACACATTCGACACTATCGCAATTCATAAAAATCACAAATAGCACGCCATGAGCACTGATCCAGCGAACAACCGATCACAAGAAGCCAAAGTGTAAAGAAAGAGAGCACCAGCATCAGTACAAAGCACAAGGAGAAATGCCAATCTCAGTTTACCTTCACGTCCTGAAATAATAAATGAGCTTTCACAACACGTCGGCCGCTGGGCACGGCATGACAAACATGGTACACAATGGCTCTTAACACCATAACGGAGTCTCAAGCCAAGCAACCGTAAGACAAGGAGAAGGTCAGGCTCAGAATAAATGCTATCCACATTTAAGCAGACACAGGACAAAGGCATCACTAAGACAGTAATTCCAAGGCTTACCTCGAAAAGACTCCACCAAACGGGAGTGCATAGGGTGACCCGAAGGTGACTCTAATACAAGCGCGCCCATGGACTAGACTCGTAGAGACAAGTCTAAAACTTGCTCTAATATCATTTGATGTGACACCACTAGGGAGAAGGACAGCACCTAGACAAGGGTCCTCGGACCTATCCCGCAAACACGATCAACCAGAAAAGTGAGGTCCTCAAAATTGGACGAACCACCATTGCTCACACACGAACCCCGGGTGACTCGGTGATGCTGAGTGGAGGTGGTGGATCAAGTCCCTTGCTGGTAGAGTGCCAGTAGGGCTAGGGTGTCCCTCCCAAGGGTACGGAGCCCACAGTTCGAGGGCTGGTCGGGTGCCAATTGGGGCACTAGGTCCCTCTCTCTCACAACCCACGGTGACCGCTCAGTAGTGGAATACTCCAGGGTCGGGCGCTCTCTTTCTCATTCAACGGAGCAAACCATCGGATATTATATGAACATGTACTAGTGAAAGAGCGAGGTGTAGAGCTTACCCGGTTGTCTTGAAGAAACCAACTGCGTTCGGAGACGAGGGCGAGTAGGGAAGTGTGGGTTCCCCGCACACTGTGCCGATGTCGCTTCCCCTGTTTAATAGTACATGCACTACCCCTCTCGCAGGAGGGTTGGACAAGGGGTGGGGAATGTGGATTATAATAAAAACTACCTCCACACATGGAGGGGTGCTAAGCCGACCGGGCGGGGTGGGGGAGAAGACTACTAGGGTACCGAAAAGGCCACTCAGACGGTTCAGCCTGCTTCTGGAACTATCAGACCGATAGTCACTATTGATGCCGCCACGGACTGTAACAGACTTGGAAGACGCCGAAACTAGTGCCAATCCTTTGCTGGCTGGTCCAGGAAGGCTCCTGAATTTTCGTGGGATCGTCCAGTGTCGTCACTATTCGTGGCTGGCTCTGGAACTGGGTTGCTCTACTTGGACTAGGACTGCTCTCAGGTCGCAGCAGCAGGTAGACGACGCCGTCACGAACACTCCCGTAGTCGAAATGGTGCGGGACCAAAATAGACGCTTCCATGAATGAGTCCTCTTTGATCTCCAATTAGGAAGGCCACCAGGGGAGGTCAGAGGAGGAAGGTATAGGATGAAGAGTGGAGGGGTGTCTGGGCTATTTCTGAGTGGACTGACCTGCGCACCTGGGGAAGAAAATTTGGAACAATCTAATGGCCCAATTGACATATGACTTATGTAAATGACTCTTAACCTAGGTACTTGACTCAAATGAAAGGAAAATATAATGACATGACTTAAATAAAAATTACATAGGACTTAAAAATAAATAACTAGACCATGCTGGATGCACCCGCGGCGAGGAGTCGGGCCCTGAGTGCGGGATCCAGTGGTGATGACCCCATCATACTCTCGGGGAGCAGAGAACTCGACTCTGTCGAGTAAGAGTCCTTCCTGCTGTGGTACTACTCGAGAATGTTAAGGTCTAGCTGTTGGAGATCCTCCCTACTCACCCATGAATCATCCGAAGTAGGTTGGCTTTTCTTTTTATTCTTCTTCACCCTCTCTCCTCCCTCATTTCTCACGTTTCACACTCTCTCTCTGTTCTCTCTCCTCTCTGGGTCTATAGGCATGGGGTGCACACCATTGGTGAGCTGGTCGAGGCGAGGACGCGATGGAGTGATTGGGATGTGGGATGGGGTGACGGATTGAGCGTGGCACGGCGTGATCCCTCGGTGGATTCAAAGCCGGAGCTGTTCGTTGATTCAGTGATTTTCGGCGCGGTTTAGTAGCTCTGGCGCATGGTTTCTTCGGTGGAGGTAGGGAGACAGATCACCTACTTCTCCTGCACGTTCCCTCGCAGTTTCATGTCGAACGGTGCTAGAACGAGCGAGTTTGGGCTCGTTTAGGTTAAACTATAGTTTTTGGGAGTTCGTAGGGTTTGCCGAAAAACGACGACGATTTTTAGATCTACTATTGTCAAACGACTCCCAGGAATGTCAGCGTTCCATTGATACTGATTTCATCGCGATTGGTGGTCATTCGGGACCGGTAGGAGCCCGGAAAACCCAAAAACCCCATTTGGGTCGATTCGGAAGAATCGCCCGTTTCTCACCGTTTAATCGTCGTTTTGATCACTTCCGGGGTGTGGAAGTTCGGTATCGTCGATGTGCTTGTATTCCCCTTCGTTTCGGGACGAACAGGGCGTGGAAAGGCCATGATTGGGCCGATCCCACGTTTTCCCTGCCATGACGTTGTGGACGCACTTTTTATTATTTATTTTATTTTTATTTAAGTTTTGTTGGGAGTGGAGTTTTCCCGGTTTATTAAGTGCGTGGGCGTGCCAGTCACCGAGGTGACGATTTATTCGGGCTCCGCAGAGCCCTTACTGACTCAGGCGCCCTTTCTGATTTTCACCGGAGCCAATCCCCTCTTGCTTTTGCCCACATGCCCTTTCGGGTTTTCTCGTGGTGGGGTACCCAATTTTGCCCGCATCACCCTTTCGGGTTTTCACCACAGCCAGGTTATAGCCATTTTTACCCTTGTCCAGGATGTCTGGCCAAGTCTGATAGGGCACCTCTATTTTAAGCCTCATTTTTTTTGAGTAAACATATTTGCCATTCCCCAACGTGGTGTCTGGCGATGATCAGGTCTAATTACTATCGTCGAGCTGATGCCAAAGTGAAGATAAGTTTAGTCGTCAACAATGGTTTGTTCATCGACATTGACTAGATGCCGAAGCAAAGGTAGGTTTAGTCATTAATGAGGACGAGGGGTCCAGGTCATTAACAAGGATGAGGGGTCCAGGTTAATGGTATATTTGCTGATCTAGTCGATGATTATGAGGATCAGTGCTGGTTTGTTCATCAGCATTGGCAAAATGCCGAAACAAAGGTGGGTTTATTCATTAACGAGGACGAAAGGTCCAGGTTAATGGTATATGAAAAGTAGATTTCCGATGGGGCTTGTGATGAGCATCCTATTCGAAGTTTCATAAGGATGATTGTAGCAAGGTCCGTAATGATGATAAATATCAGCTAGGGCACGAAGCCTTGCGCCGGACAAGGTTAATCAGCAAGAAGCTAATGCCAACGCGAGGAAAAGATTTTATGCGTCGATTTGGACGTAAGGTCCGCAATGGCGATAATGTGTAGATATCGGCTAGGGCACGGACCCTTGCATCAGAAAAGGGTGTATTCATTGGCAATAAGGTAATGCCAATGCAAGGAAAAGATTTTATGTGCCGATCAGGACATAAGATCCATAATGACGATAATGTGTAGATATCGGCTAGGGCACGAAGCCTTGCACCGAAAAAGGGTGTATTCATCGGCAAGAAGGTAATGCCAATGCAAGGAAAAGATTTTATGCACTGATTTGGATGTAAGGTCCTTAATGACAATGATGTGTGGATATTAGCTAGGGCATGAAGCCTTGCGCCAGAAAAGAAGATAATGCCGATGCAAGGAAAAGATTTTATGTGCTAATTCAGACGTAAAGTCCGCAATGGCGATAATGTGTGGATATCGGCTAAGGCACGAAGTCTTGTGCCGAAAAGGGTAAACTAACCTGCATACATAACTACTTCTCCCCCTTTGGCATCATCAAAGAAGGGGATATGATAGGTGAAAAGTAGACCCAAAAGACACATGACCCAAGTACAACAGACTAGATGGACGAAGCAAAAGAAAATCCTCAATGAGCATCTACAGGAGGCTGGTCTTCTAGAGGTGGAGGAGAAGGCACATATCCAAGGCGATGTCTAATGTCCGTCAGAGAGTGGTTGTGAAACTATTGCTGGTGCTGGATGTTGGCAATGGAATTGTCACGGGCTATATCACGACGCTGCATATCAATGAGGGTGTTGTTCATGATGCGGAAGGCCTGGCTGGAGTCATCATGGCAAGCTGTGAGGGTGGTCAGCTGTATAGAGATGGTGTCCAAGACTGTGGAGAAGGAATCAATGCTATTGGTCATGACGTCAAGCATATCACCCGTAGTGTCTATATTATCCCCAATGGTAGAAAGGCAATCCCCAAAGGTATCCACACGAGTCTCCAGCCCAATGAGATGCCTGCCAAAAGTCTCATAATCTACCCAAGTGTGCTAACCGGCCCCCTAAGTAGAAGACTCCCCATGAAAGAACTGTGGTGGAGGGGGCACCTCTAGATCCAGATGAGGAGGTGAAGGCGGGAGAGGCTGATCCTCTGCCTAAGCTGGAGGGCGTACTTCCTCTGGACCCTGCTGCTCCTCGGGCTCTTCTTCGCTTGCAGATTCTTCCCCATAAACTGGCAAATCGTGGCGTAGCACACCATCAGGACCCCAGTAATATCCCATATCTGTGAAAATCTTGTGAGCATTGTAGATATCATCCTGTCTAACTCGAATGGACATTTTAGCACCAAAATCTATCCAAACATATATGAACACTCCAGTCAACTATGAAGCATAAGGCAAAGATCTCCTCAATTGGGTTCGACATACTTCTATCAAATCTGTCATGAGCCGACCCATGTTGACTAAATTGCCATTCATAATATGATAAAATAAAAATTTGTGTACTACTGTTACCTCATTTCTGCTCCCACTTTTTGGATAGATAAGGGATGTAAACATGTGATGTAGAATCCGCTGTAGTGGTGGAAAATAATTGACATTTAACTGAATCAGATCACTAACTCCACGCACATAATCACAGCTGGTCATAGCAACAAAAGTAGCCTCAACTTCACCATGGCCCTGATAATTATGAGAACAATCACACCCATCACATGAGTAAGTATCATGTATCCAGTCTAGCCAGATCTTCAATGTCCCTTCTTGAAGATCCTATGACTGAGAACATCTAGAACATGTGCATCTAGATGACTGATCTCATTATCATAATCTCATTATGATCCAGCCATCATCGCATAGATTCAAGGACTTCATTACATCTGCATCATAAACATAAATTAAGTGTAATGAATAAATGTCATTAATATAAAATTGAATAAAATGTTACAGAAAATGACGCCATCACATCTCATGTGATTGGCTTGTAGGGCATACATTTCTATCACAAGTATCGAGAATGGATCGCTGTTAGCACAGACAGATTCGAGAGAATGATGTCCAGTGGCTAGAGGAGTAGTAGCCTTCGAGCCTGGCATCTTTTCGTGGTTTTCTTCACTCCTTGGCAAGTGTTTGGTGTGTTTATGGTTCTGAGATCAGAGGCAAGCGTATAGAACGAGCGTGTGGCGGCGGCTAGCTCAACTGCTGTAGTAGAGTGTGACTGGTGATCAGCTGGGCCAGTGCTCGAGGTGTGGTGGGTCGCAGTTCGAGGAATTGCGATGGTGGTGCATCGGGAGATGCTGTGAGTATGGTCCAACTAGAAACTTGGCGAGTGTTGTCAGAGGAGTTGAGCTGACATTGGTGATGATTTTCTGGTGCTGGAAGGTGTGGTTCCCAGTGTGCACGAGGTTTGAGGTCAGATCAAGCGTGGAGATCTCCCGTTTTATAGGTGGCATGCTGATTTCTCCTTGGTCGAAGAGATCATGTTTTGCCATGTTCGTCGTCCTGCACTGTGTGTTCAGATTTGGTTGGCCTCCTCATGTGAGCCATGAAGTCCGTGAGAGACACATTCCGTGTTGGCAAGGTGGTTGCCTATGAGGAGCAATGCCCATCCCTTGACGTCTAAGTGTGTTGGCACTGTTCCGGAAGGATGAGTGCCAATTGGGCAGTGTTGAGTAGTGGATGGTGGATCTAGAGGGGAGGGGTGAATAGATCTGCCCCTCTTTTCGTAATGAAGTCCTCTTTATAGCTAGTTAAAACAGATTGCAGTGGAATAGATCTAGCTAATCGAATGACAATATGAATTACTTTGCAAGATGAACGAGTAATGTATTGAATCGAGCCTAGGCATGCATCTAGAGCAACAACCAGCGCACCCCCCCTAACCCTAGCCAGCCCACCAGCATCCCACGCCCTAGCCCTCTCTCCCTCTGCAACCCAAGCTCGCCACCCCCTGCTCTGTGTGTCCACAGCCGTCCCGGAGCCGCGCAGTGGCCGCTACGTCTCCCCGTGAAGTAAGAAGCCCCGTTCTGCTGTTCTCTACAACAAGCCTACAGCAGAGATTGAGCTTGCAGAGGCTACCCCGGCATCCACAGTGCGAACCAGCCAAAGTGGTCTTCTGTGGAGGCGTTCTTCATTGAGCCAGCTTCGTTCCAGAAGTGGTCCCGCTGCATTTCAACCTCGGCTCCGATCGCGTCGCCCATTCTCGTGCAACTACGCCAGATTCGGGTCTGAATCTGAGTACCATTTGGTAGCATCACCACCGCCCACCCCTGTGCCAATCAGCCAGATCTCTCTTCACAAGAGTTCTTCTCCTCCGAAGCGTCAACCAACCAGAGGTGGTCCTGCCTACTTTCGACAATGCCTCCGCCTGAGGCGTCCATTCTCCCTCATTCGTGCCAGACTTGGAGCCCCCTGTTCGTCCAGGACAGACTGCTGCCAAGTCAGCCCCAACACCCCCTCCTCCTTTCGGTTTAAGGTCAAGCACTCTTATGAAAAGTTGTTGCTTTCGATGATATGAAACTAAAGCAAGTGGTTTCGTCTCGTTCTGACGTCGACACTGGAAGTTCCACCTCAGCCATCAGCGTCCTGTCCTGCTATTTGCCCAGGAACCTGACGCCAACTATTCCAGCGACCACGACCAGCGGGGAGATCAGACGGCCGCCATATTTATAGGGTTCGTAGATCTCCCTGTCAACTACGTCCATAACTTGGCCCCGTCGCGTTTGGAGTTCCACAGTGCCCGTATCGACTGACGCACCACGACTGCGCCAACCTATTCGGCGAGACAGAACTGTGCAGGCCATCGGCTGCGACCATCCCCACCCTCCGGTGACCTCAGAATGATGCTGGACTTTTAGAAGTGCATCTACACTTCTCAAGCTTCGTCTGGGCACATGCGGCGTCCTCGTCAGACTCCAGAGTACAACGTACCACTCAGATTGCCTTAATTCTGTCCAGCAAGATAGATATTGGGCATCAGGCCCACCTCCCCTTCCCTGTGTTTCCCCCTCCTGCGTGAGGGTAGTGTGTTGTAATTTCCTCCAATCCTTTCACAAAAAATATGTCCATTTTTCTTGTTCAAAACCCTACAACTTTTATGAAGCTCTCAGAATCTAAACCGGACGTCTTCATGGTGGTCAACGGCAGTTCTCAGACAAGTTCTCTGCAGATCTGAGAATTTGGGTATTGTACAACAGCAGATCCAAAATTAGATAAAGATCAGATCCGTGCAGATCCAACAGATCCCTCCAGGTCTAGATCGGAGGACTTCAATAGAGCTTTCCAACGATAACTCATGCATCTTGATCTGGCATTGGGATTGATCGCAGCGGCTATTCTCGCCGGAGCGCGCGCCTGAAAACAGCAACTAAACTCCGAAGGCTGCAAGTCCAAAACGTGGGAATCGGAGCCGATCGACCTCCGACCGACTTTCCCAGCCGACCGCCATCCAGGGAGGCGCGCCACCATGGGTCTCCATCACAGTGGGCCCCACCTCACCAGAGCCAGAGGACAGAACAGTCTGTGGGCCCCACGGACCCGTAGATCGTGCCATCCGGACAGCACGAACACGACTTTCGGCACCGACGGAGGCGAGATCAAGATGCTGCCCGTCAACTTGATTCGCGTGATTCCCGGGCCCCACTTGTGACCTTTTACCTCCCTGCGTGGAGTGGGCCAAACATTTGTACTGTTGTAAACTTGTTTAACCGGGAGTCCGTAAATCGGCTGGGGTTGTCTTCGCCACGTCGGGTGCGTGGAGGTAACGGTCTAAACTCCTTGGCGTTCATTTGCTAGTCTAGCATACGGTCGTATGCCGCTGTGAGAGTGTAGGATACTAGCCCGTGTGTTCATGTCACTGCTGTGAGTAAGAGAGTGACCCGTCCTACGACTCGACCCGAGTCCGGAAGTTGAGTCGGACTACCCTTGAACTCTATCGGTTCCTCAACCGTGCACGATCCGTGTTTCCTTCGCTAAAGGGACAACGAGTGAGCTTGCATTCTATTAGCGACGTATAGCCCTAGGATCTCTTAGTGTCGGGCCTCAAGTCCCTCATATCGGCGCGTTGCTGGTCGTGTCCACATGTAGAGTCTGAGGTCCGCATCATATAGAGTTGGTCTCCCGTGTCCGTCCCGCATCAATTTTAGTGTTCCGAAGTAGGAACTGGCATACACTAGAAGTGTGGTCGTCAACCACTTATTCGGTAAGGCCACAGGGTTCGTTATATGCTTGCTGATCTAGGTCCAAGGGTTGTCATTGCATCTCATACACTCATAGGGCTGTGCCACATCAAACATAGTCCGTGCATACATACATCGAGTCGATGCATATCCATGTCCATTTCATATTGAGTTCGTGCATGCATATATCAAGTCGGTGCAACCCTCGTTGCTGCACGCGACTAAGTCGTTGCAATGTCATTTCATGCACTAGTTAAGTTGATGCAACTCTCTTTGTTGCACGCGACCAAGTCCGTGCATGCTTAGTTCAAGGCACACAAAGTTGGTGCAATTGTTATCGTTGCACTCCATCAAGTTGGTGCAACAATTGTTGTCGCACGCGATCAAGTCGGTGCAACTTTTGCATCGTGCACATAAAGTATCTGCAAACTTCGTTGGCCAGTTTGTGCATGAGAAGTCTGTGAGTCTTATGTCTATGCAAGTGAAGGTACATTGCACATTAAGTCGTTGCTAGTTTAGTCTGGTGCACAAATGAGTCAGTGCAATACTCATACTTTGCATATTCATAGTCAGCGCATTCCTTGCTTGTGCACACACCATGTCAGTGCACCATTTGCATCTCGCACACACGTAGTCTGTGCAATGTTTGCTGTGTGTACAACTCAACTCCGTGCATATGTGATCTCATGCTAAATTGAGTCTATGCATACTTGTCTTGTGCTATGATAAGTCTGTGCATCTCTTAGTTCTGCATCTATTAGAGTCTATGCAAGAGAGTTTTTGACGTGTTGGGTCTGTGCATCCTTTATATCTTGCATGCATGTAGTCAGTGCAATATTCGCATTGAGCACACACAAGTCTGTGCATCAAATGCATGCTGTCAATAAAAGTCTGTGCATTTCTTTGTCCCTGTTCAACTGTCTTAAACTAACTTCGAGTCTGACACTTTGACAGGAGGCTTGCTCGTGGAAGTTAAGAATGGCACGTGATCCAAGATTAGAGGATGTGCCAGGATCATGACACGTGGAAAGCAGTCGAGCTGGGATGCTGCCACATGGTCTAGGAATGTCAGATCTGGATAAGGCAATTGGGCAGAAAACGTGGCGAGCACGCACCCTACCTATCTACTGCTGCCTATAAATAAGAAGATTCTCTTTCAAGAGAAGATTGATCGTGAAAAAGAATTTGAGCGAGAACTCGTGTGAAGAGGATAGACTTGGAGGTAGTCTTCATGATTGTGGAATCTCAACAGCAAGTGACGAGTGTCCAGTGAGCTGATGATGAAGTCCTGTCGGAACCTGAAGTGCTAGGTGAGATGGCCACGAATGGCTTCGAAGGGTGGCCGACCCCGAGGGGTGCGGGCGATGATGGCACACCGGAGGGCATGGCACAATTTGTTGATTTCTTCCATAGAGAAGAAGGCCATTGGCTCCCTAGAGTCGGAGCAGGCAGGGGCATGGATGTCGATGCCAAGCTTGGGCAGGGCCGCTGATTGGAGCACCACCTAAGCGAAAGAAGGAGCTACCGCTGGGGTGGAGGCACCAGCGATGGAAGCACCATGCACACGCACCCAAGGAGAGACGGCTGGCATAGAAGGAGGCTGCAGACGACCCGCCTGCGAGGAAGATGGGGCTGCAGGCGCAGTGCTAGCCGATGGGGAGACCTGGACAGGAGGGGGGTCCAGCACAATGCTAGCAACGGTGGGGAGTGGAGAGCTATGTGGTCTAGCGGCTAGCGCGGGATCCGGGGGAGCGCTACCAATCGGAGGAGCGAGCACCTCGACTGCACAAAGACCAGATGAAGGGGGGCCCTCCTGAAGCAAGCAAGCCTCCAGCGGGGGCCAAAGAGCTATGGTTAGAGGGAACAAGGGCACCGGCAGTGGAAGGGAAGGTGGTAGGGCAGCAAGGGGGACCAACTGCCAAGCCTTCCATAGCCGGAGGGTGTGATGGAGCTGCGCTCACCAAGCAGAGGAGGGAACTCGTCCACGCGAAGGGCGGTAGTGGAAGCAGAGCCAGAAGTAGACGTTGATGGGAGAGATGGGTCAGCTCCCGTACAGACGTGGCTTGCGGGGGTTGGGTGTGGGCAGTTGATGAAGACCACTCGTGGAGAGGTGGAGCCGCCAGCTGACCCTTACGCAGGACGAGGACGGGAAGGGGCTGGCCGGCGGGAGGGCCCCTTGCCTCTCCCGCCACCGGCCATGGCCTGAGGCCAAGGGTGGGAGAGCTCCACACCAGAACGGGAAAGGGAGGGAAAATCAGTAAAGAAATTAAAAGTAATCTATCACCTAGTGTGGTGCCATTTGATTTATCTGCATACCCCTGTGTTACATGTCAGAAAAGAGAAAAAATGAGGGAGACAAGCTCCTCGAGCAGCACTTAGTCGATGCCCCGATCTCGCACGGACTTCATGGCACGCGAAGGCCAACCAATCCGAACACATGATGCAAGATGACAAACCTTAACCCAACGTGATCTCCTCCAACCAATGGGAAAACTCAATACACCTCCGATCGACGGAAGGTCCCTGTGCTCGACCTGACCTCGAACCATGCACATGCTGGGAACTGCACCTTCCAGCACCGGAAAAACCATTACTCCCGTCAGGTCAGCACCTCTGACACACTCACCAAGTGTCTTGTCAGACCACGATCACAACACCTCTCGATGCACCATCACCAAGACTCCTCGAACCGTAACACACCATGCCTCGAGCCGTAGCACGAGCCATAGTCAGCACCAGCCAACATTCATCCTCGAGCTGCGAGCTCACTACGGAACCTTCACATCTTGAACTAGATCCAGGGCAACCACAGCCCAATCCAAGAAGGTCCTCCGCTCATCCGAGCACATCTCGACCAAAGCGCCCGCTCTGTCACCTAGAACCATGATCTCAACACCTCAGGGGCTGCATAAATCCTCAACTGGAGTGGCCAACACCAGTAACAGCTCCTTCAGAGCACTCACGGCCACTTAACCATGAACAATCCTCACCAGCCGCCTGACCTCGCTGCAGATCCCTCGAACACAGCACCGCAGCAATGCACCTGTCGGTAACCTCTGCCCAACACAACACAACCGGGGCCACCATCGAAGAGGGAGAAAGCTCTCGACCTCGATCCATAGACCCCGTGTCGGCACTCCGACGATGACAGCAACCACCTTCACAGCGCCAACGCCGGGCACTCACGCTCTCACGCGAGAAACGAAGCGAAAAATAAGCATGAAACCCTATGCCAGCTACCGACTGTATTGGACCTTATGGACTCTGATCACTGCAATATCCCAAATTCTCATGTACGTCCACAGCCATAGCTCTGATACCAACTGTAACGACCCAAGATCCGAATACCGGGAAGGCCCGATACCATTCGAATCCTGGCCCTCCGCCCATGAGCCCAAAGACTCAGAAGGGCTAGAGGATAGGTGTGGTGTACATATAAATAGGAAATAAAGCAGGACAACAGATATAATAACAGAAATAAATAACTAACCACAACAGAGTCCAGTCCAACAGAAAGTACAGTCTAAAGTAGTAAAACGTACCACACGCCAAGTGAACACTCGGCCCGCCTGCCCGAATCGCTCTCCCCTCCCGGGGTTGTGCTCCGGCGCGGTGGTCCCACTTCACAATGGCCATGATTAATAAAAAGCAGGGTGGGATTCTATTCCTCCCCCTGTCTCCGCCATTCTCTCCCGAGAGCCCCCCCTGCTCTTCCTCTCTCTGCTCTCCTCCACCGCTCGCCTCCTGTGGTGATGCTCCTGGGTGGCGAGTTGTCGAGGGGGGTTACCTGGTTGGAGAAGAAACAGGTTGGTGGAGTACTGAGAATATCTATATATCTATATGTATATATAAAAAGTGGGGCAGGTTTTGTTTTGGAGGGGTAGATCGCTAGATCTACAGAGAAAACCCGCCTCCTATACCCTCCAGCAGCAACCCCCGCAATGTTATTTCTCTCTCTCTCTCTCTGCGCTGTATAGGGCTTCGCTCCCTCTCGTCTTCCTCCTATCACCAGTTCTCTCTACCCGTCTGATCCGAGGGGCCTGGGCTCGATCGTGTAAACGAGTGCCCCGTGTCGGAGTCGTTATCTACGGGGCATCACCCCCGTCCATTTGTATTCCCGCGGCTGCCATCGGGATGGGAATGCCGCGGTTGGGGCGGGCAGCATGAGCAATTCGGGGGAGGAGGAGGAGGAGGAGGAAGGGAAGGGGAAGGGGGAAGAGGGGGAGGAGGAGTTCTACGAGTCGTTGGATCGGATCCTCTCGTCGTCGTCCTGCTCCTCCGCCTCCGCCTCCGACGACGATGGTGACCACCACCCGCACCGGCACCGCCGCTACGGCGGCCACCACCAGAACGGCCGGGCGCCGAGGTTTCCACCCCCGGCGGCGGCGGCCATGTACGAGGTGTGGATCTCGGAGCCGTCCTCCGTGGAAGAACGGCGCCGGCGGCTGCTGCATCAGATGGGGCTGGTCGGCGATCCTTCTATATCCCGCTGGAGGCGGGCAGGTCTAGGGGATGGTGGCGATGATGTGGAGAAGGGGGGCGGCGATCAAGCGGCGAGGTTACTGGCCGCTCCCCAGGCCGAGATGGGGCGGTCGGTGTCCTGCGACGGGCTTGACCGGCGGCGGGATCACCAGCAGGCTTCGTTGTGCGGTGCCATCGCCCGATCCAGATCCGACGGAGCGGTGGATTCTACTTCCGGTGGAGGTGACACTCCTCTCACTCCTCTTGTACATAAGCAGCATTCTTCGCCGAACAAGCCTCCTATTGCGAAGTCTTCATCTTCGGTAGCGAACGCCAACGACAGCCATGATTCGGATGGCGGTCGCCAAGATAGCTCGGGTGATGGGGAACATCGACAAGGTCGTTGTGACTTGTACTGCACGATCAAGAATCTGGACAATGGGGAGGAGTTTGTGGTCAAGGAAGTGAGGGAGGATGGGATGTGGAACAAGCTGAGAGAAGTAGGGACGGGGCGGCAACTGACCATGGAGGAGTTCCAGTCCTCTGTCATTGGCCAGTCGCCCCTCGTCCAGGAGCTGATGCGCCGGCAGAATCTAGAGGACGCTGGCGGTGGCAAGAGGGATGGTTCCCGCGCTGTTGACGCAGGCCCGGTTGCCAATGGATTGAGATCGAAGAAAAAGGGTGGCTGGCTGAAGAGTATCAAGAACGTGGCGGGGACGGTAGTGCAGCGTATGGAGAGGCGGAGCAGTGATGAGAGAGACACATCATCGGAGAAGGGCGGGAGGAGGTCTAGCTCAGCCACAGATGACAGCCAAGATGCACAGCCACAACATTGTCCCGAGAGAGTGAAGGTACGGCATTATGGGAAATCCTGGAAAGAACTCACAGGCTTATATATCAGCCAGGAGATAAGAGCCCACAATGGATCCATCTGGAGCATCAAGTTCAGCTTGGATGGCAGGTATCTTGCAAGTGCAGGGGAGGACTGTGTCATTCATGTTTGGCAGGTGACTGAGATGGAGAGGAAGGGGGATTTGCTGACGGAGAGGGTGGCAATAGCATCATCAGCAGAGGATGTCAGTGCTAATCCTTTTTCTGTGTTTAGTAATGGGTCTCCTGAACCAGTATCATTACTTTCTAATTTGGATACAAACAATCTGGATAAGAAGAGAAGGGCGAAAGTCCCTTCTGCCAGGAAGTCCTTTAGTTTTGACCAGATTGTGGTGCCTGAAAATGTCTTTGCATTGTCAGAGAAGCCAGTGTGCTCATTCTATGGACACCTTGAGGATGTCCTTGACCTTTCATGGTCCAAATCTGAGGTTGGTTTCTTTGTCACCGTGATGATTTGTGTCTGGACATGTTATGCGTGAACTTTCTGAAAATTGATTCTCCTTATTTTTAATGATCCATGCTCAACTAGCACTCATATTGACAAATGCATATTTCAGATAATATGATGTTTCATGCAAAATCTTTAGTTGTTACATGCCAGTGGATGTTTTTTTCCTCTGTGTTCTTAGGATCCAAATTTTCTAGCATGTGAATATTAGTGCCAAAGAGCCATTGCCTCTGGATGTCAACTACCAGTTGAAGCCTAGGTCAACATATGATTTTCCTTTTTATTCCTATCTGCATTTCTGGTCAGTTCTAGTCAAAGTTTAAGGTGATCTGTTCAATCCCTTGACAGTCGGTTTTAGTAAAAGTTCAAAGTGATTCAAGCAAGTCTTGCAGCCAGCTAGAAAGTTAGTGTCCATTATTTCTTGAGCAATTATCATAAATTTAACCATGGTCCTTTTATCAGGTTTCTAGATCTCCATATCCCACTAGCTCCTCTATGTACACATAACCATAATCTCACCTGCATGTTGGTCAAAACATAGTTCCACTGATGTCCTCATAAATTGTTCAATTGTTGCTCTCACATGCTGTGATTTTACTGGAAATACCTCTTGTTCCCACTTGTCATGATCGACATTTTTTTAGGCAACTTGAACTTGATAAAATGGTGATCCAATTACCAAATTCTATTAACCCATCCCAAAACGTTGCAAACTACCAGTATGGCCTAAGTAAATGTAATTGGTATGACATAGCCACACCATTTCTTTCAGCCATCAGATTTGATGTGTGGTTCCTTAAAAAATTAAAAGAAAAGGACCACCATGCCCTTTGCTCATGCTGAATTCATGGGTAGGGTGAGAATGTGATGTGGGAGGTCTGATCTTGCAGATCAGATGGCCTTCAACCTCCGCTTCCTCTGTTCCATGCTGAGTGGAATGCATGGGCATTGCGCATGTTGCTGCATGTTCGGTGCTTGCATTCCACTTATGCAGACTGCAGGCACAGAGAGGGAAATTGTTATTTTTTTCCTTTTTCTTTTTTAGTCCTCCAAGGGTCCAATCAATCCAAGGGTTCAATTCTAGCGAAGTCATCCATCCTAGTGGGAGAAAATGGGATTGGTGGATGGGGTTGCCGATTATGCTTGTAGGCACTGCCTAACTAGCATCATCAATTTTCATGCAGGCTAGTTAGAGGTCATGTTGTTATTATTTTTTTATTTGATCTTTTATTCACCTATTTATTCAACAAATCCAAATAAGATTTTGGCAGCACCTTCCCTATCCCGAAGAGTACTAGAGAGGGTATAGGAGGTTCATCCACAAAGGGTCGAGACGAACTCCGAAAAGATGGTCATGCCGGATGGCACTCCCGTACCCTATGATGAGTGGGGAACCCGAGGGCTAGCCCTCTAAGCAGTCCATATCACTTACAGGGTCATCGATCAGTAGCTACCTTTTTTTTGTTTTGAGACTGTTCACAGCATCGCGGTGCATACATATGGGTCCACGAGTGTGGACCTAACATGACCACGTTTGAGTAGACTCGTATGTTGTCGGGACAATGTATGCTGGGAATGACACTTTATCAATGATTTATTCCCTCTGATTGGGTGTGCCGCTCTCATAATTCAGCATGAGTGGCCGTGAGGTCGCTACCATAATAGGGGATGGAGACCGAGCGAAAAACCCAAGTGACATGGTATGGAGTTAAACTACAAATTCTTAATGGAATTTCGGCAGCATCTCCCCAACCCTGGAATATGTTGGGGGAGACATATAGGAAATCCATCCACAGTGAGCTGAGACGGACTCCAAAAGGGCAGGCATGTTAGAATGACAGCCCAGATCCAATAGCGGGTGGTGAACCCTTTGCCGATTGGCTTTGACCCATTTTGGTACAATAGAGTGTACACAAAGGCTTTAAGGGAAGCCGACGCAACTATGGGCCGAAGGGTCTGAAAGGATAGGGGCATTATTCGCCTTTAAGGCAGTCAATGTTCTATTGCCCTGGCAGGATCATCGGAGCTTACGTTATAAGATGTAGCGAAGCCTCGTGATCCGATGGGATGATTGGAACACCCGTGAAGGCATGGGATAACACAACCTCCCAAATTAATTCTGACAGCATCTTCCCCTTTGTCTCGAAATATGCCGAGAGAGATGTATAGGAAACTTGTCCACGGAAAGCCGAGACGAGATCCGTAATACATAAGCATACCAAAGCCCGAAAGCCAAAGGGCGAGAGCAGTGGGACATTATTCATCATTACGGCGGTTTATTCACCCGTAATGAAATTGTTGGAGAATGTGCCTAGTAGACAACGGATCCCTGAAACTTGGTAGGGTAGCCTATTGCGACCAACTTAACCTCTTGGATGAACTCCGGCAGCATCTCCTATTGACTGTGGAGCATGCCGAGGAACACATAGGATATCTGTCCATGGAGTGCCAAGACAGAGTCCATGATGCACAGGCATGTCGAAGCCCAAGATCCCCGCTGTGAAACATCATCCATCATCGAGGCATCTTATTCCCTTTTCTTTACATAAGGTCAAAGAAGAACACACCATGGCAAGTGGTGGATCTCTTCTAGCCTGACAGGATTATTCGGGAAGTACACTTAGACTATAAGAGTGAGAACCCTGTTAATGTGGCTCTTAGTGCCACGTTCAGCTCTGGTTCTGACCATTAGGAGGCTAGGTGTGGCACGGGGAGACAATGTAAGGGCTAAACAGCAGCCTGGGAGGCTGAGACGGTGGCTAACAATGACTACATACGGTGACTGGTGTGATCCGGTGGCCAAGAAGGTGCCAACCGGCGGCCAGAGCATGAAAGCTCCACTCGGTAGCTAGCGGGCTGGGGATGGCAGCTAGTGTGATCCGGTGGCCAAGAAGGTGCCAACCGATGGCTCAAGTGCAAGAAGTGTGAGAGGGTTTCGGCAGTGCGGCCACTGTAGCCACAGTGTCGTGTGAGAGGTAGCCAGCGGCTGGCACTATAACTATAGTGCCTGGCCGCCGTACCAAGGGTTTCTCTACATCGAAGGGGCCAGAGAAGTGGATTTCAGGGGTCTTCAAACCAAGAGAGTGGTGTGCTTGCTCTTGGGGGGGGTGAGCCAAAGAGGCTGGTAGGTAGGCAAATAAAGTCCATGAGTAGAATTGCTGGGTTGCAGGGATTACGAACCTCCTGATCAAATTCTCCGAGCCATAGAGTGGGACAGAGCCTTGATATTCCTCAAGACAGTGAATCAAGGGATGCAAGGGCCATGTGATAACTTCACAGGTCTATGATCCTTATGAGGATTAGTCCTTATTGGAAACTATTTCACCAAAGGAGAACGGAGGAAACAAAGCTTCGGAAAGCAATTGCAAGAGTAAATCAACAAGGAGGGTCTGATGGGACTCTCAACATACAACACAACATTCAATCTCATGGAGGGAAGAGGGAAAGATACAATAGCCCATTGATTGAATAAATAACCCAGCATATTTATTCATCCAAGGAAGCATGAGAGCACTACATTCTTTAAAGAAAATTCACTGCAACAAAGACTATAGAGTGTGAAAGCTAGAGAAGAAAATAGGGAATAGGGGGAGGGAGACTGTATAAAACTACACAGAGGCTCCACCCACCTTCCACGGACCTCTCCCTCTTCTCTCCTTTTCTTTACCTTTCCTTGGCGTGGGCCGCTCTCTTCTTCTCTGCCTCTCTATTTTTCCGTGTGCCTGCCTCTTCTCTTCTGTCCCCCCTTTTTTATCTCTATTGAAACTATGGATTTTATAGGGGTTTAGATCCCCTAATGTGGCAGCTAGGGGAAGCGATGGCGTCTGGGGGAAGCGGCCCCCTGCTGGCCTCCGGATAGGTTATGCATCGCCGGATGAAGAGTGGGTCGTCGGGCAGCTTGGTGTATGCATGTTATTTGTGGCCCATTTGCCACCTTTATCCCATTTGAGCCTTTCCAATTCATTTGCTCTTTTGCTCAGCCCATAATTGGATCATCTTAACAGTACTTGGCCTCTTTTGGATTAATTTCTTCGCTTCGTCTGACATGACATTTTTCCTTTGAGAGTCACTCTCCCAGAGTCAATTTCGATCGTATCTTGGCTATTGGATGGCCGGGATGTTGACGGGGGAATTTTAAGCAGGTAGGTGGTTGCCCCGGGACACTTGACAAATGGTTTGATAATTTGGTTCTTTGTTTGGCTTTAGCTGTCCTGGTGACGGACGATGGCTTGCCGGATAGCAGCTTTGTCGATGAGACTCGACCGGATGGCATATTATGATGTAGTTAGCTCCTCCCGATATCTAATAGTACTGAGATTGTCGGAACTGGTCCTTCATGCAGTCTTCTAAACTCTGGACAGCATGGGCAATGATTTCATGGCTTCAGACTTGTCATCCTTTCTTCTTATATAATCATTTTTCTGGTGTCAACAAATGCCCCCCACCCGTAGGTGGCGCAAGTGAGAGATGAGCGACACGGGACCTGCGGGTGTAATGCTTGATCGTTAATCTGCTATTTTACCCGTTTGTTTTGTGGTTGTAGCTTCTGAGGCTGCTTCAAGGTAAGCTAGTTGGATCAAATCCCTTTAACGGGTCACGAGCTGATGAAATGGCCTAAATGGGCCCATGAGCTTCATTCAGCAGCCGAGCGGCCATTTGATGCTGTTGATACGGTGGTTGGGCACTTCAATACAGTGGCAAAGTGGCGATACGGTGGCCACGGAGGCGAGGTGCCTTGATCTGGTGGCCAGAGCCTCATGCTACGGCTAGCGGGCACGGGTTGGGTCCGTGGCCAGCCTTTGAGGGTTTTTAAAACCCTAAGGAGAGAGATGCTTCCCCATTCTTATCCTCAAACGATGGCAAACACTCATGCCTCCTCCTCTTCTGGTTTCACGGCAGCGACGTGATCGTTTCCCCTTCAATTTTCTGCTCGCTCACGATGGCGGCGAGGCCATTTTCTCTTCTTCTCCTCTTGTTTCTTCAAGGCGGCAGAGTTCTCCAGGGTGAGCTTCTGCCTTATGTGGCTTCTGATGGTTGGAGTAGCCTGAGTTATCCCACGGTCATTTTTAGGAGTCATCTCACCCTATGGTTGTGATGTACTTCCTATTTTTCCTTTGGCAGATCCCTGGATAAGGGGAGACTCTATCAAAGTTTTTTGTAAAAATTCCTTTGTAATGTATATCGAGTCTCCATTGCTAACTTACTTTCTTTTTGGCATGTGTTTAACAGACCGGATGGCTTCTTCTTCGGGCTCGTCTTCTCATGTTCCCGGGGCTAATCCATTCAGCCCAAAAGTGACCTGGGCGAATATTCACGAGCTAGACATGGGGCGTGACAAGATAGTAGTTCTCCACGAGTCTTTAGACTCAGAGACTGACACCGTGGATCTTTACTTTTTTCAGTTATAGCTGGAACTTTCTGCTATCACCGTAATGAAAGATACCGTCAAGATCTTCCAAAGGATAAGCATCTTCTATCCTTCATTTGTCGCCTCACTATTTCTGGGAGGAGAGATGTCATGATGGCCCGGAGAGCCGAGCAGGCTATTCTTGTGGAATGAGATAGCCTGAGAGGAGTGGTTCATCACCACAAAGCTATCTATCTTCCAGGAGAACCTCGCTAGTGGAAGGCTGTTATGGGGGTTGCCGAGCTGTTGCCTACTCAGAATATCCTGACTCGGGCTCTGTAGTTCACCCCGGCCATGTAGGATAATGTTGTGGGGCGTGTGCAGAAAGAAGTCCCGGGTTACAGGCTTTTCTTGGCACCGGCAAAGTGGGGATATCAAGAAGAGCCTTTCATTCTAAACTACTTGGCAGTTCAATTTAAATATCAGCTTGTTGCCGCTTGGTTTATGGATACACTCCTTCCGCATCGGGGCAGTGGAATTCATGGACTATGTCCTCAAGGTATACACCCCGATTTTGATAAGAGCAGGAGTCTGCAACGGTGTTTACGCCTCCAGATTCTGGTACCCCATTTTGAAGGGTTTATGCTGTGGTATGATCGAGGTTTTCAACACCTAATTCAACACTTTTTATACAACCGAAGGTGAAACTTCACTACATTTGTGGAGCTTGTCATAGCTTAACGGCCAGCCCATTGATGGCGAGCCATATGAAGAAATCTGCCTTGCTGACTACCTGAAGGATGAATCCAATGGCAAGAGTCGATACTTCATTGGTTTTTCATATAGTTATTTGATGAAGGTATATAGGACATTATGCTTGTCCTACTATGAAGATTCATCCAGAGCTTCCTCATCTCAGAGTAGGAAGAAAGGGGATCGAAAGAAAGTTCAGATGGGCCTGCGAATGTAGTACTTTTTCGGGGTAACTTGAAGCACACCGACTACCTGTCCATGGTCCTAGTTGCTGTTCAGCAGGCGAAGAGGGCCAGATTTAAAGCAAGCTTGCCATCCTCCCTTCGCCAGGCATATTAAAGTGGGCCGAATCCAACAGGCATTGACGCTGTGACACACTATGCAACTTTTTTGACATATTGGCTTTGTTCTTTTGCTCTCCCTCAGGGAGCTGAAATAGTTATTTGCCTAGAAGCCATTTACCCAGCCTATCAGATGGCCTAGGGTGTGAAGTTATCTTTATGCCCAATAGCTCTTTGCTTAATCTACAAGACGCTGGGGGAGCTGCGTAGGTCTCGCACACCACGAAGCCTTAGAACTGTGGGGCCCATTCATTTCTTTAATGCTTAGGTATGCACATTATTTCTGGAGTTTGCACCAAGGACACTCCAAGCACCGACGTTGTTCTGAGAATGCTTGAGTTTGCCAGCGTAGAGCCAGATACAGCTACTCAGTAACTCTTCTCTATCAGGGGCCGGTTGACAAAGGTCCCAGTAGATTTTGCAGGGACTACTCACTTTTGGAGCTTAGCCACACACTTCAGCCCCTTGGTTAATCGCTAACGCGAGTGCAAAATGGAGGCCATTGAAACGTACACCCATCCTGTTTTAGGAGTACCTGTGACTCAGCCCATTTTGGAACCTGAGCTGATTGAGTGGGCACTGGCTATCTGCCCAAGTGTGTTAGTGTTTCGGAAGGGTGGGACTATCTTCTTGGAGCCGTATTACCCTTTCCGCTTTGGTCGTAATTTTGACTACGATTAGCATATTCCTCCTTCATCCGCTCAATTTCCCCTTGATGACCGAACGAAGCAAAGTGCAGTGGTTATCGCAGAAGGCCACTATTGGTGGGACTTTTTTCATCGTCGGGAAGCCAGCACTTTCAAGGTTTCGACTCCGAGACGTGTTCCTCGAGTAACCCCTGAGTACATCAAGTGGTGGAACGCCCGCACCAACTTCTATAGGAACATGAAGGCCAGCTACTAGGATGTGACAGAACGCACCTTCTTGAGTTGGCAGCCCAGACCCGTGTTTGATATTGAGGAGTCTCATCTAAAGAGAATCTGGTTGCAGCGCCCTAAGGTGGTTGGCGAATATCTGGAAGCACAGAGAGCCATGAAAAAAGAATCTCAACAATTGTCCCCAGTGCTGTCAGAGGCCAAAGAGGATGATTTTCTGAAATCTTTGAAAGAGCTAAGTCAAGTAAGCAGTACTCAACTCGAGCTTCAACAATTTCCTTTCTTGGTGGAGGAGCCAATACTGCCGGTAGCTTCTTGACACTTAGAGGAAGACCGACACTGTCCTTACCTGGCCTTTCTACGGAGGGAGGATAGAATTGCCACATACTATCGCCATACTTCTTGGCTATTTGTTCTGTTGAAGATTCATGGCCTAGATCTCAGCACCGCAGTTGAAGCCATTCTGGCTCATACATTGTTTATATCCTTCAAGTATGTAGATGGCTAGGGCTTTGACCATCTAGGATTATATCATTGTCTTGCTTCCCGAGGACACCCGGATCTAGCTCAGCTAGCTGACCTATGTGAGAAGATTGGAGACATATGTTGGTTAGTCCATGAAGCTACTTCCAGGGACAAAGAAGTAGCTTTATATTACTAGACTCTCTCACCTCTGTACACAGGGCTAGTAGGTGTGTCTTCAAGCCTTGACAAGGTTATGTGCTTTTGTGCTGCTTTTATGTTTTAGCTGATATCTTCCTTATTCCTTCATCTTTTAGATCGACCTGATGTGCGGCAACAGGGAGATTACCAAAAGCTGATTATGCAGGCTCAGAAGCCATCTTACTTTGATATCCCTACTTCAGCTCCCACTACTACTCCATTGCCTCGGGGAAGTCAAAAGAGAGTAGCATCCCCGATGAAGGTTGTTGTGGTGCGAGCTAAGAAAGCCCGTGATGTTGCAACTGAGCAAGCAACACCTGCAGTTCCGGCTGTTGAGGAGGCCCTACCTCAGATACCATCATTTGCACAATTTGCTACTTCTCAATCCCCATTTGTCAGAACTGAGGGTAACTTTGCACCGCTATTGTTGTGGTGGCCCCTTTCTTCTGAAAGGCTTTGTGTGTTCATTTTGCGCTCTTTTGTTCTGCAGCAGCACCAGAGGATGTGCCAACCCCGACCATCCGAAGACATTCGTTCCATGCTGAAGGGGAGTCTGTATATTCCTGAAGCCCTGGGGGAAGAGCCTGGGGCACTTTGCGACTGTGGGTTCGTCTCATGCTGGGTTGTGTTAACTGGGGGCAGAGGGTGCTGGAGATTCACGCTAGGTGACACAGAAGGTGGCTGGGGGCCAGAACGTGGATGCGAGGGCATACATCCAATTGGCGGTGTAATACTGAGATGTATATATTTTTACAGAGGGGCCATGGCGGCCAAGGTACAACATGTGCATGCCTCGGGACAATTCTGACATGTTGGTCAGTCCCCGGGTCGATGCATGACATATGAACATGTGTGTATTTTACAACTGGCTCCTCCGGTGGCGTGGGCTGTGGCCATGGTGCCAGACGGGGGCTTATGGCTGACTGGGCGATTGAGGGGATGCATAGACCCAGTCCGGGTGAGGGTCGATCGTGGCTCAAGTTGAGCGGTCGGATGTACCCTCATTACTGAGAGGAAGCGAGACGTTGTGGCACGTGCATGGTCGTGGCGGACGGGCACGTGAGGGGCGATCCCGGCATGAAGGGGCGTCTACCATTGTCATGGCGTCTCACATGAGGCAGGTGTGGACTTGTGTGCCACGGCTAGGTAGCACGTGAGACAAGTACGGAGGACATACCTCGGCGTGCCAGGCCGACTGAAAAGTCACACATACGTAATTCTCGTCGGCCCGTTGTAGGGGGCCACTCGAAGCCTCGGATCTATCTGCGTTAAGTGCCGGATGCGTTCCTTGGTGTGGCGACCCAGGATTCGAGTACCGGAAAGGAACCGACGTGACTCGAACCTCGGCCCGCCGCCCACGAGTCCGAAGACTCGGAAGGGCTAAAAGGATAGGTGTGATGTACATAGAAATAGGAAATAAAGCAGGACAACGGATTTAATAACAGAAATAAATATCTAACTACAATAGAGTCCAGACCAACAGAAAGTACAGTCTAAAGCAGTAAAACGTACCACATGCCAAGTGAACACTCAGCCCGGCAAGCTGGCGACTAGGAACCTCCACACAACGTCCTCGAATCTCGAGGAAGAACCGTCACACCTGAAAACTAGGGGTGAGTCTCCTATCACTGGCTCAGTAGGGATCCCGCGGAACCCCAACCGAGAAAACCAACGGCGGAAAGGAAAGCTACGCTAGGTCTATAAATGGGCCGCTAAGGACACAACTCGAACTGACTATGAAACATTGACCGAGTCAAACGGAGCTTAGCGGCCTATAAAAGGGCCGCTAAAGAATACAAACGGTCAGAGCTAGACCGCTAGCCCGAACTGACCTAAAACCATTGACCAAATTCAACGATGCTTAGAGGTAACACATAGGGCCGCCAAAGCTAGCCTCGCGGTCTATCGTTCAATCCCTTAGCCAAACCAACATTTCACATAAGTCTAGCGGTCTCTTAATGGGTCGCTTGACAGAGCTTAGCGGTGCAACAATGGGTCGCTAGCCAGGGAAAACGGTCTATCGCATGACCGCGAAGACCTGAACCGACATAACGTCAAACGGTCGCCTCTGGACCACTTGAGGACACAAACGGTCTCTGAAAGGACCGCTAAGGCGTTACAGTGGGAAAAATAGGAGATTGACCGAAACCCAGCCTTTCCACACCTCGTTCGCCCTAAAACGAAGGGGAAACAATCCTAATGACCAAATTAACCTTCCACAGTTCGGAAGGGATCAAATCGACGTATAAACAACAAGAAATGGGCGATTCCACCGAATCATCCCAAGATGAGTCACATGGATTTTCGGGCTCATACCGGTCCCAAACGACAACCAATCGCGACGAAACTAGTGGGAATAGATTGCTAACATATCAGGAGTTCTAATGATACTAATCTAGCAAGAAACTGTCGTCGGGAAAGGCGAACTCGTCTCACACCCCCCTGAAGCATGCTTTCACCCAAACGTGACAAAACCCACTCATACGCACACCGTTCGGCTCCAAATCACGAGGGAATGCAGAAGAGAAGTAGGTGATCCATCTCCCTACCTCCACCGAAGTTCTCGCGCGCCAAAGCGACTAAACCATGTCGAAAATGACACTACGACCAAACCGCGTCGGCTTTGAATCCACCTAGGGATCGCGCCAACGCCACGCTCCATCCTTCACGCTATCACGCTCCACGATCACTCCACAATGTTCCTGCCTTACCCATCTCGCCACGGTCGCGTGCCTCGCAGAGAGAGGAGAAGAGAGGAGTGAGAATGAGAGGGAGAGAGTGAGAAACATGAGGGAAGAGAGAGGAAGGAGAAAAGAATAAAAGGAAAAGAAATTAGGAATTTTCTTAATTTCTAAAAAATCTGATTTTTCTGCACAGCCGTTAGAAATTTCAATGTGGAAATGGGATCACCTCATGACAGATTTTGTTGTGGGTTTGCCTCAGACTTCGCAGGGTTTTAATGGAATCTGGATGTTGGTTGATAGATTGACAAAAACAGCTAGATTGTTGCCAATTAAAGTTGCGTGGAGTGTGCAGAGATTGGTCGAGCTGTACATTGAGAAGATCGTGCCACTGCATGGAATTCCTATCTCACTTGTGTCAGATCGTGACCCACGTTTTACCTCTAGCTTCTGGCGTAGTTTCCAGAAGGCGTTGGGCACTGAGTTAGCATTCAGTTCAGCGTATCACCCACAGTCAGATGGTTAGTCAGAGAGGACTATTCAGACTCTAGAGGATATGCTGAGATCTTATTGCCTTGACTGGTAGGGTTCGTGGAGTCAGCACTTGCCACTAGTTGAGTTTGCTTATAATAATAGTTTTCACTCTAGCATTGACATGGCTCCTTATGAAGCACTGTATAGTCATCCTTGTCGTACTCCCTTGAACTGGTTTGATGTCGGTGACAGGCTTTTGACAGAACCTGACATGGTGCAGCAGTGTGCAGATGTGGTTCGTTTGATCAAACAGAGATTGTTGACAGCTCAGAGTCGACAGAAAAGCTATGTAGATTAGCGCAGACGTCCACTTCAATTTGAGCCAGGAGATATGGTGCTTGTTAAAATATCTACGATGAAAGGTGTTTCCAGGTTTGGGAAGCGTGGAAAGCTTAGTGTGCGGTACATTGGTCTGTTTCTAATTATAGAACGTATGGGCCAGGTGGCTTATCGACTTCAGTTACCAGTGGCGATGCAAGCTGTTCATGATGTGTTCCACGTCTCTCAGTTGAGAAAGTATGTGTCTGACCCGTCTCACATTCTCGATGATTCCGTTTGGCCAGAAGTGACTGCTGATTTATCTACACCAGAGTTTCTTGTTAGAATAGAAGACCGTCGTAAGCAACTATTGAGAAATAAGGTTATCCCTCTGGTAAAAGTCGTCTGGCAACGTCACTCAGGCAATGAAGCTACCTGGGAACGCGAGGATGAGATGAGACAGCTTTTTTCTTTCTTATTCTAGTGAGGTATAATTGCTCTTTCAGTTTCCTCCTTATTCTTCCTTTTAAATTTTGAGGTCAAAATTTTTATTAGGAGGGAGGGACTGTAAGGCCCGCTACGCCCTCTCGTGGTCCGAGGAGGCCACACTAATGTCCCTGCAACCAGCCTGCAGCAGAAGTCAAGTTCGCATAGGCTACCCCGGTGTCCACGGTGCAAACCAGCCAACGTTTCCTTCTGTGGAGTTGTACTTCGTCGAGTCAGATTCGATCTAGAAGTGATCCCGCGGTGATTCGACCTCGGCACTGCACGCACCGCCCATTCTCATGAAACTGTGCCAAGCTCAGGTCCGAACCTAAGTCCCAAATGGTAGCAGCTCCACAGCCCGCCCTGGCGTGATTCAGCCCGAGCTCTCTTCACAAGAGTTCTGCTCCTCCGAAGCACTGACACACCAGAGGTGGTTACGCCTACATTCGACATCGTCTCTGTCCGTGGCGTCCAAACTCCCACAGGCGCGCCAGACCCGGAGCCCCTATTCACCCAGGACGAACTGCTATCAAGTCAGCCCCAACACCCCTTCTTCCTGTCAGTTTCAGTTCATGACGTCTTCACCAAAGTTGCATCCCTCTACGTAAAGAAACCAACACAAGTGGTTTCGTCACGTTCTGACGTCAGAACCATGAGTTCTGCCCTGTTCTTTTATGTCCTATCCTGCTATACACCCAGAAACCCGACGCCGGCTGTCCCTGCGACCACGCCCAGCGAGCTGATCGGACGGCCACCCCCTCCAGAGGGATCGTAGACCTCCCAGTCAGCAACGTCCCCGACCTAGTCCTGCCACGATTGGAGTTCTGCAGCACCCGTACCGGCCGGCGCACCACATCTGCGCCGACCAGTCCAGTCGAGCAGAACTGCACCGACCTGCTGCAGCAGCCGCCACCCCCATCTAGCGCCGTCAGCTCGACGCCCGACTTCCAGGCGTCCATCAGCATCCTTTGGTCTTCATCCAGGAGCTGGTTGTGTCATGAGTGGATGCCCAAGCCCGGCTTATGGGCAACCGTTGCTTACCCCTCCCCGCGATCCCCCCTCCTGCGCGAGGGTAGTGACTGTAACGTTTGTTCCCCTCCCTGTGAGCCCCCCCTCCCTGCGTGGAGCGTAGTGCATGTAATAGCAGGAATGACATCAAGCCTCCGCGACGCAGCGTGTCCTCCAGGTGCACACGCTCCCCGGCTCGCCATCGTCTCTGACCGGAGCCGATCCTTCGGACGGCTAGGTACGTGCGTTCGCCACTCCACTGGTCACATAACGCGCCTAGGGAGGTCCGTTATGTCCTATGACGCCCCAGGGAAGGTGCGTTATGCTTAACGCCCTTGCCTTCCACTTAACACACCGGATATGGTCCGTTAAGGTCTATAACACGCCTAGAGGACTGCGTTATAGTCTATTTTCACTCTGTGACATAACGCACCATGGTTGGTCTGTTATGTACATAACGCCCCTAGAGGTGTGCGTTATGTTCCCTTTTGTGACTCGAGACTTGACGCATCTGTGTTGGTCCGTTAAGTACTATAACGCCCCTAGGCAGGCGCGTTATAGTCTGGTTACCGTTGGGATTGATGGACGGCTAGGTGGGACTGTCTTTCTCCCACGCGCGGCTGAGACTTAGCCGTGCACCCTTGAGCGGCCAATGATGGACCGTTCATCGTCTGAGGTCTAGCTGGTGATTTCTTCCCTGTCGATTCGAGTCCCGGGTGAGCGGACCTCGATCCACATGCTGACCCGTGGTCTGACTGATGCTAGGCATCATAGGGGGACTAGGTGTGGGGTGCCGTGGGGGTCCCGGGATGTGGCGTCTTCGGCTTATGTCACCGTGAGTCGGTGTTGGTACGAGGGGTAGTCCCCTGTACTCCGTCTGGTTCAAACGTTATTTTCCATTTACTTGAGAGTCTACCTTCCATTGACCTATCCACTAGTCATAGCTTCCTACGCATGCGTGTGCAGACCCACCCGGGAGTGATGGAGAGCTTGACCCGAGTTAGGCGGTTGTTAGGCTGGTCTCCGTAGGCCCCTTGCCTTTGCCACCAAAGTCTGGTGGGGGAAAAACCAGCCAGAGGACCCAACCTAGAGCAGATGGTCTGTGTGTGCACATGTAGTTGGGGGCTTAGGACACGTGCTGACGAGTGTGACCCCAGCTAGTCCTTATTGTGGTAGTTATGCGTGTCTGAGTCTCTCGCTCGGGACGTTGTAGCTAGACACTTGTGACGCGGTGTAAGACGTCAGGGGACGCATCCGGTTGTTCTTCTAGTGGGTAGTGCGCCTGTCTCCTGGTAGTTTCAGACTCGAGGTTTCTAGACCGAGGTTCAGTAGTATGGCTTTATTAGAGTAGATGATTTTTCGTTTACTTATTCTAGCTTATTGATTCCACCGTACTCCTGTTAGCTAGCGTACCTTTACTGCTTTGAAGGGTTAGCTTTGGGTTGAAGAAGGGAGCTCGTGGGAGCTAAGGAGAGGCATCTTAGGGACGTGAGTCATGCCTCAAGCTGCGTGCCGCGTTGCACGGCGGGTTGGCAGGGTAGTCACGGGTTGGCCCGAGTGCTAGAGTTAAGTGGCTTGTTGCCACGTGTCTGAGTGTCAGGGTTGGCCCTGACTTACTGGGGGGTCATTGTAGGACCCAATTGAGGTGCTGGAATCATGGGGCAGCCCATGGTTTGGTGTAGATGGGCTGGAATGCATGCGCCCACAAGGTGTTCGACAGAATGCCGAACACACCTGTGCGAGCCGTATACGAGTGCGGTAGGCCTCCAACGCCTGTGGTTGACTTAGTTAGGTCTCCCTTTGACCTTGGAGGGTTGAAAGAAGTGTCTCGGGATGGGCCCTCGGCCCTTTCACTGGGTGCCATGTGGCGTGGCTTAACGTTGGGGCGCCCTCATGTGGCTCCGGGTGACTATGTCGGATACGGGTAAAGCCTGTATGTGAGTAGCCGGGGTTGACCCCGGACAGTTGCTTGTCTCGCCGCGTGTCATGGCAAGATGGTCAGGGCCCTTGTAGGGACCCACAAGGTTGTAGAAAGGGCTAGCTAGCCCATGCTTGGAAGGTGTTCGGGGAAATGCTCGAGCCCTTATTTCTTGTCATTTTGTCAGGAGATAGTCCAGGTACAACAAATGCCCCCCACGGGGCGTGCGTCGGAGACGGAGACGAGGGCGTATGGCTCGTGAGACCCCTGTTCTGGGCTGTTGCAGTTGTATTTTGACACTTCATGTGCCATTATTTTGCTATGTTGTACATATTGATATGCTGGTGTTCTGACCATTTTTGTGTGCCCTGTCTTGCAGCTATGGCATGATTCGGCAGAGATGGTCGGGTCCCGAGGCGTATGGCTCAGGAGGAGGACCACTAGGTGCGGCGGACCAAGCAACAGATGCCCCCTTTGGGCCCGCCAGTGATTACTGTGGCTAGTGTGTGTAGACACGCCAAAATTGACGCTAAGTTGATCAAATTTCATGTCACTATATTGACACCCCAAAGTGAACTTCAATATTTTCATAATATTAAGTTTTTTTATTTTTATGGATTTTTTCGGTGCATTTTCTTGCATTTTGGGTAATCACGGCCTGAGGCAGGGCGTTACTTAGGTAACGGCGTGGTCCAGAAAGAGCATAAGCGCCGCACTTTTACTAAGTGTGTGCCCGGTCTCATTTATTTATTTCTCTCTCAGCAAGAATTTAAATAAATTGAAATTCCGTGACCAACAGTGTTCAAGGCTCGAACTCTAGCCCAAAATCTAGGGATTTAGTTGATGGAATCCTCCACAAATATGTGCCTATGCATATCAGCTATGGGACAAAACCTCAACAATGCGGATAAAGTTTCCACTGATACAGACACCCGAGAACTTCACACGACCCACTCTAGTATTTCATTATCTAGGATGAGTAGGATGCACTCCACCTCCCCCATGAACTTCTACATGGGACAATATATCTCTATTGAGCGCCCCTTCACCCTCCTGAGGAAGCCAAAGGTGGACAAAATGCTGTAGGATGTTAATGTATAATCCTCCACAGGTGTAGACGAATATCCATCATCATAAATCACAGGACCTTACCTTCTGAGGTTGCAATCATAGCTGTGTAGTTTGACCATTGCTCCCGGATGAAATTGTTTCCCCCTCCAGGCATACATGGACTAGAGAGATAGTACTCCAGTAGGATTGGAAAATGATAGCTTCTAAGTCAACTTTTACCCACTTTTTACCAGGTATTCTTCCATTACCCTCATCACATGGGAGACTATGGCATCTCCAGTATGTATGAAGAAGGTCCTCTCACTGGCATTCTCACCTCTTCCTTGGAAAACTAACCACTGAAATTTTGCTAGATCCTGGATGATACCCTTCTGTTGTTCCTCCTTTGGTTGATTCCTTGTCCACATTCAGTTTTACCTCTTAACCAGTCCCTATCCATCTTCTACCTCTGACTTACTTCCATTCTCTTACATAGCACTGTGTAGGTACCATTCTTTTAATGAATGATGGTATGACCACCCCTCCCCTCTATAAAAATTGCACATGATTCATGGCAAAAATTCAATCAATAATCAACAGCCTCAGAAACACCATCATGGTCATCCTAAATTTAAGATCAATCTTTGGATCCTTCGTGGGCTTAGTCAATCCCAGGATGATGGGAAGGCTTATGATGCTGATGCACTTGAGAAGCACAAAACAACCTGCAGCTTTTATAGTGTACCTTTAGCTAGTCGAACAATATGAGGCAATGTAAAAGGATATGGCGACGAAAACATGGATCTTTCAACTGTAAACAGGAAATTTTATAAAAATCTCAACCCACTTTCTCTCTCTCCTCACTCTCTCTCTCCATCGCGCGCGCTCTCTCTCGTTCCCTCTTTCTCTCTCCTCCACTCCCATCTTATCGGTTCACTGTCCAAACGGACGCCGGTCGATGCGTGGGAGGTACCGACGGAAAGGGCTCGACGCGAGGATCACGCCGGTACCCTTTTTCCCTCGGATCATGGAGCGTGGAGACGCGCGCGAGTAAAAAGACGGTGTGGCCCCCGTTGCCCGTTCGGCACCGATTCACGGTCTTCACCGCGTAAAAGGTAGGAGATCGGACTCCTCATCTCACCAGGAATCCATTGACGCCCTCAGCGTCGCCATCTATCATCATTTACCTCATTTTCTGTGCAATTCTTCTTTTGGGAGATTTTGGGGTTTATTCTTGGTTTACATGTCTCTCTCGTTTCGTGGTCCAGACGACTGCTGATCGAGGCTGGAGAGGTACCGTTGGAATGGCCGCATAGCGAGGATCGCGCTGACGTCCTCTGTTCCTCGATTTGTGCGACGTGAGTTCGAGCCGGGTCGAGAAGCGCCGTTTCCCTCTCGCGCCGGTTCGCTGTCAAATCGCCACTTTCGCCATCATCTAGGTAGGGGGATGGAATCTCTATCGCGTTAGGACACCGCCGGTATCACTTGTGCCATGATCCGACGCCCGTTGTATTGAATTTCGTGCATCTTTATGTTTAATACATTTTAATATGTTTATTGTGGAATTTATCGTTTAATTGTTGAATCTATTCCATTGGGCTTCATATTTCATTTCTAGTGGCGTGCTTAGGCCTGTGTGATTGGTATGGGTTGGTAGGATTTGCAGGTTTTGTAATTCATCGTGTCCCCCGTCGATCTCTATCGACCGGGCGGGGTTTTCGATTCTGAAATCTAGAAGTCACAAAACCCAGGTGATATAACGCGCCTGCCCCGGTGCGTTATACTCCTTTAACGCACTCCTCGTGATGCGTTATATGAATAGTGTCCTAAGTTTTCTGTGGATTTTATCGTTCGGGTGACTTTAACGCACGCCCGGTGGTGCGTTATAGTCCTTCGTTTTGGGTTCAAGGCCCGTTGTCTTTAACGGCCCTACCCCTGTGCGTCGTGCATTGTATGACGCCCCTGTATAGGTGCATTATATGCCGTAGTTTTCTGTGAGTCGGCCAACTACGGACTCCCGGTTAACAATTAATACAGCAGTACAAAGGATTTCGACCCACTCCACATAGGGAGGTAACAGGTCACAAGTGGGGCCCGGGAGTCACGTGGGTTAGGTTGACGGGCAGCATCCTGATGTCGACTCCGTCGGTGGCGAACCCGCGCTTCGGTGCTGTCCGGACAGCACGATCAATGGGGCCGTGGGGCCCATGGGCCACTCTATCCTCCAGGCTGCTGTGGTGGGTCCCAAGGAGATGGGACCCCTAGTGGCACGCCTCCACGGACGGTGGTCGGGCGGGAGTCGCGGGTCGGAGGCCGATCGGCTCCGAACTCCAAGGCTTAGAATTACTGCCCACAGACTTGAGCTTCTATTTTTAGGCACGCACCTCGGCAAGAATCACCACTGTGACTGCTCCCGACATCGGATCGATGCCCACGGGGTACCATTGGAAAGCTCTCTTGAAGAGCTTCAACACAAGGCTAGAGATCAGAGATGGATCTAGGTGGATCTGTCTTTTACCAATTTTCGAACCTGCTATTGAACCGTGTCTAAAACCTCAGATCTACAGAGAGATTTCATGAGAACTGTCATTGACCGTGGGGTTGATCACCGATTCCGGCCTTGGGATCTTCACAGAAAGTGTGGGTATTTAAGTAAGCAAGATGGGGATGTTTTTTGTGGATGGATTGGAGGTGGCTACGATTTGTTGTGATTTTTAGACTGGTGGGTGGTCGGATCTAAAAATGGGTGGACAACACTATAGATGAATCTGAAATAGATTTTTAGAAAAATGGTAGAGAGCTGATCAAAAATCAAGAAAATTCGTGGATGGAGGGTTTGGTGGGTGGAACTCCCAATAAATTTGGGGATTGTAGGAAAAATCAAGAGATACGTCGAATGGGGGGACTTCTAGGGTTTTGTCCCTGGTCACAGAAACCAGACAGATTTGGTGGAAGGGATTGGATGAAAATAGAAAAATAGGAAATGAAAATTGGATGGGGTGACATTTTTTATGGTTTTCAGGAACTTACAGAAAAATTTTCAGCTCAAGAAGAGCTCGGACCTGGGAGCTAAAAATCAGGGATGAAGGTTCTATCCCTGATGGACAGAATTCTGATGTTGGCGGTGGCGGTGCGATGGCGACACGTGGCGGCGGCGGCGATCACCGGAACGAAAAGTCTACTCATCATAACTCCCTTGGAAGACTAAAAGACACAAAATAAAAAAAAGACTCTTACATATTTATTGTGCACATAATTACTAAAACATAAAACATGACCCATTAGGTCCATATATGTGGCCCAATAAACATGAGACAACTAAAACATAAATATCTATTTGATAATTTTGTTAAAGTCGCTTGCCGATCCTGTCAAATCTAATCTCGAACTTTGAACTTTGAACCGATGATTCTATCAAATATGGGATGCCTCCCGGGGCCCTCCCCAAGAATACTGATTGTTTGCCTATTTATTGAAGGAAACGATAATGTCGACGGTAATTGCTGCTCTTACCTTCAGCCCTACAGTCGTTGTCGGCCACGCTACGCATGGGTACCTGGTAGTACCCACTGTCTTTGGTGCATTCCCACCTGTTATAGGCTTCCCCAACTTTTTGGGGCTAGCTTTCACCGACTAGCTGCAAGTGGAGTCCCCGGAGCCCAGCGGGGAGAAGACCAACAAGAAGGCCAAGATCCCAGAGGCCCGACACCATGTAGGCCCGCTGAGAGGCCCAATCCAGGTCGCCAACTGCCTGGTGCATCACATCACTCACGGGGCTCACCCCAGCCATAGCAAGAAGCCCGGAGGACATCAGCAAAGGAGCTTCCGGAGGAACATAGCCACCACTGTTACTGGGCGTCTCTCCGCGTCTGGGAAATCTGTACTTATTGGGGGTGTCCGAGTCTTCTTGGACGGTCGTGATGCCAAAGCTATCCCAGACCGGGTGGTCGTTGCTGTGCCAACCAGCAACTCCTTCCTGGCCCTTTCCAGGAGGAGAGCTAAAAGGAAAGAAGAAGGTCACCGAGGCCGAAAAGAGCTATCCCCAAGGCCAAAGATACTCAAGCAAGTATGGGTCCCTAAGAAGATCCAGCCTGCCAGCCAAAAGGCATCTGTCCGTCACCGCCTTGAGCATACCGAGGTGGGAGAGAAGAATGAGAAGGGTTTGTCCCCAAGAAGAGAAGAAACTGTCGCGGATCCTCCGTGTCGCACCAGCTTCAGGGCATGCGCTCGACAAGCTGATATCCCCACAGTGGGGAGAAGATTTCAGCAACTTGTCGGAAGAGCCCGGCTAGCTTATATCCCTCCAATGGGAGGTCGACAACTATCCCCAGTCCTGCATCAGGGACTAGGGCAACTTCACATTACAATTGTCATTTCAATGCATATAGATAGGGGGAGCTCTTCACTCTAACATATACATCGATTGCTAGCTCATGCATACATCTAGGGGGTAGCATCGAAAATTCTTTTGATTTGCCTAAAATTTAGGAAGATTTCAATGTGTATACTTGGGTCATAAATCTGAAAATAAATAATAAGAGGAATCTTCTATTATACGGGACTATGAATGTGACGACCCAGCAACTGGGATCGGGTAAACCCGAAACTACTTGGATCTTGAGAGGCCTCCCAAGAGCGGTAAAGCTCCAAGAGATAAAAGGAGTGTGTGAAGGTTCATAGGAAAACATTGAACTTCCAGATAAGACAGTAAATAATTACTATATTTGATTAGGCTTACTAAAATAGTAGAAATAAAATTATATTTTCAATTAAACAAATAAAACTAATAGTTACAATAGCTAGTAGAGTCCAATCCAACTAAAGACAAGTATAGTCCAACGAAAAGGGAAACGTACCCTCAAGTCGGGGGAAGCCTGACATTGGCAAAGCTGGCAACTAAGAACTACGCACCGCACCTCCAGACCACTAGGAAGAAGAGCAGCCACACCTGAAAAGTCAAGGGTAAGTCTCGTGAAACTAGCTCAGTAGGGGTCCTGTAGATCCTCACCAAGAAACCAAAGCGGTAATAGTAGTAAGAACAATAGAACTAACAATAGGAGTAGGAACAACAACAAAAGTAAAGAGGAAAAGTCGTACTAAATAGAAACACACAGTAGCCGATAAGACCTTGGCCCTCTAAACTACTCCTAATCAGTAAGAACATGGATTCCCAGACACACAGTCAGGAATAACCAAACTGACAAAAGGAAACTCTGATTACATTGCCAGAACAAGCCCTGCTACAACAGACGTGTAGGCTTCACATCACGACCTCTCAGATGTGGGAAACACCACCTAAAACATCGGCGCACACACGACCTCACCATCATGTACGCTACACCGACTACGAGTGAAGCCAAGCGCAGACTACCCGAAGTACTACGTGAAGGAGCTCATGCTGCACAAGAAACCACACGAATCATGAGAATCACAAGGTCAACGTCCTATGACAGAAGCACCTCCTCACTAGAAGTAAAGACAGATGCGTCCACTGACGTCTTTTACTGTGCCTCAAGCATCTCACACTCACCTTGAACACAGTGACTGAGACACTATACCAAGTACAAGGAACAATAGTAACGAGTGACTAGTCAGAGTCAAACCCGTCGGCGCTCGTCCAAACGCCCCTGACCACGTGTGCACACACAAGTCCAATGTCTTGAGCCAGGCATCTAGCTAGTTTTCCCCCCCATTAGGATGCTACTGCAAAGTAAGGGGGCCCACGAAAACTAGCCTAAAAATTATCTCTCGGGAAATCACCCTGCGACCACCCCCAAGTGGGCCGACACGCTTAAGTGTCATCAGGCTACGTCTAGTGAAGGCTCACTAGACATAGAGACTCAAAATAGAAACATCAAAGTACAAACAAGCTGAACACGCACTTGTCACAAGTACCACAAAGCACAAGGCAGTACATAGAACTGTCACCAGACTCAGGATAGACAACTAGACCTGCACACAACGATCCTTGAGTCACACGACGTGTGTCAAGATCGTCGTACATCACGGTAATATAACATTAATCAACCTAGTCCCTAAGCCAAAAATCACGATAAAACACTAGTACTTAGCCCCAAGGCTGCACATAGGACTCTTGATTCTGCATAACACAAATCACAGAACATGAGGGAACACCAAAGCCCTCAAACCACATAGGCACGCAAATTGAGGTAAGATAATACCTCCAGGCATCCAAAAGCAGAGTCTCGATCCATACAAGATATCCGAGACACTCACGAGGTCACGTGTTAACCACTGGGTCACAATCGGGTTGACCAGAAACCATAATGACCCTCAAAATAACACAAAACACTCCTCGGTATAATGGCACTTTTGAATACCCTATAACATGGTTACAGCCCCATAGGATGTCTAAGACATCCACGTATATTGGGCTAACCAAAGGGTCGAAGCCAAGCCAATTAACACGAAAGAAACACTGCACATAGTTCAGGATGAAACCACTCTTTTGGGATCCCTCAACACACATTTATGACTCTCACGGAACACCCAAGGCATCTGTTAAGTAGAATGCCAACAAGGCAAGGAATCCTGGGTTCACCGAGGCCCGAGATAACTCAAATAATATACCTAAAATGAAGAACATTAATGTGCTTATTGCCTACATCACGATGATTAACGCGCCCCTACAAAGGGTCGCGATATCACCAGAATGTGACCAACACCTATAGCGTGTCAACGCATTAATGCGGCTAGAACCTTGAGCGCGATAACACGATAGTCATGGCCAGAGCCTGGGTCGTGATAACACTAACGCGGTGCTAACCTGGGTCGCATTAACAAAGGATCGTGCCCATTACATGGGACACATTCCCAACTGTCCAACTATTAATCTCCCTCGATGAACGTGACCACATGACACAACGTGTCTCTTCTGATAACGCGCCCTTTGAGTTCTGCGTTAAAACAATGAACCCGAAAAACACTAAAATCTGTGGAAATCACCGTTCCATGCCCCAATCGTCTCTAGAACGACGGGGAAACATCCCTAGACACATTGCTAACCTTCCACAAGCCGGAAGGGACCAACAAACCAAAAAATGACTCAAAAATGGGCGATTTCCATAAATTAACCCAAAACGACTCACGAGGGTAATCGGACTCCTACCGGCCCCAAATCACGACCAAATCCAGTCAAACTGGAGGGAGTGGCATCCGAACATGCCAGGGGTTCATTTCCTACCATTTAATGCAAGAAACATCGCTTGGAACGGTGATTCCATCGCACACCCTAAAACATGCTATAATTTCCCAAAATTTGAAAACCCACTCAAATGACCACTAATCGACACGAAATTTAAGGGGAAAGTAGAACAAGGGGTAAGGAATCTAACCCCCTACCTCCTTCACCGACCTCCCGAGCTGAGAATGCCAAAACCACCACACAAACCCACGCCGTGACGCTTTGAATTCACCGAGAGATTGTGCCAACGCCACACTCCATTCCTCGCACCTTCACGCTCTACGACACCTCCACTCCGTCTCTACGTCATCCCCGGAGCATTCTCCATCTGCAACCGGAGCAGAGGGGAAAAGAGGAGAGAGAATAGAGAGGGAGAGAATGAGCACGGTGGAGAGAGGAGAGAGGGGGTTAAAGGTTTAAAAGAAAAAAAGAAAAAAATGAAATTAGCAAAATTTTCTCTATTTTTCGGCCCAAAATTTCATAAAATTAGAAACCACACGAACTCACGCTGTGATGCTTTGAATCGACCGAGGGATCGCGCCAATGCCACGCTCCATTAGAAAATTCACCAGTTAAGGACCAATCAGGCATTGACAAGGAGAACAAGAAAATAGCTCGACTTATCTGCTAAAAACGGGTGTCTACACACATGGGACGACATGCACGGGGGCTTGCAGTGGAGATCAACTAGGTTACCCAGGCAACAGACCAGATCCAGGACTGGACAGAGCGAGGACGAGTGGTATGAGCCCGAGCCACCAGCGATGATGCTTACTTGAATGCCTACGCACGACACTACAAGGACCAGGTCTTCCGCGACACTCGACGACCGATATGACTCCTAAACTCAAGCTTTCTAATATTCTTATGATTATAATGCACTAATGATCCACATTATACATGCAGCTTGACCCCCAAGGATGGATCGCGGAGCTCCAGGGGTTACTCCACTCCACGGTCCATCAGTGGGATGAGCTCCAGCGTTCCTTGGACCTCCTGGTAAGCTTCTCTTAACCTTAGACTAAAAAATGCTATGCCATGCTTATGAGACTGACATGCCCCTATATGCAGCATGCCGAGGGAGCTCAGCGCCAGGGACCCAATGCACCGTCCTCTTCCTCCCAGCCACTAGTAGGTCAGGCTGAGCGAGATGCGGACTTTGCACGAGCGATGGCACGAGCTGAGGAGGCCAAGATGACACTTGCTGAGAGGGTAAGCAAATAGTTGTACCTCCCCTTTGAATTATGATTGTGAATGCAAGTGACTAACCATGATGAGTATATGCGTAGGCGAGAGAGCTAGCGGCAGTGCTGAGTGAGGCCACTCAGCAGTGGGAGGAGGCTGAGATGTCTCAGGTAGAGGCGGAGCACTGTCGGGCAGAGGTCACAGAGGTAAGCCGATTCCATGCCAAGGTAGAGTGCGCCTACATAGAGGCAGCGGAGCTGAGGGTAGAGGTGCAGGCGCTGAAGGAAGCCGTGCGACTACTAAGCAGGAGGTTTGAGCATGGCGGGAGCCAGAGTGTCCTGCACAGCAGTGAGTACAGAGACTATTTCACTAGCTGCCCCAACCGTCAGAGGAATGAGGATGAGGAGCGACACCGACGACAGTGTGAGGAGTGGAGCACAGCCATGGACCCACCGGGGAAGAGACATGAGGGTACCGGCGATAGCAGGGGTCCTAGTGGCAGACTTGATGTACTATGGGACATATGCATGTACATGATTTTGACGTAATCACTTAGGTCGCCCCTTCCCTCTCCACCCTCCACAACCAGCGCACCCCATCAACCCTAACCCTAGCCCCCCTACATCCCATGCCCTGGCCCCCTCTCCCTCTGCACTCGGGTCCGCCCTCCTCGGCTCCGAGCGTCCACGGCATCCCGGCGTCACCCCGTCGTCGTTACGCCCTCCCATGGATCGAGAAGACCACACTGCTGCTCTCTGTAACCAGCCTGTAGTAGAGGTCGATATTACAGAGACTACCTCAGAGTCCACGGTGCAAACCAGCCAAAGCTTTCTTCTGTTGAGTTGTACTTCATTGAGTCAGCTTTGCCCCAAAAGTGATCCCATGGCGATCTGACCTCGGCACCATTCGCATCGCCCGTTCTCGTGCAACTGCACCAAACTCGGGTCTGAACCTGAGCACCATCTGGTAACAGCTCCACCGCCCTCCCCTGTGCCATTCAACCAGAGCTCTCTTCATGAGAGTTCTGCTCCCTTGAGGCACTAATGCACCAAAGGTGGTCCTGCCTTGTTTTGAAGTCGTCTCCATCTAGGGCGGCTATTCTCCCTCAGTCGCGCGAGACCCGGAGTCCCCTATTCGCCCAAGATAGGCTGCTGTCAAGTCATCCCCAATACCCCCTCTTCCTCTCCATTTCAGGTCAGATGGTCTTCAGCAAAGTTGAAGACTTCGACGATACAGAACTAATGCAAGTGGTCTCGTCCTGATCCGATGTCATCACTAGGAGTTCCCCCACAGCTACCTGTGACTGGTCCAACTGTTCACCCAGAAACCTGACGCCGACCATTCCCGTGACCACGTCCAGCGAGGTGATCAGACGGCTGCCATCTACTGAGGGTTCGTAGACCTCCCTGTCAACAGCATCCACGACTTAGTCCCGTCATGATTGGAGTTCCACAGCGCCCGTACCGGCCAACGCATCACAACTGCGCCAATCTGTCTTACACGGTAGAGCTGCACAGGCCCACAGTCGCAGCCGCCGTCTCCATCCAATGATAGCAGCTCAGTGTCAGACCTTTAGGCATCCTTCGACATCCCTCGATCATCGTCCAGGAGGTGGCTGCACCTCGATCGGACATCCGTGCTCGGCGTACGGTCGATAGTTTGTTTCCACTCCCCACGATCCCCCTCCTGTGCGAGGGTAGTGTGTGTAATTGGTCGGCGCCGGCCCCAACTGTCGGTCACTGACGATCACAGGAGAATCTTCCAGGCAAAATGGAGTGGACATGAAATCTCCAGAGGGCAACTCAACGAGCAGATCACAAGGTGACTCAGTCACCGGCTCCTCGAGATGAGCAAGAAAATCCTCAGAAATAAATGAATGGGTGGCACCTGAATCGAACAACACACGAGCAGGATGACCAAAAATGAAAACCGTACCTTCCACAAGATTGGATGCAATGACTTCTGCACGAGTGATATGTGTGATCCGGCCATTCGATTTCCGGCTAGAAGCTGCAGAAGATTGCTGGGAAGCGACAGGAACTTACAAAAATGACGGCTAAGGCTGAGGTGGTGCAGGAAGGCGAAACTGAGACTGCTGCGGCTGGGTGTCCTGCGAGAACTGTGCCGAAACTGACTCCATCGGGCAATCTCAAACAGCGTGACCCAGCTGATCACAGCGATAACAAACCACCGGCAAGGAACTTGGAACACCAGGATGGCTGCCACCACACCTCGGACATGGTCTCAGCTGACTCACTTGAAACTGACGGTGCTGCTGAAACGGAGGAACAGACTACTGCACCGACTCGGAAGACACGGACTACTGCGACACAAAATCTAAAGATGCTTGACGATTGAAATGCTTCTTAGATTTACGAAACATCTACCCCGACGGACCACCAGAAGTAGCCACAACTGACGGAACACCAGGTGCTGACGGTTGATAGGACTACTAGAATGGCACAACCGGTTGAGCAACACTGGACTGAGAAAACCCTGCAGACCTCGCCAAATCGAGCTCAACCGCAACCGCTGCCTGATAAGCATCATCCATGACAGTAACACGGGTAGCAAGAAGTGGCACTCTCAACTTGGCTCGTAAATCACGGAGAAACTGCTCGGTCTTTAAGGCTTCATCAGCAATAATATGCGGTGCATACCGACCCAATTCAACGAACTTGTTCCGATATTGCAACACTGTCATCTCACCCTGCACCAGATCTAGAAACTGATGCATCTTATTCATGCGAAGACAGGCCGGACTGTAGGTACGCTCAAAGGTAGTCACAAACTCTGTCCAGGTGATCTGACGAAGTGGTCGGGAATGGAAGGCGACTTCCCACTCTGAACTCCACCACATCAATGCTGCACCCTGAAGCTGAAAAGTAGCGAGCATAACCTTCATATGCCAGTCAGAAAGAAATAATTGTCAGAGTGAAAAGCATGCTTAGACCTTATAGAGTTAATTGTCAAAACATGGCCAGACTCTATAATGATATATGGCAAGTATGCACAGACCTTGGCTATGCAAGATGCAAACTAGCATTGACTTTAGCTGTGCAAGATGCAAACTAGCACGGACCTTGTACTAGCATGCTCAGACTTGACAAGTGCGTGTGAGCAAATGTGCATAGATAATGTATGAAACATGCACCGACCTTGTGTGCAGTTCCAAAGGAACTTGCACCGACCTTTCATGCAACGAAAGGAACAATGCACCGACCTTGTATGTGACCGGCAGCGATATGCACCGACCTTACTTAGTGTAAGACACTGCACTGCACCGACCTCGTGTGCAGTTCCACAATAACTTGCATCGGCCTTTCATGCAACGAAAGGAACAATGCACCAACCTTGTATGCGATCGACAGTGATATGCACCGACCTTACTTAGTGTAAGACACTGCACTGCACCGACCTCGTGTACAGTTCCATAGTAACTTGCACCGACCTTTCATGCAATGAAAAGAACAATGCACCGACCTTGTATGCGACCGGTAGTGATATGCACTGACCTTATACGTGGTTAAACAGTAAACTGCACTGAGGTTTATATGACCCAGAGCAAGCGATGCACCGACCTCCACAGTAGTTGCACCAACCTTAGTATGCGCAAGGTGCAACTAGCATCGACGTGAATAATAAATTGCACTGACCTGAATGCATGCAAGACTAGCTAGCATCGACCTCAACAGTAAAGTGTACCGACCTGAAGAGTAAAGTGCACCGACCTGAATGCATGCAAGACTAGCTAGCATCGACTTGCTATACTGATGTGCACCGACCTTATCATGCCATAAGCACAACATGCACCGACCCTAGTATGCATATAAATAGTGACATGCACCGACCTTTTCAAGCCATAAGCACAACATGCACCGACCCTAGTATGCATATGAACAGTGACATGCACTGACCTTGTCATGCACAATGCAAGACCTGCACTGACCATTAGTTGCAACATGAATGATGTGCACAGATTTTGTCTAAGCTGGATAGCATAAGGTGCACGAGCCTTGGCTGACCAATAGAAGGCATATGCACAGACCTTGGTTTGCACTAGCGGGAAACATGCATTGAGCGGCATGGTGAGATGCTACCCCGTGTCAAGGCTCCACGGCGGGAACTTGTGGAGGACACATGCATGCCCGTCTACTGCTGCTATAAAAAGAAGACTTCTCCATCTAGAGAAGATTTGATCGTGCATTCAGAGAACAGGAGCAGAAGCAGCCTATGCGATCCAGAAAGAAGAAAAAGAAGAAACAGAGAGAGTGAGAAGAGAAAGAGGGAAAAGGGAGAGTTGAGGGACAAGTGTTTGAGTGTTTATCTGTGAGAGTTTGTTCCTCAGTCTCTTGGTTCAGAACCGGAGCTGAGATTGCTCAATTGTTTGAGCTACAATCCCTTGTTGGGATTTCTGGTTTTCTTGTTTGTTTTCTTTTGTTTCTGAACATTATTTCAAGCTGTTAGTCAGCGGAGGTTAAGCTGTAATTTCTTAGCGTGCAGAGGTGGAATCCTCTGGTCGGCTAAAGCTGTAAGTCCCCAGCGGTTTGCAGAGAAGTGTTTCTCTGGTCAGGTAATGCTGTAAGTCGTCAGCACAAGCTGTTAGTCAGCCGAGGTTAAGCTGTAATTCCTCAGCGTGCAGAGGTTGAATCCTCTGGTCAGGTAAAGCTGTAAGTCCCCAATGCAAGCTGTTAGTCAGCAGATTGTTGGCAAGCTGTGGTGCGCAGCAGATTAAGCTGTGTATCAGTGGAGTAAGCCACATTCTGGTTGGAATGTGGGGTAGACGTAGATCTCGGGTTTGAGATCAAGCCACCTTAAAAGTTCCTTGTCTACTGTGCGATTGGAAGTGTGGTTTGTCTTGTGTTCATCCTTCTTTCTTCGCCCGGTAGATGCTTGATTAGGACTGCACGAGAACAGATCTGGTTGATTTACTTTAGTTTGATTGCAACTGAGTGTTACTCTTTGTTTTGCAGTAGTTCGAGTTATTTCCACAATTACTTCAGTTGCATAGTTTTTAAAAAGGGTGATTGATCCATTCACCCCCCTCTAGATCTCTTACAGACACTCCATCTGTAGGGATCTAGGTCTCTGATTATCGATCTAGTGTCCATATATTCTCATCACTTGGTATCAGAGCCTAACTCTTTGTACAGGGACTAACATCCTAAAGAGGAATGGCAATGGATGCTAAAGGGATGACCGCAGAGGGACACTCGACCTCCAAGCCACCATACTTCAACGGATCCAACTATCCTTAGTCTGCCCGTGACCCGTGGATGTCTGTTGGCATCCTATGAGGGTTATGACCATAATGAGATGGTCAGGAGTGCTTGTGTATGGTGTCATGTCTGTGCGTCATTATCGGGTTCTGGTCAACCCGGTGTGACCCAGTGGTTGACAGGTGACCTTGTGCGTGTCTCGACAGTTCTGTCTTGCCCGAGACAGTGGTTCTGGATGCCTAGTGGTATTATCTTACCTCAATTTACGTGTCCAGATGTGTTGAGGGTCTTTGTATTCCCTTAGGTCTCCGTGAGTCATTTCCTGCAGTTGTGTCGTTTCATCTAGCTTAGGATTAGACCGATTGGCGGCTTGTTCTGCTTTATGTGACGATCTTGACTTCGAGTCATGAGACTCAGGGATCGTTGTAGTTTCAAGTCTAGTCACCTTGTCCTGAGTCTGTTGGCAGTTGTTGTACTGCCTTGGTGCTTTATTGTGCATGCGATAGTGCTTCCTTGCCTGTCTGTGCTACAGCACTTGTGCTTTGGAGTCTGTGTCTTGTGAGCCTCCACTAGTCATAGCTTGATGGCACGTTATGGTGTGTCGGCCCACCTTAGAGTGGTGGCGTGGCAGTTCTTAAGATACAATTTTTAAGCTAGTTTTGTGGGCCCCGGTCCAACTGTAACGTCCTACGGAGGGGAATACTAGCTAGAGGCCTGGCTCTAGGCAACGAGCCAGTGTATGCACACATGGTCAGGGGCATTAGGACTTGCACTAACGGGCGTGACCCTAACTAGTCACTCGTTACTGTAGTTCCTGTTCTGGTTCAGAGGGTACCTTGGTCTCCGCCATTTCGGGAATCCGTAGAGAGGTACTTGAGGCGCAGTGTAAGGCGTCAGTGGACGCGGTTGGCTGTTCTTCTAGTGAGGGGGTGCTTTCGTCACGTGACACATGACTCTCATATTTCTCAGAGTCTGTGTCCCCTTCTGAGTTAGCCAGTTCTTGGTTCTGTCTAAGATCATCTTCCCCTGCTGAGTTGGCCTGTGTATGGCTTTGCCCAGGACTAGCTTGTTGTGGCATGCACAACGCTCCAGTCATGTATGCAGTTGTATTTAGGGGAGCGTGCATGGCGATGCAGTCGTGCGAGCTATAGAGTTTGTCCTGTCTGTCTAGGTCTTCTTCTAGGCTTGTTGTTTGGTCTCGTAGGCCTTTGTCTTTGCATCTCCCACGTAAGAAAGTCACGAACAGAAGTCCGTGGGATGCACAACTTGTCACCCCGGAATAGGTGACCCTCTTGTAACACGAACTCGCTATAATCACGCGATGGACCAAACTGAAGGGCTGCATGAATAGGACTGAAATCCAGACAGTCAACATAAGCATCCTTTAGCCTCTCTAGACCTACCACCTCCACACTCAAGGTGGTCAACATCATCACCCGATGACTCAGCGCATCGGCCACCTTGTTTTATGCCCCTGCCTTGTGCTTGAGGACAAAGGTGTACTCCTGGAGATACACCACCCATTGACTATGGCGAGCATTCAGCTTCTTTTGGGTATGGAGGAATCGTAGGGCCTCATGATCAACAAAGAGGACAAACTCCTGGTGCAAAAGATAATGCCTCCAATACCTCAATGCCTGGACGACTGCGTAAAACTTTTTGTCATAAGTGGAGTAACGCTGTTTGGCATCATTAAGCTTCTCGCTGAAGAATGCAATGAGGTGGGACTCCTGACTCAACACTCCACCAATGCCTACCCCACAAGCATCACATGTGACCTCAAATACCTTAGAAAAATTAGGAAGTGAAGGACAGGTGCCTGGGTCATACGCTCCTTGATATCCTGGAATGCCGTGGCTGCGGTTTTGGTCCATACAAACGCCCCCTTCTTTATGCAATCAATGATTGGGGCAGTGATAGAACTAAAGCCACGAATGAAGTGATGGTAGAACGTCGCTAGGCCATGGAAACTCCGTACATCATGGAGTGTGCGGGGCTCGGGCCATTCCTAGATGGCCCTGATCTTCTCCGGATCAGTGGAGACTCCATCTCTTGAAACAATAAACCCGAGGAAAGTGATATGATCAGACATGAACGCACATTTCTTCGGGTTGGTGTATAAAGTCTTACGCCTCAACACAATGCAGACCTACCTAAGATGGTATAAGTGATCCTCCCTAGTGCGGCTGTAGATAAGAATATCGTCAAAGTAGACGACCAAGAAGACCCATGTCATAGGGCGTAAGACCTGGGTCACCGACCGCACGAAGGTGCTAGGGGCATTGGAAAGCCCAACGGGCATAACCAACCACTCGTAAAGACCATCTTTGGTCTTGAATGCCATCTTCCATTCATCCCCAGGCCTGATCCGCACCTGGTGATAGCCACTACGGCTAATACATGCACTACGCTCCACGCAGGGAGGGGGGTTCATGGGGGTGGGGGCGACCAATTACACACACTACCCTCGCGTAGGAGGGGGGATCGCGGGGAGGGGAAACAAATAATTGACCGTACGCCGAGCTCGGGCATCCGTTCGAGGTGTAGCCAGCTCCTGGACGAGGATCGAGGGACGCCGAAGGATGCCTAAAGGTCTGGCGCCGAGCTACTATCATTGGATGGAGACGGTAGCCGTTGCTGTGGGCCTGTGCAGTTCTGCTGTGCATGACAGATTAGCGCAGTCGTGGTGCATTGGCTGGTAAGGGTGCTGTGGAACTCCAATCATGACAGTACCAAGTCGTGGACATTGCTGACAGGGTGGTCTACGAACCCTCAGAAGATGGCGGCCGTCTGATCACCTCTCTGGATGTGGTCGTAGGAACAGCCGGCATCAGGTTTCTGGGTGAATAGTTAGACCAGTCGCAGGTAGCTATGGGGGAACTCCCAGTGTCGACGTCGGATCAGGACGAGACTACTTGTGTTAGTTCCATATCGTCTAAGGCTGCAACTTTTATGAAGACCATCTGACCTGAAATGGAGAGGAAGAGGGGGTGTCAGTGCCGACTTGACAGTAGCCTGTCCTGGGCGAACAGGGGACTCTGGGTCTAGTGCGACTGTGGGAGACTGGCTGCCCTAGATGGAGACGATGTCAAAACCAGCCAGGATCACCTCTGGTGCGTCGGCTCTTTGGAGGAGCAGAAGTCTCGTGAAGAGAGCTCTGGCTGAATCGCACAGGGGCGGGCGGTGGAGCTGCTACCAAATGGTGCTCAGGTTCAGACCTGAGTTTTGCGCTGTTGCACGAGAACAGGCAGTGCAAACGGTGCCAAGGTCGGATCACTGCGGGATCACCCCTGGAACGAAGCTGACTCGACGACGTACGACTTCATAGAAGAAAGCTTCAGCTGGTTTGCACCGTGAACGCCAGGGTAGTCTCTGCAAGCTCGACCTCTGCTGCAGGTTGGTTGCAGAGGGCAGTAGCGTGGTATTCTCGAACCACGGGAGGGCGTAGCGATGATGGGGCGACACCGGGATGCCGTGGATGCACGGAGCAGGGGAGGGCGGACCTGGGTTGCTGAGGGAGAGGGGGCTGGGCCGTGGGATGAAGGTGGCTAGGGTTAGGGTTGGTGGGGCTAGCTGAGCAAATGAAATGCCAAGAAGTTCAGACCATTACCTCCACGCACCCGGCGTGGCGAAGACAACCCCGGCCAATCTCGGACTCCCGGTTAATAACTATTACAGCAATACAAAGATTTTGACCCACACCACACAGGGAGGTAAAAGGTCACATGTGGGGTCCAGGAGTCACGGCAATTGGGTTGACGGGCCGCATCTTGATGTCACCTCCGTCGGTGCCGAACCCGCATTTCGGTGTTGTTCAGACAGCATGTTCAATGGGTCCGCGGGGCCCGCGGAACACTCCAAGCTTCGGCTCTGGTGAGGTGGGGCCCACTGTGATGGGGACCCCTGGTGGCGCACCTCCACGGTCGGCGATCGGGCTGGAATCGCCGGTCGGAGGCCGTTCGGCTCCGGACTCCAAAGTTAGGAGTTGCTGCCCACGGACTGGCACTTTTGTTTCAGGGCGCGCGCTTCGGCGAGATTTGCCGTTGTTGCCGATCCCGACGTCGGATCGACGCGAGATTGGCGCCGTTGGAAAGATGCTTTGAAGATCTTCAGTCTAAGGCCAGGAAGGAAACTTGGATCGGCATGGATCTGGCTATTATGATTTTTTTAATCTGCTCCTGGACCGTGATCGAAAACTATGGACTGCAGGGGAGTTTCCTGAGAAACGCCGTTGACCATGGGGTAAACCTCAGATCTGGAGTTTGGTCTCTTCATAAAAGTTGTAGATCTGGCTGTAAGTAAGACGAGGCTATTTATTTTGTAAGACTTTATGGAGATGTCGATTTTTTATGGGTTTTATATGGACTGGTGGTCGGATCTGGGAACTGGCCAATAGTACTGTAGCTGACTCAGAAGATGATTTTTAGAAAATAGAAAGAGGGCTGACAAAAAATTGACAAAATTTGTGGATGGAGGTAGAGACGGGTAGAACTCCCAGTAAAATTGGGAGGCCCTGAAACATTCTAAAGGGGGGTCAAAAAATTGAAACTTAGGGCTGCTGGAACCCAGGACAGGAAACAGACAGACCTGAGAGCTGAAGATGGATGAAAATTGAAAATTATCAAATGGGGGATTTTTGACCAACCAAATTTTGTGGCTCGTGGGGAAGACCTCTGGAAGACACCCTCAAAGTTTCAGATCCATTGGAGCTCGTGGCTGGTTGCAGAAATTCGGGGAAGAGGTGGTGGGTCGAGCCCGGGCATTTCTTTATAAGTCCAGGCGAAGCAATCCCTGAACTCTTCTAGGAGCTGTCGATACGACTGTCTTTCTGCCTCACTGAGGAGGGCACTGATGAAGGTTGGCCGACGATCATCTTTGCTTCTGAGATTAATCTCGATCAACTCGTCCACGGTTGCTTGGCCACCATCTTCAAGCTCGGGTGGAGCTGGTTGAAGGTCGACAAAGTCCCCCTCATCATCAGAGTTTGCCTGGTAGACTTCAAATTGTTTGAAGCACTCTTGCCCGTAGCTTGAAGATGAGGGACTTGCTTCATATTGTAGATGGTTGGTAGGCTGGGCTGCTTCTCCCTCTGAGGGGTGGTCACTGTTGACTTCTGATGACGGTGAGAGCGTCATTGACGCCTCACTGGACTCCTTTACAGAGTTATCAGTCTTGGGCTCAACTTCAACTTGCCCGTGATGAGGAGGTAGCAGTCCTATGGCATTGACCACAAAAGAGACCTCAAAATCCCTCTCCTGGTCATAGCCGAGTCCCCGCGTATCTTTACAGGAGAAGGGAGATTGCCCACGGACCTGTGGAGGATTCTACAGTTGATGGAAGTATGCCGCTCGCGCGGGATCCTGAGCTTGTGGGTTGTGTTGCTTCCTGCACATTTCTCTGATGCTCTTCGGCATGTCGTCGATCTTCTGGACTGGCTTTGGCGCCACATCGGTGGGAATATCCCAATCGAAATCATCTTCAGGAGGGCACGATGGGACTAAGTCACCTTTGTAAAAGATGATCGGCTTGTCTCTCTTTTTGCCCTTGTTGCTCCTCCTTCTCCGCTGATAGGAGACAGTAAAGGTCTTCAACTGCTCCACTTCATACTCTTCCCGTGGGGACGAGAGTTGAAGGCACTTGGGCAATAAGGAGATGTTTCGGTCGATGACTTGGCTGATGAGGTTGGCTTCAAAGTCAACACTCCGCCTCTCCGGCTGAGTCGGCTTGGAGGCGGGCTAGAGGCTTAGCCTGTGCAGCTTTACCACGTCGTGGTTGACAGTGAACAGCTGCCCTTCCTCGGCTTCATAGTTCACCTTCTGCTTCCCTTTGTCCTTTGAAGGCTCGGAGATTGCTAAAGTAGGCTCCCCGAAATATAAGGAAGCATCGGCCAAATGGCACTCATTTGGGTGGAACGGAGCTTGATTTAAGTGTGTGGGCGTACCAGTCATAAAGTGATGATTTATTCGGGATTCATGGAGGCTCTGGTGCGCGCCTTCTGACTGATCGGACGATCGTGTGGTTCATGTCGGGACCAGAATCCACCATACCGTAAAGGCCATGGCGTCATTTACATCTTCCCGGAGGGGAGAATACCCTTGATTAATCGCTGGGAGAAAAGGGCCTTACGGCCTAAAGAGCTGTAAGTAAAATGAGACTAAGAAAGTCTAGAATTGTACTGAAAGGTCCCGTGCTACCGGTACGGATATAAGAATATGTCGGTCACTCATGGACCGTTTCATGTTCGGACGGAAGTTCGTGTCGGGAACGTGATGAAAACATAGATAAACCTATAGAGATGTCTGCCGAAGACACGACAAGTTTAATGTTTTAATACAAGGACGGGCCGAGTTTTGAAGAGATATTGGCCTGAGCAAGGCCGGCTCATGACCATGCTGGGGAATGATCTCCGGGGTTCACGGTCGGGCTACGAGGCAGCATTGATCTTCCCTCCATGAGGTCCAAGGGAAGAGGAGATCTCCGAAAATGTATGCCACGAGGTTGGCGTTCTTATCTTATTAGTTTAGTTCCATTGATGTATGGATTTTATTCCGTTTATGTCCTGTCTGTTATTCATTGTTATTGTTGTTATTATTATTATTTATTGAGGTTAAGTGCTCAAAGCCCTCTTTTCTTTATTATTATTTCCCTTTTTGTCAAACAGGGGAAAATTCAGTCGACCGAGTCTCAAAGGGATGAAGACCCCTGAGCAGGTCGATGCAACAGCGGGTGTGGATGCACTTTAATTTGGTCTATTGTTTTATGTTCGCGTGTTGATTCTATTAAGTGCGTGGGCGTGCCAGTCACAAAGTGACAATTTATTTGAGCTTTGTAGAAACCCTGGTGTGTGTCGTCTGACTAATCAGACAACTGTGTAGTTCGTGTCGAGACAGAAACACACTGTACCATAAAAGTCGTGGCGTCATTTACTTTCCCTGGGAGAGAGGAAAACCCTTGATTAATCACTGAGAAAAGAGGGCCCTACGGCCTAAATAGTTGTAAACTAATTGAGATTGAGAAAGCCTAAGATTGTACTCAAAAGCTTCATGCTGTCGGCATAAACAGTAAAAGGTGTCAGTCACTCACGGACCATTTTGTGTTCCGACGGACGTCCGCTTCGAGAGACGTGATGAAAGTGGGAACAAACCCGCACAGATGTCTGCCAGAGACACGGCAAGTTTAATGTTAAATTCGAGAATGGGTCAGACTAAAAGGGTGTTGGCCTAAGCGGAGCCGGCCTATGGCCATGTCAGGGGACGATCCCCGAGGTCCATAGTCAGACAACAAGGCAACAGTGATGTTCCCATTGTAGGGTCCAAGGGGGAGAAGAGACCTCCGAAAATGTGTGCTACGAAACTGTGATTTGCCATATTAGTTTAGTTCCACTTGCATGCAAGTTTTATTCATATGTATTTTTTTCTTATTTCTCAATTTTGGGAGCAATGCAGGAAGACCTAGAACCGTCATAAGAGGTTGTAATGGGTGGGGCCGTATCAGGGGTATGTGTGAGTTAAAGGGCACGTCTACTCGAAGCCTGGTTCGTATCTATGCTAAGTGTGGTGGTTACGTGGGTTTGAGCATGCACGAGATAGAATCGAGTTCGGGAGTCGATCCTCGGTATGAGTCAGAGGTCAGTCCTCACGCATAGGGAAGGCTTCCAACCGGGCGTAACCCGATCTTTCACACAGCGCCATTTCATATATCGTGGGATCAAAACCTGCAGGTACACATGAGACGTGATGATGTAGTCATATGTCAAAGAACATGGCCTCTTTTATTCACGAGATGCGTGTATGAAGTTTTAGTCATGTCCTTTCTTTGTTCATGTGACGGATGCTCAAGCTTGTGCTTGTCAAGGTGATGCGACAGTGCCATGCCCAATTCCCTTTGTGTCTTCTACAGTTCTTATGGTTCAATCCGAGCATCTTGTTGTTATTTTTTTCATTTGCTTGTTGCTTCCTTTTGTATTTTAATGAATGTATAATTCTAGCAAAAAAATTCAGCAGCATCTCCCTTGGACCCGGATGTAGGAGTAAAGCGAACACACGTCCACAAGGAGTGACGCTACCCAAAGTAAAAGATGCCCACCGAAGTGGCAACACCTTGAGAAAGCCTCGCGAGACACCAAACGGGAGACATCGGTTCACGACCAAAATACAGAGCAGGGAGAAAGACTCCATCGGATCACCAAGGGTAAGGTAGCTGCACCACCGCGTCAGCAAGGAGAGGGGCAAGCACTGGATCAAAGGCTAAAGTGGAGGGGACACCAGATCACGGTGTGAGCGGGGCTGCCAGATGGAAGTCGAGTGGAGCCCACCGGATGGGGAGAGGTGGGATACCACCGGTTCAAACTGCCGAGCGGGCCACCGGATCAAAGGAGTTGGCGGGCCGCCGGATCAAGCAGATTAGCAGGCCACAGGATCAAGCGGGCTAAGGCGCCACCGGATCAAGGGTAGCAGAGGGCCACCGGATTAAAGGCTAGGGTGGCTGGGCCATCGGATCGACGGGGCTGGCGAGTCACCATATCTAAGGGTGGAGGATGCCACCGGATCAAGAGAGCAATGGTGCCACCAGATGAGGGGAGCAGCAAGGCTACCGGATGAGGGAAACGGCGAAACCACTGGTTCACAGGCTGGGAAGGCCATTAGATGAGTACGAAGGTGAAGGGCCACCGGATCGAAGGCGACTGAGCCACCGGTTAAGAATGAAGGGCCACCACTGCGCCATGGTGAGAGGCACCACTGGGTCAAAGGTGAGGTGGCTGGCCACCAGTTAAGGATGAGGGGCCACCAACGTGCTAGGGTGGGAGGTGCCACCGGATCAACCACTCACGAGTGCCACTGGTTCGAGGGCTTTAAAGGGCCACCGGATCACATGAATGGCGATGCCATTGGATCACGTGAGCAAACTAGTGGAGAACCTGCTCGAACGCCACTGGATCACGGCGTGAGCGAAGCTACCGGATAGAAGCCAGGGGAAGGCTACCGGTTGACCACTGGACCGCAAAGCGGCCGCGCTACCCGATTACAAGGGCTAGAGGGGTAAGCACCAAATCAGGGAGGTGGAGGGTGCCGCCGCGCCAAGGGCACTGGGGACGCCACCAGATCGACGACGGACTAGGCCACTGGATCAGCACGCTGCGGTGGTGACTGCCGGGCTAAGGAGATTAAGAAGACGGTTGGGCTGCCAGATGACAAGGGAGACCCGACCACTAGATTCTCCTGACGGCAGAGCCAACGGGCTAAGCTAAGAGCAAGGTCCACCGGATGGCAAGAAGGTTAGAGTAAAGGACATATAGGGGGGAGAAGGAGGGAGAAGATTGGCCGTCGGACACACTTTCCTCTCAGAACTCTCTTTCTCTTCTCTTCTTTCTCTTCTCTTTCTCTTCTCTCTGGATCGTACAGGCTCTCTCTGCTTCTGCTCTTCTTTCTTCCGATTACGATCACTCTTCTCCAGATGGAGAAGTCTCCCTTTTATAGCAGCACTAGCAGATGTAGGGCGTGTGTCCTCCATGAATTCTCGCCCTAGCGCCTTGACCACATGGTAGCGCCTCAGCTCACTACACTCCACGTGTCATGATCCTAGCACATCCTCTAACTTTGGATCTCGTGCCATCCTTATTCTCAACGAAAAGATATCTGTCATAATAGAAACAAACATCAGTTCAAGACAGTTAGAAATATACTATGGACAGAAAGAAAACTGCACGGAGTTATTCAGTCACAAGTGCACATACTCAGAATGTGCTAGGAAACATGCACAGACTTACAAGCGAAGGAACCAAGAATGTGCACGGACTTCATTTCCTTCCAAACGGAAAAGATGCATGGACTATGGCATGTGCTTAGGCTAGAAAGTATGCACGGACTTGCTACAATATGCACGGACTTTGTATTCATAGAACAAGAATATGCATTGACTAACCAAAATATGCATGGACCTTGGTACGTGCATGAGACGCAAAATGAGATGCACTCAGACGTGGCATATGCATGGACTTTGATTGAGAGGAAATGTGCACGGACTTTGGTTGAGAAACGTGCATAAATTTTGTATGGACAATGTGCACGGACTTTGTTGAGACGAAACATGCACGGACTTTGCATGGACAATGTGCACGGACTTTGTTCCAAAAGTGTGCACGTACTCGAATATGCATGAATGAAGAAACATGCACGGACTTGATGTTTATACCAAAACACATGCACGAACTTTGGTGATCAAACCAAAATGTGCATGGACTTAGATGCGTTGGTAAAACATGCAAGGACTTCGTTTGCATGTAAGAGACATGTGCACAGACTCATAGTGCACGGACTTAGAGGATTCAACATACACAAAAACATGCATGAACTTAGACCTGCACGGACTCAACTTGAAGACGTGCAATATGCACGGACTTTGTAAAATTGCACGGACTCAAGGGATGCATGGACTTATGTTTTCTGGAAAACTAAAATGTGCACGGACTTGTTTGTAACAAGATGAAGTATGCACGGACTCCTAAATGAAGAACCGTCAACGGGAAACACCCCTCCACCTTTCCCAGGTGGGCCGACACTCCAGGTCGCTGGGCTACGACTAGTGACTCCATCACAAGGAAAGAGAAAGCTACTCTATCGGGGTCTAAAATAATGCCATAGCTTTATAAAATAGCTTAAACATGACGAATATGCACTATTAAATGCATTAGGAACTAAACATACCCTTTTTAGAATGCCAGAAGATATAACGGACAAATCTGGGACCGTTACCTGACATAACGGATTAGGGCAGGGGTGTTATATAGTACATAACGTGTCTCCCTCCATCCGTTAAACTTATCCGAACACCTATATGAACACAAGCACACAGACGCACAGACATGCAGACCATAACGCACCACCACTGGGGCGTTATGTTCAGTACAACGCACCTACCCATGTGCGTTATACTCAACTGAACAATGCAATGCAACCAGAAATGCAGGGCATAACGCGCCAAGTATGGGGCGTTATGCTGAGGATAATGCGCCTCCCATGGCCCGTTATACTCACCAGAGCTGAAATCAGAAACCACAGAAACATAACGCACCAAGGCTGGTGCGCTATGAGGATATAACGCATGGGTCCGAGTTCGTTAAAGTCACCCGAACGCCAAGAACCAACAGAAAATCTACAGTTTTAATGCATAATATAACGCACCAGATCTAGGGCGTTATATTACCATAACGGATCTACCCTACACCGCTATGCTAACCGCCTTACTGGTCAATGGTCAAATGATCGGTCAATGATCAAATGACGGACCAATGGGGGTCCGTTGAAGACTCCCGAACGTGAAAAATCCATAGAAAAACCATAACTATAACGGTCAGGGAAGGGTGCGTTATACTAACCACCTATCTACGATGTGCATGAGCATAACGGGCCTGGGGTGGTCCGCCATGTGGGCATAACACACCAGAGTCGGTGCGTTAGACACATAATGGTCATTGGTGTGACCGCCATGTGATCTGGACGGCAAACCGGTTCGGTTTGAAACCGAACCACGTCCCGGTCGATAGAAATCGACGGGTTCGCTTACAAAACCTGTAAAAACTCAAAACCTGTCGTGTCACACATTCATACAAGCCAATAGAAGCTGGGAAATGCAATTATAATGCCCATAAATAATTAAAAACATAAATTAACACATTTTTATCACTTAGCACAGGGGGAAGAAGAGGGAACTCACTCGAACAGGTAAGGGAACTACAGACGCATCTTATCCTCATGCTCCTAAGAAGCCTCACCACCAGAGTGTCGCTGCCACACCACCTTGACCAAGGGGATGACATTGTTCTGCAGGCGCTGCTCTCGCCTATCCTCAATGCAGATAGGAAACTCTGGGAGAGAAAGATCTGGAGTCACCTCGGGCCAAATAGAATCCTCAAGCACATGATAGTCATCGGGCATATACTTCCACAACATCGAGACGTGGAACACGTCATGCACCGATGCCAACATAGGGGGCAACTGCAACCGATAAGCGGCCTCACCAACGCGCTCCACAATGAGGAAAGGACCAACATAGCGGGGACTCAACTTCCCATGCCGCCCAAAGCGCATCACCCCCTTTATCGGAGAAACTCTCAAGAACACACGATCGCCCACGGCGAAAGTGAGAGGCTGCCTCCTCCGATCAGCATAGCTCTTCTGTCGACTCTGGGCCGCCAACATGTTCTGATGAACCAGGTGCACGACATTCACACACTGCTGCACCAACTTCGGTCCCGTCAAAACACGGTCACCAACCTCAAACCAATCGAGTGGAGTCCAACATAGATGCCCATACAACTCCTCATAAGGAGCCATGCCGATGCTCGAATGATAGCTGTTGTTGTAGGCAAACTCCACCAACGGTAGGTGGTGAAACCAACTCCCCTACCACTCCAGACAACACGACCTCAACATGTCCTCCAAAGTCTGGATGGTCCTCTCTGACAGACCATCTGACTGAGGATGATATGCCGAGCTAAAAGCTAACTCGGTGCCTAAAGCCCTCTGGAAACTCCTCCAGAAATTAGATGTGAAACACGGATCTCGATCAGACACAATGGAAATGGGAATCCCATGCAAGGGTACGATCCGCTCCACATACAAACGTGCCAGCTTGGGCACATTCCAGATGACTCTGATCGGTAACAACCGAGTCGTCTTCGTCAGCCGATCCACGAGCAACCAAATGCTATCATGCCCACTCGGAGTCCTCGACAATCCCACCGCAAAATTAGTGGTTATGTGGTCCCATTTTCATGCAGGAACCTCCAAGGGCTGAAGCACACCTCCTGGTCACTGATGCTCTGCCTTCACCTGCTGACAGGTCAGGCACCTGGCCACGAACTAGAAAAGATAATTGATATTCCCCTATATTCCATCGAACTGCCCGTAATCCACTGCGCGGGAAACTGATGGTCAAAATGGTTTTGAATGAGCCGCTCCATGAATTAGAACGGTCACTCTAAAGCCGTTCACCTCCGGTCGGTGGAAAATTCAAAAGCCAGATAAATCTAATATTTATAAGTCTGAGCATGTACACGGTCTGAAATGGGCCGCTTACATTTAGGGAACGGTCAGAAATTGGCCGTTCTATAGAATGGAACGGTCTAACACGGACCGTGTACATACCAAACCTAAAAATTCTTAAACTTTGGTGAAAATTATCATTTAACCATAGCCAAGGAGGGAGATACTTACAAAATAAGCCCAAAATCATGCTCGAAAATGGACCAATAGGCGGTGAATGACTCGGGGCATCAACAAATAATAGTAAGAGAAATGACCTGACTCATCGGTAAAAAATGGGTGTCAACACAAGGCATGCACCATGTTAAGGCGTTAACGCGTTGTTACCGTTGGACGCATTCTGGTGACATCGCGACCCTCTGTATGGGCGTGTTAATCATCCCGACGCAAGCTAGCACGTAGTTGGGGGCAGAGGACGCATGCTGACGAGCGCGACCCCAACTAGTCCTTGTTGTAGTACTTGTTGCGTGTCTCAGTTTTCACCTGGGGCGAGTAGGGAGACACTTGAGACATGGTGTAAGATGTCAGGGGACGCATCCAGTCGTTCTTCTAGTGGGTAGAGCTCCTGTCTCCTGGCAGGTGTGGACTTGTGTTTTATCGGACCGAGGTTGGTTCGTACGGTATGGCTAGTTGTAGGGAGTTTTTTCATTTATTTATTATTGCTTGTTGGTTTCACCGTACTCCCGATTAGGTAGTGTTACCTTCCGTGCTCGCTCGCATCTTTCGCCTTGTTTCTTTCGTGCGACGTAGGGGTCCGCAGGATCCCTACTGAGCCTATGAAATGAGGCTCACCCCTGTGTTTTCAGGTGAGGCGTGATCGTTGAGAGGTGAGTCCGAGGTTCCTCGCTGTTCTTTCGGCCAGAGTTAGCTGCCAGTTGCCCGAGCCAGGGTATGCCCCGTGTACTTGTACTTTTCTTTCAGTTGATTGTACTTATTTTTAGACATGAGATACACTGGACCTTGTAATAATTTAATTATTTATTTAATTTTTTGTGGGTCACCTTCGGGGGATCGTGTGCGCCGAGAGAGCAAGCCGTACGCGTGAGTCCGTGGTCTTCCTTATATGCTTGCTAGTTTAGGTCCTTGGTTCGTCTTTGCATCCAACATCATCTTAGGGCTGTGCCACATCATATCCTTATAGGAGAGGTAGAAGAAGAGCACCCGTTTGCACTTTTCGGCAGCTTCCAGTTCGCCTCCCAGTTGTCGGATAGTGTTCGATGACTGTCAGTGGCAGTTGTCCCAGCTCATCCGGTGCTTCAACAACTATGGCAGCTGTCACCTACGGTCCCATCATCGTCGCCACCCACGCACGGGTGGGCTACTTGGCGATGCCGATCGCTTTCGGCAGCTTCACCTCGGTCGTCGGATTACCCTACTTTTTGGGCGTGGTCCCCGTGGCTGCTCCGCCGCCACCCCCAGCTCTTGTCTCTTTTGGCGCCACTAATGCACCACACCAGTCACTAGTCTCGACAGCCAGACCGAGCGTCAGGCTTGGGTCTCCCATTACTGGTCCCTATAGGGGTTCCAGACCAGTCCCAGCCTGGGCAAACGCCAGCCCCCAGGCCCAGTTTCAACTGACTCCTGACGCAGGCCTCGCATCCCAAGTTTCGGTCTCCACTTCTGCAGTTCGCTCGGGCCTCCAGCCCCGGGCCCCAGCCAAGTCGACATCCGATGTGGGTCTCCACCCCAAGGTGTTCGACTCCTCAGCACCCTGCTTGGGTCACCAACCCCGAGCCTCCATTGAGCTGGCTCCCTACACGGGTCCCCTGACCCAGGGGCATGGCTCCCCAGCACCCCGTTCGGGCCTCTCGACCCAAACCTCAGAAGAGCAACCGCCCCACTAGGGTTCCTAATCCCTGGTGCGAGGCGTCTCAGCATCCAGACCGGGCGTACAATCCCGGGGTTTCCCACAGATGATGTCTGGCATGACTGATCCACATCAAGCTCCAGATCTCTCGGCTTTATCTCAGGGGCACTGCTCCCACAACCTGACAACGTCGATTCCCAGCACTGGTCTGCCTCTATGGGACACGGCGACCCCGGCATAGACTGAGGGCCTCTGATGGGGGCATCTCTTGCCCCTCCACATTTTTTTGAGGCTCAGATTGTTCGTCGGTATGTGCCATTGTGTTTGTCATATTTTTATGAGTCTAGTCATGTAATTTTTATTTTCCGTATCTGTGCCGTAGTCGCCGAGCCATAGGGATGCTGACGTGGCTCGAGTGCTCCGTCGAGTGACGCGTCTCGTGTCCTCACCACTTTCTGGCTCGACTCCGCTTGCGACCTGAGTGAGGCCACCTCCCGCCGAAGAGATTTAATGTCGCGGGTCAGGTGCTCGATCTTCCGGTCGGATGTACTACTGGCCCAGGCCAGAGACTCCCTCTTGGAGTTGACCCAAGCATACAGATCGGCCATTTCAGCCCCCAGCTGGGCCACAATCAAGCTCCCTTCCATGACCCGTTCGAGAAGCACGGAAGGAGCGCTACACCCGAGACTCCCCTGAATTGCATTCGAGGTCACAGAGCGGCACCTATGGTACAAGGAGGCTCAGATGACAGAGGTACCTATCATAGGAGGGATGGCCCACTCTGGAGCAATAGGGATCGGGGAACCCCCTCGGGTATTTCCACTCTCGAGGGCCCACTGGCTAGCTCGGGCTGGGTCGCTTCCCCTCGCGCCTCCACGGTCTCAATCGACTGGGATTAGGTCGCTTCGCCATGTGAGCCCTCGGCCTCGACCGGCTCAGATCGGGTCCCATCGTCCTGTGCCCCCTCGACCTCTATAGGCACACCAGCTACGACCGCCCCCACCTGAGACGCACCCACCTCAGCCACGACCCCTCCGACGATAGCAGCCCCCTTGGATTCAATAGATGGGAGGGCCAATTGAGTGCCCCCCTCAACTGAGTGAGCGGCCTCCGCCCTTCTCGCCCTTTTTCTCTTGGCAGTCATGGCCTTCATCGAAGACCGCAGCACCTTCTCCACGGGGTCCTTACACTTGGCCCCGCGACACTCGAAAGTCCCATCCCGAGTGATCTGTTTGCCCTTATCCCGGGCATGGGAAGAACTCCCAGGAACCTGAGGTCGGCCAGGAGCAGACGCCTCCTCCTCGTCGAGGATCACTACCTCAGCCGGCGACGCCTCCTCATTGGCATCTCGCCTCAAATCTGAGTAAAGAAAAGCAAGCTGTCAGCAAGAAGTTCTCTAATGCGACCCGACATCAACGCAAGGCTCCGAAGCCCTTACCTGGAGGCTTCACCATCCGAGAAGGGTACTCCTCGATGTTGGCCTCAATCATCAACTCGACAGTGGATCTGCGATTCTCCTGAAGAAGGGTAGCCTTCTTCTCCCGCTCGAGGGCGTCTGGCTGACTTCATTGGTGCTGCGGCGGCAGCTGCTGTAGGGGCTTGAGTTGGAGAAGACAGCTACATCTTCAGACAATCCTTGATCTTGTGCTCCGAGCTTCCGCACCTGAGACACTTCCCGGCTACCATCCAGCACTCCTTACCCCCATGCCATTTCCCGTAGTGCTTGCATTCACTTTTGACTTCAGCTGATGATTCTCTTGATCCTCTTGCTTGCGTCAAAGCTGACTTTGTTGATGTATAAGCAGGTGACTGAGTAGAGGGCTTCTTCTTGTAGTCTTGGCATTGGAAAGATGATGACGGCCTCTTCAGCTCGACTTTCTTCACTTCTTGGTACTGCTCCATGTCACTTTCTTATCGGCACGCTGCACCGAGAGCCTCTTCCATCGTGCGGTGGTTGAAAGCAACCAATTTCATCCTCAACGATGGTTGAAGGCCCGATACAAACTTCTTCACCTTCCTCCGCTCATCTGCTACAATATGAGATGCATAACACGCCAACTCTGCAAAGTGAGCTTCATACTCTAGCACTGTCATAGACCCCTGGGTCAAAGTGAGGAACTCCTGCTCCATCCGGTCTTGAACATGCTCGGGGATGTATTTCGCCAAGAACAAGCGAACAAAATCTCCCCACGACACCTCTCTAACTCCGTCTTTGAATTGATTTCGTAGAATTGAAGGCCACCAAACATCAGCACGCTCCTCCAACATGAAAGTTGCCAAGTTAACCTTCTCATCCTCATCGCAACGGATGCTCCGAAAAATCTTCTCCATCGCTTGCAGCCAATGCTCTGCAACTAGGGGCTGACTCTCCCCCTTAAAAGAAGGCGGGTTCATCCTCTAGAACTTCTCCATGCCTAATGGCCCTTCAGCCATCCTCGGCACTACCTCCGGATGCAGTTGAGCCTAACCAAACCACACAGATCAGTTACAAGGCCTACATGACATCTGACGCACAATTCCATCCAATCTATATCATACCTAAGTTCGAGCTTGCACCTGAGCCTACAATGCCGCCTGTGCATTCGCCTGCATCTGCATCACTTGCACCAACCCTTGTATGAATGTACCATAGTCAACCAACGGCGGCGGTGGCGGTACCGGTAATCCTTGTTGACCTACATCTGCCTCTCTCCTCGGCTCCTCATCGCGAGCAGGGGCACTCACCCGGGACTCGAATCGGCACGAAAAATCACCGGCTAGGCCTCAGACGATGAACGGTCCATCATTGGCCACTCAAATACTACACGGCCAACCCAGGACCATCCAAGTACTGCACGGTCAGCATGGGACCGTGCCATATTGGGCCAAACAGGAACTAAACGGCTCAAACCTGGCCGTTCAGTGAGGGCACGGCCCGCTCCTGACCGCGCAGGGTAATGAACGGTCCCAGATAGACCGTTCAATTAGCCCAACTGTAAGAAATAGAACGGTCAGACCCTGGCCGCTCAAGCGCTGAACGGTCGTAGTCGCACCGTTCATGGACGTGGACGGACCCAGAAGGGCCGTCCCATGACCCAACGGTAAGCAAACTGAACGGTCCAGCCCAGGCCGTTCGAAGGCTACACGGCCAGCCCCGAGCCGCGCAAGGATCGGGACGGTCCCCACTGGGCCGTTCGATCCTCCAATCGGCACAGAATTAGGACGGGTAACCCTGGGCCGTTCAAAGGATTACACGGCCAAGACCTAGGCCGTGCCATCCTGACACTGCGCAACGGTCAAATACTAGCGGTCAAACACAGGTGCTGGACGGTCAACCCCTGGCCGCCCAGTGAATTAAACAGTCAAACGACTGACCGTTCAATGTAGAGCAGTCTTCTCCGGACCGCGCAAGACTTACACGGTCTTTGTTAGGACCGTGTAGGTCCCGCCATTCCGAGAACGGCGAACCTCACCGGAAAACACCATTTCGAGCCCTAAACGAGCCGGTTGAGGGGGGAAACAAAGGGAAACTCACCCCCAACCCTCCTAGCATGATTCTATGCCCGTAAAACGTGGGATCGCGGCTCAAAACGGTAAATCGGGCGCTCACACCCTAAAAATATAATTTTTTTCCAAACGTCCCGTTTAGCCCACTCGGCTCACCACGGCCTATGAAACTCACGGGAAAGGAAATACAGAGGTTAAGGATCCGTCCTCCTACCTCCACCGAAGAAACGACGCGTCGTGGACGTCGATCCACGAAGAAAACGCCTCGAAACCCTCGCCGATTCACGAGCACGCCCCCGAGCTTCCACGGGCCACCGGCCCTCGATCCTCGATCCGTCCTCGTCGTCCTCGCCCCCGCGCCGCCTCCGCCTCGCCCCCGCCTCGCTCCGTCGGCCGCCGGAGAAGAGAGGGGGTGTTGGTTCTATGACCCTATTTGCATGCTATTCTATTAGAAAAATCATTTTCTATAATGGAGTTAAAGATTTCTCAGTTTGCTTTGGAGTGCCCTTAACTATGATTAGACTAAACTTGAATTACGTGCATTGGACTGCTATGCATTAGGCTGCTAAGGCAGTTTTTACCATCTCCTTGGGATGGGTCGACCCCTGGCTCTTTGAGCCTAGTTCTTTGTTTAGATTTGAACTGAATGTATATTTGATAAATGTGAGTCATGTTGAAAGGCTATTGTGATTGTTAAATGTTGAATGTCAATGGTTGTGTTAATTCAGCTACAACTTCTTAAGACTGTCATGGATGTGAATTTCTGGACTGTGCAGGAATAAATTGCACTGACCTAGTTGGGTGCTTTACATATTACACAGACCTTGTTCTTCAACTGTACGGACTTGGTTCAACATTGCACTGACTTGATTCTTCATTGCACTGACCTCGTTCATAATTGCATGGACCTTGTTTGTCCATGCACCGACCTTGTCTTGAGTGTTTTACAAACATGCACCGACCTGTTCAATCTTGCACCGACCCTATCTTTGGTGTTTCACATACTTGCACCGACCCAACCTTCTTTTGTGCATTGATCATGAGTTCATATGCACAGACATCATAGAATGCATTATGTGATTCTAATGTGTTTTAACATAAGATTGAATTTGTTAACTTGCAGGCTCAATTGTATCACATTCACTTGGTTCAAGGTAAGACCTTGTCTTGCTGTCATCAATTGCATTGACTTGAATATGTGTGTTTCTATTAAGTGCAGGTTCAATCATGCCCATAAATTCTCAATGGCAATGGTAAGAATGAGCATCTTGAACTTTGGTTGCTGGTGGATTTTTGGTTTGCATTGAATAGAAGTTTTGGTTTTCTTATGATTTCATGCATGCTCTATTGACTATCTTGAGGTTGTCCCTTGATCTTTAGCTTCCCATATGCATGCCATTCAATGTTTTATTTGATGTTTTTAAGACCCCTCATGCATGTCATTCTATTGCTTTTGAATGGGGTTTAATGGTGTCTCAATGGTCCTTAATGTTTTTGGGGTTTCAAATAAGTTTTACAAAGTTTTCTACTCTGTCAGTAAAAGTGTCGACTCATAGAGTTGACACTTATTTAAGGTTGTTCTGTCTGAATGAACAGGTGCAAGCTGTTAATTTCCCCAACCAGCCTACTCCACCTCATTTCCAGCAACCTCCTCGCAACCCTCAGTTCCCCACTCCACCAAATGCCCAACCATCCTTCCCCGATCCTCAGCAACCACAATAGCCACCACAATACCACAATGTCCATCCACCAAATGGCTATGCACCTACACGCCCGGGTCCTAAGAGAGCCCAGTACCCTCCTTTGCCTGAAACCCTTCCAGATATCTTCTCTGCCCTTATGTCAATTGCCGCTTTACAACTTCCTCTAGAACGGCTGAACTAGAACCTGGCCATTGATCAATCCAGATACTACATTTTTCACTGGCAACCCTAGCACATGATTGAGAGATGTTTTTAGTTTAGATATTTTGTTTATGATCTACATGAAGAGCAGCGCATCGACTGGGGTGAAATATGCAAGGTGATCACAGAGATCAAGGAAAGGAGAAGACAGCAGCAGCAGCCACAACAGCAACCACAGCCACAGCAGCAACAGCCGTAGCCTGCCCAAGATTTGGGGATTCATCAGAATCCAATGCCTAACCATCCTCCCGCTCCACAGCCTCAGCTGTCGGCACTGGCTCAAGTGAACATTGTCCACCGCCCGGCTCCCAATGCCAGGTGGTCCTATGTTGATGAGTCTTCTTCCCACCTCATGGCCCTTCACCACACCTACCACAACTCCCCTTCGCCCTCTACCCACGCTATCCTTCGGCCTACCACCGCAACCTCCACCACACCTGCCATCCCTTCCAAACCCTTCATTCTACCTTCTGCATTGCCCGTCGCTTCACCCGTCCTCGCACCAGCCCCCGTCACACCCTCTATTGCCACCCCTTTGCTTAACCTGTCACCCATCATCCTCCCAATGAGGCCCGTTAAGCCTGCCTCCACCTTCACCACTCCCATTTCTACATCCCTTACTCACCCCACTGGGTCCCTTAAACCGCCAGTCATAAGTCCCACCAATGTCGTGTTGGCACAAAACCTTGCCCTCTGGAGCAGGCGTTTGTTCCATAGGAACTATCCCACAACTAGTGCACTTGCACCTAACCCCCAATTTTTGACACAAACTGTTGAGCAGGAAGAAGTGGATCCATTGCTCGGCACATAGTATGACTTGCTACACCACTTGGATTGGATACCAGCCAAAATCTCACTTTTAGAATTGATTAAATGGTCCAAGTTGCACCAAGATGCTTTGAAAGTTTTTCTTTAAAAGGTCCTAGTAAATGAAGATATGGCAATGGATAGTCCATCGGCCCTGGCTACACTGACTAAGGGGCCGGCCATTTCTTTTTCTGAGTCTGAATTAGCACCTCCCAAGGCACGCCAAATGCCGCTATGCATCTCCATCACCCTGAATAAGGTAACTGTTGATGCGACTTTGGTCGACACTGGGGCCTCTATAAATGTCTACCCCCTCAGCACTCTGCGTGCATGTAATATTTCTAAAGATATGTTAAGGCCTACTCCAACCACTATTGCAGCTTACGACAATTCGAGGAGGGCATGCCATGGGGTGATTACTGTCCAAGCTGAGCTCGGGCCACTGATGATGCCCGTAGAGTTTTATGTGCTGGATATTGACCCGATGTTTAAGGCAATCTTAGGTCATCCGTGGATCAACAACCTTCATGTTGTATCGTCTACCGCCCACTAGTGCCTCAAATTCCCATTTCAGGGGCGGGTGGTAAAGGTTAAAAGCATCTCCATGGTCCAGTCTGTTGAAGCTATTTCTAACAAAATACTGCCAACTATTTGGCCGAGTAACAAGCCAGTCATTTTTGTGATGGACCTTGATTTTCCATGGGCCTATGCGTCACGCAAGTCTGCCGTCGCACCAACAAACATCAAGGTGAAGCCCAAGATGAGAGATCCCAAGGACTGGAACATGATATTAAAGCTAGGCTATCAACCAGGCATGGGTCTCGGTGCTCAGCTACAGGGGCGAACCAGGCCATCCCAAGGGGCAGAAAGATGAGTAGAAGAGGCCTGGGCTACCGAGACTCGCCACTGTCTATTCTGGAAGATGCACTACCATTGACGAGGAACTATCATCAACACTTCATAAAGGGGCCGTTACAACGTAGTACCTTGAAGACGCCGTCATGTCTTGATAAGAACGAAGATGCTGCATGTACAATTTTTGGCCCGCCGTTGCCACCAAATGGGCCGGTTGATGATATGGATGACTTTCGTGATGATTTCACAAAGTTATTTTATGAAGAAGATTGTTCAGTAAGACCGAAGGTGCGGGTTATGGAATGCTCATGCATGAAGCCAGCTTCAAGCTCGTGGGAAGAGGGGCACTCTCTTGTTACCTTTTCTTGATCTCTTTCCCGTCTCATTTCTATCTTCTAAAAGTTAGATTTTGCTCCCCGTTCACCTCCTGTCATGGTTGATCCCCTGGTATTCCAATTTTCGTTTCAGCTTGAGATGCCGTCTGACTTCCTGATTGTCCAAACCTGTGATTGTGGGCACTGCCCGCTAATTGATTTCTCCAGTATGTGGTTTTCCTCCTCTGATCCCTTCCTCGATATATTCTACCCGTCCATCAATCCTCTCGCCCTTCCCCCTCCTCCACCATCTTCCCTATCTTGTTGCATGGTCTCCAGTAGTCTCTAAAAAAACGTCAAATTTGAAACAGAGATTTCAGTGGAGGATTATGTTGTGTTCTGTCCATCCTCCTCCCAGGGGCATGAGGCCCCTACTTCCCTTCCATTAGATTTTCTCTCTCCTAGGTTAGATATAGGGTCCGTTGAGTCTAAGGATGTAGAGTCTATCGGGTCTAGTGAAGTAGGGTCTTGTCCTAGTGCGTCTAGTCCTTCCACGCTTATGGCACGCCCGATGACGCGTCACTCTAAATATGTCCTTAATAGGTTCCTCCAAGATCTCGCTCAGCACTGTCATGCCCTCCTTAGATGTCCAGAGTTCGTAGCAATAGCCATCGTCCTAGAAGACGATGAGGAGCAAGATGGGGTGTGGAGCGATGACGGACTAGGTGTTTATGAGATTATGGATGAGAAAGATCCGGTCGATTTTGAGGATAGCGGCATAGATGACGCTACCGATTTGTACGCGCAAGGTTTAAAAAGGTTCGATGAACCATCGTCAACAGTGGATGAACTAATCTTGGAATGGAGCAGGATCCCAGGCTCATTATCATCTCTGCTAGTCTCCCTCCTCAGGTAGAAGAGGAGTTGGTCAAGGTCTTGATGGAGTATAGCGATTCTTTTGCCTGGTCCTACGAGGACATGCCGAGTCTTGACCCCTCCTTGGTAGAACACCGTCTAGTTCTTAAACCAGGGGCAATGCCCGTTAAACAAAGATCAAGAAGATTTCACCCCCACATGGCCTTAAGGATAAAGGAAGAAGTCGACAAGTTATACAAAACATAAAATTTTTCAAGCCATGATATAAAATCAAAACCATCAAAGACAGGAATCGAATTCACACTGGTCATCATGATTTGATCTTTTCTCCTAGACCGTAAGGTCCGCTGAGTAAAAATCAGAGACTGGGCTCTGATACCAATTGTTGGCCCAGAATAGATGGCGGACAAGATGGGGGGTTGAATTATCCCCCAATCGAGATGGCAGATTTTAAAAATAATTTAAACCAAACATAGCAGAATTAAAATTAACTATGTTAATTATCCTAAACTCAAGTGAGATTAAAATGATCTCTCAACCTATCTGATCTCACATGAGTATACAATGCAAAGAACGAGTTAACTACAACTAAGCACGAATATCCAACCAACAAACGATGAATAAATACTGATAGCAAATTACAGAGGTAGCGTGTGAAGGTGTAGTGAATAAAAATCTATCCAATAAACCTGTGAACGGAGGTAGGATAAATGGACAATCACACAGGAATCCACAATGAACACAGAGATTTTTAGGTGGTTCGGGACCACGACGGGATCCCTACGTCCACCCCTTACCGAAACCCAGTGAGGCTTCATTAACACGCTACGAGATGTAGCAATCACGGGGATGAAGCCCCAAACACCACACAACCATGCTGCTTCCGTAGAAATCCGCACACACTAGGCCTGGCCCCAAGACGCAGCCACTATAACACACACACACACACGAACTTGGGGAAGTTACCCCGCAGTAGATCCACACACTCAGAGACACAGCTCCGCCCACACACGATAGTATATCGAGTTCTATCAAATGAAAGGATAGACAATAATCGCCCTAATATTAATCTATGCTCAAATAGAAAGGATGGAAATGAGAGAAGAAGAAATCCCCCTCAATCCGCAGTGAAACCTGTAGATGAGATGGATGGGTGCGTTGGAAATATTTGACGGCAGAGTGGAAGCCGGGATTTCTGTTCGATTTATGTTTTTCTGTATTTTTGACTAATCGTGTAGTTAGAAAGTTTACCAAGAAGGATCAGTGTTTAAGGCTAGAGGTCCATGGGCAAATACTTTAAGTGGATAAGTGGTTATTTAATTAGGACCTTATAAATGCGAGGAGAACCTCCCACTATCTCACCTCTTACCTGACCGCATCTTCTTTACTTTTCTGCTAAGTACCCGACTGTGAAACTGGGCCAGGCCTCCAACTAGCTTTCCCCCCCTGTAGAGCGCTACAGCAGAGCCGGGGGCCCACGGCACTAGCTAAGTCGCTTGACGGGTATGCCCCTCCACCACTCCCTAGTGGGTCGACTCTCCGCGAGGTCTCTGGGCTACGTCTGATGGTTCCATCACCTGGAAAGTCTAAGCATTCCATCGGGATTATAGAACGAGCCAATATCCAGAAAATGTAGTATTTATAACATAAACTAACATCCCCTAAGTAGTAGAGTGTAACGGATCGGGCCATGGGCGTTAAGGGAATATAATGCGCCTCCCGAGGGTCGTTATGCTTACCCGAGCTCAGGAAATCCAGAACCCTGCAGACCATAATGCACTGCCTCGGTGACGTCATACTATACATGACGCACCTCAACCCATGTGTTATGCTCCCCAGCATTCCTTCCAAACCACGAAGACTATAACGCACCTGCACGCATGCGCCATGTCCTTATAGCGCAGCAGGAGAGGTCCGCTAAACGCACCCGAATGATAAATCCACAGAAAACTACTCAGAAAACTACAGAGTATAACGCATCCAACCAGGTCCGCTATACATTGCATGGTGCACTGTCTCCAGTCCACTATGCTCCACAACCTAACAGACCTAATGAACGCTTGATGGTATAGCGGTCCTCACTAGGTCCGCCATACAATGAATGACGCACCTTCGACGGTCCGTTATGCATCCTGGAAACCTCAAAGGATGAGTTTGTACCCAAACTCCCCTCCGGTGAAGCCGGATCGACGGGCGAACAAAAGAGAAAAGGTGGGGAAGGTAGAAATGAAGAATTTCTATAACTACACCACACCCAATCATGCACAAACACCACCCCTAATCATGGATTAAAGAATAAAAAGGCTTAAAAATCCCAAAATCACCCCATGCAGTAAAAATGATGTAAACGCCTACTGATGGACATGCATGAACAGTCAAAATGTTCCTAGCGCAGTAATGATTCCATCCCCCTACCTTGATCACGGTGAAAATCTCGATATGCGTGTGAACGGACGCCGGGAAGCCGGGTTGTCCCACGACCCGTCCCGATCAAAACGTCGACGATCCGTGAAATAAATTACACCAGCACGATCCTCTCGACGAGCCGGTCCCAACGACAGCTCCTGCGCCTCGGTCCGGGGTCGACACAGCATTAGAAAGGATGAGAGGGGCTCTCCATTTCTTTCCTTTTTTTTAATCAAATAAGAGCATCACGTAGAGTGAGAGAGTAGAGAGAATGAGAGAGAAGAACATGGGATGGGGGTCCTCGGAGTGGCTGGGATGGCGGGCTTGTAGTGGCAGGGCAGCAGCATCGTCAGGCGTGGCGTGCTCGGCCGTTGGTGTGTTCGATGAAGCATGGTGACATTGGTAGGGAAGACACTAGATGTGGGTTGCATGGTGGGGTGCCAGGCCTGTCATATGGCCCGGAGGCTAGCCACGTTCTGGGTTTCGTCGAGTTTCGAAGAGGGTCGTGCTCGGAGGGGGGGACTACGAGCCAGTTTGAGATGAGCAGAAACTGCCCCCCCCCCCCATGGCCAGTGTCCGGCGAGGAGTGGTGCTTGGCGGCAGCGACAGAAGTCACAGAGGTGACTACAAGGGCGTGACCGCCCGACGCTCCTAGCTTCCCACGACCGCATGGTGGACAGTGGCTGATGGCAATGGGGAGGGGGATGGTAGATTGGCCCGGCGGTGGAAAGGAGTCACTCAGAGGGAATGGCTACTGCTACACTCGGGCAGCTCCCAGTTCTACTAAGGGGCTTGGAGGCCGGGGCGCAGTGGCGTGGGGAGTTGCTCGACGATGGTGGGCTAACGGTGGGTAGGTAGAGTGAAGGCAGTGGGGGGAACAAGTTGGTTAGAGGGCCCCCATTTCAAGCAGGGGTGCCGGACCGACCTGGATGCGACGGGGAAGGGGAGTGGTGGGCTGGCGTGATGTGGCGGAGGGCCTGCTTGGGGCTTGGGAGAAAGGTGCATGGGGAACAGAAGAAATGCCGGCGGTGGGAAGACAAGAGTTGACGGTCGAGCGAGATCTTGCAGACGGTTGGGCAGATGCAGGGGGTGGTCGGCAGGTGGGCCTGCTCTCGGAGTGCATGGAGTTGCTAGTTGGCGGCGGGGTTAGGGGCAGAGTGTTGTAGGTTGCTTCCTGTGGCAGGGGGGTGGGAGTGTCCGCATGGCAGGTTGGTGCAGGCTGGGATCGTAGCAGAGGGTGGTAGAAGGAGAGAGGGACGGCCAGTGGCGGCAACGTGTGTGCATAGAAGAGTGAGAGGGGAGAGGGGCCACGCGGAGAGGAGAATGCCCGAGAGAGAGAGAGAGACGAGGGGGAGCAGAGGAGTCATTCTCTTCTTCTCTCTTTCTTCTCTTTCTCTTCTCTCTGGATCGTACAGTCTCTTTCTGCTTCTGCTCTTCTGAAAGTAATTTTCACGATCAGTCTTCTCAAGATGGAGAAGTCTCCCTTTTATAGCAACAACAGATAGGTGGACGTGTGTCCTCCACGAATTCCCGCCCTAGCGCCTAGACCACGTGGCAGCATCTCAGCTCACTGCACTACACGTGTCATGATCCTGGCACCTCCTCTAACTTTAGATTACGTGTCATCCTTATTCTCCACGAAAGGATATCTGTCATAATAGAAACAACCATCAGTTCAGGACAGTTAAAAATATATTACGGACAGAAAGAACTACACGGAGTTTGTTGTTTTCCAATATGGAGAAAAAAGCACGGACTTTGGTTTGTTCAAACCAAAACATGCATGGAGTTGGTTATGCATTAAGCAACAATATGCATGGACTCAAAGAGATGCATGGACTCTATTTTTCAACCAGTGCCAAAACATGCACGGACTTATGTTTTTGAAACTTATGCAAGTATGCACGAAGGCAAAAGATGTACGGACTTTGTTTGAGAAACGTGCACGGACTTGGGTTGACGAATGTGCAAGGACTTTGTTTGAGAAACGTGCACGGACTTGGGTTCACGAATGTGCAAGGACTTTGTTTGAAGAATATGCACGGACTTGCTTTAAAAGAAATGTGCACGGACTTAGTTTGAGAAAATGTGCACGGACTTAGATTGCCTTGCTACAGAAATGTGCACAGACTTTGTTTCAGGAATGTGCATGGACTTCCTTTGAAAAACATGCACGGACTTGGTTTAAAGGAAATGTGCACGGACTTAGTATGAGAAAATGTGCATGGACTCGAATATGCATGAATGAAGAAACATGCACGGACTTGATTTTCCATCTATCAGAAAACTGCATGGACTCTGGATTGCAAGTACTTTAAGATGCCAAATGCACGGACTTTTCATGCATAGACTTAGAGAATTCAACATACACAAAAACATGCATGGACTTAGACCTGCACGGACTCACTATATGCACCTGGCATGTAAACGTGCATGGACTTTATTACTCACAAATACAAAAATCTGCACGGACTTCATATGTGCACGGACTTAGTTTCCTGGCGTTAACACAAGATGTGCATGGACATTGAAATAAACAATGCATACACCGACATTAATACACAAATGAGCAAGGTCATGCACGGACTTGATAGCAGGCAGAGCATGCAAGGACTTTATTTTGAGGAAAAGCATGGGGTATGATATGAGCAAAGACTTGATGCCAAGTCATGGACTTTGTGAAGCAAGGTAAAACATGCACGGATGCATGTTTCAACTGAACATGCATGGATGCATGTTTCAAAGAAACATGCACGGATGCAAGTTCTGTGAAGCAGTCAAAATATGCACGGATGCATGTTTCGAATGAACGTGCAAGGACCTTAGAGAAAGTGCACAGACTTTAACACAACTTACACACAGGAAAAATATGCACGGGGTTTGACTTGCACAGACTATGTGAAGACGTGCAAGGACTTGAGATGCAACCCAATTAGCAATTAGACTAAGTCCAAAATGTGCACGGGGTTTGACATGCACGGACTCTGTGAAGACGTGCAAGGACTTGGGATGCAACCCAATCAGCAATTTGACTAAGTCCAAAACGTGCATGGGGTTTGACATGCACGGACTCTGTGAAGACTTGCAAGGACTTAGTGAAGACGTGACTGTTCATGCTCGAACTCTGCCTTACTTCTAAATAGAATGTGCACGGACTTATGTTCTTGGCCAAGGCCAGAACATGCATGGACTTATATGCACAGACTTGCTATGCAGTGGACTGTTCATCTACGGACTTGAACAAGGCATGCACGGACTTGCCTTGCAGTGGATGCAATGTGCACGGACTTACTATGCAAAGACTGTACATGCACGGACTCTACTTTCCTTCTTAAAAGAATGTGCATGGACTTAAGAAGCAACCCAACAGTAATTTGTCTAAGTCCAAAACATGCACGGACTCTGTATAAGACATGCATAGACTTTACAATGCATAGGGAGAAAACCTGCATGGACATTATGAAAGGGTGAATAGTATGCATGGAATTATACTTTGAATGCATCTAAAATATGCACGGACTAACTATATGAACCTAGCATGAAACATGCATGGACTTTACTCTTGAATGAGCATCATACACCATCACTTTAGATCAATGTTGGCCATCATCAAAATAAGGTTGTTGGCCATCATCAAAACAAGGTTTACAACATTCTCCCCCTTTTTGATGATGGCAACACTAATGGACAATTCAGAGAAGACGATGCATTTTGACAAGAAAACCCTGACAACCAGAATCAAGCAAACGACGGGCTCGAATAGCAGAAATGAGGAAACGAGGAGAGGTAGAACAGATACCTTGGAAGTAGAAGGTCGGCCTACGAGGATGCTGAAAGTAGACCCTCTTCGATCCATAGTCCACCACTGCTCCATGGGCCTCGAGCCAATCCATGTCTAAAATCACATCACAATCCTGAAGCTGCAACGCATACAGCCTACTGGGCAAACTCTGACCTTCGATCCGGACCGGAACCTTCTCGAAGCAAAACGGAGTGACCATGAAGTCACCAGATAGTAACTCCACCATCAAATCGCAAGACATCTGGGAGACCAGATCCTCAACAGTCCGTGCAAAATCCTCTGAAATAAACAAGTGCGACGCTCCAGAATCAAACAAAACTCACGCTGCGCAACCCAAAATCATAACAGTACCTTCGACAAGCTGCGACAACTCTGCCTCTGCCTCTGCCTTGGTCATGTAAGAAACCTGGCCTTGAGCTCTCTGCCTGCCCACACATGCTGATCGTGGTAGTGGCAGATACTACCCCTGATGTTGAAACTACTGTTGTGGGTACTGCTACTGCTGCTGGGAAAATTGGGGTGGCTGACGGGGCCGCTGCGGGCAGTCACTCGCCATGTGACCCTGCTGGTCACACTTGAAACAGATCACCGGTGCCTAACACTACCTGCCTGGATGTGACTCGCCACAACGGGGACACTCCGCACGAGAACCACCGACTGACCCCTGCCGCTGTAAAGGTGTCGGCTGCTAAACACTGCCCGAAGAAGCCTGTCGCTGCTCTCGGCCCTCCTTCTTCTTCTTTTGGAAACCCTTCCCGAAGAACCTCTTGATCTTGGTACCGAAGGATGCCGAACCTGCCACTGAAGATGCCGGAGTCGAATCTCCCGAACTACAGAAGGAGGCTGAAACGTGCTCTGTTGTTGGGTAGTCGTCTGGTGGCTGCGGCCTGTCAAGGACTGCCCCTGGCTAATCGGTCCTCATGTCCTCTGCATATCCAGCTCCAAAGACACCGCGATAGGAGAAGTCGTCTCCAAATTAGAGGCAGCGTTCATGATTAAATGGTGCCTCAGCTCTTGCCTCAAGCCCTGGACGAACTGCTCGGTCTTCACCCTCTCATGCTCCATGATGTGAGGTGCATAACGACCTAGCGCTCACTCTATCTGCTATCATCACCTCTGCTCTGCTGCTACTCTCTTTTTCTTACTCTATCTTCTCTACTCTTTTTTTTCTGCTCTCTCTCTGATGATCCTTCTTAGGTTCTACCGGAGAGATATATTTCTTTGATTGTAGAAGGATCCTTTATATATTCCTTCAATTTGTGATCACGTGCTCATGCCCTAGGAGTGTGGAGAGAACACTCCTCCTAGATGGTTCCAGATGACTCACGGCCACGTGTCACAATCATGGCTTATCCTCTGTTTTTGGATCACGTGCATTCCTTAAACTCGGAGAACAAACGTCCTGCCAAAAAGAACAATCAGCCAGTTAAAGAATTGCATAGACTCAGTATAACGTCAGAACAAAATTGCATAGTCTCAATATATACTTATGTTAAAAAGTGCACAGGCTCTGCACGAACTTGACTTAACAAAATGCAACTGGGCACTATTCATGCACGGACTTGGAATGTTCAACATAAACCTGCACGGACTTCAGCACTCACAAACCTGCACGGACTTCAGCACTCACAAACCTGCACAGACTTGAGCACTCACAAACCTGCATGGACTTGAGATGTAGATGAACGTGCACGGACTTGATAAAATGTGCACAGACTTGGTAGCTGAAAGGTGGACAGCGTGCTCGAACTTGGAAAGTGCATGGACTTTGACATGCACGGACTTTTGAATGTTCAACACACACAAAAGTCCATGGACTTAGAAACTGAAAGGTGAGCAACATGTAACGTTTCGAACAGCGGTGTTCGGGCAACGTAGCAGATAATAAAAATTTATATACCCGAACCCGGCTCGATAGAAACCTAAATCCATACTCTAATCGGCGTATTAATCCCAACCCCTAACTACGGGTTGCATATTTATACCTTGCGCGGAACGATGCTATCCGCAGTGCCCGATGCAGAATACCGAGCCGCGCAGATGCACGGCCTCTAGAGCTAATCCACACGGATCCTCGCACAGTGACGGTACGCCCCCGGCACAATCTTCCCCAGCCCTTACACCTTCTAGAGAGAGAGAGAGCAAGAGGGAGGAGGGGGGAGAGTTAATCTCTCTTCCCTTAGCCTTAATGCTTGATTAGCCTTCAAGGGAAGGAGAGCTCTCACGTAAGGCCCATATATATAGACTTTGGCCATTTCTAAAAGAGCTCTTGTCGGCCTTGAGCCTGGCCACCACGTCCTTGTCCTGCTGCACGCGGTCCCCGAGCGCCTGCGACGACAGGTCCTCGATGCTGAGGGTGACCCCGATCTTGGCGAGGTCTTCCTGCAGGATGGGGACATATCCGGTCAGTTCGGGCTGGCGGACGCTGCCGGCCAGGTACTCGATGGTCAGTCCGTCGGCATAGCCGGCCTCGGTCAGCAGTTCCTTGGCCTTGTCCAGGTTGAATTCGCAGGCCGCATCGACTTCGGCGGTGTAGGCCGGTGAGGCGGGCGGGAAATGCGAGCAGGTCGGCGTCGACTTGCCACCGGTCATCAATTGGGAGAACACAGGGCGATTGATGGCATAGCTCAAAGCCTGGCGCACGCGCGCATCGGCCATGGCACTGCCTTCGGCGGTGTTGACGCGCAGCATCCAGCTTCCGGGCGGCTCCTGGCTAACCATCTGCATGCCCTGGCCCTCGATCACCGAGACCTGGCGGAAATCGGGGAATGCCAGGATTTGCACCTGGCCCGAAGACAGGGCAGCCATCAGCGAGGCATTGTCCGGATACATCGGGAAATTGATCCGGGCCACCGATGGCATGCGGTCGGCGTCCCAGTAATTGTCATTGCGCACGAAGCTCATCGACGTGCCGGGGATGAACTCGGCCAGCTTGAACGGCCCGGTGCCATTCGGGTTGGAGACTATGTCGGACGTCAGGTCCATGATGGGCAGGACGGCCAGCACGGTCAGGATCTGCGGTGCCGGAATGGGGAATTCCAGTGTGACCGTGGCATCATCGACGGCCGTGAACGTTCCGGTCTTGAGGAAAGCATTGCCGGTCACGTTGTTGGCAGGGTCGGTTGCCCACCAGATGCTTGAGCTGCCAGTGTTGGGGTGTTTCGATTGAACTCCGATAATGTTAATACAGTCTTTTGAAAAATGTGAATCTGCGACAATCACACTGTCATTATTTACTTGAACAACGACCCTGACTAGGGCGCTATTTATAAAATTTTTGAAATATGAATTGTTATAATATGGAACTGACGACTGAGTAAAAGACGTGATTTACTATATTAGCGACCTTGTTAAAGGCGCTATATCATAAACTGGCGACCTAGAGTAAGGCGCTGTTTACCTGTGATTTTCAGAGTTTTCACAGTAACCTGTCATTCACTGTGTGTGGTGGACGTAGGACTGGGGATTCAGTCCGAACCACCTTAAAATCCATTGTTCCGTGGTGTGTTTGTGTGATTGATTCATTCTAGATGCATGCTTAGGCTCGAATCGATTCGAATCGATACATAACTAGTTCATCTTGCCAAGTAAATCATATTATCATTCGATTAGCTAGTTCTATTCCGCTGCAACTTGTTTTAACTAGCTATAAAGAGAGTTGCATTGTGAAAAGAGGGGCAGATCTATTCACCCCTCCCCTCTAGATCCACCATCTACTACTCAACAGGGTGATGGGTCCTGGGTCGGTGAAGCTCGTCGCCCACGTGTGCTGCTGTGAACTAGTCGGACTGAGCTGCAACCACGGATCGACATGGATCCAGCAGTGAGGAAGGTGAGTCCCAGGCACCAAGGATGGAGCAACGGTCCCTAGAGGCGGGTAGCAGCGGGCAATGACCATTCTGGAAGAAGGTGGATGCCGACGGCGCTGACGTGGTCCTCCAGCGTGATCTCAAGCAGTGGGCAGACTACTAACCGGTATGTGCTTGTACAGGTGAATAGCAGGAAGATGGGGCTGGAACGCGACCCTCTGCTCGTCCGTTGTTCACAAAATTCTACGTGGATGCTGGTGGGGACGTCCTAGGGATGCCCGTGGAATATCAGCTGCAACCGAGTACCGTGGTCGTCATGGCGAATTTTGGAGAAGACCCCTGCGCGAGTTACGCGGCGAAAGGTTGGCGAGCAAGTTACCCGCCCTCGTTCGCCGGCCACGGTTAACCGGGAGATGACAGCGTTTCGCGCAGCTCTCAACTTGGCGCTGGAAGATGGATATGTGCAGAACGCCCTCGCGTGGAAAGAACCCTTGAAGGCGATGAAGGCGGATGGACGACGAAATCTGTATCTGGACAGAACGCAGCGTCGCGATTTGCTCGAACACGTCGATGACGAAGCGCGCGGGTTTGTAACAGCTCTGTGCTTGTTGCCGGTGCGACCGGGCGCGCTCGCTGCATTGCGGGTCGCGGACTTCGATCACCGCCGGGATGAGCTAGTTATCCCGCACGACAAGGCAGGTGCTGGTCGCCGGTTTGTCGTGTCTTCGAACGTCGCGGCGCTGCTGAAAGCACAATCAAAATCGAAGCTCCCGAGTGCGCCGCTGTTCAGCCGCGCGAACGGGGAGCTATGGACCTTGGCGTGAAACACCACTTGGCATGATTCATAAGACGGGTCCACTCGTTCATGTCACCCACATGTCAAGTAGGATGTATGATTGGTTCATATTCGGGTGTAATGGCCCTCCTTCATTCATCATTGGTCATACGCATGCTAGGAACATCTACGGATGTTCAGGTCCCCCGGCATTTACCACACCCACGCATGATAGATTCACCTACGAGTGCCCTAGGCCTCCTAGGTCCATCAAGGTTTACATAGCCGTATTGCATGATAGGTCCACTTATGGTTGCTCTGGTCTCCCATTGCATACCACACACTTTCCACCCACACCGCATCGTAACTCATAGCATACTCATTCAAGCAAGCATCTAGCAACGAGCGGTGAGGTTCATAATGAGCGGGTAAAAACTCGCAAGTGCCACTTGGGACTCCATGTAGGCAGCCTTGTGATGGTGACTTTGGAATGTCTCTACCTTAGGGTCACCTCCAACTTGAGGACACGAGGACTTGGACCTTGCCAAGTTCCGAGTGGCTTTGGCAACCAGCATATGGGTTGGATTTTCTGATGGGTTTTGAGATTCATCCCACTTTCCACGTAGCGGACCCAACACCCTATACCGGCACCGCAGTGGAACCTAGTGAGTGTCTCGAGACTCTACCATCCTTTGAGAGATACACCATTGGAGATCCTCCACAAATCAGCCTGAGAGTCCGACATGTGCATACAGAGGCAATACTAGGCAAGCAAGGTACCATCGCTAGCAAGAGGGTGTGCCCGAGCCACTTTGAGAGGCTGAAGATCAATCCCCCAGCTAAGAATGCGGGATCTAGTTTGGAGGTCGTGGCTCACCCGGAGCTGTTTTAGTGTACTGCTACCCCGATGGACCCACACTCGACGGGGTTGAGTTCTCCCCACCCCGGGGGTATGATAGCGGCATCTCTTGTCCCTCCATATTTTTCGAGGCTCGAATTGATCGTCAGTATGCGCCATCACATTTGTCTCATTTTTCTGAGTCTATTCATGTAACTTTTATATTTTATTTGAGTCATGAGCCATGTAATTTTCTTTTTATTTGAGTCCAATACCTAGGTATAAGGGTTATTTACCTAATTCTTGAGTCATGTGGTTAATTAAGTAGGTTAATGGGCCCAACTAGTGGGCTAGGCCCATGGGCACCCCCTTAGGTTAATACTCTAACGGACCCAGTCGTCCTCATCGCAAGGAGGTGACTGGGGGCAAAAAGGCCAACAACCCGATTGAGGTGAAAATCTGAAAGGACGTCTCAGGCAAAATTAGGGAATCCCTCGATGTGAAAACCTAGAAGGGTGCATCAAAAAAAGCTAAAGGGGGTCAGCTATGGCGAAAACCCGAAAGAGCGGTAGAGTGGATAATGAGAAGATATCTCTTCCCACCAGTCAGGGTGATTATCCGCCCACCTCTCAACAAGTCATAGGCCTCCCCTATTAAAACATGCCAGCCCTTCACCAACACAAGTTGCCAAGTCACTAACCCTGCACTTCCCATTCAGATCCATATCACCCGATTTCACTAATTTTTCGATTTTCGCTCCATCTTAGTAGACCTCCAAACCCCAGTATCCCTGCAATACCCCAGTCATTATTCCATTAAACCTCAGTCTCAGCCCAGTCCAGACTCCCTTTAGCCTACGACTATATGCCTTAAAGCATTCTTCAACCCAGAATTCCCAGTTCCCGGTATGTCCCAGTTTAACCATCGCGATTCCAACCATAACCCCAATTTCCCCTTTAGTCCCTGAGCCACCAGTTATAACCCTAGTCACATTCTGCCATGATGGAGTGACCCCCAGAACCATAACCCAATAATCTATAAGAGCCCTTACGAGGGTTAGAACAATATCTAGTCATCTACATCCTCTGGCTCCAGGCTACGTCCCCTAACAACAGCACACTATGGATGACACTCCCCGGATTCAAAAGAAATAGAGAAAATGGGGTTAAAAATGGAGATACCCGAGCGGCCTTGGGCAACTCCCTCTACGGAATTACTGAGGGCAAAAATTACCACCAACCCAGTCAAGGTGAAAATCCGAAATGGTGCCTCGGGCAAAATCGGGTAACCCCTCCATTTGAAAACCCGTGAGGGCACACCAGAAAAAGCTAAAAGGGGATAGCTCTGGCAAAAACCCGCAAGGGCGATAGAACTGGTAAAGAGAAATAAAAAAAAACTCTTCCTCTCTACTCCTCACTGACGAAAGCCGTTAGCCGCAATGTTCTGCTGACTACGAGCTCAACGCCATTCTACAACAAGGGTGGCCACTACACTCCCGAGGGTTGGCCATCCTCCAATTCTAGTTCCAGTCCCAGTGCCAGTTCCAACATCCCGACTACTACGTGCCAGTGGTTAGTCAGCCAGCTCCAGTTCTAGTTTCAGTCCCCGCTCCAGTTCCAACTCCAGTATCTGGCTACAAAACCCTCAAAAGGTCAGCCAGCTAGCTCCAGTTCCAGCACCAGTCTAGTCTCCGGCTATAACACCTCAGCGGTCAATCGGCCGGCCTTAGTTCCAGTTCCAATTCCAGCACCAGTTCTAGCATCCCGGCTACTATAGGCCAGTGGTTAGCCGGCCAGCTCCAGTGTTGGAACTCTGATTTTGAGAATGACATTCTATGAATCATGCTAAGACTAAAATGAATTAACACTTCATTCAAATCTGTTGTATGATCATTCAGAGTGTTCATTAAAGTCGATGAAGTTTATGCTCATGCATGCATATAGGTCTGTGCATACATTGTGAGTCTTTACATAAAGGTCGGTGCACACTTTGAGCTCAATGCATATTAGGCCGGTGCATGTCTCGATGCTAAGTCTAAGCATGTTCTTGGTCCGAGCACACTGTTGGTTTGAGCTTTTGAATATCATAGGTCTGTGCACACATGACTGTTAAGTCAGTGCACATCTCTGTTTTCGCATACATGAAGGTCAGTGCATATGCACTCGTTCAGCACATAACATCGCTGCATGTTCCTGTTGTGTCCCAATAAGGTCGGTGCATTCTTTGTGTTATTGCACACATAGTCGGTGTACATCTTGCATGTCTGCACATGAAGTCGGTGTAGATTTTGAATTGAGCATGATCATGTCGGTGCACATTTTTCCCTTCACATGATAAGGCCAGTCCATATGTATGCATATAGAAGAACATGGTCAGTGCATGTTTCTATAGTTTGCTTACAAGGTCAGTGCATGTTCCTTTGTGGATGCACACAAGGTCGGTGCATGTCTTGGTCTCATGCATGTAAAGGCCAGTAGAGATTTTACCTTATGCATATACAAGCTAGTGCACAGTTGCCTTGTGCTTACAAGGTCGGTGCATTGCTGCATCATTGCATACAAGGTTGGTGCATTGCTGCATTCGTCGCTTACAAGGTTAGTGCATTGCTGCATTCGTCGCATACAAGGTCGGTGCATTGCTGCATTCGTCACTTACAAGGTCGGTGCATTACTGCATTCGTCGCATACAAGGTCGGTGCATTGCTGCATTCATAGCACACAAGGTCAGTGCATACGCGGTTCTAAGTCTGTGCACATCTGCCTTGCGCACACATAAAGGTCGGTGCATATTTCGGCCTATGCATACATAAGTCTGTGTACACTCAACTCTCTGCATATCCATAGTCGGTGCATAGATTAAAGTCGTGCATTCCTTGCATACAGCATGGCATGGTCTGTGCACACTTGGTTCATTCTCTTATGAAAATCTATGCTTGCAACTATCTCTCTAAGTCTATGCATACATGCTTAATAAACACCTATTTATGTTGACAATGGGTCTGACAAAATGTCTTCTACTTTTGCTGACAGGGAGCTAAGTCCAAAGTGACTTTAAGGTAATTCTTACCTCGTAAAGGCGTATCAGGCATGTGATCCAAGGGGAGTCTTAAGTGAAGTCTGGCCACGTGAACAGTATGCCTCTGGAACGCATTTGGCGGGAACATTCCCTCCACGTGTCGGAACGTCAACTCTATGGGGACCTCAAAATCTCAGAAGCTAAGTCCAAAGTGACTTTAAGAGAAATGAGAGATTTGATTTATTCGATGAGATCAGAAGTTGGGAAGAACACAACCTTGAGCAACCCTAAGGGAGAGCATACAACACGATCCAGAAAGAAGAAGTATAGCGCAGTTGCATTGTGGGTGTAGAAGTGTGGAACGCGGTGCCACAAGTCACATGAATAAGCATATGTATATAAGTGATGACATAATGTGCCAACTAAGTGAATAACATCAACATGTGACTATGTAAACATGGTAGCGTGATCATATAGCAAGGCAAAGGCAATAAAAGATGGAGAAAGAATACCGTGATCGCCACAAAGGAAAGACAACGCCAAAGAGTGTGAAAGAAGAATATGTGCGCTGTGTACCTTGAAAAAAGAGGATGATCGCGCTCAATATAACTAATGCGGGGATAATGTGGATTACCTCTCCTCGCCTTCCAGCCGGCTAGAAGGTAAGGGCTTCACTTTCCATGCTTTCCTGCGAAACAGAAACAACACAAGAGGTGAAACCCATTAGACAATGCTGTGTAGAAATCTGTCCAAGTGCATAAACTAGTATAGGTGCCCTTTCTGTTGGACGCGAATTCTAGAATTAGCGGCGACCTAAGTGGATGTCAATTCGCATAGTTTCTCGCATTTCGTACTTTCATCTGATTGTTCCCTAGGCTTTAGCCTATTCCTTGAACTCTTCCCTTCCCTTGATTCTTCTTAAGATGAATCAAGTGTTTCGGGTTTCTGACAAAGTCGTATAACTAACAAGATTATCAAGGAAGACCGGTGCCTAAGGAAAGAGGTCAACGGGGAAAGGTTTTAAGTGGATAAGTGATTACTTAATTAAGACCTCGCGAATGCAAGGGGAGCCTCCCACTATCCCACCTCTTACCTGACCGTGAATTCTTGGTGTTCTCGCTAAACACTGACTGAGGAAAACTCGATCTAAAACGTCGACAAAGTCGTGTACCTAGCAAGGTTATCAAGAAAGACCGATGTCTAAGGAAAGAGGTCCACGGGTAAATGCTTTAAGTGGATAAGTGGTTTCTTAATTAGGACCTCGTGAATGCGAGAGGAGCCTCCCACTATCCCACCTCTTATCTGGTCATGAATTTTTGGTGTTCTCGCTAAACACTGATTGAGGAGAACTCGATCTAAAAATATCTTACATGAATTTTCGAAAGAGTTGATTGTGCCTTGATCGACAACTCTTTTCCTCATTGTCTTAATGTTGTTAAACATGATGCCTTCAATCATCATTCAAATTCTCATGTAAACTTCAATTACTCTTTATGTCCTTAGAAATGAAAATAGAAATCTGTACTTTAGCCATAAACTACCATTTGAGAGTGTAGGAGCTAAGTGCCATACGTGATAAATGTTGGGAGACCGGAGATCAAGCTCGAGGGGGAGGGGGTGAATAGGTTGATCTATTTGACCAATTTAAAAATGATTCGCAGCGGAATAGAGTTTGTTCTAGATCTAAGAAGAAATAGATCGAAGTGATCTGAACACAAGCCTATGCAATCATCTAGCGTCCAGGAGAATCACACACCAGGAACATAAGATTTTAAGGTGGTTCGATCTCCCTGCGGGGATCTACGTCCACCTCCTCACAAACTAGTGAGGAACCCTACTGAGCGTTACAGCTTGCTACCTGAGGATCAAGATCCTCAAAACCGCTGAGCAATTACAGCTTAAGCTCCACCAGGATCAGATCCTGGACTGCTGCCTCACAGCTTGACAAGTGCACCCTCTTCCAGCGGAAGAGAATGGACCCACTCCACCTAGAACACACAAGATGCTATTTTTATTTATATAAGAAGTTAGAACACTGTACATTTTGGAGTGAAGCCACCTGATATACATCAAAAAGGAGAAAAAGTCCTATACATTAGTTCTAATATCAGGTGACACTCACAGCAATGTAGCAACCAAAAAATAAGAGTCTAATACATCACTCTAAAAATCAAATAAACTTCCCCTTATAAACCAAACCAACGCACCATTGCCCATGTGTCGACGCATCTGTTGACGATGCCCCTTTAAACAATTTTGGGAAGACGTCTAAGGTCGACCTCTTATGAAAGTGAGGTCGACGTAGCTAACATTGAACACCTGTCAGGCTGCTATTTGAAGCTCGTGGGATCAATGCGTCATGATGGAGAGGTCGGTGCATCCTTTGTGACATGCTTCTGCAACGATTTCTATGAGGGCTTGAGGGCTTGAGGTCGACCTCTTAAAACTTTGAGGTCGATGTAGCCTTGAAGAACCGTGTTTACAATGGTTTCTGGGAGGTAGCCTAAGGTCGACCTCCTGTGAAGGTGAGGTTGACGTAGTTGATGATGAATGACTGTCTGATTGTTGTTGAAGCTCATGAGGTCGACGCGATGCGCCTATGAGATTGACACAACTAAAGACTCATTTGGTGATTTTCTTCCTCTTGTGATCAAATGCGTTAACGTATCCTTTGGTGGGGTCGATGCAGCCTTTAGGCTTGGTTAAGCTTCTTCATACCTAGACAATCAACAGATGTTACATGAATTTCTAAATTAATTGACCAATGACTTATAGTAAAACATCATCAAAACATCATTTATCCAACATTCTCTCTCTTTGAATGATGACAATTATGAGTCATTGTGCTCATATTTTGGACAAGAAATTTTAGCATGTAGCATGAAGAACTCAACATGATATGCAATGAACATATGCAGACAACAAGCAATGAAAGTTGACTCCCTCTTGACATACAAATGATGACTCATGAACACTTCTCCCCCCCCTTTGACATCAGCAAAACATGAGGGGTGCTTTCACAAGGAGCAGTGGAGATGAGATGTGGAGAGAACTTCAGAAGAAAGATTCAAGTCGAAGACACAGTTGAGGAAATGATTGGATTAGCTCCAAAATCAGAAATCTCACATGCCACGTACTTAAAGAAAATGACTCTATAGATGAGAAAGAATGTGTGTCGATGTGAAACCATGATAAAACTCCGTCAATACAACATTTAAAATCATATAGTTAGTACAAAACTATAGAGTTTTGGCAAGTGAAATTACCATATACTTAAAATAACTCAAGGTGCTTTAGACATGCAATTTCAATCATGAATCAATAAACAAACTCAAAGTCATGAAAACAGGTTAAAAACTTAGATATCTAGGCTTTATTTATAAGCTAAGTTGACTGTTTTCAATTCTGTCTCGGGTTGACAGATCATAGTATTCTGATGGTCTAATATGGGAGCGTCATAGTTCTGTGACGATTTATCGTAGGGCCATCGGAGTGTTGTAACGCTCCTATTGTGGTCTGTTAGAGTTTACATGGAAACTCAAGTATAACAGGGGGTGTGACGACTTATCATAAGACTGTTATATGTCTTTGACGGTCGAATTCTAGACCGTTAGAGCCTTGTTGACAGTAAATAAGAAATAAAAGAAAACTATGATTGAAACTTGTCAAGTTCAAAAAAATTAACTACTCTAGTCATGACAAAATGAAGTAAAGGGCATCTAGATGCATAGGTTGTAGTGAATTAACAAGAGAATATTATCTTCAATTAAGGCTAAAGGTATGCATGTATGCATAGACTAACTAAAACATGAAATCCATGACCCATTATGCATGAAACCAAGTAAAATTAGAATGCTTTTATCCCTAACATAATATTCTTGCCGTTGATGAGATGACCTACCTCTTTGCAAGCTTCTAAACCTCAAATTTGGGTCTGTAAGGCACACCCTAGTCATTCCCTAATTGTGAGTTCTCAGTAACTACACGTCATCCTAATTCCTCAACCTCTTGACCTAAAGACGTGAAATTTGGAGGGTAAGAAGATGATACCATTGGAAACAAAAAGTTCTAAAGAACCAATCTCTAATTACCTCATTTAGGCGTTCTAATTCCCTGATCTTTAGTGGACTTCTGCTCAGATTTCTGGGTCGCTATGGTTACAACAGCAACTTTAGAAGCTTCTAACTCCTTGGATACTAGATCTCCTAGCACGAAATTTTAGGAGCTATTAGTCTAAAGTATTAGAAATAAAAACTTCTAAATAACTTATCCAAAATTATGACTCCTTACCTTGATTCTTCTGATTAGAATTCTTGATCATGTGCTTTAATTTCCTACATAAGGCTAGTGTATGTTAATATTTCCAGATTCCTAATCCTTAGTTAATTCTGTGACGGAAGAACTTGATATGAATGTATGGACTTTATAAACTCTTGTTGGTCCTAAATTTTCAACATGTTCGCATTGCTAAGGGACTAGCAATGAGTAAGTTGGGGGGTGTGATAAGTGTGCATTTTGACATGTTAATTTATGATATACACACTTGTTATGAGCTTTAATATGACTAATTATGCACTTATCACACTTAATTATAATTTTAGATCTAAATGATGAGTTGATAATTTTTAATTATATTTTGATAATATTTTACAGGCATTCAATAAGACCTCCACAAGTCTGCGCAAGAATGAGCCTAATATCATTAAGGCAGATAGCTCAAAGTCCCATTCGCAAGATGGCACAGTCGACCATGCATGCAGCCAGCTTCCATGCGAACAATGCAACCGGGACAATAGCAAAGTGTCTTCGATGTGGCTAGGCTCGGTCGGCCACCGCCCAAGGGGTCCACGCTGGGCTCTTCAACACGGTTGGCAGCTTGGCAGCGTCGAAACACAGGACTCGCCACCGCGTCCACGCTGCAGCGGGAGGCATTGATGCAGGCAACCGCCCAAGGCGGCCTTCATGCACACGACCGGCATCTTCATGCAGTAGCTGGCGGGATCCACATGCATGGGCGAACGTGGCCTTCTTCAAGTCGGCAATAGCATGCAATGCGCGGACGGCAGGGCTAGGAGGCTGGGCTTCAGCGGGCTCCACGTGGGCCTTTGCCCAAGTGCACATGGGCTTCAGTCGGCCAGCAGCCAACCGCCCAAGGCAAGAGGTGCAGGAGTCTCCATTCCACGCGGTCTTCACACGGGTCAACATGGGAGAGAATGCAGGTGTGGTTCATGCGACGTGGAGAAGTTCAAATGTGGCAGAGAGTAGAGATAAGAGAGAAGTGAGAGTTTGAGGGTTATAAAAGGAGGAGGAGGAGAGAAGGTTTTTAATGTTTTTGGAGAGTTCTTTTATTAGAAAGAGAGGAGTCACCTAGATTTTGTTTTATAATGTTTTGAGTTTATATGTTGTTATTGTCACTTATTGAGAGCTTAGTTATTCTTTAGCCCTTTACATGATTATTTGATCTCCATTTCCATTTCAGGATAACCCATCCTAACCCGGCTTATCAAAATGGCCCTTAATGATTTGTTTGATGAAGAAGGAGAGCCTCGCCGAAGTGGGACTTGCAACCACCAACGGGAGGTTAGAAGGAGCCCTTGGGATTAATACTCTAGGGGACAACTCTCTGGCGGTCAAGCCAAGCGACGATGGAGAAGGAGGTGAGTCCTTGAGAGAGGGTGAGGCACAGTGAGAGAGAGAGAATGAGTGAGCTCAAGGGAAGGGTCTGCGTACCTCCTAACAGTTGGGTTAGGGTCCTACTTATTCCGTCGCTGGGGGGAGTTGACCATTCGGTTGTCATGGCCAGAAAAGACGTGAGTTGTCCAGTTCACATGCTTGACGAGACAGGGAGGTATGGGCGTTGACTTATCATCTCCTGCCAGAGGGGGGTAGCTCTATTATTAATACGGCAAGCTCACCGATCATTAATGAGGTAGGACTCGCCAGAGAGGGTGTGAGCCTGCACTGATAGGGAGAGTGACGTGGGCGGCATTCTTACCTCGACACTAGCTTGGATCACCATTTGTCATTAATGCACTACAACAAGCGTGCGCCGTGGCCACTGTCGGAGAAGGTGCACACGGGTACGGAGCCTTCACTGGGCTTGCACTGGGGTAGGAGGTGTGGTGGGACGATCAAGCGACGTAATGGCCCCAGAGGGTTAGATTCTCGTGATGAGCTGAGAGGATGGGCACTTACTGGGCAAGTAAAATATGTCATCATCAATTCTTACTAAATAGCCGTCAAATGACCAAAATGCCCCTCTCCTTCACATGAGAGAGAGAGAGAGAGAGTGGCTGGCTGACGACAAAGGAAGGGGGTTTCCAGGCCGATCGTGAGGGGTAAGAGAAAGAGGAGATAGGGGGATGGGGGCGCCAGGCCAGTAGTGGGCTCGTGGTGGCTGGAACGACCCAAGATCTAGATACCGAGTCAGACCCGATACTATTCAGATCCTATACTGCCACCCACGAGTTGGGAAGCTCAGAAGGGTTGCTTGGAGTGTTGTGAATTTGCATTAAAATACGCCACGATCGCTCCCGAAGTCCAATTGAGACGGGAACAAGTCAAGGATGTCCGTGGACGAGTCTTCTTCGAGCAGCAATCAGGGGGAGCTCCAGACGATGTCGTAGCAGGGAGGAGGAACCCGTTGAGTGAGGGGAAAGATAAAAATCTCCAAAGACTGTTACCTTTTTAAATTAATGTTAATAACGTGTTAACCGGTTAGAACTAGGCAATGGTTGTATTATAGAAGGGTTTATGAAGAAAATTTAATATTTAACCCATATAGTAATAAAGATTAACGACCACCTATTCGGTCGTTATTCACAAATTAACGACGTAAGATGTGGCGTTATATAAAATAAAGCATATAGATAATTTAAAGATGGACATATATGCAATATTCGATTCTTTAGAGGGTGAGTGGAAAAAGGTTCTAAATGAAATGACGACTATTTAAATAGTCGCTGTTTAAATTAACGACATGCATCATGTCGTCAATTCCTTAAGTGATGAATAGTGTAATGAATAGTGTCACTTTTGATTTTAAAAGAATTTTATAAAACTAATTACATAGAAAAATAGAAAAAAAATGGGAAAGTATTACCCATAAAGTTTCATGTCAGGACCCTTTCAAATAAAAAAGATAAAAATCTCGGAAGAGTGTAACACTTTAACTAAACGTTAAATAACGAGAACAACCACTCTCTGATTCGAACAGGGAAAGGATTGGTGTTCGGAAAGTGTTAAAAATGGGGGAAAGTAATTACTAGTAGGACTCTTACGTGAATTCCAAAACCCAATCAAACTCTAACCCTTGTGGTATCCTAAAAACCCTATAAATACCACCCTTCTTAACTCTCTGTCACCCTTTAAATCCTCAAACCCCCCAACACGTTAATTCTCCTTCCCTGCTACATCATTCCGGGCATGTTCTGTTGAGGTTTTCTTGATTGCTGCGGTGATTAGAAGAAGAAGCCTCTACTTCTTCCTCTTGGTTCTGCTACTGAAGGAAGAGTATCATCTTCCTCTGTCCGAGAAGCTACTACTTTTCTCACCCACGGGCAGAACCGGCTACTGGGTTCTTTTCCTGGAAGAGGCTTGCATGTGAAGCTCTCTTCTTCCTGCTATCAACGAACCAAGGAGAATCCTGTTGCTTAGGGAGAAATATCTCCAACAGGGTCGATTGTAAAGAAGACAGAGCCTTATTTTATTCAATTCTCAATCTCTTCACGTTCCATCAACCAGAATCAACCCAGACAGGTAGGTTTTCTCAAGATTAAGCCTAACTCAATAGAATAAATAATACATGCATGCATCTATTTGATTCTGTCATGAACTCTCAGACCAAGCAAAAATCCTTCATCCTTACCGCCACTGAGTACTTCACCAAGTGGGCCGAAGCCGAAGCATACACGGAGATTAAAGCTACCATGGTGCGCCGCTTCATCATGAGGAACATCATTTCACGGTTCAGAGTGCCAAGCAGCATCGTCACAGACAATGAACCCCAGTTCGTTTCTCAAGAGCTCCAAGACCTATGTAAGAAGTTCAATATTGCATTGCATCATTCATCTCCATATTACCCGCAAGGCAATGGCCAAGCCGAGGCCACTAATAAAACCCTTCTCAAAATCATAAAGAAAATATGTGAATCTCACAAATTCTCTAATTGGCCAGAAAGATTAGTGGAAGCTCTATGGGTTTACCGCACCTCCGTCCGTACTCCTACGGGTCAAACCCCTTATGCTCTCACTTACGGGATGGAGGGAGTACTCCCATACGAGATCATGATCCCTTCCCTAAGGGTACAGCTCGATAAGGAACTTAATCTCGACGAACGTAGAGAGGCGTTACTCATCTAGCTAGAACTCTTAGATGATAAGAGGATGAACGCAGCCGATCATGTGTCCGTCTATCAAAAGAGAGTTTCGCGTTATTTTCAAAAGAAGGTAATTGAGCATAAATTTCAAATAGGTGATATGGTTTTGAAATGCAAGTTCATTCGGTCTGCAGGTCCTAGGTCTAAATTACAACCTAACTGGGAAGGACCGTTTATCGTTAAGGAGGCTTATTCAGGGAACGCTTATCGTTTAGTAAACGCAGAAGGTAAGGAGCTCGCTCACGCTTGGAATGGGCTGTATCTAAAGCATTTTTTTCCTTAGAGTCAAACCAGCACCACCCTGGTAGCAAGGTGTCTTTCCTTTTCATGAAAGAGAACCCCAAGCACGGCAATTACACACACTACACGACAACCCTGGTCAGGTTCCCAGCTTTATAGACACCATTTCTCCTTGGCCATGCTGGGGGGAAAGTCAAGGTCCCTATCCATTTCTCTCCTCGACCGAATCCAGGCACAAGAGGTGAATAAAGGGGGCGATGACCAATCTAGACACCTTAATGAGAGGAGGTCAGCCGAGGTCATGTTCGAGATGTGGTGGCAGTCATCCGGGTGTACCTTGTTCCTTGCCGGTTGTATGCTATCGATGCGATCAGCCAGGGCATGTTTCCCGTGCATCAGCCCCCATTCCCTAGCATTGCAACCCCCCTCTTCTTGCTCCCCTAGTCAACACAAGGCAGCAGCAGCAGTGCAGTTCGTAGGTAAAATACGTTAACTCATCCTACTCATGCATGTTACCTTATATTAACTACTAATTAGGCCAGATCTTGAGAACACCTACCTTCTTGACATGAAATACGTAGAAGAGATGAAGAGATAATAAAAAGACCAAGCTTTTCTGCAAGGATCCAGCAATAGGAAGAAGAACGTAGGATGGAGATACCCCCTTTCACGTACATTCCTGAAAAGGACCCTCTTCTGTTGACAATCATCTTCTAACGTTAGAAGGTTGGGTATAATTATAGGGAAGGAAAAACATAAGGGTCCGTTGCCAGTGAAAAAGAAGCAATTAATGCTTCAATCCACTGTCGGGAGAAAAGGGTACGTTGCCAGCATAGAAGGGCTATTTGGGTTTACTTCTGGAAGGGATGACATAATGTTAGCCGATTTGGCAGGATGCTAGGAGGAAAATGGCGCCCTCCCATGCAGTTATGTTTTAGGTAAATAGTGCCCCTTCATGTGGGCGCTATATCCTTTTAGTTATTTTTTTTAACTGCAGGGATCTGAAAATGGCACCTAGGTCATGGGTTCCCTTCATTGAATAGCACCCAAGTCATGGGGGCTATTCTCTCTGGGTTCATCCTCCGTCCCTATCCAGTGATGTTACATGTCTAGGACTTTAAGATGTTGCTATATATGTATGTATGATTGGTGGGTTGGTGGAGTCTTAAGGGAGATATATCTAAGTATATCTATATGTATATAGTGGGATGCTCGGTGGGACTGTGGCTTTGGGAAATAGCGCCCTTACACAAGGGCTTCATTCAGATGAATGGAGCCCTGCAAAAGGGGCACCCTTTCCTCCTATGTTTGGAACAAGAACCCTAGTACATGTGATAGCTTTAATTGTTGCATATTTATGTAGTGGCCCTCATTGGGTATTCTACCTTTTTATTTAGCCTTATTATAGAGTTATTTGAAGTTTTAAGGTTTTTTTTACTTGGGAAAAAGGTCTCTTTCTTTATTATTTTTATCTGGGGTGCTACACCCTCCCCCACTTAAAAGAATTTGGTCCCCAAATTCAATTACATATATGAAGACATGGAGGGTGAGAAGTACTTACAAACTAGACCCAAGGGTTTACCCAGACCAGCCTAACCCTTCAACCTGGTCCGCCTAAACCCCTTTGACCCTTCACCTTCCCCAATAAAATCCCCCCTTTGGAAGCCCAGGAGGCAAATATAAAAGCATCAAGGGATCAAAGCATCAAGCATCAAGGAGCTCAGCCCCGGACTACATAGGCACGCTAAGGAGATTTGTGTGTATGTTTGCTAGGCTTACGCCGAGGGCATGCTGCATGGTCATCCTCATACGGCATCTAGTCAAAACACCGACCTCCTAAAAGGTGGCCCCCTATTTTGATGAATGTAGGTCATCTCGATAATCGTGTATGACCCCAGATCTTACTTGGTGAAAGCACTCTGCCTAGGTCCCATCTCGATATTCATGCACGACCCTGATGTCACTTGGTGAAAGCACTCTGCTTGAGCCCTGTCTCGATAATCATGCACCCCCAGACGTTGCTCGATAGGGGCACTCTACTTGGCCCTACCTTGACATTCGTGCATGACCCAGATGTCACTTCATGAGAGTGCCCTACCTAGTCTCTGCCTCGATGATCGTGCACCATCAAACATTACTCTATCAAGGCACCCTGCCTGGTCCCTGCCTCGACATTCGTGCATGACACAGGCCTTGCTCGATGAGGGCACTCTACCCAGTTTCTGTTTCGATGATCGTGTACCACCAGACATGGCTCAAACGAAGTGCCCGGCCCGGTTCCCCGTCTCGATGATCGTGTGCCACTTTAATGTCACCTTGATAAGCGTGCCCTCAGTGTTGTTACCTAGATAATGGGCATACTTCACAAGTCCCGACGCAAGATGAAGTGTCAGGCCCCTGCCTCTGTCAACGGGCCCTGAGCACGGCCATTGACGTCTCATGGCGCCCATCTCCTTCAGTCACAATAGTGCTCCCGACACCCGACTGCCCACCACTCTAGTCATATCGGTGCCCTCGACATCCGATCGCTTGACCACTCAGTCACAACGGTGCCCCTGACACCCGACTGCCAGCCACTCTAGTCACATCGGGGCCCGCGACATCCGATCACTCGACCATGTTGTGCACATGTTGTCTAGCTTTGATGTTAGCAACATATGTTATTCTGTTTTGATGTTAGCAACAAAGTAACATACATTGTGCATGATGCCTAGCAACAAAGTAACATACATCGTGCATGATGCCTGAGGTTCGTGTCAAACAGAGAAGGGACCTTTGATCTTAGTAACCAGACTTGCTGCACCTAACAAGTGTTGAAAGAGGTGTGCAAAAATCATGTGTAAAAAAAGAAAAAGGTAGTGCAAAGCTACCAAAAGTCAAAGATCTAATTTGAAGTGTGTAAAATTGAAACTCATCTTTAAGTGAGAGATAGAAAACTCATTCATCAAGATTGTTTAGTAGCCACAAGTCAAGTTATATCACTTCTACACCCCTATTTACAAAGTCTTTCCTTCACTGTCCATTCAAGTCGAAGCACTCTTCCATAACCACGATTTCTACGCTCGTGACCATAGCCTTGGCCTCCCCGTTTTCCCTTCCTACATCTCTTCCACTCATTCTTCTACTCACCGTCTTCCATTCTTCACCGCATCTACCATGTCTTCTCCGGCCGCCAAGAGCAAGGGGAAGAGGAAGGCAATGGAGGAGCAGCAGCCGGAGGATTCTATGTCAGCAAAAGTTGTAGAGGTTCCTCAAAAGGAGAAGAAATCAAAGATGATACATGATCAAGGTATTGCTTCTGGTCTGCTTAAAGAGAAAACAGCCAAAGGAAAGGAAAAGGTAGTGGGAACACCATCCAAGCGGCATCTGACTCTCACTGCGGAAACCACTCACGGAGAATCTAAAGAAGAAAGTCATCCAGTTAGGTCTTCACAACAAGCAGAGTTCGTATTTGAGGCTAGCAAAATTATGTTTCCACAGTATGTGGACTTCCATGACCAGACAATGCTTTCAATGTATCCTGAATTGTTGGACTTGCTTAGTTTTCAAAAATGGAAGAAATTCCTTGGGAAACATAGAGTTTATTACCCTAGACTGGTTGCCGAGTTCTACAATAATCTGAAGCATGATCCTGAACAGTCTAAAATTTGGACTCTTGTTAAGGGGACAAAGATTGAAATCTCTAGGCATTCTCTTCATAAAGTTTTTAGAATTCTAGAAGATGGGGTAGTAGAAAGAGATTTTGAATATAATCAACATGAGGCCTACTCCATCATTACAGATTTGCCTAGTGAACCCAAAGACAAGAAGCAAACTAAACTGACTCAGTTTAATGCAAATAATTTTTCCTCACTGAAGAGGTTATTACACCACATGCTTACAACAATGATAACCCCACAAGTTGGAGGAAGAGGGAGACTAACTGAGTCTCAGAGATTTATACTCTTCTGCATGTTCAAAAGGATTAGGATATGCTTACCAAAATTAATGATTCAGATTATGGGCACCTGCAAAGAGTCTAGGAGAAGCCTACCCTATGCAGCCTACTTGACTGCTATCTTTGAGAAGATGAATATCCCCTTAGAGGATGAAACCTTCAAAGAAATCCCTAAGGTGAATGTGTACAACATGGATTTTATCACTAAGTTTATGAAAATTAAACCATCAGGTGGTAGAGTCCAAGGGCAGGAGCCAGTAGGCCAGGCTCAGCAGGTAATAGTTGTACAATCCATTCCTCAGGGGGAGGATCAGCCAGAGCAGCAACCAGATGTTGGAAATGCACAAACTTAGGGGGAGGATCAACCTCAAGTTGTTGAACAGCAAGTTGAAATATATGCTGAGTAGGAAGCTGGTGAAGAAATACATGATGAGAATCTGCCAATGAAAGGAGCTGAGCAGGAAATTAAAAGGGAAGAAGTGCAAGATATGGAAGTTGCTGAAGAGGAAATTCATGAGGCACAACAACCAAGAGAAATGAATCTAGAACAGCAACTTCATGAATTGGAAACACAACATTTGGCTGATGATCAATTCTTACAACATTTGGACCAACAAATTGATGAGCTCATTAAGCATCTTGCGCAGCAGCAAGCAATAGTTGATCAGCCTGAATAGAGAGAGGAAGCTAGAGTGCCACAGGAAGCTGAAGTTGAAGTACCACAGCCTGAGCAGCCAAGGGTGGAGCAACCACAAGAAGCTGATATTCCACAGCAAGAGTACATTGGTCCTACAGATTACCATGGACCATATCAAGGGTCAATGATGGGATTTGGGATTCAGCCACCTATGTCACCTGAAGAACCCTTCATCCCACCAGAGTTTCAGGCTTCCACTTCAGCTGGACCCAATGTAAGGCAATATGCTGCAGAGGCACATCCATCTCTGGTACACTTATTGTTGGACCAATTTCGGATACTGAATGCACAGTTCATGCAGTTACACAATGTTGTAGAAAGATTAGATGTCAGAATGCTTCATGTAGAACAGAGTGTCAACAGTCAGTGGGAGAAATTTGTCAGGGACAAATTCAGATCAGATGAGAGGCTACATAGATTTTTAGACTCTCTCCTGCATGTATGTGAACAAGCTGGAACTCTGATCAGTAACTTGAGGCAGACTCAAGCTGACCACTATGCCAAGTCAACACAAATGCTAGTTCGTGCATTTGATAGTAGAAGAGAACAATAAGCCATAAATGAATAGCTGACTGCCATCCGATAAGAACATCAAGCCATCTCCCAAAGGATTAATACTATCTCAGATGAAGTCTAGGGGAGTACAGTTCAACTTGGCAACATTTATGGTAAATTGGATGATGTCCATGAACAGGTTCAAAACCTTGCTGGCAGTTTTAGAGATGTGGTCACCAGTCAAGCTACCAGTGCATCAACATCAATGGCTGAAATCCACCACCAACAAACTTCTCAGCTGGAAAACATGATGATGTGATATGACCAAAGGATGAGTTGGGACCGACCAAATGACCCTCAGACCTAGATTTGCAAGCAAATGCAATGGACCGGCAACATCACTAGAGTGGACTCACCCGCTAAGCGCACTCTGGTGCCCATAGGCAACCCAGTGATGGTGGTGAGGGTCCGGGGTGGGACCTCACTGTTCCAGGGGTTGGCTAGCTCATGGTGGATCCCCTAAGGGTCCTGGGATGTCCAACTTCATGGGCGGCCAGCACGCCGAAGGCGTGGGGTGTAATGGCTCTATCACAACTCGCCCGCAGTAGTCACTCAAATATTAGCAATTTGTGATTGGGCACTCAACTCACCGTCTGACGGCACTAGAGGCGATTCTAAACCAACAAAGGAAAGAAACCACAAGGGTGGTAACCGAGGCTCACCTGACCGGTGTGAAGACACCGATCTCCGTCGGAGACGAGGGCGAGCAAGGAACTGTAGGCTTACCCGTAGGCCGCGTTGATGAAGCTTCAGCCGAAGACCTGCTAGTACATGGACTACTCCCTCGCAGAGGGGTTGGACTAGGTGTGGGGAAGTCGAATTACAACCAAAAGGTACCTCCAAGTAGGGAGGGGCTGTGAGCCAGCCAAGCAGGGTAGGGGAGCTAAGTTAGGAGCCGAATTGTCAAACTCTGTCGGTTGTGCCAGCTTCTGGAATAGCTTGATAGAAAGTTGATGATGGCACCCAGGGGGGGTGATCTTGGGGTGGGGGTTAATGTAGGTACAACCAAAACTACCTCCGCGCAGGGAGGGGCCTTCAGCCAGCCAAGCGGGGAGGGGAAAGACGAAGACTTGGACTCCACGCGGTGTCGGTGACGAATTTGGTCCAACGTAGGAACAAGGTACCAACCGTCGGTACCAGAATTTTTAAGGAAGCTCCCAAACTCTGATGGCAGCAAGACCAGTGCCAAAACTACAGAGATTGGCTTGGGATGGTACAGGAAGTTTGGCGGGAGCCGATGTAGCCGTCGCCGGGGGTGGCGGAGCGGGAAGCAAGGCCTCTGTCTTCTGCCATGGACTGTCACAGCACTGCAGCTTCTGGAAGGTGTTGTCACCACGAATAGCACCAAACTTTGATTTGGGCACGGTTAGTGGCGTTGGAACTATTGTCAAGCTTTATTCGAAATGAGATCCATGGGGGTGCCAGAAGATGTTGGAGGTGGCCGAAGTAGCCTGAATACCGACAGGGTGTCATCTCTGTCCCCAGGCCGACAGAGATGCATGCTCGGGGGAGAAATAAGAGAAGAATTTTTTCCAGTGGCCGAATGGAGCCCAGTTTCTTGGATATGGAAGAAGACCCGTAGTTGAAGTCGTCGGCCAAGCTCCATCATCAGATCTTCTGGCGACTGATCATGGCAGTGTCTGCAAGTGTCCTCAGGTTGCTGACTGGGGCTCGCCTGCGCAATCGGGGGAGATTGCTTCCCCCTGACGGCCACGAATTTGGATGAAGGTGAGACGACCACCGATGCGAAGTAGACTCGGAGATGCTTCTTCTGATATCCCTTGGACCTTCAGGAACACTGGGATGATGATGATGCTCACTCTGCAATCTTTAGGTCTTCTGGGATGTGAACTAGTGGACAGTAGATTGAAAGTAATGGGGGGGAATGGGGTTTATGGGAGTGGAAGTAGGGTGGAAAGCTGTGGGGGTGGCCCCTAGCTGTGAGGGGGCCTAGGAGAGGGTGTTCTAAGATGTGAGAGGGGGAGAATGAGGGCTGGAAGGGGGTGTTTGTGGTGGGTGAGTGGAGAGCTACGAATTTGGGTTGGGAGGGAGAGAGGAGAGGGGGAATCCTTCCCTAGTTTGAATATGGATTAATGGGGGGTTAATGGGGCCTTGGGGATGGAGAGGGATGTGTTGGGGAGTTTGCTAAATTCCCTGCCAAGAGACCTACAAACTTTCCATGTTATAATTGTGGCAAAATAGGTCATAAATCTTCTGATTGCTGGTCAACTAGGAACCAGAAACAAAATGTTCATGCTAATAACAGAACACTCCATGCATATCCACAAAGAATTCATAATGTGGTTGATATGCATCATAAAAATAGAAAATTTGTTGGTTCGTGCAGATATTGTGGCAAATTTGGTCACTCCATGGATGATTGTGCTATGATGGTTTCTGATGATAAAATGGCTAAAAGAATGAAAAGAATTCCTGTTAGGACTAACGCAGGACCTAAGGTGACTTGGGTCCTCGCAGGGTCAGAGTGATCTGATTGTTTCAGGTGTGCCTTGGAAGAAATAAAGGTGGGTCAATGAACCAAGGCACTCAAGATGAAGACCCAAGAGCTCTGCCCTTCAGGTCAGTTCTGAACTTTCTGTCTAGTCCTCCTCATTTCAGCAATTGATATCAATTTTGAATTTCTTAACCGTTGGTATCAGATATTGTGAATTTGAATTGAATGATCATCATGCTACATTGTCTGTGTCTAATCAATTACTTCTGGATTGATCTCCTAACGATGGTCATAGTGGTGTTTCTTTTGGTGGTAATAGCATGACACTTATTGAATACAAATGCTTCAATTTATATACCAAGGTGTCATGTTTATACCATGCTATGTGTCAGGGGGAGTTTGATTGCTTATGGTTGATGTACCTGCTGTTCTTGTTGTGTTTGATGCGTGTTGCATCTAGATAGGGGGAGCTTAACTTTCATCGTTTGGGTTGCATTAAGTCAGGGGGAGTGTCTCTGCCTTCACTCTGCTTAATCCTTAATCTTCCTGTTCATTCACGTCCATTTTCTCAAACCTGTTCTTGCTCTGACTGAGTGTTCCCTTTCTCTGTCCTAATTACATCTTCTCTGGCTTTAGGAGATAGGGGGAGTTATGCCCTGACCTTGATGCCCTGTCAACAATTAACATTGATATCACTTTCTGCCTTTTTAACTTATGCAACAGGTAAATTCGTTAAGATAATAACCCTTGCTCACAGAGCTCTTAACTTGATTGTAACTCCTCATTAGTGATCTTCGGTGTTACATCAATGGGTAGTGGAACACTTCGTTTATTGGAAGAGTCTAGATATAGACATCATAAATGACGCGATCACTCATAATCGCCTGACCTGTCAGACGAGCGCATAATAAATTTGTCACCTTGGTGACTGGCACGCCTAATCAATAAACAAATAAATCAGATAAAAATAACGATAAGATAAAATGAATAAAGATCGTTCCACAAACTCTGGCACGCCCGGTGGGACTCATCCTCCCTTCATCTTTTCGCCAAAATAAATGGACCATGGGATCCCTACTTAACTATTTCAAACTCTGACTACTCGTTCGTCTTGTTTTTCCCCTTGATAGATGGAAACAATGGCGAATGGATTATCTGAACTTGTTTTCGGTCCCCAAGTCGTGGCCGACCATGCTGCACACGGCTATCTTGCCGTGCCAACTACCTTTGGCAACTTTCCACCGGTCGTTGGCTTTCCCAACTTCCTGGGAGTTGTGTTCGCGGATCTTCTGAGCAAGGAGAGTCCAGAACATGTGAAGTTGTTATTAAATAACAAACCTGCGGCCCGACAAAGTGAGGGTCAGATCAAGAAAATTATGCTGAAAAGCCCAGTGGTCGTGAGCTGTCACGTTCACCATGTTACCTGCCCGCCTGGAGCATATGAGAAGAGGCCCGCTGGGGGCAACAAGAAGAACCTCAAAAGAGGGAGAGTCTCTGCCACTTCCCAATGCCGACTTTCTGCATCTGGGAAGTCCATGATGATTGGGGGCATTCGGGTTTTCTTCAACGGCCGCAATTCCAGAGTTCTACTGGATCGGGTCATCCCAACTGTCTCCACCCGCAATGCCTTCCAAGTGCTGGCTGGACGGAGGGTAAACACTGATAATGGCAAGCAAAGGAGGCCAACCTCAAAATTGACCAAATTTAAGCAAATGTGGGTTCCCAAGAAGACCCGAAATGTCCCGTCCACTCAACGAAACTCTGACAATTCTGTTGATGTCCCCAAGAGTGGGGGCAATAAAGTCATGCATAAGAAAGAAGTCACAGCTACACTTCCTCCACTCACTGCTAGGGTCTGTGCAAGGCAGGCCGACATTTTCAAGTACTCAAAGGACTCCAATCAAGCTGTCAAACTGACACGGCTAGCATACATGCCATCTGCCCGAGGCTGGATGCTGCCCCTTGCTATCTTTTCAAAGCACAGCCAAGAGGATATGGTTAAGAGGATCTGGGAATATTTTTGTAGCCTCGGAAGCCCTGCTCCACGAATCGAGAAATCGCCGTCCAATTCAAAAGTGTCTGCGCCAGTCTGAACGACCTTTGACGAAACGAAAGTGATCTCCGGGTTCTGCTTCACGTCAAAGAAGTCTTTGCCTTTCAACTTGCCATTTTTCATCCCGCTGCCGGTATCGACGCTGCCAGCCTGAATCTTTATGATCAAAACTCCCGTCGTAACGTCCGTGGACTTGAACGTCATGCTCGCCGTCCATTGTGAAAATGTGCCTTTGATTGGAACCGACGACTCCACGTCGAATTTAATCGAGCTGTCCTCAGGGGTAACTTCGTAGGTGGGAACCTGCGCGCGCGCGATGGATGGAAGCATCGACGCGGCGAACGCGAGCAGCACCGCCAATCGTACAAACCCTCTCCAACGGCTGACTGCGTATCGCTCTCGTCTGATTGCGTAAGAGTTGTCGCTGGCGTATGCGGAGTGTTCGATAAGCGCTGAGAGATTCGCGAGCGAAGGTGAGGAAGAATACGCCGACGATCGCCGCGAACCAGCCGAGCGGAGTTGATATAACCCAGCTGGAGAAGAACAAGCAGGTGACCCACGTGGTTGTGAATGTCATACTCATAGAGCAGACATCATCGGCGGCACCGATAGGAGACATCGAGAACGCGGTGTCGGCAACAGATGTGGCGGAAGCTTCATCAGGGATGACTTCCCTTTCCACAGAGACCGACGAGGCGAACGATAATCGCGCAGAGCTGGCGCCTGTGCCGCCCGTCGCGGCCGAAGTTCCTGCCGGGAAGAAATCGAGCCGAACATTCGGGGTTTATCTCGCAGCAGCAGTGCTGACAGTTGCGGCGTTGTTGGCGATTGTTGGTGCAGAGCGCTGGAGACGGCAAAGCCAGAGCGAGGTGGCGGCGTCGGACGGAGATCCGATGCGATCCGTTGCGGTGCTGCCCTTCCGAGTGGATACGGGCAATGCGGAGGACTCGTATCTCGGCGTCGGCTTCTCGGATGCGATTGCGGATCGGCTGAAGACGGTGGAGCGGCTGACGGTGCGGTCGTCGTCCACGATTCGAACTGTGCTGGGGAGCGATCCTGACGCTACAACTGCCGCGGACAGACTACGCGTCCAAGCGGTCGTTAACGGCAGCCTGCATCGCGAAGCGGGAAAGATCGTCGTGAAGGTGTGGCTGGGTTGTTACAGCGCGACGCCGTCACCAACGTGTCTGCGTAGGCGCTTGATCACGAGCGGAATGAGCGGCAACAGCAACGGAACCGCGGCGTTTTCGAGCACGCCGCGCAACGAGGAAGGTGCTGCGCGGGATGGTAGTCAGACCGGGCCATTTGCATAGCCCAAAATGGGGTTACCAGCGGGTAAACATCGGTTGCAGGTACAAGCGTTCGTAGGCTGCCTCACGACGACGGCAAAGACCCGCCCGAGTCACACCCCTCTCGCCCGTTAGGAACTCATCTCGTGCTTCTCGACCGTTCCATCCCGCTTGCACCGACGCTGGCGGCACTGCTCTCTGTGGCCGCTGTCAGCCTTGTCATCGCAGACCGTCGCGCTGTCGTCAACAACGACCGCGCGGCGCGCCTGCAGCTCGCTGCCATCGAACTGGGCCATAGGGCCACACTCGTAGGTCGCGCGTAACTCCCCCACGGGCTGCAGCCGGCGGACCGAGGCCTCGGGCACCTCGCGCCGCCGGCTTCCGCTTGTTTTCAGGCCTCGTCGTCCCAGCCGGCCGCGCGGAGCTCGGAGACCACGGCGCCGACCGCCGCCGACTTAGCCGCGGCGTCGGCGCGCATGTAGCCGCGGGAGGTCTTGATGGTCGCGTGGCCCAACAGCGAGGTGATGACGGTCTCGGAGGCGTTGGTGCGGTCGAGCGTGGTCGCGGCGAAGTTGCGGCACTCGTGGATGTGGTAGGGCCGCTCTCCGCCGGGGTGCGTCACTCCGGCGGTCTCCTGCAGCCGCCACCACTCGCGGCGGTCGGTGTAGTCCGGCTTCGGCTTCCCGTCGGGCAGCGGGAACAGCAGGCCGACGTCGTGCTCGCAGGTGGAGGCCGGCCGCGTGGGTAGCCACTGCTGTAGCGCACGCTCGACGACCGGGTCCATGGGCAGCACGCGGATGCCCTTCTTCGACTTGGGCCGCACGAGGTGGAATGAGCGGTCGACGTGACGGGCCTCGTAGTTTCGCGGCACCCGGAACCCGAGCGACTTGTCGGCGTTGTCGACGTAGGGCAGCGCCTGCAGCTGCCACTCGAGATGGATCTCCTTGGCCTCGAAGTCCAGGCTCTCCTCGACAAGCCCGAGCACCTCGGCCTGGCGCGGCCCGTACAGCAACGCCAGGAGCCACCGCACTCCGTGCGGCAGCGAGCTGGAGACGGTGCGGCGCGGCCACCCCGGCGCAGGCGGCGGAGCTTCGCCGCCACCTGCTCGACCCGTCCACGTTTCACGCCGCCTTCGGCGTCCGTTCGCTGTCTTTGCGGGAGCCGATGTTTTCGCTCGCTCCCAGCGGCAACCCCAGCAACTGGCTCGGCCCCGTCTGGATCATGGCCAATCACTTCGTCTGGTCCGGCCTGCGCCGCTACGGCCTCGCGGCCGAGGCGACCGACCTCGCCCGTCGCACACTGCAACTCCTCGACCGCGATCTCCGGGAAAACGGCGCCCTGCACGAATACTACCACCCCGACACCGGGCGCCCCTTGATGAACAAAGGATTCCTCTCCTGGAACTACCTCGCCTGCGAGATGCTCCGCGCCGAGCCCGCGCTCGCCGACGAAATGCCCCGCCAGCCCGCGGTGGCGGCGGTGTGACACCATTGCACATTCCAACGGATTGAAAAGGCAGGGCGCGACCGCTGGGCGCGGCGGGCTTGGAGTGGATGAGTCTCGAGGGAAATTCCCGACCCTATCCAAAGGCATCGAGTTTTTAGAGCGTTTGCATGCAAAATGGCATCAGAGACCGAAAACGAGTTTCAGACGTCCGCCCGGAAGTAAATCCGCCCAGCCGCCGCTTTCGCGGATTGCGCCGCCGGGCTTACCTCATTTCTTCAGCCCTGTGCCGGTCCGCCTCGCCCGCTTTTCCCTGAACTTTCTCGCTGCCTTCAAGACGACGGCGCGGGAGCGCTTCGACTGGGTCTCCCCGGCGGCCATGCCATCAATGCCGCACGGCACGGCGGTATGTGTTCGGGCGTCGATATGCAGACAACCGGCGCGGGTTCCCATCGTGATGGTCTGGTCGGCACCCCGCACGACAGCCCACACCGGGTTGTGATCAGCCCCGTTACGCAGCGTCCAGGATTCAAAGGTGCCGTATCCAAGCCAACGCCAGAGGCCACTGCCGGAACTTCCCAGCCAAAAGGTGCCATCACGCGTGGTCAGGAATGCGGCTACATGGGCGGTGGGAAGGCCATTCTCCATGGTGAGTTCTTCCCAGCGGTTCTGCCTCCATCGCGCTATGCCCTGCGCAGTCCGGGTGAAAATGCTGCCGTGTGCATCGGCGAAAAGCGGCACCCACAGGATGTCTGAGGTGAGCTGCGCGTGGGGCGGGTCCTGCTCAAGACTCGCTGTCAGCCAGCCCGAGGGCCGCATGGGGTGCCAGGCGCGAGAACTGCTCGCGTGCCAGCACCAGCTGGCTCACCGTGCCCTGGTCCCAGCCCTGGAAGAACCGAGGCGGTGTGACGTTGTGGTAGTCCACGACGAACGGCTCGTCGCCCTCGAACCGCACGGTGAACACCTGGATGCCCCGCCCGAGCTGCCCGGTCGGGATCTCGATGCGTCCGCCGTCCTCGGCCGTCAGCGTCGCGGTGCCGCCGGTGATCGTCACGCGCACCGTCGGCGTCGCGCCGGCGTAATCGACCGAAATGCGGTCGGTGTCCGGATCGATTTTAGTGACGCTCATCGCCGGAGTGCCGGAGGTGTCCGTCGTCGGAAATACGTCCACCTTGTAGGCGAACTGCGGCGAACTGGTGTCGCCGAGCGTCCAGTTTACGACCAGCCGGCCTCCGGCCGTCGCGGCGGCGACGCCCGAAATGACGGGCGGGTCGAACGTAGGCGTATCCGGCATCGTCAGTGTATAGAACATCGACTGGCTTCCGGACATGTTGCCGGAATAGGCCGGGTCGTCCGATTCCTCGAAGAACACCGCCGATCCGTTTTCAATGAGGCCGGAGGTTCCCTTCTGATTGCCACTCGTGCTGCAACCGAAGGTTTTACCCGGCACCCATCCGGTATTTTTGCGGGCGTAATAATTGCGGCAATCGACCCGGCGCGCCGGGAGGGAGCCATGCGAATTTTCGAGGAATGCGCCGACACTTTCAAAACGATTCGCGACGAACGGGATGTTGAACGTATTCATGTGATGCCACTTCCCCGTGACGCCGTCCTTGATCCACTGGCCGCACTTGGTGGTGTTCGCCGGAAGCCCCGTGGGACGCCAGATACGAAGCACGCCCGGATACCACACGCCCGAGCTCATCGTCCAATACCCGTCCGTCTTGCCGGAAGCGCCTTCGCCGACCGAGGCTTGGTCGGCCATGTTCGGCGCCCACCATTCCGGTGTCACCGCGTCGGTGGGATTCACCGGATTGCCGATTCCCCAAAATGACTGCAGATATCCGATGGTCCTGGCACCCGTCTCGCTGTTGTAACCCCAGGTGGGACCGCTGTAAAAGCTGGTGCCCGACGTGTCTCCCATGATGGCCGGATACCATCGGGCATTGTAGGTGCTCGGTCCCCAACCGTATGTTGAGATGGCCGATCCCCACACCCAGCATTCGTCCGGTCCGCGACGGTCCACTTTGGACCAGAACCTGCGCCTGATCCACTCGGGCTGCTCTGCCAGGCGATCGGTAACGCCGTGTCGCAGCCATCTCGTGTAATGCATTGCGCAGTACGTGCGGACGCGTGCGGGTTTCGTGCAGTCAATGACGGAACACGTTCGATCATCCATCGCCACCTCCGCGCCTCGCTTCGATTGCCTCGTCGATGAGTCCAGGCTGGTAGCCTGACCAATGCTTCACACCCGTCATCACGACAGGTGCTCGCAGGTGGCCCATCGCTTTCAACAGGTCCACATAGTCGACGGCCTGTTTGATCACGACGGGCACACCAGCCGCATCGAACCTGCGTATCGTGGCCGTGCATTGCGGGCATGACGGTTTCGTGTACACCACAACCTCAGTCACGCGAAATCTGCCTCGCGGTCGACGATGCGTACGAACTCGGTTTCCTCAGCCATACGCGCGGCCATGGATTCGGCGTCAGACAGGTCGTAGTAGGCGTACGCGAAGTTCCATGCGCCCTGAAGCCTGCCCCCGCCGTAGTTGCTGATCGTGTTCGCCATCTCGACCACGTAACGCGGCCTCGGGTTAGCAATCACCTTGCTCACTTGCCAACCTCCTTTCGTTCCTGCTTCACGTTGAGGGTGTCGAATCCGGTTTCGATCTTGACCAGGTTCAGCGTCAGAATGCAGCCAGTCTCGTTCTCCCCGCCCTCGATCGTGATCGTTCCGAACGAGCTTCCGTAGTCCACCGTGTCGACGAATACCTCAAGGCCAAGATCCTCTAGTTCATCTGCAATCCGAGTGGTGTCGATTCCTCGTGCGATTGCGGCGAGCACCTTCCGGAGATCTTCGGGGCGCTCGACTACTTCATTGATGCGCTTGCTCACTTCGTCTCCTTGTCGTTGAGTCGTTCATCCACGAGCTGCTGCAACCACCACGGACGCCACCACAACGGGTCAGTCATCCCACTCGCGATCCGCGCCAAGCAGCACGGCGAAATCCTCGAGCGTCATCGTCACCAACTGGTCACGCGCCGAACCCTTGCCATGCCGCTTATGCACCACCACGGCAACCGCAGCATCCGCATTCCCGCGCTCAACTTCCGCCTCACGCAACCACGTACCCAAATCCATGCAGCCGCAAGGCGCGGCTGAAGAGACTGGCACTTAATCGCGATCGGCGGCGATGGTCAAGTTGGTACGAACCTTGGTAGTGATACCGTTGTGCGCCATGAAAGGTTTTGGTTTCCCAGCGGGTGCAAGCCCCGCCCGGCAACTTGTCGCTCCAGCCGGAAGCAATCGGAGCGGCGGTGGAGGTAACGAAGCCGTCGAAGCCTTCGATGGAAAGGATCGCATAGGCGATCCCGCGAGCAGGCAGGCCGTAACGTGAGTGAACGCCGAGCAGGCCCCGAAAAATACCAATGTGGGAGCCGACCCGCCAATGGTACGGGGAAGGCCGCCGCTGTGCAGTACATGCTTCTTGGCGTTAGGCAGAGGCACGAGTGACAAGGCTGCATGGTCCCACCGGGGTAATGGCGACGGCATGTCTGCAAGGGAAGCCAAGGCAACATGGGAAGCCCCGGCGGTGGCGGCGCGTGACCGCCAACGAGACGCCCGTGAGGGACAGGCTCGGCCGCATGGGGTGACGGAGAGGCCCGTAGTAGCGACGAAGCCGGGTAATGCCGGTGGAGCGAAGGGGCCTCAGTTCAAGGACAACGCCACAAGTAGCCAGGGACCAGGAGATTGGCGATGAGCCTACCAACCCTCTCAAGTGTTCAAAAGCTGCAGAATGCGTTGCATCCCAAAGCGAAGGGAGAACCCAAGTTCCGCTTCTACGCTCTGTACGACAAGGTGTACCGCAAGGACGTGCTCTGGTCGGCCTGGCGGCGCTGCCTGGCAAATGGCGGCGTTCCCGGAATCGACAACCAGACGTTCGAGGACATCGAGGCGTATGGGCCGACGAAGTGGTTGGAAGAACTGGCGGAAGAACTCAGGACGAAGACGTATCAGGCCCAGCCTGTGCGTCGCGTGTACATTCCCAAACCGGACGGCAAGCAGCGTCCGCTCGGCATTCCGACGATCAAAGACCGCGTCGTGGAAACGGCGCTGTTGATCGTGCTGGAACCGATCTTTGAGGCGGACCTGCAAGATGAGCAATACGCTTATCGGGCCGAACGCAGCGCCTTGGACGCCGTGCAAGCGGTGACCAAGCTGCTTGACACCGGTCACACGGAAGTAGTGGACGCGGATCTTTCCGGTTACTTCGATACGATCCCACACAACGAGCTGATGCAGTGCTTGGCTCGGCGTGTGCCCCCGATGACAGGGGGCGAGGGACAGCAAGAGGATGACGCCAAGTAGAAAGGTGCAGAGTCGGAGTCCGATGAAGCAGGCCCGTCAGAGGCCACAGTTCAGGGCTCTTCCAAGCCCAAGTGGGCAAAAGAAATGAAGCTATCTAATGTCTGGGTTGGAAGTAGGATAATGAAGCTACTCAAAAAGCTCCCAGCAAGGTTCACTATCTGGGAGATCCTCTCCCTGAGTGAAGAGACCCGACAGGTAATCATTACTACCTTGCAGATGCCTGCTCAATATGAAACATGTCTGGCTAAAGCACTGCCGGAGGCCAACGTGACCTTCACTCAGGAGGGCATGTTACTCCCCACTGTTAGCCACAACAGGCCATTGTATATGAAGGGGCAGCTGAATGGTCGATAGCTGAACAGAATCCTAGTGGATCCCAGAGCAGCTGTTAATATCCTACCTTACAGAATATATCAGAGGTACTACTTTAATGTATGCCTCGACAAAGTCAGAGATATGTGTATCACCGGCTTCAATCAAAAACTTGAAGTGCCGCTCGAAGTAGCAGAATTCACACTCACTCTAGTAGATCTTACCATAAGGGTGCAGTTTCATGTCATCAACTCCCACACCTCGTATAAGGCATTGCTTGGCCGTTCCTAGCTCCATGAGAACATGGTGGTACCCTCCACGCTGCACCAGTGCATCAAATATAATCAAGAAGGGAAGGAAGAAAGGATATCTGCCAACCTCCACCCCTTTGAAGTGTTCGAGTGTCATCTACTCGATGCTTCTCTATATGCGGAGCCATCACCGAAGACCTCCAAAGCCAAGAGCTCTGCCAAGGCATCAAGAGGTACGTCCGACGATGATTGGTTTCCACCGCCACCACCAGGATATGTCAATCCCAAGACAGTCTCGCACATTGCAAAAACAGGAGACGTGGGTAGAGTAGCACCTCCCGCCACCTATCCCGAAGCTAATGAAGTCAAGGTCGATCAATACCACAGCCTTATTGAAATCCTAGACGGTCTCACCTGGCCAATACTCAGCCTCGATGCTACTACTGTCGAGTCTTTCAAAGCATGGGAGGTGGTACAGTCTGAAGGCCCCAGCAGCTTGTTCTATACTGTTGAGGAGCACCCTACCCAAGAAGACGTTGACTATCATCTCCCTAAAGATATTAAGAATCTGCCAGTCCCCGTTCAAGGGTTAGCTTTCATTACAAGCCGAATGGCAAAAATGTTCCATAAGCAGCATATCCCCTCCGGCCAGCCTCGCAAGGAGAAAGAAGCATTCCAAAGGCTCTGGTATCCTGCCAGCATAGACAAAGAGTTGAGGCACGTCTCTCAACATCGAGGGTTGGACTTTACCCTCGAAGATTACTATTATAGCGGGCATTATGAAGTGGACACTATCTCCAATTTATACCTGGTGGAAGATCGCTCACCGGGGGCAGCCTTTGATGAATACCCGGTGAAAGCTGAACATACTGAATTGGTTCAACCAATGGACCCGCAATGAGAAGCCATAAATCCTTGTCGGTGCTGGGAGCAGATCTATCCTGAAGAGACATCTCTCCAGGCCAAATTTGACATGGCCAGCAGTAGCGACGCCGAAGACACAGAGGAAACAGGGCTGTCCTCCTCCTATGACACTCCCTCAATAACTACATCAGCACCCCTCGTGCCAATCAATGAAGTTCCTGTCGAAATCAACCAGGGTACGCCTACTGCTAGGAAAGAAAAGGCCACCTCTACGGACGACATGGTGATACAAGAAGGAAAGGAGATAGGATAATCTTTGGCCATCAAGTTGCAATGCTACTCTAGTTTGGCACCAAATAGACGCCAATCCTTCGAGGCTGCAAGCACGTCTGCAGGGATCAAAGCCGCTAGCTCGGCTCCTAAAACCACAGCCATGGTGTATCTACCAACAAAATAATTTATACAGCCACCATCAATTGAATCGGAGATTCCTGACGAAGCCCGGATGAAACAGAATGAAGAGACCAAAGTATTTGAGCTCGAAGATGATATTCCAGATTTTGTTGACCTGTATCCAGCACCTCTGAAAATGGAAGACGGAGGCCAAGCCATGGTCAATGAGCTGATCAAAGTCAACTTGGGAACTGAGGATGACCCCAGGCCAACCTTCCTCAGTGCCCAGCTATCCGTTGAAGAGTAGAAGCTGTATATCCAGCGGCTGCAAGAATACCGGGACTGCTTCGCCTAGACCTACAAGAAAATGCCAGGACTTAGCCCTATAGTTTCATAGCATGAGCTAGCTATAAACCCTGGGGTTGAGCCAGTGAAGCAGCCACCACGGCGCATGTGGCCAGAGCTCATCACTCAGATATGCAAAGAAGTGGACAAACTCATTGATGTGGGTTTTGTTGAAGAAAACTAATACACCACGTGGTTGGCTAACAATGTGCCAGTGAAGAAGAAGAACGAACAGATCTGGATATGTGTAGATTTTTGAGATCTGAACAAAGCCTGCCCCAAGGATGACTTTCCCATGCCAATCACGAAAGTCATGATTGATGCCACAACTGGCCACGAAGCTCTGTCATTTATGGACTTGTCGTCCTGCTATAACAAAATATGGATCTCTAAGCATGACCAGGTCCACACTGCCTTCCGAACCCCTAAGGGTATCTATCACTATAAGAGGATGCCATTCGGGTTGAAGAATGCTGGTGCAACTTACCATCGGGTGATGACCAGAATATTCAATGAGTTGCTCTACCATAAGGTTGAGTGCTACATAGATGACCTGGTGATTAAGACGAGAAGAAAAGAAGACCATCTGCAGGACCTCTGAGTTGTATTTCAGAGGCTCAGGCAATATGAGTTGAAGATGAACCCTATGAAGTGTGCGTTCAGAGTTTCGAGCGAAAAATTCTTGAGCTTCATTGTCAGACATCGGGGGATTGAAATAGACCCCACAAAGATCAAAGCGATCCAGGAATTACCTCCACCGAGGAACCTCTCCAAGCTGAGATCCCTACAAGGCCATCTGGCTTATATCCGATGGTTCATATCCAACTTGTCAGGGCGATGTCACCCCTTTCATAAGTTGATGATGAAGGATGTTCCATTTTATTGGGATGAAGAATGTCAAACGACATTTGATAAGCTGAAGGACTACCTCAAAATCCCTCCAGTGCTGGGGGCACCGGTGAAAGGATGGCCGCTGATTCTATATATAGTAGCCACACGCTACTCTCTGGGGAAATGCTCACCCAGAATAATGGAGAGGGGAAGGAACAAGCCCTCTACTACCTCAATCGAAGATTGGTCAGAACTGAGGGGAAATATACTTTCATCGAGAAGGTCTATGGTGCGGACACCCGAGCACATGAGCGGCCCGGTTCAGGGAGCCGTCGGTACCACACACGGAGCACCACGCGAGCCCGAACCCGATCGCCGGCACGATGAGGAGCGCACGACGATCGAACGGGCTCGGCCGACGCGAGACGAAGCCGCCCGCCTCGAGGCGGTCGAGCAGCGCGGTCACCGAGGCGCTCGAGATGCCGAGGTACTCGGAGAGCCCCTTCGGGCCGACCGTCTGGCCGGCCCCCCGCGCTCGGATCAGATAGCGCAGGGCGAGCACGTCGTTCTCGCCGAGGCCCATCGTCTCCTGAGTGCGGCGACGCAGCGCGACTTCCGCATCGCGGTAGGCGCGCATCGCCTCCAGCACGCGGATGCCGTCGCCGTGGCCCGCCGCCTGCTCGTACCAGTAGTGGTGCGCCGATTCTTCCGTCTCGGGCGTCATTCATTAATGGTAGGACGCCTGGTAGCTAGCCGAACTAGCGAGTTGGGTGATTCCGGGCACGCCGATGGCGTCCGACTCCGGGAGCTCGCGAGCCTGCCGCGCCGAGCGGTGGGCGAGACGCAAACCCTCTCGCCGTAGGCTGGGCGCATGCCCGATTCGAGCACCGACCACGTCCTGTTCCCCCGCGAGGTCGTCGTCGATGACGCCTACTCACAGCGGCTGGCCGCGGACTTCGCCCGGTTCAACGCCCTGCAGACCGGCCGCATCGCGCTCGTCATCGTGATCCTCGTGGTCGTCGGCGCGGCGGCCCTCCTGTTGCGCCTGCCGTTCTGGTGGGCGCTGCCCATCGCCGGGGTCATCGGGTGGGGCATCGGCATGGCGGCCACCATCCGGCGGGTCCGCAAACGCGTCGCGCAGGTGGCGCCTCCCGGCGGTCGCTACACGATCGGATTCGGGCCGGCGCGCCTCATCCTCAGCACGCCGACCAGCCAGGGCGAGACCGACTATCGCGCGTTCGAGGAGGTCCTGCCTCGCGGCGAGTTCACCTACCTGAAGCGTCGGTCGAGCCGCATCTATTCGCTGCTGCCCTCGGCCCTCTTCACCCCCGAGTCGCTCCAACTGCTCCGCGACCGGATGCGCGTCTGAGATGGATGCCGTCGACGCCCTCGACGAGATCGCCCGACTCCTCGAGCGCGAGCTCGCCTCCCCGTACAAGGTGAAGGCGTTCCGCACGGCACAGAAGGCACTCGCCGCGATCCCCGCGGATCGCCGGGTCGAGTTGTGGTCGACCGGAGAACTGCGCGCGACGAAGGGCATCAAGAGACGGAGAGAGATTTTCTGATTTAAGTTTATAATTTTTGATGAAACTTCGGTGAAATATTTTATTTTGTTTTATTTTAAATTGCAATAAGGTGGGAGGAAATGTATTAACGTATGGATACCTAGTTTTCCTACGTCTGATTCTTGGTAGGGATAAATTGTCATTCTTCGAGTGCTTTACCGTTTCAAACAATAGACTTTTTCTGCATGATGTAATTCTAACTTGGATACTGTAGTACGAAAAAAGTTGAAGCTTACCTCCAGCCCTTATTCAATGTTTTTAGCAATTCATTATCAGAATCACTTTGCCATCTGTGGACGAGGATTGTTCGAAGGCATTTGACTGCAAAAAAAAATTGAGGAGCAAACATCGTTGGTCTTTAACTAAAGGAGCCAAAGGCCCCGAAGTTGCAAAACGTTCCCTTGATATTTACTCACTATTTGAGAGGGCTAACTCTATCAATCACCAACCATGAAGGGGGCATAAGTAAACATATATTTGCCTCCCCAAAAGAAAAATGCCAATTTCAAGCCATCGTATGTTTCAGCTCGGCACGGCTCGGGCTGATTAGGGCGGATCTACTTAGATCCATGAGAATCTGAGACATGATATAGTCGACATGGATCGAGTCGCTCCTCCTTATCTCTCTCTCCTCCTCTGCAAGATTTCAGTGGCAATAGGGTCGTGCTCTGACGAGGATCTAGCGATAGACAGATTATATTCGGTAGTGGCGGACGAGATCCGACGGTGGGCGAACAAGATCCAACGGTGCTGTGGCAGGGAGATAGAGGGGAAGGGATGGGGGTGGTGATGGAGGGGGTGAGGTCGCTGGAGGCGATGGAGGGGGGTGTGGTCATCGGAGGCAGAAGGGGAAGGGTCTACGACTCTGGCCGAGATGGGGGGCTGCCAGCGTGGGTGAGGTAGGCTGCAGGGGTTAGGGGGCCGCTGGAGTGGGGGAAGAAAGGGGATGCCAGGGTGGGTCTTTTACATGTGATCTGGGGAGTGGCTCAGGCAGAGTAGGACCGAGTTACACGTGACTCGTGAGTATTGTACCAGATCAGGGTGATCCCGATCCGATTAGCATCATAGAGTCGACGAACCATGTTAATATATATATATCCTCACTATCTTGAAAAGCTTACAGATATGTCATCGCCATAACCCTCTGTTACCACATAGGTGATCGATAGGGTGCATCAACGCAACCTGCTAAGTGTGTTGATGTACATGTGAAGACTCAAGCCGCCCCCTAAGGCGATCAACAGGGTGTGTCGACGTAATCTGTTGAGTGCGTCGACGCACACATGAAGACGCACAAGGAGAAGGGATCCGCCGAGAGAAGAAAAAAAAGACACAAGGAAAATAAGAAAAGAAATGAAGAGAGGAGTGAATCAGCGGCAGAAGACAAATGGGAGAAAGAAAGAATACATACACATATAAGAAAAGGAATGAGGGGAGAGTGATCCAGCGCCACTCTCATCCAGCGCTACCCCCACCCGGTGGGGAAAGAGGAGGGAAAAGAAGTGAATCAGTAGCAGAAGAAAAAGGGGAGAAAGAAGAAAATAAGAAAAGAAATGAGGGGGGGAGTGATCTGGTGCCACCCCCATCCAGCGGGGAAAGAGAAGAGGGAAAAGAAGTGAACCGGTGGCAGAAAGAAAAGAAGAGAAGAAAGAAAAGAAAGGAGTCATCTGGCGCACCTCCCATCTAGTGGCAACTCATCCGGTGCCACACCCCCTATCCGGTGGGGGAAGAGAAGAAGAAGAAGAAAAGAAATAAAAGGGGGCACCCCCCATTCGGCGGCAACCCATCCAGTGGCTAAAGTGTGAACGGCAGGCCCCTGTGAGCATTTAATGCTAAAAGGCCTCAGGTGCCCAAAATGGCAACTCTTACACCCGCCTTTGAACGGCAGCTCACAAGCGTGGCTGATAGGATCTTCCCTCATCCAGCAAGGCGCTTGCCATTGTCCGGTCACCTCGGGTTCCTATAAACAGTAAGCTCTTGAGAGCCGCTAGAGGATGGGTCCAGGCCCCTACCAACGGCAGCACTTCACCATCGGCTAGCCCCGGCCAATCCTATCGCCCTCTGCTTCCCCATGCACAGGCCCACAGAGCATCGAGAAGGGAGCAGGACAAGAGAAGAAAGAGAAGGAAGCGGTAAAGGATCTTCCAGAAGAAAGAGTCGCATGTTTGTCTGGAAGAGCAAAAAAAGAGAGGGTGAGCTGAGATCCTGTTTGCACTTGTGTCTATAGAGTGAAGAAAGAGAAGAAAAAGAGTGAGGGGAATAGAGAGGTGAGACTAGGGGGGAGAGGAGCCAATGCTCCATCCCCCCCCCCCTGTTCTTTTTTTTTCTTTTTGCGATCTCCTCCAGCAGGAAGGGCAGCAGACGGTCAGCATCGATTTGATCCAGCGCCGCGTGGCCGAGACGTATGACCTGCGCCTAGCCGACATGACGAGCAAGCGCCGTCCTGCGAACATCGCCCTGCCTCGCATGGTGGCGATGTACCTGAGCCGCCGGCTCACGACATCTTCGCTCAACGAGATCGGCGATGCCTTCGGCGGTCGCGATCACGGCACCGTGCTCCACGCCAATCGCACGATCGAGGAAAAGATGAAGACGGACGAGAAGCTCCGCCGTATCGTCACGTACCTCGGCGAGAAGCTGGTTTCGACGCAGGGTTGAGTTGGTGGCGGCGAGCATCGCCGACCGCCACTCTTCGGACACGATTGAGGGCGATCATAGATTGGGACCTCTGCGAAAGTTGTCTTTTTAGCCGATCGTTATCCTGAGACTCAGAAGCGCTGGGGCTTTTTGAGTAGGAATGAACTTCCGGGAAGCGGTTCCTTTCTCTCTGCATGCTCAGCGGTTCCTTACCCCCAACGGGGGTAAAATCATATAGCCCGGGGTTGGACTCGCTTTGGAGTCCTACCCCGGGAAGGAATTAAAATCGGTCCAACCCCGAAGCGGGTTGAAGCAATCCGTGACCAAAGACCATCGCCATCCGATTCAACCTCTTCGAGGTAGGTCGGACTTTTAATGCGTTCCCGGGGTAGCTCGTTCCTCGCAACCCCGGGCTATAGGATGTAATCCCCGTTGGGGCATAAGCATTAACCTAATGAAATTGCATCTGAAGGTGATTCGACTTAAGGTCGGGGGATGGGATACTCGATTTTGGATGAGCAGTGGGGCTTGATTCGGGCCCTGTTGCCGGAGAACCTGGATGAGCTGGCTCGCAAGCATGGGGCGATGCGGCGGCGGCGGGGAGAGGTGAAGGATGCGGAGACGCTTTTGCGCCTGATCCTTTTGCATGTCGGCGGAGGGCTCTCTTTGGAGCAAACGGTACTGCGGGCACGCGAACATGGCCTGGCGCAATTGAGTGCGGTGGCCTTGTTCAAGCGGCTGCGGGTCTGTGAGCAGTGGCTGGGGGCTCTTACCGCCGATTTGCTGCGGCAAATGCCGGGCCCCAAGCTGGCCAGCCTGGGCGGTCGCTATCAAGTCCGGGCACTCGATGCCACTTTCATCCAGGAGCCGGGCTTTGAAACCGCTTCGCCATCGCCGCCAGCAACTGATTTCCCGTCGGGTCGGTTAATTTTGCAGCAACGATGTTTTTACTGTATTCACACGTTTGATAGCGCAAGCTCGGTGCTTTCGCACGCGCAATTTGCACTAACAAATCTGCGACCCCATCTGGCGATAAACCCAATTCAGCAAACAGTTTTTTTGTGTTATCAACGTATTGCTGCATCATGGCACCATAATCAGGCACTAATTTCGCGGACACTTCTGGGCTTATTTCTTGCACTGACCCCACAAACGCGCTATTCACCGGCCCCGCTTCCACCAATGAAAGATGCACATTAAATGCCTTCATATAAGGTGCTAACGCTTCTATCATGCCTTCCAATGCAAACTTGGCTGCGCAATAAGCCTCATTGAATGTCACACCAATCACACCACCCACGCTGGATAAATTGATAATGCGGCCTGAACGTTTTTCGCGCATGCTGGGCAGCACCGCCTTCACGAGTCGACAAGGTCCCATAAAATTCGTATCCATAACCCCCTCAATCTCATCGAGCGTGATTTGTTCAAACACCATGCGACAACCCGACCCAGCATTATTGACTAACACATCAATGTGCCCGTAACGATTGAGTATCTCATTAACCACCGCATGCACGGATTGATCGTCGGTAACATCGAGTTGCCAAATTTCAATCGGTAAGCTTTCTTGTTTTACCACGTTCTCAAAAGTTGTATTTAAGGATTCTAGGTTTCGGTCAGTGATGACCTATTTTCATTATTTTCACCTAAGGTTTGTCGTGCCGGTGCCACACAATGTGTATTGGCCATGTTGGATCATGTCAAACCAGAACCGGCATGGCAACACTTACGTAGTAGGCCACACTTGGTCGTTAGGAACTTGGTGGAGGTAGCAAAAGCTGCGGTGGAGATGGCAGTGGCTCAACTAGGGAAGAAGACGAAGAAGAAGATAGAAAACTGCCTGAGGGACTGGGGGAGGTGAGGACAGTGGCACCTCAAGTAGGGGAAGAAGAAGAAGACCAGTGGCTCGAGGAAGGGAAGAAGAAGGTTGCCGGGGATGAGGTTGCTTGGGTGGTCATTGGGGTGGGGCATCAGGGAGAGGGGGGGCATGAGGGAGAGGGTGCTGGTAGAGGGCCCCAGAGATCTAGAGAGAGAGAGAGGGGGGAGGCGAGCAGGCCGCCCGGGCAGACGAGCTCGGCCGCGGTGGGAACGGGCTGCACTACTGTGGATGCCGGCTTCGCGCTCGGCAGGTGCAGTGGCCCGAGGGTTGCCGCAGCGACCACCGCCGCGATGCCGGCGAGTACCACGAGTCCGAGCAACAGCCGCCCGCTCAGTGCGGTGAGGGTGCGAGCGAGACTTCGACGCGGTTCGTCGGTCGCGGTGCCGTCCTCGATCGGCGATGTGTCGTCGGCAGGTACGAAGACCTGGCCGGTTGGATCACCGAGGGGACGTTCCTCATCGGGTTCAGGCATCGTCGTCCTCCCCCAGGGTTGCGCGTTCGTCGTTGACGGTCGCGATGGACGTGCGCCGCCTGGCGCCGCGCACCGGCACGGCAAGCAACACCGTCAGGCCGAAGACGATGCAGAAGGCGATCAGGATCCAGCTGCGCAGCTGCCCGCCGCCGGGATTTGCGGCGGCCAGCCCGTCCGGCGGGAGTGCAGAGTAGCGCCAGAGATATCCTTCGCTCGTCGTTCCGACCAGGGCGAGCGCGGCGTTTCCATTCAGGGCTTCGTTGGCACGATCGTGGATCGATCCCGCGTTTCCGCCTCTCGCCTGGCGTAGCAGCACGAAGCCGATGCGCTGGCCGTCCAGGGTCTGGGTGACATCCAGTCCTGACCTCGACGCCAGGTTGCCGGCCAGGGTCAGCACAGCCGCACGAGCCGTCCCGTGCGGGTCCGACGTCGCGGCAAGCGTCGACTGGTCGTCGAGCGTCTGGCCCGCCCCGCGTTGCACGACGGCTCCGAGCGAACCATTCGACTGCGGGGTGAGGACGAGCGTACCGATATTGGGTTTATTAGCGCCGACCGCATCGACATAGGCGGGAAGGATGTCCGGCGTGGACGCCGCGATCTTCGACGTTCCCGCGAGCGGTGCGACGAGCAGTGGTGCGACCGCGATCGCGCTCGCGAGGACGACGACGAGAGCGGGCAGCGCCGCTGCGCGGCCAAAGGCTTCCAGCCCGACCACCATCGCTGCGGTTAGCCCCAGCCACATCAGGCTGAGCCCCGGCCCCGGCCAGTTCGTTACAGCAGTCGATCCTGACGTTGTGAGTGCGAGCGAGCTCTCACCGATCGCGGTCAGCAGTCCGAATACGGCGATCGCGAGAGCCGGGATGCCTCGGCTCGAACACAGAGAGGGGGGGAAAAAGAATTCAGAGGTGTCAGAAAATGGAGCAGATATCATCTGAGGCATAAGATGTGCTTGCATGATGACAATGAGCGTTCAAAACGTTCTTATATGGCAGATATCCGGCCATGAACAGCCCCGGCTACAGGACCGTTAATTTGTAAGCCTCTCTTTGGTGGATACAAATTGGAGGGAAAGAAGGTCCCCACCCAAATATGCGTGGCCTCTCAGAACAGTGTTTTCTATCATCATATATCGAAATTGGAGTTCACACTAAGGCGGGATCCTGGTTACATGCCAAATGGCTTAGAATGAGATCAGGAAGGGAACAGCACCTACCCCTTTTTTTTAAAATCAGATTATAGAACAATCGTCCATGGCACTAGCTACTGAAAACACGGATTTACCTCCACATATGTATTTTTCAGTTTTGACTGAAGCCCATTAACTCTAGGTCTCCCAGCTGAACTTGAATCTCAGGTTCTAATTACTCGAATCAGAGATGAGTTGAAAAGTCGAGCTATCAGAATCAATTTGTAGCCTTAAAATACGCTCATTTACATCAACTCAAATGGTCACAAACATGCCAACAAAAGTTCAACAAATCACCGACAGAGAATAGTTTCTCAATTGTTTTTGGTACGTGACAGAGTGGCAAAAGTGAGCTTTATGTTCCAGAGGCTGAAACCTTGTACCAAGTTCCGTTAGTGCGACAGGGGTGTCAACGGATCCGCGGGATCTTAAAACCTGATTCGGATCTGAATTTTTTTGGATTCGGATTAGACTTTTGATTCGAAATGTGTAGAATTCGCAGACTTGGGGCAGATCCGAAATTGGGAGATTTCGGGGCAGTTTATGAGAGCCCCCATCAGCCCATCTCAGAGCGGCCGTCTTCCATTTCGAGGTGCGCACGGCACGTCTATCCAGACTCCATCGACCATCACCGTAGACTTCGCCTTCCTTCTCTTCCTGCCTTCCCTCCCTACGCCAAGGATTCCCTAGATTGTGGAGCTGTTAAGGTCCAATGTATGTCTTATGTATCAGGCATTTTTTGGAATAATATTTGTTCTAAATGTTGTTTGAATCAAAATTTGACGATTTGATACGTTGTGTATCACACGTATCAGATCATATACGTCGATACGACCGACGCGTGATATATAATTAATATGATATTTATTTCGGCTGAAACGCATCGGTTTCGGCCGATACTTACATCCATGTACCTAACTTTCAAACAATGTTGGAAGCTATAGGACAATACAGTTCGTAATTTAAAGGGCCTACCTATAACGAAATTCCTGAGACTATTTTACAAAAGGAGATAAAAACAACTCTTAAGAGTTGGTGGATGCCCAAAAAGACAATTGGGTGACATAGGGTTGTAGCATCATGTCCGATGCATGGACAGATTTGAAGGGGTGAACATTGATCAACTTTCTTGTGAACTCTCCAGGTGAGATTTTTTGCCCTAAAATCAGTGACTGCTTTCGATCTATTTTCTTTTTATGACTCTCACTATCATTTTGTCTAACTCTGTCGCTAGGTGGGACTATTTTCTTGAAAGCAAATGATACTTTTGCACACGTGAAAGATGCCAAATTGTTGGCAGATTTAATGGACAAGGTTATTAACGAAGTTAGTGTTAAGCATGCCATCCAAATTGTGACAGGCAATGAGTCTAATTAAGTGGCAACTGGGAGCATGTTGATGGCAACCTATTCTCATTTATTCTAGATGTTGAAGGACATTTCGTAGGGCCAAAATGGTGACTACATTTATTTATCGGCGCACAAAGATTCTTGCCATAATGAGAAAGTACACAAATGACAAGAATCTTACACGTGCAGTTGTCACTCGCTTCACCACCAGCTACTTAAATTTTGCAGTTTGCATAATTGCAAAGATAGTTTGAGATTGATGCTTACATCTGTTGATTGGCTTGCTACTACCAATCGGCAGGCCAAAAAAATGAAGGGAAGAAGGTAGAGGGCATAATCTTGAAGACTTCTTTTTGGAATAGTGTGGCATATTCATTGCAAATATCCAAGCCCCTTGTTATGGCTCTACGGTTGGCTGATGGAGAAAAACCAGCTATGGGTCACATTTATGAGGCTACAGATTGTGCAAAGGAGAGTATTAAGAGTGCATTGAATGAAAAGCTTGACAAATATGGTCCAATTTGGGAAATCATTAATAGACGGTGGGACTTTCAAATGCACCATCCTTTCTTGCAGCTAGCTTTTATCTCAACCCGGCTCTTTATTTCTCTAATTCAAAAATTGAGTATGATCAAGAAGGTAAGCAAGGGCTTTATGATTGCATTGAAAAGCTAGCTCCAAAAGTCTCAGTCCAAGGAAAAAAATATGCTGCCCTGAGGTTGATTCATGTGCTTGTGCTGTTTAAAGGTGCCGTCTTGTGTAGAATTTTTTGTTCAATCCTGAAGGGAGGAGGGATTGAAATTCAGAAGACGTAGTGCAAGAAAGCAGTCTTTTACTTTAGCTGATAGCCTGGGCATAGAATTTGATTGATGGAAAATGCATGATTTAATAAAAGTTGCAAGGATGCATGTGTAGGCCACCCCCAATCATTTAATGGTGTTGGCCTAAGTTGGTAGACATAATATACTCATTTATGTGAGGACCAAGTACAAACTACAAAGTGTTGCCTTCCCTCAAGTGTGGCTTGGGAATAGGTGTGATAAAGCATGCTTTTCCTGTCACAAGGCAGTAGGTTATAGCCTGATGCCAGCCTGAGCAGGGAAAGTTGAAGGTAAGAATTTGGTCCATTGAGTCAGATACATATTTTTGCTATGTTATATTTTATCTGACCCTACTGTGAGTTTGTGGCACGTGAGGGTGGAAGATCATTGAGGTGAATCTCATGTCATGATTTTTTAAGTTCTTCAGCACTTGACAGGAGATACCAATGATAAAGTTCTTCCAATTAGAAAAAGGTTTGAGACCATGGATTTCATGGATGCACTTTTTGTCGATTTCAAGAGTTTAAATCTAATGAAATGGTTCATTTGACTTTTTTTAACTATCTTCGTATAACTTGGGTGTGAGCGCAACATGTGTTTAGGGGTACATCCTATTGCAATAAAATTAGAGGTACTGTTCAACCATCATGTATCTAATCTATTCTGCTTCTACATGCACAATTATTCATTCTTCATCTCTATAGTGGAGTTCAATCTGCATACTTTAGAATTCCTCATGCTTTGCCATGGAGAGATGCTACATTTCAAAGCATAAATTCATACATAACAGCAGAAAGCATTGGGGCTAGATAAGACATGTATTTGAAGAGCCCTAGTCATGCCTACGTCAACCCAGTCCTTAAATAAATGCTTATGCATAGATATGTCTTGTTCCTGGCCAGACTCGGTTGAAAACTATGTTTGTTTGTATATTTACTGCACATGGAGCTAAGGCATGTATTTCTTCATTTGTTCTCGTGAATGGTAACACAATTTCATCTTGTTGCCCCCTTTTCAACCCGATTTCATCTTGTTACCTCTCTCTGTGATACCGTTTCGCCTTATAAAACCTACGTCATCGACTGCGGCTTCACCGCCGAAGTCGCCGCCAACCGCGAGCGCACCGCGCAAGATGCGTATCGACATCGGTTCGGTATCGACCTCGGGAAGCGGTCCATGCATCGACATCGCAATCATCAGCGCATAGAGCACAATAAGACCCGGCTGCCAGAACCAGCCAAGCTTCCATTCACCACTCCCGGTCCACTCGCGCCAGCCCATCAAGCGCGCGAGCGGGACAAGCCAGAGCACGCAGATTCCCAGCGCCCAGATATGCGTCATCGCATACCGGCTGTTCTGGTCAATTCGTACAACACTTCCGCCGTTCGTCGATACGACCGCATTGCCTAACCGGACAATCGTCACTGCATAAAGCACAGCAATAAAGAATCCGAGTGCAAGCCACGCATGCCTGAGGCCGATTCGCGCAAACAAAGGTTCGTTCGGCTTGCCAATCCTTTGCCGGACCACCCCGCGATAATGCGCAGGGAACAGCATCAGCCCAGGACTTGCAAGGCAAAGCGCAAGCACCGCAAGCAGACTCCCCGCAAGCGGAAACAGATCTGCACGGAAAAGCAGGCTCGGATCCAGCGCGATCAGATGCCCATAGGCATAGGAAAGCGGCATCGCCTGACCTGTCTTGCCATACTGGTCGCGAAGAATCTCCGCCGCTGCCGTCGCATTGCCCGCATCGAATGCGACTTCAAGCCTCAGTTGCTGATTCGGCAGCGACTGTGCAACAGGCGACGACGCCACGTCGTTCAGGGCGGCTTGCGCCCCCTTTGAATCACCAACATGCTGGAGCGCACGTGCCGTCGTAAACGCGTCGATCTTGACGCCTGCGTGCTGCGCGCGATGCAGTTCATCGACCGCCTCGCTACCGTGCAGAACCTCGGCCGCCGTATTGATCCGCTGCGCTTCAACCCAGGTGACTTTCGATATGGGTGCGGCCGCGAGCAACGCCGCCGCTTCAGGTTCTTTGCCTGCCTTGGCGAGATAACGGATTGCGGCGATCAGCGTGCCGCCGCCGGGGCTCAGTTGCTCGGCAAGCAAAGCCTCTTTCCCTGCGCGCTCTTCATCTTTCGACAGCGAATACCCGCTCCATAGCTTTGCGTGCAGACGAGCGCGCTGCGCCGCAGTCCAGTCCTTCGAAGCTGGCAATAGCAGTGTTCCGGCGTAACGACCGATGCTCAATCCAATGGGACGTCGGTGAGTGCGGGAATGTTGTCGAACATGGCCGATATCACCTGGAATATCGCTCAGACCTCGGGCAACAATTCGACGGTCGTGGGGCTCAACTGGGCCTCTTCCGGAACCACGCTGGAAGGCTCGCTCTTTCAAGCCGCCGGAACAGCTATCGGCATCCAGCAGTATACAGGCGGCGCCTGGGGATTGGTGACCGGTTCCGGCAGTGTCGCCACGAAAACTGCAAGCGCTACATTCTCCGGCCTCACTCAGTTTAGCGTGACCAATACCAATACCCTGCCGCTCACGCTGGGGAATTTCAATGCGATACCGCAAGGCAGGAACGCGTATTTGACGTGGGCGGCCTTTCCCGATGGGCAGGCCGGCAGCTTCACGATACAACGGAGCGTGGATGGGTTAAGCTGGAGCAATATCGGCGTGGTGCAGGCGGATGTCACGGCGACTACCGAGACCAACTATTCGTTTACGGATGTCGCCCCCGTGTCCGGTCAAAACGACTACCGGCTGTTGATCCAAAACGAAGATGGCAGCAGTTCCTACTCGGCGATCAAGGTAGTTGAATTTTCAGCTACGGCAACTTTTACTGTCTATCCCAATCCTGCTAATACTACGCTTACGATCAATATCGGCACTTCTGGTTCGGGTTCGGTCTCTGGTTCGGTTTCGGGCGGGCCGCTTGGATTCCGGCTGGTGAATACGGCCGGGATGGTGCTGCAGTCGAGGCTCGTTGAAGGGGGCGCCGCTACGGTGACGATGAATACGGGTGGCTATCCTGCCGGGGTGTATTACCTGGAGACGCTGGCGGGCGGGCAGCTTTTGCGGACCACGGCGGTAATGGTGGTGCACTAGTCGAGCTGGTCGATGCGGACCCCATAGCGTGCAAAGACAGGATACGTCGGGCAGCGGACGGACAAGATGACAGAACAACCATTTGGCCTTTAAATTGTAAAGTCAGGAGATATACCGTATGTAAGTGTTCCTGTTCCTCCTGAAGCTGTTACTGTTACACTTCCGTTATTTACGCCGTTACATGTTGCATCTACAGACGAAGCTGTTGCTGCAACTGCAGGACGGTCCTGCACCGTAAAGTCAAATTGTTCAATACATCCATGAATATGCCTAACATAAACTGTATAAGAGCCCGTGCCCGGCAGCGTGTGCTTGGCAGGCTCCGCCGCTACCTGGTCAGCAGGCGGGGTCACCAGCGCCCACCGCCTGGAGCCGCCGGAGCGCACATCGACCGTGCAGCCGGCTTTGCCCAGCATTGCCAGCATGCTGCCGGCAAGGTCGGCGTCGTCAACCAGCAGCTTCGCGCTCCACAATTTGTCGCGGAGCGCGTGCATGGCCGAGAGGCGGTCGGGCGTGTGGTAGGGCCCGTCGATCAGCGCCAGGCCGAATGACGGCGGCAGGTCCGCCTCGGCATAGGCCACGGCCTCACCCGCAAGCGGCTCCAGCGGGGCGTAGTGGAGCGACACGTTGCCGACGTTGAAGTGATGCAGCCAGCGCGCCGTATCACGCCAGCACTGCACGTTGCATTCAAGCGCATGCACCTCCTGGCCCGTGCCTTCCAGGGCGATGCCCAGAACCAGCGTGGAGAGGCCCGAGCCCATCTCCAGCACGGGCGCCTTGGCCTCTTTGGCCAGCCGGTACAGCTCGGCCATGGCATCGGCCCTGAGCGACCATGCCTTGCCTTCCGAGTGCCAGTTGTCCCAGCCGCGGTTGAGTGCCTCGAATACCGCCGGCTCTGTCTTGCCGGCCTTCAGCGCGGCGATGGCATTGATGAGCTCGGGCAGCGGCACGCCCTGCTCCCGGCGCAGGTAGTTGCCGAAATGGCCGCGCCAGACCTTCTCGCCGGCGTGGGAGAAGGCCATGTCAGGGTCGACGAATACGCGGAAGCCGGCCGCGCGCGCCTTGAGGCACAGCACATAGTCGCCGGACTGATAGTCGTTGCCGGCCTCGACCTCGGGAGGAATACCCAACTCTCGAGGAAAGCCGCGCTCGACGATGCGGGCGATGGGCATGTCGTTGGCCTGCCTGTCATCGTCGTTCGGCCAGCTGAGACGCTTCTTGGCCTTCTCAGCGTCGTAGAGCGCCTGCAGCACCGGCCGGCGAAGGCGCATGAAGCCGGTCGCGATCTTCGGCATCTCGAACAGCATGTGCTCGTTGAGCTTCAGACCGGCGAATTGTCCGGGGTTGAAGTGATACGTGCCGTTGTCGGTCTTGTGCGGATAGACGCCGCCGACGATGTCGCCGGGGGCCTCCAAGAGCCGAATGATATTGGCCGCGTCCCAGCCCAGATCGGCGTCGAGGAAGAAAAGGTCAACCCGCCGTCGTTGGACACGTCGAAGGCCTTGAGGCGCGATAGAGAAGCGTCCGCCTGCGTGATGACTTGGGCTGCCTCTGGAGTACCACCAACCCCATAGGGCGGGATCAGCAGCACGGCAAGGTTGTTGACGATGGCCCATTCCCATTCGGGCGGAGCGTCGATGTTGTTCACCCCGGCGTCCACGTCCATGATGCGACGCCGGTAAGTGAAACTGATATCGAAGTTGTTGTCGGACGGAACCGGCCACACATAGAGCGTGCCGTTGTCCCTCTGGCGGTCATAGAAATACTGCGTCGGGTGACCGGTCGTCGCCTTGTTCGGTAGATCGAAATAGTCGGCCCTCGACAACGGAGTCATCGGCAGATCGTTGCCGCCATTGTACGCGACGCGCAGCGCGACAATCTCGAATGGAACGGTGGTAAACGCACCCCCAGCGCCGAACAGATACGACGCCGTGCTGCCGACCAACGCCAGCGAGCCCTGCGTTTCCAACCATGTGCCGAGGTCCGGATCAACCTGCCAGTCCTTGAGCATCATGGTCATGAAGCGCTTGCCGGTTTCGAGCTCGTGGTTTTCCAGCGGCTCTTCCTCGGCATGGATACCCAGCAGCCGGCGCGCGTCCTCGATGATCTGGACCGCGGTACTGGTAAAATCGGTCGATCCGGAGACAGCCATCAGAGCGAATCCGCTGTTACTTCATTGGTGGTGAGGAAGTAGTCGGGCGGCTCCGGTGCCGGGTCGCGCACCGCCTGGTCATCGCGCACGCCGCGGACAAAGTCCTGTGGATGCCGCACGTCATAGCAATCCGAGCAGACGAGCAGCCCCGTCCATTCCTTGCGGAGCGCGATGCGGGGACGTTCGAACCCGCATCGCATGCAGATGCCCTTGACGTGCGGCGCCGTCACTTCGTCATCTCAAGGATGATGGAATAACTATCGCCGGACGAGGCCCCAACAGTGGTCAGGAGAATGTCGCCGGTGACGCCCGTGCCGCCGAGAATGCCGCCGCCTTCGACAACCGTCTCGCCGCTCGCGGAGTTGTCGCCCATGACGAGGAGCACGCCCTCCTCGACGAAGGTGCCGCCGGCGTAGTTATTCGCGCCCGAGAGAATGAGAGTGCCCGAGCCGGTCTTCCTAAGGCTCGGCGCCGGATTGTAATTTACCGAATTCCGGACAGAAGGTTAAGGCTCATGGTCGCCACGGTTATGGCGATCGGATTAGTGGCGCTATCTGCAGACGCACAGACCATCAAATTACCCGGTAAGGTCCTGGACATGGATGGCAATCCCATTGCGGGCGCCACCGTCCGATTTAAAGATCAACACGCCGGGGTCATCACCAAAGACGATGGCACGTTCACCATCACCTCACCATTAAAAGGTACGTTAGTCATTTCCGCTCTTGGCTTCACGGAACAGGAGGTCGACATCACCGGCAAGACCAGTCTCTCCGTTTCGATGGCGAAGTCCAACAAAGAGCTCGACGAGGTCGTCGTCACGGCCTATGGCATCAAACGCGCCAAGAACACGCTACCGTATGCCGCGCAGACGATCAGCGGCGACGAGGCCAACAAGACGCGCGTGACCAATATCTCGGCGGGGTTGAGTGGAAAAGTTTCCGGGTTACAGATCATTCAGAACAACCAGATCGGCGGGTCGGTGAATGTCGTCATCCGCGGGATGAAATCGCTCTCCGGCAACAACCAGGCATTATTCGTCATCGACGGCGTGCCCTTCGACAATACGACGACTACTTCGAATACAAGCACGACACCCAACGCCGCCAGCAGCGAGCAAAGCGGTCAGGGAGGATACGACTATGGCAATGCCGCCAGCGACATCAGCCCCGATGACATCGAGACCATCAACGTGCTCAAAGGGGCTGCCGCCAGCGCGTTGTATGGCTCCCGCGCGGCCAATGGCGTCATCATGATCACTACGAAAAAGGGTCGCTCCGGCACGCATGTGACGGTGAATGCCGGTGTGCAGGTCGGGCAGATCGACCCCACCACCTTTGTCACGCTGCAACACGACTATGGCGCAGGCCGATCGGATTATTTCCCCAATCCGACGAATACGAATACCGGATTTATCTATGACGCCAATATTTTCGGCGGCCCCGGGTTCATCGTCAATACCACCGCGCCGCGTTCCTGGGGACCCAAGTTCGATAAGAACCTGCTGGTCTATCAGTGGGATGCCTTCGACCCCAGCAGCCCCACGTATGGGAAAGCGACGCCCTGGGTAGCCGGGGCACATGGACCCGAGTATTTCTATCAGACGGCTATCAGCAACAACAACAGCGTATTCCTGGACGGCGCATCCGCCAAGGGCAGCTATAAACTGGGTTACACATCTAATAAATTGTCACCTTCCTGCATAACCAGCATAATTCCAAACGTTGTCTGTCATTGAATCTCCAATAGGGGTTTAAGGAGGAGCATGTAGGAATCTAGAAATTACATAAGCCGCTTCATTTGGTTTGCAGGAGAGCTGCACAACATATAGCTGGAAGTCAAAGGACCCACTATGTGCCTTACCTTTCATTTGCTCTGAGGGATAGAATGGAAGTGCCCTCTAAACAACTTGGCAAAAGCGAAGGGGTCTATGTATTTGCATAACCCCTGCAGTTTTGTCCCTACCTACACCCAAAGCCAACCCGAGACTCCTGCCACAACACCTCAAGAAAACAGTTTTTAGAACCTTGGATTTCTGGCATAACAGCTGAACAACATAACAAAAGATGATGACTATGTAACATAGGGGCCTATCTATCTCAAGATGTTGGGAGTTCCGATAGTTGTAGGTTCCTACTTTAGGAGAGTGACATATGATCAAGTGAATCACTTTTTTTTGGGGGGGCGGGGTGTCAGCATGTTGATGTGATGTGACATGAAGATATTCCAGATAAGCAACTCCTTTGATTAGTTCCTTTTTCACTATTTTGTCCCCTTTTTAAATCCTTCATAGTATAATCTAAAGATTTCTCTAGTTAGCCTCTCCATTAGATGTGTCTCCCTTCCTTTAGATTTGGTAATGAGTTGTCCTTAATCTTTCTCAAATTGCAAGAAAACAAACTTGCGAGAGAGGGGTACATTGAGCTGGTTGATTTTCTTTGGGTGACCGGATTAGACAAGGATAATGATGGATGACCCCCGATTTCCTTGCACAGGCAAAGTGTTGGGAGATTAACGAATTTGGTTATGGGTGTACTATTTGTTCATATGCTACTACTGGATGAACCTCATTTCTGAAGGTTTTCTACGATGGCGGTGGTCATGACAATGGATGAAGATTTGTGATCTCCCATTTTGGTTATGGATGTACTATTCATTCATATGCTAACGGATGAATCTTTTTTCTAAAGGTTTCCTAGGATGACTTTGATCATGACAATGTATGAAGATCTGTGATCGCCGAAACTGGTTATGCATATATTATTCATCAATATGTTAGTGGGTGAATTTATAGATGAAGTAACAAAATAATTATATTATGGTATGTCTTGATGTTTGTTGTTTGCAGATAATATGCGTTGCAGAGCGTACTGCAGCTCCACTCCTTCTGGGGATGTAAGGAAGATACCGGCACCGCCACCGATCGTGTTTGAGGATCCGTCCACGAATAGGTCCCAGACAAGGTTGGATGTTGGCTGGGACATTTCCTCGAGTCAGGACAACATTCTCCGCAATGAAATCTGCAAGAGCCTAGCCCTTGATGGCAGTGCGGGGTTGGTAAGAGATGTCATAGGCCCCGAGCAAGACTGTCCCAAGCGAAGGTAGCTGATGCCTATTTTGGCCCTCTCTACAGCTTTGTAGAAGGGGAGGCATCGTTCCGCCGCTCCGGATAGGAATCGATTGAGCGCAACGATTCTTCCTCTGAGGCACTGGACATGTTTGATGCAGGAGGTTGGCCGCACTGGAATAAGCATCTAGAAAGGTTAGCAGTTCATTACTCGATGTTGAATCGACCAGTTGGTCGATGCTCGGTAATGGATAGCAATCTTTTGGAGTTGCTCCACCATTTGTAAGCTTTTGGTACCAGGACGACATTGGCAAGCTAGGTCGGGTAAAGGATCGGGTGAAATAGCCCAGTTTTCATCCCCTTATTAATCTAGTCTTTAATGATCACCTATTTTTCAGAGGGGTGCTTTCTTTTTCATTGTTGAACTAGTTTCATCATTGGGTCGAGGTTGTGGTGATGCTCGGGCAGTAAATTGGCCACAATTTGAACTTCAAGAGCTGGCTCATCTCTGAGGAAGATTGACAGTAGCTCCCCACCGGGTTTGCCTACCGTCGGCTTGTCCTCGATTATCTCAAGCTCTCTGTTTTTGCTCTCAAGCCTTATGGATTCTACCGAGATTACATATCACCTTCTAGCTATTGTCTAATTATCTTAGACTTCCCCTGGGCCGTATTTGGTGGGAAACTTCACTTTTTGGTGACAAGTGTAGGGCACTGCATTTATTCGACCGATAATACTTCAGCCAAAAATGGCATTATAGGCCGACATTCCTTTGATCACCACGAAGTTTGCCATGAATGTGACGACTTTAGGAGGCATACAGAAGGTGACAGGAAGGCTTAGTGCTCCCTCGGGATAAGTTCCCTGGCTATTGAACCCACAGAGGGGGGTGTGAATCAGGCGGAGCCTCGATGGGTCTTTACCCATCTCTTCTAGGTCTCGGTCGGAGAAGACCAGGCCCTGCTGGGTCGGCAACCAGGGCAGCGCCAACGGCCAGTTCAACACGCCGGGGCAGGTCGCCACCGATAGCAGCAACAACGTCTACGTCGCCGACACGGCCAACAACCGCATCCAGAAGTTCACCAGCGCCGGGGTCCACGCCCTGAGCGTCGGCGGCCTGACCAACTGCCGGGGCGTGGCGGTCGACGGCTCCGGGTTCATCTACGCCGCCTACGCCAACACCGGGCGGCTGCGCAAGATGAGCGCCGCCGGCTCGACCCTCTGGACCACCGCCGAGAAGGGCGTCGTCACCTACAACCACGTCGCCACCGACGGCACCTTCGTCTGGGTGACCACCAGCGCCCACACCGTGCGCGTCTACGCCGCCAGCGACGGCGCGTTCGTCACCGAGTACGGCGCCAGCGGCACCGGCAAATCGACCCTGGCGCGGACTCTGGCCCCGGCGTTCGGCATGGCGCCGGGCGCGCGCCTGCTGCGCTCGGACGCGCTGCGCAAACGCGCGGCCGGCATCGCGCCGGAAGATCGGCTGCCGCCGGAAGCCTATACCCCGGCCTCCCACGAGGCGACCTATCGCCGTCTCGTCCTGGAAGCGTCGCAATGTCTTGCCGGCGGCCAATCCGTCATCATCGACGCGGTCTTAGGCAGGCCGGAGGAGCGCGGGATGGCCGTCGCCCTCGCCCGGGAAACCGGCACGGCCTTCGACGCCCTGTGGCTGGAGGCGCCGGCCGATCTGCTGGCGGCCCGCGTCGCCGCGCGCCGGGACGACGCCTCGGACGCGACCGTCGCCGTGCTGCGCGCCCAGCTGGCCCGGATCGAAGCGCCGGCGGATTGGCGGCGGATCGATACCGGGCGGGATACCGAAGCCGTCCTGGCGGAGGCTCGGCGCTGCCTCGACCTGCCGGACCCAGCCTAATGGATCTGCCGCTCCAGCGATTTGCACAGCACCGTCCCGTCGAGCCGATGACCGGCCGCGATCAGGCTCGCCGCCTGGCCGGAGGCCGTGCCGTGCAGGATCGACTGCACCGCGTTGCAATCCAGTTCCCGTCCCTTCTCCTCCAGCGCGTCGACCAGCACGGCCACCACGGTCTCGGGATCGACCAGATCGAGCGCCACGAAATGCTCGGCCGTCAGGAGGTTGCCATAGCGAAGACTTTGTTCCTTGCGATAGGAAACGAGACCGGAGGGTGGAGGGCTTCCTACAGAGCTGCAGCCTTGATGGGGTCACCGTCGCGCGGGGATGAAACTGATATCACGTCGGCCTCATAATAATCTTCCGGTGAGAAACCCAGGCCCGGATGCTTGGTAATCCGTAGCAGCCTCCGGTCCAGGTTTGGCAGGTTCCACATCTTTTAAAACATCTCCTTCTGGCTGGAGGGTTGATAAAGGAGAATCCTTTGTCTTCTGACCACCTCAGCTGCGCGGTCGGTCATGTAGGGAAGCCCCGAAATTGGGATGTGCGGGTCATGAAGGTCGTCAGGGAGTCGGCAATCATCATCTCCTCTGACTGGCTATTCTTCGGCCACATAAAAGATGGTGGGCGGGCCTTCAAGATTCGGCACCTCGAAGGTCCTCAGCTACTCGGCCGCTTAGCAGTCGAGTTCTGTTATTGGCTTAATAATTCTTGGCGGGACTCTGACATCCTCTAGAAGTCTTCAAGGCAAGGTGCCCCCGGTGTGGGATAGATGGCGAGGGAAAGTGCCCTAAATATCTCTTCTTCTTCTGTAATGAACAGCACATGCAGAGGAGCCACATAGCCTAGGGGTGGTGGAGGAAACCAGCCTTCTGATTTTATCTTCTTCTTCCCTTTGTCCCGGGCAGCTTTAGGAGCCTGCTTTGTCTCTTCCAGGTACATATTAACATCTGATAGGTGACACTCGAACACCACAAATGGGTGGAGGTCAGCGAAAATTCTGACTTCTTTTCCCCCACACGGGTACTTGATGCATTGGTGCAAGGTAGACGGCACCACTCTATTCTGGTGTAGCCAAGGCTGACCAAGTAATGCCTTGTAGGAGGTGTTGGAGTTGATTATATGAAACTGGATCTTGGTGATGAAGTCACCGAAGGCCAAGTCAAATTCTGCAACCCCCATGGGCACCTCGCATTTCTGGTTAAAACTAGCGATCTTAACATTCCTGACTTCGACCAAATGCACATCAAAGTAGTGCTTCTGGTACACCCGGTAGGGGAGTATGTTGACTGCCGCCCCTGGGTCAATCAGGACCCTGTTGATAGGCTGTCCATTCAGTTTCCCCTTCATGTAGAGCGGCATGTTATGACTGCAGGTGGGCAAGAGCATGTCATCTTCTATGAAGGCTACGGCCACCTCCGGGGACATCTCCGCCAAGTAGGCTTCAAGGTGTGTTGGCGTCTGGAGTGTGGCAATGATGGCTTGCCGTGTTTCTTCATCAAGGGATAGCATCTCCCAGATGGTGAACCGGGTCGGGATCTTCTTGAGATGCCTGACTATTAGGTCGGCAGCCCGAACCTTGAGCAGCTTCATCTCTTCGGCCCTGTCGCGTCTGCCCCCAGCCTGGGCCTGGGGCGCTGGGTCGGAAGGTGACTCCTCCGCTGGATTTGGTGCCACCACCTGAGCCGGCGGGGCCTGCTAGGCTTCTTCCTTTTCCCTCATGAATTCGGCAAGGTTAGGGATGTCGTCAAATTCTTCTGCCAGCTGGGGCGGGACCACCACCGGTAGGGCCGAAGGATCGTTGGCGGGTGGGGTCGGGAGGTTGCCAGCTCTCTTGGTTGTCCATGGTCTTTGCAGGTGCACTTGCTTTTCTACACGGGCTTGAAGGAACTCGACGAATGAAGGAGCGCCCTGACTCTTCGACTTCTCGGGATAAAGACCCGACGGTGGGGGGATCTCAGTACCTCGAACCTTGGGTTCGGGGACATGGTATGGCTGCTCGCCCCTTAGCATGATGTTGCGGTTGTCCGGAGGAGGGCATCCTCATTTCTTCCCTGACCGGGTGGCATGCTGGGAGGTGGATGTTTCAGCCTGATTCACCTCCGACGGGTCACATGATGCTTCCTCTTCTTCTCCCTCCAGAGAGAGGGCGGTATCGAACAACGCCGAGAGAGTGTTACAGGCAACGACGACCTCCTTTTTCTTCTTGCTCCTGGGTCTTTTCTTTTTCTTCTTCTTTTTCGCAGCAACCAGTGGCTGCTCTTGAGGGAATTCACCCCACAAGGGAGGCTCTTGTTCTATTTGGGCTTCTACTTCGGGAACCAGCTCGAGGGACTCGAACTCTTCCCAAGGGACATACTCTTTCAGCTCTATGGGCTGGATTTTGGGTTGTTCATAATCTTCAAACCCATTGATAATGGCCTGGAGTCTCTCGACCACCGGACTGACCTCCTTGTGCATCCGCACCGGGATGTACTCTTTCTTGTTGTAGGTAGGCCGCCTCATGACCAGTCGAGGGTCTGTGTCATGCCATACAGGGTTCACTGGTGGTGGTGCTGGCCGGGGGGTGACACCCCTAACGTCAACTATTGGGGCGGGCTGAGGAGCCTGTCTTCTCCTGTTCTTCTTCGGCGCAGACTGCCAACCTACTTGATCCTGGGCCGGTGCTGCTACAAAAGCTTCATAAGTGGCGCGAGTGCTAGCCTCCACCCATCTTTCAGGCAATTCTTGATACAGAGATATCATGTTGATGCTGGAAGTCATGTTGGGCATTTCATGTGGCTGTGGAGGATCCACCTTGTGCTCTCCCATATCCAACTCTCTCTTCTTTATTAAGGACTCAATGACGTCCTTGAAGATGTAACAGTCTTCGATGGTATGCCCCAACATCTGATGGTAATGGTAGAAGTGAGGGTCATCCTTCTTCTTTAGGTCACCAGGCCTCTTCGGTTCTGGCAACGTGATCTTGTTGTAGCTGGTTGCCCATTCGAACAAGAGCCGAGACTTGTCTTGAGAAAAGGAATATAACTTATTTCTCATTTTCTCCCTGAGCGAGGGGCCTTCCCGTCGTTCCATGGATCTTGGCGGTGGCGGGTTTGCGGCGCCTTTGGCCCTTTCCTTCTATTTCTCAAAAGCTTAAAAGTCTAATGTGTGGACTTCTGATGGGATCGGCTTCTTCTCGACTTGCCTCACCCTTTGGTTTGATGCGGCCAGGGTGGAAGAGTATCGGGCAAGGAATGCCTCGATCTCAGCCACCATATTGTTCAGGCAGTTGAAAGTCTTGACCTCTGCGCCAATTATCCTTTCAAGGATTTCCATCTTTAAATTTTGCTTGCAAATTTGCACTACGACCTCCTGATGCGGAGGGCGTCTACACCTCATGTTGAGGTTCCTTCATCTTTTAATGAAGTCGAGTGCCGACTCATCGCTTCTCTGCCTCGTGACGTAGAGCTCCGCCATGGTGACCTCCCGTTCAGTGATGTAGAATCTCTCTTTAAACTTCTTTTGCATGTCGGGCCAATCGCCAATGGACCTAGGCGGCAGGCTCGAATACCACTCAAAGGCAAGCCCAGTAAGCGTCGAGCCGAAGAACTTCAGGAGGTAAGCCTCATCAGCAGCCAAGTCCCCCATAACATTTACATAGTAGGCAATGTGCTCTCTAGGAGACCCTTGCCCATTGAAGCCCGACTGGAGTCAAAGTCGGAACTATCACGAGGCTGGGAAGCGAGCAGTCGCGACTCCCGCCGTTGTTCGCATGCTTCGCGCGAGCTATGACCTGCTAGTCGTGGACGAATACCAAGATTGCCAGCTGTGGCAGCATGACCTGGTTCGAACCGTCGCGGAGAGCGTGCCGACGTGCGTGCTCGGCGATCGTATGCAGGGACTCTTTTTCTTTAACGACGCTCGGCCGGTTGAATGGGAGACGGATGTCGAGCCGACGTTTCCGCCCTTGGTCCTATCCGTGCAGCCGTGGCGCTGGAGGTCAACAAATCCAGAACTGGGCGAATGGCTTCTCCAAGCGCGTGAAGATTTGCTCGCGGGGCACGGCCTTGATCTCAGCGACACTCCCGTTCGCGTCGAGTCGCCGTCGACTATTCAAAGCGTGCTCTTGGGCATGCCACGCCATCCGGAAACCACGGTTGCGATCAGCCAGTTCCCGAACACTGCTGCTCAGCTCGCGCAACGTCTGGGCGGGGCGTACACGATGATCGAGGAGCTCGAAGGCAGACACTTGCGGGCGTTTGCCGAGCAAGTGGACAACGGAACCCCAGGCTCGATTGCTGCGGCCACTGTTCAGTACGCGGTTGACTGCGCATTCGGAGTGGCGGACAGATTCGATATGACTGCGAGACGCGCGCTCCTAGGTGGACAGCCGCTCAATTTGAGTCGAATCGACGCCGACTCTCAACTGGCGGCGTTCGTTCTGAATGGACTGCTCCACTCTCCAGATGCGCACTCAATTCGCGATTCACTGCTCGAACTCTCGCGATTGCCATCATTTCGTCTGTTCCGCCGCGAGGCGTGGTTTGGAGTGCTGGACGCGCTACGGCTCTGCGAGGCGTCGTCAGAGCTGAGTGCTCTCGACGCCGTCGTCAGTATCCGGAACAAACTTCGTGTTACCGGTCGACGACCCGAATCACGCATCGTGGGTCGAGCACTTCTCGTCAAGGGGCTGGAATTTGATCACGCGGTGGTTGATCAGCCAGTCCCCAATCGGCCATACAACGCGCACGAGTTGTACGTATGTCTCACTCGTGGCGCACGATCTGTCACCCTCATCACAGACAATCTCTCACTCCGTCCTTCACGACCAACCCGCAGCTAGGCGGGTGCCCGAGTCTGTCAGGCAACCGTTGCCGAAGCTGAACGGCGTCGCGGTAATCGTGCTGCGCCAGGCCGGCGAGACCGGCCAGCTTTACGGCTCGGTCTCCTCGCGCGACATCTCCGATGCGGTGACCGAGGCGGGCTACACCGTCGAGCGTCGGCAGATCTCGCTCGACCATCCGATCAAGACCCTCGGCCTGCATGCCGTGAAGGTCGTCCTGCATCCGGAAGTCTCGGTCCAGATCACCGTCAACGTGGCCCAGTCGGCCGACGAGGCGGCGGCCCAGGCCCGCGGCGAAGCCGTGCGCAAGGACGCCGACGAGGACGAGGCGGTTGAGGCAGAAGCGGAATCCGCCGAAAACGCATAGGTGGTCTGCCCCGGGGCGTACCGCGTCTCGGGCTTGATTTGTCGCAGCAGTATTGCTTGACTTAGGAACGATTCTAAATCGCCCCTAAGCATCCCATGCCGGAGGGCATGGCCGGCGCGGGCGTTCCCCCAATCGTCGCAGAGGGGGAATCGTCCGACGCGAGGGCCGTCTCTTCACCTCCGGCAAAGAGGAGAAACGGCAATGCTGCTCGCCTTCCTGTTGCGTCGTCTCATCCGTTACGGCCAGCTGTCGGTCATCGATGCCGACGGCAAGCGGCATCGCTTCGGCACCGATCAGAAGCCGGCCGTGACCATCCGGCTGCGGGACCGGGCCCTTCATACCAGTCTGTTCGCGTCGCCGCGGCTCAGCGTCGGCGAGTCCTATATGGACGGCACCCTCACGATCGAGGAGGGTGGCGGCATTTACGACTTCCTCGAACTCCTGATGAAGAACGTGGACATGGCCTCGCATTCGGGGCTCATCGCGCCGCTCATCCACGGCGCCGACCGCTGGCTGCGCCCGCTGCAGCAATACAATCCGATCTCCCGCTCCCGCGAGAACGTCGCCCATCACTACGACCTCTCCGGCACGCTCTACGATCTCTTCCTCGACCGCGACCGGCAATATTCCTGCGCCTATTTCGGCGAGCCGGACGACGATCTGGAGACCGCCCAGGCGAAGAAGAAGCAGCATCTCGCCTCCCCCCAAGTTCAGAAATAAAAAGCCCAAGGCCATGATAAGTACATGGAGTGAGGAAGAAGTAGAAGAAGAAGATAGCACCTCAGAGGAAGAAAAAGAGGTGAAGCTGTGTCTAATGGCCAGAGGAGATGAGTCGACTGAGGTAAAGAGGCAATGATCGACTGGCTATAGCCGCTGAGTCTTCTGATTCTGACACGGACATAGTGGACACTAGCCGTCTTTTGATCATTGGCAGTGATTCTTTCAGTTATGATCACCGTGAGGGCTATAGAGTAGACCATCCCAAGGACAAGCATTTGATGTCTTTACACGGTGGTTTAATCTTCAGGGGAAGAGGGACCTCTTCCTTGTTCGAAAGGCTGAACAATCAATTCTTGCCAAGCGAGACAGTCTGACAGACTTCGTTATGCGGGGCAGGCCAATATACTTCCCAGGTGAGCCCCGAAAATGGGGTGCTGTACTTGGATTGTAGGAGCTGACTCTGCAGGATGGACTACTAACGAGGGCACCCAAATTTATTCCGGCTAGATGGAACGAGTTAGCAGGTCACGTTGACAGGGAAAAGCCATCCTTCAGTTTCTTCTTAGCCCCGTTGAAATGGGGATACAGAGAAGAGCCATTTTTACTGGACTATTTAGCCTTGCGTTTCAAGCACCAAATTACCTTGGGCTGGTTTGCCGACATGAAGGCTACTGATGCCCATGCTTTCAGGGCGGGAGCTGTAGAGTTCATTAACTACATCTTGCAGTATTATGCCCCAATCTTGGTCAATGCCGGAGTGTACCACAGTGTATATGCTTCAAGGTATCGATGTCTGATCTAATCAGAAGGACTATGTTGTGGCATGATTGAAGTGTTTTGTCAGGAATATAACACTTTCTATACATCAGAAGGAGAGACGTCTCTGGATCTTTGGAGCCTTTCCTAGCTGAGTGGTCTCCCAATTGATGGCGAGCCGTATGAAGTGATTTGTTGGCCAGATTGGCTGAAAGACCAAGCCGACGGTGAAGGGTGATACTTAACCGGATTTGCCTATTGATATTTGATGAAAGCGTATTGTACTCTGTGCCATTCTTCGTATGATACCAAAGAAGCTCGCAAGCCTGGGGAGAAAAGGCGTGTGAGGATGGGCGCTTAGCTCCAATATTTTATCAGAGGGGAGCAAAAATATGAGGATTTCCACTCAATGATGCCCACTCCAGTTCGGTGGAAGAAGAGGGTTCGACGGCAGGCAACTTTCCCTCCCCCACTAAAGGAAGGTCAAAGAGGAGGGCCCAACCCCACTAGTGTTGACGCAGTCACTCACTATGCTACGTACCTGATGCCGGTGAATGTAAAATTTTTTAATAGAATTTTGATGTTGTGAAGTTTGTAGGACATAGAGTAAATAATGTCTATATGGTAGACCTTGACAGCTCTCTTTCAGAAAACCTTTGCTTATCTTCCAGTCAGCCTAATGATGCGTGGTTGTAGCACAGAAGGTTTGGCCATGTCAACTACAACACATTGCACAAACTAGCCAAGTATGGAATGGTGAGAGGTCTGCCCAAATTGCCCTACAAAAGGAACACTCAGGTCTGTGAAGCATGCTCTCTAGGAAAATAAACCCGAAAATCTTTCAAATCTAGAAGTGAGCCACTGTCATCCATGCCTATGAATTTCTGCACATGGATCTTTTTGGACCCACAAGAATCACTAGCATCAATGATAAGAGATATGGCTATGTAGTGGTTGATGATTTCAGTCATTTCACATGGATCTTCTTTTTAGCAAACAAAAATGATGCCTTCCGTGAGTTTTACAGATTCATCAGAAAAGTTAAATAGGAAGGTAAGTTCACAATTTCTACAATTTTATCCAACCATGGAGGTGAATTTGAAAATTCAATATTCTCTGAATTTTACAATAAAGAAGGATTAACTCGTAGATTCTTGTCTCCCAGGACCCTAGAGCAAAATGGTGTTGTGGAGAGAAAGAACCGAACAATTGTGGAGACTGCCTAGATAATGCTAGTTGAAAGCAAGCTGCCAAGGAAGTTCTGGGTTGAAGCTGCAAACATGGCTTTCTACATAATCAACCGGGCCATGGTAAGGCCAAAATGTAAGAAAACACCTTATGAGATGCTCAAAGGTAAGAAACCCAACTTGCCCTATTTTCGAGCCTTTGGTTCAAAATGTTACATCCACAATAATGACAAGGCTGATCTAGATAAATTTGAGGCTAAGAGTGATGTTGGAACATTTTTGGGATACTTTGAATCTTCTAGAGCCTATAGAGTTTTCAATGTGAAAAATAAAATAGTGGAAGAAACTCCACATGTTGTGTTTACTAAGCTGAATAGTAAGTCTAACAAAAACATTGATGACAGGAAAATGGAAGAAGATGATGGTGTATTCCTGAAGTCCAAAGAAGAGTAGGGAGAAGGAAGTTAACAACAGTCCCTACAGCAAGAGACAGGTCCATCAACCGAAACCCCTCTCCTGCCCAGTGAATCTTCTACAATTGAATGAATTACTTGAATTACATGACTTGTATATATTTGCATGAAATGGCCAAATTTCATCATAATACTCTCTACATGTTCATTCTTTACTTGAACTTTACTCTTGATATCTCGTTTACTTCTTATTCCAATTACTTGCAATTCTTTACTCTAAATTCCTACTTGTATTTCACGCTTTATTTACTTTCCCGGCATAGCATTGTAAACTGTCCAAAAGTGTTAATTACTTTAAGTTGCCTGGTATAGAGATATAAAATCCTACTAAGCATTTCGCTCACCCTACGTTTTCGGTTAATATTGCAGGTAGTTTCGACAATGAACCCCAGACACAGGGGAATGGGCTAGAGTGAAATGAGAGATCAAGTTCATCTTGTCACCTAGGTTTATAAATGTTGTTCTTACTAGAATTATGTACTTGAAAGTTGTATCATGCCTCTTAAAGCCTATGAATGATGTTGTAAAACTTTATTTAGACGTAATAAATGTACCTTTTTCTTCTTGTCTCTCCTTGTGGTCGTTCTCCACTTATACATGCTCTGATCGACTTGAGTGTTTTGACTCGTCGTGCCTTGATATTCTGCATCGGGACGTGACACCCACTCACCGACCTCCCACCGCTCCTGCCGCCCTCCTCTACCCTCTCTTTGGCCTCCCTCTGTATGACACTTGACTCACGAGCCAGTCTCCAACTGCTCGACCTGAGTCGCGCCCTACCTGCACTCCTCTAGTCAGCGTCAGCATTCCAGCGTCCAACCCAACATTCGATTGCTCCACAGCACCTACAGTCCCACAAGGGACATAATGCAAAATAGCGGAAACCCGCTCCACTCGCAATGACCTAGGGATCACTACCTATGGGGGACTTGTCATGTGGCTTGCACTTATTATATTTGGGCCTCTAACGCCCCTTTGTAATGCCTTTCACGGCACCCACTAATGAAAGATAGTCGAAAACTCGACTTCTATCCTAACCGACTTCTAGGCTTCCACTATCCGCCAGACCCTGATTTATATCGCACTTGAGCCACTGCTTGCCAGTTCCTCGCTCAGCCAATGTCTGTCGCTCCTCCTTCCGAGATTGTGTCTCATCCAATCAAGCATCTCGTTCAGATAGGCGGAGGCAGAGATAGGCTTGTTTCAGGCCCCACCAACTTCCAGCCCTGAGTTCTCCTCAGGCCCACGGCCGCCGCGACGTGCGCGCGATCCTCCGGCGCCTCGGCCACCGTGCGCAGCACCGCGTACTGCAAGCCACCGGCGCCGACGATCGCCGTCACCATCATCACGAACGTCGTCAGGTTGAACGCGCCGAGCGCGGCCTCGTCCCACCACGTCGCGATCAGGACCTTGAGCCCGAGCCCGACCACCGCGAGGAGCACGACCGGCGCCAGGTTCCACGCGACATCGCGACCGAGCCGGTGGTCCGTCAATCGACTTGCGTTATACACGGGACCCGATGTCCGTTCCCACCGATCTGCGAATCGCCGTGCTCGTGCCGTGCTTCAACGAGCAAGCCGCGATCGGGAAGGTCGTCGCGGACTTCAAGGCATCGCTGCCGACCGCCACCGTCTACGTCTACGACAACAACTCGACCGACAAGACGATCGAGGTCGCGACCGCGGCCGGCGCAGAGGTTTACCGAGAGGAGCGCCGCGGCAAGGGCAACGTCGTGCGCCGCATGTTCCAGGACATCGAGGCCGACGTCTACGTGATGGTCGACGGTGACGACACCTACGACGCCGCCGTCGCGCCGCAGCTCGTCGCGCGCCTCGTCGACGACAACCTCGACATGGTCGTCGGCCGCCGGATCGAGACCCAGCTGCATATTGTCTAAATTTGATACTTGAAGACATTGGGAAGGAAAATCATGTGAAGAAGACAAGTGAAAGGGCACAAAAGATTACCCAATATATTTATGGGCGAGCATCCACATTAAAGCTACGCGGGCATGCTAGACATTGGCTTCAGCCAGATTTGTGAGGAGCAACTGAGGCGGTGACGCCGTGCGGGTCAACTCTCTTCCAAATGGACATTTGGTGAGGGCGTGGTTGGTCCACCTTGTACTTTCCCATCTGTAGTTCGCCTTTCTTTATCAGGCCTTCAATAACATCCTTGAACACATAGCATTCCTCAAGGGGATGTCCCAACATTTGGTGATAAGGATAGAAGCGTGGATCATCTTTTCTTTCAGAATCGCCTGGTTTCTTCGGCTCTGAAAGCACCACTTTGCTGCATTCACAGGCCCACTCAAAAAGAGCCCTAGTCTTATCCTTCGGAAAGGAGTACAGTTTCATCTTTTTTCCCTTTAATGAGGGCCCTTATTTTGCTGGCTCGACGGAAGAAAGGTTAGCTGCCTCTTGAGCAAGAAAATCAAATGTTCTAGGCTTGGGAAGAGGGTGGTAGTGTGAGTTGCGAATTTGAGATGCTCCTCCTCTTATAGAGCTTGATTAAGAGGCCTACTCCCACTAGAACCGAGCTAGGATAAGTCTAGAGTGGGTTAGGATAGAGTTTGGGTTGAATCAAAACCCTCTACCTCTGATTGGGACTCTCCAAGAGAGTCCCGATCGGACTCCCAATACGCTGAGATGCACGGCCTTACGATAGATCGCACTTCCCATTTGGGTGAATGATTGAGGGCCGTCTATAAGGCTCTAGATAGTTCGATCTTGAGGAGTGAATGGGTGGTTTTTAGCCATTCTTCATAACAGACGGCCAAGTATCGGCCGCTTATCTTCCTTTTGATGCGGTCCGCTTGAGGCTATTCTTATCTTGAGTGGCTAGTCAGTAACCGCCCTTCTCCTTGCCGTACCATTTGTGTATCTCTCTTTCTCTCCCGTGAGTCGACATGCCTCCCTCTCCTCTCGTCAACTCTGTCGTGAGTCGGCATGCCTCCCTCTCCTCTCGTCGTCTCTCTCGAGTCGGCGTGCCTCCCTCTCCTCTCGTCGACTCTCTCTTGAGTCGATGTGCCTCCCTCTCCTTTCGTCGTCTCTCTCGTAAAGTCGCCATGCCTCTCCATCTCTCATTGTCTCTCTCGTAAAGTCAGCGTGCCTCTCCGTCTCTTATCGTCTCTCTCATAAAGTCGGAGTGCCTCTCCTCTCTCACGTGTCTCACTCGTAGGCCAGCGTGGCCTCTCTCCTCTCTCTGCTCTCTCGTCGGTGCGTCTCCCTCAGGTCAGTTAGTTAGCATTTGCATGCACTCATTCATTCATAAAAGAAAATCAACAAAAGAAGCAAACCATGTCACTATCATGTCATCATGTGCAGGTGTCTGGAGTACAAAATCAAGCCGCTCCCTCTAGCCTGTCACTATCCCCTCCTCCTTCCTGCCTCTTCGATGGTAGGGCCATCGTAGAGGTCGCACCCTCCTCTCTCTCCCGACGGCAACGGTTGCCCTCCACGTTCCTCTATCGCTTAGAGTAACTGGCAAGGTACCACCTGATAGAGCCACGCGTGGCCTGGCTCCAACTTGGAACTCCCCGACTACCACTCGGGGCCACTCTGCGGCTGCCACTCATCCTATTGTGCGTCTGGAAGCCCTCCACGATGCCTTCTAGCCTCGCCGCTTGAATCTGAGCGAGGTCTCGATCCTCGTGATAGTGCTCTAGCTCGGCCAGGTAGCTCTCTACCTCCACGGCTCCGACTCGAAGTCTCTCTAGCTCGGCCCAAAGAAGCGCTGTCTCGACTGTGTTAGCCAGCCGACTCTGTGCCAGTGCCTCTCGAAGATGAGCTGTCTCTCCACGAAGATCGGCCACCTCCCCCTCTACCGCGGTCTGACTCTGTGCAAGCTCACCCTGTAGGCAAGTCGCCTCCTCCCTTGCCCTGGTGCTCTCTGCCAAGGCAGCCCTCAGCTCTATCACCTGATGCGTTCATCATCATCATTAGTCAACTGCATTTAATATAGAGGCATAATTCACAAAGGGAAAGTGTAGTGTAGTACCCTCTCAGAGAGTGCTGCCTCGGTCGCCTTGGCCCGCTCTACCATCCGCTGGAACTCTACCTCCCGCTCCGCTCGATCGGTTGGAGTCTATGCTGAAGAAGGAGCACCTACCCCTTGTCGCTGGGTCTCCTCCCCTCGCTGCATTTATAAGACTCCAGGCCAGTCATTGCATAATCATATAGAAGTGTATAAGTTAAGAGATTTAAGTTTAGGAAACTCACCAGTAGGGCCAGGGCCTATCGGGCCTCATCCCGCTCCCTGATCATCGTGGTAAGGAGCCCCTGCAGCTCCTCCAGCCACCCCTCTGGGTCGATCTGCATTTAGAAGACTAAGTGTTAGTGCATCATGTAGAGGTCATAAGCATAATAGACAGAGTTTAAGTTTAGAAGTCATACCGGTCGATGGGCACCCCGGAACACCTGGTCCTGGTAGTGTCGTGCGTATGCGGTGTAGTACGCTGCATCGCTCTCTGCTCGGACGGTCACCACCCACCCGAGCGCTGTCTAGTCTGCCACCTGAATGGCGTTCCGTGCCGTCCAGTCGAATGCCGCTGCTAGACCCCTCGTGGTCTGCGTGACACTTTCCCCTGGCTTCTCTGCCGTAGGGAAGTCCACTGCTGGCTGATGGACCACGATGGTCCTCATCACCAGCTGAAAGTAGAGTGGCTCCACCACATTCATGCAGTGAAGCCACACGTCACACCCCAAGAAGGCCAGGGCCCCGACCACCCAAGGCTGGTCCTCCTGCCCGTCCTCGGCGTAGGGCATCCACCATACCTATACAATAGGAAATCATATTAGCATAATCATATAGAATTACATGTAATTAAAGAGTCTAAGTTTAGAAGCGTATCGAGGTGTACGATAGGGAGTCTAGATCGTCCTATAGCTCCCGGACCTATCTCCGGAGTGCCGCAGTCTCTCGAGGTGCGGTCCACCTCCGGGCAATCGGCAGGAGCCCCGGGTGGGTCTCCTCGCCTCTGCCTAGCACGCGTAGTCGCACGTAGGCCCAAACCTGCATCACAGCATCGTGTCAGCATCTAGGAAACATATAGATGTTACAAAATTAAGTCTAAGGTAGGAGTGGTACCTGGAGTAGGGGGGAGAAGCCCCCTAGCATGGTACAACGGGCCATCGAACTCAGCGTGTCAAAGAGTAAGGTGAGGACTGTCGCTCCCCACGTGTAGTCGTCAATGTGGTCGAGGTCCTCTAGGAGGGGAAGGAAGCGACAGCTCATCACGTCAGCCTGGGTAGAGAACAGTAGTCACCCGAACAGCAGCATCAGGAACCTCCAGAGTACTCTGTCAGCCTCTGCTCCCACCTCCGCTGCAACCGTCGGCCTCGCTAAGTCCACCAAGTGCTGGAGGTGCTGCTCCAACTCCTCTCCAGTAGCTATCCTCGCTCGTCGCAAATCGAGGTTGTCCTGAAGACTTGCCCGGGGTAGGAGGGTCGACTGCCGCTCAGGGCACTACAGCTGTAAGCCCAGCAACTCCTAAGCCATCTCTCGGTAGTCGGGATAAATGGTCCCGCTAACCGGTAGCCCATGCAATCATAGGCCAGTGAGCCTGGCCACATCCTCCAGCGTAGGGACCATGTGCCCCCACGGAAAAAGGAATGTCTGACTCACTATGTCCCTGCGGTCATGCAGGGTGTAAAGCAGAGCTGTGTAGAACCGACACACCTCGATGCTCAAGAATGGAGCGAATCCCATGGCAGCCAACCGCTCCCACTAGAAGTCCGTTAGTGCCTGATACACTGCCTGGACCTGCAGCCACGAGATACGGGTCCTGTGCTTTCCATGCATTCATTCATTCATTCATTCATTTTTAGCGAACTTAACCCACTTCTCTACCCAATCTCGCTGGGTTTGATCTTAAGGCACTATCAATGTCATGGATCCTAATGACACTCTAGAACTTATATCAAGGGAACCTAGGGTCTAAAGAAAACCTAGGCTCTGATAAAATAAAAACTATCATGCCCCAATACAGAAAATCGAAATGTAGCAGCTATAACACTCATGCCAATCAGAGCACGATAATAGCCACAAGAGACCAAGCCATAAAGGAACACATTTGAGCCACAAATTTTTAACTTTATTGATAATCATAAGTTAAGTACATCAACATCCATTGACTCCAACTAGATCCTTGATCAAAAATAAAATTAAAACAAAACCTTACATGACAACTCTTCCATTTGACCACTCTATACAACAACTTGACTCATCATTGGCAACACTTAGGACATCAAGAAAGACATGACACGACATCTAGGCAGGAGCTATCCATGATCACTCTCACCCTTCCCCGTCCGATTGAAGGTCCTCCTTCGAGCTACTTGAAAAATGTTGAGAAAATTGGGTGAGTGAAAGCTCAGTAGGAATCATATCTCTGTGCTAGGCAAACTTTGAGTGATTAACATTTTAACATGATTTCAGTGTGCTAACAAGAAAACATGAGTAAAGTAACAAATGAATCAATAAAGAAGCATGTAACTAAATTTAGCAAAATGATTAGATGACAATTGACTGAGAATAATTATAAAATAGGGATAATAACGGGAACTAGAACAAGTACATACAACAAGAACTATCATGTGATTGGTCATATCAAGCATGCATGTATAATCATGTAATCAAGTCATGTAGAGTCACATAATTCAAAAGGAATTGAATATCATAGACTTATCACACAAGCAAGTACTTTGGTGCAATGTCACGCCTTGTCATTACAACTCCCATGGGCAATTAGAACTTTCGGTGCTCCTCCTAGGACCAGACCGTGCCCTTAATGGTGTGCTAGCATTGAGTGGTGGATCCAAGATCCAAGTAACAATCTTGACATTTATTATTTAATGACCAAGAATTCCAAGGACAAGCTCATGTAACCAAGGGCATCAAGAGTTGAGATAAGAATTTCTAAGAAGCATTTCAATAATCAAGCTCATTAAGTCAAGGGGTAAGTCATTAGGGAAATTACTTAAGAATAGGATTCAAATTTATTCGACCGCCTGGAAGTCCTGCGGGATGGTGTCGGTCCAGAATGTGTAGAGGATGTAGGCCTCACCCATCAGGCCGAACAGGACGCCGAAGAGGTTGCGCGACGAGTAGTGCGGCTCGGTATCGGTCGCGTGTTCGACGCGGGCCTGCACCTCCTGCTCCACCGCCACCTTGACGATCTCCTTGACCGCCGGAGCGTCCTTCTTTTCGAGCGAAAGGGACTTGCTCTGGGCAACCTTGTCGATTGCCTTGTCGATGGCGAACTCGACGCCCTTCTTGACGAGTATCCCGCCAATGAGGCCGCCCAAAAACTCCTGTTTCTGTTGCATGTCAGTCTCCTAGATTTTCGGACGGTGGTTGATGACGGGGCCGCGATAGACGATGGCCGAGCACACTCATTTCTTGCTCCAGATGAGCCCCAGCACGAACCACAGCAGCCGCCAGAACGGGTTCTTCTCGACATACGGCTCTGCCGGGCCGGGCTGGACCGTTCCGTCCTTCTCGACATGGACGACGACGGGCTCTGAGGGGATGGCTGGCTTGGCAGCATTGGAGCCGTAGCCTTCCGCCTTCAGGTCGGCGTCGTATTGCTTGGCGTAGCCCGCGATCAGGTCGGCCTTGTCCATGCCGTTGACGATCTTTCGGGCGTTGCGGAAATCGGACTTGTAGAGCGTGATGTAGTCGGAGAGCTTGCGGTCGGTGAACCAGCCCTCTTTCATCCCGACAACGATGATCGGGGCGGCGTGCTCCGCCTTGAGGAGAAGCTTCGGGTTGTTGAGGAAATCGACGCCTAGCGCCTTGCCCGCCTTCTTGTAGTTGTAGTCCCAGGTGAGCTGGACGTAGCCCATGCCGACATAGGGGTAGTAGCGTTTCTTCTTGAGGTAGGTTTCGCCACCCATTTCCCGGACGGGCTTCATGGTGTGCGCAGTCTCATGAAACGCAGTGGCGAGCACATAGGCGGCCTGATTACGCAGCAGCCCATGTGAACGGCAGGCGTCAAGGATAAGCTGGGTGTCCCCGAGCTGGAGGTTCATGAGGCTTCTCCAATTTGGATAAGGTTCGCGCCCAGAGGCACGAAACTTCTAGGGGCTTGCTTTTGTCTGGGGTGGGATGGTGCTAGAGAGGCGGGATGCTGAAGGAACTCGCCCGACAATTCGCCATTGCCGTCTTGTGCTTCCTGTTCCCAGAATAAGCGACCGTTTGAACGGGTGCTCATTCTTGGTATGAAAAAGAAGAAAAAAGTGAAAAATATGAAAAAAATAAATTATGCCCGTTTGGCTATTTTAAGAATTAATGGCACTACGGTGGTTGCCATTTACAGTTTGAAGCAGAAACGGAATCGAGTGGCTCTAATAGAAGTTATCTTTCCAGGTTTGATGCAAGGAGGACTCTTTGATGGCAAAAGACCTATTGTGAACAAGATTGAATGCTTAAAAGGGGAATTTTGACTTGATCCCAAAGTCTCAAATCGTGGGAACCCCTTGCACCCTATAAAATCTGCCCTAGAGCAACTAGCCGGAGGATCAGAGCCCTTTTTCTCCTCCTTCCGTTCTTTATTTCAATTTACTATCTTCAACAAAATTCTTCGCTTTTAAGTGCTCTATATTTTCTTCTTCTTCCTCTTCTTCTAATTCTCTCTAGTTTTTATGCTATTCTTAGTTTTTCAAAGCTCCGTCTCTGCATTTTTACTGTTCATCTGGTTTCACAGGTTCCTGTTCTTTCCCTCTTTTCTCTCTCTTACGCTCCTCTTTTCAACTTGCTATCTTCATCACACTTGTTCGATTTTTCAAGATCTCCAACTTCTTCTTCTGTCTCTCTAGCTAGTTCTGCTTAGTTCTTAAGTTATACTTCAATCTTCAAAGTTCAGGTTTTCTGATTTTTCACTGTTCATCCATACAGATACCTTCCGTTCTTCCTAGTTTTTCACCCTCTTCCCTACATTTTCTCCCTCTGTGTTCTTCACCAATCTTCTTCGTCTTTCTTAGATCTACAACTTTTATTTCTTCCACTTCTTCTAATTCTCTCTGAATTTTAAGCTATTCTTATTTTAATCACCCTCTATTTTTGGTTTATTTTTACTACATTTTCCTTTCTTTCCACTGTAGCCCTCTCTATCTCTCTATTCATCTCACATCCCAAGGCAGAGATTCTCTTCATCGGTCCTCTCACGGCGTTCATCTTCACGGTGGGCGATCCATTCAAAGGCTCGACACGGCGATTGGGCGGCATCATCCTTTCATCATCTTGGCTCTAGTTCTTCTCTTGTTACTTTTAATTTGTCATTAGTTGTAATTTTTTTTCACAAACATTATAATCTTTTCTTAGTAATAAAAATTCATCTTTGGCAATAGTATTTTGCTAGTCAGGATCGTGTCCGTATCCAGTACGGTCGAGGCCGTCGTCGGTAACTGGCCATCGGTGGTATAATAAATGTCGGAGAAATTATCATTCCGAAAATTGACGACTACCGGCCTGTCCTTCAGAACAAAGCCTCTGGAAGGGTGGAACAACAGATTGTTAGTCGCATAATAACCCCAATAGATAAATTTGAGCCCGTCATACAGGGTCCTCAACTCCATTGAATTGTGCGTCTCATCGGTATACGCGACCGACTTCCAGTGCAGACCGGGCCCGGCCTGCGCTCTCAAGACAGCGTCCATTCCGGCATCGCCCATGGTCTTAAACGGCTCGCCGTTGCGGCCGGCGATAAAAAGAAACTTCGCGGTATCGGGCAGGCCGGCCAATTTTTCCCGGGCCACCGTTTCCATCTCGTTATGATCCCACCAGAAGCTGGGATCTGCCAATATATAACCCATAAATGACTGTGGGCTTTTAAGGAGGGCATACATCGTGAACAAACCGCCAAGCGAATGGCCAAACAGGATATTCTTGCCATTATTGCGGTATTTCTGATTGATATACGGCATCAGTTCGGTGGTGATAAAAGCCAGGAAAGCATCCCTTCCCCCCGTTGCATCGCCATTTTGCAAGTTTCTCTTACCCTTAGGGCCGCCGCCGATACTGACGATGATATGGGGAGGGATGAACTCTATTTCCAGATTATGCTCGATATTGGAAACTATAAACGGCTCTCCCATCACATAGATCACGCCGATGCGCGCAGCTTGGGTGGCCTGAGGAGCCTCGGCGCTGGCATATTCCTGCGGCACCACTAAATCCAGATAGCGTTCCTCCCCAAGGATCGCCGAATAGATCGAATCATGAATGACAGGGCGGTTAAATAACTGGGCAGATGCATGCGCGCATAAGACAAGGGTCAGAAGATATAGAACAGCAGCATATTTATTCATCGCCGGGAGATTGGAGATGCATCAAAATAACAGTATCCCCGTTTTGACGCGCGTTCACCTGTTCGGGTTACAGTACAGGTTCGCTATGCACCTGAAAATTGGGCCTTTTTGTGTAATTATCCTGCCCCCGGCATCTTTCTGAAAAACCGCTTGGTATGAAACATGCCCTTCTGTTCCTGACCTGCCTGCCCTTGTCCATTTTCGCGTTCGCCCAATCCCATTCCATGGGTATTTGATATAGGGGAACTCAAGCCAACTCCCGTCATTCTCCAACTGGCGGATCGCTCAGTTAAGACCCCTCGAGGTTTGATAGAGGATGTGATTGTCAAAGTCCATGATTGTTACTTCTCCGTTGATTTCCTCATTCTTGACATGGCCTCCTCCTCGGAGCTAAGCCACACTCCAATCATCCTTGACCGTCTATTCATTGCCACAACTAAAGCCAACATCAGTTGTGCGACGGGAACTATGGATATCACATTTGGAGGCCAAAAAGTCTCTCTCAACGTGTTCAAAGTCTCTCAATACCTGGACCTAGATGAGGAATGTCATTTCATAGACATCTACAATAAACTTCTTGAAAATGGTCTGAACATTGATCAAGTAGGGGAAGCTAATACTCTACAAGATTCTCCTCATCTTTGGCCTAAGGTTGAACCCCTTCCAGCTTTGCAAGATGAACCAGCCCTACCATCACTTGAAAGTCCTCCTACACTTGAGCTTAAGCCTCTTTCGAACTCTCTCAAATATGCATTCTTAGGCCCCGATCAAACTCTTCCTGTTATATTGGCCTCCAACCTTACCCCTACCCAAGAACCCTTTTGCTAGAAGTTCTTAGGACTTATAAGGGTGCCATAGGTTGAACAGTGGTCGATCTTAAGGGTATAAGTCCTTCCATTTGCATGCATCACATTTACATGGAGGACGGTGCCAAACCAAGCCGGGAATTGCAACGGAGGATGAATCTGAACATGAAGGAGGTAGTGAAGAAGGAGGTTGTCAAATGTCTTGATGCGGGAATTATTTATCCTATCTCGGATAGCCAATGGGTGAATCCCACAGAAGTGGTTCCTAAAGAATCAGGCCTCACCATGGTCAAAAATGAACAAGGAGAGGATGTTCCCACTAGGCCCATAATGGGATGGAGGGTGTGCATCAATTATAGGAAACTCAATGCCATGACTAAAAAGGACCACATCCCCCTTCTTTTTATTAACCAATTATAGAGAAATTGGCAGGCCAAAGATATTTCTATTTCTTCGATGGATACTCCAGGTACAATCAAGTGACCAATTATACGGAAGGTCAAGAGAAGACCACCTTCACATACCCATATGGCACATTTGCCTTTAGGAGGATGTCTTTCAGACTTTGCAACGCACCAGCCACTTTTCAAAGGTGCATGATGATACAATCTGATCATGGGGGGGAGTTTGACAGTTCACTATTTTCAGAATTCTATAATAAAGAAGGACTCACTTACAAGTTTTCTTCTCCCAGGACCCCGGAGCAGAATGGAGTTGCAGAGAGGAGAAATAGGACAATCGTGGAGATGGCAAGAACAATGCTGATTGAGAGCCAACTCCCACAGAAATTTTGGGCAGAAGCTGCAAACACAGCTTGTTATATAATTAGCAGGGCCATAGTAAGACCTGTTCACAAGAAAACTCCATATGAATTGCTGAAAGGTAAGAGACCTAACTTGGCTTATTTCAAAATCTTTGGTTCTAAATGTTTCATCCACAATAATGATAAAAAAGACTTAGACAAGTTTGAAGCCAAGAGTAGTCCAGGGAACTATCAAGAGCCTATAGAGTCTTCAACATTCATGATCAAATAGTAGAAGAATCCCCTCATGTGATATTTGATGAAACTTTTAACTCTACCGACATAAATGATGATGACAGGAAATCAAAAGAAGATGGAGAATTTCTAGATGTGAAGCCAAATGAAGAATCTATTGAACAGCCTGAACAATCTGCTCCAGAACAAGGTCAGTCAACAGAACAAGGTGAGTCTTCTAACAACATTAGATTTCTGAAAAATCATCCTGCTGAAAACATCATAGGAAATCTTCATGATCCCCCTAGAACTAGGTCTTTTCATAGAGAAGTCAATAATGAAGATCTAGTAGCATTAGTTTCACAAATGGAACCCAAATCCATAGAAGAAGCCTTAAAAGATGAATGAAGGATAAATGCAATGCATGAAGAATTGGGTCAATTTGAAAGAAATAATGTTTGGACCCTGGTTCCTAGACCTAAAAATTGCTCCATCATTGGAACCAAATAGGTGTTTAGAAATAAAATAAATAAAGATGGAATAATTTTAAAAAATAAAGCTAGGTTGCTAGCCAAAGGTTATAATCAAGAATTGGGGGTAGATTTTGATGAGTCCTATGCACCAGTTGCTAGGATGGAAGCAATTAGAATTTTAATATCCTTTGCATGCTCTCATAATATAAAACTTCAGCAGATGGATATAAAGAGTGCCTTCTTAAATGGTAACATAAAAGAGGAAGTTTATGTTAATCAACCCCCAGGTTTTAATCTATTGAGCTACCTAACCATGTTTTCAGGTTGAATAATTTGAATCGATTGGGAGGGGACTCCATTGAGTTACCCACATTTTTGACTCTTTGGGAGGCAAACGGTACAACCAGAGACCGTTTTTAAAGGTGACGGACCTTCACGGTCTTACGCTAGACCGTTTTCGGTGTATAGCAGTCCTTCGATAGACCGTTTGTGGACCTTAGCGGCCCAACAATCGACCGCTTAGACCTTTGTCCCAGTAAGGTGGTGTAAGCCTCGCGGCCTAATCTGGGACCATTTATCATCCTCAGGCAGCCAATCGTATGACCATTTGTGACCCCTTAGCGGCCCATAATGTGACCACATAGACCCTTTAACCTTATAAGGCGATGGGAGCCTCGCGGCCCTTTTCTAGACTACTTATCATCATTTGGCGGTCAGTAGTTTGACCGTTTGTGGCTCTAGCAGCCATGTATTAGACCGTTTCATTCCTATATATTTCGAATTCAATCATGTTCATTTAATTGTGTGTTTAATGATGCATGATCACCATGTTTAAATATTTTTACAAACTATGGCACATATTTATATCCCAATAGAATTATTTTCTCTTTCCTCGTGATGGAATCACTAGTTGTAGCCCGACGACCTTTAGTGTCGGCCCACCTAGAAGAGGTGGCGGGGTAGTCCCAACGTACGATTTTTAAGCTGGTTTCCGTGGGCCTCCTTGCTTGTCAGTAGAATCCTACTGTGTGGAAAAGCTAGCTAGAGGCCTGGCTCAAGACATTAAGCCTATGTGTGCACACGTGGCCAGGGGCTTGGACTGACGCTGACGAGTGTGACCCTGACTAGTTTTTGCTTGGTTACTGTTACGTGTCTCACTTGCCGTGTTCCAGGCTAGTGGAGATACTTGAGACGCAGTGTAAGTCATCAATAGACGTGTTTGGTTTCTCTTTCTAGTGGTCCTTTTCTCTCTCTTGTCACTTGAAAATGTTAAATTTTAATCTATTGGTAGATTTAAATTCTAACTCTCGCATATAATTCTTATAGTAATTGGCATCTTATTCAGATGTCTTTAATTGTTCAGATAATTATACAGGTTTATTAATTGTTGTTTCTTCTGCCATTGCATGCTTAATTATTTTCATATGTTTAGTTGCGAGGTAGGATTCTGCGTGAGCCCTACTGAGTCTATGTTTTGAGAATCACCCCTTCATTTTACAGGTGAGTAGCATCATCACTGAGCGCTTGGCTCCGATCTTGCCAAGCCTAATTTCTGAAGAGCAGGGGGCTTTTGTTAAAGGCCGTAACATTTTGGACAATGTTGCCCTTGCTAGACAAATGATGATGGATATAAATAGGAAAGTGAGAGGCCATAATGCAATATTCAAGTTAGATATGGCCAAAGCATATGATAGAATGGAATGGGATTTCATTTATGCAGTCCTGAAGGCTTTTGGTTTCAGTTCCCGTTTCACTTCTTTGATTGGTATGCTCCTCTCAAATTGTTGGTTTTCTGTGAGCTTTAATGGCTCTACCACTGGCTTCTTCAAGTCAAGCAGAGGGATTCGGCAAGGGGACCCTATTGCTCCCTATCTTTTTATCATTGCCTCTGAAGTGTTCAGTAGGGGCCTTTCTGCTATGTTTCAATCTGGGTTGCTGCGAGGTAACAGTGGGCCAAGGCATTGCAAACAGGTCACTCATTTGCAGTATGCGGACGACACTCTTGTTTTCCTTAATGCAAGTAAGCAGAATATCTCTTCTTTTCTGAACTTCATTGATAAATATCAGTCCAGTTCTGGGCAGCTGGTTAATGCAGGCAAAAGCAGCTTCATTGTTTCTTCAAAAGCCTCCCAATCCCAGAGGCAATCTATTCAAGCTCAGACAGGGTTTAAGATCATGGTCAATGGTTTTTGCTACCTTGGTATCCCAATTAAAACTGGGAGATACAAATGCTCTGATTTTAAATATCTAATAGACAAGGTTCAATTGAGATTAGCAGGTTGGCAATCAAGGTTCCTGTCTCAGGCAGGGAGACTAGTCTTGATTAACTCTGTGCTTAGCAGTATGCCAATTTATTTGGCCTCTGCCTGCTTTATTCCGAAGACTGTCATCCATGCTTTGGACAGTCTCTGTGCCAACTTTTTCTGGCAGGGAGCTGATGGTGTGAGAAAGCGGCATTGGGTGGCTTGGAAGGTCATTCAAAAACCCTGGGCTGAAGGTGGCCTTGGCATCAGAGACCTACAAGTGGTTCAGATGGCCCTGGCTACCAAAGCTCTGTGGAATGTCCTGCATGGGTCTTCCATGTGGGCCAAGTATGCCAGGTGCAGATTTATCAAAACCCATATCTCTGAATGTGAGAAGCCGTTTCTTGTAGGTCTGCCTGCTAATGTTTTCCGAAAAGTGAAGAATCTAGTTATCAGCCAATCTCGGTGGTTTTTAGGGGATGGGTCAGGCATTGATTTTTTTAGAGACAACTGGACTGGTAATGGGCCTCTTCTTCATCATGTCTTGACTTCTGATTCTCTCAATCAGCAAGCAATCCCAGTAGTTCCAGTCAGAGATGTTTTAATGGATTCCCAATATGATTTCTGGAAGCAGTTTTGTCCTGACTACCAATTTTACAGAGCTAAACTAAGCAGTGATGCAGATGCTTGGGTCTGGTCTGGCACAGCTAGGGGTGATTTTTCTGTTAAGTCTGCTTATAATCTTCTTCGATCCAGTGGTAATATTAGGCGGCCTTGGTCTAACCTGTGGTGCTCTACCATTAACCCTAGGGCAGCCTCCTTTTTTTGGAGACTATTACATAGAGCTGTGCCTGTTGACAGCAGGGTGATTGACTGTGGAATTCCCCTCGTTTCTAAGTGCAATTGCTGTCAAGTTCCTGCTCAAGAAGACCTGAATCACTTATTCATTTCTGGTGAGGTTGCATCTGATCTCTGGCAGTGGATTCTTCCGTTGATCAGTGAGAAGGTGTTTCTCAGTGATCAAATAACAATTCGGTGCTGGAATCTTCTTGCTGCTACTAACTTGAAGTCTGCCTTCAGCTTCAGTTGTCTTCAAGCCGTCATTGTTATGCTCTGGGGTATCTGGAAGCATCGGTGTGCCATTAGATTTGAGAATGAGTGCTCTCCAATAAGTGCAATTAAGAGAAGCATCCTATCCTCAATTTCTCATGTTTTGGCAGGGAAGACTTTCCATACTCCTTTGTCTACAGCCAATGCTAGCAGGTTAGCTAGCTTCCAGCTTTTCCCTCGGGTGGTGGTCAAGCAGCCACTGCTAGTGTTCTGCAGTCTTGCTTCGGACAGGTTGACTCTTCATGTTGATGGGGCCTCTAAAGGGAACCCAGGTTTGAGTGGGGGAGGGGGCTGTATCCGGGATTTTAAAGGCAACTTTGTAGTTGGTTTTTCTCACCATTATGGCTCTGGTAGTAGCATCTATGCAGAGGCAAGAGCACTTCATGACGGGCTACTCTTAGCACATCTGGGTGGCTTAAAGATTGCAGCTATTTTTTCTGATTGTGCGTTGCTTGTTGGTGCTGTCCAAAGAGGAGAGGCGCCTCACTGGACGACTCTGCCCTGGTGGAGGAAAATTCTGCAGCTTCTTAGGGGCTGTGATTGTATAGTGCAACATGTATATAGGGAAGGGAATCAAGTTGCGGATGCATTAGCATCGCATGCTTGTGACTCCCAGAGTAATTCTTTTTTTACTCACTTTAGCGACCTCCCTATTTTGGCTAAAGGGGCGCTAAGATTAGACAGAGTAGGTTTGCCCACTTTGCGTATCAGTGTATAGTCCAGTGGGCCTTTCTCCCCCATTCTATTTCTTTCTTGCATTCAACGCTGCGTCAACGTCCCGGCCACTCACTGCATGGACGCAGCTGAACATATTCATAAAGGGCAGACACTCGAGTGTACCTGTGCGTCAACGCACCTGCATGGCTGCGTGGACACAGCCATGCAAGCTACTTGAAGGTGAACTCCAAGGCAGCGTCCACGCCTCCTGGCCAGCGTCGATGCAGCAGTACCATTGCGTCAACGCCATTCAGCTACGTGGATGCAGCTGTGAAGTCCAAGGCAGCGTTGACGCAGTAGAGTCTTCACAACATCCACACCTCCTGGCCAGCGTCGACGCAGCAGTACCATTGCGTCAACGCCATTCAGCTGCGTGGACGTAGCTGAACACTTTCACAAAGGGCAGACACTCGAGTGTACCAGTGTGTTAACGCACCTGCATGGCTGCGTGGACGCAGTCACGCAAGCTACTTGAAGGCGAACTCCAAGGCAGCGTCCACACCTCCTGGCCAGCGTCGACGCAGCAGTACCATTGCGTCAACGCCATTCAGCTGCGTGGATGCAGCTGTGAATTCCAAGGCAGCGTCGATGCAGTAGAGTTCATAGCGTCCACCTCCTGCTGCCAGCGTCGACGCAACAGCTGCCCTCAGACGCCACACAGCGTCTACGCAGCTATCTTTGGCGTTGACGCAGGGGTTTCCAGAGGTTTGTCCTACTGTTCCTTTTTAGGCAAAATTTGCCTCTTACTATACTGCTGGGGTATGCCCCATTGACATCTGTATTCTTTCACTGCATCAATAAAATCAGAGCCACATGATCAATCTGGGGGAGCGAGGATCATTCTCCCCTTCTGGGGGAGGGTGCGCTCGACTAGACTATGATTCTGCTGGCTGGTTTAATTAAAAAAAAAATCTAAAGGAATCAAGATGAGTGGCGACTGAGGGTGTGAATGAACCAAAGGAAGGGCCCAAACCTGAGAGAATATGCATGATGATGGCTTGAATAGATAGAGGATCCCCGATGGCAGTGAGCGCATCGACAAGGGACTTGACACACTCACAATAGTCTGTGACAGAGGAAATCCCACATCGAAGGGTTTGAAGCTGAGTGCTAAGCTGAAGTGCTCGTGTGCGGCAGTGGGATGCAAATGCATGAGAGAGAATCCCATACAGCTCGCGATGTAGGCAGCCCAATCACTAGTGGGAGTATGGACTCCATAATAGACATGATAATTCAGCTAAGAATCAGCTGGTTGTGTTCTGTCCACAACGCGTAGGCTGGATTGGGGGTTGGAGTGTCCCCTTCAGACGCCGACAGGAGAGTTGCAGGTGGGCACGGATTGGAGCGGTCAACAATAACAAGGTACCCATAGCTTCGCAAGAGTGGGACAAATTTCCCACGCCATAGCAAGAAGTTGTCCGAGGTAAGTTTAAGAGGGAGGTAATGAATGTTAGAGAATACTCTCGTAATGGAAATAGGCTAAAAATATATTGTAATTATAATTGTGGTGCCCTCTCCACTGAACACCTTAAGGCTTTGAGTTGGATGGCTTTAATAGGGTATCAGAGCCCATGGTTATGATCTGAGCCGCGCAACCCATGTTTGTCATGGTCCACATGATAGAGCCTAAAATTGGCCTACACGTGAGGGGACACATTAGAGAATAGTCCCATATTGGAAACGAGCTAAAATATAATGTGATTATAATTCTGGTGCCCTCACCACTCAACATCTTAAGGTTTTGAGTTAGATGTCCCAATCCAACAAAACTTTAACAATGAAGATCATTGGTGGGAGAGGCAATAGATTTTAGATCGGTGGAAGATAGGGAGGAGGTGAGAGAAGGTAATCTGGTGGGAGAGGTTGAGGTCGATGAAGAGCCACCAGTGTTTGCCAGGGCACAGATGGAAGAAAAAAAGGATGATGACAAAGGGGCAAGGCTCTCTCTTTTTCTGCAAGGATGGGCTTGGCGGTGGAAGAAAGAGGAGGTGATTGCCTGGATGGCTCTGATCCCATGAAAATAACTGGTGAATCAACAACAAAAAGGAGTGAATATGATGCATGCTCTCACCCACAATCGTGGGATTGAATGTATTATATATATGTGAATCACAATTACAACAATAGTTAAATATCCTGCGGGATAACAACAATCCAATACAGAGTACAAATCATTCAATATAAAGGCCTAATCATGTACAGAATCCAGCCGATGGAGGATCATCAAGCTGAGCATGGTGGATCCGTTGGTCTTTATCAGTAGAGAATCCCATGGAAAGAGCAATATGAAAAATGTTCAACCCCCTTGCACACGTTGGTCATTGAAATTGCTTCGATTTGTGAGTGGTACCATGCACTACATAAGAGGACCACTGGGCACCACTGGTATATATTATCCATAGTTTGATCCTCTAGTACTAGAATAATGTCTGCGAAAGATAACAATTGGTTAAATACAAATCCCGCTGATGTAATTAGCAGTAAACACACACGCGCGCGCACGCACGCGCACACACACACATACACACACACATATATATATAGAAACTATGCAAGCTCATTGCTTTAACAAGTGTGGGATTTGTTGGACACTTGGCAAGGTCAAACAGGCATGTATCACAATCTGCAAATGTAATAGCAAGTGGTCGATGGGAGCAATTGAAAAGAAACACGTCAAATTAGTCAACTTATTAAATACAAACAAATTTAGGTCAGAGAGAGACCAAGGTTCCCTTCAAGATGTAATATCATCATGACTAAGAAAAGGATGCTCCTGACATCTAGTGGAATATATTAGGTTATGCTGACGAGCATGCTGGCTACTCATCAACTGCTCAGAGAGACCAAACCCAATGGCTGATACTAAACCAAAGAATTCAGTACAGATTACCGAAGGGGACTCGTTCCTCATCCCCACTAATCAACACCTCTTGACAACCAGAAACCATGCATGTTCTAAGCAGACTTCTATAGGAACGTGATCCTCGCATTTGTTACGCCATGCAACAGAGCTATTGTGGAGTCCCATCCTCATCCCGTATATCTTGTAACAAATTGTACCTAGAGTTAATCGCCCTTTGTATATCTTGTACTATATAAATACGTCAATGGAACTCACCACTATGTGTGAGTGAGACACTTTTCCACCTTTCGTCCGACTAAGTTTACATGGTATTAGAGCCTCGCGATCCCACCATGGCCACAGAGAGCTCATCTTCCACCCACGCTACCAACCTGAACAAAGATGCTCCGGCCATCACAAGCATCACTGGCGTCGAACCTGAACCCGGCCATCTAAACCTCAAACAACTATCAATCTTGTCCACCTTCCAGACCTTCCCCATGCTCTACCTCTCAACCCTCGCTTCCTTTCCACCATCATCGAGCTACCTAATATTACCCACTTCATTCCCATTAAACTCAATGGCGACAACTATGCCCTTAGGAAGGCGCAATTCTTGCCCCTTCTCAACTCTTACAAAATGATCGATCTCTTGGATGGGTATTCACCATGTCCGGCAGCCTTCAAGCCCGACCCAAGTGATGCTACCAAACTCATTCTCAGCCTAGATGTTGAGACCTAGTGCATGTCTGACCAGCATCTCCTCAGTTAGACTTATTCTTCCACATTGAAAAGCACTCTTCCTCACATTATCAGTTCGCCAATGGCTGCTACGACATGGGAACGCTTGGCGTGCACCTATGGTAGCACCTCACAATTTTAGGTTCTCAACCTTCACCCGCAACTTCGAACAATGAAGAAGGGTGACTCATCTATCACCGAGTACTTCAAATGAGCAAAGGACATCGCCCATAATCTCACCATTGTCTCCAAGCCTATCTCCTCCACTGATCTCCTTCTCTCCATTCTGGGTGGTCTGGGCCCCAGCTATGAAGCTTTGTCACCTCCATTGTCATCCGACAAGGCCAGGAGAACCTATCCTTTGACGACATTCATGGGATGCTCCAGAACCACTAACAACTCATGCACTCAATGCCAGTGGTGGCAAATGGCATCTATCCTAGTGCTAATGTTGCCCAAGCGAAACCCCAGCAATCTTCTTTGCGTGATGGCCGCAACAACCGTGGTGGTGGCTACCGTGGCAGGGGGCGCCACTCTTCCAACAACCACAGCAGCCTGCCCGCCCGCCCTACACCTCAGCCGGTGGTCAATGAGAATGACCAATGCCAACTTTATGGCTTCATGGGTCATGGTGCCGTCAACTGTCGATGTCGCTTTGATATTTCTTACCATCCTCCTTAGCGCTACATCTATGTCAGCATCTCTATCTCATAGAGCTTCTACGTAGAGAAAATATGCTTGAGGCCAAACCTGTTGGTAGTCCCATGGTCACCTCAAATACACTCACTAATTCCGGTGGTGACGCCTTTGCGGATCGTAGTCAATATCACAGTATTGTGGGCTCACTACAATACTTAGCTCTCACTCACCCAGACATTGCATTCATCGTCAACAAAGTGTGTCAATTCCTTGCAACACCTACAACGGAACAATGGGTTGCCGATAAGAGGATCTTGCATTATCTCAAATTAACCTCGACCTTTGGATTATGCCTTGTGCCTTCCTCCTTTCAACTCTAGGCTTTTTCTGATGCAGAATGGGCAGGATGCTCTGATGATCAGCGTTCTACCACTAGCATTGGCATCTACCTAGGCAGCAACCTTATACACTGTAGCGCCAAGAAGCAAACAACAGTTTCACGTTCCAACACTGAAGCAGAGTTGCGTGCCCTTGCTACCACATGGCTTAAGTGCATGTGATTTATGAGTTTTCCTCCGTCTCTTTCTCATCTCTTTTTATTTTATAAGTTCACATATTGCACGTATTCTGGTACATTGCTATTAGATACACATGCACTTGATAGGAACACCTCTTGGACTTGTGATCCTCTCCATCGAATATTCCTTTTGCCAGACTAGGTGATCATGTTTCAAGCCCTCCGTAAGTCTCCACGAGCCTAGTGTTTCCACTAGGATGCCGAGGTAGTTGTACCCTAAAAACCCATTAGTCTAGAAAGTACTTGAGTTTTCCTATGTTTCCTACACTTTGACAGATCGCGACCTTCAGGCGACGACCACCTCCAAGTAGCGGTTCTCGCACGACCGCCTTATGCCAGATTGTACTCTACATCGACTTGTTCCTTTCTTGGGTCGACTCTATCTCTGATTGCGGTCTTGACTTGACCGCTACTTCCATAAAACAGTCCTAGAATGACTGCATTCTATCAAACTTGTTCCAACTTCAGGTTTTGACCCAAGGGTTATGTCTATTCTGTTCTTAGATGGCCTACTGATTATCTAGAACTTAACATCATGTTCATTAAGTTATTAAATGAATTATGGAATTTAATAAGTGTACCATTATACTGCCGAATTCCTCCCATGGCATGACCTTGTCATTAATTCATTCTTGAACTCGCATGCTCTTAATTGGTATGTTCTTACCTTGATTTTGTTATCATGAACTTATTGAAATTATTATTACTGTCCAATATTATTATTTCTCGTAGAAGTAGCTTGATTTGTAACTTGAAGATCCAAGGGCAGGCACGGACAGTGTCCAAGGGCTCCAAGCTAGTCCCCTCGACAAATGGTCAAAAATATACTGTAAACTTTGAGGTATGATAAATAATGGCATTCCATTGCATTGAGTGTATTTTTTTTATAAATGGGTGAAATTCACGAGACTGATCGTGAAATTATACTTACTTGTTACATGACTTTCTAGAATATGACCTTTATGGTTATGAAAAGTATATTCTCGATATATGCTAGTACATTCTTATTACATGGAAGGCCAAACTTATATCCATACTTCATTCTTGCTTGATCATGTTCACTTATCTTGTTCATGTCTTGTTACTAAGTATTATTTTGATTTTATTCGTATGATTTACCGCGTTCCCTTTATCTTACCTTGATGCGGGCGGCGAACCGTCCCGTCTGGACCAGGTGGAAAAAGACACGATTGCGCGCACGCTCAAGCGCCACAACAACAATGTGAGCCGCGCCGCCCAGTCGCTGGGTCTCACCCGTACCTCGCTGTACCGGCGGATGGAGAAATATGGCCTCTGATCGGTACTATGCCGGCATCGCGCTGCGCGTTGGGCTCCTGGTTTCCACCATCGGGCTGTTGGCGTGGATGGTTTTGCATACCGATTGGTATGTGAGCATGGGGCTGTTGGCGATCGCCGCAGGAACCGAGGCCTTCTTCCTGATGCATTTCGTCACCAGATGGTCGCGCGAGGTGACGCGTTTTCTGGAAGCGGTGTCGTTCGAGGACACATCGGCGCGCTTTTCCGGCCTGATGGGCGATGGCGTGTTCCGTGATCTGGGGGCCGCGATGGGGCAGGTGATGGAACGGCTTTCCAAGGGCCGGGCCGAGCGCGAGGAACAGACCCAATATCTCCAGGCGCTGATCAATCATGTGCCGGTGGCGCTTCTGGCGTTGGAGGATACCGGCCAGGTCCAGCTTCTGAATTTCGCCGCCCGCCGCCTGTTCGATTTCCTGCGCCGCGCCCAGACCGAGCATCAAATCCGCCAGCGCAAAACCGGCGGGATCATTGACACCCTTGGCTTTGGCGCACTCCTCGCACAAATCCAGCTTCTGCATCTTGTCGCCCACGATTTGGGTCAGATGCACAGTCGCCGGTTTCTCTTTGCAAATGGTGCATTGCATATCACTTGAAAATCGGCTCGCCGGTGGCTTTCGTCAAATCGCGATACGCCGAAATCAATTTCAACGTGAGCGCGCCGGGTTTGCCGCCACCAATGACACGACCATCAATTTTCGTCACCGGCATGATTTCCGCCGCCGTGCCGGTGATGAAACATTCGTCCGCGTTGAACAGATCGTAGCGCGTCAGATTCGGTTCCGAAACTTTCACGCCCAGTTGCGTCACCAATTCCAAAACCGTGCCGCGCGTGATGCCGTAAAGCGCGCCCGCCGCCAGCGGCGGCGTGAACAATTCGCCGTTTTTGACGACGAACAGATTGTCCGCCGTGCATTCGGCCACATAACCGTCGGCGTTCAACATCACGGCCTCTTCCACACCCGCGTTGTTCGCTTCGATCTTCGCCAGAATGTTGTTCAAATAGGTAAGCTATCGTAAAATGGGTTTCCGACGAAATTTGTGACGGATTTACAACGGAATGATATCGTCACAAACACCGCCTTTTCTTGTAGTGTTTTATGCAATACATGGAGATGAGAAATGCAAGCAACCCAAGTGCATGAAATCTGGAGCCAATTATATTGAAAGCATGATACCAGAATAGCTTGATACCAATTGATGAGAGGGCAATGATACCAACTGTTAGAAAACATCAATGAATTCGGATACCACTTGATAAGAATGATGATGCTTTCATGGCAGCCTGAATGAGTTATGCTGATTTGTCCAGTGAGGGCAAACATCAAGGAGCATCAAAAGACAGCTTGTCTTTAGAAGAGATGGAGGTTCTTAAATCTGAAAATAAGTTGATAAATACAGAGTTATATATTTTTCAGAATCTCTAGTTATAAAATTCTAGTGAAGCAGCCCTTATAGCAAGATTGGTTTAACTCTAATGAATTATGAACTTCTCAATAAAAGTGCTTGAAAACATCTATATTCAAAATTAATAGACGTGAACCAAAACTTCATATTAAAACCAGGTTAACCTCCTCTTATCTTACTCATTCAATTCCATTAGCTCCGTTGAGAGTTACTATGAAAAGTATTGAGATTAAATAAGCACGAAGACTAAATGAAATTCTAGAATTTCAGTAGATTTGCTTTTATCTTTTGCTATCACACTCATAATTTTCATTGATCACAAGAGGATTTTTACGAGTAATTAAGTCCAGTCATACCTTGTATCTTGAGGATACATGTTGGTTAGATGCCAGTAATCCTAGGTACTTGCTCTGATTGACTGTCATGCCACAACTAGAACAGTGATAGCATAGTCACCTCATGACATATCGAACCTCATATCGTTGATGAGGGGACATATTTCTCAACAACTTGGCCATTGCTCTACCTTGATTTTTCTTTTATAACACTGCAGAGTTAACAAGGGCACTTCATGGCATATCTTACCTCATTTCTTTTATGAGGAGACATATTTCTCAGTGAACCAGTGTCATTGCTCTGACATAGTTAGCTCTTATAAATTTCAGCACATCAAATTGTTTAAAGACAATACTTAACAGAAGTTTCTCAATCAAGAAAGTCTTTGTACTAAAGATAAACTTTCAGATTTAAGAAGACATATCATGTCAAAATAAGAAATACAAGCTGTCAGCCCTACTTGTATTTACTTTTGGTGTTGACTTACGTGTCGCAAAGGTTGTCAACTCCATTTATTTCCACTTGTAGTGTTGGCTTACATGCCATACAAGCTGTCAGCCCTACTTGTATTTACTTTTGGTGTTGACTTACGTGTCGCAAAGGTTGTCAACTCCATTTATTCTCACTTATAGTGTTGGCTTACATGCTACAAAAGTTGTCAACCCTATTTGTGTATACTTTTGGTGTTGATTTACATGTCTTTTGGGCTGTCAACTCCATTTATTCCCACTTGTTAGTGCTGGCTTATATGTCACAAAGGCTGTCAACTCGACTTGTTGCTACTTGGAGTGTTGGCTTACATGCCATAAAGGCTGTCAAGTCTGCTTGTTTCTACTTTTGGTGTTCGCCTACGTGCACAAAGATTGTCAACCCAACCTTTTTATGAACCTTGACTTCTTACCACCAAACTTTAGGTATTTTTATCCTTAGTGATTGGCTTAATAGCTTTTAAACCACGAAGTTTAGCCACCCTCTATTTCAACATTTAGCTACGTGCCAAAAAGGTCAGCTACCCAATTCCCTAAACTGTTGGCTCATACCAAAAAGGCTTTGCCAACCCAATCTCCAACTCGTCGCCTTCCAAAAGGTTTTGTCATCCCTAATTTCAAACCCTGGCACTTAAACCACGAAGGTCGGCCAGCCAACCCTAATGGTCAAACCCTGGCTTTCAAACCACCAAGGTCAGCCACTCAACCCAATTTTCAACTCTTTGCCTTCCATGCAAAATAATAAAAAAAAGGTCAGCCAACCCTACTGTTCAAGCCTTGGTTTCTAAACCACAATGGTTATCCACCGAAACTCAAAATTCCAAAATCCTTTGTCTCATGCCACCAAGGATTTCAAACCCGGTACCGGGCAAGGACGGTATTGCTACAAATCGGTACTAGTCGGTATAGTACCGGTCCCCCCTTATATAAGTATATATAATTATACACTTATTTATATGTTTAAAAGTTAGATAAAAATGTTAAAAAATCATAAAAAATAGAAAAACATAATAGAATGCAAAATCATATGTGATTGAACACAATAAATAATTTAACACACAGATTTCAAAGTTTAAAAACATAATAAACTTCATTTCTGCACTATTCTACGTTGGATATTTGAAAGCTTGTGCTACTACAAAGCAAGGGGACCTACGAAAATTAGCTTAAAAATCGTACAACAGGACCACCACGCCACCTCTCCCAGGTGGGCCGACACTAAAAGTCGTCCGGCTATGACTAGTGATTCCATCATAAGGACAGAGAAAATGGTTCTATTGGGATATAAAAATGTGCCACAATTTATAAACATATTTAAACATGGCGAACATGCATCATTGAACACAAAATTAAATGAATAGGATTGAATTTAAAATCTGCGGGAACAAATGATCTAATCATGGGCTACTACAGTCGCAAACGGTCAAACGACTGATAGCTAAACAATCATAAACGGTCCATATTAGGGCCACTAGGCTCAGACTCACTCACATAGTTAAAGTGCTCATGCGGTCGTAATCTGGGCTGCTATAGGGGCACAAATGGTCACACAATTGGCCGCTACATGATGCAAATGGCCTAGGATTGGGCCGCGAGGCTTACACCGCCTTACAGGGTCTAGGGTCTACGCGGTCGTATTATGGGCCACTAAGGTCCACAAACGGTCGATTAAAGGACAGCTAAACACACGAAAATGGTCTAGATATAGACCATTAATGTCCACTGCCATACCCTGCTTCATAAGCATTCTCTGGAAGGACCGTTTGCCTCCTAGAGAGCCGAAAACATGGGTAACTCAGTGGAGTCCCCTCCCAATCGACTCAAATCGATGGAAACATGATTTTCAACCTGTTCCCTGCCTTGCCACACCCATTCCACAGCAATTAAACATCCAAAAACATAAAAATAATGGCCATGGAGGGATTAAAACATAAATGACCATGTTCATGCTCTTAAGACATAATGGCGATGTTCATGCGTTTAAAATACAAAGACGATACTCCATGGGTGGGGAATCGATCCTAAGGAGGTAAGGAAGCCATCCCCCTACTTGTTTCAAGACGAGAGCGCCGAAGCCTCACTGTTCAACCCGAGGAGGCTGCGCCCTTCACTCACGGTTATCCACCTCCACGCTCCACCATCGCCTCCACGATGGCAACGTCGATCTCCCCATGCCTCGGGCTCGCCAAGGGCGCCTCCCGCAATTCCTGCGAAGTCCCGGGGTGGTCAAGCCACCGAGAGAGCAAGAGAGGGGAAGAAAGGGCGATGGAGAGAAAGAGAGAGTGGGGGGAGAAATCCTCCCTACGTTGTATGATTAGAACACATTAAAATCTGCGGTTTAAAGTTTTTAACAAGCATCTCATTTGTTGTAAAATAAATTTTTTTTGTCAATCAATTCACCCCTCCCCTCTTGATTGCCACCATTCGGGACACAACAGGGGTTGAAGGAGAAGGTATACGACGCAGCATGGCTTCTCCCCGAACCGAAGAAGATGCCCCCTCCGCACAGGCGCAATAGGAGGTCTACATATAGAGTGCAGAAACCCTAGGGTTGAAATTTTGGGATAATCACCAGAAAATATGGATTTAGATTGATGAATCTTGAGATAATAGTGGGATAAAGCCTTAGGAAAGGACAATATTTGAGTTAGTATCGAGTCCTAAGTGAAATTAGCTTGAGATGAGGCTCCCGGAGAGTCCTCGGGCAAAAAAAATGGAGAACAGGGTGTGCAGGATTCCTCTTGAGGAAGCGGTCGGTCGACCGACTGCATCCTCCAGAATGCAGTCAGTTGATCGACTGCAATCTGGATTTTTTTAATACAAATGGGGGAAAGTAGTCTTCTACCAGACCATGACTAGGGCTTTTCTAGGCTTTCCTCGGATGATCATTTGGCTATCCAAACTTCAAAAAATGGACCCGAAAGCATGGTAATCAAGGGAAGTAATCTCCAAAGCTCAATGGGCTCGAAAAATGACCAAAAACATGCTCGAAAATACCTGAAAGTGGCTAGAAAACAACGGGTAATTCGGGACATCACGAAAGATACATAAGGGAAATAACTCAGCTTGTAGGCTAAAAATAGGTGTCAACAGCTGGAAATATACTATTTACCATGGGGTATAATGATTACTGACATCGCATTGCACTGGGAGTACTTTTTTTATAAACTGGTGAAATCCACGAGACAATCTCATAAAATTTACATACTTGTTACATGACTTTCTAGTGCATAGTCTTTTCATGGTTATGAAATGTACATTCTCATTACATGATAGTACATTCTTGTGATTGAATGGACAAACTTATATTCATGCTAGATCATGATCATATATTCTTGCAATATCATGTCCTTACCTTCATATCTTTCTACTTACTGTTATTGTGATTTTTTTGCAATCTTTTTCACTATCTTACTTTCTAGAGCTAAAATATTAAACATGTAAAGTATGCCTTCATGTTAACATGAAGATACCTACTGGATAAGTCCTAAGGCCTAGAAATTTTATTTCATTTGTAAAACTATCTACAATTGTGCAATATGATGATTCAAAAATGACTTTATGTCCCCCATCACATAGTTGACTGATACTCACAAGATTATGATTAAGACCATCTACTAAAAAAATATTGTCGATAGTATTGGAGTTATTAACACTTACCTTTCTGATACCAATGATCTTACTTTTGTCATTCCCGCCAAAAGCAACAAGTCTTCCTTCTTTTTCTTTAAGCTCAGCAAATACCTTCTTATTTCTGGTCATGTGCCTCGAACAGCCGCTATCTAAAAACCATTATAAAACTTCGACTTTGAGGCATCCCTACAATAAGATAGAAACTCATGGAACATTCTTTGGTACCCAAACTATGTTGGGTCCAACTTTGTGAGTTTTATTCTTCATAGTCACATTTCTTGATTGGTAAGCATAAAATTCATCATCATAGCGCAGAGTTTGACAAAATGACATGGTATGACCAATTCTACCACAATAGTGACATAAGGTCCTCTTTCTCCCTGTATTGCCTTGTTTGTATGCAAAATATTTTTTATGATTTGTGCTGGATGATGCTTTTGGGATGTTCTTTACAAGCAAGTCACCATGGTTGGCATGCATGAATGATGTCATTACTTTATGTTCTTATGGTTTCTTTTCCACCGGCTCCTAGACCATTCCTTCAGTTCGAAAGTTGGCTCTAATTCCTAGAACCATATTAAGATTTTTCTTTCCTTTCATCAACCTTGACATGCCATCCTCCAACTCCTTAATCTTGTTATTCAATGTGAGGATTTTTTGTTCAGATTGAGTTAATTTTTCATGACAGACAAAAATTTGATCTCTCAATATTTTGTTGTCGTTATTGATTTTCTCATTTTCAACTTCAAGAGCATGAACTTTATCTTTTGGACTTTTAGACTCATTCCCTTTTTCAGAACCATTTGACAAGTTTTGTTTCAGAATTTCTAATTCTTCCATGACCTGCATGTTCCTTTCTTCATGAATTTTGATGGTGTCAAGCATGCTTTGATTTTGAGTTTTCAGTTCTTCACAGATGTTTTCTACCTCCACACATCTGTCACTTGATTCATTAACTTGACTTATTGAGTTCATTTTCCTTTTGAGTTGCTTGTTTTTAGATCTCACTTTCTTGAACTTAGCATATAGAGGCTTCTTATAATTGAGGGGTGTTACATGATAAAAGGGAATTGTATACCCTGGTTTGCAGAGAACAAAAAAGTTTTTTCGTTGGTTTGGTAGTAGCATAAATTTTGTGGTCTATGATGATCTATTTTTCTTTTCGAAAAGGATGTGGATCATACCTCCAGTTTTATTTCAAATAAACAGAGGTGGTACAATCGAAGAGGAGAGGAAAGATTCCTCAAAATCCACATGCTGCCCACTATCAATTAACAGCTATGAATTAATATTTGAAACAGCCTCCCTGCAGATACAAATTACTTTAATCCCCAAAAGGACAATAAATAGAACTGAGAGATTCCTTAAATTACAACTGCCTCGCCTGTGATGAAGCCTTCTGCTATTCTTCCAATTCTCATGCTTCCTTGAGGTTGAACTTCTCCTTTTTAAACTTCAGTGTAAGATAAAGACTTAATTAGATTGTCAGTCATTATGTGGAATGTTTTTTTGGGATCTGTTTGAGAACAAAGGGCATCTGACCTCAGCTTGAGTGGAATCTTTCCGAAGATTTTAGAGTTCCCTCCTACATTTTCTTCCAGATGTTGCAAAATTCATTGGCTTTATTTTTAAGTTGAAGTGCAAGGATTGCCATTTTTTCTACCAATTCTTCATGGCTCCAATCAGACAGGAAATCTGAATGCAAGGTTGATTCCTTTCTTTTTATCATCTTTTGGTGATTTGCCTTCCTTGCTAATTCTCTTGCTAATACCCTTTACATCACACCAGCACGAGGGTGAGGGGTGGGGCTGAATGCTTTGTGAGGTAAGCTGTTTTTGGGATGTACCCAAGATTGGAGACGATTGTGCCAATGCCTCTGCAGGTATAATGGCTGTGTATTCTTTCTGTCGTCCACACGGCTGCTTTGTGTCAGGTAACCCTATTTAAAGCAGCCGATGACAAGTCCTCCCTTAAATGGGACTCTGTGCCTTCATTGTCTCTTCCATTACTGTTGTGTGAAGTTTGGCCTTTTCAAAGATGCACTGACATCCTCTCCTATGAACACATAAGGCTAGTCATAAGGTTTCCATCTGGAGACCTTGGTGCCCGTCTTGAGAGTTTCTTCAAGTGTGTTTGTGTTCTATACATTGAGATTTCTGTTGGGATGAGATTTTTGAGACCCTTTCTTGGCTATTGGGTAACATGCACCTGCGAGTTGTGAGTGTGAGACCCGTCCCGCGACTCGTTCCGAGCGCGAGAGTGAGCCGACCACCCGAGACTCAAAGCTGGTTACTCAACCGTGCAGATCGTCGCGCTTCCCTCGATGGGGACGACCGTGAGTTAGCGCTTCTTATTTGGGGCATATCACCTCTTCTGGAGCTCTTTAGGTGCCGCGCTGTATTGTTGTTGCTGGTCGCGTCGTCCAACTAATCGCGTCGTCCTATAGAGTCCAAGGTCACAACAAGTCCGAGCCGAGTCTCGTAGTCGTCACGTATCAGTGGTAGAATTCACTGAGTACGTGCTTTTCAACTATGCCCCCCAACTCATTGGGCTGGCGTGTATCATAGTGTCTACGCCTCCCGATACAGCCATCCAATTTCCAAAGGCCTCTGCTGCGAGATGATTGAGGTCTTCAACGCTGAGTTGAACACTTTCTACACCGCAGAGGGTGAGACCTCACTGGATCTATGGAGTCTTCATCAGCTGAGCGGCTTGCCCATTGACGGGGAGCCATATGAAGAAGTATGTCTTCCTGATCTGATCAAAGATGAGACTGACGGGGACAACATTTATGTGCTCGACTATTCGTACCGGTATCTTATGAAGGCGTACTGGAAATTGTACCAGTTGTCATACGGCAGAAAGCAGCCTCCTCGTGGCGACTGCAAGGGGGTCCGCCTGAGCTTATGGCTAAAATATTTCTTTGACAGGTTGAAGAAATATGAAGACTTCCCTTGCATCGGTGCTATTGTAGTCAGGAAGAAATGCAGCAAGAGCCGGGTAGAGGTGAAGATCCCGACATCCAAGGGACACCGGAGTGGCGCCAACCTGGCAAGAGTCGACCCAATGACTCACTACGCGACATTCTTGACCTATTGGCTCTGTTCCTTCGCATTGCCGTATGGGGATGAGACTGTCGTCCGGCCAGATGCAATCTATCCTGCTTGCCAGATGGCATGGGGAATCAAGATATCCTTGTGCCCAGTCGCACTGTGTTTAATATATAAGATGATCGGGGATGTCAATGCACATCAGCGCCCGCGCCAGGCTCGGTTCATTGGCCCGATGCATTTCCTCAATGCGTGGGTCTGTTCCCTATTCCCCGAGTACGCTCCACACACCATTTAGTCTTGGGGGTTATTCCTGCACATGCTGGAATTTGCGAATGCGGAGCCAGGCTCAACGATGTTGCAATTGTACAATCTGCGCTGCAGGCTTACAATAATTCCCCAAGCCTTGCCAGGCAGTATTCATTTTTGGACCCTGGCTGCCCACTCAAGCCCTCTGGTGAAAATCGAGTGCCGAGACGACCAAGTGGAGAAGTACGCCCATCCGATCAGCCAACGGATGGTGGTCCGCCCATTGTTAGAGCTGGAGCTTCGCGATTGGGCATTGTCTATTCGCCCCAGTGTGCTTGTCTTCGGGAAGGGAGATATCCTATTGCTGGTGCCATATTATCCTTTCTGCTTTGGACAGAACTTCGGCTATGAGCAGCACATTCCCGTGTACAGTGCCCAGTTTGCCCTATCGATGCGGAGTCTTCAGGGTAGTTTGACTGCTGAGCACGCCTAGACTTGGTGGGATTTCTTCCACAGGGTAGATAGTTCTTCATTCAAGGTGCCGGCGCCCGGGTGAGTCTCACGAGTGACCGTGGAATATGTGAAATGGTGGAATGCCCGGACGGGCTTTTATCGATTGTGAAAAATCGATTGCTGGGATGGCGCCGAGTAGAAGTTCTTGAGCAAATCGTCGGTAGCCGTATTGGACATTGACCCGGAGCATCTGCTCCGATTAAAACACAACAAGGACAAAGAGGTAGCAGCATACAAGGCTGCGCGTAGGGAGGCTCGGGAAGCCAGGCCACCACCGCAGATCAAGATGCCTCTCGTTGCTAAGGATGACTTCAAGAACACCCTTAAAAGCCTGTGCCGCATCGGGGGAGACCGCCTGGACCTCATCAACTATCCTCTCTCGATAGAGGAAGAAGGCACCCCTGCCAGAAGCTGGCAACCAAAGATGGACCCGACGTGCCCTTATCACACATTTGTGAGAAGAGAAGAGCGGAAGCCTGAGAATTACAAGGACACCACATGGCTATATGTTCTTCTCCGAGCACACGGGCTAAAGGTGGAGGACCCAATGCCTATCATTCTAGACAAGCGCCTACATGTCTCTTTTCATTACGCCAACGGGTGGGGCATGGACCACTTCAGCCTTTATTGCCACCCTGCATTCAAGCAGCACGCGGACCTGGCTCATCTTGAATACCACTGTATGAAGGTCGGGGATGTTTGTTGGTTGGTCCAGGAGGCGGCCCGTCGGGACAAGGAGTCGTCCCTGACTTACTGGCTGCTGTCACTAAAATTGTACACCGGCCCCCTGGTATAATGCTTCTTCATTTGTGCCTTTCGTAGTTGCGGTCTTTTAGGATGCTAATCGATTTTTTTTCTTCTTCTTTTTTTAACAGAGCATCCCTCCAGCTCCCTGCTAGCACACTACCGAAACCTTCTTCGGATCGTGTAGAAACCTCCTCACTTTGAGGCGACAGAATCGGCTCCTACTACCACTCCTCTGCCAAAGGCCAAGAAGTGATCTCGGGCGAAGTCGCTAGTGAAGGAGCCACTGGCCGCTGGCAAGGTGGTCGAGCCGCAGCAGGCAAAACGGAAGAAGACAGAGGCTGCCTCTGCTTCAACTATCATCCCTCCAATTCTTCCAACCCCATCCTTTGAAGAGTTCACTGTCGCTCGGGCTGAACCGAGTCAGCTTGCAGGTTAGGTCCTTTAGCTCTTGAAGCTTTCCAAGGCTTATTTGCACCTCAAGAGTGAGGGCCTTATACGTGTGCCTTTGTTTCAGCCACCGTAGGGGAGCCTGCCTCCGTCTCCATTCCCGGCGTGGGCAAAGCCAGGGGCCTCAAGGCGGTGCGACCGGTCGAGGAGCCTGCCTATAAATCAACCCCGGCTGTGGAAGTCGGGGAAGGTACTTCTTCTTCATCACCTTGGATGATTTCCTTCATCTCTTATGAGCCTACCGGCCCCACTTAATCTAAATCATTCTTTGTTCGGCAGGCATTGCGTAATAGCCATCTCGCCGGTGGTGGCTCCTGCAGTTCCCCCACTTAAATAAACATACGTGAGAAGGGGGTCGAGGTCGGGGAGATCATCATTGCCGAGTCCGCGTGAGGACATGCCAGCCATAGGTGCCGAGATAGGGGTTCCTTCTCCGATAAAAGAAGTGTCTGCCCCCAACCAATTCTTCGTCGGGTGAAAAGGTAGACTACGATTATTCCTCGGATGAAGTGCTTTCTGACGAGGGCATGTCCGGGGAACCCGAGCCTCCCGTAGTAGTGCTGAAGGCCCCAACATTACCCTCCTCTCTGAGCTTAGTAGAGAAGGTGCTTAGCATATAGGAAGCATAAAGGAAATTGCATAACCAGTTTAATGGTAGAATCGTACCTAGAGTAGAGATGAGAAGCCGTCGAGCATCGTCCGCCGGTTGGTAGAACTGAGGGTGTCAAATAGGAAGGTGAGGACCGCCGCTCCCTAGGCGTAGTCCCTGTCAAGGTCCTCGAGCTACAGCAGGAAGTGTCAACTGATCACATCTGCTCTCATCGCAAATAAAAGCCACCCGAAGAGCAACATCAGGAACCTCCGCAAAACTGTGTCAGCCTCCGATCCTGGCTCTTCCGCTACTCTGGGTCAGGCCCGCTCCACCAACCTCTCCAAGTGCTACTCAGGCAGCTCCCCGGTCGTGATCTCGGCTCTTTGAGACTGTCCTATAGTGTTTCCCTCATCAACATCGTGGACTGGCACTCCGAGGGCAGTAGCTCCAGTCCGAGTAGCTCTTGGGCCATCTCCCGATAGTCGGGGTATGTCCTCCCACTGACCGGAGACCCATGCACGCGTAGGCCAGTGATCCGAGCTATGTCCTCTAGCATGGAGACATGTGGCCCCACGGGAAAAGGAACGTACAACTCAATGGGTCCCAGCGATCATGAAGAGCATAGAGCAGCGGCGTGTCAAGCCGACTGACCTCAATGGCAAGGAACTTGGTGAATCCCATCGCCGCTAGTCTCTCCCGCTAGAAGTCAGGCAGTGCGAGGTACATTGCCCGGACCTGCAGCCAGGAGATCCAGGTCCTACGCTTTCCCTTCAAACAATTTAAGTTAATTGTATTGGTTATTCATTTTTCATGCATTTTGTTAATTGAATAATTCAATAAGCTAAATGGTCACTCATGGGCCGTCTGTAGCCTTCAACGGTTGCCCTCCAACCGTTTTCCTATAACTCCTCCCAAAAGACCACGGCCATCCATGGACCGCTCTGCAGGATGGATGGCTTACTGAGAACCATCATGATTTCTTATGTCCACCCTAATAATGGACAGTTCATGACCGTTCCATCATTCCACGGTCATAGCCTAACCGTGCCACTCCCCTCTCAAGCCCCTGATCGTTTAGGGTTGCACGGTCTTTCCTTCAACCGTGTACCTACCCACGGTCTGATAAAGACCGTTTTGTTCTCTAAACGGATTATTGCGGACCGTCCTGGGTTTGCACGGTCCTCCACAGACCATGCGGTGAAGGGTATGAAAAAAAATTTGAAGAGGGATCATATGGATAACCACAAGGATTATCCAGCAATGCAGTCTGATACCAAATGACAAAGTAGAGCAGAAATCAAAGCTAGAATAAGGCTGATGAGACAATCTTCCCTTTTGATAAAAATAGCAGAATTGGAGTGGAAAAGTATCATCAGACATTCAGAGTTCAGGCTGATACCAATGGTTAAGGTCAAAGATGGCATCAACCAAATCACAGGAACATTAATAGATAAGTTCAGGTCATGACCAGAAAACATCAAGAACAATGAGCAGGATCAGAACAAGGTATGATCAATGGTAGTGAGTAGGATTTGAGCACAGAGATTTTGGCTGAAATACCAATAATTAGAAGATTTTTAATAAGATACCAATTTCATAAATTCAACTAAAAATTTCAGACTCTTCTATTATAAAAACTTGTGAATGAGTCTTAACTGACCAGCACAGTTTAAGCATGATGTATACAAAGTTTATCAATAAAATTCAATACTCATATCTGAAACAAATTTTAATAAAGATGAACCAAGCATTCATGTGGCATTCTTGTTTAACCTCCTTCTATCTTAATCAATTTCAATGACTCCTTTAGGTATTACACAAAGTAGTATTGAGATTAAACACTCAAGAATGCATCTGACCTTGCCCTTGATTACAGAAACATTCCCTTTTTTTTTTGAATTTTCTTTTGATAATCAACTTATTTTCCATTGAGTAATTTTAGTTAAATCAACACATTTTTATGTGAGGCACAACACGTCTTAGGTGAACTGACCTAATTACTCAGTGAGATAACTGTATTGCCTCTCGATGAGAGAACAGAGTTAGCAAAAGATGTGTCTTTTTACATGAGGAGACACCTTGGTTAGAGACAGGAATCCCCAGTTACTCAACACAATCATGCCATTGCTCTGTCAACATAATTTTCAACAAGTTTAGTAGAGTTAACTAAGGCACTTCATGACACAGTCCATTGGATAGGTTTTGTCGGTGGCCAAAGTCATTGCTCTGACCATAATTTTCTTTTAAACATTTTCAGATTTTTTAGACATTTCTCGTAACACTCAAATGTTTAAGAACAATACTTACTACCTGTATCTTAACCAAAGATAGTCATGATTTTCAAACTTTCAGATTTCAGAAGGTTGTGTATGAAAGTCACCATTTAGAGTCCAAGTTTCCTTATCGAGTCGGTCTCCTCGTGTCCGTCCCGCATCACAATCGCCTTGTATATCAGGCAAAGGGCGGCCAGGCATAACGACAGCTTGATTCCCCACGCCATCTGACAGGCTAGGAAGATTGCATCGGGCCGGATGACAGTCTCATCTCCATACGGCATGGCAAAGGAGCACAGCCAGTACATCAGGTAGGCTGCGCAGTGCGTCAGCAGATCAACCCCCATCAGGTTAGGACCGCTCCGATGCCCTCTAGAGGGGATCTTCACATTGGTTTTAGGCTTGCTGGGAGCCTTTTTCTAAAAATCCCAAATCTTAAACATGCAATACACTGTAAGAATTTGAAAATTGAAGTTGACCGTCTATCATGAGCAAGGTTAAAAACCTAGTTTTATGAAATGAAGAGTGCTGCAGGCCGGTTCCGATCCTGGTCCCAGGTTTTAGGCCTCTTTTGGCCAAAACCAGCTGGTTCTGGCCAAAAACCGGCCACCAGTACCAGACGGGGGCTGGCCGGCCGGGTTTTTAAACCATGAGCATCAGCATAGCTTAAGACAAGCAAGTGGGTTACCAGGCTGACAATGTTGATGTTATCTACCAAAATATGTTTGAAGGATGACTTCATCTGCCATCTTAACTACAAGTATAGTGCAGACGTATTTCCCATGGGTATACCTTTTCACAGGAGCAACCGCCAGTCCCTGGGCATTCATATTCCTTGTACTTGCACGACCACCACTTCCGGATCTGCTCACACAGTATACTTCTATCAACTAATGAAGAAAATATCAATGCAATCAATAATGAAGATTTATTTACAGCACAGCTGCAGTCATTGAATGTAATGAAGAATGTGATTGCAGACAAACATATCAGGATGAAAACTATTTCAGGATCCAAGTACACAAGACTGCTGCTAATATAATGGATATAGATTTGAGTTGGTCAAAAGTTCAGTGGAAAAGAAACAACAAACATATTCAAACAGTTATGATTACACAGTCCAGAAGACTACAATCCCGGGCACCACCCACACCTACACACATGAAGTAAACTGTAAAACTAAAAAAAATAAGCACCAAAAAGGATGCTCTAAATCGGGATGTCTGATGGTTCCCCCCCCTTCCCAGCCCTTTTTGTGGCTGAGGCCTTAGCCTTCACCACCCCTAAAGATTTTTAGGGTATTTATCTCTATTTTTTAGGGCATTTCTGAAATGCCCCTAAAAGCCTATTTTCTTGTAGTGAGCGAGGGTTGGCCCGTTGGTCCTTGAGCCCTTGGCATAGTTTTGCCAGGGCTCGGAGTTGTGATCGTATCTCGTTGATCTCGCCTGGGGTAACTTCCTATCGGGGGTGATTGGAGGAGTCCTCCTGAGACCCTAAGTGAGAGTTAGGTCCTTGGTGGGACCCTCGCCCCTGGTGGCTGGCACTGCGAAGGCTTCCACGGGATGCCATAACTTTTCGCTCTGCTTCCCACAGATGGCGCCAAGAAGTGTAGCGGCAGGAAAATAGATCTTAGGTCACGTACCATCTTCTCTATTTATTTGTTGGGGAAGTCGTCTAGCGCCCGTGGAGCCCTGCAAATACCAAAGCCAAAAGAAGCGTCAGAAGGAGTCCCAGGTGTTACCCCAGGGGACAACCCTCTGATGCTTAAGTTAGTGACCGGAAGCAGTGTGCAGAGAAGATCAGAAGAGGGGGAGAGAGAAAGAGATTACTGTGGCAGCTTGTAGAGCCAAGGGTGGCCTCCGAACGAGCGCTCGTTTCTCCCAGTGGACACTCGGTGAGTGCTCGCCGGGTGGTAACGTTGTCGGAGGGAGACTTATGGGTCACGGGAGGAAGCTCTCTTCTTCTCTCTATGTCACAGGGCCAGCCGCCTCCTTCTCTGGAGTAGGGTTTTGGTAGAATGAACCACCGTCCCCCCCTCTGCCCTCTTCCTCTCCTTTTATATGAGGTTGTCCTGAAGTGGAGACCTCGTCCCTTAGCAGGAGAGGTCCCCCATAGTAGAGTAGCGTTCCCCCGCTACAATGGCGGGAATTGCCCATTGGAGGGCGGCTTCTCCAGCGCAGGCCGGCCCCGGGGCGAGTCTTACGGCACTCATGGGACGTGCTCGCGCACTACGGGATCAGGGCCGAAGTCATGGGGAGTAACGGTCGGTCGTCGGAGGATATTCCGGCGAAGATCGTGCGTGGACTACGCTGTAGAATCGGAGGCCGTTCCTGAGCCGGGCCTTCCCTTAGCGGGCCGAACGTACCTGCCCGTCTCGTAGGAGAGCTCGTTGCACTAGTTCCTCTGTGGACCTAGTTGTTATTGGGCCGCTCTTGGGTCAAGCCGATTTTACCTTCTTGATAGGCACACTTTCTTGGACTTGTGAACCTCTCCGTCGGATATTCCTTCTGTCAGACTAGGGGATCATGTTTCAAAGTCTCCGTAAGTCTCCGCGAGCCTGAAATTCTCATTAGGACGTCGAGCTGGTTGTACCCTGGAAACCTATTTGTCTAGAAAGCACTCAAGTTACTAGCATTTTCTGCATTCTGAAATAGATAGTGGCCCTTTGGAGACCGCCACCTCCTGGTAGCGGCCTACCCATGACCGCCACTTCCCAGAGTTTCACTGCGTCGACTCTTTCTCTCTCTAGTGTCGACTCCATTGAATAACGGCCCTAATCTAACTACTATCTCAGAGAAACGATCCTGAACAGACCGCCTTATTCTGTCATGTTATGAAACCCGACGTTTGACCCATGGGTTGACTTTCCTATGTTCCTAGATGGTCGATTGATTGTCTAGAACCTAACATCTTGCTCAATAAGTTATTAATGGATTATGAAAGTTAATGAATGTACCATTATGCTGTCAAATTTCTCTCGTAGCATGACCTTGTCCTTAATTCGTTCTTTGAACTCTCATGATCATATTTGGTACGTTCTTACTTTGATGTTGTTATCATAAACTATTGCTTGAACTTGTTACATTATTGGCTGAACTCTAGTTTTATACTAGTGGAAGTAGCTTGATTTACAACGTGAAGATGCAGAGTGGGCACGAATGGTGTCCAAGGGGTCGACGCTTGCCCCTTCAACTGATTACCAGAACATACTATAAACCATAGGGTATGATGAACACTGGCGTTGCATTATGTCGGGAGTACTTTTTTTATAAACGAGTGAAATCCATGAGACTATCTCATGATTGAATTTACATGCTTGACTTTCTAGTGTATAGTCTTTATGGTTATGAAAAGTGCATTCTCGTTATGTGTTAGTGCATTCTCGTTCCTGAAAGGCCAAACTTATATTCATGCTATAATCTTGCTTGACCATGCTCGTATATCGTGTCATATCTCTTATCATGATCATATCATGTTACTTAGGTTCCTTTGGTTTTATACGTGTGATTTATCACCTTTTTCCTTTATCTTATCTCTTAGAGCTAAAATGTTAATTACTTAAATATTACCTTCATGTAGATATGAAGATACCTACTGGACAAGTGTCCTCATTACACTACTTTTCCAACCTTTTTTGAAGGAGTTTCTTTATGAGTCAGCCCAATTCTTATTGTGTGGGAATGGCTGATCAAGAGGGGAGGGGTTAATAGATTGGTCCCACTTTTTCTAGAAATAAAAGCAACCGCAGCGGAATAGATAGAACTACTTGAAACTGTAGAGAGTACACGCGGTTGATGCAAGAGTTTAGATAAGTAACAGGCCTAGACAATCATCTAGCGAAGAGCAATCACACAAGCAAACCACAGGAACAATGATTTTTAAGGTGGTTCGGTCTTTCTCCAAAGTCCTACGTCCACCCCTTACTTAAACCAAGTGAGGCCTCCCTAATGCAACTCCACAACCTGCTAATAACACAACTTAACAACTTGCTGCCTTACAGCTTGTAGAGAGATTCTCCCCTCTCATGGACCCGCTATCACACTGCTTGATGGCACACCGACCAAATCATAGATTCGAGCACCCTAGCTTGATCTATCCTCCTACTACCATCGATAGGGACGGTTCAAGTTTTAGCAAGAGCAAGAGCAAAATAAAAAGGGAATGAAGAACTTCAGACAAGAGGAATGAAACACAAGGCCAAATGCAAAAGTCCTTGTCTAATAACTGGAGGACTTGGTTTGCTGCGCTCAGATTCGTTCCTTGACTAATGGTAGCTTCTCTTTGTTGAACACTAAATAGGTAGAAAATGAAGCTTGTAGTCTAGCTTTAGATCTTTGCAAGATGGCGTTGAGCTCTTCACTTTCTTCTTCTTTTTCTAGAGGCACTGGTTTCTCTAGCAGCACCAGTAGCAGCTCCTTCTCCTTCTAGCAATAGCCACAACAACTACTTCTTGTTCTGGCAGTAACAACAGTAGCCACACCTCCTTGCTCCTTTAGCCGATTCTCACTCTAGTTCTTGTTAGCATACTTGCACCCCCCTTCAAGCATGGAGGGGCATGTCCCAATTTGGTTTCCCAAGAGAGAAAGCTTCCCTCCAAAAATCTATCCATAGATTGGTCCAGCAAGGTAGAAATGTGATTTCAATCTTTATTTCTTTTGATTGGCTGAGAGGAGATATAGAATAAGGCTTTTCTTCAGCTCCAGATTTGAGCCTTTAATGATCCATATGGATGAGATCTTGCAGACTGCTTCCTCATAGGCTCAGGTCAATTCTCTGATCTATGTACCATTCTAGGACCATATCCCATTGGTTGCCAAGTAAGGTCAGGGCACTTTTTCAGTAAGCGGTCAACATTTGACCACTTGAACAGTAACGGTCAACAGTTGTCCATTTTGAATGGGGTGCCCTCCTAGAGGGGCACTATTCATTTACTATTCACTCAATTTCATTTTTAAGGTCAAATATTTTTTTGATAATTTTTCATGGTAGAGTAAATCACAGTGGTTAATGGATAACAATTAGATTTTCCTAATCATTTTTATCTCGTGAGATATTAATTTTTAAAGTGGGTCATGAATAGTATCCTCCGTATACCGTTCACGTGATTGACATTCGAATGGCCAACAAGGACCTGTGGAGGCCATGATTGTTTCAGATCAATGTCTTGCCCTTAGATTTGGGTAGATCTAAAGCAATGGATAGGATTTAGATCTATTTGGGTAGATCTGAAGCAATGGCTAGGATTTAGATCTATTCTTAAAAGGGTTTAGGCTTTATATAAGGGTGTGCTCAGTGGATTGGGTAAACTCTTGTATTTTTTTTCCTTCACTAAATGGGGCCCCAGTGAAGGGCACCCTTCTCTCAGGGCACTTTACGCACCAGAAACTGTGCATTTTAGACACATGTTACTATTCATCATATTTAAGGTTTGGTAAATCAAGTTTTAAGGACATGGTTAGATAGAGAAAAATTTGAGGATTCCTAAATCATGCTTCATGCAGAAATATCATCGTTTAAAGGTTATAGATATTGATTTTTAAACACATGATTGATTTTTCAGGGAACAGAAACGGGAATGGTTAACAAGATCGTGAATGGCTTAACAAGATCATGCTTAATAAATATATAATTTTTAAGCTCATATATTAAATGACTTAACAAGCTGGATAGGCTATGCAAGTTACAAGTCTCATATTCTACGGAAGATCATGATTTTTTTATAAAATATGTCACTATTCATGATTTTTAGAAACATCATAGAAATTAGGAAGTAAGATATGGCTAGACATGGACAAATAGCATGATTGCAATATCATGCTCCTACAATATTTTTAGGATTTAATTTCATAGATATGAATTTTTAAACATGGGATAATTTACAGAAATTAAAATGGATGAACATATGGAATCCAGGTGATACGTAACTAACCCTATTCATGCATGTCACCCTATTTAACTACTAATTAGGCCAGATCTTGAGAACACCTACCTGGACGACCAGACCTTCGCCCAGAGGGCCGTGCGCGAGGCGGGGGTGGCGACCATTCCGGTGTCGTCGTTCTACGCCGAGGACGCGGTGACCAGCGTGGTGCGCCTGTGCTTCTCCAAGAAGGACTCCACCCTGGACGCCGGCATCGAGCGGCTGGCGAAGGCCAGGAAGCTGTTCGCCTAGGACAGCGGCTCGTCCAGCGGCCGCGCGCCCCTGGCCTTCAGATCGGCGAGCAGGGCGCGGACGGCCCATTCGGCGGCGCGGGCGATGTCGGGGCCGTCCAGGCCCCAGGTGTCGCGCAGCTCGAGCCAGGGCGTGGTGTGCAGCAACTGGAGCATGGCGGTGGCCAGCTTGCGGTCCTTGGGCGGCAGGGCCTTGACCGCCTCCGCCGCCGCCTTTGTGTAGGCCTTCACCCGCTGGTCGTTTTGCGAGAGACGCAGCGCCCGGCCCTGGGGCGTGGCGCGGGTCATGATCACGATCGGGGCGATGTTGTCGAAGCCGGTGTGGATCGGCTCCAGGGTGGCGATCAGCTCGTCCATGGTGGCGGGCAGGACGACGTGCGGCCCGGCCAGTTCGCGCACGCGCAGCAGGGCCGCCTGCATGATCGCGTCGCGGTCGGGGAAGTAGCGGTAGGCGGTGCGCCGGCCGACGCCCGCCCGCCGGGCCGCCTCGTCGTGGGTGAGGTCGGCGCCGCCTTCGACCATCAGGTCGATCCAGGCGTCGAGCAGGCGGTTACGCGCCTCGTCCTTCTTGCGGTCGCGGGCGCTGTCGCCGCGCGGCGGTTCGGGAGGATCGGTGAGTCCGTCGGCCATATGCCATGGCTACGATCTGGCACAGATTGTGTCAAATTTATTATTGACACTTTTTGTGCCACATCTTAGCGTTCTCCCCGGCAAGAGCGGGAGGAAGCCATGCTGTTCCATCTGTCCATCGCGGCGCGCGACCCGCGCCATGTCGCCGAGTTCATCGCCGAGCTGTGGGGTGGCGAGGCGTTCCGCTTCCCGCCGGTGTCCGACAACGCCTGGATCGCCCTGGCCGGCGACGAGCGCGCCACCGGCGTCGAGGTCTATCCGCTGGGCACGGTGCTGCGCGAGAGCGACGGCGAGCTGCGTCGCGTGCTCGAGGGGACGCCGGGCACCGCCAACGAGCTGCACGCGCTGCTCAAGGACCTCGAGCCGACTGTCAGCAGAGCAAGCTGTGATGGTCAGTGGTTGTTAAGCTGTGTAATCAGCAGATTCTAAGCTTTATATCAGTAGTAATCCTCACTCAAGTTTGGGTGAGGGGTGGATGTAGGCAGATTGGTGTCTGGCTGAACAACATAAAAAGTCCCTGTGCGACGTGGTTTGTCTTGTGTGATTGTCCATTTCCTCTATCTCCTTCACTGGGTCTATCATTCGTTTGGTTGAGTGCAAGTTATTCGATATCAGTTTTGCTTGAACCATCTATTCTACGAAGAGAATCTTATTTGACACTGAAACAGATTTTATACGCTAAGTGTTTGTCAGTGGGTGGTTGATCTTTCACATTTACCTCAAACTCACAGGTTGTGTGGGTGCTTAATCATTTTACTTCATCATTGCGAATCCTGTTCGGTGATAGTGTGGTCTTGTGTGTCCATCTTTGCCTCTGTTTGAATATTCTATATTGTAAGTGTGTTTCGCATTTCAATCTTCAGCTCAGCTATTCATCTCATTCTAGTGTAGTTTAATTTAGTGGGTGAGATCCTTTTAATCGAGGCTAATTTTAAAAGGGAGATCTATTCACCCCCCCTCTAGATCCCAACCGTGCACCATAACAATTGGTATCAGAGCGGATTTCAGATTCAACAGATCCAACGATCTGCAGATCTGATCTTGCTATTTGGTGCATTCATTATTTTTGCTTATCGTATCAATTTGTTTTCAATGGCTAACCCACCTATGTTTGATGGATCGAACTTTTATAGCTGCCTAGGGAGATTGAGAGATTTTGTGAACTCTATAGATTCTGATTTATGGGTTTTAATCGCACATGGTCTGTTTGAGCTTCCTGAGGAGAAATCTAAATGAAATGTCATCCATAAACTGAAAAATGCAGATAATCTAAAAGCATTGAAGATGATGAAAAGGGCAATTGATGCTGATAAGTTTCCTTGTGTCTCTACGTGCAGGAATGCTAAGGAGATACTGGACCAGCTGACTGCCATTCATGATCAAGAGGGGAATAAATACTTAATGGTCAAAGATCACAGCAGTGATTAGCTGAATGAATCATCATCACAGGTAAATTCTGAATCAGATGAACTTACATTTAATAATTTGATAAATCTCTACAATGGAGTGCTAGATAAGTATAAGAAAGTCAAATCTGAAAATAAAAGGTCAGGTAAGCGCTGTTACCCTTGGCTGGTTATTTCACTTTGCTACTTTAGTATTGCTTTGAACGCCCGTCGGCCGATAAGTTGAGAGCCCGGACCCACACACCACAACTAGTGTCCCATCCAGTGGGCTCTTAGGCTTGCATCCTCTTTCTCACACGCGCGAATTGCCTTGCCTTGTCATGGCCGTGTCATGCGTGCGTGTGATTCCGAATAATTATTTTATTTTTTTAATTTTTTGACCGTTTTAACCGGGTGTCTCTTAGATTCTTTTCGTATCTCTTCAGATTCCCCTCTCTGGGGGGGGAGGGTGTGACTCGGTCAAAGGTCACTTCTCAGGAGAGTATTTGAAGAGTGATTTTTTCTTGGAGAGGCACGATTTTCGATTCTCTCTAACCCGAAAACTATCTCCCTCGAACTTCTCTCTCTCATCGTCTCCTTCCTCTTGCAAGAGCCGTCTGTCACTGTGGTGTTCGCCCCTGACAACGCGAGTTGGAGTGCAACTTCGCGTCGCCACCAATTTTGGGTCGTCATATCTTGGGAGAAATTCCGTCGCGAAACCTATCTACGACGGAGTAGGGGCGGAACGACTTTAAAGAAAGTAACCACACGCTTCGACCCATATTTACTCATCTTGATCTTGATTCCTTTTGATTTTCATGCCTAAATCTAGTAAAAAAACTCTACCCGTGAATAATATTTTTCCATCAGTTACAATTTCTGAAAAACTTGCTCAGCCTCCGAAATCCATACAAAACTATTCTTCTCTGGTAATTGGGTGAAGTGGGAGGGGGGGGACAAAGAAGTCCATAATGCTTGACAAACTTTCTGTGGCACCCAGTTAAACCCAGAAATCCTGTCAGAGCCCGGACAGAGGTGAGTTGTGGCCATATGACATAATGGCTTGGGTCTTTGAGTCGTCCATGGAGAGACCCCCGTTCGGAGATAGTGTGGCCCAGATATCCAACCTTTAATGCCCCAAAATAACACTTTGAAAGTTTAACATGAAGTTGGTTGGCCTGTAATATCTGGAGGCCTAAGTTGGTTCAGCAAAGACCGAGCTATATTTCTAGAGGAGGGAAGCTAAGTCAGATGGGAATTCAGTGAAAGAAGGTGAAGTGGATGCACCAGAAGTTGAGGATGAGGCATCCAGAGAATAAAGTTGTAAAGTACACAGGGATCTGGATTTAGAGAGATCACTGGAATTTTTATTTTTTTACAGAAACTCAAGTGAGGTTCGGATCAGCAACTCCCTTAGATATATAATCCTTGCCATTCAAGGAAAATTGCATGGTCATTTGGGAGACATTAAATGTGATATCCCCAAGCATCTGCATCCATGTGCTGCCCATTACTATGTCGACACTGCCCAGAGGGAGAACCAAAAAAAATCTAAGTGTAAATGAGATGCCAGGCAACTGCAAGGTGACTCCCGGGCAAAACCCTTGAGAGGCAATTTCTGTCCCAGCAACAATTTTGACCTTATGGGAGGTAAAATCCAATAAGTTACGTGTGCTTTCATTATCCACGAGCACTAAGAAAGACATAGAACCCATCATACCAAACAATTTCAAGGTGTCGAGAGCGACTAGATTATGAACTGATTGGGCAGACAAGGATGATTCCACAATTGAAGAAGGTTCAATATCAACCAGAGTATCTAGGTTTTCAGAGTCAGAGAAGTCATAATCAGATGCATCAGGAATCATCTGCAGCAGAAACAACTTATGAGACTGACATGCATATCCTGGGTCCCAATTATCATCGCAGTTGTAGCATAACCCTTTTGCTTTTGCCTTACAACCGCTATGGAATGAGTTTACGGACTGGAGGCACCGCTGGTTTTGGAGGTGAGGGTTGTAATGGTGGCTGAGAGTTCATGAGTAGAGGGTTTCTACAAGTACAAGGAATTGAAAAGTTATAATAGTTGGGGCCCTTCCTGCGAGCAGACAACTTGGTCCCTTGAATCATAGACAGCTCCATAGCATGGAGCAAAGATTTGGAAAAGGAGGACCTGTCTTGACATCCCAAGATAATTCATCACCCAATCCACTCAAAAAAAATACCCAATATAATTGTTCTTCTGAAGCCCCAGAAACTTTATTACCAAGAGTTTCAAGTTAACGAATATATTCAACCATTGAATTTGTTTGCCATAGTTTACTCAACAAACCATGAGAATCAAACACAAACAAATCCAAATCTAGATTCCAAATACCTTAAGAAATAATTTCAAGAAACCATTGGTCGCGCACTGGTGAAATACCAGTACCACTGAAGAATTGGATTACGTGCAAAACATTTGCTAACCTTGAATTTCCACTTGATTGGATCAGTAGAACAATCAAACTTAGAAAAAATCATGCATTTAAAGTCAGTAAAGATTGAGAATCTCAAGAACATCACCGGACCGAAGAGGTTCAAAAAGCTTAGAGAAGATTCGAGGGTTTGAACCCTCTAAGATACACCGTCAATATCTATCTAAATATTACTATTCTACCGCTACATCTGTTACTGCATTTGCTGTAGAAGTCCAAGAGTTAATTAAAGATGCCATTATCTGATCAGGATTGGAGCTGCCATAAGATGACTACGACTCAGACACCACTTTGTTACACTTACTTTGATAAACCCGATCAGTCTCTTTAGGCATGGACTGAAACAGATGCTCTCAACTAGGCTCACCCACGATCCAATAGGAACGCTAAGAGTTACGAAAAACAAGAACAGAGCAAGACATTCCTGGCTCTAAACTATTTAACTAAACCACGGGAGGAATGAGAGGGGTGGTTCATAAAAGTACAGGAGAAGTAGGAACATAGAGCAGGGCACATGGCGCAATCAAACCTGACACTTATCTCTTGATTTCCACTATTTATAAGCTCATCTCTTGATTTCCACTATTTATAAGTACAACTTTAACTGATATCTAATCAGAGCTACGCCACAGCAATTACGGCGAGTCTCCAACAAATTTATCTCTCTTCTAATCTACGAAAGAGGAAATGATTAACACGGCCATAACAAGGCCGACTTGCAAATCTTATTGATCCTCCTTTGTCCAAAGGAAAGTCCAGCTTCATCATATGCTCCCCCAAAGGTTTCCTCAACCTTTACTACTGCCACATAATTCAAATTTAAAGAAATCCCATCTAGCTTCGAGTACTTTGGATCTCCAAACTAAATTTTGGGAGACACTTTAGAGATGGCCCAATCAAAAGGGGGAGAGTACTTTGGATCTCCAAACTAAATTTTGGGAGACACTTTAGAGATGGCCCAATCAAATAGGGGAGGCTAGGGTAGAAAAATTGAAATAAATGATGAGAAAGAAACAAAATCAGATAGAGGCCCAGGAAAAAAAGGTAAATTTTACATGGTTTATTTTGGAGCCTCAGAGATCTTGGTGGTTGCTTACAGAAAGCGCCTCACAACCGCCGCAAGACCTTTTAAACTATGCTCTTTAATGACTATTACCTTTGGAGTCCAATTGCTAGGTACGGATCAGAGAATCTTTCTTACCAGGTCATTGGTATTGTATTCTTTGTCGAGAGCAGCAAGTCCATTTGTTATGCCTATGAATCTGGAGTACATCAGTGAAATAGGCTCAGAGGGTATCATCTGAAATTGCTCATACTATGAGAAAAGTATAGCTATTCTTGTCTCTTTAACTTTGTCTGTTCCTTCATAAGTAACCCTCAACTTGTTCCAGATTTCTTGAGTGGTCTTGCAGGCTAAATCGCGATTGAACTCTGCTCTGGACAACGCACATCATAAGTAATGTTTAGCCCTAGCATTTAAAGACATGAAAACTTTATCAGACGTTGGCCATTCTGCTCCGAGTCTAGTGATAATAAGGTCACCCTTATCAACTATCATCCACAGATCAAAACTTTGACCCTTCAAGAAGAACTCCACACAGATCTTCCAGTAAGAGTAGTCAGAGCCATCAAATAGTGGAGGACAGTTGACTGACTAACCTTCTGCCATTCCGACCATTTATGACCTTTTGCTCTCAGATCGTGGGATCTTTAAAATATGAGAGCCTGGGCTCTGATACCACTTGTTGCCCAGTGAATAGATGACCCAGAGGGGGGTGAATGGGTAATTAAATAATTAATCACATGATCAATCAGCACAGATTATTGATTAATGGTGAAAGCTTGTGTGCAATGAAAATACTAATATGCAGGAATGGAAATGTAAAAGGAATCACACAAGGGACACAAGGATTTTTATACTGGTTTGGTGCTGATCTCCAATCAGCCCTACGTCCAGTACCTAGCAACCAATGAGATTTTCACTATCTCCCCCAACTGAGAATAGTACAAATGCTATTTTTGATCACGTGTTTAGCTCACCACGGGCATCATATACCCTCACTAGGATCCTAGTTGACCTTCTAATTCAGCCAAGTTTAAAGGATATTGATCGCCTGTGAATACTCTTGTCTGTAGGCAAAAACTTCTCCCCGCAAGGAGAAGAACACCTCTTATCAAATGAGGTTACACAAAAGAATTTGTCTCTAAGATAGGTAGGTTGTGTACACTATGCACAAGACATTCAAGACGAAAGATCAGAGTGAAATACGCCACGCCTTCGATTACCGGACGAAAGGTCCGGGAGGACGTGTGGCGGTCCGGGCGGTGCTGGCGTTTTTGGAGAGTATGACCGGGAAATAGGACTTATGGGACCCATGGGACGGATGCGACCGATGGGACGCACATTCGTCGCATTTGTCTCACAGGTCCCATAAGTCCCACCTTCCGGCTTCTCCCGGAGGCCGGTTCCTCGCACAATCCTCGTCATGCCCCGACTCCACGCCATCGGCGAACTGCTCATCGACGCCGTCCCCGCCGGCACCGGCAAGGCCGGCGCATTCGCACCGCCCCGGCTTGAACTCATGCCCGGCGGCGCGCCTGCGAACGTCGCCGCGCAGGTCGCCCGGCTCGGCGGCAAGGCGCGCTTCCTCGGCGGCGTCTCCACCGACCCGTGGGGCGGCTACCTGCGCGACGCGCTGCACAAAATGGGCGTGGACACCTCCGGGCTCGTCACGCGGCCGGAGCCGACCGCGCTCGCCGTGGTGCAGCTTTCCGAATCCGGCGACCGGTCGTTCCGGTTTTTCCGCGACAACACCGCCGATCTCGCCGTCGGGCTGCTCGAACTGGATCTCGACGGCATCGCGCCCGGCGACGTTTTCCACAGTTGCACGAACACGCTCGTGATCGAACCGGCGCGCGGCGTCACGCTCGCCGCCACGGCCGAGGCGAAGCGGCGCGGCGCGCTGGTCGTCGTGGACCCGAACCTGCGCGCGCCGCTGTGGAAGGACGGCAAGGTGCTTCCGGAACCGGTATGGGCGTTGCTCGCGCTCGCCGATCTGGTGAAAGCCGGCGCGGACGAGGCGAAGCTGCTCGGCGGCTCGACGGACGCGTTCGCGGAACGCTGCTTCGGACTCGGCGCGAAAGCCGTCGTCCTCTCCGACGGCCCCGGCGACGTCGTGTGCCGGACACCGGAGAAGACCGTCGCCGTGCCGACGCCGCAGGTGACGGCGAAAGATACCACCGGCGCCGGCGACGCGCTTTGCGGCGGACTGATTTTCAAACTGCTGGAGACCGACGACGCGGCCGGAACGCTCGGCGCGATTCTCGCCTCGGAAGACCGGATACGCGACTGGCTCCGGTTCGGCGCGGCGTGCGGTGCGATCACCGTCACCGGGCCCGGCGCGATGCCCGCGATGCCGGATCTGCCGGCGGTGGAGAAATTGCTTTGTTCTTTGATCACAAAGATTTCTTTGCATGAAATGTTTTAAAAGATGAAAAAGCCCAGAGATTAGATCAGCATGATCTTCTTTATTCAGAGAAGTTGAATTTCTTTTCTTCTGGAAGTAGAAGCTGGATTTCAGTGGCATGTGTTTTGGTCCCAATATTCTCAGAGTTGTTTGGGCCTTTTATACCTCCTCTTGGACAAGTAGCATATTCTCCTAACACCTAGATTTTCATGTCTTCACTAGAGTACATACTTTTTAGGTGTAGGTTTACTGTACTTTCTCTTTGTATGACTTGTGCTTGGAAATGATAATATTGTCATCTCCGTTGATGGGATCATGGTGCATCTTTCTTATTGTCTCATTTTTTATTATTGGTCATCTATTTTAAGGAAAATCAGATAACAACCTTCTTAACAAGCTCTATACCTTCCTTGTATATTTGACAAGTTTGCATATGTGCCCTCACCAGAATTGGCATTTCCTTAACCTAATCATGCTGGAGTTACAGCTTAACCATAGTATGAAAGAAGAAGAGCATCTCTTCGACTAGGGCAGCACTTCTTATAGTCATGTGGCATGTTCTTTTAAGCAAGGTTTGCTATGTCAATATCATTGTATTGTATCTGTTCCGTAAAAATCCCAGAATGTATTGATTCAACTCAGACTAGGAACCAGCAGCCTTTCTTCTTAAGAATCTTAATCATTTATAATGTTCTGGACACTGATGATCCGAGTTGTTATAATCGTTTATAATCTTAATCCAAGTACAGAGAACAAATCTTGCAGAGGTCCATGCAACACGTGTCTCAGTCTTCGATAGACTGGTGGCACCTGCCCTCCCTGGGATCCGGTTGCCAAAGAAACAGAGGGTGGTACAAGTGGCAGAGGTTGGAGATAATATAATGGTGTTCACCTGCTATGTCTCCAGTAAGGAACCAATGGAGGCCACTCATGATCTTGCTAATCCAGCTAATCCAGTTGACTGGAACGACCCAAACCCGGTGATAGGCGCAATATATCTTGACACTAGGGGTGCAAGAAGAAACCTTCAGGTCCAACTCAATAGTCATGTGGGGACCTCTAGCCAGGGTCACAGTCAAGGTCAAAATTAGGGTCAAAATCAAGGCCAAAACCAAGGGCAGATCCAAGAACATGTTCAAGTGCATAACCAAGATGAGAGTGATGGCTGTGAGCGATGGGTTGTGTGTAGGGAGAGGAAGAGAGGTGGGGGGATGAGAGAGGGAAAGAGAGGGAATGAGGGGGAGGCCGGCTCACTACTGGGGAGAAGCTGGGGCATGGGGAGGAGCACGGCGCCGGTGGTGGTTGGTTGCGGTGGTCGGAGGGGGGCTGAAGGAGTCATTGCGGTGGTGTGTGGGAAGGCTAGAGAGAGAGAGACAATGAGAGGGAAGGGTCTCGCGGTGTGTGTAACAGAGGGAGAGGCCGCCGTTTTTTATCAAACCGGAGAGAAAGGGGATATGTCAATGGTAAGGGGGGTTGAGAAATGTCGAGGGGGACGTGGTAGGGGGGGCATGGGTGTTGTATGGGGGCTACGACTGGGTGAAGTGAGAGAGATGTGGGGTGGACAGTGAGAGGGAGGGGAAAGACAATGAGAGAGACAGGGAAAATTGAGAGGGAGTGGTGGTGAATGGAGGCTGCCAGCGACGGGGAGGTTAGTAGGTGGAAAGCGGCTGGGGACGGATGGCGTTAGCAGAGAGAGGAAGGGTGAGGGCAGAGTGGCTGGGCGACGGGACTGAGAAAGTCAGGGAGGGATCGTGTGAAGAAAGGAGAATAGATGGGGATGGGGAGGTGGCCGCGGTGGGTCACCGGTGGAGGGTGAGGGGTCACCGTCGGTGTTGGGGTTGTCTGCGGTGATGGACTAGGAGGAAGATGGCGGAGGGTGGCTGGGCCGTGGAATGGGGAGAGGGAGAGTGCCGGGGGCTGCTTGCGGTGACCAGAGGGTGACGGAGGTGAGAATGGGAGAGGAGGGCGGTAGGGAGGTGGTTGACACAGTTGTCGACAGTAGTCGTAGGCGGCGGCGTGGCTGAGAAGGAGAGATGGGGAGAAGAGAGTCAGAGGGCTTCGTTTGGGTTAGCAAGAGGAGTCAGAGGGGCTGGGGAGAATGGGAGGTTTCCACCGTGGGGGAAGAGAGAGAGGAAGAAAGTGTGAGAGAGACCTGGGAGGTGGAGAGAGGGAAGAGAGAGAGAGATCCGTGAGAAATGAGCCTCTCCCCTTTTGGAAAGAGAGAGAGAGAAAATATATACGAAGGGGGTGGGTTGTCTAGGGAGTGAGGGAGAGAGAGTAAATACATTAAATGGGGGGGCAAGATCCTAAAATAGGGGAGAGAGTTAATATGGGTGATGGAAGTCGAAATCCGCTAAGGAGTGTGTAACAACTCACCTGCCGAATCAACTAGCCCCGAAAATGGATGGCGCTCCGTTCACTATTCTGGTCGATATTTTCAAGTGAAATAAAAAGCTTCAAAAACGCAATATACTACACATGGAACATGAACTCTATGTGAACTATAGTGACTACTGCATGCATGCATCTGTTTCTAACCAGTTTTGCATGTTAAGGAGATAACCTACCTTGCTTTGGGTTTGAACAGGGAAGGAAGAAGAGAGGAGGGAGAGGATGACAATCTGGGATGAAGAAGCGACGCGCTTTTGAGTTCCATGCAACGGCAGTAGCAATAGAACAGTTGTAACAGCACCGAGACGATAGGGAAAGGGCGTCGATGCACGAGAGAGGAAGAAGAAGGAAGAAGATCAGATGCAGACATGCTCCTTCTTCACGTATGGGCAGTAGTAGAAATCTCCCCTTTGAATGAGCGATAGCAGCAATTTGCTCTTGCCATCGTAGGGGTCTTATTTATAGGGCTTTACAATCTCCGAATCCTAACAAGAATCCTCGTTCCAATCAAATGCAACCTTTCATGCTCAATCCTTATCCTTCCTAAAACCTCAGTCGCTTTCCCTATTTCGATCAAAACCCTAAGTATAGGTCGACCTAATCCTCCTTCAAACAGAGCTCGTAAGAAGCCCATTAAGCTTTAAAGAATGGCTTTGGCATGGGTTTCTAGCTTAGTGATTAGGTCGGCCCATTAATGGGGTTTAGGCTTTTTGGTTTAATGCAACCAATACTTAAATTGGGCCAAGTATTTTCTATATTTAATTTGGGGTGCTACATAAATAAATCCCACCCCGAACAAAGCAATAGGCATGTAAGCAATATGCACGTAACAATATGAAAGGGGAAAGGGGCGATGATGATAAATAGATGGACCGTGATCGCCACCAAGGCTAACAACGCACAAAGGACTAAGAAGAGAGAAGAATGGCACTAAGTTCCTTTAGAAAAAATAGAGGAAGAACGCGGCCAAAAGATGACCATCGAGACGTGAACGTGCGCGACAAATGGGGTGCGGGACGCTTGGTGGATCACACCACCTCGGTTTCCAGCCAGCTAGAGAGTGAGGGCCTCACTTTTACTCTTGCCTACCTGTGAAACAAAGTCAAAACAAAGAGGAAAACCCCATTCTTATGTGGTGACTCATTATGTTGCTATCAACAAAACAAACATCACACCATCATCAAAGCACAAGGGGCACAATAATGTAGTTGCGAGGGATGTTCTCATCTGATCTCCCGGGGTCATTGGACAACATCTCTAGGGATCCTGCTCTAATACCAACTATTTGATGGTATGAGAGGATCTAGAGGGGGGTGAATAGATCCTATACCAAATGTTCGATTTCTAATAACAAACTATTAAGGGATGGCACTGCGATTAGCTCAAGTGAAGATAGTCAACATATTAATGGAGCTATGCAATAGCAGATGCCCTAAGATAACACAAACCACCAGTGAAGAGGGGATAGAAGAAATGGAGGGCAAACTACAACACAATACTTTTTAAGGTGGTTCGGCTGCACAACGGCACACCTACATCCGCCCCTCACCAACTTGGTGAGGCTTCCACTCCTTGGCCAAAGGAACCATACACTTACGCTCAGAAAGAGAAAAACACGGGGACCAGTCCCAACACACAAACACACATGAGGACAAGTCCCCAAAGCACACGGGAAAGATGACTTACAAGGAAGAAACAAAATACAAAACAAGAAATCAAAGATAAGAAATTCCAACTGTAGTAGTAAGGGAACCGAGGCTAGATGGATGGCTGGCTGTGGATCTCTTCTTCTTTCTTTCTCCTTTCTTTTTGATGGAAGTCTGAGCAGGTATTCTCTCCCCTTTTCTTTTCTCTCTTCCCACATTCTATTTTTTATGTAGGCCACCTTAGTATTTCAGCAACTTCTTCATGCAAGGAAGACCGTCTAATATATAGGCTTCAAGAGACAGCAGATTTTCCTCCATTTCTCTTGGAGTTTGAATAGCTAAAAGATAAACAAAGGGTTGTTTGACCAAAGTAAACTGCAGATCTTACTTTTCTGAAGGCAGATAGGACATCCCTTTTACCAGAGAAAAGTCTTCTTTCAGACATAATCCTACTGGTTGTCGCAGGTGGTAGTACTGGCAATGAGAGAGCCTTTTCCAAGGTTCTGCACTTTGAGATATTAGGATTAAAGTGATCCTTTGGGCACTAATGATGATAGGGACATTTTGAGTGTCCTTAGGGATCTTTTCAAACATCAAAAATAGTGTTTACAGAGGTTTACATCTGCCTTTTTCTCTTTCTATACTTTATTCGAAACGAGTTGTGAAGCTGGTGTTTGGTTATGGAGGCTTCAAGCAAGGGGTGCCCTGTCCGGCCCTTGAGCATAGATTTCATCACCTCCTTGGTGAAAGAATGTGTCATGATGATATTGGAGGAGAACGCCTTCTCTTGACATGAGACTTGCACAATGACGGATTGAGGGGTAACAAGAGCATCAAAAGTATTTTGGCCAATAAGCAATGTAATCTTAACAATCTTGGCCTTGGACTGGCATGGCATCAAATCTTGACATTTTTCTTTAGTGAGCATCGGCGGGGACTTGGCCTTTTCAACAATGCCCGGTACAAGAACAAGAATTGGCATTCAACAAATAAAATCTTGATTTTTGAATAGCATAGCCGTAGCCAAATTCTTCTTGCCTGACTCTCGAACATCGACTTTGGCACATGCATTTGTACTCATACACCCACTCTGAGAGGAGGTGGAAACGATGGGCACAATGGATAATGGAGGCTTGATGGAAGGTGTTAAAGGAAGGGTAGGTGGAGGTTCAAACACGTTGAGCTTCTCCCCTTGCTCGGAAGCAGACGAAGTTTGCTCGAGTGCAAAAATGGGTGAATCTTGCTCAGGATTAGTCACGGGTAAAGGTAAAGGGCTAAGTAGAGTGGTTGGGTTTGGTGGTATAAAGGTAGTGGAAGTTTTAGGTGGCGACAGTGGAAGACTCGTTGGTTTGGCAATAAGAAGAGAAGACTTAGTGGAGGGCTCGGGGAAGGCCGATGGTATGAAGGTTGATTGTGTAGTTGGGAGAATATCAATGGAAGGCTCGGATGGCTTGGTGGAGGTTAAGGTTATGAAAGTTGGAGGCGTAATGATAGAGGGTTTGGTGCGTAGGAAGCGTCAGATTTTAGTGGGATGGGAGGTGTTAAGGGTAGGGAAAGAATCATGGTGCATCAATGTGGGTGACTGGGGTATCGACCCATCATCATAGCACCAATTGGTGGGGTTAGGAACATTGACTTCATCCTGAGCAGGGGGTTCTTGTGATAATGGAGGAAGGGGAAAGCAAAGGAAACTCAGAGTGAGTGCCTTTTAAAAAACTTCATCATCATGTGCCGGCTCAATCCTTCATCATTGGACTCAAGTGGTTGCCGTGGTAGAGGCATATTGACGGGTGATGGAGGAGTATAATGGCGTGGAGGGTTTTGCATAAACAAAACCCAGTGAAATGTGCATTCGGAGTACGATCGGGGAAATTCCTGGGCTTCCTCGTCACCCACCTGGGGATCGAGGCCAACCCCGACCAAATCCAAGCAGTGCTGGAGATGCAGTGACTAGGGTGAGTGAGGGATGTACAATGCCTCACCGGTCACGTCACTGCCTTGGCTCGATTTCTGTCCCAAGCCGCCGAATGGTGTCTCCCCTTTTTTCGGTTGATCAAGCAAGCTAATCAAGTGCCAGAGAAGAAAGGGTAGATTGACTAGGACCAGGAGTGCGAGCAGGTGTTCCAAGAGTTAAAATGCTACCTGGCGACCCCTCCCGTCCTTGCCAAGCCACAAAAAGGAGAAGAGCTACTCCTGTACCTATCTGTGGCGCCAACCACAATGAGCGCCGTGCTCACACGAGAAGAGGCAGGGGTCAAGAGGCCCATCTACTATGTCAGTCGAGCATTGCAAGGCCCAAAATTCTAGTACTCATGAACTGAAAAGTTCATCCTTGCACTCATTACGGCTGCTCGCAAGCTGCGACCATACTTCCTGGCTCACCCAATCACTATCCTCACTGACCAACCACTGCGACAAATCCTCTAGATCCCTGACGCCTCGGGAAGGCTGATCAAATGGGCAATTGAGTTGGGGGAATTTGACGTCAAGTTCTGCCCGAGGACTGTGATCAAGGCTCAAGCCCTCGCCGACTTTGTGGCTAAGTGCACCATACCTGTTGAGGACTCACCCGAGCAATCCTCCTAACCCACATGGGAGCTGTACGTCGACGGATCGTCCTGCGCTGCAGGGAGCAGAGCGGGATTGGTCCTACTCTCTCCGGAAGGGCTCAAGCTTCAGTACACCTTACGATCCAACTTTCCAACCATGAACAACGTGGCCAAATAGGAGGCACTCCTCTCGGGGCTATGCATGGTAAAACACTTGGGGGCGACCAGCGTATGAGCGTACAGTGACTCCATGCTTATCGCCAACCAAGTGAGGGGGGAATTTGAAGCACACGAACCCACCATGGTCAAGTACTTGGAGCAAGCCAGGGCCACGACAAAGGAGTTCTCCCACTTCGAGGTGGTCTATATCCCATGAGAGGAGAATGTCCAAGTAGATGCCCTGTCCCCGGTCTCCAACTCAAGGTCGGTCCTAATAGAAGAATTATCGGTGCTGAGCATAGATGAGCCAGCCCCCCAGGTAAATGCCATCGACTACGAACCCTCCTGGATTGAACCCCTCTTGGATTTCCTCCTTCGATAGCAGCTCCCGAGCGACCGCCTCGAGGCTCGGTGCACGTGAGTGAGAGTGGCCCATTTCACAGTGGTGGACGATAGATTATATCGCCGCTCCCTCTCAGCTCTACTATTGAAGTGCTTGTTCCCTACAGAAGCCAACCAGGCCATCTAGGAGATCCACGAAGGACACTGCGGAGGCCACGTAGGGGGGCGAGCACTCGCACGGACGCTAATCCGGTAAGGATACTGGTGGCCCACCTTGCAATAAGACTACCTCGACTATGTTCGGTGGTGCCCTCAGTGTCAAAAATTCTCTCACCTACATCACCAGCCAGCTATGCAACTACACGCCCTGATGGAGCCTCACCCATTTGCCCAATGGGGGGTGGACATACTGGGTCCCTTCCCCAAGGCACAAGAAAGGAAGAAATTCCTCATAGTCGCCATTGATTACTTCACCAAATGGAATGAAGCTGAACCATTGGGGAAAATCACGAGCGAAGTAACTTGGAAGTTCATGTTGTGGAGCATCATTTGCCACTTCGGGATCCCAAGGATTCTTACAACCAACAATGGCAGACAGATCTCGAGCACCGCTTTTCAGGAGAAGTGCTCAGAGCTGGGGATTTGGAACCACTACACTTCAGTGGGGCACCCCCAGGCCAACGGGTTGGTAGAGAATGCCAATCGAACACTCCTGCACGACATCAAGACCCGACTGGACCAAGCAGGTGACTCCTGGATAGACTCAATTTTGAGCATTCTATGGGCCCACCAGACCACTGCTAGAGCCGCCACCCGGGAGACACCCTTCCACCTGGCCTACAGCATTGAGGCAGTGCTACCGGTGGAAATATCCAACCCCTTGCTACGAGTGGGACACTTCAATGAGGCCAGGAACAACCAAGCAATGAGAGAGAACTTGGACCTGCTCGAGGAGGATAGAGCAGGCTCGTAGTGTACCAACAGAAGCTAGCCCAATATTACAATGCCTGAGTTAAAGAACGACACTTCTTCCCAAGAGATTTGGTTCTACGATGAGCAAGCGTGGCTAACCCTAAGAGGAGCCGCAGGAAAGCTCGCACAAAATTGGGAAGGTCCGTACAGGGTGGCAGAAGCACTTGGCAAAGGAGCGTACAAGCTGGTGATGTTGGGGGGGGAGATACCCAGGACGTGGAACTCCATCAACCTCAGAAAATTCTTTTAGTAGAACGTCACCAACTGTACTCCACTAGGGCACATTATCCACATATCACGAGGAGGTAGTCTACGGGTTCCCTAAAAGCGAGCACCGCTCCACTTGAAAACAAGAAGGTAGCCTACGAGTTTCCTAGAGGCGAGCACCTCTCCCCTTGAAAACAAGAAGGTAACCTACGGGTTCCCTAAAGGCGAGCACCTCTCCCCTCAAAAATAAGAAGGTAACCTACGGGTTCCCTAGATACCCAGGATGTGGAGCTCCATCAACCTCAGGAAATTCCTTCAGTAGAACGTCACCAGCTGTACCCCACTAGGGCAAGTTACCCACATATCACGAGGAGGTAGCCTACAGTTTCCCTAAAGGCGAGCACCGCTCCCTTTGTAAATAACAAGGTAACCTACCGGTTCTCTAGAGGCGAGCATTGCTCCCCTTGAAAAGAAGAAGGTAACCTACGATTTTCCTAAAGGCGAGCACCGCTCCCCTTGAAAATAAAAAGGTAACCTATGGGTTCCCTAGAGGCGAGCACCGCTCCCCTTGAAAACAAGAAGGTAACCTACGGGTTCCCTAAAGGTGAGCACCACTCCCCTTGAAAACAAGAAGGTAACCTACGGGTTCCCTAGAGGCGAGCACCGCTCCCCTTGAAACAAGAAGGTAACCTATGGGTTCCCTAAAGGAGAGCACCGCTCCCCTTGAGAAGGAGAAGATAACCCAAGGGTTCTCGAGAGGCGAGCACCACTCCCCTCGAAAATTAGAATGTGACTCAAGGGTCCCTTAGAGGCAGATAGACATTCCCTCGCAATCAATAACAACAAGTTGATCCACCTTAGGAAAGATGCAAGTACTGTGAGGACAAGCGTATGGAGAAGCAACCAAGAAACACACCATGTGAGCATCTCTCAACTAAGAGGTACACATTCGAAACAAGTCCAAAGAGATTTTATTTAGTCAAGGCACAAAGAATACAAGGACTTTATTCTTCGATACTGTGATGTCAAAGGGATGCATGGAAATATCAATTGGGTTTCACAAAATAGCCAATCCTTTGAGTAGAGCAACAAATGGTTGGCCCCCCTCTTGTAAACGGTCGACCCCTGCTCAGCTTCCAGGGCCAGACAGAACCATCTCCAGAAATGGTCGACCTCCCTCTGAGAATCGGTCGACCCCTGTTTAGGGTTCAGGGCAAAACAAAATAGAATTCAGAAGTGGTCAACGCCCTCCTAGAAAGGGTCGACCGTCGCGATGTTCGACCTTCGCTCATGATTTCCATGGGCCTCCGTGACCCACTTGTGTGACCTCCATTTTGGGTAATATTTTACCCTAATGCCCATGATTTATTGATAGAGTTGTTAGAGACAATTTGGAGGGTTCTAGAAGGGGTATATGTGTCTTTTGGTCCCTTAAATCACCCTAAAACCCTTAGTTGCGAGACAACGTCAATAATTGAAAAGTGTAGTGGACAAAGAGCGGCCGTGTGGTGGAGAGGAGAGAGTTCTTCACTTCTCAACCCTTTTTCCTCTCTTGCAAGTCTGATTGGATCAAGGATTCAAGGTCTTCATCATATCTCAAGCGTGCAAAGTCTGATTCATTACCGGATCATCAAGGAGAAGCACCAGTGGCTCCATCCTGCTCAAGATTGGTCTCCCTCCAGAATAGACTTCAAGGAAACATCTTCTATCGGCCTCCAAATATAGAGGATATATTTTCGATACTCCTTCTTTGATCATTCAAGATAGTTTTCCATGATCTATCTTTCATTCTAAACGTCCATTGTATATTTACTTTTTGAACTCAAAAATATTGTGTAAAGTGACTGTCTGCGTATAGTCGTATGTGTGTGGTCCTATAGTTGTCGTAGCATGTGTGTGTTGATCCTAGGCTATGGTTTGTGTAGTCAGATCATGTTGGAGATGAAGTCTCCTTGTGTGGTTGGAGTTCATCTCTGTGTGCTTCATTTTGAAGCGAGTGAAGCCTCACCGATTTGGTGAGGGGTGTATGTAGGCAGACTGGGTGTCCGGTCGAACCACTTAAAAATTCCTCATGCATTATGGTTGTGTTCTTGATCGTTTATTTTGTCTGTCATAATCGTGTGGGTTCGGTAAGCTCGAGAGAGAGTTTAATTCATCCTAGCTTAGTTTAATTTCTATCATCCTGTTATAAGGCATTATGATAATAACGCCCGCGCCATGATGCCGAATTCGCCCCCGCCACGGGACCGCGTGCCCTTCGCTCACCAGGAGCTGGCCACCGACCGTCTCGACTGCTGACCCTAGTTAGCCGGACCCTGGCCCGGAAGTAACACTCTCGGGACCAGTTTCACTACCCTAGCGTGAAGACACTCGCCCTTTGGGACCCACACCTGACCTCTCATCCCGAGTCGCGTCTAGTTTCCCTCAGGCGCCAGCCAACGTCCGCCCCTACCATCCAGTCTTGGAGCTCGAGCCAACCGGAAAGTCCACCGCCAGATGAAGCACTTCCCCGCTAGCATCACAATCTAGGAAGCCATTGCTTGGAGTAAAGAGTTGAGAGAAACTCTTATCAAGATACTCCAAGAGCCAGAAGTCTACGAGACACACGCGGCAGAAATGAAGGCCGCCACATATGAGGCCTTCACCGCCGTTGTCACCTTCACGGAGAAAGACCTGCTGCTTTCCCCTCCGTGCCACAACCGCCCTCTCTACATGAGGGGAAAAATTAATGGGCATGAGGTGAATCGAATCCTGGTGGATGTCGGTGCCGCTGTCAACATCATGCCCCTGAAGACATTCAAGACTGCATATCTAACCCCCTACCTCCAGAAGGTTCAGGCGGTTAAGATATCCAGTTTCAATCAAGACACTGAGGATGTCCTCGGCCAGGTGGATGTCGACCTGGTGCTTGATGATTTCGCCTCCAAGGTGACTTTCTACATCATCGACGCCAACACATCCTACAAAGTGCTACTGGGAAGACCCTAGCTCCATGAAAACTGGGTCGTCCCGTCAACTCTCCATCAATGCATCAAGCATGCTAAGGGTGGGGGAAGCCAGGGCTGCACCAAAGGTGTTTGTGTCTTGACCAAAGGCCAGAGGGGGCGCAATTATGCAGCATGCCCTCGGCGTGAGCCTAGCGAACAAAAAACCAACCAACCAAGCCCTTCAAGCGCCATTCGTCGTCCGGGGGATGAGCTCCAATCATCTTATGGCCCTTGGGCACCCATGGGGGCTTTTATAGGGGTAGAAGAAGGGTCTAGGCGGATCAACTCGAAGGGTATTAGTTGGTCCGAGTAAAGCGGGGGTTTACCTGGGTTTGACTGGCCCCCCCTTTTTTTTGACTGGGTCTACCCTGAGTATCGCCTCCCGCATCAAATTGGTATCAGAGCGCCAGTCGAGTCTAGGGTTGTCCTCGCATTAGTCATTGCATAAACCAAAAAATCACAAAAAAAGGGGTATCAATTCATAGTCTAAGTTGAGTCTAGTTGCATCATTTTGGGATGTAACATAGTAGCTAATTCAGAAGGATATGACTCTATCGATAATGAAGTAGATTGTGGGGAGGAAGTATCCATGAAATAGAGGTGAAAAGAATACAATGCTCTTGCCTTAGGTATGTCAGCAGGGAACTGTTTTGTTGACACTAGTTCTACTGATGGAGGTGAAAGTCCTTGTAACACAAAGTCCTGATCATTGATAGTAAATTTCATCAGCATCTATGAAATATTCAGAGTAATGTCGCCTAGCAATTGCATCCAAGTGTTTCCCAAAACAATATCTTTGGTACCTAGTGGTAAAACTAGAAAGTCCAATGTGAAAAAAATCCTAGTAACCTGAGTGTTACCCCTTGACAATTAATAGCCCTGAGAAGTCAACCGCAAACCTGATGCCACCCTAAAAAGACCTGTGACAGTCAAATACAACTTCTTCACCACAGAGGGGTCCATAAAATTGTGGGTACTTTCATTATCCACTATTACAATTACTGAAAGTTTGCCTATGTCCCCTTGTAAATGGAGAGTTTCTCGCAAATCCAATTGTGAAACTATATGGGATGGCAAAAAAAGGCTCAGCTGGTGTTAGAGTCTCTTGAATTGTTTCTGGCTCCTTAAACAATAAGTTTTCATGCTCACCCGCTTCAAGAATAAGTTGCAGCAGAAATAATTTGTAGTGCTGACTAATGTGGCCTGGTACCCATTTCTCATCGCAATTATAACAAAGACCTTTAACTCGCCTGTCTTGGAGCTGTTGTGTAGTCAATCGACGAATAGGAGGATTAGAGTATCTGGTCTGTGTTGGTTGCGAGGAATGAGTACTGGGGGGTGATATAAATCTTGAGGCTTGCGAGTTGGCAAAATTGAAATGGGGAATTGGACTCGCACCTAAACATGAACTTCTGTTCTTAAATCTTGGCAAGTTCCATGGCATGGGATAGGGAATGAGGCATGAAAGACCTCACCTCACAGGACGAGTCTTCTCTCAACCCGCTGAGAAAAATTCCCATTCCAATTTTGCCAACTTTGTGGTAATCAGGTACTTGATCCCCCCCCCCCCCCCCCGGCCCCCCCCCCCCCCCCGCCCCCCCCCCCCCCGGCCCCCCCTGCGGCCGGGGCGCCCGCACGGGGGCGAGCGGGGATGTTCATCGAGGGGTGCTTGCAGAGGAGAGAGAGAGGGGGTGTTTGTCAGGGCAGGGGGTGCTAGCAGAGGAGACAGAGAGGGGTGTTCGTTGGTGTGCTTGTAGAGGAGAGAGAGAGAGCATCGGGGACTGTGAGGATGAGCAGGGCTCCGCCTTTGCTGCTTGCATGCGAGCACTCTTATGGAGAAACCATTAGAGCAAGGCTGTAGTCACCAGATTGCAAAGCAGCAACATCGTTGCCCTCCCTGCCGCACTCCCCCTGTGCTCTCCGGAGCCAGAGCAGGTGCCGCAGTTGCCCACACCCTCGTCGCAACAGTCACCCTCGCCGCCGTAGTCTCCAGAGTTGCTCTGCTAGTCAGGGTGGAGAGGGTTGGTGGGTGGGGAGAGAGTAGAGCAGTGGTGGCGGAGGAGGGGGAGGAGGGAGGCGACGTAGGCGGAGAGGGAGAGCAGGTGGACGTTGGGAGGGACGGGAGGGTGGAGCCACCGAGCAGTAGGGGTGACGATGCTAGCTCTGCCCCTGCCGTCGTCCATGACAATATGGTGGCGGTAACAATCTCTGCTCTCTTCGCTGTAGTAAAGAAAGAAGCTGCCATGGGAGCCGTCAAAAAAGGTAGGCGCACCCTCTCTCTTATTTCTCCTACTCCTCTCGATCTTAATCTCCTCTCCAATTCTGTAGAAATTTCAATTACTGTTGCCGACTCCTTCCTCATTGACGAGTCTGCCAAGGTCTTCGTCACTGGCCACCGCGGCCTCATCAACCGGAAGTTGTAGTCTTAGATGGGATTCCACAACCTCGTCATTCACTCGTATCGGGAGGTCAGCCACACCCGCCGTGCCAACGTTGATGCCTTCGTCCAGTAGGATAACCCCTGATACGTGGTGCTAGCGACTGCCAAGGTCGGTGGCATCCATGCTAATTAACTCCACCTATCCCGTTGATTTCATCATCGCCAACCTCCAAACCTAGGCCATTAATGTTATCGATGTCGCCTACAAGAGTGACATCGAGAAGTTGCTATTCCTTGAATCTTCCCGCATCTACCATAATATTGCGCGCGCACGCGAGAGAGAGAGAGAGAGAGAGGGCACGATCGATATCCAGGCGACGATCGACGTGCCGACCAATTTCGTGCGGCTGGTCGGTGTTAACCATCTGCAGGCGAACCTGCTGTCGGAAGCGACGCGCGGTTCGACCAATCTGGAAGTGGCGCTGGCACTCGACGTCACCGGCTCGATGAAGGACGCGACCAAGGCATCGGACGGCACGCGGAGCACGAAGATCGCCGATTTGAGGGCGGCAACGAGCGATCTCATCGACCTGGTGGTGAAGGACACGCCCGTGGATCAGCAGAGTGCGTGATACGACCGTTTGTCTCCTATGCTGTAGCAAGACTGGCTGACGTGTTGACAGAGCCAGCACCCCGTTCACCCGAAGGACCCGGCGTAACCGTACAAGGCGTCGGGTCCTTCGGTATGTCGGGAGGTGATCCCGTATGGCGATGCGTGCCATGACCCGCGAACTGGTGAAGTGTGACGCTGCCCTCCACGAACTGTGGCTACAGCTCCACGACCAAACCTGGGACCCCGACGAGTTGGCGTGTGTCCGCGAAGACATCGATCTGTGGCTCGAGCGCAGGTACGCGCTGCAAACCCAGGCGGTGCGCCATGCCTGAACTGGACCCGTACCGGCCGGCGCCGATGAACTGGTGCGAACGCTGCGGTGTCCACGCAGCCCACGGCCCCCGCTGCCCTGTCTGCCTCGACAAGGAACGCCTGTCCGTAGCTGCCCTGGCACGTATGGCATCTACCTGCCGCGGCTGAGGAGACCACCTGTGGACCCTGACCTCGCCGCTGTCGTCCGCATCCTCCGCGAACTCGACGTGTACATCGGCCACTACCAAAGCGACGGGTCAGCGTTCGTGTCGATCTACGGATCCGCGACTGTCGGAGCAGACGACGCACACACCCTCGAACGGGTACTCGCCGCCTAACGCCCCCGCGCCATAGCGGCCAGCCACACCATCCCGCCGATCACAGCCATCAACGCACCGAGCGCCATGATCTCCGGGACCTGCACGAACCAGCCGAACCCGGCGAACAGAACCCCGATCACTCCCCCAGTCGCGCCCTGCCTTTCACGGACCTGAGCCGACTGCCTCCCCTGTGTACTCATGGCGCCGAGTGTGAGCCATAGCCGGACGAGAGGGAAGACCGTGGCATCCACTGATATCCACGTGATCCCTAATGGTGACCTTGTTGGACAACGGACCTATATAGGTGTGTTACACCAGCCTAACGCACCAGGACAGGTGCGCCAGGGCCAGCAGACCCAAAACCACTAACACGGACAAATAGCATGTAACAGACCAGGATGAGTCTGTCATAGCAACCTCGCGTATGGGGCTTGGTGCGTTACACCAACCGCCATACCCAGTCAAACGCCAGTCAAACGCAGTCGTAGCGGACTCACACAGGTGCGTTACCTAACCATAACGCACAGGGAGAAGTCCGTTAGAGTGAACCGACTGACATGGTCTTCGAGGGAGATCACTGTCTTTGAGGGACTGACAGATACAGTCCTTGAAAAATTACCAGAGCGTAACGCACCAACACAGGGGCGTTACAGTCATGTGACGGTCCTGTACTGGTCCGTCACACTGACCAAGCCTCGAAGAGCCCAAAACGACCTACGGATGTAACGGTCTATCGTGGGACCGTTACAGAAGGTGATGGTCTCTGGGACAACCATTACACCAAACCAGAGAATAAAATAGTGGAATGGCCAAATCTCGCCCGTTCCATGCCCCATTCACACCAAAGCTCAAGGGAAACAAATGCACACAATGACAGACAACTCTAGGAAGCCAAAAAGCCCACTTGCACACGCTAAAATGCAATATCGGGGCGATTCCGACGAATCAACCCTAAATGAGTCACCGGGGTTCCCGGACTCCTACTGGCCCCAAATGACAACCAATTGACACGAAACTAGCGAGAATGGGATCCGGACATCCCAGCGGTCATTTTGATACTAATCTTACCGAAAATGGTTGCTATTTTCTGACGAACCCTACAAACCCCAAAAATGACGGTTTCCATTAAACCGGCCCGATCACCCTCGATCGAGCACCAAACTGTGCGCAGGAGTAGGGAAAATGTGCAGAACAAAGTGGCAGTCCATCTCCCTACCTCCACCAAAGAAACCGAGCGCCGAGACGACTAAACCGCGTCGAAAACCATAACGCGAATCGAACCGCCGGCTTTGAATCCACCGTTCGGGATCGCGCCCAAACCGCACTGATCCTCACTCCATCACGCGTCTCAGCAGCGTCTCGACGTAGTCACCTCACCCACGGTCACCTCCGTCTGTTATCGGAGCCGATGGAATGAGAGAATGAGAGAGAATAGGAGAGAGAGAGTGAGATGACGTGAGTGAGAGGCCACGGATTCGGCATCCGGTCGGCGACGAAGGCGAAGGTCGTCTCCGGAAAAGACCTTTCTCCGGGACGCGCGATCGTCGTCCGCGACGCGCAAAGTCTTCCGGTGCTGACGCTCCTGTTCGACACCGCCGGCCGGCTCCGCATCACGCGCCGGCTTCCGGACGCCGTCGCCGCCCCGCGCGGCGCGCTCGCCGTACGGCTCGGCGACGAGTCGGGCGCCTCGCACACGCTCGTGATTTTCGACGATACGACCGGACCTGATCCTTTCCCTCTCCCTCGTTCCCTGCTCGTCGCCAAGGACGGCGTCGTCTCCCCGGTCGCATGGCTGGCGAAGACGCTCGACGCGCGGCTGCACGGTCTGCGCCGGCCGGCGTTGTTGCCTTCCGGATACGACGGCGACACGCGCCAGTATCCCGGACTCGCCGCCGACCGGTCCGTCCTTCTCCAAGCCCTCGGCGCACGACCGTCGAGCGACGACCCCGTCGCGGCCGGCTTGCCGTGGTCGGTCGTCGTCGTTCCGACCGGAAACGTCGCCCCCCGGAAACTCATCGAATTCACCGCGCCATGACGAACCTCGACCGACTTCTCACCCGCATCAACGCCGTGCTCGACGGCGACGCCGAAGGTTTCGAGGCGCGCTCGCTCGCCTCCGAATACGCCGCGCTCGCCGAAAGCGTCGCCGAACGTCTGCAACGCTGCGCCGCGCTCATCGCCTCCGGCAACGACCACGCCGCGCTCCAGCTCGCCGAGACCGAACCGCCGGTGCTGGACCTCGCCGCGAAGCTCGCGTTCGCCCGCGCCGGACGCTGGCGCGACTACTGCCGGGGCCAGCGTTTCCCGACGCCGCCGCGCATCGAGGACCGGCTCGTGGACATCGCGAACGGCCTCTATTCGCGCGAGATCGGCGAATCGCATCCGCTCTACCGCGATTACCGTGCCGCCGTGCGCGAACGCGACGACCGCCGCGCGCTCGCCGTCTTGCGCTCCATCGCGCGCATCAACACGACCGACCGCAACGCGCGCGACGAATACGCGCGGCTTTCCTCCAAACTCCGGCGCGAACACCTCGCGAAACTCGACGACGCGCTCGCCGCCGGCGACACCGCCGCGACGCTCGCGATCATGGCCGCGATGGAATCCGCCGGACTCGTTCCGACGGACGACGATCCGGTCTGGCGACATCTCTTTTGCATTAGTACACGCTGAAACTCGAGAGAATTCTTTTGGATGCAATGAGCATTGCATGATATTCATCACTTGCCAATTTACATTGGACTTGCGAATTTGCTCTCGCACCCATAGCTCCTCATCTCCTTCGATTTCGCAGGGTCCTTTGCTCACTACTCTCCAGGCCCCCACCAAAGAAACGCCCCCTTTTCTTCACCCCTTATCTACTAGCCGTGCACTGCTAAAGCCCTGCGGAGTCCCCACCTGCTGCAGCACCGGTCTCCACTACAACCTGGAGTTCCAGGTGGCCCACCTTATATTGCTGGAAATCTCTTCCAGTCAGCTTCGTTAGCGAGGAGATCCCGCCTTCATCCGCGTTCGGGGCTGTCCGGGAGGTCCACTCTCGTCAGAGCACACATCTGGCATCTGAGGGAAGACTAGAGCACTGGTGCAGAAGCTCCTACGTCCACACCCCAGCTCTCCTTGGTGCACCATTTGGTTGGGACGATCCCCTACTGGTCCTCTATCCAACACAGCCAGCGGAGCATCGTTTGGAGTTCGGAGCTGTCTGTTCCAATTTTTCTCCCCCAGGTGCGTAGGTCAGTCTACTCAGAATCAGTACAGATACCCTTCCACTCCACATCCTCTATCTCCCTACTCTGACCTCTCCTAGTGGCCTTCCTGGTTGGAGATCGAAGAGGATTCATCAACGAACGCATCCGTCTTGGTCCCGCACTATTTTGACTACGGGAGTGTCCGTGACAGTGTCATCTACTTGCGGCTGCGACCTGAGAGTAGTCCCAGTCCGAATAGAGCAACCCGGTTCCTGAGCCAGCCACAACCAGCGACGACACTGGACGATCCCATGAAAATTTAGGAGCCTTCCTGGGTCAGTCAGCAAAGGATTGGCACTGGTTTCGGCGTCTTTTGAGTCCGGTACTGCCTGTGGCAGCATCAACAGCAACCCACTGTCTTGCAGTTCCAGACTTGGACAGACTGGGGAATTGCCCTCCCGACGCGAGTTTAGCTAACCTCCCCTCCCTGCCTGGCCGACTTAGCACCCCTCCCTATATGGAGGTAGTGTTTGGTTGTAATCCCAATCTCCCTTCCCCTAGTCCAACACCCCTGTGTGGGGAGTAGTGCATGTACTATTGAACAAGGGAAGTTACATCAGCACAGTGTGCGGGGAATCCCACACTTCCCCGCTCACCATCGTCTCCGAACGGGGTTGGTTTCTTCAAGCCAATCGGGTAAGCTCTAAACTGTGATCATTTTCTAGTGATTGTTCATCTAATATCCGCGAAATAGCTCTATTGAGTGAGAGAGAGAGTGCCTGACCCTGGAGTGTTCCACTTTCGAGCAGTCACCGTGGGTTGTGAGAGAGAGGGACCTAGTGCCCCAATTGGCACCTAGCCAGCCCTTAAAGTGTTGGCTTCGTACCCTTGGGAGGTCCACCTTTGCCCTGCTGGCACTCTACCATCTAGGGACTTGATCCACTACCTCCACTCGGCATCACCGAGTCATCCGGGTTCGTGTGTGAGCAACGGTGGTTCGGCCACTTTTGAGGACCTCGCACTTTGGTTGAACGTGTTTGCGTGATAGGTCCAAGGACCCTTGTCTAGTGCTGCATTTCTCCCTAGTGGTGTCACATCAATTTGGGTTGACATTGGAGCTGGAGGTTTTTGGCAACCGATGGTCATTCCCGACCCACCCCTCTTCTGCACCTCTTGCTGCCGTCTTGGTCACCAGCACTCCAACTGCAAGAAGCTTCCCCATGCTCAAGCGGCTGCCCCCAAGCAACGCTCGGCCCCAGTCTCACGTGCACCCCTCCGCCCTAACCCTGCTGCAGCGGATTAGGCGGATCCCACCCCACTTGCCCCTCCTGTGATGGGTTTTGACATCGCCCCTGCTCCTGTTCTACTGCCCCCCATTATGCCTAGTTCGGGCTCTGTCGCGCCACCCTCCAATCCCTTTGTGGTTGGGCCCCCTCCATTTGCTGCCGTGATTACTGGTTCTTTGGGTGTCGACCATGGCGCGTAGGCGGCAGCCCTCTTGCTGCCTGTGCCCCCCCATATTTCAGCAGGGAAGGGCTCGAGTCCGTCCCCATCCCCTTCTGTTGATGATCAGGCCTAGGGATTTGCTAGTGTCCCTACTGGGGTGAGTTCACCTGTGGTGGTCCCCGTGCCATCTGTTGCCGCTATTGGTGTGATGGGCCACGGGACCACAGTCAACTCCGCTGCCAGCCTCGCTACTGATCCTCCTGCCGTGGGTGGTCTCCTCCACCCCCAAGCCTCTGCTGTGGACGAACCACCCCCATCCTCCCTTAAGAGCCCTGCCGCTGCTGTGCCTAGTGGGGTTGAGCACCCGTCCTAGGCCACTACTGTGGACGACCCGCCCCCCTCCCTGGTGGGCCTTTCCTCCGTCGTGCCTGGTGAGGGTGCGCCCCCTGTGCTGTGGGTTGCCCCACTTGTTGCTGATGGTGAGCCTTTGGAGGTTCCACCTCCCTCGCCCGAGGGCAAGCTTTCCTCCCTCCCTATCGTGCAAGTCCTCCTGGTGCCGGGGCTGGAACTGACATGCCTCGCCTCGCCTCGATCGGCTGCCTCCAAGCAGTCATCACGTCACTCCTGTGCCCGCTCACCCACCTCGCCTATGCCGCCTCCCCCTGTGCCCTCCGAGGGCTCGATTCTACCGAGCTCCTCCGGCGAGGGGGAAGGTCTAGCTTCTGAGCGGGCCGCTACCATTGTCCTAGGCCTTTCTGCACCTGATGCCGTGCAACCGTGGACTTCCAGCTTGGCTCCTGCTACCTCGACTGGCCTCAATGCGGGGGCCCCAGCTTGGTCGCCTTCTGCCCCCTGCTCCTCTGCGTCTCCTTCGCTGGCCGCTTCCCCAGCTCTACGACTCTCCTTCGCTCAAGTCGTGAAGTGTGCGACGCATCGGGCGGTTCTTGACCCTCCTGAAGACGATGACCCTCCTCCTCCTCCCAGTTGGCCGCCCATGCCATCGCCTTTGTCTGCCTCTCCGACGCTTGGCGACCGTATCCAGCTACCCGTGCTCATCAAGCCTCTCATCATCCCGGGCATTGACCGGCCTCCCGCTGGTCCATTTGACATCGCTGCTCATGTCAACTTCGTCGGTCGTGGTCGTTCGTCACGCCAGCCCGAGTCGGCGGGGCATCGCCGGTCACAACGGCGCAACCATTCATCTTCTCTGAGCCGTGACAACGTGCCGCCTTGAGTTGCTATTCCCTCTTGCTCTCGCTGTCTTCTAGGCTTTGTTCCTACATGTGTAGGCTGGTGTTTTTGGCCTTGGTCTGCCACTGTTACCTTTTGTTCGACCTTTGTCGTCCCTTCCCCCCGGGCCCGGTTGTCCTTTGTATCACCCCCCTCATCTTCTTTGCTTCCTCATATGTAGGAAATTTTTATAATCTTGCCTTTTGTATTCCCTCCAAAAGTTACATGACCAGTATCTTTCTCAACCAGCATGTAGAATTTTCCTTTATCCCCAGTCATGTGCTTAGAGCAGCCACTATCAGGATAACACCTGCTATGATTGGCTGCCAGGCATACCTGCAAACATGATCAAGTAGAAAATTTTGGAACCCAATACTATTTTAGCCCCATTTCAACAGTCAACTCATGCAAATAAGACAACAACTATTTTGGTATCCACATTTGTTTATGTGATTTAACTTGGGTTGTGGATTTCTTAACATTCTGCTCAGTCTGTCTTTTCTTACCACTCTAAGTTTTTGGTGACTTTTTCTATGGTGTGGCATTCTAACTTTTAACTTAATAAGAGTTTTTGTGCCAGTAATTGTTCAGACGGGCATTGGAATGTGTCTATGCACTGTAGACCATAGGATGAACAAACATAGGATGGACAAAGCCATAAGAGTTCTGGTTCATGAATGTTCTGTACCTAGGTTGCACAGAGGCATTCCAAGGATAGCGTCGATGCATCTGATTAGGATGTGAGTTCTGGAAATTCTGTTGCATCAACCTCATATAGAGGCTGCCTTGACCTATCCTACCAGAGTTGTAATGATAGGAGTTTTGGAATGATGGATAGGTCGGTGCACCATAGTAGTAGCATCAACCTGAGGTGCCCCTGCTCTGATCTCGACTTTTAAAGGAATGAAACCCAAAAGAGGTGTGCATCGGTGCAGATTGGTTGTTGCATCGACATTTTTGTTGAGGCTGGGTTACCTTGGTTTTGGGGGTTCCTTGGACTTTGGTTTTAGCCGGTTGACCCCTAACTTGTCCTTTAGACTTAGGTGCAGTAGTGTGTGTGCTGGATCCTCTAGGAACCTCTACCTTTTCTTTACCCTTGTCCGTGGCACTGGGCTAGGTTTGCTTATTATTCTTCACAGATTTTTCATTACAGTATTCTTCACAATTCATTCTTATTAAAGGTTTGAAATTTGATGTTCCTTTTTCAACAACAAAAGAGATGGTCTTCACATTAAACCTTTTCTTATTCGTTGGGTTAAAACCCAATTTTTCTCTTCTAAAATTGATTTTGGTTCCCAAGATGGCATTCAGATTGGCTGTACCTTGAGTCATGCCCTCAAGGGAATTCTATTTATCCTTGTTTTCTTACCGGGTCCCATCTCTCGTGCAAAGCATACAGTAAGGCTGTGTCAATCCTGGTCACCTCGATGCTCAGCACCTCCCCGAAGCCCATAACTGTCAGTCTCTCTCTCTGGCAGTCGAGTAGGGCCTGGTACACTCCCCAGACTTGCAGCCATGAGATCCGGGTCCATCTCTTCCCCTGCACATATTTAGGACGTGAGTCAGTCATTTGTATAAACAAAAACAATAAAAAATCAAATAAAGTAAAAACACAAAAATCACAATTTTGTTTCCGGTTCCTCTGGCGGCCATAGCTTGGGCCATCTGAGTCCTCTAGCGGCCCTCCATTGGACCGTCTGAAGATGTAGCGGTCACTGGAATGACCGCTACGCTCCCACCGGAGGGGCGTTCTTCTCCCCGTTTCCCCAGGTCATGGAAATGGCCAATAAGACCTATAATCATTCCTAATGGGTCCCTGGACCCATTTTCCACCCCATCCCACATACATGCATGGCCTTAAATGAATAAAAATGGTTTTTTTAGGGGGGTGCAGCTTACCTCAGAGGACCATCGTCCTGGTGCCTTCTCCGACGTCTCCTCCGCCTCTTGAACTTCTCCCTCGCCGCCAGGAGCTTCCTCTGATCCCTCTGGAGCAGCAGGGGCTTCTTCCCTGTCCGTTTGAGCCGCCGCCGACTATTTTTCTTCCTCCGGTGGGTTCACCGTCGGAAGTGCATCCTCTCCTTCTATCTGGTCTCGGAAGCGCTTGATAGCACGCCTCTTCGCCATGGTCTAAAGCGCGGTGGCCGCGGTCGTCACCGATGAGCTCGCCGGGGTGGTCGCCGGATGTGGGCGCTCGGTTTGGGTTGCACTCAGTTTGAATGGAATGCGTGGGGAGGGAATGAAACGATGGGTTGTTTTTTTTTTTGAAAACCCAGGAAATTTGACAGTCTATCGTAAGACCGTCAGGTTCAGTTTGGCAGTCCTTCCTTCGACCATTTGTTCCCTAGGTCATCTTCCTCGAAGGATGTGAACCGACGTCTATTGGCAGTCCATTAATAGATCGTTAATTCTGTTCTAGCGGTTGTTCTTTAGACTGTTTGTGGCTTGAAAGACTTGATGAGTTACAATGCTTCATGGATATATTTCATGCCTCATTATGTGCCTCATGCCTATTTTTGATCATAATTGGATATTTTGTTGATGAAATTTGACAAGCTAGTTATCCTATCACTCTAGCAGCGGCATATAAAAAAAATATACGAGGAAAGTAAATGACTAGCAGGGAATGAACACGATACCTCCACGCTACCGGGCGTGGGGAAGATGACCCCGGCCGAATCCGACAACCCCGATACACACTAATAAAAGAATAGTTACAATCCACAAATAATTCACGCACTCCTCGGAGGGAGATAACATGCTACAATAACAAATTCAGGGTTGCTAGGACTCGGGTTGATGGGCAGCACTAGAGGGGGCCGAGGGAGGTGAGTCGGGGCCGATCCGGGTGAGCCGAATGGAAGCTGATTGGTTCTTCCCGTGCAGGTCACCCGATGCATCAGACTTGCGGAGGTCGGTACGGCTTAGATCTGATGTCCGATCAAGGTGCTGTTTGTTGGAGAATGTCGGTAACTGGAAGAATAACACGTCAGCCAAACGGAGCCGTCAGATCTTGTCAGATATGGGCGTGATGGCTTCTGCACTAAGCCTCTCATTCTGCTCACATAGAACTACACAAAAAGATAAATAATTACTGAAAAAATGGATCCTAGTGTCAGAACAAGGCACCGTTTGTTTTAGATCATCGGTGACGTCAAGAGGAAGGATCTTACAAAGGGGTTTGGTCAAATATGTAAAGGTGAGGGTGGGGAAGCTTTTGGAAGTTGCCTCTACTTATAGGTTGAATCTGCACAGGGTGGTCTGCGCAGTCCCATGAGAATCTCCGCCACGGCCAGCACCGACCTCAGAACGACACGAGCTTGGTGGAAACGCGAAGAGGATATAAAATACTACGACCAATTAGAATCTCAGATCTAGAGGACTTGAGAGTAGAGCTGTAGAAATTACTTCTCAGGAAACTAAGGATCTAGGACAGTAGGCTTAGACAAGCTTGCGCGACTTTACCGTCAGAATTGTTGCCGACGATCCCTAACTCCGATTGACGTGAAACCAGTGCCAGCTTCTTCCTGACTTGTAGGAGCAACTCTGAGAATTTTTGCAGAACTAGATATGAATAGGAAAGGGAAGATAAGTGGGGAAAGTCACACTCAAAGGAAATCCTATCACAGGATTGGGGGGCTAGGGCATCACACCCAAGAGGGGGAAAGAGAATCACTCTCTTACACAATTTTCTCTCAAAATTTCTTCATTAATTCTATGAACGCTGGCAGATTGGGTTGGGGAAATTAATTTGTTAGGCATTGATTATTAAAGCTGTACTTTGTAGGTAAGGGGATTGCTCCTCCTTTGCTGGCTTGATTATACGTCCTCTGTCTATTAATTAAATTGGTGGTGTGGTCCAATTTCTTTCCAAAAGAAAAAGAAAAAAACATACAGATTCATCCGAAAGTACATATACTGGGTCAACCATTGTGTCCAAGGCGAATGTATAAGGTGAGGATGGGAAATGTGGGCCATACTTTGCTGATAGGTGCTGTGATTAGATTCAGATCATGTGGGAATTGTTTCCCTTTTTGGTTTATTTTTTATCTTATGACAAGTTCAGCGAAAGACTTGGAGAACAATAGATTTTGGCTCCATATCCTTAGTGCAGGTGAGGGGGGACAGGCAGTCCCCAATCCTCACCTGCCACCTGTCCCACTAACCACCCCAGCCAGTTCTCCCCATCCCACTTACCAGCTGTGGGATGTGGGGGAACTGGCTGAAGGGACTTAGTGGGAGAGGTGGCAGACAAGGATTGGAGACTGCATGAGTTCCCCCTCCTCACCTGCACTGAGAGGATCTGGGCTCATATATTTATTACTACCCCATGTATATGTTCAAAGCATAGAAAAAAAGGGACTCGTAAACAGCCAATGAGAAGTGCTGTGCTGACAATGTGAAGGAATGGATGGAATAAGGATGATCTATATGCTAAATAAGATAAGATAGCAATAGGTACTATATTTTATCCATCACCCTTTACAGGATTAGCATGTTAGGACTAGTTTGCTGTCATCTGTGTTGTGCCACAAAGCAGAGTTTCATAATAGCAGAAATGACTTATTCTGTTATGTAGTTTTTACTTTTGATATTCATTTCTACACACTTTGTAAACTGTTTCCAGCACAGTGCTGCATGATGTTATACTGCTTTAAATATTTTTTTTTCTTTCAATATAGAGTTCTTGTGGAGCTTGCAATTCCATGTGCTAGACAAGGTCCTCAAGTATTTCCAGGTTTCACAGTTGGCTTTCATCCTCGGTCATGGGAAGTTGTAAGAGTTCTTCCATTCCTTGCTTGTTGCCGCCAAATGAGATCCCATAGTTTATTGTTGTTCTCATACATTCTAGTTGAAATTGAATTGAGTTGTGGTGATATTTGTTTAACTACTCTTATTGAAAATCTAAAAAAGATTCAAAAACAAAAAAAGAATGTTAGTTCAAATAAATCCAAACCGGTTTTTGATTCTCCTATGCAAGTTGCTAGTGATTCTCACACTCATTCACATGCACATGTCAAAGCTAAATGGGTCACAACAGTGAATGTTCACAATAAAAGAATAACATGTCACTATTGTGGTAAAAAAGGGCATGTCATGGATGATTGTATGGTTTTAAGAAAAGATGAATTAGATGCATGCAATCATAAGAAAATAGTTAAAAATAGATTTGTGAAGAACTCTGTTAAAAATATTTTTGATGCATGCTTCTACTGTGGAAGAAGAGGTCATTATATGCATGACTGTAATTTAATGAAACAGGAAAATCATGTTCAAAACAGTCATGTATATGAGCATGCTAGAAAATCTGAAATTCGGAAGGTTAGGTGTTTTAATTGTAGAAAGTTTGGCCATAATAAATTTGACTGTTGGATGTTGAAAAATAATGCAAATAATTCAGTCCACATGAAAAGCTTTGCATCTAGGAGAGCTCACAATTCAGTTTTCATGCATAAATCTCCTATATGTAATCATTGTGGAAAATTAGGCCACACTATTACTCAATGCTATTGGGTAAGTGGCTGGAATAATTATGCTGGACCCAAGAATCCTTGCGCTCCAAGGTTTTTCAAATAAGTCTTTGGATGCAGGTGTGCGCCCCTATAGAATGATGATAAAATTGAAGGTGAATAAAATGGGACGCACAAGGTTAGTGATTTAATGCTTCTATTTTTATGATGTGACTGTCCAAATAAAAGTTTCTGTGGAAATTCTGCATGTGGCTGGTATGAATCTTTATGTTATCTGATGATATATATATTCCCCTAAGTAATTCATGCCATCTACTTGCTACATACATATTCCACATGAGACCTGTCATTCTAAGTTATCTTTCATGATTAGTCATTCTTGATTCATTGCATATTCATGCATTTAGAAATAAAATTTGCATCTAAACCATACATCTCTGTGTACCTTAAGAAAATCAAGATGATGTATGTTTGGGATCTCTGCACACAGTGAGGGGGAGCAGAGCTGAATATGTCAGATATGCTGAGTTATGAGTTATTGAGCTGAACACTATGAATCTAGATAGTGCTGCTGACTGCATTGCAGAGTGTGAGGTGTTTACTTCTGGGAATTTCATCAACTTCAGATTGGGATTCAGAATTTACCTTTTCCTCTCCTCCATTGCTTGTGTCACTACTATTTGTCACAAGACATTCTTGGTTTTCATGGAATGTAATCACAGAATCCCAAATCTCCTTCGCAGTTCTGCAAGTAAAGATAGGGGAAATGACATTAGCATCTATCGAAGCCTTCAAGATGTTTAGAGCTGTGATATTTTCATGGTTCTTTTGTTTGTCCTTATTGGACCATTTAATTTCCTCTCGAGGTAAAATATGTGGACCATGAATGATGAGGTTCCACAGTTTTGGATTATTAGAGTTTAGGAAAACTCACAAGATACCTAGCCATTTATTGAAGTTGGAACCATCAAATATTACTGGATAATCCCTACATCCAAAAAACTCTTATTGATCTTACATCAATTGTTAGATACAATCTCTATTCAAAATATGAAATGTTGAGGTTACAAAGATTTGCATGGGAAATATGCTTAGGTCAAAAATGACAGAGCATTCCTTCTTTCAAGCCAAAAAGAATAATTACCCTTGAAATACATTTTAGCTCGAGTGATGATAGATGCAAATAAGACAACAGAATATGGCTGATATAGAATTGGTCAAATATATCTGCCAATCTAATAAACTCAGATGACTTTAGACAAAGGATGTTAGCACTGTTACTTAATGCTTAATGTAGAGGTAGAAATCTGATTTCTATGCCACGTACCACCTTCTCTATTTATTTATCGAGAAAGTCGTCTGACACCCGTGGAAGTCTACAAACATCAGGAGCCAAAGAGGAGTCAGAAGGAGTCCTGGGCGTTACCTCAGGGGATAACCCTCCGATGCTTAAGTCAGCAATGATTTTAGTAAAGGACAGAGAAGAGTAGAGGGGAGAGAGGGGGATTGAGGCCACTGTAGTAGATCTGAGAGACGAGTAGGGCCTCCGGACTAGTGCTCGCCGCTCCCAGTGGGCCTTCGGAGAGTGCTCGCTAGGTGGTAAGATCGTGCAGGAGGAGATTTCTCTCTCAGGGAACGTGAGTGCGCGTAACCTCTCTATTGCAATAGCAGGGTGAGTAGCTCTATTCTTTGTGTGAGATTTTTGGCAGAAGTTCCACCGTGTCCTTCTCTTCTCTGTCGAGGTCCCTTTTATAGGGTGTTGTCTGGGAGTTGGAGGCCTATCCCAGTGTGACTATATCTGTTGGGTGGTCTGATCACCTTGTGCTCTCTGTCTACTGCGATGCTATACTGTCTCTGAGGGGCCCGCTATTGTGTTGTACTGCTCTCTGGCACATCAACTCTCTCCTCTGGACCATATATTGTCTCCTCTTGCACTACACTGTCTTCTGAGAGCTCCACCTCTAGCTCCTCTTGATTGCCACTAACATGATCTCCACTTTCTATTGTTAACTTCTCTATCACCCAGAGCATTGCAAACTCATCAAAGGTCACATCTCTCTTAATCATAAACTTGGATGACTGAGGATCGATGCACCACAATCGATATGCCTTCACACCTTGTGTTTGTATATACCCTAAGAAAATGCACTTCTTCGCCCTTGGCTCTAATTTGTCACCTGTGACATGAGCATACGTAAGGCAACAAAAAATTCTGAGGTAAGAGTAATCCAGTGGAGAGCCAGATCATACCTCCTCGGGAGTCTTCAACCCTATGGCTATAAATAGAGATCTATTCACTGAGTAACAAGTTGTATTGACAGTTTCTGCCTAGAATGACTTTGACAATCCTACCTGAGACAACATACTTCTTGCTCTCTCTAAGAGTGCCGTGTTCATTCGTTCTGCAACACTGTTCTGTTGTGGTGTTCCTGTTACAGTGTGATACTGAATGATGCCCTCATTCCTGCAGAACTCATCAAACTCTTTCGAGCAAAACTCCACATCATTGTTGGTACAATGGCACTTGATTTTCTCTTTAGTCTGCCTCTTAATCAATGCCTTCCACTGCTTGAAAGTGACAAACTCTTTTTCTTTAGAAAATAAACACATATCTTTCTTTAGAATTCATCAATCAAGGTCAACAAATAACTCGTACCACCATTCGAGACAACTATAGCAGTACCTCAAAAGTCAGAGTGGATGTAATCCACAATGCCTTTAGTCCTATGGACTACTGTGCTGAATTTCACAATGCTTGCTGAACACACAATGCTCAAAAAAATCCAGCTTCCTGGTCTTCTGATCAGTAAGCAAACCTCGCTTGCTCAACTCCAGCATGCCTCTTTCACTCATATAGCCCAGTCGCATGTGCCATAATTGCGTAGAATCATCATTTGAACTTCGTGCCATATTGCACTGCCCATCATGATGCTACCCTGTAAAGGATATAGACCACTAATCAGAGTGGGAGAGGGTGTAGCAACCCGAATTTTTATTTAATAATAATATATTAAATTTCTCTCTTAGGCTAAATTTTGACCAATTTATAAAAATATGAAAAATACATAATTGTGTACAGGATCAATTTTCCAACAACTTTGTCTTCTATGTCGACCCCAAAATAAAATTTAATCAAGCATGAATTAATGGTTTTTAGGCAAAACTCGGACTTTGGGTAGAACAACCCTAATTCGATCTAATTCAAGCCCAATTCAAGCTCTTGTGGGCTCAATCCAAACCCAATCCCTAGGCCCATGATGGAGGCCCATTTCCCTTTTGATTCAATGCACGAAACCCTAACCCTAGTAGTGAATTTTGGAAAGGAGGCGACGTGACCTTGTGAAGCATGAATCTCACGCGTGTCTGACTCTATGACTCTACCCCATCCATATCATGTCCTCAGGATCGACCCTAGCTCTATAAAATGACGCCTAACACTACCATGGACTCCCATTTGCTAAGGTAGCTGATGACATGCGCATTCGAGGGTGGGAGTGTCAAGTTTAGGAGGTGGTTCCATCTAGGGTTCCGACAAGGTCGTCGTCCATAATTGCATTCAAAAGTAAGATTATTATAGACTAAACCTTTAATTAAGCATACTATCTTTGGAAACTTTTTATCTTTTTTCTATTGATACCATTTTGCCCAATTTTCATTCACCATACTGAACGAAACATGAGTTATAAGCATGGTGTGTCGAGGTTCGCCAAAGGCCAGGGCTAATTTCTTTGTAGCAGTCGGACTACTGACCGCCGCCTAAAGTAGTAGTCACCTAACAGACCTCTACCTATTATGTTTTCATAAAAAATAAAATTTACTAGCGTGATCATGGTCATTGACCGACCGCTACCAGCAGGTGACAGCCCTCTCTTGACTGCCATTAGCACTCGGGTTATAGTCAGATCATCATATTTTTCCCATGTATTCATGCTGACATCAAAAATATGATTGGGTAATAATTGTATGCCCGAAAGAGTCAACTGAAGGTCAAAGACGGGTCCACTCGGACCACTGAAGCCCCTGGTTACCTCATAAGAAGTCTTGGGGACTCCATATTTCATTATCTTGGGGTAAAATCATCTACCACAGCTCACTAACGCCGGACAACGGTCAGAGCCAATGAACCGACGATGAAGCAATCATCTTCTTTTGTCATTGATTTCTTTAGGAGATGCTCCGAACAACTTTAGCTTGGGCATCCAATACTTACGCCAAGTGTCATCCTCTTGACCCCTTTTTTTTTACAGATGGCATAGTCATTTTATTTTCCCGTGGGCATTCACCATACAATGCTACTAGGGAGTCTTCTACTCCCGGGGCGGATGGGGAGGCCCTTTTGACCTCATAATTTCATTTCTTCTTTTCTTTTGTATTCATTTTTTTCCTTTTTGTGAACGGGCAATTCGGATGGTGCTGACAATGCAGTGCAGAGCTGTTACCCTTCATCGATTTATTTTTAAGCAGACCAAGGCGACTGCATAGGAGAGCGCTCACCCCCTCAAAGAGGGGATGAGTGGTTCGCTCCATCATACCAACCCCATAATCTCTTATTTTACACGAACCAAGACACGAGGGAAGCGATATTTTCCCATGCTGATGCAGCCATCAAGGCCTCCTTCATTTTATTCTATTTTCTCTCTCTTTTTTTCTTCTTTCTCTCTTTTTTTTGGAAGGACCCAAGCTTTGAGAGATGACATCTCAGATTCGGTAGGCGAAGCCTTATGTCTATATATGCAAATTTTGTTCGCCCACCTTTGTGCTCATTTTTTTTCTCTTTTTTTTTGGTGCCTGCCCCCAGAACAGGCCCTTTCCTTTTTCTTTTTATTTTTCTTTTGCATATTTCGCATCATCTGCCATTCTTCTTTTTATTGGCAAGCATCTACATTCGAGCTATACGGGTATGCTAGGCATTGGCTTCATCCAGATTTGTAAGGAGAAGTTGAGACAGTGATGCCACGCGGGCCGGCTCTCTTCAAGATGGGCATTTGATGAGGGCGCAGTGGGTCCACCTTGTACCTGCCCATCAATAGTTCACCCTTCTTAATCAGGCCTTCAATAACGTCCTTGAAAATATAGCAATCCTCAATGGGATGTCCCAACATTTGGTGATAAGGATAGAAGTACGGATTGTCTTTTCTTTCGACATCGCCTGGTTTCTGTGGCTCTGGAAGCAACACTTTGCCGTATTCACAGGACCACTCAAAAAGAGCCCTAGTCTTGTTCTTCGAAAAAGAGTACAGTTCCATCATTTTGCCCCTTAATGAGGGCCCTTATTTTGCCGACTCGGTGGAAGATACCTCTTTATTTTCATCTTTTGTTGAGAAAATGTAAGTGACAATGAGGATAACACTCAAATAATTTTTATTGCTCCAAAAATTAAACATTTATAAGGTGACAAGAAAATAGAAAATTACAACCCCAAGCAAACTCTAACTAAATCACACATAAAAAGATAAGGTGAAGGAACAGCTGTCGAGAATCGTCGTCGCCTATGCCCTTGGACCTTGGAGCTCTGTCCAACCTCGGAGAAGATGTTGCCGTGAGAGAGCATTAGTGAGGGGAGTTTTTAGAGGGAAAATAGGGAGACATGAAGAGAAAGAGAGAGAGGTGGGATTTTAAATCAACGTAAGAAAAAAATTTGAAAATAGTGTGTGTGCATAGAAAAAGAGAGAGGAACGAGTGTGAAGGCCACATGAAGTGCAGTGTGTGTAGGTGAGAGACGACAGAGAGAGAGTGGGAGAGGGGGAACAATAGCCATTGTGTGTGGGTGTATGAGTGTGAAGATAGAGGGAGAGATAGATAGCAATGTAGAGGGAGGGGTCGACCCGTGGAAGGAGGGGGTCGACCCTTCTGTGGCGGTGTGTGCGAATGAAGTGGTGTGTATGCAGAAGAGTAGAGGAAAAGAAAAAGGAAGTGCAGTTTATTTAGACGGAGGCCGGCTGCGTAGAAAAGAGAGAGGGAGCATGAGGACCACGGTGCTGTTCTGGTGGTAGGGTAGAGGAGAGAAGAGTGTGACATGTGTGTGCGATGGTGGTGGGTGTGAGTAGGACGGAGAAAAGGTGGCACGATGGTGCGGTTACGTGGAGCGGGGTTGGTGGTGCCGACAGGAGTTGCAGGGTGAGTGTGGTGTGTGAAGGGGAGAGAGGAGTGGAGGAGGGTGAGAGGGAAAGGGAGAGAGTTTGATGGGAGGGAGATGAGAAGGGGAAGAATGTCGGGGCTATGTGAGGGCAGGTGAGAAGGCTGAGAGGGGTGGAGGTCACGTCCAGCTAAGAAGAGTGCGATGTGTGTTAGTGTAGCAGAGAGAGTCTAGCAGCGGGGGGTCTATGTGTATACAGAAGAGTGGAGGGGAGAGAACGATGGAGAGCTAGGTGTATGAGAAGAGAGGATGGCCAGCGCCGTGTGACAGTGAGGTGGGAAAGAGGTGGATGTAATGACAAGAGAGGGAGTGGGGCGTCTCTACAGCAGGGGGAGAGAGTAATAGCGGTGAGGGGTCTGTGCATATACAATCTGAGATTGCCTCAATCCTATTTGCTCCAAGTTACGACTAAACATTCTCTCTCTCTCTCTCTCTCTCTCTCTCTCTCTCTCTCTCTCTCTCTCTCTCTCTCTCTCTCTCTCTTTATGATAGACACTGCTGATTGCAAAGAGATCACTGCTTCAAATAGTTCCGTGTCATTATCATTTTCCAAACGCAAAACAATATGATCTTTAGCACGATCCCTTGTCGATGTCTCTTAAAATAGTTTTACTTCTGATCCCTCACATCACCTCCATGGTAGCTTCATCTTCTGCCCATGTTTGAAACCCTAATTAAGGTACCCCTCGATGTTCAGAGCATGGATCCGCTTACGGATAGTTTCGACCTTCCACGGCATATTAATTGGAAAAATACGAGCACTTCTTGATCACATTTCAAGTTTCAAGAACTATGCATCAAGCCAAACTATTGCCACTGACGCAAAAGAAAGGAGAAAAGGACCACTTTCCCCTTCCTGATCTGCCCAGAGACGAAGATGTTGCAAATTGACGTACAGAAAATGGGGAAAAACACCACTTCCCCCTTCTGGTCTGCACAATTACGTAAAACAAGAGTCTTCCCTAATGTGGTGCGGATGAGTTGCTGAGGGGGAGGGGGAGCATACGGCGGGGGCTGCAGGGCGGAGAGCTGGGAGAGGAGGGCATCGAGGCCGTCCAGCCGGGCGCCTAGGATGGTGATCTTCCTGCGAAGGGCGGGGGCCTGGCGTCTGGTCTCCGGGTTGGTTGCGCCGCCGCCGCCGCCGCTGCCGGACGGGGAGGAGGCCCTCTCGGCGACCGAGGCGGCGAGGTCGTCGGCCAGCTTGCAGGCCTCGCCGTACTCCCTCGTCCACGAGTCCAACGGGGACGACGCCATCCCCTTCCTCCGCCGTCGCCGCTACAGAGAAGGGGAAAAGGTGGAAACTTTGCAGGCAACAACTGGGATTTTTGGATCGAAGACACAGGAGACGAAGAGGATCCAGAGGAAGAGGAGGCGGGGGCGGAGGCAGCGGAATAAAAAAATTAATTTCTTTTTATAATTAGAAAAAGGAGAAAGAGCCGTCATATAAGCAGGTCCACCAGCCCCCCCATCACAAGAGGACGTTTGATGGGATCGTTTCGTTACCTCAGCGTTATTTCGCGTGAGGTCATAAAACAATATTTGAAATTAATAAAATGGGATAGATAAGCCCATTTACCTAAAAAATAAAGGGAAATTAAGGCCCATTAAGCCCAAACTCAAGAGCAAACCTATCCAGGGAGGGAGATACCCATAGAATAAGCACAAAGGCATGCCTGAAAATATCCCAATGAGTAATGGACAACTTGAGGCATCAACAAAGGGTGGTAAGGGGAATGACCCGACTCATAGGTAAAAAACGGGTGTCAACAGATGCCTCTCCTTAACGTCCTCTTTGCAGGGGAGCGAGTAGAGATGAAGCGAAAGTGAAATAGAACATGAAGATGAAGTGAAAATGAAGCGGAGTGGACTGAAAAGCAGACGTTAAGGCAAAAGACACCCATTTTCTTGCCAACGAGTGATAGGAATCTTCCGAAAAAACTCTAAAGCTAACACAAGGAATGAGCAGACTAAAATGACACCAGTCTGGAGGAACTAACTAAATAAAAAGTAGGATAAAAAGCAGGCAACCTCATCGGGGGACACAATCCACAACCAATGAGGGAAACAAGCAGCAAAAGTAAAGGGATAGACTAAAAACTCTAGAAGGGACCCTTAGTCAACCAACCAGGTGAATAGACCATAGAGAACCTTCCAACTCTGAGTGGAATTATTTCCCCTTACTCAAACATTGAACGCACAATTGTTCATCACTGACGAGACATTTCTAGGCAAACCAGGGGTCGTGAATGCTCAAAAGATGCGTATGATGTCTACTAGGCTAAAATAAAAGAAATCATTAAAATGAATGTAAATAAAGGATAAAATAGAAAATACTCGAGAATAGTAATGCTAGACCGAGGCAATCAGGGTCAAGACACTATCTGCAACCACGGCGTGTGAGGTAGAACCATCGTCCCCTCATTTTTCCAACCTAACGGCCTATCCGATGATTAAACGCATGTGCCTAGATCATCATTATATTTGTTAAAGGGGAACGTCAGATCATGGAGCACGTGAGCAACCAATCGGTTCTCAAGATAATATAGTTTAGGTACCATATAGTAATGCAATAAGGGATATAGAGATCGAAATACTTACCTGACTTACCTGACAGTGGTGAAAGGCAAGTTGGTGCTGCAAGAGAATAGAGTTTTGCAATATCATATCATGAAATAATCATTCAAACCAAGAGATCATCATTTAACCCATATATTGAATTAGGAATAACTGGCATTAGTATTGAAACCAAACAATTTAATGTAGTGGGAGTTTATCCATTCAAGCACCTCTGGTTTTCAAAACAAAGCATAAAACAACTTCATTTTATAACATGAGAGTCAGGTTCAACTGACATCTTTTTACGTGAGGAATCACATTGGTTAGATGCAACATTCCCCAGTTACTTAGTGTAGTTAATCATTCTGCCTCATTAAGACCAAAGATAGCTTACCACCTCATGCCTTAACCCTTATCACTTCATTGGTGAAGGGGTATAATTTCTCAACAGACTAAAGCCATTGCTCTGTTTGTAAGATTTTTTTATATATATTTTGTTGAAAATAGATCAGAGTTAGTTAAGACATTATCTTTTGACGTGAACCACCTCACGTCTTAGGTGAAGTGAGCCCAGTTACTTAGTAAGTCTTTACCATTGTTCTTCATTGAGTGCCTTAGATATACTTAGATAGCAATGGTTGTTTGAAGACAATACTCAATGTGAAGTTCATCAACCAAAACTGTCACTGAGTTCTCATAATTAGACTAAGAAGAATAGTAGGACTCATCATCATATTGCTTTAGTAGGAGTAAGCCTGTGTAAACCTTCCTTTAGTTTCTTAGTGTTAGACCTCATGGCGTTATTAGCCTTAGAGTCTCAATTTATTTGATTAACCATAATGCCAAATGCAAGAAGATTCTTATTTTAGGAGCACTAGTCAATAGGGATTAGTTATCAGATGTGAATCTCCCCCTGAACTCAAGCTCATCAGTCAAGAAATTTTGAAAAGGATAAAGGCGGCTGTTGAGAGACTAAGTAGGGTTCGAAGAGAATATAAGAATGGATGTTCATGGTTAAAGAATTGAGTCGACTGAATTCTCTTTCAGGTCGACTGAAATTTGTAAGGATTTGAATCGAGGGAAGTCGACTCAGATAGACAAACTCAACTGACTTTCAGTAACATATAACCAGGTTGACACTAAAAATTGACTCCCCCTAAATTGCTCAACCTATGGACTTGTCAGCTATATATTCAGACCCCTGGTACTTGGCGAAGCATGTTCTCATGCATAGTGAGTGCTTCCAGACACACTTAATCTGTCCTTCTACACGGCACCATTTGATATACCAGGGCATAGTCATTATGTAGCAAACAAAATCTAAAATCCTGGGACTTTGAAGGGGGGAAAAACATTCGAGTGCGCAGACCAGAAGAAGTCGAGCGTGCTGGTTCCCCGGCAACGAGTTCGACGCCTCCCCGGATTCCCGATACCATTCCGGCTGTGTGTGAGTTGTTTGTTCTTTTTATTATGGCTGTTGGGTTTCCGCGGGCTTCCATTCCGGACAGATAGATGTGCGGGGGTGGCTCGGACGAATGTATTTGTTTAGAATTTGATTAGAGAATCCTTTTTTCGCCTTCCACAGTCCCCAAAGTGATGTCCCCAGTTTCATTTAGATGATTTCAAGGTTTGCTTGGCGACTTTCCCAATCGTTTGTGACCCTGGTAAGGAAAAAAGGGTTGTGACCGTTAGACGGTGACGCTGGTGGAACCAATCTTTGAGATTACGGTGAAAGGTGCTCTACTTGTACTGTTACTTGATCAAACTCTTCTTTGTGTATCCGTGCATGCGGGGTGGAGATTGCGTAGGAGTGTGGTAGTCTGATTCGTTGCTGAAATTAGAGCATTACACAGAAAGGTTTCGTCTTGGATCGAGAGGTCGCCCCACCATGCAGCCCAAGAAGGGTGAGATAGAAAACTGCAAGATCAAGCTGGTGGGTATCACTCTGTTTTGAAATTTTGTGGCTCCGAGGGTGAAAGCGTTGAGGCTGATTAGGGTTGTTAAAGAAAATGCAGAGGGATAATCCTCAGCGGCGGAAGGAGAAAGTTTTCATAGGTTGTGGGGCAGGTTTTGGTGGAGATAGGCCATTGGCAGCTCGCAAACTGCTTCAAAGAGTCGACAGACTTGATTATCTCGTGCTAGAATGTCTAGCAGAGAGGACGCTCGCTGATCGCTATCAAGTTATGATGTCAGGGGGTGATGGTTTTGACCCTCGGAGTACGTCCTTGCCTTCCGTTTCCTTTTAAAATCTGATGTTGTTGCGTGATTATTGCATAGAGCTGATTGGTCTGAAATGTCCCCCCCTTTTTTTTTCTTTTTTCCGGTTTGTGTAGTATCAGAGTGGATGTCTTTGCTTCTACCTCTATCTGTGGAGAAAAGGGTTCGGTTAATAACAAACATGGGCGCAAGTAAGAATCCTCTTATCCTTGATTCTCAGGCAAGATCCAATGAATGTTAATCTGGTTAGCCAAGAGAAAATTCTGAAACAACAACTCTCCAAAGATATTCAAATAGAAGAAGGGATAAAGGATGGTGTGGGGGGTACGTAAGAAGCTAAAATAACTACAGAGGTAGCACAATGATCGACTAAATAATAATGCAAAAATTAAATAAATAACTAAACTGCTACAAGGTCCAGTACATCTCTTGTCCAAATAAAAGTACAGTCAATGAAAAGAAAGTACAAGTACGTGGGGCATACCCCAGCTCTGGCAACTAGCACTAACCTCGGCTACTAGAACCTCGCTGAACGCCTGTCGCGTCACCCAAAGGCTCGGCCTCACCTAAAAAATAGGAGTGAGCCTCATTTCATTGGCTCAGTAGGGATCTCACGGACCCCCACCTCGCACGAAAAATAAGGTAGTAAAGCAATAAAGTAGGAAAGTATGGCAGAACCAACAAGCTACAGTAAGTAAATGAAAAAGCTGTCTACTCTAACAGTACCGTACTACTAAACCTCTGTTCAATAAAACTCGAGTCCATACCAGCCGGTAGACAGGAGCACCTCCGACTAGAAGAACGACCGGATGCGTCCCTTGACATCTTACACCGCATTACAAGTGTCTAGCTACAATGCCTCGGGCGCGAGACTCAGACACACATAGTAACCAGAAGTACCACAAAATAAGGACTAGCTGAGGTCGTGCTCGTCAGCACAGGTCTGAACCCTCAGCCACGTGTGCACACTCAGACCATATGCCCTAGGCCTGTCCTCTAGCTGGTAATTCCCCCCGAGCCCGGACTCGACTGTGCGTAGGGGCCCTACGGTAACCAGCCTACTCATTGTCTCTCTCGAGTACGCCACACCAGTGTCCCCAGTGGGCCTACACATGCGTGTCGTGGAAGCTACGACTAGTGGATGGGTCACTGGAGGTAAGAACAGACTCACGAAAACCACGGATCGAAGCAAACGGGACAGCAAACCACTCGGTGCAGCCCAGACCCTGGCGGTCCAACCTTGGAGCGCCACAGGCTTGGGCGGTCCAACTCTAGTCCGCCACAGGACTCTAGCGGTCCAACCCAGGAGCACTAGAAGAAAAGGTAGCATTGGCTCTGGCACACCTTTCTCAGGCCGCCACAGCCTCTAACGGACCAACACTGGTGCGTTAGAAGACAAATCACGTTAACTCTGGCACCCCAATCTCAGGCCGCCACAGCACTCTAGCGGACCAACCCTGGTGCGCTAAAAGACAAATCACGTTAACTCTAGCGCCACAATCTCAGGCCGCCACAGTGCTCTAGCGCCTGTACCTACGGCCGCTAAAAGCACAAGATCCCAATGGTCAAAAATCTAACAGTCCAAAATCAACGCTCAACTCACCCCTCTAGCGGTCGGACCATGGAGCACTACATGCTCTGGCGGTTTATCGTGCGGTCGCCAGGCCGACAGATGCCCTACCGATAAAACAGTACCTTGTGGTGCACCCTCCTTGGGCCACCACGGCCTCAGGCGTGCCTACCTTGGGCCGCCAGTGAGTGTGGCGATCTCTGGAAGGACCGCTACACTCACCCAAGAATGGGACAGCGAGAACATTCCCAAAAACCCATTCCACGCCCTGATCATCCACGGATGATGGGGAAAACAAGGGGGAAGCTCCCCCGACACCCCTAGCATGCATCTACTCCCTCGAATCGGTCCAAAATGTGACAAAATAGTGGATCGACACACAGCCCCAAAACATGGATTTTGTCCTACCCGGCTCAAAAACGCCGCTCTCGACCTCTCCTCGGCCTACAAATCACAGGGGACAATGGGATGAGCATGGGGGTCCGTCTCCCTACCTCAATGGAGCAAGAGCTCCACCGAATCACTGCCGAACGTGAAGATGAAGCTTTTAGAACACCGCACGCGTTGCCTCTCACCGTGAAAAGCACACCGTCGTGACCGCCTCATCGCTGCCGCCGCTGCCACACCATTGCCAAAGTGAGAGGGGCAGCGCCTCGGTCGTCTGTGAAGAAGAGGACCGCGGTTGCCACTAATTTCGTGGTTGGGTTGCCAAGGACATCTAGTGGGCATGATAGTATTTGGTTACTGGTGGATTGACTGACGAAGACAGCGCAGTTGTTGCCGATCAAAGTCAGTTGGAGGGTGCAGAGGTTAGCCTATTTGTATGTGGAGTGGATCATTCCGTTGCATGGAGTCCCCATCTCCATTATGTCTGATCGTGATCCGCGCTTCACTTCGGGATTCTGGAGGAGTTTCCAGTGAGCTCTAGGCACTGAGTTGGCATTCAGCTCGGCCTATCATCCTCAACCGGACGATCAGTCTGAGCGGGCCATCTAGACTTTGGAGGACATGTTGAGATCATGTTACTTAGAGTGGCAGGGGAGTTGGACCAACCATTTACCATTAGTGGAGTTTGCCTACAACAACAGCTATCATTCGAGCATTGCTATGGCTCCTTATGAGGTGTTGCATGGATGACCTTGTCAGACTCCACTTGATTGGTTCGAGGTGGGAGAGCATGTCCTGATAGGACCTGATTTGGTGTAGCAATGTGTTGAGGTGGTGCATTTTGTTTGGCAGAAGATGTTGGCAGCTCAGAGCTGGTAGAAAAGTTATGTCGATCGGAGGAGGCAACCTCTCAGCTTTGCTATGGGAGACCGAGATTTCCTGAGAGTTTCTCCCATGAAGGGTGTAATGCGCTTCGTCAGGCGTAGGAAGCTGAGATCCCGCTAAATTGGTCCTTTTCTTATTGTCGAGCGCATTGGGAAAGTTGCTTAACGGTTGTAGCTACCTCCGGAGCTATCTGCTGTGCATGATGTGTTTCTTGTGTCAATACTTCGAAAGTACATGCCCGATGATTCCCACGTTCTAGAAGATGCTGTTTGGCCTGAGGTGACCCCAGATTTGTCCCTTCTGGAGTACCCTATCCGTATCGAGGATTGGCATGAGCAACACCTATGGAACAAGGTTATTCCTCTGGTTAAGGTGGTCTGACAGTGTCATTCTGGTGGTGAGGCGTCTTGGGAGCATGAGGATGAGATGAGGGAACTGTATCCTTATTTGTTTGTGTGAGTCTTTCTGTTGTTCCCGTGCTTTCGTTCTTAAATTTCGAGGATGAAATTTGTTTAAGGGGGGAGAGCTGTGATGTCCCGAACCCTTCGGATCCTTCTTCTCTGGTCTCAGACTTACTTTCTCAAAGAATTTGTGCCCATTCAATCCAAAACTATCTTCTGGACATCTTTCGTGTTCAGATCCGTGCGATTCGAGTCAATTTCAGAGGTCGAAATGCATTCCGCGGCTTTTTCCGAGTGTTTCCAATTCTCACGTCTGTGTTTCAAACATACCTATGGAACCCTGTAGCGGGTGAACTGGGTCGTTCACCTACCCGCGGGTGGTACCATTGTGATCAGCGTGCCGTGAGGATCAAGAAAATGTATTTTCCTATTTTTTGATATTTTTTTAATTTTCTAGATTTTCTAGCTGTGCGCCGAACTGGACGAACCGCCGATCCTGCTGGGCCAGTCCCTGGGCGGACTGGTGGCGCAGATGGCCGCCGCCCGGGTGGCCCCCCGCGCCCTGGCGCTGCTGGCGCCCTCCGCTCCCTGGGGCGTAACCGGGGTGACCCTGGAGGAGGCGGCCTCCGCCGTCAGCCTCTATGCCCTGGGGCCGTACTGGACCATGGCCATCGATCCCGACTACCCGTCGGCGCGGCGCTACAGCTTCGACCGCCTGCCGCGGGCCGAGCGGCGCGCGCTGTTCTCGCGCATGACGCCGGAGAGCGGGCGGGCGCTGTGGGAGACGCTGAACTGGTGGCTGGACCCGTTCGCCACCACCCTGGTGCCGACGCACGGGGTGCGCTGGCCGGTGCTGGCCGTCGCCGGCGGCCACGACGCGGTGCATCCGCCGGGCACGGTGCGCCAGACCGCCGCGCGTCTGGGGGGCGAGATCCGGGTGTTCGAGGAGATGAGCCACTGGCTGCCCGGCGAGCCCGGCTGGGAGCGGGTGGCGGACACGGTGCTGGACTGGCTGGCGACGGCGTCCGCGAGGAACGCCGCCTGACGCTGGCCTACCGCCGCGTCAGCAGCACCCGCACCAGGCCGAACAGGGAGATGGCGGCCCAAGCCCCCTCTATGGCGGCGGCCGACAGGTTGAAGTGCTGGGTCAGCGACAGCAGGATCAGGCCGGAGCCGACGAAGTTCATCGCCAGCGCCGGCGCCCCGACCGCGTTCAGCTTGTGCAGTTGGACGCCGGCGTAGGCGGCGAGGGTGGTGAGCACCCCCACCAGCCCCGCGACTTCCCAGAGACTCATCGCAGAGACCTCGGCAGGCCAGGCTCTATTGAGCGGGCTCCTTGGTCTCGCTGTAGATCATCTGCGAGACGTCCGACGACCCCTTCAGCGGCGTGCCGTCGACCTTGCGCGTGGTGGTGAACACCAGGGCGTAGGCCTTGCCGTCAACGTGGTTTTCCCACGACCGGGTGGTTAGTTCCTGGCCGGTGATGGTGTTCTTGTCGTTGCGCAGCAGGGTGTAGCCGTGGCCGTAGGTGGCCCAGTTGTGCAGCGCCACGACCAGCGGGGCGTCCGGATTCACCGGCTGCACGATATCGACGATGCACTGGTTCGGATTGGAGCCCGGCGCATTGACCTTGAAGCTGTAGAATGTTCAAGATTCAGCAGTTGAAGGTGAATCACAAGGTAAGCTAGTAAACAACCAACAACTTAGATCAGTACTAGGTGGAGGTTGGATCCAGAGATCTCCTCACGCAAGGGGCAACTTTCCAGATAGGCCTGACCTGTCTTTCCAGTTATGCCTTTTCATATATTGTCTAGTTGTTATAAGAAGTGAGCAAATTTAGTAGGCATGTAATAGATAAATAATAGTGAATGTAAAGCAAGTAAAAATAGTAAGCTCTCCCTCAGCAAATGTAGGAGCTACAGACAATTGATCCCAAAGTTAAGAGAATAAAGCGAATTCAGCTTTACTTGCAGCATAAGATGTCAATCAATTAAGATCACAGCCAAAAGACTAGGTCAAATGATAATAGGGACATGGTTGACTGAAATGAGCAATTCGGTTGACCGAACAAGACAGTGCATGAATTCAGAAATAGATCAAACATATGTTCAACTTGACAATCCAAAATGACATATGCTCCCCCTGAATGTGTGCATGAGCTAGCAAGCAGGAAATATCAGACATAAGAGTGCATGAATTCCTCCCATATGTGTACATGCAAGTCAAGCAACATCTTTTTAAATTTCAACATAACTAGCATGCAAACAGTTTTGAAATTAGTGTATACATGGGACAAATGCTTACACATGCAATGGACACAATGTAGCCTTGTCTAACTCCCCCTATCTATATGCAACATATGACTAGACTTTGAATGCAACACATACAATGAAGTCTATGTAGGGAGTTTGATGATTTATTGTTATTAACATCTAGATTGCTCTATTTGCAGTTATGACCCATGGTACTTGGTGAGGACACCCGAGCTCAAGATCGGCATGACACGGTAGAGCGACATTAAAGGACGCGTAGGACTGTTCGGGATGCGCAGACTTCACTATGACTTGGAGAGGACTTGGAGAACTACCCATGAGCTGGAGTCTTATTTTATTTATCACTCTGGATTTTTGTAGGCTGAGCTGTGGCCAGTTGGATCTTTTAGTAGAATTATTTGCATTTAGTAGGTTGATTCAGGGCTAGTGGGCCACCTTTTGGTTCACTCTCCAAGGCCCAATTGGGCTAGCCGCCCCCCACTTGAGGGCCCACCTTGGGAGGTACGCCCCCCCCTCCCTAGGGTTAGGGTTGGGTGTGCCCCACCCTAGCAATTCACAGACTAACCATTTTAAGAAAAGGATACATCCAACAAAAATATGTGAACATGCAATCCGGTCCAAAAATCTACTTGCTCACAAAGGAGCAGTGACTAAGATTTCAGAAGCAGCTCAAAAATAGATTTTTAGGAACATTTCATAAACTCATTTTCAGATTGATATAGGTCAGTTTAAGAGTCTATTCACAGACAGCCATTTTCCAAGTTCTGTAGATAGTGACAAGATTTTAGAAATCCTTTGCTAGATATCAACATTTCCAAGGATTATTTTGTAGATAAATTTGAGAAATTCAGCTTGAGCAATTAGAATGTGAGGAATTTCCAAAAAGGATGGGTTTGAGTCACAATTCAAGGTCATTCAGCCAATAGATAATGGAACAACATTAATTTCATGTTTAGCTAGCAAAACTCCCCCTTAACAATTGCATGAATTTCAAAAAATTCAGTGGAAGTGCAATGTATTCCCATATGACATGGGACTAGCTAACAAAAGAGCATGGAGTGACCTCTGATACCAGTTTACAGGATTAAGCCCCAACCATTGCACTAAAAGCTCAAGCTGTTAGCGGAGGCAGACTATATTTCCTAATGGCATTGCAGAACCCCACATCTATGCATGTTGTAGGCGGGCCTGTGGGGCTTCGCACATGAACCACATAATCCATGCGGCGTGTTAAGCACCGATGTCCCACGTGGACCATCATGCTAGCTAACAAAAGGTTGGATTGCTATTGATGGTGTCCAAATAATAGACTTAAGTCCCATCATGCTCGATGTATCTTCAACAATTTTCTGTTAAGCCCTTTGATTAAAGGATTAGTAAGATTACGTGTGGATTTCAGATAATCTAAGGGAATAACTCTTTTGGTCAAACACTTCCTTACAATCTTAACTTGAGTCATATATGAGCACCCAATTATATTTATTATTTATTTTCTCACTCTTAACCTTGGCTATTACTATTTGGCTATGACAATCAATAAAGATTGCAAAAAAAAGGCTTACTGATCAATAAAGGGAGCTCAAGCACAAGGTTCTTCAGCCAGTTTGCCTCTCTACTAGTCATCTCCAAACCTATAAGCTCAGATTCTATAGTGGATCAAGCTTAAATAGTCTATTTGGTAGAATACTAGGTGACTACCCCCACCTAGTATGAAAACAAAGCTAGACGAGGGTAGTGCGTCGGTGTGCCGACTGCACGATATTCGTCGTGGGTTAGTCCTGTGACGAGTATGGTCTGCATCTCTGGGGGAACCATCAGTATAGTCCCCGGATTTGGAGCGTGGACCATTGGAGTCGACTCTAGTAGCCGGCTCTGTGATTCCGCGATGATTCACGAGTAGGGGTCGACTCTGGTAGCCGATCTTGTACCCGGATACTGTATGTACACACATGTTTCTATTTCCGCTTCTGTTGTTACGTGTGTACGTCTCATTTTTGCTGCGAGGTATGTCCTCCAACTCTGAACTCATTTGATTATATATATTTGTTGTATATATCCTGTGAGATTTTCCCAACGGTAACAAAATCGTTTGACGAGTCCAGACCAAAACTGCAAGAAATGTAATGCGCATAACGTGAAGGAATTCACCACCCGCATACCGTTTTATGCCAGCACTAAAGAGGATGTTGAACAAGGCCACCACTGGTATATCC